>CM042695.1:116972688-118222688 GCA_023614405.1 Avena insularis
CGTCCACGGAGGTGATCCCCAGCGACCTCATTGAAGTATGGAGCTACCTGGAGAAGGCCCCGGCTGTTGTTGAATTCATGTCGCAGTCGGCCTTTCATTGTGGTGCTACAACTGCGCTGAGCCTTGAGCTCACGCACTTCCCCGACGACTTCGACCTTGACATTGTCACTAGCGGGTACCCTTCGTCGACGCGCGCGGTCAAGATCGCCGAAGTGTTGAAGCTAACCGAGCGGGCTGCGGTGTACTCCGACCGGGTGTGGGCGATGGGTGACATTATTCCGTACCAGGAGAGGGTCGTCCCCCCGAACGACCCCTAGCCGACGCACCGCGACTTCAAGGTGGAGCAGCCGTTCTGAGTGGCCATGGCGGGTGCTCTCATGATGTACCCCTCGAACTCGTGAGTTCCCTTTATCCACGGCCCCAGGAGTGGTGGCGCCTCGTCGTCGAAGCCTGCAGAGTAGATTAGTTTGGCGAGTGGCGTTAGTTATAACAGATATGTAACTGCCCTTGTAAGCAAACAAATTTTGCTGCCTTAAGGAATGCAAAGATTCTTTTGTCAATGTTTTGATTTTATTGCGGGTTGTGCGAGTCCCCGAGCGTGTCCACCCTTTTGTGGGGTTTACCTCGTTTTTATGTATATGTATGTTGTTAAGCTGTTAGTAAGCTGCGTTCGACTCGCCATGGCTTGGAAAGCTAGTCGCATGGCGACTCCGAGGAGTGCTCTGTACTTAGCCGTTTCCCCGGCACGAACGGGGTCGGGTGGCCGAGTCCCTGAGCGTGGTATTTGGCTGTTCTAGTCGCATGCCCAAGGTAGGTGAGGGCGGGGCACGTTGTATTAGGCACGTCGCTCCACATGATCCGTAGGACCAGTCGCGTGGCGAGTCCAGGTCGTGCTCTCATACTTGGCGTTTTCCCTAGTCGCTCCGATTTGGACCGGCGTCAGTCCCCGTGGAGGACTAGGTCGCTGTGGGAAGCGAATGCGGTTGTCTTGGCTCGGAAAGCCAGTCGAGCGTGGCCACTCCGATGGGGCTCTAGGTTGGATTATTTCATGGACGATACAAGGCCCGAAATTTTTTGGTGCCCTCGTACTGCACTACTTGGCCGTGCTAGACGCGTGACCAAGGGTTGACTTCCACGAGTATCATAGCTCTGTTATTACGAGTGCCAATGGCACAAGGTATGGAGAGTGGACATAATTTGTGTGAATCAATCTTCTTTATTTCATAGCGGGTAGAAGGTACATGTCTGGAGTTTTAGGAGTAGAACTTCCGTAGGAGGTTCACATTCCATGGCTGCTTGACGTCGAGTTTTCCGTCGCCTTGGACGTCGATGAGGTAGTAGGCGTCGTTGCCCAGGACTCGCCCGATGGCGAATGGTCCCTCCCAAGGGGGAGAGAGCTTGTGCATGCCCTTCTTGTCCTGGATCAGACGCAGTACCAGGTCGCCTTCCTGGAAGGTGCGAGTCCGGACTCACCAGCTGTGGTAGCGGCGAAGTCCTTGCTAGTAGATGGAGGTGCGGGAGTGAGCTAAGTCGCGTGCTTCGTCGAGCTGGTCGACCCCGTCCTGACGTGCGAGCTCATTGTCGTCCTCCACGTAGTTGACCACCCGAGGCGAGTAGTGCTCGAGATCGGTCGGCATGACGGCTTTGGCACCATATACCATGAAGAAGGGGGTGAACCATGTCGACCTGTTGACCGAGGTGCGGATGCCCCAGATGACGGAGGGGAGTTCGTCGACCCAGCACCCTAGAGTTTGCTCAAGGGGTACTTGCAGTCACGGCTTCAGGCCATGGAGAATGCTCTGGTTGGCGCGTTCCTCCTGGCCGTTGGAATCCGGATAGGCGACTGAGGCGAGGTCAAGTCGTACATGGTGATCCTCGCAGAACTCGTACATGGATCCTTTGGCGAAGTTGGTGCCGTTGTCCGTGATGATGCTGTGTGGTAACCCGTAGTGATGGATGAGCTCTCGTAGGAACTTAGTGGTGGTCTTCCTGTCACACTTGCGGACTGGCTTGGCCTCCACCCACTTTGTGAATTTGTCGACTGCGACTAGGAGGTGGGTGAAGCCAGAAGGGTCCTTGAAGGGGCCTACCATGTCCAGGCCCCCACACGGGGAATGGCCAGATGATGGGGATGGTCTTGAGCGCCGAGCTTGGGACGTGGGTCTGGTTGGCGTACTTCTGGCATCCGACACAGCGTTGGATGATATCGACCGTGTCGGCGTGCGTGGTGAGCCAGTAGAAGCCGTGTCGTATGGCCTTGGCGAACAGGAAGCGAGCACCGGCGTGGTGGCCGCAGTCGCCAGCATGGATGTCTTGGAGGATCTTGCGACCTTCTGCGGGCTGGACGCAGCGTTGGAACACACCAGTCATGCTGCATTTGTGGAGCTCGCCGTTGATGATGACGAAGGATTTGCAATGGCGTACTGTCATCCGGGCCTCCGTCTCGTTAGCGGGTATGGTGCCTCCCTCCAGGTAGGCGACGTATGGCACGGTCCAGTCGCTTGGCTCAGCAAGCTTGGCGACCAGGGCTGCTTCTGGTTGCAGCAGAATTCCAATGTCGATCTCCCGTGGGGGAGAGACAGAAGGGTTGGTGATGGTGTCGAGGAATACACCGGTGGGTGGCACGAGGCGAGCCGATCCGATGCGAGAGAGGGCGTCGGCTTCCTCGTTCTTGCGCCGATCGATCCACTCGACGGAGTAGCCAGCAAATTTGCCTCCCAGCTGGTCCACGGCTTGGCGGTATGCCGCCATGGTGGGGGATACTGCATCGCACTTGCCAGCAACGAGGTCGGAGTCGTTGTAGCAGCACAGACAATTGATGTTCATTTCCTTGGCTCCTCGCATGCTGTGGAGGAGCCCCTCGTACTCGGCTATGTAGTTCGTGCAGGGGGTGAAGTCGAGGTACAGGATGTAGCGCAGCTTGTCGCCCTTTGGAGATGTGAGAACGATCCCTGCCCCTGCACCGTGTGCGTTCTTGGAGCCGTCAAAGTGTAGCGACCAGTAGTGGAGGTACGATTGTTTCTCTGGCTGTTGCGCCTCCTCCAAGTCGGCAAGAAAGTCTGCCAGAGCCTACGACTTGATTGCCTTGCATGGCTCGTACCTAATCTTGTGGACTCTGATGTCCACCCACTTGGTGACTCGCTCGGTCGCCTCGCAGTTGCGGATGATGTCCTGCAACGGTGCTGAAAAGACGACCGTGATTGGGTGCTCCTGGAAGTAGTGCGTCAGTCGCCGCTAGGCTCTGAAGACCACAGACACCAATTTCTGGTACTGTAGGTAGCGCTGTCATGACTCGGTGAGGACTTCGCTGATGTAGTAGACAAGTCGCTGCACCGAGCGCTCCTTGCCCTCTTCTGGTCATTCGATGACCATGACGGCGCTGACGACTCGCTCGGAGGCCGCGACATAGACGAGCATGGGCTCCTTGTCGACGGGGGCGACGAGTAGCGGGGCTGCGAGTAGCACCTCCTTGAGTGCATGGAGCGCGTCGTCTTCCTCCTATTCCCACTGGAACGTGGGATTCTTGCGCATTAGGCGGTAGAGGGGCATCGCCTTCTCGCCTAGCCAAGGTATGAAGGGACTGAGAGTCACGACTGACCAGGCCAACTTTTGGATGTCGTGCAGGCACTCGGGTTTGCCGAGCCAGGCGATCATGTTGATCTTGGTGGGGTTCGCATCGATCCCTCGTTTGGAGACGACGTACCCCAGCAACTGTCCAGTAGGTACACCAAAGGTGCACTTTCCTGGGTTTAGTTTGATCTTGTACCTCCGTAGGTTTGCGAAGGTTTCTGCCAGGTCAGCGAGTAGATCGCCCTTGCGAGTGGACTTCACCACCACGTCGTCGATGTAGATGTGGATGTTGCGTCCAATTTGGCTCGGAAGGCACTCCTGCATGCACCTCTGGTAGGTCTCCCCGGCATTCTTTAGGCCAAAGGTCATAGCAGTGTAGCAGAATGCTCCGAATGGCGTGATGAACATTGTCTTCTCCTCCTCCTCGACTGCCATTTTGATCTGGTTGTAACCAGAATAGGCGTCAAGGAAGCACAGTGACTCCCAGCCCGCGGTCGAGTCGATGATTTGATCGATCTGCGGGAGGACGAACTGCTCCTTTGGGCAGGCGCTGTTTAGGTTTGTGTAATCGATACACATTCTCCAGGTCCCATTTTTCTTCTCGGCCAGGACTGGGTTTGGTAGCCACTTGGAGTACTTGATTGGCCGAATGAAGCCTGCAGCGAGTAGACGTTGCACCTCCTCGGCGATTGCTAGGCGGCGCTCTACATTGAAGGGCCACAACAACTGTTTGATGGGTCGCGCTTTGGGGTCGGCGTTGATTTTGTGCTCAGCGAGTTCCCTCGGGACACCAGGAATGTCGGATGGCTTCCATGCAAAGATGTCGTGATTCTCACGTAGGAACTCGCTGAGCGTGCCTTCCTATGTTGGGCTCATGCCTGTTCCGATCGTCACCGTCTGGCTAGAGTGTGCATCGTTGCTTTGAAGGCGGTGGAGTCGCCGCCCTTCGAGTTGGGCTTCTTGATTATTGTGGGGTCGTCATTGTTTACCCCGCTCGTGTACTTGGCGAGATCCTCCACGTGGTTGGCCTTTGCCGCTATGACGGCATCGGCGAGGTCGGCGCCTTTGGCCTTGCACTCGGCGGCCATGTCGGGGTCGCCGTGGACGGTGATGATGCCGCACGGCCCTGGGAGCTTCATCGCGTTGTACGCGTAGAGGGGCGCCGCCATGAATTTGGCAAACGCCTGCCACCCCAAGCCACAGTGGTAGGGGCTGTTCAAGGGCACCAGCTCGAAGACGATCCTCTTAGTGCAGAAGTTTGCTAGAGTGCCGAAGGCGACTGGCAGCGTCACCTTGCGGATCGGGTATGCCTTCCGACCGGGGACGATGCCATGGAAGGTGGTGTAGGTTGTCTCAATCATCGACTGCGGGAGCCGCAGTCGCCTGAACGTGTCCATGTAGAGAATGTTGATGGAGCTTCCGCCGTGAATTAGCGTCTTGGGGAGCCAGTAATCCCCCACCTTGGGCTTGACCACCAAGGCGACTCGCCCCAGATATTCGATCCGTGGCAAGTGATCTTCGTGACTCCAGGTGATCCGCTGCTTGGACCAGTTGAGGAAGCGCGGGACGTCGACCTGGGACACCACGTTGACGGTGACGGCACTGGCGATGACCTTCTTCTCACGCTTGGTGCTGAACCTGGTGAAGGTGTGAAGTGATCCCACGTCATTGCCGAATGCCCCGCGGTTTGGTGGGTGGTTGTTGGGGTCCTCCCTTGCGCTTTGTGCCTTCTCGATCTCCCTTAGTGAGTGGCAGTCGTCGGTCGTGTGCGTGGCAGGCTTCCCCTCCCTGCTGTGGAACACAAATGGCTGGTTGAGGAGAGCTGCGGGGTCGAACCTCGGCTTCGCCTTGTAATAGCCGCCATCGCGACGCTGGCCTCCGTCGCGGCGGAAGATCTTGGGCTCGCGCGGAGTGTAGCCGGCGTTGGCGACGGAGTCGACTCGCCCATCACCGTGGCGCTTGCTGGTGAGGCGAGTGTTGATGTAGCGTAGCTCGGGTCGTCACCCGTTGTCTTGGCCGCTCGTGCGGCAGTTTCCTCCCGACTCCTCGTCGGTTTCGTGGTTCGGGTCCTCCTCCACGAATCGTTTGGCGATCTCGAGGAGGTCCGGTATGTTGTCGAGTGTTTTGTACACCCTCTTGAGCTTGGCGACCAAGGGATCGTAGCGGCACGAGGTCTTGAAGCAGTGAATTGTGGTGTCCGGGTGGATGCCAGCCGCATTGTACCACAGGTCCTGCCACCGCTAGACCCAGCTGCTGGTCGACTCGCGGGGTCCCTGGACGCATTGCTCCAGGTCCTCGGTGGCGGTGGCTCGGGTGTAGGAGCCCTCGAAGTGTCTGACGAAGGCGTCATGCATTTCCTCCCAGGAGTCGATGCTATCTGCGGGAAGGGAGTTGATCCATTGCCTGTCGTTGGATTGTCGACAAGTACGCCATAGGGGTTCCTAGTGGCGTTGGAAAGAAGGGGTGTGAGACATCGGATGTTCCAGGAGCGGTGAGCACAAGTTTACCCAGGTTCAGATCTGACTATGGTGATCGGATCCTACTCCTGCTAGCAACCCGGTAATATATCTGCGTAAGCCGGATGTTCTAATGGATTACGAGAGAGGTTCGCCAGTGCGAGTTGGTTGTGGTTATTGGTGCCCTAAAGGCTCCCATAGGGCCGGTTTATATAGTCACCGGGGCCTAGGGTTATAGAGAGAGACATATCCGGCTACGTTACAGAGTCGGTAACTAGTAAAGCTTGGACTACAAGTAATACTACAGGCCTAAGTCAGTAACTCTTCTGGGCCTCGTCGTAGCTGGAACTGGCTCCTCCTCTTTTTCTGACTGGGCCGCCCGTGAAGCAAAGCTCTAACCCATTAGTGGGCCACCCTAGTCAGTGAGTCCTTTGGGTATACCCAGAAAGTATATCCCCAACAGTAGCCCCCAGAAGTCTCCAAGATCTAAAGTCGGATAAATCGTCTAGCTTGATGGTTTCTTCGTCTTGAGAAGCTTGAAGGGTTCCCGAAAACTTCTTTCATTGATGTAGGATTCCGAGTCAGTTGAGTCGGATATATTATGCTCTGATCTTGATTTTTCTGTTGCTTGATTTGAAACATAAGCCGGATTTTACAGCGACATGCTGACTAACAACTTTACAGGTTAGGTCCCATCACTGACAGGGTTTCCATCAGCACGATTGTTGGTGGGTCCATTCCTTATGGAACGGAACGCCGTTTCAATATCTGCGTGAAAATCAAGGGGGTGGAAGAGTCGCGAGGAAGCTAACTCCCCCTCTCCTATACGCGTGGCGATAATAGCGTGTCTCACCGCACGAATCTTGACACAAAGCCAAATAAGAGGAGAGAAAACCCTTATTCCCAAATTCACTTCTCCATCGATTCATTCATTCATTGCATCCTCGTACTCCTCGAGCTCTCCGCACCAATTCCAATCTGCCCATCATTGAGAAAAAACTCTCCTTCCCCCACCATCCCATCTTCCTCCAAGAACTATGGCATCTGCCTCGTCCTCCGGAACGGCGGCGGCGGGTTCGTCTGCGGCGGACGAGAAAAAGATGCGGGGTATGTGGATCCCCAATGCCATGGACACTGCAGAGCTCCAAGTCATGTAGGATGAGGGGTTCATTGATGCCAGCGCGTGGCAGAGCACTGCTGGACACGCCATCCCCGTGCTGAAGGACGGCGAGAGGGTGCTGTTCAACACTCATGCTGACCGCGGTCTCAGTCTGCCACCGTCAGACTTCTTCGTCGAGATCCTCAACTATTACGGTGTGCAACTCCACAATCTTCCTCCCAACTCTCTACTTGAGCTTAGCACTCACGCAGCTCTATGCGAGGGGTTTCTTGGAATTAGGCCAAGTCTCACCCTTTTCCGGTACTATTATGGTACTCGGAAGAATTCCATCAGTGCTGGCGTGCCTTATGTCATCGGCACTATTAGCTTAGTCCTCAAGAGGAATCGGATCTATCCTAGGATTAACGCCGGTGAGTCCGTCAAATGTTGGGCCAGGACCTTCTTTTATCATAAGCATATTCCGACTCCAGGTAAGACGGAAGGTCTTCCGGTGTTCGCCAATGGCGCCGCTCCCCACCAGGATTCATGGGATGCAGAGGCACCGGAGCTATAGGATATTTTGATCCTTGCCAACAGGCGGATCGAATTTCTAATGAAGCATGAGGGGCTTCGTGGATCCGACTTGATCCACTGTTGGCTGGAGCGCTGGATTCAGCCTCTCCAGCACCACGCAGACCGCCTCATGCACCAAATCACCGGCGACAAAAAGGACAGCATGAAAGTCAACCCGAACCGGCTCTCGCTGAAGGACTACAGGACCCTCATGCAATACTTGGTCAAGGAAAGAGTGGAACGAAAAGTTCCGGAAGTTTCCATGAAGATGTATACATCCAGTCGTCCTCTGACTCCGGCAAATATTTCGACTCTGCTTTTGCGTTTCATCATTTTCTTTGGTTCTTTCTCCGACTCTATTTTCATCGAGGCTTTTCCGATTCTGTCAGCTCGAGAAACTCTCCGAGTCCCAGCTAGCTCTACTAGAGGGCTATGCTTCAGACGACCCAGAGGCGACGGAGGATGATGAGGTGCAAGAAGTTGCCGCCTCCGCCTCCAAGAAGCGTAAGGCGAAGGAAGTTGTCGCTGCTGGTAGCAAAGTGTTGCCAGTAGTTAAAAAGTAAGCATCTCACATTTAGTTTTTTAGTACTCTTGTACCTTTGTTATCTTTCCAGAGCACACCTAATATTTAGGATTTCTATGTTCTAGAGTTAAATCATCGTTGAAGAGCAAGATTAAGCAACTGCGTCAGCAGAAGCTTGTTGTTTCTCCAGCTGTGCCGCCCTCGACCCCATCCACTGCTCTGTCAGCGCATGGAGCTTCTGCATCCCCTGACGCTGGCAAGATCTCAAAATCCCTGGTCATCATTGATGACCAGACAACTGATAAGGACGAACCCATAAAGGGTAATGATCCCATGGTTATGACCATAGGTACTGTGGATAAGGTGATTGACTCTGCTGTTCCTGGTCTCAAGAGGAAGGAGAAAGAAGAGATTCTCAAGCTGGCTCAGTCCAGTCTTGAGAAGTAAATCTTGACCCCAGAAGCAGTGAGCAGAGAAGAGGAAGAATTCAACCGGATCAGCCTCCTGGACCAAATATTGGTCTGGGATGCTAAAATCGCATCTGGCGAACTTCCAGCAACGGATGTTCCGTCCCTCACCCTTACCGAGAAGGTGTTTCACAACACCAAGCTCAGATTCGAAATGTTGCACCTGGAACACATTGTAAGTTTCTGATTCTTGTTTGTATTTATTATAATATCCTCTAGCCCCCAAGCATAAAGTCGGATAAACATTTCTGGATCCGGGTTGATGCTTTTAGGTTGCAAAAGAACGATGTAGTGTAGCCGCCAAGGCTCGTGCTGTAATTTTATTTAGTTAAATTTGCAGCCCGATTCTTAGTAGCCGTCTGACGATATTCCGTCTCTAAACTTACAGAAAATTGCATCTTACAACGAGGAATTGCTCAAGAATATTTCCAACAAGCGCAAAGAAATCAAAGCTTTGCGCTTTGAAAATTTAAAGTTAAAATTTGAAAAAGATGAAGCAGAAGGTAAAAAATTTCCGGCTTCCTCTTTATCAGTTAAGTTTTTTGTCATAGTCAGATTTTGCGTTATCCGACTTATATTTTTGTCTTTGCAAACTTGTTGTGCCAATCCAGCAAGATGGTGGAGCAGGCCAAAAAGTTCAAGGTCTTGGAGGTAGAGAATACTGAACTCCGGCAAAAGCTTGAGACCTAACTATGGATTCGGAGAAATCCGTAGCTGCAGTTTTGGAAGACCGTGAGGCTCGAAAAGCTCATAGCCCTCCGAGATAAAGAACTTGTTGTTCTCAAGAAGGAGTTTGATATCCAGAAGGATCTTGCCTAGGCCTCAGCAAGTGAACTAGACAGTCTCCGCAAGGAGCATGCTGAATGGAATCACTCTGTGTTTGGTAAGATTTCCGAATATTTTCTTTGTGTTATTCATTTTCAACTTTTGTTTTGGTCGGAATTTGACTTTTTGTTCTTTCCCAGCCCCCTTGAATCTTTCCAACTCTTCCACCTCCAAACCTCGCCTTGCGCGCATCAAGCTCATCGGAGATGTCTTGTGTGACTACCGCCAAACTCTAGAAGAGGCTGGCGAAGCCGTCAGGCTTTCTGATTTGCACAAAATGACAGTGCACGAGGTGAGGGACAAAGTGAAGGAGATTACGAAGCTGATTGAGGACTGGAAGATCTCCTACACTCGGATTGCTATGCAAACAGCTCTGACCATGGTGATGATCCATCATAGCGAAATGGAATTCTGGCACGTCACCAAGGGCATTGCCGAGGAGGATGATGAGGGTAACCCGCAAGATATCAAGGCCATCCAAGAATCTTGTGCAGGTTATGCTTGTCGGGTGGCAGAGATGACCAACTATACGACGCCATTCTTTGAATCCGTCGCCGCACCTCCTTCGCCTCAAGAGCCAGAGATCAGTAATGCTTCCGAGTCTGAGGTCGAGGGCGACACTGCTAATGATTCTAGTGTTCCACCTGCTTCATCACCATCGCCTGCAGCATAAACATTTTTCTATGCATTATCTGAAACTTATGGCAATGTAATGATGGTTACAATATTTATTTTGTGCTGGTCTGTAAAAACTAATGCTTTTACTATCTTAGCACTTTTTGTTTTTATACTTTGTGCTTGAAAATTTCTGAAGAACTTCCTTTTTTTATATGCCTATACTTATCGGTTTATTTGGCTCTCTGCCTCGTCCCTTTCATGGGTCGGCCAACCTTTAGCACGTAAACTTTGCCGAGCAACGGAGCGTAATTGCTAAACTCGTTTAAACTCGGAAACAAAGCCGGCCTCCAGTACCAACAACTCATTACTCAGAAAATACCCGCGTCTAAGAAATCAGATAAAGAATCAAAGTATAGGTAATAATTTAAAATTTGTACCCTAAGGTAAAAAAAAATTTAGATTGTTCAAAAATCGTAACCAGAAAAAACATGAGCATAAAGTACTTTCAAGTATTCTGGGATTTTTGAAAAAATTACATGCTCTTTTGGAAATAAGATGGCAAAAACATCTAAAAAATAACAATATGAGGAAACCAGCACTTTATTTCTCTTTGAACATGTACATATATGATTACAAGGAAATATAACTAAGAATAGAAATGACGTAGCTATGCAATATTCTATGGACGGTCTATTTCATCCGGGTCTGTGCTACCACCAGCTCTCTTCTTTTTCCGAGTATCAGGTCTTTCCTTGACTGGTCTCATGTCGGTTAAAAATATGACCCATTATGCAGAACTCTGCTAACCATAAAGGGTCCTTCCCAAATTGGGGAAAGTTTGTGCTTTCTCTTTTGCACAAGTCGGAGAACTAAATCGTCTTTTCTGAAAGAACGGTTTTGCACTCTCTGACTATGATACTTGCGTAACTTCTGCTGATAGGCTCTATATCTCTATTCAGCAACGACGCATACTTTTTCGATTATATAGAGATCATCTTGCCGAGAAACTTCTGCATCTTCTTTGATATACGCTTTGACTCGTGGAGCTTGATGGATCAAATCACTTGGAAGAACTGCTTCTGCACCGTAGACCAAGAAGAAAGGAGTATAGCCGGTTGACCTGTTAGGAGTTGTACGTAAGCTCCAAATCACAGACGGTAATTCTTCCGCCCAAGACCCCGTGGCCCGATGAAGCGGTGCCTCGAGGCGAGGTCAGATTCCTTGTAGAATAAGGCCATTAGTTCTTTTGACTTGTCCATTGGCTTGTGGATGTGCGACTGATGCAATATCAAGTCGGATTCCATGTTCTTCGCAGAATTCAGCAAGTTCCCCCATGGAAAAGTTGCTCCCGTTGTCACTAATTATACTGTGCGGATATCCGAATCTGATGATTACATCCTCGACGAATCTTCTCGCTGTGGCTCCATCGCAAATTGTTACGGGTTTAGCCTCAATCTATTTTCTGAATTTATCCACCATCACTAGTAGGGGAGTGAATCCACATTTTGCCGTGTGCAACGGCTCTACCATATCAAGCCCCCAGACCGCAAATGGCCATGCAATAGGGATTGTTCGCAGCTGTTTAGCCGGAACGTGTGCTTGATGAGCGTACTTTTGACAGCCCTTGCACGTTTTGACCATTTTATCGGTGTCTGCCTTAGCTGTACGCCAAAAGAATCCGTGTCGAAAGGCTTTTGCCACTAAGGATCTGGCTGTAGCATGGTGACCACACTCGCCTTCGTGGATTTCTCTTAAGATTTCCACTCCTTCTTCCGAAGAAATACATCTCTGAAACACGCCAGAGACACTCCGCTTATAGATCTCACTATTTATTATAGTGTATGCTTTTGCTCGTCGGACAATCTGCCGGCTCAAGACTTTATCTTCGGGTGATTTTCCGTCAATCAGGAAATCCAGATAGGGTTTTGTCCATCTGGGAATTATAGCCAGAACTGCTATTAAAGGTGAGTCGGATTTCGTCGGATAGTCCTCATCAACTCCTACTATGGAGGGGACCCTTAAATGCTCTAGAAAATATCCATCCGGTACTTTTTTCCCTGCAGATCCTATACTTGATAGGGCATCTGCTTCCTCATTTTCTGCTCGAGGGATGTGTTGAACCTCAAAACCCTCGAACAATTTGGGTAATTCATCCACAACAGCTTTGTATGCTGCCATGAGCTTGTTTGCGTTACAAATGTTGGATATTTGCTGAGCAACTAAATCTGAGTCTCCGTAACACATGATTCTTCATATTCCAATGTTTTTGGCCATGTGTATTCCATGCAGCAGTGCTTTGTACTCGACAATATTATTGGTTGTTGTGAAGAGTATTTGCAACACATAGAACAACTTATCTCCTTGGGGTGATTTGAGCACCACGCCAGCCCCCGAGCCTCCTCGTGCTTTTGATCCATCAAAGTGAAGGGTCCAAACTTCCGAGTCTGGAGGGCCCGTGTTTTCTGTCGTTTCTGTCCAATCAACAACAAAGTCGGCAAGAATTTGGGACTTGATCGTTTTACGTGGTTTGTACTCAATGTCAAAAGCTGCAAGCTCTATTCCCCATGTTGTGACAAGTCCTGTGGCGTCGCGGTTGTTGATTATATCTCGCAGAGGAGCCGTGCTCACTACTGTGATCTTGTGCTCTTGAAAATAGTGGCGTAGATTGCTAGATGCAAAGAACACTCCATTGGATAGCTTTTGATGATGTGGATACCATTGTTTTGATTCTGTCAGGACCTCACTTAGATAATAAGTTGGCCGCTGCACCTTATGCTCGTGGCCCTCTTCCTCGCGCTCAACTACTGTTACCACGCTTATGACTTTGTTGGTCACTGCAATGTAGAGTAACATAGGTTCCTAAGGTTCTGGTGCTGCGAGAACTGGTGGATTCGAAAGAAAATCTTTCAAACTTTGCAGTGCAGTTTCAGCCTCTAGGGTCCAGACAAATTTGTCGGTTTTCTTCAAGAGCTTATATAAAGGTGCGGCTCTTTCACCAAGCCGGCTGACGAACCGACTCACTGCTGCAATGCAATCAGTGAGGCGTTGTACGTCCTTTAGGCGAGTCGTCCTAGTAATGTTTAAGATAGCCTTGATTTTGTCCCAGTTCACCTCAATGCCTCGATCAGAGATGATGAAACCTAACAATTTTTCGGCTGGAATTCTAAAGAAACACTTCTTCGGATTTAGCATCATGTTGAATTTTCGTAGACTAGCAAACGTTTCATCCAAGTTGGAAATTAAAGTTTCCTTTTTTTTGGACATAACTGTTATGTCGTCTACGTATACGTGGACGTTGCGTCCAATTTGGTCGTTGAGACAATGTTGCATGGTACGTTGATATGTTGCTCTTGCGTTCTTTAAGCCAAAATTCATAGTTTTGTAGCAGAAGGTTCCGAAAGGAGTGACGAAAGACGTCTTAATTTGATCCAACTTCTTCATCGGTATTTGGTGATATCCGGAATATGCGTCGAGAAACAGAGTAATACTGACCCTGCCGTTGAGTCGATAACTTGATCGATTCTTAGCAAAGGAAACAGATCTTTTGGGCATGCCTTGTTCAAAGCAGTATAATCAACACACATCCTTAAATCAATGGTGTCCTTTTTAGGGACGAGTACAGGATTTGCCACCCAATTTGTATGGATGGCCTCTGTTATGAAATCCGCTTGCTCTAAGCGGGCTAATTCCTTAACTATTGCTTTGCTCTTTTCATCACCAAACCGTCGTAAGGATTGTTTGACGGGTTTAGCATCTAGGTACACATTAAGAGAGTGCTCAGCAAGTTCCCTTGGTACTCCGGTCATGTCAGATGGCTGCCATGCGAATATATCACTATTAGCTTTGAGGAACTCGAAAAGCGCGCTTTCCTATGCGTGGCCTAAGACTACCCCTATGTTTTTCATCTTGGAGGGATCATCTTCCTTCAACGACGTCTTCTTCATCTCTTCCGACGCCTTGAACTGCAAACTTGGCTTCAGTACCTCGTTCTTCATAACGGGCATCTCAGACGAATTGATGGTCTTCTTGATCTGCTGGTACTCCTGGGCGTGCAGCACGGCTTCGGCGAAGGCAGCAGATCCTTCATTGCACTCTCGCTCCTTCCTCAGATTTCCTCGTACGGTGATTACGCCCTATGGACCTGGAAGTTTAATCATGTTATGGATGTAACAGGGACGGGCCATGAACGCCTAGTAAGCCGGACGCCCGAAGATGGCGTGGTAAGCACTTTTAAACAGTACCACTTCGAAGGAGAGTGGTTCGGTCGGGGAATTTTCTCGGGTTCCGAATGTCACATCCAGAGTAATCTCACCCAGAGAATTTGCCTGTCTTCCTGGTACAATGCCATGGAAAGTTACGCTACTGTAACTCAGCTGGCTTTCGTGTAGCTTCATGTGGTGGAGTGTCTCGACGTAGAGAATGTTGATACTGCTCCCACCGTCCATGAGTGTTTTTGAGAACTTATAGCCATCAATAAGAGGATTGACGACCAGAGGATACTTGCCCCGACGGTGTGTTTTCCTCGGATGATCTGAACGATCAAAGGTGATAGTCACTTCTGACCAATCCAGTAATTGGGGGACAACCGAAACCATGGTATTGAGCTCACGAATAACCGCCTTTTTGTCCTTAGCTGGTTGGGATCCAAGGAAGCAGACGTATGCATCTTTCTTAGTCAGAGAAGTCTTCTTTCCATCCGACTTGGGTTCTGTGGTAGCTTCCGCCTCTTCCATGTCGGAATCTTCCTTGGGCTCCTTTGATTTCTTGGAATTTTTCTTTTCTTTTCATCGCTTGGCTCTGTAGCCAGCGGATTCGTCTTTCTTGATGTCGTCATTGAAACGACACTCGGCATTTGTATGGGTATATCCTCCGTTATTATCCAAGTGGTGCACATAGGTATTATTGGCAATGTCAGCCCAGGTATAGGTTCTTCCGGGTTGTTGGTCTCCTCTTCCCTGTATTCGGGAAGTTCCTCGGCCTCTACCATGACCGCCTCCGTGACCACCTCGTCCTCCAGATCCAAACGTTGCGTTGACAGCTGCGTTGTCCGGAGCCGTCTTTTTGTCCGAGGTGTTCTTGCGCTTCTGAGTTTGCTTTGGCTGTTTGGCCGCATTGGGATTGGCCAGAATATTTAGCAGCCCTTCTGAATCGTCATCGGCGTCAGCATATTTGCTTGTCGTCTCTATCATTTATCCCAAATCTGTGACGTGGTCATGCTTCAGCCTGTGACATAAAAGTCCGACTGGAAGTCCTGCAATAAATCATCTATCGCGGTTTGCTCTTTTACTCCTTCGCAAGAGTTCTTCGTATCGATCCATCGTCCGAGGTAATCCCGGCAAGTTTCTCCGGGTCTTTGGGTGCAACGCTATAAGTCTCCGACTATGCAGGGCCTCCTGTATGTTCCCTCGAAGTTTGAAAAGAACGCACTTTGCATATCATACCAGTTATGAATTGAATTCTCTGGTAGTTCACTAAGCCATGATCGAGCCGTCTTCCTCAACATCAGTGGGAGATATCGGACTACAACCAGGCTGTTTCCTCCTTTGGCAATGCAGGAAGCCTAGAAAAAATCTTGGAACCAAGTATCTAGCCAAGCTGCGCCGTCATAGGGCTGAATGTGCTTGGCGATGCCAAAGTCAATCAGAAATTTTGTCTGACGTATACATGGACCAAAGCACTTGGGTCCCACATACACATCTTATTCCTTGTACCACCGCGCTTCTATGTTTGATTCGATACGATGGCGACGTCGTTTGGCGAGAGTGATCTGCGTCTTACAGGCTCGCGGCTTCTGTGTAGTGGAGTTGGATATCTGCTTCTTCTCTCACCATTGCCGCCTCCACCCCTACGGCTTCCGTGGCTACGGCATGATCCTTCATGGTCACTGCTAGGAGGCGATGGTGGCCCTGGTGGATTATTTCCGGCTGGATTTCTTGGTGGTGGCGTGGAGCCTCATTATGCTGAATCTGATGGCTGTTTCTTCGGGCACCGTCCCTACTAGATTCAGGACGATCCGGATCGTCTCTTCGTCCGGCGTTGCCAGCTGGACGGCTCGGTGGTGGCATCCTTAGCCGATCTCGCTCCTCTCGCTGGCGGCGTATTTCTGGGTCTTCTCTATAGCGATTATTTTGCCGATGATGGTCCTGATGAGGAACCATTTCCCTGATAGCGTCTTTGGCTGCAGCCGGAATAACTCTTGCCCAGTCACGCGCGGGCCGGCGAGTGTGGCTGTTGGAGACAGTCCTGGAATTATCTTCTTCTCCATGGGGACGGTAGCGCTGAGCCGAATCCCTGTGGAGTCTTACGTCAGCGCTTTGGTCAGTGCTAGTGTGGCAAAAATCGGATTTTGAGGCCAGCTTGCCACTGAATGACGCGTCCGTCTTCTGCTACTTTAATCCTTTGTCCAGCAACATGACGCACTGCTGGACCTGCTATGGAGATGGATTGTTGGCGAGGATGGCTTGAGCTGCATCAGCGTTTTCCACCGGCGTGTTGTAAACTCGGATCTTCTCTCCATCTTTTCTGTCGAATAAATCTTTGGGCATATCCGGATTCTTGTTTGCAATAAATGGACCTCCCCTTTTTTATTTTGAGGATCACTGTCTAACTGTTGTCTCATCTCAACGAGGCGTGCGACCTCTTCAAGTAGAAACAAGCGATGCTTTTCTAGGTCCTCAGCCCTTTTCTCTAGGGCCTCCGGCGTAAGATCCGAAGCTGTTGGGATTGGAATTGTGAGAGCATCTCCGTAGATTTCGCATGCACCCTTGGTGACAACGTGTCCATCCACAGGAGGATCGATCGGGGTGGGATTAATCGGATCTCCGTCCTGATTCTCCATCTCGATCTATTCATCATCTTTTTCTTTGTTGGTTTCCTCGATGCCCGGTTCTGCCGGAGTAGGATTCTTGTTGTTCTTCTTCTTCTGTGACCGCCCAGTAGCTTTAACGTGCGTACCAGTGGCAAAGATGGCTTTCGGTCCGGTACCGGGGGTTAAACTTCCGTCAGTACTTTCCGTCATGGTTGGCATATAGACCTCGGAGGAATCTCCGTTGTCCATGTCATCCTATGAGGTGTAGCTTTCATCCATGCTATCATATGGACTAGGAGGAGTTTCCGGCTCACCTGGCGTTTGTCTGGAGACGTGCTGCTGCTCATACTCCTCTATCTCCTTGTCAAAGTCTCAAATTTCCTGCGACGTGATTGACTCTGTTGGGGAGCCAGGTAAGTCGGCGTTTTCTTCGATTGCGTCTAGGACCGATTCACTACCAGCTCCAGAATCGAAAGAGTCGGATCCAGTGCTTATGTGGTACACGAAATAGTGCTTCTTCTTGTTCATGTTCTTGAAGTAGTGGCACAGCTGGGTTTCCGCCTCCTCCATCTCAAAGTTCTCCATGATGTCGGCGATTGCTTCGTAATCGATGTAGGGGCGCTTCATCATCTCCTTCATCCTGTGCTTCAAGGGTAGTTTTTCTGCTATGACGTCTGGTATGGCAGAGTCGTAGCGAATATATTCTCCATCCATGTATCCAATCTCATATGGGAGATCGGATCCGGATTTTACTTCCACCTCTTCTACCACTATAGGAGTGGGCTGGGTGGGTTTGATTTTCTCCGGGACCTTGAACTCCTCCGCCTCTACGGACAAAGTAGATCTGGATTTTACTTCTGCCATGGTCATCACCTCAAGGGTGGGTTGGGCGGGTTCAGCGAAACCGAGATAAATGTCGATCTCTCCGATTGACATGATTGTGTAGGTCGTCACGAGCCTGGAAGCCGGAATCCAAGTCTCATATAGGAGGATGAGAGGGACATCACTGGCGTAGACCATGTGACCCATGGCGATAGTTTTGCCGATTCCTGCACGCGCAGATTCCGCCTGGAATGATGCTCCAAAGGTCACCAGCCCCATGGTGGGCGCCAACTGTCGTCGGATTGTCGACAAGTATGCCATAGGGGGTCCTAGTGGCGTTGGAAACAAGGGGTGTGAGACGTCGGATGTTCTAGGAGCGGTGAGCACAAGTTTACCCAGGATTAGATCCGACTGTGGTGATCGGATCCTACTCCTGCTAGCAACCCAGTAATATATCGGCGTAAGCCGGATGTTACAATGGATTACAAGAGAGGTTCGCATGTGCAAGTTGGTTGTGGTTATTGGTGCCCTAAAGGCTCCCATAGGGCCGGTTTATATAGTCACCGGGGCCTAGGGTTACAGGGAGAGACATATCCGGCTACATTACAGAGTCAGTAACTAGTAAAGTTTGGACTACAAGTAATACTACAGGCCTAAGTCGGTAACTCTTCTGGGCCTCGTCGTAGCCGGAACTGGATCCTCCCCTTTATCTGACTGGGCCGCCCATCAAGCAAAGCTCTAACCCGTTAGTGGGCCACCCTGGTCAGTGAGTCCTGTGGGTATACCCGGAAAGTATATCCCCAACATTGTCGGCACGCTCCCTCCATCCCAGGGGAGGTAGCGGACGGCGAGCAGGTCAGTGTGGCCGGCGATTCCAATCGCCATGAGGTACATGTCCAGCCACACGGAGGGGTCGTACGAGGGGTCGCACTTCTCTATCTCCTTCGGCGCTTTGAAGTTTGTCGGGTACTTTTTGCCTCGGATCATTGGTCCAAAGCAATGGGGGCCGACTTGGCTGAGTGACACCCTTGGCTCACCGTCACGATGGTTGGTGAGGGTATGCCTCAAGTCGTCAGGCTGGCGTGCGCGCCAGCTCTGGTTGTTGATGATGTGGGTCCGCGAGTCGACTGGCTTCCCGTTTGCAGCAACCATGTTGTTCGTCGGTCGCGGGTCGTTGGTGGAGAGTGCCGCATTCACGGGTCGTGGCTGGAGTTGCAGGGGCTCGGGGGGTGGGCAATTGAGAGTATTTGCCATCGTCGGGCGGCCGCTCGAGGCCGCCTTGCTTCCTGACAAGCGGGAGTACACGCGTCCCCACGAGTCTGCTCCCGTAGCTTGTTGCTCGGCGGCCTTGGCGAGTAAGGCCCTGGCGTACTGGATCTACATGGCGCCTTCCCCGGTTATGTTGATGTTGTCGATCGCGGCTCGACTCCCGATGATGTTGTCCATCGGAGTGGAGAACAGCGGGAGGCCGTTCGCGTCTCGCTCCTGCGTGGAGATCATGATCCTCGGTTGGTTTGGAGGGGGCGTGCGTCCGAGCGGTGGTGGGGGAGCGCTGTTCGCTGACGCGCCTGGTGGTGGTCGAGTGCTTCCTCCTGGTGGCACATTCTCGGAGATCGCGTGATCGGCCACGCGGGCCAGGTCGGTTTCTTCGTCAAAGTTCAAGGCGCGGCCCTGAACGGTGAGGTTTAGGCGCCACCTGATGCGTAGCTGGTGGTAGCGCGAGAGCTCCTGCACCGTTGGTTGCTCGAGGAAAAAAAATTGCGCTTGGCTTGTTCCTTGCGGACCGCCTCCTCCAGTCGCAGGCGGAGTTCTTCGACCTCCGTCGCCATCGCGGTCGGCGGGATCGGCATGGAGAAGGGGTCTGGCGGGGCATCCACGCCACTCGCCATGTAGGTCGCGACGTTGCGACCGGATCCAGCATGGAAGTCGTCGGAGTTCTCCGATCCGGAATCGGAGTCAAAGCTCCCAAGGATGGAGGGATCCTCGAAGTCCCCCACGTTGGAGACCTAGGTGATGCAACCTGCGGATGACGCGGTTATGATGGATCCGGTGACTAACGCCGGGGTCGCCAAGTCTGCGTCGTTGTTGAGGGCCGCATCATCCGCGACCAGGCTAGTTTCGGCCATGTTGCTGTTGGTCGAGTCGTACTCGGAGGCGAGGCGGTGGATGGTGCGGACCTGACTCTCGGAGAGCCGGTCACGCGGTGGCGACTCGTGGATGGGAGCCGAGTCCTCCGAGACGATGGTGTCGGTGAAGCTGGCAAAGAGACTGATCGTGCCGACCGGCATGATCACGCTGTGCGTGACGGGGCACACCGCTGGGACGTAACTGCTTTTGCGTTTCGTCATTTTCTTTGGTTCTTTCTCCGACTCTATTTTCATCGAGGCTTTTCCGATTCTGTCAGCTCGAGAAACTCTCCGAGTCCCAGCTAGCTCCACTAGAGGGCTATGCTTGAGGACCAGACGAGGCGACGGAGGATGATGAGGTGCAAGAAGTTGCCGCCTCCGCCTCCAAGAAGCGTAAGGCGAAGGAAGTTGTCGCTGCTGGTAGCAAAGTGTTGCCAGTAGTTAAAAAGTAAGCATCTCACATTTAGTTTTTAGTACTCTTGTACCTTTGTTATCTTTCCAGAGCACACCTAATATTTAGGGTTTCTATGTTCTAGAGTTAAATCATCGTTGAAGAGCAAGATTGCTTAAAGCAAGCGCTGCACAAGCAAACAGCGTCGGTGACTTGTTCTTTCTCCAAATTGTGCCGTCGACCCCATCCACTGCTCTGTCAGCGCATGGAGCTTCTGCATCCCCTGACGCTGGCAAGATCTCAAAATCCCTGGTCATTATTGATGACCAGACAACTGATAAGGGCGAACCCATAAAGGGTAATGATCCCATGGTTATGACCATAGGTAATGTGGATAAGGTGATTGACGCTGCTGTTCCTGGTCTCAAGAGGAAGGAGAAAGAAGAGATTCTCAAGCTGGCTCAGTCCAGTCTTGAGAAGTAAATCTTGACCCCAGAAGCAGTGAGCAGAGAAGAGGAAGAATTCAACCGGATCAGCCTCCTGGACCAAATATTGGTCTGGGATGCTAAAATCGCATCTGGCGAACTTCCAGCAACGGATGTTCCGTCCCTCACCCTTACCGAGAAGGTGTTTCACAACACCAAGCTCGGATTCGAAATGTTGCACCTGGAACACATTGTAAGTTTCTGATTCTTGTTTGTATTTATTATAATATCCTCTAGCCCCCAAGCATAAAGTCGGATAAACATTTCTAGATCCGGGTTGATGCTTTTAGGTTGCAAAAGAACGATGTAGTGTAGCCGCCAAGGCTCGTGCTGTAATTTTATATAGTTAAATTTGCAGCCCGATTCTTAGTAGCCAAAGGCCAAAGGACTATGTTTAAACACTTGTATTAGGCCTTTGGCCCTGAGTTGTAAAATACTATGTTTTATCTCTGGAATGAATGTAATAAATGACCTTTGTATCTGTGTACTTCATCTTAAACTGTGGATGCTAGCATTGATCCAGGGACTAGCATTGCAATCACAGGGATCCTTTCCTTTACAAAGGAGGGATCTTACAACTGCACAGGTGGACAATCTTCACCAGGTAGACTCAGCTCAAACCTTCGCCGCAAGGGAACCCATACTAAGGTATATAAATTTCCAGTCAAGCCCTACCCATATTTCGGGAATTGTGGTTGTACGGTAAAACTGGAATGGTATCGCATCGAGACAACCATCAGTTTTATAAAGGGCTAAGGCTCATGCCTTAACATTTTCATCATCAAAATCATCTGGTGTTCAAGAACACATGCCCAAAACATTTCAGCAGAATGACTCATCATTCTAAGGTTTTCATAACCATTTTCACCAAGTATTCCCATATAAAGTTGATCAAGTTTTATGCTTTGCACTAGCATCTACAAGTGAGGGTAAACACTAATGAGGGGTGGTAAACAAGTGTGAATTAGCTAAGTTCAATCTCATGCCTCAGGATGACATCAACATTATCTAACTTAGGTTAAGTTTCAATGCTCTTTATGCTACCTTTAAATATTTTTCTAATATCTACAAGTCACTAAGTAAACTCTAAGAGAAAGCTTTGATAAAGAAATAAAATACTACACTTGCAAGTAAAACTGGGATTTGGTATCATCAAGTGGGTATAATCACATATGCTTAAGGCATATAGTTGGCATAGTAACAAGCAAGTTTTAGCTTGCCAAGTCAACTGGTAGTATTAGGCTTGCCTTGTGCAGAGAAGTGGTTGAAGTTCTCCTCGGCTTCTTCCTCGTAGTATCCTCCTTCCTCCTCGTATCCTTGGTCGATACTAGCGTCTATAAATAAATACGAGGTACACAATAACCAAACAATACTTAATTATTTCTATTTATCACACCAAGGTTTTCACTAGATGATATAGGATCATCACAAGCATTACACCCATTAAGGCAAATAGTTTTATTTCCTTTATTTTAGAAAAGTAATTTCTACTCATTTAAAAACTACTTAAGATTTAATATTATCCAACTAAAACATGGGATCATGTTGACACATGTCATCACCACCTATTTCAGTACTTGGGAATGTGATTTAAAGTGGTGTCACAATTTAATAATGTTTAACCTTTTTATTTTAATTAATTAAAGTGACTATAATGGCCTATGAGGCATTCTTTTATTACTTGACTTTTATCTCTGCAAGTAAACCTATATATTTTTATATATTCTGAAAGGTATGGTTAAATGTGATTTTTGAGAGTTGGAATCAACTCAAAAGATTTTGTGGTTGAATTTTGAAAAATGTTTGAATGCAGAAAAGCTTGTGCCTTGTTATTTTTACCATAGGTGATCTACAAATCCAAATGGTTTGAATCCAACCGGCTTGGATTAAGAACTCCAGTACCTTTCTAACAAAATTGGTTTCCTGCATTTCTGTTCAGTGAATCAAGCTGGGTTGATTTTTGAATTTGGGTATAGAACTGAGTTTGAAACTAAAAGAATAAACCTAGATTTAAATTATTGGGTCGCGTGGGAGGTTAACTAGGCCATCCCACTAAGCACAGTACGCGCGCGGGCTGGTTAAGTGGCTGTCCCCACTCGTTAGTGAGACAGAGGGGTGAAAAGCGGTATGGGGGGATGTGGACCGCATGATCAAGCTCTAATCCTACGGCTGCGGTTCATCGTCCAATTCGGGCAACGTCGGCGAGACAGAACCCTAGCGCGGCCAGTGGGGGTCGTGGGAGGCTCACCAGGGCTCTGGCGATGGTCGGCGATGGGGGCGAAAGACGAAGTCGACGATGGTGATCCTAATGGTACCAGTGGCTCCTCCTAGGGCGGTTCCAATCGACGGGGCCCTTCTACTCCAGCAGCGGCAAGCTCCGGCGAAATTCCGTCCACCTAGTGCTCGCCTTGCTCCGGGGATGAGTGGATGTGATCACTGAGAGGTGGGGAGTGAGATGGTGTGCTGAAATCGAATGGGGAAGGCCTCTATTTATAGTGCGGCGAGGGGACCGAAGGGTGCGGGTGGAGCTCGTCGTGGTCGTCTGCACAACGAGCTAACGAGATGGCTGGGGGTAGGGGATGGTGTGTTGCCTCCTAGCGAAGCTCAACGGATTGATGGTGAGGCGTGGGGCGGTGCAAATTGGTCGGAACACTTCGATGGTCTAGATGGGCCCGACGGAAAATTTAATGGTGCACAGCATCTACGGTCCGTGCGGCGGTGAACGGGCATGTCCGGGCGGTTCCTAGGGCGGTGGTGATCACGCATGAGGGCGTCGAAGGCGGGGCGCGGTCTGTGCTTGCGTGTCGAGCGCGACACTCGCGCTCTCGACATGGTTGCAGAGAGACTTGGCGCGCTCGTTCTGAGTGGTCTAGTGGATGGCAAGGCTTGCGCACTGAACAGGGGGTGGAGGTGGACGGTGGCTTGTGTCCCAGATAAGGTGGCTAGGGTTGGTGAGGCTCCTAGCTTGCTGTCAACATTGGGGTGGCAAGTTAGGCTTGGCATTGTCACCATTGATGGCTATGGCATGCTCACAGTGGTGCTAAAGCTTGTTAATTGAGCTAGATCATCTACTGAGAGTGTAGTGTGAGCTATAGACGGAACAAGGTTGGCCAAAATCACTGCTCCTAATAGCGTTTGGTGTTTGTTTGCTGATTACAAGGTGTTTGATGAAATGGCCGAAAGAGATTTAAATTTGAATTCTGGATTCAAACTTGGTGGGTGTGTTGGTTACATATAGGGAGTCTCTGGTTAGTTGGATTGGTCAAGGTGCACTGTTTTGGTTGGGTTTTGAAAATGTGGGATCTTCACATATGAATCAGATTCAATTTTGAATTGTCATTTGAATCAAGTTACCAAATGTTTCTGCAAGTTTGAAAAGTGGGCTTTGATTCACTTTTACTTGGTCTAGCAAGGGGTGAAAAGAAATGGAAATGTTTCTGTTTGAAATCTTGGACTATAAACACTCAAAGTGGTCTAGTGAGCAAGATTGGCAAAAATGACCATTTGCTTATTTGTTTTGTTTTTATTTTCTCTTGATTTGTTTCTGCTTGGAAATGTTTTAGATGATGTTGTTTTCACCTTTAAACCATTCCTTGCTATTTAGATCAATCACACAAGTCAATTATTTCATTTATACAATCATCACATACACACATGCATTCATAATGATTTGAATTAACAAAAGTTTTTCTTAACCCTAATTTTGGTGATTGGAATTTGATAACCTTGTTCAATATTTTTGGGATGTTACAAACCTTCTATCCTTAAACAAAATCTCGTCTCGAGATTTGAGAAAGAAGAAAACTAGGATTTTAAAAGATCAGGAAACTCCGTCTTGATGTGATCTTCTCGCTCCCAGGTAGCTTCTTCTTAAGTGTGGTTACTCCACTGAACTTGAGAAACTTGATGCTTCGGGTTCTGGTGGTTCTGAAAGCTTCCTCCAAAATACGGATGGGTACTTCAGGATACGTTAGGTCATCGTTGAACTCTATGGTGCGGTGATCAATGTTCTTGAAAACTTCAGTCTTCTTCGGAACTTTAAGGCATTTGCGAAGTAACGATATATGGAACACATTGTGCACGGCTGACATCTCCTCTGGCAGTTCTAATTGACACGATACTTCTCCTCGACTATTCAGAATCTTGAAAGGTCTGATATATCTGGGGGCTAACTTTCCTTTGAGCTGGAAACGCTTCATTCCCTTCAAAGGCGACACTTTGAGATACACAAAATCTTCGATATTGAAAGCGAGATCTTGACGTCTCTTGTCGGCGTAACTCTTCTGTCTTGACTAGGCGGTCTTGATGTGCTCATGGATCTGGTGAACGTTCTCTTCTGCTTCTCGTAGGATGCCGGGTCCAAAAATCTGACTCTCTCCTACTTCTGACCAATTTAAAAGGGTACGACACTTCCTTCCATACATGAATTCAAATGGGGCCATTTGCAAACTAGCTTGATAACTGTTGTTGTAAGAAAATTCAGCAAAAGGCAGACAGTCTTCCCATTTAGATCCATACTCTAGCACACATGCTCTCAACATATCTTCGAGTATTTGATTTACTCGCTCCGTTTGCCCATCAGTCTGAGGGTGATAAGCTGTGCTGAAATATATTCGGGTTCCCAGTCCTTCTTGGACTTTCTTCCAGAATCTCGAGGTAAACTGAGTTCCTCAATCCGATACGATGTTCTTGGGGACTCCGTGCAAACTGGCGATTCTAGCGATGTATAACTCCGCTAGCTTCGAACTCTGGTAAGTGGTCTTCACTGGTAAGAAATGGGCTACCTTGGACAATCTATCAACTATGACCCAAGTAGAGTCATTTACCCTACTAGAAGAAGGCAATCCGGTGATCAAGTCTATTCCAATGGAATCCCATTTACATTCCGGAATCTGCAATGGTTGCAATAGTTATGTGGGTCTTTGATGTCCTGCCTTGACTCTCTAGGAAATATCACACTTGGCAATATAGCTTCCGATTTATCTCTTCATCTTATGCCACCAAAATCGCTCCTTCAAATCCTAATACATCTTTGTTCCTCCGGGGTGGATTGAATAAAGAGTATCATTGGCCTCCTTCAAAATAACTTCTTTCAACTTTGAATCTGCTGGTACATAGAGACGTCCTTTGTACCATAGACTCCTTCTTCATCCTATGTGAATCCGAGTACTTTGCCGCCGTCTGTCTCGTCTCCGACCTCAACACGCCGCCGCCGTCTGTCTCGTCTCCGACGAAGTCCCCCGGTAAGCTCCGACCGCCCCAAGCTCTCCTGATGATGCTCCCATACTCCCCATGCTCGCCTGCGTCTAACCGTGCCTCTACTTTGCCTCGGCACGACCTGTAGCCTTGCCCCCGTCATCAAACAGAACCGCCCGACGCCGACGCCGTCTCCGACGAGCAATCCCCTCCGTTCCTGAGCGCCCCTCGCCAAGCCAACGCCACCTCGAGCTTCGCCAACCCTCTGCGAGCACGGTGAGCTGTTTCCCTTCTTCCCTTTCTTCCTGTAATCGCCGCGACGCCACTGGCTCGATCATACCGCCGCCAGCGTCGCCCATTCCTGGTCAACCACACAGCAACCGTCAGATCTTGATCCAACGCACGAGATTAGAATTAACTTGAAAGGGTATGGGTGAATCTGAGCCGTGCGATACACTTTAGATCTAACAGCCCACAGAGGTTGATCCGCACGAAGCGGTACTGACCAATTAGAACAAGCCACGTTGCCAGTCTGTTTGAATAAAACCAGAAAATGTTCTATTTGATTTGCAAACTTGTAAAATTTATAACTTTAATTCCACACGTCCAAATTTTGCAAATTTTATATCAATGGATTCAGCAGAACAAGTACTTTGCAACCATGCACTTTGTTTAATGATTTGCTTCTGTAAAATTGGTTGAATTTGCAGAAACTTGTGTAGGCTTATTTTGAATATAAAAATTGTTCTAGATATATTTTTGAGATTAAACCTTTGCAAAATGGTCTGTTAAAAACCTACTGACCCTAGAGACCAACTTATGGATTTAAAAATGTATTTTGTGAAGTTTAGGAATAAATATTTGAATTAGCACATTTCTAGTCAAATAAAAATATTATTTTGGTTTAGAAATAAAAAAAATTGAGTAAAACCTTTGGGAAATGATTTGATTCAAACCTTCTGACCCTAAACACCAAGTTTTGAGAATTAAAATATATATGGTGAACTCTTTAAAGAATATTGCTTTGCTAAAAACATTTTCAACCACATAAAATATTGATTTGACTTAAAAATGGTTTATAGATGAAACCTTTTGCAAATAGTTTTACCACTTTAGTAAATGACCACTTTGAACTTTATAATGTATAGAGCCTAGTAGAAACCAATTTTGCAAGTAAAACTATCTTTTTCATGCTTGCATGCATGACCTTGTTTTTGTTATTTTATGTGCGATAAATTGTTTGAATGCTAGTTGAATTTGTATTTTGCTTGATTGAATTGTAGTGAAGTTAGAAGAGTGTGATATTTGCAAGATCAAGAAGTGAACCAACATTCTCTACTAAAAAGGCAAGTGACACTATCATCCATGTCCTACTATTTTCATTACACTTAGTGGATTTTTGTAACATGCATGATAAGGACTACTATATTTTATGCTATGCTAAATCCTAATAGGATACCCTTATATATTCCTTAGTGGAAACATTGTAGTTGTAGTATGCTTAGCCCTGCTATATATTTGGGATGGGATACATGATATGATTATATGAAGTGTTGGAAAGATATATGTTTTATATAATAAAACAAGTACTCAGTGAACCACCTGGGTGGACAAGGATACTCAAGTTTTGGACAAGGTGGCAACAAAAGGAACCATGTTTATATGGCCATCTCTTTTTGTATGTGCACTAGAAGAAACCACCCAGGGACTTAGAGATTGAACATGTTTCTCGTACAGTGGCTTCCATGTACAGCCACATGCTAAATGGGCTCTGGCTTAGTCAACTACATAGTGGAAGACCCATGCATTGGCATCTTTAGGTTGACTAGAATTGTGTAAGGGAAATATATCTCTACATTGGTGCCTGGATGACAAGCTAGCATTGTGTATTGGGAGGACTTCTATGGAAAGACTTTGTCACATTCTCGATCTGCCGGTACTCCATTTTGGTGAGTACTTATCCAGCGGCCACTGGTGGCATCAAGACGAGATTGTGTCATGTGGGTAAAGTGTACAACTTCTGCAGAAGATCAAATTCTAAGTACTTAGCCGTGTCCCCGATTATGGACAATACTGAGCAACTAAGGCCTGAAGCTATGGAAGATCTCGACATTCCAATTTCTCAAAGTAAAACTTGATGGTGACAACAAGGGATTAGAAGCACTTGGAGTTTTCCAAGAAGTTCAGAAAGATTTGACAAAGATCAAAAACTATTTTGAAAAGATAGGATAAAACTATATTGCTTTCTGCAAAAGAGCCTAAACCCTACTTAGCCAAATATGCATGTAAATGATAGGTTCCACTTATTTCTACTTAGTAGTGAAACTTGCCAATACAATTCAAATGTATTGACCCTTGTGGCTGCAACTTATTATGTTGCAGGTTTGTTTGATGTTAGTGAAGTGTGATGATTAGGATTACAAGTCTACAACCAACATGATTGTCGGTGGCACTTTGAAGATGAAGGACCCCATGCTATTGTTATATTCCGCCGCATTGTAATGTGATAGCCAAATGAGCTATGTAAGATGTAATGAATTATTTTATTCCTGGTTATAAAGTTGTATTATGACCTTTGTTTCTTGATATTACATCTTAACTGTGGATGCTAGCTATTGATCCA
The DNA here is from genome assembly GCA_023614405.1 of Avena insularis. Classification (NCBI taxonomy): domain Eukaryota; kingdom Viridiplantae; phylum Streptophyta; class Magnoliopsida; order Poales; family Poaceae; genus Avena; species Avena insularis. The sequence goes on from CM042695.1 coordinate 117,001,271, forward strand.
GGGACTAGCATTGTAAACACAGGGATCTCTACCTTATTAAAGGTTGGGAACCTTATATCCATCCAGATGATGTATCAGATGCAGATAATCTAGTATGATAGGAGAACGTGATGAGATGAGATCAGTGATATGAGATTAAACATTCTAAGGCTTGTATGGGAGACCATGGTGGGATGTGGTTTTTCTAGTCCCATGCTCGCCACCACTAGGACCCGAGTTCTTGCCTCTTGAACCAAGACGAGCGTACAACCACACGGGGTAAATGGGGACCCCCTGATTGACTAACTTGCCTAGTAGATTCCATGAGTCACATAGTTCGGGCGTTCCATTCGACATATGCATAGAAAACCTTTTGAAAGATTTGCGGGGTGAAGATGGTGCATTCATAACAGGTAGGGAAGTGTGGACGGGGTTGCTTGGGGTTGATGGATCCCCTGGTAAACCAACCTCGCCTCACATGTTTAAGTACCGGCTTCAGGATTTGACCCGTTACGGCGGAACCATACTTATTGCATGACTCATGGTCTCGACGAAAGCAAGTTAAGGTTGTTTCCAACCACCCTCTGTCGGCCTTCCAAGGAAGAGGGCTAATGTACTGGCATTAAGAGCCGGTTGGTACGTGTGGGTAAAGTTGTACACCCCTGCAGGGTAATAATATTTCGGAAAGCAGTGTCCACGGTTATAGACGACATGGGAACGGATGTGATGATCATAGAGAACTTGAACTTAATCGTAAAACTTGGTAGATCAACATGTGCTTAAGGATGCTTCCTCATGGGTACGAGGGGGTGATCCTATTTCAGATGATGATGATTCGGTGGATATCAAAAGATGATGATCAATATTTCAGAGATGTCGATCTCTTATCCCCTTTTAAAATACTCTAAATAGACGAGCTTCCTCTCCCTCTTGTTTTATAAACAAAAGATGGCTTTATGCAAAACAACTCCACCAGCCATAAGTCTTGCGGAGTACACCCTGTACTCACCCTTGCTTTGTTGATACTTTTGGCAGAGTAAGTGTTCCCTGAAGATCATTTTGGTACTTCATCGACATCAACGAGTAGCTTGGGGTTCCCGGCCGGCAGCCTGGAATCTATGGGCTGGGATGTCATCGTTATGCTTCAGGCCTCTTAGGCCATTTGTTAAGTTTGCTATACCTAATAGCATAATTTGCCTTCCGTTGTTTGATGTTTGTGCTCAGTGACCTCTGCTTGTAATGATTTGGTTCTCTGCTTAGTTATGAGCTCGCTGTAATAATTGTGTCGTAGGGACAGTGTTGTGTTATCAATTCTTCACTGGATATTCTCGAGTTCAAGGTTAAGCTTATGTCATACGGAGGTCTTGGATTTGTTTAGCCCTGATCCCGGGGGTGTCATAGGAGCTGGTATCAGAGCAGTACTGACCATAGGAAAACCTTGCTATTGGTCGATGTTGAGTCTAGTGTTTGTGAAAACTATTTTAAAAGCTGAAAAGTATTTGCGAAAACTCTAGTATGCTTCTTTTACTCCTTATCCAGTTTCGCTCTAATTCTGGGTCATATTATCTTGTGTTGATTTGGAAAAGTTTTGATATCTCTTCCAGTCTTTCAAAGTTTAGCTGCCTTCTAGGCATGTCGTTTCTAAGCCAGTTGACCTAGTGTTGAGTTCTCTAGAGTTGTGTGTGTTGTGAATTCCTTGTATCCATTTGCTTTGTTTCATCTGAGATATTCGTTTGTATCATGATCTCTCTATCTTATGGGCCGCAACATCATGTTGATGGTTCCACAATATTCTGTTCTAGGCTTCGAGGTTTCCTTTCGCCTCGTGTGCCTCCTTTTTCATTTGTTTGGGTACTTCAGAAGTTGTGTCTTCTTTTGGAAGCTACCTCGCGATTACTGTCTTGTAGTGTACGCCATGTCACTCAAGTAGTAGTTACTTCCTTTCTTTGGGTTTTAACCCTTGGACTTGAACCTAAGATCCCCGATTGTGCTGGATTCTGGTGTTGTGAATCTTGTACATGAAGCTGACCTTTGACCCAAGAACCCTTTTGTTGACCCATGTCGTTAATGTTCATACATTACCTCAGGATGGCTGGTAATACAATTCTAGCCTTCAAGCTTGTGGTTATTGTCGCAATTGAATTGTGACAACTAAGGACTTCCCTACTAGTAGCTATGGCAGATCTTCTTTAATGGAACCAAATAGATCACGACAAGAGTACTCCTCGTGAGTCCCGCATCTACCCTCATGACTCTGTCACACCTTTCCCCTTCTTTGCATTGGTTTACAGAAAGTTGTTGTCTTATGCATCTACATCTCGGGATTCTATCCTGAGCATGTTATTTTCCCTTGTTGCTTTCCGACCTTTGTCTACCAGTTGGTAGCCAAGTAGTAATGTGCATCGGTGTCTTCCGATGTAACATACTCTTGTGGTCCGTCAAGACAACCATTTCGGAATGTATAAGAGAAAAAAACTCTAGTGCCTCGTCATATCTAGGACCAGGTCAAAGTGTTGTAATCCGCAGATTAAGTGGAATTGATCAGCTTCTGTCTGTTCTACCTTAAAGTGTCACACTCTTTTATACTAAGAGGTCGTGCTGAGTTTTATGACCCCTTAATGAAGTGATGCTTTCGCACATCTTTACCCACCCTTCCTCGAGCTTTCGCGCTCATGAGTGATGCGTGTGCATAATAATGTGGCTATCTGAGGTTCTTAGCAATTATTATTGTTTTGAACTTTAAGGACATTTTCGTCATTCTTAGTGTGATTGGTTAATCCTATCACTAAGCAAAGTTTGATTGTGCTACCAAGTCTGTTATCCAGGTGCACTCTCTTCAGTCAAAGAGTTAGGCTTATGCCGAAACTCTGAGACTATGTCTTCTTGCCTTACAAAGCAAGTTTCCTCTCGAACTAAGTGACATATCGGTGGTTCGTGATATTCTAGATGTCTAGTAGAAGTACCTCCATGTTACCACATGACCGTGTTTCAAGCTCTTGAGCAAGCAAGTTATCTGAACTACACCTTTCTCCAAGGATCCGTACTGGAAACCCCTGAACTAGTTGGTTGAGCTTAAACAACAACTTGGAGAGTTGTAAGACAAAAATTGTATCCAACTCTGTTCCTTCTTCAAGGGATGTATAGTTTTGTTCATGTTGAAGAATGATAATATTCCTTTGTGGATATGTTATCTTACCCACCTTTGATTTGATTCAGGTTATCGTCAAATCAAACTCAGTTCCAAGGATTATCTCGATGATGTTTCTTCATGTGATGTTTCACTGGAGTATATCTTCATGTCTTTGGTCTGACCAATAGTTTGCCTTGTTCATACAATATACAAGTTCATCTTATTGGAGTATCTTGGTAAGTTTTTTATTGAGCCCATCAATGACATTCTTATTTTCTCCATGTTAGATTGTATTCATATGGAACATTTGGCATTAAAGTTGGAAACCTTCGAGAACCTTCTTCGAGTCATCTCGAAGTATGAGTTCTGGATGTTAGAAGTAACCTTCTCTGGTTCACGTGTAGTTGTTGAAAGATGTCGATGTGGATTCGAGAAGAGTTGTCTTCCTTTCCTTAAGGATACATGTGTGTGTTTTATTGATAGTACTTGATGTGTGTGTAGTTGTCCTTCGACAAGTTGCTCAATGCATGGGTCTAACAATCTAGCTCAGTCTTTTGGAGCTTTACACTGTAGTCCGTGTCTTGAGAATCTAGTGACTTTATCTTTGAGTAAATGTTGCACCCTTTCTATTCGGACATGCTGAGTCTGAAGTATCATTCCACCTAACCAAAGTTGAAACTCAAGCAGCAACGATGGTTGGTGTTCTTCAAGGTTTGACATAGGTCTCTTTGTGTATCTGGCAAGATTGATGTAATGGTTGACACACTTAGCCGGAAAGACCTTTTGTTATATTCTCTTGATTCAGCAATAACAACCACTCCTCATGAGGCATCTTCTATGATTTATCATGTGAGTTGTTCTTATGGTTTCCTTTGTACCTGAAGTCTTACCTTTACTTGATGTTTGATTTCTCGAACATCAAGGAGAACATTTTAAGTAGTGTTGCTAAATGTTTCCCGGTCGATCCTCCAGACCGTTTATGTTGGCAAGCGTCTTGTTGTGCCAAATAATTGAAGTCTAAGAATGAAGTTTGTTTCTTCTCGTGTCATCAGGAATCTTCTTAACCGTTCATCTTAGTGGTGTAAAGTGATATCATATCTTTGGCAAATATTTTGGTATACCTAGATGAATAAAGAGTTTCTTTCGTTTTCTCAGTCATATTTTAAGAGTGACTATGATTTTGGTAATCTGTAGTTTCTCTTGACACATGTTCCTTGTAACTCTAATGAGTCCTCCCCACCAAAAGTCCTTTATGTCTTGGACTTCTGTTGGACGAAAGAGTGACCCTTCTGTGTCAAAAGTAGTTCAACAACTTGGTTTTGTTGATCCATATCTCTGCAACCTAAAATCTCTACTTAAGTCATTTAGTAGAGGTTCCTCATCGAAGTCTGTGGTCATGTTCTTTCTTTGGAAGCTTTCCTCTTCAGAAGCTTAAACCCTTCTGAGTTCCATGGTCTCAATCCTTATGAAGACCAGGTGTCTAACAAATTGAAACCATCTCCTCTTGTTCCTCTGTTACCTTGATGTGTTTCATGTCGTCATCTCAGAGTTGTTTCTGAACACTCCACCCATGAGTTGACCATGAGATACTTTGTGCGATGTCTAGTGTGTTCTCTCTTATCTTTAGAGTGACCCTATCTCTTTCTCCCTCTATCTCTCTTCCTACCTTTGGAATCTCGGGTCGAGATTCTTGTAAGGGGGATAGAGCTATAACACACCCGTTTTAGCTAATATTATATTAGGGTTTTTTTGTGCATCATGAGCATCATTCCTTAAAATGCATGCAAATAAATACAACAAAACCAGAAAACCCTAATCTTCCTCCTCTATTTGAAAACACCTTCAAATGGTTTTGATTTTGAAATCACCAAAAATAAGGTGCCCAAATGGAAAAAAAGGGACCCTCATTACTTTATATATTTTTTAAAAGCCTCTGGTATTTTAAAGTTATTCATAACAGATTTGGAAATGAAATTACAACGAGAAAACAAATCTCAGAAAAGGAAAAAGATTTGCTAAAAAAAGGAGAACAGCAGCCCAGCCAGCCGGCCCAGTTTCCTTCTCTCCTCTTCCTATCGCCCACATGCAGCACCCCACAGCCCACCTCGGCCCAAGCCGGCCCATACCGCTCCGCCCTCTTTTCCTTTCTTCTTCCTCCGCCAGAAGGACGCGACGAAGCAGCTCCATGTCCCGCCGCCGTCTATCAATCCCCCGCGCGCTACGATGCCCGCTGCCACCCCCTGGAGTGGAGGATAAGACCGCCCGGATGCCCTTTCTCTCCCCATATTCTTATCCCTCCCCCTCTTGCTCTCCATCGCAAGCTCCCCCAAGATCCTGAAACCCTAGCTTCGGCCACCGCGTCGTTCCTCCATTGCCGTGTTCCCCTTGACCCTCTGAGGCCACTGTCAGAACCGCCTTGGTGTTCTCCTTCTTCTCGCCAACGCTCGCAAGCTGGAGATGTGTCAATCACGCCAATCGGGATCTCCTTCCTGAAGCCTAGCCGCCGCTGCCTCGTCGATTCCGGCATTGTCCGGCCTCCCCTCGCCTCCCCGAAACCACTACCGCGCTCCTGGTGAGCTCCTGGTCCCCGTGGGCCCTCTCCCTTTCCCCATCTCGCTCTAGTTACCCTCCTCCACGGTCACCACAAGCCCCGCCTCCGCCGTTCATCAGAGTTGAAGCTCCGGTGACAGCTAGCAAGCAACGCCGCCAGATTTTGGTTCAGCGCGACGCGCCGCATCGAACGCACGCAACCCCGCATCCTCGCTCGCTCGCTAGCGTTGTTCCCCGCCGCCGTCTGCAGTGTTTGCCGGCGTGCCCCACGTGTTGTCTAGGTGGCGTCGAGGTGGCACCGGGCCTAGTAGTCAGCCTCACCGGCTAGCTCAGGCTTGGGTGAGAAAAGGGATTAGAAGTTGTGGTGACATCAGCCCTTTGTCATAGTGACACATTAACCCAATTTAAAATGATTTAAGTAATTCCAGAATTTGATTAAAACTTGTAAAATCAATATCTAATTAATTATAAGTCAGAAATAATACAAATAATATATCAAAATGATCAGAAAAATGAGAACTAACTATCTAAGCTATTATCATGCATTGTTAATCAACCTACATGACAAGTATAATTAGAACAACATAGTAACCCCTCTCACATGCCTCCGGAGTTTCCCCGAGTTAGGGTTTTCACCCCTCAGAACCCCGATTAAATTGTCAAGCATGTTTTAGGGTTACATTTTGGTACAATTTAACTTGGCATATCATCATCCTTGTTTGAGCATCGCATCAATGCCATGTGTTGATTGTTTCCCTTTATTTCTGGTGTTTGTTTCTTCTCGGTAGAATACGATATCGAGATCGAGATCGAGATCTAGATCGAAGACCGAGATCAAGACTATCGAAGATCGAAGATCAATACTTGACCAACTGTAACCAAGTCAAGTACAAGGCCTCCAAAGATCTGTCTATCTGCTATCAACAGGCAAAGGCAAGCATAGCCCCACCATGATATAATCCTATGATTTCGAAAGCATTTCAATTCTTGCCATGTTGCATACGATTCTACTGTGGTCTTTTATCGATAGATAGAGTATCCTATCTATTACATTACTCCCTTTGAGCTTATATTACCTGATCCACTACTCCTAGAATAACTAGTTTTGGCTTGTGTGCAATGCTAGAGCTTGTATCTGTGTCCTGCTTAGGCATGCATAGCTGTTGAGTTTGTTCCATCTATATCATGTATCATATGCAGATAATCTAGTATGACAGGAGAACGTGATGAGATGTGATCAGTGATATGAGATTAAACATGCTAAGGCTTGTATGGGAGGCCACGGTGGGATGTGGTTTTTCTAGTCCCATGCTCGCCACCACTAGGACCCGAGTTCTTGCCTCTTGAACCAAGACGAGCGTACAACCACATGGGGTAAATGGGGACCCCCTGATTGACTAACTTCCCTAGTAGATTCCATGAGTCACATAGTTCGGGCGTTCCATTCGACATATGCATAGAAAACCTTTTGAGAGATTTGCCGGGTGAAGATGGTGCATTCATAACAGGTAGGGAAGCATGGACCGGGTTGCTTGGGGTCGATGGAAGCCCTGGTAAACCAACCTCGCCTCTCATCTTTAAGTACCGGCTTCGGGATTTGACCCGTTATGGCGGAACCATTCTTATTGTGTGACTCATGGTCTCGGCGAAAGCAAGGTAAAGGTCGTGTCTAACCACCCTCTGCCGGCCTTCCAAGGAAGAGGGCTAATGTACTAGCATTAAGAGCCGGTTGGTACGGGTGGGTAAAGTTGTACACCCCTGCAGGGTAATAATCTTTCGGAAAGTCATTTCCACGGTTATGGACAACTTGGGAACGAACATGATGATCACAGAGAACTTGAACTTAATCATAAAACTTGGTAGATCAATGTGTGCTTAAGGATGCTTCCTCATGGGTATGAGGGGGTGATCCTAGTTCAGATGATGATGATTTGGTGGATATCAAAAGATGATGATTAGTATTTCAGAGATGTCGCTCTCTTATCCCCTTTTAAAATAATCTGAATAGATGAGCTTACTATCCCTCTTGTTTTATAAGCAAAAGATTGCTTTATTCAAAACAACTCCACCAGCCATAAGTCTTGCGGAGCACACCCTGTACTCACCCTTGCTTTGTGGATACTTTTGGCAGAGTAAGTGTTCCCTGAAGATCATTTTGGTACTTCACGACATCGACGAGTAGTTTGGGGTTCCTGGCCTTTGGGAGCACACCATGTACTCACCCTTGCTTTGTTGATACTTTTGGCAGAGTAAGTGTTCCCTGAAGATTAGTTTGGTACTTCATCGACATCGACGAGTAGCTTGGGGTTTCCGGCCGGCAGCCTGGAATCTATGGGCTGGGACGTCATCGTTATGCTTCAGGCCTCTTAGGCCATTTGTTAAGTTTGCTATACCTAATAGCATAATTTCCCTTCCATTGTTTGATGTTTGTGGTCAGTGACCTCTGCTTGTAATAATTTGGTTCTCTTCTCAGTTATGAGCTCGCTGTAATAATTTTTGTGGCATAGGGTCACTTCTATGTTATCAATTCCTCACTGCATATTCTCGAGCTCAAGGTTAAGATTATGTCAGACGGAGGTCTGGGATTTGTTTATCCCTGATCCCGGGGGTCTCACATGGTGCTTCATGTATTTTGTCCTATTATTTTGACTATGCACTAGTGATATTTTGAGTAGGGCATGCATGGAATTTTTGCTAAGTATAAACTATGCTATGCCTTGGGAAATCCTAGTAGTTGTAGTCTTAGTAGAATTTCATCTAAGTTAAGAAACTTGTTATGTTATCATGCTTAGCCTAGCTAGTAGCAAACAAGGGTGGATTATTCAAGCTATGAAATATTTCTGAGTCTATGACTTGTGATTTTGCTTAATAAAACAACTAAGTGAATGAATCAGCTGGGTGGAATGGTATGATGGTTTATGTTGAGTGGTTACACAAGGCCCATGTCTATGGTTTACCTTGTGTATCTCACTTGTGGAAAGCCACCCAGTAACAAAGGGATTTGAGATGTTTAGTGTTGAGAAGCTTCTAGTGCAACCACATGGCATATGGGCTCTGCCTTGACCACATAGGTTGCAAGAACTTAGCCAGATGGACAATTGGTGGTAGGGTGATAGGATGGAACGCATCCATGGTGGTCTAATGGAATGCTTCTGAAAGGTCTCGTCTCGATGCATGTCGAGTCTTGTGGGGAAAGTGCACCACCTCTCGAGAGGGTAAAACCTAAGTACTTAGTCGTGTCCCCGACAATGGAAAATTTGAGCATCAAAGACATTGAAGCTATTAAGGATCTCCTCATCCCAATTTCTAAGTTAAAAACTTGTGGTTTAACAAGGGTAAAGGTTCACCAATGTCTATTGGTGGTTCCTTCGGTGTTTTTGACAAACAAAAACTTAGTGTTTTTTCAACTGATAAGAAAAACCTATTTTGAGCAAAGCAAGCCTAAGCTACACTTAGCCATATTCATATATATGTTTGACACTACTATTCTACTATGGTATCACTTGCCAATACAATTCCAAATGTATTGACCCACTGTGGATGTAACTTATGATGTTGCAGGTTACTCTGATGGAGATTAGGGTTATGAGTCTACACTCAACATGCTTGCCTGTGGCACATGAAGATTTATAGTTATTTACTTTATGTTATGAACTCTAGTACTAGCCTTTGGCTATTGAGTTTTAAAGACTGTGTTATCTCTAGAATGACGATGTAATAACAACCTTTATATCTGTGTACTTCATCTTACACTATGGATGCTAGCATTTGATCCAGGGACTAGCATTGCAATCACAGGGGCCTTTACCTTTAAAAGGTGGGGTCTTACATAAACCATAATAGCAGTGATCACCAATTCTAACAGAAAGTACAGGGACACTAGCTCTCCTAGTTTTACTAGGATGTGAAAAAATATTAGAAGCATCTTCAAAAAATATGATGTGTCCATCTTCTACATTTTTAGTGACAAGGTCTTTAACAATTGCTACTGCAGTTTCAACATTTGTTTGTTCATCAGGTTCTACATCTTTCTTTGTAATTTAGTTAACCACATTATCTATCATAGAATGTTCTTTTACCTTAGTTGGGAAAGGTATTTTCTCAATATAAGGTTCAGGAAAAATATTATCAACGGTACAAACTTCAATATTTCTAGGAGGAACACAATTAACAATATCTTTATATGGCTCATGATACGTGTTCCATTACTTTTTTGGGGAATTTCAATATAAGAGGCAAATGCTTTAAAACAATTTGCAGTACCTGGGGAATCAAGACCATAAGAAGTACTAATATTATGAAAGTCATCAATTCCCATGAAAGATTTAATGCATTCATAATCATAATTTATACCTGACTTTCTTCCTTTGTCATTCTCCCATGCTTCAGTATTCTCTTGAATATAGTCTAGAAGATCCCATTTAGCTTCTTCTTTCATACGTGTAAATGATCCAGCACAAGAAGCATCCAATAAATCCTTATCATGAAGAGAAAGCCTTGCATAAAAGTAATTAATAATATTATTATTAGGGACCTCATGAATAGGACATTTAATCATTAGTAACTTCAATCTGCCTCAAGCTTGAGAAGTACACTCTCCATCACGAGGCCAAAAGTTATATATTTGATTCCGATTTCTATGAATCTCACTAGGAGTATAAAATTTAGAATAAAAGAGAGGTACAATTTCCTCCCATTCCATATATTGGCCATTCTTCAGCAGCTTATACCATTCCTCATCTCTACCTTTCAATGATAGAGAGAGCAACTTTTTCTTAACTTGATCTGTTGTAATACCTGCGCACTTGAACAATCTGCATAATTCGTGTATAAAAATCAAATGATCACCAAGATAGACAGTTCCATCTCCAAAATAGTATTTATCCATAACACGATCAACAATTCTTGTAGGTATTTTAAAAGGATCTAATTCAGCAGGTGGTGTTTCATCTACTACCCTAGCAGCGGTTGTAGCTTTCCGAAACAGGAAACTAAGTGAATTATCCATATTGAAATAATGTAACAGAAATAAAAACAATACTCACAACAGAAGTTTCCTTTACCAGTTCCACTCTTCAATAGCGCTTCACTCCCCAGCAATGGTGCCAAAAAATAGTCTTGATGACCCACAAGTATAGGGGGTGTATCGTAGTACTTTTGATAAATAAGAGTATCGAACCCAACGAGGAGCAGAAGGTGTTAACAAGTGGTTTGGATCAGGAATTCACTGTAAATACTAGCAAACAGATTTTTAGGGTTTTTTGATAATGCAGATAAATAAAGTGCGAGTAAATAAAAGACAATAATAATAATTGCAGCAAGTGGCCCAATCCTTCTTCAGCAAAGCACAAGCTGGTTGTATTACTTAAGATGACCAAACATTCTCAAGGACACATGGGAATATTGTCAAGTGCTTTTGCTTCATATAGTTAATTAATCTTCTTTGGTTAGATAAGTGTTGTGTGGGTGATCCTATGCTAATGTACCGACCTTACTTGGACTAATACATACTTGTGATTATACCCCTTGCAAGAATCCGCAACTACAAGAAAGTAATTAAGATAGAAATCTAACCACAGCCTTAAACTCTAAGATCCTACAGTCCCTTGTGCAAATGTTTCCTAACGGGGGTTTAGGTTTATGTCACTCCGGCAACCCCACAATTAGTAGCCAAATACACAATGCATTCCCCTAGGACCATAAAGGTGAAGTATCATGTAGTCGACGTTCACATGACACCAATAGAAGAATAGCACCATAACTTAAATATCAATCCACTGAATATTACTTCAACACAATTCCACTACTAACAACATGACTTCTCCCATGTCCTCAAGAACTAAACAAACTACTCACGAGACATCATATGGATAAAGATCATAGATGTAATAATGATAAGTAACAATCTGAACATGAACAATAATTCAATGGTTCCACTCAATAGCATCAACTACAACAAGTAATCAACACCGGGAAAGTTTCCCGTAAGAACTATGCAAGATTTAACCCAATTGTTACAGCGGGATGGCATGGTGGTGATGGTGCTGGTGGAGATGATGGTGAGGATGATGATGATGATCCCGATGAAGTCTAGCTTGATGACTGTGTTGATGGCGACGATCTCCCCTCTCCGAGAAGGAATTTCCCCGCCAGATTTCTGTTTACCGGAGAGCTCTTTCTCTCTCTATAGTTTCCGCCCCGCAGAGGCGGTGGAATCTTTCTGTAGTCACTCCTCGAGTCTTAGGGTTTCGGGGGGATGATATAGGCGAAAGGGTGATGCTAGAGGTGGGCCAGGGTGGCAACACCACCTGGTGGCGTGGCCCAGGGGGCGCCAGGGGTGGTGTGGGCCCCCTATGGCCCATCTCCACTCCTCCTTTTGGTTGTCTTCGTCTTTTGTAAAAATAGGAATTTCCATGTATTTTCTGGTATTTTCTGATTTTCGCGAATATTGCATCTGGATAGCGCTTTTTTCCATCAGAATCCTAAATCCGGCGGTTCATCCTACAAGAGTCATCAAACATGCAAAAATAGATGAAATAACATAAGTATCATCTCTTAGTACGAAATATATCAATGAATAACAATAAATTATGATATAAAATAGTAATGCAAAATGGACGTATCAGATACTAGCAGATAAAAATGAGGAAGTTGGACCAATTGGCCACTTCATTCACCACACCTTATGACACGTTTTGCTATGTCATGATGCCCTTTGGTTGAAAAACAAAAGTGCTACGTACCAGTAGACTATGCAGCATTGCCTACACGACCAAATTGGTCGGAATGTTCACGCCTATGTGGACAACATATAGGTGATGTCTAAAAAATCAAACGACTTAATCTCCGACTTAAGGGAAACCTTTGATAATCTCCGGCAATACAACATGATGCTTAACCCCAAGAAGTGCGTCTTCGGGGTACCAGCCGACAAATTGTTGGGCTTCATCGTTTCCTAGCGCAAAATCAAGGTCAACCCCGAGAAGATCAAGGACATCATAAACATAAATCATCCGACATGCCTGAAGGACATTCAACGGCTCACAGGCTGCGTTTTAGCGGTTAGCCGGTTCGTCAGCCGACTTGGAGAGAAGGCTCTGCCGCTGTACAAGTTGCTAAAGAAGGCGGACAACTTCACATGGACGGACGAGGTAGATGCTGCGCTTAAAGAGCTAAAAAGGATACTTTCTTCGGCACCTATACTCGCAGCACCCGAGCCAATGGAGCCTAAGTTGATTTTCATGGTGGCCACCAACAGTGTTATCAGCATCGTCATCGTGGTAGAGCAGAAAGAACCAACGTATGAGTATGGAGTGTAACGACTAGTTTACTATGTAATCGAAGTCTTGGCGGAGTCCAAGCAGCATTATCCACACTACCAAAAGCTAGCTTATGGAGTTTTTCTTGCTTCTCGCAAGTTAAGGAACTACTTCCAAGAGCACCCTATTACAGTAGTGAGCAAAGCTCCACTATCCAACATCATCAACAGTAGCTACGCTATGGGGCGGGTCGCAAAGTGGGGCATTGAACTTGCCACCTTCGATATCACCTACAAGAGACGTGATGCTATCAAATCATAGGCCTTTGCATTTTATTGCAGATTGGACGGAGATGCCAGAGGCTACCCTTGTACCAGAGCTAGAATATTGGGTGATGCACTTTGATGGATCAAAGCTACTCAACGGCTTGGGGGCTGGTGTGCTACTCCAATCACCAACAGGGGAAAAACTGCACTATGTTTTACAAATCCACTTTGAGGCTACAAATAACATGGAGGGATATGAAGCACTCATTCATGGACTTCGTGTAGCCAAGGATATTGGCATCAAGCGCATAGTTTGTTGTGGAGATTCTGACTTGGTTGCCCAGCAGGTGGCTGGAACTTGGAACGAGTGGAACCCTATGATGGCAGCATATCGAGACGAAGTGGATGAGATAACCAAGTGCTTCAAGGGCTACGAAGTCAAGTATGTCAAGAGGGAGGAAAATTAGGCGGCCGATCTGCTGTCAAAGCTTGGATCAGGTCGCAAACCAATTCTGCCTGGCATTTTTCTGGAGCATCTATGGACCCCATCTGTGAAGGGAGCGGACCCTGAGAACCCGGATAGAGTTGACTCATTTGTTAATGCAGTAACAATAGTCCCTCCAGCTTGGACCAAACCGTTCATGGAATATCTCGTACACGGAACTTTTCCCATCGATGAAGTGAAAGTCGGCAAATAGTACATCGAGCAAAGGGCTATACCATAATTAATGGGCATCTCTACAAAAGAAGTACAATTGGCGTATATCTAAAGTGTGTATCCCAGCAAGAAGGTATTGATATCCTTCATGAGATCCATCTCGGAGATTGCGGGCATCACGCTGCTCCTCGATCATTGGTATGCAAGGCCTTCTGACAAGGATTCTACTCGCTGACCACAAAGGTGGACGCCGACAAGTTGGTGTAAACATGCATAGGATGCCAGTATTATGCCCGACAACCACATGTGCCAACTGAAGAATTGTGAACTATAACAATAAATTGGCCGTTTGCAGTCTAGGGGCTTGACATGGTTGGTCCATTATAGACGACACCTTGTGGGTTTACACATCTGCTAGTAGCAGCTGATAAATTCAAAAAATGGATAGAAGATAAACCCATTAGAAAGCTTGATGGGGCAACTATCCTTAGGTTTGTTCGAGATCTAGTGGTGAGATTTGGTCTCCCACATAGCATCATCACCGACAACGGCAGCAACTTTTCACTTGGAGAAGTGGAAGCTTGTTGTTGGGAGAAGGGTGTTCGACTTGACCTGGCATCTGTGGCACATCCACAATCCAATGGACAAGTCAAGCGAGCCAATGGATTAATTCTGTAGGGAATAAAGCCATGTCTAGAAGCACTGTACAAAGAGCAGCTGGAGCCTGGGCGGAAGAATTACCATCTGTTTTTGTGGAGCTTACAAACTACTCCCAACAAATCCACCGGATACACCCCTTACTTCATGGTATATGGAGCAGAAGAAATTCTACGTTCCGACATCCTCCACGATTCACCACGAGTTGCCGCCTACGACGAAGATGACACTGAAGAATCTAGGCGCCTAAATGTAGACCTTCTTGAGGAAGAGTGCATAATGGCATGCCAAAGATCCGCCATATACCAGTATAAGCTACATAGCTACCATAGTCGCCGTGTTAGGCATCACTTGTTTAAAGAGGGGGATCTGGTGCTCCGACTTAAGCAGAAGAAGTCACACAAATTATCCCCGCCATGGGAAGAACCGTTCATCATAAGCAAGGCGCTACTCAATGGTTCCTATTACCTCGTTGAAAATCGTGAACTAGATGATAGACCAAATGAGGATCATAAGCGTAAGCGATGTGTTCTAGATGATGACTACCCGGAGCTTGATCGGACATAGAACATAGCACAACTATGTTCTTTCTACACTTAGCATATTTTACTATCTCGTGTATCTCTTATGTGATCAATGAATTAAAGCTATTTTACCTAAAAATGAATTAAAGCTCTTTGGTTCACTCATATGCTTGAGTCTTTTACCTCCTTTAGTGTTCATTTTTGGATCATGTAAAACCTTTATGCGCAAGATTTGCATTTGCACTTCTGAAAAATCCGCCTACGAGCGTTAGCTCAAGTTTTATGGTCTACACGTTCTTTGTTGTTTTTATGTGGATTCTAGAGTAGTGACTTTTGGCACTCGAAGTTGGCGATTTTGTGTTTAGGTTTTTGACGGTGCCATTGGGTATCATCACCTGAACGCATAGTTCCAACTAAGGGTCTTCCGACTCACGAAAATTCAAGTATACAAACCAGAGTAATGCTGGAATTAGATCTTAAGCAGCAGGAAGCTTATAGCCATAGTTTTCCACCTTAAGATAACACCATTGTTTTTCCTCATACGTACAACATCCAGAGGTGATAAATAATACATAGTGTTTTCACTTTTCTGGTGCAGGAGACTTTGAGGTTGCGTCATCGGCTACAGGAGAGCCATCTGGACCGTCAACAAAGTCGGCAGTCTTCAAGGAGTCGGAAGTGCTTTGGTCGGCATCAATCAACTCAAGTGGCACGAAGGAGTTCACATCCACCAATTGGCCGACCCTGGTATTGTAGCCAGTGAGCGAATCCCAGATAGCATCATGATCGATCTTTTGTCTATCGTCGTCTACGTCTAGCAAACCAGAGGTCACCGTGGCGATGTCGGCGTCCTCGTAATGAGCCTTGACCATGGCTAGAGCCATCCTTGAGCCAGACCGGGTACATTAAGGTTTCCATCTTACAATATGCTCAGGGGCTCGATGCAGGATCTCCGAGTACTTAATAATGGAGTCCACTACTTTAATGTTGATGTACAGAGGCTTAGCAATCTCTTTGGCCTGGGTGATCGCGGTGCTGATGAAGTTCCCGGCAAGAACCATGCATTCTTTATGCGGAGGAGCGCCAGTGTTCACCTGGGCTAGGCTTAGGGGAGCTGCATTTCCAACAAGCGAAATTGAAGGCATGAGTTTACTAAATAAGATAAGAGTTCTAGACCTACAAAAGTACAAGACAGAGGAAAGTTACCTAAGACGCTGGTCTCTGTTTGCTCAAGAATTTCAGCGATGGACTCTCTCTCTTGTCGGAGGGTCTTGTATGCCTCAAGGTTTCGAGCATTTTGCTCGTCAGCATCCTGTTTCTACTCCTTGAGGGTTGCAATTTCCTCCTTAAGACGATTGATCTCCATGTCCACAGATTATTGCACGGCAGCCATAGCCTTTTCATGCATCTTCAGTGTATCAACCCTCTCCTGCTTCAGGATCTTGTTTTTTCTATCCAGCTCTTGTATATTCTTGGATTGCTCAAAAATTTCCTTGGCCTTGGCAATAGCTTCTGCAAGTCGGAGAAGTGAGAGAGCACAATGAGTAGTCGGAAGTTAACGAAACAAGAACAAGTTGAGTGTGAAACTGAAAAGAAAAAAAGACTCTAGCTCTTGGTGACTTGTTCCTTCAAGAAGGCAGTTTTACCCTTTTCAGCTTCGAGGTCCTTGCGCATCTTATGGAACTTGTCATTGGCAACACTTCTCCGAGCATTCGCATTCTGCAAAAGATAAAAGTTTACTTAGTATACTTGGAGCATCTAGCCGGATAATCTCCGCCTAGAGGCTTGGGGGATACAATATGAGTTTTTAACTTAAACCTATGCTTAGTCTTTCTTTAAGAATCTAGTCGGAACTGATTCTGTTTCAACTAGAGGCTTGGGGGGCTATAGTATTGAAATTTACTAACACAACGTATGCTACTTTAAAAGTATCTAGTCAGAATAATTCATTTAAACTACATACTTGGGGGCTATAGTGCAAGGTTTCTAGCTTAGTCACTCTTAGAGCATTCAGACCCAAAGAGTAATGGTTTTCCGTCTAAATCCTTGGGGGCTACAGTGGGATACTACATACAAAATGCAAAAGGCATGAAAAGCTTACAAGTGCGATGATCTTGAGGTTGTTGGTGCTCTCAGCAAACAGCATGCTGAAAGCAAGAGCATTAACACGGAGGATCTCCGCCTGCTTGAGAAGCTCTTCAAGACCGCATGTAGGAGAAGATGGCGTGGCACCTGGAGCCATAGCGGAGCTACTCGGTGTAAGCACCGGATAGACGATCTTGGGGAGCTCAGCTGGGGTCTTGGGTGCAGCAGTTCCGCATATGATAAAAGTTCTGCCTTCCACCATCAACACCTTACCGCTACTAGTGGCATCCTTAGCCAGAGCTTCAACCGCTTTGGAAGAGGTACTCTCTTGCACCGCCTGCTCGCCGGCAACATGGACCAATGATGCAGCTCAGCTAACTTGTAGAGCCTCATTGGGAAACCCCAATAGCAAGGTGTGATGAGCACAGCAACAAGTTTCCCTCAGTTATGAAACCAAGATTATCGAACTAGTAGGAGCAAGGAAACAGTTCCAAGGTGTTGCTAACAACTTGGAATCCTGCACAACACAAACTCAAGGCTTTGCCCCAACTTACAATGAGGTTGTCAATCTCACTGGTTTGCTAAAAACAAAGGATTAAACGTATAGTATGGAAGATAGTGGTTGCTTGTAGAAAGTAAAAGGTAACGGTAGCTGGCATAACAATGGTAAAGATTGGACCGGGATCCACAGTTCACTAGAGGTGTTCTCCTTAAGACAGATAACATGCTGGCTGAACAAATTACAACGGGGCAATTGACAGGGTGAGAAAGCATAACAATGCATATACTAGACATCATGATTCCTATGAGATTTGATTGGGCATTACAACAATATTCACAGACCCTAATCCAACTTCATCTATGAATAATAATACACCTTCAGGTTATCATCCGAACCCCCTCCAGTATTAAGTTGCAAGCAACGAATAATTGCATTAAGCAATGTGTGTAAAGGAAACAATACAATTGTTTCATGAACAAAAGATTGTTGTTTTCTCCCTAGTAGCAATAGAACATCTACAACCTTAGAGATTTCTGTCACTTCCCCAGATTACTAGAGGCATGAACCTACTATCGAGCATAAATACTCCCTCTTGGAGTCACAAGCATCTACTTGGCCAAGATAGCTACTAGCAACAGAGAACATGCAAGATCACAAATAACACAGACATGATAGAATCAATAATCAATATGACATAGTATCTCAATATACATTAGATCCCCGCAAATACAACATGTATGATTACAAATAGATGATCTTGATCATGAAAGATGAGCATGAGTAACAATGCATTGAAATACGTTTGTTTGTTATAGCATGAATAACAATGCATTGAAAGACGTTTGTTTGTTTCACATATAGAAAACATAACATAGTGGTATTCGACTTGTCCTTCTTGGAGTAGAAAAACATAAATGCATAGGACACCTTCAAAGTTCATAAGGATGACTAGATACAAATAGTTCAAGAACAAGCAATATCAATATTATGAATCAATCAATAAGCTTTGGGACAATGCACATAGAACTAAGAATGACAACTATGCTATCTTAATTGGTGCATAAATATAGAAGGTGGAGACTCAATATAAAAGTAGGAAGAAAGTCCCTTCACAGGGAAGTAGGGATTTCAAGTTTCATAAAGAGCTTCCAAAAATTATGGTGCTTATTTACTTTCAGCTCTCATTGCCCCTATCATAAGCATCTTGAAGTGATTAAGGTTAAAGTGAAACAAATCTGGAGTATATGCTTGACAAATCATATGTTAGTCACAAGGGTCCCTTGAGTACGAGGGTCGTTCCTCATGCTACTCAACTTTAGTCACAAGCAAGTTCTTGTCATTGTAAGTATATGTGTATCATAGAGAACCGCTAACGGGGTACCCCTTGCCCCATGACACAGGAGCTATCCCATATCAAAATGACAAGGAAACAGATAGAGAGCATATCAGCGATCCTTTTATTTATCATGAGCATGGTGCATATATTTTTTCTCTTCTCTTTTTTTTCTATATATTTTTTTGAGGATGCTTCATGGATTGCTCACTATGGTGATGCTGCAAGTTTCCACCATGATTAGGCATGGCTTAGGAAAGCCGCCTAGGCGTTTCTCTAACACATATACATAACTCCATGGACTTACAAAATTTTATTTCACACCGCCGACATCCATAAACAAAAGATCATGATATCAACTGGGTAGATATTTACAGGTGTTGAAAGCGTTCCCCATGACAACATGGTTCTGCTAATTCCCAACTTATAAGTGCAAGCATATACAACATAGATGACACAATGGTTCAAGTTTATTAGGAGCAATAAAAATAAAGTGTGCCATCAAGTATGTGAGAGCTTTAATCACTAATTTTCTCATAACAAGTTTAATTTGGAAGATAGATAAAACAAGAATTTACTTGGAATGGTTTAACACACCAAGCATAGTAATTTTTACTGGACTCTTTGGAATAACTTGGTTTCTTGGGATTTGGATGCATGAGTAGATCTTACTCAATACAAATGGAGGCTAGCAAAAGACTGGGAGCGACCAACTAAGAGAGCAATAATGGCCATAATCATGCAGAGCGACAAAACATTATCAATCAATGCATAAAGTGGTATCACAAGTCAAAAAATAAATGATAATAGAGGCTAAGGTGACTAGTTCATAATCATGCATGTGCCAAGTCAACCCAAACAAAGCATCAAAGGAGAATACCACAATATTATGCTTTTCTATGCTAAAACAACGCATGATTCTTCCAAGGCACATTAAGCAATCTCAATTTTTTGTAACAAGTCATGCTACAGCAATAATCACTAAGCATAAGGCCAAAACAACATCTAGCATGACATGATAAAGTCTAAGCCATAGTCAAAACAAGCTCCCCTTTGTACCACTTAAAGCATGAAACTCTCTACTCTTTTCCAACACCAATCAACTTATTTGAAACAAAAGAGCGAATTAGGGGGTCCAAATAATTTATTCAAGCAAACTAGGCAAACGAAAACCAAAAATGAAAACTAAGACGCTCCAAGAACAACACAACAGTGCATGAAACAATAAAAACGAAGTGTCTAGAAAGAGACCTGAGATTTTTATTGATAAAGAAGGGGATGCCTTGGGCATCCCCAAGCTTTGACGCTTGTACCTCTTGAATATTTTTTGGGGTGACATGGGGTGGAATCCCCAAGATTGAGATTTTTTCCATTCTTCATCTCATCACATCATTCTTACCCTACACTTGAAAATTTCCTTCATACAAAACTTCACACAATCTTCATTAGCAACATTAGTGCATTCAAAACAATAAACCTTGGGTTTAGTTTCAACACAAGTAAAACTTTCATTAAAACACAATATACTATAGCAATTCCTTTTAAAGGCTCAAGTGATCAAAGAGAACCCAAAAGAATGTGATTAAGAGGCAAATGAAAATAATGTCAGAAATATGTCAAAATAGACCAGCAGGTAAAAACTGATTTTTTCGAAGATCTTATGTTGCTCAAATCGAAAAGTGTTGAACTAACGAAAGTTAGATAACAACCTGGGGTATTTAATCAAAAAATTATAGCTCAATACGACATACAGAGATTTTTCAAGAATTTTTACAGTGAAGCACAAAAATTTGTTTTGGGACAACAATTTCCCCAAAAGTTACTCCTCTCTCATTAGAGGTTATTCTTGGCACAAAAATCACACAAAAAGGATAAAGAGAGGTTATTACAGAAGTAATAACTTCCAAGACTCAATAAAACTATTGGGTTATCTCCCAAAAAGTACTTTTCTTTAACGCATTTAAGTTAGGCATAAGAAGCAAGAATCAATTATTTTCAAATGAAGAAGCATTGATATCAAAATTTTCTTTAAAAGGAGGAAGAAAAGGTAACTTCTCTGTCCTTATAGGGAAGTGTTCTATACCTTTCTTGAATGTAAATTGATATTTAATGGTGCCTTATTTCATATCAATAATGGCACCAACAGTTCTAAGAAAAGGTCTTCCCAAAGTAATAGGACAAGAAGCATTAAATTCAATATCCAAAACATAGAAATCAACAGGGACATAGGCATTATTAACCATAATAAGAACATCATTAACACTCCTCATAAGTTTCTTTTTAGCATTATCATCAAGTGGAACATCTAAATAGCAATTTTCTAAAGGTGGCTCAAGCATTTCATAAATCTTTCTAGGCATAATAGAGACACTAGAACGAAGGTCCCATAAAGCTTTGAGATCAAAATCATTCACTTGCATATTAATGATGGGTTCCCAACCATCTTCTAACTTCCTAGGAATAGAAGCTTTATGTTTCAATTTTTCTTCCTTAATTTTAATGAGAGCATCTATAATGTGTTTTGTGAAAGCCATATTCATAGCACTAGCATTAGGACTTCTAGCAAGGTTTTGTAGGAACATAATCACTTCAGAAATATTGCAGCCATCAAGATCAAAATCAAACTTAGCATCACAGGTAGTAGACTTATTGTTTCCCATAGTCCGAAAAATTTCAGCATTCTTATTGGGTTTAGGCATTGTTGTAGAAGGAATGGGGACCTTGTGGTTTGCTAGGATTAGCATTGGTGGTGGTAATAGTACAAATACTATTGTTTCTAGCAATTTAATCTTATATTTACCACTTAGCATACAATTTAGCTAATAGTCTAACATTTTCATCAATTGTAACTTGTATAGCATGAGCAGTAGCAAAGGTATTCTCCATGGTTTCAGGTTTAGCATCCATTTTATTAATCAAAGAGGATTGTGCTTCAAACAAGGATGAAATATTTTTCTCAACATTCAAAAGCTTTTCCTCCACAGTCTTGTTGAAAGTATTTTGTTTACTAATAAAGTCTTTAAGCATGACTTCAATTTCATAGGGAGCACGTCTATTGTTGTTGTAGGAATTTCCATAAGTGTTACCATTATTAGGAGGATATGGCCTATAATTATTATTACCAAAATTATTTCTATAGGCATTGTTGCTGAAATTGTTATTTCTAATGAAGTTCACATCAACTTGTTGTTCTTGAGAAACCAAAGAGGCTAAAGGAACATTATTTGGATCAATATGAGCTTTTACGTTAACAAGCATAGACATGATAACATCAATTTTATCACTCAAAGAGGAGGTTTCTTCAATAGAATTTTCCTTCTTACCATGTGGAGCTCTCTCAGTGTGCCATTCAGAATAATTAACAATCATATTATCAAGGAGCTTTGTTGCAGCACCCAAAGTAATGGTCATAAAGGTACCTCTAGCAGCAGAATCCAAAAGATTTCTTGACGAGAAATTCAATCCTACATAAAAAGTTTGGATAATCATCCAAGCAGTCAGTCCATGAGTGGGACAATTCTTTACCAAAGATTTCATTCTTTCCCAATCTTGAGCAACATGTTCATTATCAAGTTGTTTAAATTTCATTATTTCACTTCTCATAGATATAATATTAGCAGCAGTATAGTATTTTCCAATAAAAGATCTTTGCATTTAATCCAAGAATCAATACTATTTCTAGGCAAGGATAGCAACCATTCTTTAGCTTTTCCTCTTAAAGAGAAAGGAAACAATTTGAGCTTAATAATATCTCCATCTACATCCTTATATTTTTGCATCTCAAAAAGTTCAACAAAATTATTAAGGTGGGCAGCAGCATCATCAGAACTAGCACCAGAAAATTTCTCTTTCATAACAAGATTCGACAAAACAGGTTTAATTTCATAAAAGGTAGCATCAGTAGCAATAGGTGTGCAAAGGAAATCATTGTTGTTTGTTCTAGTGAAGTCACACAACTTGGTGTTCTCAGCAGTATTCAGTTTTGCAAAGGTGAAGCAAAACAACAGCAGTAGCAGCTAAAGTAGGAACTAATTTTTGTGTGGTTTTGATAAGAAAAGGTAAACCAAAAAAACTATTTTTTTTTAATTTTGGTAAAAAGAAGCAAGCAAAACAAAGCAAAAGAAACTAAGCAAAACAAAAAAAAATTAAAGATAGTGGTTATGAAACACTTCCCTTGCAAAGTTGTCCTTAACTCCCTAGCAACGACGCCAGAAAAGAGCTTGATAGGGAGGAAGAGATTAAAGGTCGAATAGTCCCCGGCAATAGCGCCAGAAAATCTTGATGCAGCTTAGTTAACTTGTAGAGCCTTGTTGGGAAACACCAAGAGCAAGGTGTGATGAGCACATCAGCAGGTTTCCCTCAGTTATGAAACCAAGGTTATCGAACCAGTAGGAGCAAGGAAACAACTCCAAGGTGTCGCTAACAACTTGGAATCCTGCACAACATAAACTCAAGACTTTGCCCCAACTTACAGTGAGGTTGTCAATCTCACTGGTTTGCTGAAAACAAAGGATTAAACGTATAGTGTGGAAGATAGTAGTTGCTTGTAGAAAGTAAAAGGTAACAGTAGATGGAATAACAATGGTAAAGATTGGACCGGGGTCCACAGTTCACTAGAGGTGTTCTCCTTAAGATAGATAACATGCTGGGTGAACAAATTAAAGCTGGGCAATTGACAGGTTGAGAAAACAAAACAATGCATATACTAGACATCATGATTCCTATGAGATTTGATTGGGCAATACAACAATATGCATAGACCGTAATCCAACTGCATCTATGAATAATAATCCACCTTCAGTTTATCATCCGAACTCCCTCCAATATTAAGTTGCAAGCAACGGATAATTGCATTAACTAATGTGCGTAAAGTAAACAATACAATTGTTCCATGAACAAAATATTGTTGTTTTCTCCCTATTAGCAACAACACATCTACAATCTTAGAGATTTCTATCACTTCCCCAGATTACTAGAGGTATGAACCTACTATCGAGCATAAATACTCCAACTTGGAGTGTAACATCCCAAAAATATTAATCAAGATTATCAAGTTCTAATCACCCAAGTTTAGGGTTAACAAAAACTTTTGTTATGAAAATTAATATGAATGCTTGTGTGTGTGTGTGTGATGAATGCATGAATGCTTGCAATGCCATGTTTCATTGCTATGAATGGAAAGGATTTGTTTAAATATGAAAACAACATCATATAGATCATTTCCAAGAAGAATCAAAAGAAGAGAAATTCAAAAATAAAGGATATAAGCAAATGGTCATTTTGACCAAAGTTAACCACTAGACCACTTTGAGTATTCCTAGTCCAAGATTTCTAACAGAAACAAATCCAATTCTTTTCACCCCTTGCTAGACCAAATAAAAGTGAACCCAAGGCCACTTTACAAACCAATAGAAATAGATTGCAAATCTATTCAAATGACAATTCAATATTGAATCAAGTATAGGTACTAAGATCACCATTTCTCAAAAACCACTCAAACCAGTTCACATTGCCAAACCCAAGAAACCATATATTACCAAGCTTGTGACCAGTACACTCACCAAAATTCATCCAAAAATTTCAAACTAAACTTCATGCGGCCATTTTGTCAAACACTTGGTGAGCACAGTAATCCCTGCCTAACTATCACTATTTGTGATCAAAGCTTTATCTAATTCTTGTCCCCCCAGTGAGCACACTTGCACTGAACAAGCTAGCAAGCTACCATTGCACCAGTGCAATTCCACCCGAACCCCTCCCCCTTGCCAACCGGTCATGGCCAGCATACAGGAGCAACCTTCATGCCCGGCCATGATGTCCAGGACGCATCTCACCGTCCTCCACCAACCCCTGTCCAGACCTCGAACCCAGGCCCTAGACCACCAAGGAAATGGCGTGCCCACTGTCTCTGTGCTATGCCGAGAGCGCGCCAGAGCACCGCACCCGACCAGCTCGCATGCGCCGTGCCTCGCCCTCACCGCACGTGCACACACTTGCCTTAACACTAGCTAGCTCCCAGACATCCTCGTTCGCCACCGCGCAATCCTTAGCAACTGTGAGTCGTCGAAATTACCGTTGGTGCCACTCAGAGCACCAGCCCGTTACGACCAACGTCGACCGCCCCATACCACGCCATTAAGCTGTTGAGCATCGCCAAGAGACCGCGCACCGACCTATGCCCCTGCCATGCCAATAGCTCGTTGTGTCGTTGACCCTGTCGAGCTCCAACCATGCCGCACTACACACCTCACTCGGCTATAAAAGGAGGCCTCCCCAGCCTCGATTTGCCATACCATCTGACTCCACACCTCTCACAGAACCTCCCACACCTCTCCCCGGAGCAAGGCAAGCTCCACAGCGCCGGAATTTCACCGGATTCCACCGCTGCAGAGGAGGAGAAGGGCCATTGATTGGAGCCGCCCCAAGAGCCGCCGCGACCACCGTTCGAACCGCCGTTGTTGACAACCTCGTTCGACCCCAACGCCAACCCTAGTTGGAG
Organism: Avena insularis; assembly: GCA_023614405.1. Taxonomy (NCBI): domain Eukaryota; kingdom Viridiplantae; phylum Streptophyta; class Magnoliopsida; order Poales; family Poaceae; genus Avena; species Avena insularis. The sequence goes on from CM042695.1 coordinate 117,026,713, forward strand.
CCCTGGTGAGCCTCACACGACCCCCACTGCCGCGTTAGGGTTTAGACCTCTTCGGAGCTGTTCGTCGTCGACGATGCACCTCGGCCGTAGGATCCTATTCTAATCGCACGGTCCAGATTGCCACTTACCGCTTCGCGTAGCCAGAGTCGCTGATGCGTGGGACCACTCTGGTAGCAGCCCGCTGCACGCGCACTGTGCCGTTGGGCCGATCCATTTAGTTCCCGTGCAACCTAGTAGATTCAAATATAGATTTTTCCAATTTAGTTCAAACCCTAGTCTTGTCAGTAGATTCAAAAATCAATTCAGAGAGTTGTACTGAACCAAATTGCATGAAACTAATTTTGCTAGAAAGGTATGAAAATTATTAATCCAGGACCATTGGATTCTAAATATTTCGAATTATAGATCACCTATACCAAAAATAACAAGACAAAGACTTTTCTGTATTCAAACAATTTTCAAAAATCAACCATAAATGCTTTTGAGTTGATTCCAACTCTCAAAAATCACATTTGACCAGATCTAACTGAATATGTAAAAATATTTAGGTTCACCTGCAGTAATCTTGGATAGGTAATAAAATAATTCTACATAGGCATTTCTAGTCATTTTAATTATTTAAAATAATAATGTTAAACCTTATTAAATTGTGACACCACTTTAAATCACATTCCCAAGTATTAAAATATGTGGCGATGACATGTGTCAACATGATCCCATATTTTAATTGGAGAATATTAAATATTAAGTAGTTTTTCAATGAGTAGAAATTACTTTTCTAAAATAAAATAAATAAGACTAAGCCATTAATCCTTGTGATGATTGTGATGATGCTAGATCATCTAGTGTGAACCTTTGTGTGCTAAATAGAAGTAGTATTGTTTAGTGATTGTGTACCTCGTATTTATTTATAGACGCTAGTACCGACCAAGGATACGAAGAGGAAGGAGACTACGAAGAAGAAGAAGAAGAAGAAAACTTCAATCACTTCACTACTCAAGGCAAGCTAACACTTGCATGGTAACTATGCAAACTATAGGCCTTAGGCATATTTGGTTATACCACTTTATTATACCAAATCCCAGTTTTACTTGCAAGCTTTATTATTTTATTTTTTATTTATCAAAGTTCTTTATTACTTCTAGTTAGTATTTAGTGAGTTTTGGAAAGATATTAGAGGTAGCATAAAGAGCATAAAACTTGTCCTAAGTGAGTTAGAACTAGATGTCATATTGAGGCATAAGATCTAGATTTGGATAAGTCACACTTAATTAGCACCCCTCATTAGTGATTACCCCCAATATTAGTGGCTAGTGCTAAGTATAAATGTTGATCACTTTAGATGGGAATACTTGGTGAAAATGATTTTGAAAACCTTAGAATGATGAGTCATTGTAATGAAATGTTTTGACATGTGTTATGAACATTAGATGATTTGATGATGAAAATGTTAAGGCATGAGACTTAGCCCTTTTATAAAAAAATTGATGGTTGGGTTCGGATGCAATACCATTCCAATGTTACCGTACAACCACAATACCCAAATTTGGGTAGGGCTTGACTGGAAGTTTATATATCTTAGTATGGGTTCCCTTGCCGAAGAGGTTTGAGCTGAGGCTACCTCGTGATGATTGTCCACCTGTGCAGTTCCCGAGATGACAAATGGTCATGGTTGGGAGGCCAAACTCATAGGGGAGGTGCCTATAGTAGGGTGTGTAATTGAAAGGTTAGGATTGATTATCCGCATATTGAGTATGGTGATTCAGGATTGTTCCTGACGGATGTATCAAATGTTGTGATTAAAGTGTACCACCTCTGCAGAGTGTCAAACTATTCGAATAGCCGTCATGATTATGGAGACGATTAGAGTGGCCATACTGTTCCGTCGTTAGATGTTTTCAAAATGACTTGTGAAATGAACGATGACTTTGACTTGACCACAATAGGGTTGTGAACATGAAAACTAAGTTCCCACTTAGGTGTTATAAAACATTAAACTAGTTTTCTTTAATTTTGAACTCAGTTAAGATAAACCTGGCTTTTTGCAAATAAACCTAGAGCTTAGGATTCCTATTTGAACCTCTTTACTTGTTAGTGATAGTTTGCGAGTACTTAAAGAGTACTCATGGCTTTGTCCCAGGCTATTCCTATGGCCAGACTATAAGGAGGACTACCAAGATAATGGACAGCAAGAAGTCTATGACAACTAGGATCATCTCCCATCGCCAGCATTGCCTGTGACCCTGAAGATGGAGCTTTGACCATGCTACTATTATTATTATTCTGCTGCGTTGATTGTATTAATACTGGATCATGAGATCCTTTATTTGTAAGAACTTTATTATGGTTTGTAATGGATGATGAACTATGGTACCGATCTGTTATGTCTCACAAAAATGGTAATCCTGGGATTGCGAGGTATGGCATAACAGGCATTTGGGATTAAAAATCCGGGTGTTGACATGGAGTCACAAGCATCTACTTGGCCAAGATAGCTACTAGCAACAGAGAGCATGCAAGATCACAAATAACACAGACATGATAGAATCAATAATCAATTTGACATAGTATCTTAATATCCATCGGATCCCCGCAAACACAACATGTATGATTACAAATAGATGATCTTGATCATGAACGGAGATCACACGATATAAACATGATAGCACAAAGGAGGAGAAACAGCCATCTAGCTACTGTATGGACCCATAGTCCAAGGATGAACTAGTCATGCATCATACCGGAGGCTGGCATGGTGATGAAGAAGGCCTCTGGGATGATATCTCCCCTCTGGCAGGGTGCCAGGAAGAGCTTCAGATCCCCCCAATCTATGGACGATGGTGGCAGCATCTACAGACTGTTTCGTGGAGATATGATCGGGTCCTTAGGGTTTCTGCATTGGGGTGACTTTATGGGCAAGGAAGGAGGGCACCCGAGGGGCCCACACCATAGGGAGACGCGCCCCTGGGCCGTGCGGCCCTAGGGTGTGGCCACCTCGTGGCCCCCCTTCGGCTGTCCTTCGGTCTCTGTGTTCTCTTCGGTAAAATATTGACTTTGGCTTTTGTCCCGTCCAATTCCGAGAATATTTCCTTACTAGCTTTTCTAAAACCAAAAACAATAGAAAAAAGGCAACTGGCACTGCGACATCTTGTTAATAGGTTAGTCCCAGAAAATGTATAATAATACCTCAAAGTGTAGACAAAACATAGAAAAGTTGATACTAAACAAGCATGGAACATCAAAAATTATAGAACGTTTACGACGTATCAACCAACGTGGTAACATCTAGGACCTCCTATGAATGAGTGTTGTTGACTTCCATGACGGAAGGATCAGAGGTTACCTTAGCCGGAGATCCAGCGGGTGCGGCAGAAGGTTGGACGCTAGGGGTAGGAGGCACGATGGCGGGAGACGCCTGGACAAACATTTCTTTAATGTTTTTAGAAGCCCCCGATGTTTTGGAGGTCTTCTTCAAACTAACACAAGCCTTCTTCCTGAAATGTGCAAAGGTATAAGTACAAGAATAAGATGATCAAAAGACGATGTCAGATAATAAGAAGCTTACACAATGGTTGGTGCCTTGTTCAACGGTATACCAGTCATTCTTCTTTTCTCCGCCTCCAGGGAGGCGGTGGATCTCTTGGAGGCTCCACCATTTGTCTTCTTTCTCTTGCCTCCGTCGGCAGGGTCAGAGGTGGAGGTATTCCTCTTTCGCGCTAATGGGACCTCGTCATCGGACACAATAGTGACTTCCTTCCTCTTAGGGTCGTAGACTTGGGGAGCCATGCTGCCTTCATCCGTATCCCCTAGCTGTTAAGTGAATCCTAAGTGTTAGATGCAAAGGTATATGAAAGACGGAATAACTAGAATATATGTCATACACGGAAAATAAATGAGTACCTCTGGGCACCTGCCGCTCTCAAACATGTCATAGGTGATGGTGAAGCCACGCTCCGATCCTTCACCTTGACTATGTCTTTGAGACGAAGATTGACGGAGTCGCTGGAGAAGTTGTCCTCGGAAATCCGGAGGCTATCTTTCCTATCCTTGGTGTACTGGTGAATGAGCTTCGCGCGGTGTTGCAGAGGTTGAATCCGCCTAACGAACCAGCACATTGCTAGGATCAAGCCGGTCAGACCCATCTCTACGAACCAGTCGATCTGCCTTACGACGCGAGAGGCTTCGTCATCGGAGGGGAGGATGGCTTACGATCTCCATGTCGGGGCTTCAGCGGTGGCCTCGTCGATGAAATCTTGGTACGATGCTTCTCGGCCATCCAGAGAAATATCTGGGCCATAGAAGTATGTCCTCTACCAGTTTTTGCCGGATTCATGTCCTACAATGTCGGGGAACCGCTGACCATGCCGGATCATGAAACTAATGGTTCCGCAATTTCTGAGCTCATCCTTGCTCACTCTGGCTTCCCTTTTCAGGCTTTGTTCGTTTCACCCCACCCCGGCCGGGATCAGGACGCAATCCCCGTGGGTCTGCCGGGATAAGACCCGCCGGGGTTTATTCCATGCCCGATCTTATTGCGTGTTCAGTTAATCCCTATCTGGATTCCACCCCTCCTAATTCCCCTCCAAATCTCCCTGTTCGCCCGGGTAAACAAAACTCTTCCTCACACCCATGGATAGAATCCCAAAACGGTACGACCAAAAGAACGAAAGAAAATAGATAGCTTCGTCTCTCTCTCGCGACGGCAGCGGCGGCTGCTCCGAGAACAGAGGGGGCGGCGGTGGCTAAAGTAGGAGGGGGGATGCGCAAGAAACTAACCAAGAGGATCTCCCCTAGTCTCGTTGCCCTTCCTCAACGTGGACGCCACCATGGAGCCCGAACGGAAGACCTAGCCGCTTGAGCTGGAAGCTCCAGATCTCCAACACCTCTCCCTTCCCCACCCCCGATGAAGGCACCTACAAGATAATCTCATCTCCCCTTCTCCTCCCCTTTTCCCCTTCTTGTATATTCATGTTCTTGCGGTCTAGCAGATGGTGAAGTGGTGGTAGGATATGATCTTGTTGGATCTGGTCGCTGCCATGGATTTGTGTCTTGCGGTAGTGACAAAGACCCCGACCTTGTTGAATACACCACGTACCTCAAAGAGGAAACGAATCTGGGAACTAGGTTTAGAGTCCTAGCAAATTAATTGCATGGTCAGTCACACTCCAAGATCATTCTGCTACACTCACATGATGATAATGCTCGTTCTTGTTACACATCTTAGCTACAGTGGAATGGGCTGTTCAATTTTAGCACCTATTTTTCAGCATTAGAAAAGGATATTTTAGTTAGTGATCTGAATGTCACCGTGAAGCTGATTGCTGATGTGTTAGGGACAAATATTTCATAACAAACCATGTCCTTGGACCTAATCGAGAGAACGTGGTATAGTGTACGCTCAGTATCTTGTTCATAAATCTCATACATTCACATATTCATACATTGTGCATGAATCTGAATCGAGTAAACTTGACTGCGTTCAAGCAACAAAATGTGTAAAATTATAAGAACGGAAATACCTCAGTGTTCACTTGTTTGTTACACGATTGTTCTAATAATCGAAGTTATTTGAGTAGCAGACCTGAAGTTAAATCTTATTAGTGTCAAGAGATCGAGACCACGAGGATCATGTAGTTTTCTTATGCAAGAAGCATTTCAAAATAATACTGTATATGGCTTAGTAATTCCATGGGCATATTTTTGCCTAACACACACTGTTAATGGTGAGAAAAAAGAGCACTAACTAGTGGAATATATACCTCTATTTTGAAAATGATTTTCTAGTAAAACATTTTGTTTTCGAAAATGTATAGAGGGCTACATGGATAAGACCCTTAACTGGGGAGCTTCAATTTCACCAAGGAATTTTATTCCTTATCTTCTCAAATCTTTACACTTGGCATATAAGTAAACACACATACTGATTCAATTTTTTAGAGTGCAGAAAACCGGGGTTATATTTATGTCATGCTCAGTGAGGGCGAGAGTTTCAGTTAAGCTTTGAGAAATAAGTTACAGATGAAATGTGTACTTGTTCTTGTAACTTTTAATCTAGTACTACACAGAGTTCAGTTCCAGAACCACCCCTTTTACTCCACTGTGTTATGTAGGATCAGATTTATGTTCTTCTGTTTACTGATAATCTCAAATTACCCTTTGATGCAATTGCGAGTTCTAAGTGACTATCCTAGTTGGAAGCATTTTAGCGAGATGTGGCTATTACAGATCATTCTAACTTAACATTCATTTTTATTGTCATAAAAATGTTTCACTTTTGCCTTTGCACGAGGTTGGAGGTTCAGTAATGCTAGCTTATGTTGAGCACTCTTCCTTCATAAGCATGTAGCCTAGATTTTCTATAATTGTGTTATTTATTGTTTAGGCTTTGTTCGTTTCCTCCCATCCCAAGCACTGAGAATGAACCCAAGAAGCGGTGATCAAATGGAGATGTAGCTGCAATGATGAAAATTATATTAAGATGAAGACTAAGCAGATCGAGGATGCGAAAACTGATTCGAGGAATCTAGATGAGTTCTCAATCAAGAACTGCATTGCTTGACTAAACACAATGGAATTCTCACAAGAGGAGAAGGTAAAAGCCTTACGAGTATTTAAAAGTGCAGATAACCGCGAGCTCATGATCTTTGCTAACATGGAGACCGTTGTGATGTGGCTGCGAAGTGAAATGGCATAGCAAAGGTGAAATCTTCTCTTCTTTTTCGTAGAACCTGAAATTGTGCTGCTAAACTAGCTGGTCAAATGCATCGTTCAGTTCAGTTGTTGGGTTTCAAAGGAACCTTCTTGTGCCCTCCCGTTGTTTACTTTTTTATGTAGAATTTTATTGCATATGTGCTGCTAGTAGAGTCAAAGTGCATTCCCTATAGCTGCTGGTCCTTGCTAGCCTCCAAATGCACTTGTCTCTTCATCATAGAACATAAGTATGTTTATGAATATGCTACTACTTAATGGACATTGTTCTTCTAGGAACATATTTCTCATTCTTCTCATTATGCTTCTACTTACAGTACATCGCAAACATTTCTTAGATTATTATCCTCTATATACCTTGCATTAGCTTTCTTCTATGTTTTTTTGCTTCAGCTGAACCCAATAGATTCTAATAATTATTCCTTGTCATTGTTGTACATCGACAGATGCAACGAACCAAGGTTCTACAAGGGTGCCACGGCGATAAATTTGTGTGTGTTTTACACCGGAAGGACATCATATTGATTTGATGTATTTCGTTAGTTGTCACGTCACTAATTTAACTATGTATCTTGTTTGTGAATATGTTTAATTTCAGATTTTAGTCATGCTCAAAGTTTATGTTAAAACTGTACTATTTATATTCAAAGTTGCTATCTATTTTTCTGTTTGTGTTGGTCCTGGCGTGCTGCTGCCTCCTATTGCCTGCCGCTGGTGCTGCCTGTAGCCAGCTGCTTTGAGTTCCTTGCCGCAGGGATTAACCGAATGGCACCAATCACAGGTATTAGTAGGGAATATGGGGATAGGGGTTAGTGGGGATTGGGGTGACCGACCTGGGATCACCCAATCCCTGCAGGGGTGAGTTCCGCTAGTGGATCTAAACCACTTCAACCGAACAAAGCCTCACGGTGAAGAGGTAAATGAACAGATCTAACCTAGGCCTGATTTCTTGGTAACCCTCGCATAGTGACACATAGTTGCTAAGCACGAGGATGCTATTCGGAGAAAGGTTCTGAGGTTGAACCCGGAAGTGGCTAAGGACTTCTATGAAGAATTCAGAGATTGAGAGGGAGACTCTATGCATGAACTGAGCCTTGAGGTATACATTTTCTTCGTCTTGGGGAGAAGGGACGACCTCGCCGGTCGGTGCCGCCCGCCAGACCAAGCCCTCCGTAGCAAGGAGGTACCCTTCGGCGAGCATCTCGTTGATGTCGCTCGCGGAGATATCCGAGCCTCTCCACTCTCCCTTGTGGGAGTCAGCTTCCTCCTCCAACGGCTCCAGCGCTGCTGAAATATTGTCGCCGCCGGTGCACTCGACCACCGCAGAGCGCAGCACCACCACGCCCTCCGGTGGGACGTGAACAGAGCCGGTTAACTTGGACGTAGCCTCGCCGAACGCCGCCATCGATGGTGTGCTGCTACTGCTCGCCATTGGAGTGGACGGAAGTGGATTGGAGGGTATTAGAGTTTTTCTCTGTACACGAAGAACTCGAGGAGAAGTTTGGCTGGAGGAACACGATGACGCAGAGGAATGAGGTGAAAATATAAAATTCCACCGCGGTTAAAATATATAGTACTCGGCGTCAAGATTTGTGCAAGTTGATCCAATGGTTGAAACATGGACAGGGTGTGCGTGCGCGTGCGTGGAAATTTCGCCACGTTCCTGCCGCAGCCGCCAACGATTCGTATCCTTCACGCGGTAAAATGGCTATAATTTCGGTCTCTGCATGTGGGAGTTATGAGGCGTCGTTGACCTATGGTCTATGACGACACTTCGCTGACACGTGCATATGAGCGGTCCCATCTTAAGATTCCGGCATGGACGGATCCTATCCTCCTACGAGGAGAGTACGATGGAAAGTTCAGTGATTCCCCGACTTATATATTGAAGACGGAGAATATTGCATAGTTTTTGGGAGGACTACAAGATATTGCTTGACGATTTGCCGACATCCATCTAGATGGAGCATTCAACCTGAAGAGGCAAGACAGCGCAAGATCTCGGAGTTCTCCGGAGACTACTCTTGGGGATATGCTAAACGGGTACCACCATCTCATGTCTCTAATCCGGATAAACCGGGTGACCCACAGTTGGTAGCAAGGCCTATGGCCCGCTGGGCAGCCCAGTTTGATGGATCCATGAGGGAAGCCCATGCCGGATGAAGGAAGGCTATGGTGGAATCATTGGCGTACCCGGAGCCTTGGAGTGCAAGACACGTTAGACTAGTTGTATACCGTGTAGGACTCTATAACCTGTCCTGCTAGGACTTTTCCTGTAACCTTAGGATCTGGCGACTATATAAGCCGGATGTAGAGGAACCTTTAGGGCACTCAATCATACAACTCGTGCACAACGAATCAATCCCTGTAACCCGGCGTATTGCCGTTATAGTGATTTATAGCAGGAGTAGGATTCCGCCACCGTCGTGGGATCTGAACCTGGGTAAGTTGTGTTATCTCGTACCTGCCAACTGTACGTCTTACCCCACGTCTCTAAACACGCTCTGTGAGGACACCTCCATGGCGTACTCATCGGCAATACCACGATAGAGATGACTTTGGTACAATGATTAACAGAGAATTTTGGTGTTTCGGTGAAGCATAAACTTACCAAGCATATTGGTGTTAATGCTTCTTATGTGTGCGCTGGTATGGAAGATCGGGTTATTGCTCTTTAGTATACGTTTTTCGAGTTACAATTGACGGATTTCTTTATAAAGGGTCAAACTAGAGCGCAATATGGATTTTACATCTTCAACTCTATGTTGCGGATGCGTCATGAGTTTGAGAGAGGGTGCTAGTGATATATGTATATTAGCCTTTTACCTCCTACATATTGGCTTTTTGGCTCCCACATGTAGTGTGTATATAAGGTCTTTTGCCTCCTAGTAATACAAGGCGCTATTATCTAAAAAATAAGCACACACAAAAAACATCAACCACAAGATATCATCACAAACTCGCACATTTATTCTTCTTGCACTCTAAAAAGCTAAGGTCAATCGTCATAGCAAATCTTGCACCAGCAAACACCACCCGGCCCAAGACCCATCACACCATGCGTACCAGCTTTTGGCGTGATCTTCTTCCGCCATATGCTTGCAAGGATTCTCGCATATTTGCTTTATGCATAAGAAGAGCCATTCGCTGTCTGTTCTGCAGAGATCTAAGCCCATAAAACATTCGTATATGTGATCAGACCAAGAGCGTCACTAAAAGTGGATATTATATACTCGAACATGGGTTGTGCATCATATATGTCAAAGAGCGTATTTTTTAAAAAAGAAAACAGAGTAATCTTAAAAAAAATGACGAAGCTATTTTCCGTCCAAAAACATTACCAAACTCTTGTACTGGTTTTGTAAAGGAAGTCGTAGAAAATCAAGTTTAGAATTCAATACTCAATAGCACTGCCGTATAGTGGAAAACAAGAGCGTACCTGCACAGACAGGATTTCCCAGCAAAAGTAGCGCCAACAGGAAACAGACACCAGCAAACCTTCCGTCCATTTGTCAATGGCACGTTAAAATGCTACGATCTGATTTTCTTTTCCTTTGTGGTACTAAAAATAAATAAATATGTCAAGGTGGTTATACATAATACAGTCCCTTTTATAGACTTTTGAATAGCAACAAAAAGATGAAAGATAGAGATATGTTCCAAATACGAAAGAGATAAACACTTGATTTGCATATGGATACATAATTAATAACGTACCATTATGGCCTTTCTATAAAATAAAATAAATACTCTAGGTTGGGACCTGGACTTGGTGCACACGAAGACATGTGAGAACCATATCAGCAAGGTTGTGGGTTTGCACTTAGGCTAGCCATAGTTGAGCTTAAAAATTAATGAAAAAAGATATAATTAAAGTATCATAGGTAGATACTGTATCATAGCACATAAAAATATTAATCCTAATATAAAATACATTTTTTACATAATTATACGTTGAGATTCTATTAATTAATAATATACTAGTATTATGATACTACCATATGATAAAATGCACTATAGAGATATATCATATATCATAATATGCACGATACTACTACCGGGTACTCACCACTATGGTTAGCCCTAGGTTGTGGGTTTGCGCTTTGAGTATGTGATATTATCAGGATGATAAATGAGGAATACATGAGTAAATACATACTAGTACTCTGGTCCATGATTGTTCTAGCTTCTCGTTGATATCTGGGGCTGATCCTATACACCAACATTATACTGATCAGGCACGTTGCAATTAACCCGATACATGTAGCAAATCCTGGCCATATATCTGCATACCTGGCCAGACGTGCCAATTTATTTCTTGTGGTCCTAAAAATCAATACCTTTTACAAATCATTCTCGTAAGATAAAAATAATTTTCAAATATGATCTTTTTAATTTATCCGAAAAACAGTTGACAATTGTCACAATTAATGAATGGTGTGTGTTTTATTTTTCAGGATGGTGTTTATGTTAAACAGAGCAATTTTGAAACATAAAATCAGTTGGCAAATGGAGGAAAATAACCTTCTTACTGTTTCGTACTGTGAAGAGGAGATGAAAAATGTTCTTTTAAAATGAAACACAAAAAAAATCCCGGTTCTGGCGTCTTTTCGACTGAGTTCTATCAGAACTTCTAAGATGTTATCAAACCGGATCTTTTAGATACGTTCAGCTCTCTTCATTCTGGACAACTAGGGTAGTTTCGCCTGAATTTTAGAGAAATACTTTTATTATCTAAGATTAATGAAAAAAAATCTGAAAACATAGGCCTATTTGTTTTTTTATTTTAGTTTTAAAACTTTTCCCAAAGTTGCAACAATCAGGTTTTTCATACTTGACGTAACATCCTAGACGGGGTGGTTATCTTTCATGAAACAATTCACGAATTGCATAGAAAAAAGTTGAATGGGGCGGGCGACGGGGGATCCTCCCTCTTCTCCGGCTGCTCGCTCACCCTCCAGCCTCTTCCCCTGTTGTCGTCACTGCCAGGGGCTGCCGGGCACAGCCCAGGTGGAGTCGGCAGCGACAATAGGTTTCTCCCCGTGGCTCGGTGGTGGGGGTCGGGGCCTCTACCTCCAGGCGACGGTGCTCCTAGGTGGCGGTGGTTTGGCTTCGGCTAGGAGGTGGTGCTGCGCCGGCACGACCGTGCTGCTGCGGGGCAGCGCGTGGCGGCCAGCGGATAGTTGTGGTGGGCGAATCCGATCCAGTGAGCCATTCGGCGCAGATCCGGGCCATCAGGACCCCATCTAGGTCGGGGTCAGGCAGGTCTACCCTGTACCACGTGCTCTGCAGACGGCAGTGGTAGCTTCGCGCAGGGAATAGCGACAACATGGACCCACCTGTTGCAATATGGCGGCAGGGTTTACGGGCCCGATCTGGGCTTGGCCGGTCCCTCTTCAGACTGGTGTGCCCCCACGGGAGCTTTATGGGCCAGCCAGGCTTGGTCGGAACCAACTGAGACTGGTGTCACTACAAGAAAATTTGATTGAAAGCCCGTTTTTCGTGGTTGAAATGCCTTCTACGATGGATGCTCTTTCTAGTAAAAGTCCCGTCACAAAAGAATCTATTATGGGTTTTTTCCGACCGTGGTGGATCGCACCTTTCAGCCATGAAAATTTGTTCCGTCGTAGATCTGTTCGCGAGCGGCGTTGACTGCTGATGTCATGTAAATCGCCATATGTGCCGTGGTATTGCCAACGAGTACGCCATGGAGGGGCCCTCACAGTGCGTGTTTAGAGACGTGGGGGAAGGCGGACGGTTGACGGGTACGAGGTAACACAGCTTACCCAGGTTCAGATCCCACGACGATGGCGGAATCCTACTCCTGCTATAAATCATTATAATATAATGACAATACGCCGAGTTACAGGGATTGGTTCGCTGTGCGAGGTGACTAGAGAGTCTAAGTTATCGTGCCCTAAAGGCTCCCATAGGCCCGACTTATATAGTCGCTAGGTCCTAGGGTTACAGGGAAAAGTCCTAGCCGGACAGATTACAGAGTCCTACACCATCTATTACTAGTCTAGCATGTCTTGTACTCCAAAGCTCCGGGTACGCTGGTGACTCCACCGTAGCCTTCCTTTATCCGGCATGGGCCTCCCTTCTGGATCCATCTAACTGGGCCGCCCAGCAGGCCATGGGCCATGCTACCAACTGTGGGCCATCCAGGTTATCCGGATAAGAGACATGCTATGAGGATACCCATATAGCATATCCCCAACAGTAGCCCCCGAAAAACTCCGAGATCTTGCGTCTTCTTGCCTCTTGACGTTGAATGCTCCGTTTAGATGGATGTTGGCAAATCGTCAAGAAACATCTTGTAGTCCTCCCAAAGAACCCTGCAAGGTTTTCTTCGTCTTCAACTTTGTAAGTCGGAGAATTGCTAAATCTTTCATCGTACTCTTCCGTAGCTGGAATAGATCCGTCCATGCCGGAATCTTCTAATGTGATTGTTCATCTGCCTATGATAGCTAGGGCGACGTAGACTTAGGTCAGCAATGCCTCGTAACTCACACATGCAGAGAACGCAATCATGTCCACTTTTCCCGCGCGAGCGATACGAACCATTGGCAGCGACGGTTGGTATGTGGAGAAATTTCCGCGCACGTGTCCGCATACGTCGTCTACGCGGCAACCATTCGATCAAGCTGCACGAATCTTGATGCCGGAGACCATAAATAGTAACCATGGTGGAAAATTTACTTTTTCACCTCATTCTCCCATGCATCGTCTTCTTCCTCCAGCGAGCGCCTCCTCGAGCTCTCTGCGCAACGTGCGAAAAACCCTAGCTTTTCAATCTTTCCCAGTCACCGTCGAGTATACCCAATGGCCAGCAGCAGCTCCTCCCCTTTGATGGCGGCGTCGGGCGAAGCCGTGGCGAAGCCGGTGATCTCCGTCGTCGTGCCCCAGAAGGCCTGCGGTGGTCGAGGCCACCGGCAGCGACCATAATCCAGCGGCGCTGGAGCAGCTGGAGGAGGAGTACGACTCGCACAAGGGCGACTGGCGCGGTTCGGACATCACGGACCGCAACATCAAAGAGCTGATCAACGAAGGTTACCTCTCCACGACAGAAGGGCTCACCTGGCGGCCGGCACCGGCCGGCGAGGTCACACCTTCTCCCCAAGCCGGAGAAAAGGTGCACCTCAAAGCATAGATGGTACGCGGCGTCTCCCTGCCCATCTCCAACTTCTTCCTTGCTGTCCTGAATCATTACCGAGTACATCCACAAAACCTATCCTCCAATAGAATCTTAGCGCTCAGCAATTACGCGGCGCTCTGCGAGGGTTATTTAGGAATCAAGCCTAGGCTAGATCTCTTCATATACTTCTTTACCTTCAAGCACGAAGCCGGAGCCGGCAAGGACGAGCTTAGGAATTGTGGAACCATTAGTTTTAAGATCCGACCTGGTCGGCGCTTCCCCGACATCGTCGGCCACGAATCCTGCAAGAATTGGCAGCAGACGTACTTCTATGGCCCAGATATCCCTCTGGATGGCCGAGAAGTCACGTACCCAGACTTTGTCGATGGAACAGCCACCGACGCCTCGACATGGAGATCCCAGGCCTCCCTTCCCTCCGACATCGACGCTTCCCGCGCTATAAGGCGGATAGAGTGGTTCGTAGAGACGGGTTGGACCGGATTGGACCTAGCCATGTGCTGGTTCATCGGGCGGATCCAGCCTCTGCAGCACCGCTTGAAGCTAATGCACGAGTATCCCAACGATAGAAGGGATAGCCTCCACATCTCCGAGGACAACTTCTCGAGCGACTCCGTCAAGCTCCACCTCAAAGGCATCGTCAAGGTGAAGGACAGGAAGCGTGGATTCACCATCAGCTACGACATGTTCGTAGAGAGCAAGTGCCCAAAGGTAACTGTTTTATTTTCCGTGTACGACATATACTCCAGTTCTTCCGTCTAGACATTACCATCTCATGTAACCCGGTGGTTCTTCGCCTTAACAGCTTAGTGACATAGATGAGGACAGCATGGCTCCTCAAATCTATGATCCAAAGATGAAGGAAGTCACCGTCGTGTCCGACTACGATGCTCCGTTGGCACGAAAGCGGAAGAGCTCCACCTCTGACGCTGCTACGGAGGCAAGAAGAAGAAGACGGAGGGTGGAGCCTCCAAAATACTACCGCCGCCCTGGAGGCGGAGAAAAGAAAGGTTACTGGGATCCCCTTTGCCAAAGCACCCCCTCTTGTGTAAGCTTCTTTCCCTCCGACATTGTCCATTTGTCTGTCTTGTTCCTATACTTATGCATTTTGCACGTTTCAGAAAGAAAGCCACAACCATCTTGAAGAAGACATCCAATACTTTGGGGGCTTCTAGAACCATCAAGCATATGCTGCATCGTGACGTATCTCCCACCATCGCCCCTATCACTCCCATCGTCCAGCCTTCGTCCGCCCCGACAAGCTCACAAGCTAAGGAAGCATCTGCCCTTCTGCCATGTAAGTGGACTCAGGCGCCTCCACAGAACTCGTTGTTGTCGGCAAACAGGCAACACAGGAGAGTGCCGCGCACCAAATGACTAAAGCTCCGGCTAAGGATGACATGGATAGCGGTAAGGCGATGGTGGAAGGTGGTATATCTGCCGAAGGCGGCGCCCCCGCACCCAAGAAAACCATAGAGTTTCCGAAGATAGTCTATCTGGTACTTACGCCGGGTAGCACTTCTCTGGTTCCTGGTGCAGCGCCGACATCTCCAACGTGCGGTCTCGAGGAGCTTCTCCGGCAAGCAGAAATCTTGCAAGGAAACAGTGCATCCTTTGGCAAGTTGCTAGCTGAGAGTGCTACCAACCTCAAGATCATTGCACTTGTAAGTTATATTTGCCTTTTGCATTTCTTATGAGTATCCCACTGTAGCCCCCGAGGATTTAGACGGAAAACCATAGGTCTTTGCGTCTAAATGCTCTAAGAGTGACTAAGCTAGAAAACTGCTCACTATAGCCCCCAAGCATATAGGTGGAATGAATTTTTCCGACTAGATGCTTTAAAAGTAGCATACACAGTGTTTATAAATTTTGATACTGTTGCCCCCAAGCTTCTAGTTGTAACTGAATTAGTTCCGACTAGATGCTTAAAGAGAAGCTAAGCATACATCCGAGTTAAAAACTTTACACTGTAGCCCCCAAGCTTCTAATCAAAAACTGAATTATTTCTGACTAGATGCTTAAAGAAAGACTATGCATATTGCCAAGTTAAAAAACTCTCGCTGTAGCCCCGAGCGTCTAGGTGGAAATTTTCCGGCTAGATGCTCCAAGTAGACCAAACAACGTTTAACTTTCTTCTTTCCATAGAATGAGAATGCTCGGAGGGGCATGGCCAACGACAAGTACCAGAAGATGCGCGTGGACTTGGAAGCTGAAAAGGGTAAAACTGCCTTCTTGAAGGAACAGATCATCAAGAGCAAGCGTCTGTTTTTCCTTTCTTTTTCGTATTCCGACTTGATCTTGTGTATTATACGAGTACTCACTGTGTACTTTGCTTTCTCCAACTTGTAGAAACCATTGCCAAGGATAAGAACATTGTCGAGCAATCCAAGCATATTCAGGAGCTAGATAGCGAGAACACGATCCTTAAGAAGGAGAGGGAGGAGGTGCTGAAGATGCATGAAGAATCAATGAAATCCCTACAGGACTCCGCCACCGAGGAGATGAACGGCTTGAAGGAGGAAATCACGATCTTAAAAGATCAGAAGAAAGCTGTCGATGAGTAGAATCAACGCCATCATGAAGCGTATAAGATCCTCCGACAAGAACAGGACTCCATGGCGGATACCCTCTGGCAAGCTGAGGCCAGCATCTTCAGTAAGTAATTCTCCGTCTTGGATTTCTGTAGTCTAGATACTTTTATTTTTTGAACTCATGCGCTCCTTTGTCGGAAATACGCAGCTCCTATGGGTTTAACCCGGTCGCCTCCTCCGCCAAAGGAATGCATGGTCCTTGCCGGCAACTTCATCAACACCGCCATCGCGCAGAGCAAAGAGATTGCCAAATCCCTCCAGATCAACATCAAGGCATCGGTCTCAGTAGCGAAGTTCTCGGAGATCCTGCGCCGAGCCCTCGAGCGTATTTCAAGCTGGAAAGCATCATGCGCACGGGCCGGCGCCAGGATGGCATTGTCAATGGTGAAGGCACTCTACGATAATGCCGACATCGAAATGGTAACCTCTGTTATCCCCTACGTAGACGACGAAGGCCAAAAGATAAATCACGAATCTATCTTGGCGTCGCTCACAGGTTATGACACCAGAGTCGCCGAGTTGGTCGACGTTAACGTCTTTGTGCCCATGAACACCGTTGAAGACAAAGGCCAAAGCTCCTCTGAGTCCCTTAATACTTCCGATTTTGAGGGAGGTGACTCTCCTACTGCTGGTGATGTTGCTTCCAAGTCGCCTGCGCCAGAGGAATAAAAAAACTTGTAATATTTGTTTCCTCTGTAACTTGTTATGCGGAAAAAACTATGTGTTAACTTAAGGTGGAAAACAATGGTGTATGTCCTTCTACTTAAGAACTATTTCCAGCATGTATATATTTTTTAAGCAAGTGTTGTCTTATCCATTACTTTGGTTTTTATTCTTGACTTTTCGTGAGTCGGAAGACTCGTTGTCGGAACCATGCGCTCAGGTGATGATGCCTAATAGAACCGTCAATAACCTAAGAACAAAACCACCAACAATAAGTGCCAAAAGTCACTACTCCAGAATCCACATAAAAAATGACAAAGAACGTGTAGACCAGAAAACTTAAGCTAACGCCCGTAGGCGGAATTTTCACAAGTGCATAAAGTTTTTATACGATCCAAAAATGAACACTAAAGGAGGTAAAAGACTTAGAAATATGAGTGAACCAAAGATCTTTATTTCATTGATCATATAAGAGGTACAAAATTAGATAAAAAATGCTAAGTGTAGAAAGGACGTAGCTGTGCTATGTTCCATGGCCGATCAAGCTCCGGGTAGTCATCATCCGGCTCAAGTCGCTTACGCTTATGATCCTCGTTGGGTCTATCCTTCAGTTCACGATTGTCAACAAGGTAGTAAGACCCATTGAGTAGCGCCTTGCTTATGATGAATGGTCCTTCCCATGGCGGGGATAATTTGTGTGACTTCTTCTGCTTAAGTCGGAGCATAAAATCCTCCTCTTTAAACGAGCGATGCCGAACGCGGCGACTATGGTAGCTACGTAGCTTCTGCTGGTAGATGGCGGATCTTTGGCATGCCAAAACACGCTCCTCCTCGAGAAGGTCCACATCTAGGCGTCTGGATTCTTCAGCGTCATCTTCGTCATAGGCGGCAACCCTTGGTGCATCGTGAAGTATGTCGGAAGGTAGGATGGCTTCTGTTCCATATACCATGAACTAAGGGGTGTAGCCGGTGGATCTGCTGGGTGTACTTCGTAAAACCCACAGCACAGATGGCAATTCTTCCGCCTAGGCCCCAGCTGCTCTATGTAGTGGTGCCTCAAGACGTGGCTTTATTCCCTGCAGAATTAATCCATTGGTTCGCTCAACCTGACCATTGGATTGTGGATGTGCTACAGATGCAAGGTCAAGTCAGATGCCCTTCTCCCAACAGTATGCCCCCAATTCTCCGAGTTACAAGTTGCTACCATTGTCGGTGATAATGCTATGTGAGAGACCAAATCTCACCACTAGATCCCGGACAAACCTGAGGGCAGTTGCCCCATCAAGCTTTCTAATGGGTTTAGCTTCTATCCATTTAGTGAATTTATCAACTGGTACTAGCAGATGGGTAAACCCACATGGTGTCGTCTGCAATGGACCATGTCCATCCCCCAGACTTCGAACGGCCAAGTTATTGGTATTGTTCGCAATTCTTCAGCAGGAACATGTGGTTGTCAGGCACAATACTGGCATCCCATGCATGTCTCAACTAGCTTGTTGGCGTCCGCCTTCGCGGTCTGCCAGTAGAATCCTTGCTGGAAGGCTTTCGCGACCAACGATCGAGGAGCGGCGTGATGCCCGCAATCTCCGAGATGGATTTCGCGTAGGATTTCGATACCTTCTAGCTGGGAAACACACTTAAGGTATACACCAGTAGTGCTCCTTTGTAGAGTTGTCCATTGATTATGGTATATCCCTTTTCTCGACGTACTATTTGCCGTCTTTCGACTTTGTCGTCGGGCAAAGTTACGTGTTTGAGATATTTCATGAACGGTTTTGTCCAAGCCGGAGGGAACTTTCCCACCATGTGGACGAAAGAGTCAGCTCTATCCGGGTTGTCGATGTTTGCTCTATCCGAGTTGTCGATGCTCTAGGAAAACTCCTAGCGGAATTCATTTGCGTCCTGATCCAAGCTTAGATAGCAGATCAGCCGCCTCGTTTTTCTTCCTAGGTACATACTTGACCTCGTAGCCCAAGAAGCTCTTGGCTATCTCGTCCACTTCATCTCGATATGCCGCCATCATAGGGTTCCGCGCATTCTAGGTGCTAGCCACCTGCTGGGCAACCAAGTCAGAATCTCCACAGCAAACTATGCGCTTGATGCCAATATCCTTGGCAACGCGTAATCCGTGAATGAGTGCTTCATACTCCGCCATGTTGTTCGTATCCTCGAAGTGGATCTGCAGAACATAGTGTAGCTTGTCCCTAGTTGTTGACTGAAGCAGTACACCAGCCCCCGAGCCATTGAGCAGCTTTGATCCGTCAAAGTGCATCACCCAATATTCTAGTTCCGGCAATGGGGTAGCATCTGGCATCTCCGTCCAATCTACAATAAAATCCACCAAGGCTTGTGACTTGATAGCGTCGCGTCTCTTGTAGGTGATCTCAAGGCAAGTTCAATTCCCCTCGCGACCCTTCCCGTAGCATCGCTGTTGTTGATAATGTCGGACAGTGGAGTCTTGCTCACCACTCTGATTGGGTGCTCCTGAAAGTAATTCCTCAGCTTCCGAGAAGCGAGGAATACTCCATAAGCTATCTTCTAGTAGTGCGGGTAAAGCTGCTTGGACTCCGTCAAGACCTCTCTTACATAGTAAACTGGTCATTGAACTCCGTGCTCATAGCCTGGTTCCTTCCGCTCTACCACGACGATGATGTTGATTACCCGGTTGGTTGCCGCCATGTAAATTAACATGGTCTCTCCAGGCTCGGTGCTGCCAGATGGGCGCCGAGGAAAGAATATCCTTGAGATGCTTCAATGCCGCTTCGTCCACGTGAATTTGTCCGCCTTCTTCAAAGAACTTGTACAGCAAGAGGCTTCTCAAGTCGGTGACAAACCGACTAATCGCTGCAACACAACCTGTTAGTCATTGTATGTCCTTTAGGCATGTCGACGGTTTATGTTTAAGATGGCCTTGATTTTCTCCGGGTTGACCTCGATTCCATCATTGAAATGATGAAACCCAACAATTTGCCATCGAACCCCTAAGACACACTTCTTAGTGTTAAGAATCATGTTTTATTTCCGGATATTATCAAAGGTTTCTTTTAATTCGGAGATTAAGTCACTTGAATTTTTAGACATCACCGCTATGTCGTCCACATAGGCGTGAACGTTTCGACCAATTTGATCGTGTAGGCAATGTTGCATTGTCCGCTGGTACGTAGCACCTGCGTTTTTTAGCCCAAAGGGCATCGTAACATAGCAAAACGTGCCATATGAAGTAGTGAACGAAGTGTCCAATTGGTCCGACTTCCTCATCTTGATCGGGTGGTATCCTGAGTATGCATCGAGAAAACACAAAAGTTCCGAGCCAGCCATCGATTCAATGACTTGGTCAATGCGAGGCAAAGCAAACAGATCTTTGGGGCATTCTTTGTTCAAGCCGGTGTAATCAACGCACATTCTTAATTCTTTGGTTCCCTTTTTGGGGACAAGTACATGATTGGCCACCCATTGGGTGTGAAGGACTTCTCGGATAAAACTAGCCTTAAGTAACCTAGCTATCTCTTTGCCTATTGCGTGTCTCTTCTCATCTCCAAAGCGTCATAGAGGTTTCTTCACTGGTTTGCATTTTGGATCAATGTTTAAGCTATGCTCGGCAAGTTCCCTAGGTACACCTTTCATGTCGGCAGGTTTCCAGGCAAAGATGTCCCTGTTCTCACGGAGGAACTCGACGAGCGCGCTTTCCTATTTGGGATCCAGGTTCGTCCCAATGGCGGTGGTCTTGGAGGCATCACCTACCACAAGTTCCAACGGCTTGGTCTCGATGGCGGTCTTGAATGCTAGAGCGGAGTCGGAAATCTGTTTCTTCGACGCGGGCATCTCTGAGTCATCGACCTTACTCTGGATCTCTTTGAATTATTCGCTATAGAGGACAGCTTCCGCGTAGGCTGCTTCATTAATCTTGCAGTCCCTAGCTTTGACAAAGCTTCCGGATATGGTGATGACACCATTTGGTCCGGGTATCTTGAGTTTGTTGTTGACGAAGCATGGATTGGCCATGGAGGTGTGGAATATGTCACGGTCGAATATGATGTGGTACACGCTCTTGAAGGGGACCACCTCAAAGGTCATGCGCTCCTGGCGGTAATTATTAACATTGCCAAAGGCAACCTGAAGTGTGATGCACCCAAGGGACCGAGCCTCCCGACCAGGAACTACGCCATGGAAGATGGTGTTGGTCCGCCTTAGGTTTGCCTCCGTCAAGTTCATCTTCTGCAGTGTATCCTGGTACATGATGTTGATGCTGCTTCCCCTATTCACCATACATTTGGTGAACTCAATGCCGTCAATCAAGGGGTTGATGACCATGGCGTATTGGTTCTCCGCAGGGATAAGGTCATGGGTGATCCTTCTTGTCCCAAGTAATTAGAACCTCCGACCATCACAGGTACTGGGAACTGGGGGTAGAGTAGCCATCAGTATCCTCATAGAGGTCTTCTGTTGTCGGACGGTGGGGGTGCCAAGGAAGGTATGGTAAACTGTCGCCTTCTTCTCGAAGGTTTTTTTGCCTTTGTCGTCGCTCTTGGCGGCGTGCTTGGGGTCAACATCCTTGTCCATGTCACTTGAATCCTTGGACTCCTCCTTCTTCTTCCCCTTTCCCTTGCCTCGCGGTCTGTTCTTCTGACTTTGCTTGTAGCCGGACTCCGGGTCCTCCTTGAGGTCGTTGACAAACTTGCAGTGTCGATTGGTATGGGTGGCCTTGTCGTTGACATCGAGGTGTACGAGGCACGGCATATCGCGGTACTCTTCATAGGTTTAGGGAACGCGGAGCACTGCCGAGGTAGTTTCACTTCCTCGCTGCTGCCCACGACCAGATCGCCGTCCTCGGCCACATTGTTCGCCATCACCTCGTCTTGCGAAGGTCATAGCGACCATGTCGGGAGTTTGCTTTTCTTCTGGAGCGGCTTTCCGCTTTGTACTATTGTTCCTCCGAGCTTGAGTTGGAACGGTTGTTGCGGGCAGAGAGCCGCGAGCATCATCGTCGGCAGCTGCGAACTCACTAGCCAACTGAATCATCTGGTTCAAGTCAAGCTGGTGATTGTCCTGCAAGCGCT
Organism: Avena insularis; assembly: GCA_023614405.1. Taxonomy (NCBI): domain Eukaryota; kingdom Viridiplantae; phylum Streptophyta; class Magnoliopsida; order Poales; family Poaceae; genus Avena; species Avena insularis. Next base: position 117,048,888 of record CM042695.1, read on the forward strand.
TCAGCTTATGTCGGAGCAACGTGCCCTTTTCCAACCCATCGATGAAGGCGTCCATGGCGGTCTGAGCGTGCACTCCTATGTAGGAATTTTTCATATCCAGCCAGCGGGAGAGGTAGGCGCGAGATGTCTCGTCTTTCTCTTGCATGCACCGCTGTAGATCGCCAACAGTGCAGGGACGTTTGTACATACCCTCGAAGTTCTTGGTGAACGCCTCTTGCATTTCCAACCAATTGCAGATGGATTTCTCTAGCAAGTCATCAATCCATTGACGGGCTGTGCCCGCCAACATCAATGGGAGGTACTTGACGACAACGTTGGGGTTACCCCCGGAAATCTCAACCGCGTTGTCGTAATCCTGCAGCCATGTAGCTGGCTTAGCGGTGCCGTCATAGGGCTTGATGGTCTTGTCAATCCGGAAGCCTTTGGGGTAAGTTGCGGACCGTATCACAGGTCCAAAGCAACATGGCCCCAGGTATGGTCCTTCCCGGGCCTCGTGGATTTTATCGATCCGTGAACGTGCGTCGTATGGCTCCGGGTTTATTTTCTTCTTGTCAATAGGGGATGGGCTACGTGAATGACATGGGCCTCTTCCGCCATGGTGACTGCTAGGTGGCGACGGAGGCGGAGGTGGCGGTGGGTTAGCCTTCTTGCTATTACCCTCCTGCGACGCCTCACACCTGTCGTGATTGCTTATTGGACGCGGAGGGTCATGGCGTGACCTGCTCCTGTGTCCCTGGTTGCGCTCTCCGTCATGACGGGTCTGCTCCGTGTTGTCGCGGATGACGATGCCGCTCTGCCTTGGCGGGGGCATATCCGTACGACGGTGAGCCTTGGGGTCTTCGCGATGTCGGGGGGAGCGGGACGGTGGCGATGGGCGACGAGGTTGGGCCTTTTCTCCATGGTCAGAGGATATGGAGATAGCATCCTTCCCGTTGCACGCATCCCTGCGTCTTTTTTCTGATGAAACCGTCTGAGACCTGACATCAAGAGGAGATCTGTCCCTTGGCGGCTTATACTGGCTAGATTGGCAAAGCGCTGGGTCAGACTCAAGCCTCTGAGAGGTGGCCTTTTCCTGCTGCTTTACTGCCTTGGCCACTAGGTCATAGACCTGGTCCACCGCCTCGGGCGATCTATCCTGCTCTAGAAGGGCCTTGGCGACGGCGAGGTTGAGGAGAGGAGTGGACATCACCTGCCTGCCTTCACTGTCAATGTATGGCTTGGCTTGTGCCGGCTTAGGGGGAGCCCATCCTAGGTTTCGCCATACACCAGGATCGTTGATGACGCGAGTCGGAGATTTCTTGGCCTTCTGCTCCTACATCAGAGTCTTGTACTCGGCCTCCATTGCTCTAGCTTTCTCTATGGATTTCTGCGTGTTGATCAGATCCCGATCTAGCCTAGCGCCTTGCTCCACGATGGCCTGCGCTTCCTCTAGCAATTGCTGGCGCTTCTCGTCAAGCTGGGTCACGTTCCGGATATGAGCTACGGTCAGTGGCTCGACGAGGAGATTACCGTACATCACTCTATCAGCTGGAGTAACGTGGGCAGCAGCAGACGTGGATGCTGGAGGCGGCAAGTTTGCGGTGTTGTTGTTGCTCGGTCCGGTGCCGAGTTCCTACGGCTGTTGCACTGGGTTAGGCGGAGGGGGCATGACCTTTGAGCGATCATTGTCGGCAGCAACAAGTGGCCCCTTCCCTTTGTCCAGAGCTGTAGGCGGAGCTCGTCCGGGTTGATCTTCATCCATCGCCGTCCCAATGGTGACGAACACCTCTCGAGACGTGACGGTGTTGTTGGCTTGCTCTTCGCGCGTGTACTCCTCTTCCATCTCCTGCATGGCAGAGTCTAGCTCTTCTGGGATGAAGTCTATCTCCTCTGAATCTGCATTGAAGTCGGCGTATAGCGCGTCAATCACATAGTCGAAGGGTGCCAGGACTTCCTCGATGATGGGGGGTGGAGGTGCGACAACAGCGACGATGACTAGAGGTGGTGGCGCATCTACGGCGATGGCGGCCAGAGGCGATGGTGGCGGTGGATGAATCGGAGGGGCTTCGTCAATGAGCGCAAGCGCTGTCTGAGCTACCGCTTCGGCCTCCGCGTAGTTGTTGATGGTGTTTACCATGCCTTCGAAGGTAAAGCGCTGGCTCTTTGCCGCTTAGAGAATGCCGGAGAAGCGTGCCGTGGTCCAGTCCTTCCACAAAGTGATACATGGCATCATCATTGGGGTAGTGGGACAGATCGGTTCGTATACGGAGCCATCTGGCAAGGTAATCGCGGGGGTTTTCGCCTTCTCTCTGAACACAACGCGCCAGATCGAAGATGGTAACCATGCTGATGAACTTGGATCTCTGATGTCCAGACGCACGGGCGAAGCCGGCGGACTTGCAGTGATCTTCCACCGTTATATCCTGCACAGGGGCGGTTTGGGTGGGCCTTGAATTTTTTCGATCTTTGCCAGCAAACTCCAAAGAGAGATCTGACATCGATCCTTCCACGAACGTATCATGCCCGTAGGAGGTCCGTGCAGGTATTGATGCTCCTCCGACTCCCAGGGAACTAGTGCCCGAGTCGGTTTCGCCAATGAAGAGGTGGATGTCTCTGATAGGAACGATCGAACACCGCGTAGGGTTCGTCTTCGCCGGGATCCAGTACTCATCGGGAGGGACGATCGGAACGTTGCCGGAGAAGCGAACACGACCAATGGCTACGGTTTTGCCGATTCCCGCGAAGATCTTGGTCCTCGCCCGCTGAAGAGCCTGCAGCGCCTCTTGCCCGATGGTGGGCGCCAACTGTCATGGTATTACCGACGAGTACGCCATGGAGGGGTCCTCACAGTGCGTGTTTAGAGACGTGGGGAAGGCGGATGGTTGACGGTACGAGGTAACTCAACTTACCCAGGTTCAGATCCCACGATGGTGGCGAAATCCTACTCCTGCTATAATTCACTATAATGCCAATATGCCGAGTTACAGGGATTGGTTCGCTGTGCAAGGTGACTAGAGAGTCTAAGTTATCGTGCCCTAAAGTCTTCCATAGGCCTGACTTATATAGTCGCCGGGTCCTAGGGTTACAGGGAAAAGTCCTAGCCGGGCAGGTTACAGAGTCCTACACTGTCTATTACTAGTCTAGCGTGTCTTGTACTCCAAGGCTCCGGGTAGACTGGTGACTCCACCGTAGCCTTCCTTTATCCGGCATGGGCCTCCCTTCTGGATCCATATAACTAGGCCGCCCAGCAGGCCATGGTCCATGCTACCAACTGTGGGCCACCCGGGTTATCCGGATAAGAGACATGCTATGAGGATACCCATATAGCATATCCCCAACAATATGGAAAACACCGTTAACGGCAAGTTACCGCCGTTAACTATCAATGAAACTGTGGTAGAAAGCTAGGCCCAGCCAAGGCCTGCTAATTATTAAGTGGGCCAGCCCATTAAGAGAGCCCAAAAGGAAGACAACCCATTACTGTTCCTACCTGCACTATTTGAAATTGGACCACTAGTGCTGCCCATTACGGCTCATAAATTTTGGGCCCGTTACTGTTTGGGACTATAGAAGGCCGCCTCAGCTCGATACTGCACGAACCATTAACGACCTACGCAATCTCGGCCTAGTATTGTTATGACATGTGGTCGGCCCACATCGTTTACAACCCATCATGGGATGCACACTAATGGCCCTTATTTGAGAAGGCCCGTTACTGTTCTGACCCATAAGCAACCTGCTCATATTTTGGCATATTACTGTTCTAGCCTGGTAGGTTTTTCGTCCTGTTACTATTCTGGCCTAGTACAATTCCGGCTTGTTACTATTCTGGCCTACTACAGTTCTATCATGTTACTGTTTTGGCATGTTACTATTCTGGCATGTTATTTTTCTGTCATGTTGTTATGGTATTTTGCTTGTTACTGTTCTGGTAGGTATGTTTTAAGGCCTTTCGCCGCTTATGCGGTCACATGATTCTGGCATTTTACTGTTTATTGAGCCCGACTTCTGATTGGCATATCGTATTTTATAATCCTGGCGCAATTCTTGTTTAAAATAGTCTGTTAATATTTCGGCTCACTAATGGTCACGCGAGAATCAACATATTACATCAATAGGAAATTTTTGAAATTTATTATAGAACAAAATTTCAACATAAACAAAATTATGCATTACATAGACATCGCTAGACATGGGTTGGAACAGGTTTCTGCTATGGAGCTTACATCGCCATACAATTAACAATAGGCTTACCATGACAACTGGGGAAGAGATTATTAAGTAGACAGCCAGTATAATCTTGGCAATCTTTCAGTTCATGTGTATGTTCACGTGAAATCATGATTATTGCATCAATTTCCTCTATTTCTTGTTCAATTAAATCAATTGTTTCAAGTGCAGCTGTAACACCTCTTTGTGCTAGAAAAACTACAACAGTGGGTCAATGCAAGAAATAACCACTATCACTACTGCTTTGTGAAATGACCTTAATACTTAAAGTTGGATTCCTCCCTTCTTCTTCCATATCTTCATGTGCATCTTGAAAGAAAGAAAGCAAGTCATCACATCATACCAAAGCAAAGCAGCCATCTTATTGTAGGGTTCGCAACATAGAAAACAAAAAAAATCCTACGATGGGAACAACTAAGTATCAAGATCTATCTACTAGATACAAACAACGGGTGGATATACATCCATAGAGAACATATCCTTGTAGACCGACAAAGTTTAAGGAGGTTGTACTCGTGGATGATGTAGACGAACGCTTGCCAATCTTAAGATCGAGAAGAAGTCCAGCGCCGCAAATCAGCAGCGCATCCATGCTCGCACACACGTTCAAGCCACCGAACAACCTCCGCCTCGCTCTAGTGATGCAGCAGAAGAAACAGCTCTTTCCAAACGAAAAGCCACCAGGAACATGTATCTCGCTAGTCCGAGACCATGGGGGGTAAATTAGAGGGGGATAGAGATCCTTCACGAGGAGGTGTGAGTTTGAGAGAGGGAGATGGGGCCTTTTATAGGAGGAGGGGGCACCCAAAGGGGTATGGATGGCGCCATGGGGTCAGCCCCCACCCCTTCCTCCATTCATGTGGGTGGAGCTCCCACTCACAAAATGCTCGTTCATTTCTCCACTCAAAATCCCACTCAAAATTCCCATTAAATTTCCACCAAATTTAATGTAATCTCTCTTTAAATAAAACTCTTGTTATTTATTTATTCAGAATTTTTTAAATTACATTAATTAACAAACATTCACACAAAACCCCTTGCTAGTATTCTATTTCACATGCAGAAACTATTTCAACAATCTCACCTGAAACAATTCCGGTGTCTAGTGAAATAATTCCCGCGCTTTGTAATTATTTCATCTAGAACATATTTGTTCCAAATGGTGTCGGTGTCTCTTAAGTGTGTCACCCTGCGGTTTGTGAATAATGCGGACATGATCGAGAGCCCTATCACATCAATAATCATAAGCGAGACCTGGAGATCCATACTGACTCCCAAATATTCAACGATGACTTCTTGTGATCGTGAGAACCTTTTACGCTAGTAACTTAATCCCTTTGTCTTGCGATATATTACATTTCCAATGTTCAATCATCGGTATATCCATACCTAGTTTGATCTCGTTATCGACATGTATTCTTTTCTCGTTCCCGTGATATAATATTCTACTGATCACATCACTTTCTTGCAAGCTAACTAATGTGATATCACCAAGAGGGCCCAGAGTATATATATCTTTCATAGGGATGGAAAAGTCCACTCTTGATCCATGAGCCTCTACATAACACCTTCGTAGCACTGAAACCACTTTTATAGTCACCTTGTTACAATGTGACATTTGATGTTATCAAGATACTCTTCCAGTGTTAGTGATTAACATGATCTCATGGTCTAAGGATTAGGATTACTTCGTATGATGTTATAGCAATATAAAGACAATGACTTTGATTGCAATGCTATAGTTCAGATGAATGTTCATCACACCATTCCAATAATGTTGTGACCTCGTTATTAACAACATCCAATGTCCATGATCAGGAAACCTTGATCATCTTGTTAATCAACGAGATAGTTTATAAGAGAGGCATAACTAGGAACTTTATTTTTGATTATCAAACACACATGTATTAACGTTTCCGTATTAATACAATTATAGCATGCAAAATAAACATCTATCATATACTTGGAATATACATAATAACAACTTTATCATTGCCTCTTACGGCATATTCCCTTCAGTATCTCACTTGCAATAAATAAAATAATCTTGTTACATAGTGATAAATCTAACACCCATGGAGTTCTGGTGTTGATCATGTTTTGCCCTAGGGAGTATTTTAGTCAACGTATCTTCTACATTGAGATCCATGTGTACTTTACAAATATTTATATCTCCATCCTTGACATGTTGTGGATGGAGTGAAACCAGCGCTTAATATGCTTGGAATTATTGTGATACCTTGGTTCCTTGGCATTGGCTATTGATGACCCACAAGTATAGGGGAACGCAACAGTCTTCGAGGGTAGTATAACCTAATTTATTGATTCAACATAACGGGAGCCAAAGAATACTTATAAGCCTTAACAACTAAGTTGTCAATTCAGCTGCACCTGTAAATAGTCTTGCTCACAGTAGTTTATCAGTAGCAACAGTTTTGTAGTAGCAATAGCAAAGTAACAACAACAGTAAAACAAAGGCAGTAGTAACAATAGTAACAAACAGTAGGATTTGAGCGTGGTAGGCATAGGGATGGATGGACGGGCGTTGCATGGATAAGACTATTCATGTAATATCAAGATCTAGGGAATTTGCAAATAAATAAGACAAAGCATCCAAGTACTAAGTAATCATAGGCATGTGTTCCATATATAGTCATACATGCTCGCAATGATAACTTGCACAACATTTTTTGTCCTACCAGCCCGTTGCAGCGGGGCCTCAAGGGAATCTACTATAAGCCGAACCTGGAGGAGCCTTTAGGGCACCAATCAACTCATACCTCCCACAGCGAACCAATCCACAGACTGGCGTATTGCCATTATAGTGAATAGAAGGAGTAGGATTCCGCCACCGTCGTGGGATCTAAACCTGGGTAAGCTGTGTTACCTCATACCCGCCAACCTTCCGCCTTACCCCACGTCTCTAAACACGCACTGTGAGGACACCTCCATGGCGTACTCATCGGCAATACCACGACAAACAATGCAGTGGAAAAAAGGGAAAATAACGTGAATGCAAAGGTAAATGCATTAATAATAGCTGATTGGCATTACATCTGAGAAGTGTACAATGCAGCAATCAACGTATAGAAGATGCCTGGTGAAGGGGCACGGGTAAAGGACTGCGTGCTGGCGGAAAAGGGGCAGGTGCCGCTCCTTACCACTTCCAGCGGCGTCGTGTTGCCGAGCCGACCCCTTGGCATCACCTACTTCAGTACGAGAGCGTCCTCGCCTTCCCATCCTCAGGGAAGTAGGGGTGATAGCTGCGACAACACATGGTATCATCAAAGACCTTCACCGCAAACCGGCCGCCACCATAGTAATGAAACTTTAGCACATGACCGGCCCGGAGTTTGTACCAGTCGGTGAAAAGGGGCCACCCTTTACCCACAAACATGTGGCCCTATCCATCGACATCCAGCCAAAGGTCCTAGACAGGGTGGCCCCCTGCTAGTCTCTCACAGCTCTACATCGCGTGCTTGAAGAACGGTTAGGTCCTCGACCAGGGAACGGGGCAACACCAACCGCTTCCTAAACCCATTGCCAAGGATAACTAAGAATTCGGAGCCCAATAAGTCTGCCATGTACTTCTCCCGGGACTGAGACGGGGAGATTGAAGGGACCAGATGAGGAAGTGTAGGCCTTCTGCTGTGACCATGGCGAGGTAGGCTTCATACACCCCTTGGAGATGGAGAACGGCGGCCAAGAGGACCTCCCCTTCCTCTGCCGCCTCCCCGGCAACCGCGGCTGGACGAGGCCTCCATGCGCGCTTGTGGGAGATCTGCACCAGCGGCGGAGGAGTTGCGGCGGCCTCTGCGTCTGTGCCTATGCCGTGGCCCGTCCGGCGAGGCCGGAGCTATCCCTGCCACCGGAGAGGGAGGATCTTCATCATGATGGTGGCCGCAGGAGATGCCCGATGCCATAGTCACCAAGAGGGGAGTCGGAAGGGAAAAGGGCTGCGGGGGAAGTGGGGAGTAAACCACAACCCTGCACCTTCCCGCCCTTTTATAAGAAAAGAGGAAGGGGAGCGAGTATTGTCCACCTTGCTGGTTCGCGGGGAGGGCAAGAATCGCGCCCCACAAGATTTACTTCACAGGAACCAAAGCGCACCCAGTCAATGCGGGCTGCCACGGAAGCCAAGGCGTGGCTCGGCCATCCCGCAGTCACTTGAGTGCACGGACATGTGCATGTTCGCTCTACAAGATGGGAGAGTGTATTGTCCAGTCTTGTCATGCTTCCTGCGACATGGACTGGGCCCACGCGCTATTGAAGGTTGAAGCCCGGCAACGGACCCTTCGTCAAACTACGAATAGCGTTGCAAGTGGCTGGCCCTCGCTCGGGGTCTTTTGTCGGTGTAATGAGATCGGGGGTCCCTTGCATTGCACCATAGAATGCGGGCCAGGACCCACCGATCAGTAGCTCAGCAGACGATTGGCTTGGACAACAAAGACATCACCTATATACGAGCAACGTGTGCTTGGCATAGGTATGGTTTTGATATGATGAATTCTATGGATACTAAATATCATCTGTGGTGTAGGTACCTATGGACAAGACAAGCACTAGAAGACGAGCTTTGATCTGCCAGTCGAGCGTGGACAAGGAGGAAAATACAACGGCGTAGGCGAGGCGGTCCAACCTCTCCTTCCGGGGGCTGCCCCAGAAGGAGGGAAAGGGCCCGATCAAGGGCAGCAAGGCTAAGGAGTGGCCTCGACCGCGCCCGGAAGGACCACAGGAGCAATTCTCCTAGGCTAGGCGGTAGCAGAGCTGGAGTCAATCTAAGCCTGACAAGGCGTCGAGCTCAAATCCTTGGGAACTAGCAACATACTAGATCTTCCAAACATCATCATGGCGCTGCAACCCACTGTTGCGCATCACCGACTGGAGTGACAACTCGAAGCCTAAGCTGTCACCCCGGCATCAAGCACACCCGTGCACCACTGATGACCCACAAGTTTTCAACACCCGTATTTTTTAATCCCAGATGCCTGTTATGCCATACATCGCAATCCCAGGATTACCATTTTTGCGAGACATAACAGAATTGGATACCATAGTACATCATCCATTACAAACCGTACATAAGTTCTTACACAAATAGGGATATCATGATCCAGTTCTTAATACAACTTCAAGCAGCGGAATACGTAATAATAACGGTAGCGTAGGCGAAGCTCCATCTTCGGGTCACAGCAAGGCGGTCGACGATGGGAGATGATCCTAGTTGTCGTAACCTTCCTGGGGTCCATCCTCCAGGTACTCCTCTTCATAGTCTGGCCATGGGAATAGCCAGGGACAAAGCCATGAGTACTCTTTAAGTACTCACAAACTAATACTAACAAGTGAAGGGGTTTTTTGTAATAGGACACTAATCTCTAGGGTAGTTTTGCAAAAATCCAGATTTATCTCTAATAAGTTTAGAAGCAACGAATGCTATTTGAAGTTTTATAGCACCTAAGTAGGAACTTGTATTTCATATCACAACCCTGTTGTGGTCAAGTCAAAGTCTCAATTTATTTCACAAGTCTTTTGAAAACATCTGACGGGGGAACAGTATGGCCACTCCAACTGTCCATAACCACGGACGCGGCTATTCAAATAGTTTGACACTCTGTAGAGATTGTACACTTTCACCACAACATTCGATACATCTGTCAGGAACAAATCCTGAATTCACCACCATACTCAGTATGCGGATAATCAATCCTAACCTTTCAAGTACACGCACTAGTATAAGCACCTCTCCTGTGAGTTTGGCCTCCCAACCATGACCAATTGTCATCTTGGGTACTGCACAGGTGGACAATCTTCACAAGGTAGCCTCAGCTCAGACCTTGGCTGTGAGGGAACTAATACTAAAGTATATAAGTTTCCAGTCAAGCCCTACCCAATCTTCGGCTATTGTGGTTGTACGATAAAATTGGAATGGTATCGCATCCAGACAACCATCAGTTTTATAAAGGTCTAAGGCTCATGCCTCAACATTTTCATCACCATCAATCATCTGGTGTTCAGAAACACATGTCCAAAACATTTCAATCGAATGATCCATCATTCCAAGGTTTTCATAACCATTTTCACCAAGTATTCCCATCTAATGTTGATCAAATTTTATGCTTAGCACTAGCATCTACAAGTGGGGGTAAGCACTAAGGAGGGGTGGTAACCTAGTGGAGTTTAACTAAGTTCAATCTCATGCCTTGGGATGACATAAAGATTATCTAGCTTAGGCCAAGTTTTATGCTCTTTATGCAACCTTCCATTATCTTTCTAGTATCTACAATTCACTCAAGTAAGCTCTAAGTACTAGCTTTGATAAAGAAATAAGTATAAAACTTGTAAGTAAAAAACTAGGATTGGTTTATCAAGTGGGTATGATCATATATGCTTTAAGGCATATAGGGGGCATAGCAGCAAGCAAGTATTGGCTTGCATCAATATCAGTATAAGCTTGCTAAATTGCAAGTGTTAGCTTGCACATTCAACTAGTAGTATTAGGCTTGCCTTGTGCAGAGCAGTGGTTGAAGTTCTCCTCGGTTTCTTCTTCGTAGTATCCTCCTTCCTCCTCGTATCCTTGGTCGGTACTAGCGTCTATGAATAAATACGAGGTACACAATCATCAAATAATACTTAACTACTTGCAATCATCACACAAAGGGTCCTATAGATGATCTAGCATCACCACTAACATTACAAGATCAAAGCTTGGTTTAATTCCTTTTATTTTTAGAAAAGTAATTTCTACTCATTGAAAAACTACTTAAGATTTAATATTCTCCAAACCAAACATGGGTTATGTTGACACGTGTCATCACCACATATTTTAGTGCATGGGAATGTGATTTAAAGTGGTGTCACAATTTAATAAGGTTTTACCATTTTATTTTAATTAAATAATTGACTAGAAATGCCTATGTGGCATTCTTTTATTACTTGAACATTATTTCTGTAAGTAAACCTATATATTTTTATATATTCTGAAAGGTATGGTTAAATGTGATTTTTGAGAGTTGAAATCAACTCAAAAGCTATTATGGTTTAAATTTGAAAAATGTTTGAATGCAGAAAATCTTCTGCCTTGTTATTTTTACCATGGATGATCTATAGATCCAAATGACTTGAATCCAACGGGCTTGGATTCAGCATTCCCAGACATTTCTAACAAAATTGGTTTCATTCAATTTGGTTCACTGAATCGACCTGGGTTGATTTTTGAAACTGGGTACAGAAGTGGATTTGAAATAAAATGAAAAAGGTTAAATTCAAATAACTGGGCTGCGCGGGAAGTGATACTGGGCCGGCCTGCTAAGCACAGCACTTACGCGGGCTGCTTAAGTGGTTGTCCCCACGCGTCAGTGAGACGAGGGGGTGCGAAGCGGTATGGGGCGATGTGGTTCATTCGATCTAGTTCTAATCCAACGGCTGAGGGTCATCATCGACGTTGGGCAACGCCATGCGATGTAAACCTAGCGCAGCCAGTGGGGGTCGTTGGGGGCTCACCGGGGTTCAGGCGAGGGTCGGCGAGGCGGGCGAACGACGAAGTCGACGACGGCGAACCTCCTGGTACCGGCAGCTTCTCCTAGGGCAGCTCCAATCATTGGCTTCCTTCTTCTCCAGAGGCGGCGGGCTTCGGTGAAATTCCGGCGAAGTGCTGCTCGCCTTGCTTCGGGAACGGGGTGGGACGATCAGTGAGGGGAGTGAGATGGTGTGCTCAATTCGGCTGGGGTGGCCTCTATTTAGAGTCGCGACAAAGAGACCGAACGACATGGGCAGGCGACGGTGGCAACATGGCTACGGGCTGCTAGAGGCATGGCCGGTGGTGGCGATCGCTTGGTGGTCTCCTGGCGATGCTCTACGGCTTTAATGCGCATGTAGGGGCGGTGGCAAATGGTCTGGAACGTGGGATGCTCTGCGCGGCCGAGGCGGCGTCTTCAACGGTGAGCGGTGGCTGTGAGGCATGGGGCAGCAAACGGGGATGTCTGGCGGTCTCCTGGGTCGGTGGTGATCGTGTATGCACGCGGCGAGGGCGGCGCGCGGTCTGTGGGCTTCGGTCGAGGGTGGCGCTCTGGCGCATGCTCGGCATGGTTGACAGAGGCACGGGCGCGGCGTTCCTGGGTGCTCTGGTCGGTGTCTTCGAGGCAGGGCTGGTCGAGAGGGGGCGGTGAGGCATGGGTGATCTTCCAGACAAGGTTGGCACGGCTAGTTTCTCTCCTAGCTTGCTGTCTACACTGGGGTGGCATGGTGAGCTTCGGCTGTTCACCATTGATGGAATTGCCAAGCTTACAGTGGGTCTAGTGGTTAGTTCAGATTGTTAGATGATCTACTAAGGCTAGTGGTGTCCAGAGAGGGAACAGGTTAGGCTCAATTCACTGCTCAAAACAGTGTTTTGATTTTGTTAGATTTGTATCTGCAAGGTGTTTGATGAAATAATGGCATGAATTCAAGTTTTGAATTTTGAAAAGATTTTTGGTGGGTGTGCTAGGTTGGTGCTGGTGAGTCTGCAGATGCTTGGGTTTTGAAAGTTGAGCTTGTTTGAGTGGTTTGTGAAAAAGTGGGATCTTCCCATATGATATAGATTCAATTTTGAATTGTCATTTAAACTATGCATTTGAATGTTTCTGGACGATCACAAAGTGGTCCTTGATACTTGGTTATGAGTACAATCAAGGGTGCAAATATCCAGAAAAGTTTCTATTAAGTTCTGAAAGTTTAAGACAGCCAAAGTAGGCATGGGAGTTAAATTGGTCAAAATGACCATTCCCTTATTTTATTTGTTTTGATTTACTTGTCTTTGAAAAAAGTTTGGGAATGGTTTAGATGATGTTTATTTCACCTAAGCATCCATTTACAAGCAAAGGAACACACAAACAAGTTGGTTCAAAAGAATTCAAAATGAAATGCATACTCACATGCATGCTTTCATATTTTTATTTAGCAAAGTTTTTGTTAACCCTAAATTTGATGATTATAGTTTGATGATCCAAGTTTAGTATTTTTGGGATGTTACAGCCTGGCTAGGGTTTGGCCCCCTGGTCGCCTCCTTGGCCTCCCCCTTCGCCTATAAGAAGCCCCCGATGCAGAAACCCTAAGCACCCGATCAAATCTCCACGAAACAGTCTATAGCCGCTGCCACCATCGTCCCTAGATTGGGATGATCTGAAGTTCTTCTCGGCACCCTGCCGGAGGGGAGATCATCCCGGAGGCCTTCTATCCGGTATGATGCATGAGTAGTTCGACCTTGGACTATGGGTCCATGTAGTAGCTAGATGGTTGTATCTCCTCCTTTGTGCTTTCATGTATAGATCTTGTGAGCTCTGTTCATGATCAAGATCTAATCTATTTGTAATCATGCATGTTGTGTTTGCGGGGATCCGATGGATATTGAGATTATTATGTTGGTTTGATTAATAGTTTTGTCTTTATGATTCTATCATGTATGTGTTGTTTGTGATCTCGCATGCTCTCCGTTGTTAGTAGCTATCTTGTCCAAGTAGTTGCTAGTGACTCCAGGAGGGGGTATGTATGCTCGATAGTGGGTTCATGCCTCTAGTTTCCAAGGGAAGTGACAGAAATATCTTCGGTTGTAGATGTGATGTTGCCACTAGGGAGAAAACAATGGTCTCTTGTTCATGGAACATGTGGACTATTTACCTTACACACTTTGCATAAAGCAGTTGTTTGTTGCTTGAAACTTAATACTAGAGGGGGTTCGGATGATAACCTGAAGGTGGACTTGTAGTCATAGATGCAGTTGGATGGCGGTCTATGTATCTTGTTGTATTGCCCAATCGAATCTCATAGGATCTTTCTGACTAGTAATTGCATTGTTATGCCTTGCTCAGTTCCTGTCAATTGCCCTGCTGTAATTTTTTACCCTTCATGCCATGTTGTTTATCTAAGGAGAGCACCTCTATTGAACTATGGATCCTGGTCCAATATTTACCATTGATACATCTTCCACTATTACTTGTTTACTTTCTGCAAACCATTACCTTCCACACGGTACGTTTAATCCTTTGTTATAGCAAACCGGTGAGCTTGACAACCTCACTGATTCATTGGGACAAAGTCTTGAGTTTGTGTTGTGTAGGTCTCCGCATTGCTTGCAACACATGTGTGATGTTTCCTTCCTCCTTCTGGTTCGATAACCTCGGTCTCTACTGAGGGAAGACTTGCTGCTGTGCTCATCACACCTTGCTCTTGGGGTTTCCAACGAAGTGCTAACCAGCACCATCAACAAGTTTTCTGGCGCCGTTGCCGGGGAGGCTAAGGACGTCTTCACTAGGGAAGTCCGTCACTTCCTTTCTCTTTACTTTGTTTTTATTTTGATTTGTTTCTTTTGCTTGGTTTTGTTTGCCTCTTTTCAAAAAACCCAAAAAATTAGTTCCTGCTCTAGCTGCTGCTGTTGTTTTTGGCTTGCCCACCTTTGCCAAAATGAACTCTGCTGAGAACACCAAGTTGTCTGACTTCACTAGCACCAACAACAATGATTTCCTAAGCACTCCTATTGCTCGACCTGCTCCTAATGCTACCTTTTATGAAATTAAGCCTGCTTTGTTGAATCTTGTGATGAGAGAGAAATTTTCTGGTGTTGGTTCTGATGATCCTGCTGCCCATCTCAATAGCTTTGTAACACTTTGTGAGATGCAAAAGTATAAGGATGTAGATGGAGATATTATGAAGCTCAAGTGTTTTCCTTTCTCCTTGAGGGGAAAGGCTAAAGAATGGTTGCTTTCTTTGCCTAAAAATAGTATTGATTCTTGGACTAAGTGCAAAGATGCTTTTATTGGAAAGTACTATCCATCGTCTAAGATTATATCTATGAGAAGTGGTATTATGAAATTTAAACAACTTGATAGTGAACATGTTTCTCTAGCTTGGGAAATAATGAAATCTTTGGTTAAGAATTGCCTTACTCATGGACTCACTTCTTGGATGATTATCCAGACTTTTTATGCAGGTTTGAACTTCTCAAGAAATCTGTTGGATTCATCTGCTGGAGGTACCTTTATGGGGCTCACTTTGGGTGCTGCAATGATGCTCCGTGATAATATGATGGTTAATTACTCTGAATGGCATGTTGAGAGAGCTCCACGTGGTAAGAACGTAAATTCTGTTGAGGAAACTTCCTCTTTGAGTGAAAAGATTGATGTTATTATGGCTATGCTTTTTAATGAGAAATCTCCTTTAGATCCTAATAGTGTTCCTTAGCCTCTTTGGTTGCTCAAGAAGAGCAAATTGATGTGAACTTCATTAGAAACAACAATTTCAACAACAATGCCTATAGGAATAATTTTGGTAGCAACAACAACTATAGGCCTTATCCTCCAAATAATGGCAATTCCTATGGAAACTCTTACAATAATGCTAGAAGTGCCCCCTCTGAACTTGAAGTCATGCTCAAAGACTTTATTAGTAAACAAACCACTTTCAATAAGACTATAGAGGAAAAGCTTTTAACTATTGAGAAAAATATATCCTCTTTGTCTGAAGCTCAGTCTTCTTTGATTAATAAAATGGCTGCTAAACCTGAAACTATGGAAAACACCTTTGCTACTGCTCATGCCATACAAGTTACTATTGATGAAAATGCTAGGTTGTTAGCTCAACTTCATGCTAAGTGGGAAAGGGAAGCTGAAATTGATAGGAACAATAGTGTGTGCACCATCACCACTAAACCACAAGTAGTCCCTATTCCTCCTCCTACTATGCCTAAGACTATTGAGCCTACTACTAGTGATGCTAAGTTTGACTTTGATATTGATGGTTGCAATATTTCTGAAGTGATTATGTTCCTACAAAAGCTTGCTAGAAGTCCTGATGCTAGTGATATGCATGTTGCTTTCACTAAACACATTACAGATTGTTAAGATTAAGGAAGAGAAGCTAAAACACAAAGCTTATATTCCTAGGAAAGTAGAAGACAGTTGGGAACCCATTATTAATATGCAACTGAATGACTTTGATCTCAAAGCTTCATGTCATCTTGGTTCTAGTGTCTCTATTATGCCTAGGAAGATTTATGAAATGCTTGATTTTTGCCACCGTTGGAAGATTGTTATTTGGATGTCCCACTCAATGATAATTCTAAAAAGAAACTAATGGGGGTATTAATGATGTTCTCATTATGGTTAACAATGCTTATGTCCCTGTTGATTTCTATGTTTTGGATGTTAAATACAATGCTTCTTGTCCTATTACTTTAGGAAGACCTTTTCTTAGAATAGTTGGTGTCATCATTGATATGAAAGAAGGCACCATTAAATATCATTTTCCATTCAAGACAAGTATTGAACACTTCCCTATGAGGAGAGAGAAGTTACTTTTTTCTCCCCCTTTGAAAGCAAGGTTTGATGTTAATGCTTCTTCATTTGAAAATACTTGATTCTTCTTGCTTCTTGTGCCTAACTTAAAGGCATTAAAGAAAATTACTTGTTGGGAGATAACCCAAGAGTTTCCTTGAGACTTCGAAGTTATTACTTCAGTAATGACCTCTCCTTATCCTTTTTGTTTACTTTTTGTGCCAAGAATGACCTCTAATGAGAGGGAAGTAAGATTTGGGGAGTTGCTGTCCTGAAACAGATTTCTGTCCTCCACCAAAAATATTCGTGAGGAGTCTCTGTAACTCGGATTGAGCTCAAAATTTATGAATAAATCCCCAATATGTTAGCTAACTTTTTTTAGTTCAACACTTTTTTATTTGAGCAACAGAAGATGTTTGGAAAAATCGGTTTCTACCTGCTGGTCTATTTTGATAGATTTCTGCCATTATTTGCATTTGCTTCTTATTGATTACTTTTTAAGTTCTCTTTAGGTGAATTGAGCTTTTTGAAGGAGTTACTAAAGTAGCTTGTGTTTTTAGTGAAAAGCCTTGCTGTTCCAAAGCTTTGCCAGGGGTCTAATATCTTTTGAATACACTAATGTTGCTAATGAAGATTGTGTGAAGTTTTGTATGAAGGAAAAATTTCAGGTGTAAAGAGAGAATGATGCAATGAGATGAAGAATGGAAAAGAGCTCAAGCTTGGAGATGCCACCATGGTGTCACCCCAAGAAATATCCAAGAGGTACAAGCGTCAAATCTTGGGGCTGCCCAAGGCATCCCCTTCTTCATCAATAAAAAGCTCAGGTCTGTCTAGACACTTTGTTTTTATTGTTTCATGCACAGTTGTGTTGTTCTTGGAGCGTCTTAGTTTTCGTTTGCTTTGCTTAGGTTGTTTAGTTTTCTTGAATAAAGTAGTTTGGACCCCCGTTCTCGTTGTGTTGTTTTACAAATAAGTTGTTTGGTGTTTGGAAAGGAGTAGTAAGTTCTTGCTTTAAGTGCAAGAGGAGTTTGCATTGACTGTGACTTAGACTTTAGCATGACATGCTAGGTGTTGTTTTGGCATTATGCTTAGTGATTATTGCTGTAGAATGTCTTGTTCCAAACAATTGGGATTTCTTAGTGTGCCTTGAAGAAATTATGCGTTGTTTTAGCATGCAAAAGCATAGTATTGTCGTATTCTCCTTTGATGCTTTGCTTGGGTTGACTTGGCACATGATCACACCATGTTATGACTATGACAAGTCACCATTAGCCTCTATGATCATTTAGTCCTTGACTTGTAGTACCACTCTTTGCTTTGATTAGTATGCTTTGTTGCTCTGCATGATTATGGCCATTATGCTCTCTTAGTTGGTTGCTCCCAGTCTTTTGCTAGCCTCCACTTGTATGAGTAAGTTCTACTCATGCGTCCAGCTCCCAAGAAACCAAGTTATTCCAAAGTGTCAACTATAAACTCCTATGCATGGTGTGTTACACCATTCCAAGTATATTCTTGTTTTCAACTATCTTCAAATTAAAAACTATTTTGTTATGAGAAAACTTAGTGATTAAAGCTCTCACAAACTTGATGGCACACTTTATATTCCTTGCCCCTAATAAACTTGAACCATTGTGTCAACTATGTTGTATATGCTTGCAGTTATACGTTGGAATTAACATAACCATGCTGTCACGGGGAACGTTTTCAACATTGTACTTGTACTTTGTACTCAGATGATATCATGCTCTTTTGTCTATGGATGTCACCGGTGTGAAATAAAGAGGGAACTTGTAAGTCCATGGATTTTGTATCCTGTGTTAGAGAAACGCCTGGACCGCTAGCCTAAGCCATGCCTAATCATGGTGGAAACTTGCAGCATCACCATAATGAGCTATCTATGAAGCATCCTCAATAAAAACTTATGCATATGGTAAATAAAAAGATTGCTGAGATGCTCATTGTTTGCTTGCCTTGTCATTTTGGTTATGGGAAACCTCCTGTACCATGTGCAAGGGGTACCCCGTTGGTGGTTCTCAATGATATGCAAATACTTACAATGATAAGAACTTACCTGGACCCAAAGTTGATATGCATGATGTGTGGCCCTCGTATTCAAGGGACTTGAGATTGCCAACTTATACTTCGTCAAGCATATACTCCATCTTTGCCACTTTAACCTTAGCCACTTCAAGATGCTTATGATAGGGGCAATGAGGGCTAAAAGCTAACAAGTACCATAATTTTTGGAAGCTCTTTTTGAAACTTGTAATCCCTGCTTCCTTTACAAAAAAGGCCTTTCTTCCACCATTATTGAGTCTCCACCTTCTACCTTTAGGCACCATTAAGAGAGCATATTTGTCATTATGTGTGCAGTGTTCCAAAGCTTATTGATTTATGCATATTGTGATATTACTTGTTCTTGTGCTATTTGTTTCTAGTCATCCTTGTGAACTTTGAAGGTGTCCTATGCATCTATTTGCTACTCTATGCGGGACAAGATGATTGCCACTATGCTATGTTTTCTGCATGTGAAACAACCAAACGTTTTTCAATGCATACTATTCATGATCTTTGTTTGTAGCTTGTCATGTTGCATGCATAGTTACTATGTCCTATTGTTAGAACTCCATCTTTCATGCACATGTTTAGAGTTCTTTGATCCCAGCTTTCAATGCTTGCAAATGGTTAGATCTTTATTGTGAGGGTGCATGTCACCTCAAAAATTATTCTTTTATCACTTACCTACTCGAGGATGAGCAGGAGTTAAGCTTAGGGATGTTGATATGTCGGAAACGTATCTATAATTTTTATGCTCCATGCTTGTTTAGTATCTACTTTGCTTTGCTTGTCTACACTTTGAGGTGATTTTTACTTAAGAACTATGTAATATTTGTTTCCTCTGTAACTTGTTATGCGGAAAAAACTATGTGTTAACTTAAGGTGGAAAACAATGGTGTATGTCCTTCTACTTAAGAACTATTTCCAGCATGTATATATTTTTTAAGCAAGTGTTGTCTTATCCATTACTTTGGTTTTTATTCTTGACTTTTCGTGAGTCGGAAGACTCGTTGTCGGAACCATGCGCTCAGGTGATGATGCCTAATGGAACCGTCAATAACCTAAGAACAAAACCACCAACAATAAGTGCCAAAAGTCACTACTCCAGAATCCACATAAAAATGACAAAGAACGTGTAGACCAAAAAACTTAAGCTAACGCCCGTAGGCGGAATTTTCACAAGTGCATAAAGTTTTTATACGATCCAAAAATGAACACTAAAGGAGGTAAAAGACTTAGAAATATGAGTGAACCAAAGATCTTTATTTCATTGATCATATAAGAGGTACAAAATTAGATAAAAAATGCTAAGTGTAGAAAGGACGTAGCTGTGCTATGTTCCATGGCCGATCAAGCTCCGGGTAGTCATCATCCGGCTCAAGTCACTTACGCTTATGATCCTCGTTGGGTCTATCCTTCAGTTCACGATTGTCAACAAGGTAGTAAGACCCATTGAGTAGCGCCTTGCTTATGATGAATGGTCCTTCCCATGGCGGGGATAATTTGTGTGACTTCTTCTGCTTAAGTCGGAGCATAAAATCCCCCTCTTTAAACGAGCGATGCCGAACGCGGCGACTATGGTAGCTACGTAGCTTCTGCTGGTAGATGGCGGATCTTTGGCATGCCAAAACA
This sequence comes from Avena insularis, assembly GCA_023614405.1. Taxonomy (NCBI): domain Eukaryota; kingdom Viridiplantae; phylum Streptophyta; class Magnoliopsida; order Poales; family Poaceae; genus Avena; species Avena insularis. The sequence goes on from CM042695.1 coordinate 117,069,089, forward strand.
CGCTCCTCCTCGAGAAGGTCCACATCTAGGCGTCTGGATTCTTCAGCGTCATCTTCGTCATAGGCGGTAACCCTTGGTGCATCGTGAAGTATGTCGGAAGGTAGGATGGCTTCTGTTCCATATACCATGAACTAAGGGGTGTAGCCGGTGGATCTGTTGGGTGTACTTCGTAAAACCCACAGCACAGATGGCAATTCTTCCGCCTAGGCCCCAGCTGCTCTATGTAGTGGTGCCTCAAGACGTGGCTTTATTCCCTGCAGAATTAATCCATTGGTTCGCTCAACCTGACCATTGGATTGTGGATGTGCTACAGATGCAAGGTCAAGTCAGATGCCCTTCTCCCAACAGTATGCCCCCAATTCTCCGAGTTACAAGTTGCTACCATTGTCGGTGATAATGCTATGTGAGAGACCAAATCTCACCACTAGATCCTGGACAAACCTGAGGGCAGTTGCCCCATCAAGCTTTCTAATGGGTTTAGCTTCTATCCATTTAGTGAATTTATCAACTGGTACTAGCAGATGGGTAAACCCACATGGTGTCTTCTGCAATGGACCATGTCCATCCCCCAGACTTCGAACGGCCAAGTTATTGGTATTGTTCGCAATTCTTCAGCAGGAACATGTGGTTGTCAGGCACAATACTGGCATCCCATGCATGTCTCAACTAGCTTGTTGGCGTCCGCCTTGATCCGCCAAAGAGAATCCTTTTGGAAGGCTTTCGACCAACGATCGAGGAGCGTGATGCCCGCAATCTCCGAGATGGATTTCGCGTAGGATTTCGATACCTTCTAGCTGGGAAACACACTTAAGGTATACACCAGTAGTGCTCCTTTGTAGAGTTGTCCATTGATTATGGTATATCCCTTTTCTCGACGTACTATTTGCCGTCTTTCGACTTTGTCGTCGGGCAAAGTTACGTGTTTGAGATATTTCATGAACGGTTTTGTCCAAGCCGGAGGGAACTTTCCCACCATGTGGACGAAAGAGTCAGCTCTATCCGGGTTGTCGATGTTTGCTCTATCCGAGTTGTCGATGCTCTAGGAAAACTCCTAGGGGAATTCATTTGCGTCCTGATCCAAGCTTAGATAGCAGATCAGCCGCCTCGTTTTTCTTCCTAGGTACATACTTGACCTCGTAGCCCAAGAAGCTCTTGGCTATCTCGTCCACTTCATCTCGATATGCCGCCATCATAGGGTTCCGCGCATTCTAGGTGCTAGCCACCTGCTGGGCAACCAAGTCAGAATCTCCACAGCAAACTATGCGCTTGATGCCAATATCCTTGGCAACGCGTAATCCGTGAATGAGTGCTTCATACTCCGCCATGTTGTTCGTATCCTCGAAGTGGATCTGCAGAACATAGTGTAGCTTGTCCCTAGTTGTTGACTGAAGCAGTACACCAGCCCCCGAGCCGTTGAGCAGCTTTGATCCGTCAAAGTGCATCACCCAATATTCTAGTTCCGGCAATGGGGTAGCATCTGGCATCTCCGTCCAATCTACAATAAAATCCACCAAGGCTTGTGACTTGATAGCGTCGCGTCTCTTGTAGGTGATCTCGAAGGCGGCAAGTTCAATTCCCCACTTCGCGACCCTTCCCGTAGCATCGCTGTTGTTGATAATGTCGGACAGTGGAGTTTTGCTCACCACTCTGATTGGGTGCTCCTGAAAGTAATTCCTCAGCTTCCGAGAAGCGAGGAATACTCCATAAGCTATCTTCTAGTAGTGCGGGTAAAGCTGCTTGGACTCCGTCAAGACCTCTCTTACATAGTAAACTGGTCATTGAACTCCGTGCTCATAGCCTGGTTCCTTCCGCTCTACCACGACGATGATGTTGATTACCCGGTTGGTTGCCGCCATGTAAATTAACATGGTCTCTCCAGGCTCGGGTGCTGCCAGGATGGGCGCTGAGGAAAGAATATCCTTGAGATGCTTCAATGCTGCATCTGCTTCTGTCCACGTGAATTTGTCCGCCTTCTTCAGCAACTTGTACAGCGGCAGAGGCTTCTCTCCAAGTCGGCTGACAAACCGACTAACTGCTGCAACACAACCTGTTAGTCATTGTATGTCCTTTAGGCATGTCAGACGGTTTATGTTTAAGATGGCCTTGATTTTCTCCGGGTTGACCTCGATTCCACGCTGGGAAATGATGAAACCCAACAATTTGCCGACTGGAACCCCTAAGACACACTTCTTAGGGTTAAGCATCATGTTGTATTTCCGGAGATTATCAAAGGTTTCTTTTAATTCGGAGATTAAGTCACTTGAATTTTTAGACATCACCGCTATGTCGTCCACATAGGCGTGAACGTTTCGACCAATTTGATCGTGTAGGCAATGTTGCATTGTCCGCTGGTACGTAGCACCTGCGTTTTTTAGCCCAAAGGGCATCGTAACATAGCAAAACGTGCCATATGAAGTAGTGAACGAAGTGTCCAATTGGTCCGACTTCCTCATCTTGATCGGGTGGTATCCTGAGTATGCATCAAGAAAACACAAAAGTTCCGAGCCAGCCATCGATTCAATGACTTGGTCAATGCGAGGCAAAGCAAACAGATCTTTGGGGCATTCTTTGTTCAAGCCGGTGTAATCAACGCACATTCTTAATTCTTTGGTTCCCTTTTTGGGGACAAGTACATGATTGGCCACCCATTGGGTGTGAAGGACTTCTCGGATAAAACTAGCTTAAGTAACCTAGCTATCTCTTTGCCTATTGCGCGTCTCTTCTCATCTCCAAAGCGTCATAGAGGTTTCTTCACTGGTTTGCATTTTGGATCAATGTTTAAGCTATGCTCGGCAAGTTCCCTAGGTACACCTTTCATGTCGGCAGGTTTCCAGGCAAAGATGTCCCTGTTCTCACGGAGGAACTCGACGAGCGCGCTTTCCTATTTGGGATCCAGGTTCGTCCCAATGGCGGTGGTCTTGGAGGCATCACCTACCACAAGTTCCAACGGCTTGGTCTCGATGGCGGTCTTGAATGCTAGAGCGGAGTCGGAAATCTGTTTCTTCGACGCGGGCATCTATGAGTCATCGACCTTACTCTGGATCTCTTTGAATTATTCGCTATAGAGGACAGCTTCCGCGTAGGCTGCTTCATTAATCTTGCAGTCCCTAGCTTTGACAAAGCTTCCGGATATGGTGATGACACCATTTGGTCCGGGTATCTTGAGTTTGTTGTTGACGAAGCATGGATTGGCCATGGAGGTGTGGAATATGTCACGGCCGAATATGATGTGGTACACGCTCTTGAAGGGGACCACCTCAAAGGTCATGCGCTCCTGGCGGTAATTATTAACATTGCCAAAGGCAACCTGAAGTGTGATGCACCCAAGGGACCGAGCCTCCCGACCAGGAACTACGCCATGGAAGATGGTGTTGGTCCGCCTTAGGTTTGCCTCCGTCAAGTTCATCTTCTGCAGTGTATCCTGGTACATGATGTTGATGCTGCTTCCCCTATTCACCATACATTTGGTGAACTCAATGCCGTCAATCAAGGGGTTGATGACCATGGCGTATTGGTTCTCCGCAGGGATAAGGTCATGGGTGATCCTTCTTGTCCCAAGTAATTAGAACCTCCGACCATCACAGGTACTGGGAACTGGGGGTAGAGTAGCCATCAGTATCCTCATAGAGGTCTTCTGTTGTCGGACGGTGGGGGTGCCAAGGAAGGTATGGTAAACTGTCGCCTTCTTCTCGAAGGTTTTTTTGCCTTTGTCGTCGCTCTTGGCGGCGTGCTTGGGGTCAACATCCTTGTCCATGTCACTTGAATCCTTGGACTCCTCCTTCTTCTTCCCCTTTCCCTTGCCTCATGATGCATTCTTGACTTTGCTTGTAGCCGGACTCCGGGTCCTCCTTGAGGTCGTTGACAAACTTGCAGTGTCGATTGGTATGGGTGGCCTTGTCGTTGACATCGAGGTGTACGAGGCACGGCATACCGCGGTACTCTTCATAGGTTTAGGGAACGCGGAGCACTGCCGAGGTAGTTTCACTTCCTCGCTGCTGCCCACGACCAGATCGCCGTCCTCGGCCACATTGTTCGCCATCACCTCGTCTTGCGAAGGTCATAGCGACCATGTCGGGAGTTTGCTTTTATTCTGGAGCGGCTTTCCGCTTTGTACTATTGTTCCTCCGAGCTTGAGTTGGAACGGTTGTGGCGGGCAGAGAGCCGCGAGCATCATCGTCGGCAGCTGCGAACTCACTAGCCAACTGAATCATCTGGTTCAAGTCAAGCTGGTGATTGTCCTGCAAGCGCTTCAGCTTATGTCGGAGCAACGTGCCCTTTTCCAACCCATCGATGAAGGCGTCCATGGCGGTCTGAGCGTGCACTCCTATGTAGGAATTTTTCATATCCAGCCAGCGGGAGAGGTAGGCGCGAGATGTCTCGTCTTTCTCTTGCATGCACCGTTGTAGATCGCCAACAGTGCAGGGACGTTTGTACATACCCTCGAAGTTCTTGGTGAACGCCTCTTGCATTTCCAACCAATTGCAGATGGATTTCTCTGGCAAGTCATCAATCCATTGACGGGCTGTGCCCGCCAACATCAATGGGAGGTACTTGACGACAACGTTGGGGTTACCCCCGGAAATCTCAACCGCGTTGTCGTAATCCTGCAGCCATGTAGCTGGCTTAGCGGTGCCGTCATAGGGCTTGATGGTCTTGTCAATCCGGAAGCCTTTGGGGTAAGTTGCGGACCGTATCACAGGTCCAAAGCAACATGGCCCCAGGTATGGTCCTTCCCGGGCCTCGTGGATTTTATCGATCCGTGAACGTGCGTCGTATGGCTCCGGGTTTATTTTCTTCTTGTCAATAGGGGATGGGCTACGTGAATGACATGGGCCTCTTCCGCCATGGTGACTGCTAGGTGGCGACGGAGGCGGAGGTGGCGGTGGGTTAGCCTTCTTGCTATTACCCTCCTGCGACGCCTCACACCTGTCGTGATTGCTTATTGGACGCGGAGGGTCATGGCGTGACCTGCTCCTGTGTCCCTGGTTGCGCTCTCCGTCATGACGGGTCTGCTCCGTGTTGTCGCGGATGACGATGCCGCTCTGCCTTGGCGGGGGCATATCCGTACGACGGTGAGCCTTGGGGTCTTCGCGATGTCGGGGGGAGCGGGACGGTGGCGATGGGCGACGAGGTTGGGCCTTTTCTCCGTGGTCAGAGGATATGGAGATAGCATCCTTCCCGTTGCACGCATCCCTGCGTCTTTTCTACGATGAACCGTCTGAGACCTGACATCAAGAGGAGATCTGTCCCTTGGCGGCTTATACTGGCTAGATTGGCAAACCGCTGGGTCAGACTCAAGCCTCTGAGAGGTGGCCTTTTCCTGCTGCTTTACTGCCTTGGCCACTAGGTCATAGACCTGGTCCACCGCCTCGGGCGATCTATCCTGCTCTAGAAGGGTCTTGGCGACGGCGAGGTTGAGGAGAGGAGTGGACATCACCTGCCTGCCTTCACTGTCAATGTATGGCTTGGCTTGTGCCGGCTTAGGGGGAGCCCATCCTAGGTTTCGCCATACACCAGGATCGTTGATGACGCGAGTCGGAGATTTCTTGGCCTTCTGCTCCTACATCAGAGTCTTGTACTCGGCCTCCATTGCTCTAGCTTTCTCTATGGATTTCTGCGTGTTGATCAGATCCCGATCTAGCCTAGCGCCTTGCTCCACGATGGCCTGCGCTTCCTCTAGCAATTGCTGGCGCTTCTCGTCAAGCTGGGTCACGTTCCGGATATGAGCTACGGTCAGTGGCTCGACGAGGAGATTACCGTACATCACTCTATCAGCTGGAGTAACGTGGGCAGCGTGAGCGTGGATGCTGGAGGCGGCAAGTTTGCGGTGTTGTTGTTGCTCGGTCCGGTCTGCGAGTTCCTGACTGTTACCTTTGGGTTAAGCGGAGGGGCATGACCTTTGAGCGATCATTGTCGGCAGCAACAAGTGGCCCCTTCCCTTTGTCCAGAGCTGTAGGCGGAGCTCGTCCGGGTTGATCTTCATCCATCGCCGTCCCAATGGTGACGAACACCTCTCGAGACGTGACGGTGTTGTTGGCTTGCTCTTCGCGCGTGTACTCCTCTTCCATCTCCTGCATGGCAGAGTCTAGCTCTTCTGGGATGAAGTCTATCTCCTCTGAATCTGCATTGAAGTCGGCGTATAGCGCGTCAATCACATAGTCGAAGGGTGCCAGGACTTCCTCGATGATGGGGGGTGGAGGTGCGACAACAGCGACGATGACTAGAGGTGGTGGCGCATCTACGGCGATGGCGGCCAGAGGCGATGGTGGCGGTGGATGAATCGGAGGGGCTTCGTCAATGAGCGCAAGCGCTGTCTGAGCTACCGCTTCGGCCTCCGCGTAGTTGTTGATGGTGTTTACCATGCCTTCGAAGGTAAGGCGCCTGAAGCCTGCTGCCGCCTTAGAGAATGCCGGAGAAGCGTGCCGTGGTCCAGTCCTTCCACAAAGTGATACATGGCATCATCATTGGGGTAGTGGGACAGATCGGTTCGTATACGGAGCCATCTGGCAAGGTAATCGCGGGGGTTTTCGCCTTCTCTCTGAACACAACGCGCCAGATCGAAGATGGTAACCATGCCGATGAACTTGGATCTCTGATGTCCAGACGCACGGGCGAAGCCGGCGGACTTGCAGTGATCTTCCACCGTTATATCCTGCACAGGGGCGGTTTGGGTGGGCCTTGAATTTTTTCGATCTTTGCCAGCAAACTCCAAAGAGAGATCTGACATCGATCCTTCCACGAACGTATCATGCCCGTAGGAGGTCCGTGCAGGTATTGATGCTCCTCCGACTCCCAGGGAACTAGTGCCCGAGTCGGTTTCGCCAATGAAGAGGTGGATGTCTCTGATAGGAACGATCGAACACCGCGTAGGGTTCGTCTTCGCCGGGATCCAGTACTCATCGGGAGGGACGATCGGAACGTTGCCGGAGAAGCGAACACGACCAATGGCTACGGTTTTGCCGATTCCCGCGAAGATCTTGGTCCTCGCCCGCTGAAGAGCCTGCAGCGCCTCTTGCCCGATGGTGGGCGCCAACTGTCATGGTATTACCGACGAGTACGCCATGGAGGGGTCCTCACAGTGCGTGTTTAGAGACGTGGGGAAGGCGGATGGTTGACGGTACGAGGTAACTCAACTTACCCAGGTTCAGATCCCACGATGGTGGCGAAATCCTACTCCTGCTATAATTCACTATAATGCCAATATGCCGAGTTACAGGGATTGGTTCGCTGTGCAAGGTGACTAGAGAGTCTAAGTTATCGTGCCCTAAAGTCTTCCATAGGCCTGACTTATATAGTCGCCGGGTCCTAGGGTTACAGGGAAAAGTCCTAGCCGGACAGGTTACAGAGTCCTACACTGTCTATTACTAGTCTAGCGTGTCTTGTACTCCAAGGCTCCGGGTAGACTGGTGACTCCACCGTAGCCTTCCTTTATCCGGCATGGGCCTCCCTTCTGGATCCATATAACTAGGCCGCCCAGCAGGCCATGGTCCATGCTACCAACTGTGGGCCACCCGGGTTATCCGGATAAGAGACATGCTATGAGGATACCCATATAGCATATCCCCAACAATATGGAAAACACCGTTAACGGCAAGTTACCGCCGTTAACTATCAATGAAACTGTGGTAGAAAGCTAGGCCCAGCCAAGGCCTGCTAATTATTAAGTGGGCCAGCCCATTAAGAGAGCCCAAAAGGAAGACAACCCATTACTGTTCCTACCTGCACTATTTGAAATTGGACCACTAGTGCTGCCCATTACGGCTCATAAATTTTGGGCCCGTTACTGTTTGGGACTATAGAAGGCCGCCTCAGCTCGATACTGCACGAACCATTAACGACCTACGCAATCTCGGCCTAGTATTGTTATGACATGTGGTCGGCCCGTTACTGTTCTTACAACCCATCATGGGATGCACACTAATGGCCCTTATTTGAGAAGGCCCGTTACTGTTCTGACCCATAAGCAACCTGCTCATATTTTGGCATATTACTGTTCTAGCCTGGTAGGTTTTTCGTCCTGTTACTATTCTGGCCTAGTACAATTCCGGCTTGTTACTATTCTGGCCTACTACAGTTCTATCATGTTACTGTTTTGGCATGTTACTATTCTGGCATGTTATTTTTCTGTCATGTTGTTGTTATGGTATTTTGCTTGTTACTGTTCTGGTAGGTATGTTTTAAGGCCTTTCGCCGCTTATGCGGTCACATGATTCTGGCATTTTACTGTTTATTGAGCCTGACTTCTGATTGGCATATCGTATTTTATAATCCTGGCGCAATTCTTGTTTAAAATAGTCTGTTAATATTTCGGCTCACTAATGGTCACGCGAGAATCAACATATTACATCAATAGGAAATTTTTGAAATTTATTATAGAACAAAATTTCAACATAAACAAAATTATGCATTACATAGACATCGCTAGACATGGGTTGGAACAGGTTTCTGCTATGGAGCTTACATCGCCATACAATTAACAATAGGCTTACCATGACAACTGGGGAAGAGATTATTAAGTAGACGGCCAGTATAATCTTGGCAATCTTTCAGTTCATGTGTATGTTCACGTGAAATCATGATTATTGCATCAATTTCCTCTATTTCTTGTTCAATTAAATCAATTGTTTCAAGTGCAGCTGTAACACCTCTTTGTGCTAGAAAAACTACAACAGTGGGTCAATGCAAGAAATAACCACTATCACTACTGCTTTGTGAAATGACCTTAATACTTAAAGTTGGATTCCTCCCTTCTTCTTCCATATCTTCATGTGCATCTTGAAAGAAAGAAAGCAAGTCATCACATCATACCAGCAAACAGGCAGCCATCTTATTGTAGGGTTCGCAACATAGAAAACAAAAAAAATCCTACGATGGGAACAACTAAGTATCAAGATCTATCTACTAGATACAAACAACGGGTGGATATACATCCATAGAGAACATATCCTTGTAGACCGACAAAGTTTAAGGAGGTTGTACTCGTGGATGATGTAGACGAACGCTTGCCAATCTTAAGATCGAGAAGAAGTCCAGCGCCGCAAATCAGCAGCGCATCCATGCTCGCACACACGTTCAAGCCACCGAACAACCTCCACCTCCTCGCTCTAGTGATGCAGCAGAAGAAACAGCTCTTTCCAAACGAAAAGCCACCAGGAACATGTATCTCGCTAGTCCGAGACCATGGGGGGTAAATTAGAGGGGGATAGAGATCCTTCACGAGGAGGTGTGAGTTTGAGAGAGGGAGATGGGGCCTTTTATAGGAGGAGGGGGCACCCAAAGGGGTATGGATGGCGACATGGGGTCAGCCCCCACCCCTTCCTCCATTCATGTGGGTGGAGCTCCCACTCACAAAATGCTCGTTCATTTCTCCACTCAAAATCCCACTCAAAATTCCCATTAAATTTCCACCAAATTTAATGTAATCTCTCTTTAAATAAAACTCTTGTTATTTATTTATTCAGAATTTTTTAAATTATATTAATTAACAAACATTCACACAAAACCCCTTGCTAGTATTCTATTTCACATGCAGAAACTATTTCAACAATCTCACCTGAAACAATTCCGGTGTCTAGTGAAATAATTCCCGCGCTTTGTAATTATTTCATCTAGAACATATTTGTTCCAAATGGTGTCGGTGTCTCTTAAGTGTGTCACCCTGCGGTTTGTGAATAATGCGGACATGATCGAGAGCCCTATCACATCAATAATCATAAGCGAGACCTGGAGATCCATACTGACTCCCAAATATTCAACGATGACTTCTTGTGATCGTGAGAACCTTTTACGCTAGTAACTTAATCCCTTTGTCTTGCGATATATTACATTTCCAATGTTCAATCATCGGTATATCCATACCTAGTTTGATCTCGTTACCGACATGTATTCTTTTCTCGTTCCCGTGATATAATATTCTACTGATCACATCACTTTCTTGCAAGCTAACTAATGTGATATCACCAAGAGGGCCCAGAGTATATATATCTTTCATAGGGATGGAAAAGTCCACTCTTGATCCATGAGCCTCTACATAACACCTTCGTAGCACTGAAACCACTTTTATAGTCACCTTGTTACAATGTGACATTTGATGTTATCAAGATACTCTTCCAGTGTTAGTGATTAACATGATCTCATGGTCTAAGGATTAGGATTACTTCGTATGATGTTATAGCAATATAAAGACAATGACTTTGATTGCAATGCTATAGTTCAGATGAATGTTCATCACACCATTCCAATAATGTTGTGACCTTGTTATTAACAACATCCAATGTCCATGATCAGGAAACCTTGATCATCTTGTTAATCAACGAGATAGTTTATAAGAGAGGCATAACTAGGAACTTTATTTTTGATTATCAAACACACATGTATTAACGTTTCCGTATTAATACAATTATAGCATGCAAAATAAACATCTATCATATACTTGGAATATACATAATAACAACTTTATCATTGCCTCTTACGGCATATTCCCTTCAGTATCTCACTTGCAATAAATAAAATAATCTTGTTACATAGTGATAAATCTAACACCCATGGAGTTCTGGTGTTGATCATGTTTTGCCCTAGGGAGTATTTTAGTCAACGTATCTTCTACATTGAGATCCATGTGTACTTTACAAATCTTTATATCTCCATCCTTGACATGTTGTGGATGGAGTGAAACCAGCGCTTAATATGCTTGGAATTATTGTGATACCTTGGTTCCTTGGCATTGGCTATTGATGACCCACAAGTATAGGGGCATAGCAGTCTTGAGGGTAGTATAACCTAATTTATTGATTCAACATAACGGGAGCCAAAGAATACTTATAAGCCTTAACAACTAAGTTGTCAATTCAGCTGCACCTGTAAATAGTCTTGCTCACAGTAGTTTATCAGTAGCAACAGTTTTGTAGTAGCAATAGCAAAGTAACAACAACAGTAAAACAAAGGCAGTAGTAACAATAGTAACAAACAGTAGGATTTGAGCGTGGTAGGCATAGGGATGGATGGACGGGCGTTGCATGGATAAGACTATTCATGTAATATCAAGATCTAGGGAATTTGCAAATAAATAAGACAAAGCATCCAAGTACTAAGTAATCATAGGCATGTGTTCCATATATAGTCATACGTGCTCGCAATGATAACTTGCACAACATTTTTTGTCCTACCAGCCCGTTGCAGCGGGGCCTCAAGGGAATCTACTATAAGCCGAACCTGGAGGAGCCTTTAGGGCACCAATCAACTCATACCTCCCACAGCGAACCAATCCCTGTAACTCGGCGTATTGCCATTATAGTGAATAGAAGGAGTAGGATTCCGCCACCGTCGTGGGATCTAAACCTGGGTAAGCTGTGTTACCTCATACCCGCCAACCTTCCGCCTTACCCCACGTCTCTAAACACGCACTGTGAGGACACCTCCATGGCGTACTCATCGGCAATACCACGACAAACAATGCAGTGGAAAAAAGGGAAAATAACGTGAATGCAAAGGTAAATGCATTAATAATAGCTGATTGGCATTACATCTGAGAAGTGTACAATGCAGCAATCAACGTATAGAAGATGCCTGGTGAAGGGGCACGGGTAAAGGACTGCGTGCTGGCGGAAAAGGGGCAGGTGCCGCTCCTTACCACTTCCAGCGGCGTCGTGTTGCCGAGCCGACCCCTTGGCATCACCTACTTGATCTGAGGCGTCCTCGCCTTCCCATCCTCAGGGAAGTAGGGGTGATAGCTGCGACAACACATGGTATCATCAAAGACCTTCACCGCAAACCGGCCGCCACCATAGTAATGAAACTTTAGCACATGACCGGCCCGGAGTTTGTACCAGTCGGTGAAAAGGGGCCACCCTTTACCCACAAACATGTGGCCCTATCCATCGACATCCAGCCAAAGGTCCTAGACAGGGTGGCCCCGCTAGTCTCTCACAGCTCTACATCGCGTGCTTGAAGAACGGTTAGGTCCTCGACCAGGGAACGGGGCAACACCAACCGCTTCCTAAACCCATTGCCAAGGATAACTAAGAATTCGGAGCCCAATAAGTCTGCCATGTACTTCTCCCGGGACTGAGACGGGGAGATTGAAGGGACCAGATGAGGAAGTGTAGGCCTTCTGCTGTGACCATGGCGAGGTAGGCTTCATACACCCCTTGGAGATGGAGAACGGCGGCCAAGAGGACCTCCCCTTCCTTTGCCGCCTCCCCGGCAACCGCGGCTGGACGAGGCCTCCATGCGCGCTTGTGGGAGATCTGCACCAGCGGCGGAGGAGTTGCGGCGGCCTCTGCGTCTGTGCCTATGCCGTGGCCCGTCCGGCGAGGCAGCTATCCTGCCACGGAGAGGGAGGATCTTCATCATGATGGTGGCCGCAGGAGATGCCCGATGCCATAGTCACCAAGAGGGGAGTCGGAAGGGAAAAGGGCTGCGGGGGAAGTGGGGAGTAAACCACAACCCTGCACCTTCCCGCCCTTTTATAAGAAAAGAGGAAGGGGAGCGAGTATTGTCCACCTTGCTGGTTCGCGGGGAGGGCAAGAATCGCGCCCCACAAGATTTACTTCACAGGAACCAAAGCGCACCCAGTCAATGCGGGCTGCCACGGAAGCCAAGGCGTGGCTCGGCCGTCCTGCAGTCACTTGAGTGCACGGACATGTGCATGTTCGCTCTACAAGATGGGAGAGTGTATTGTCCAGTCTTGTCATGCTTCCTGCGACATGGACTGGGCCCACGCGCTATTGAAGGTTGAAGCCCGGCAACGGACCCTTCGTCAAACTACGAATAGCGTTGCAAGTGGCTGGCCCTCGCTCGGGGTCTTTTGTCGGTGTAATGAGATTGGGGGTCCCTTGCATTGCACCATAGAATGCGGGCCAGGACCCACCGATCAGCAGCTCAGCAGACGATTGGCTTGGACAACAAAGACATCACCTATATACGAGCAACGTGTGCTTGGCATAGGTATGGTTTTGATATGATGAATTCTATGGATACTAAATATCATCTGTGGTGTAGGTACCTATGGACAAGACAAGCACTAGAAGACGAGCTTTGATCTGCCAGTCGAGCGTGGACAAGGAGGAAAATACAACGGCGTAGGCGAGGCGGTCCAACCTCTCCTTCCGGGGGCTGCCCCAGAAGGAGGGAAAGGGCCCGATCAAGGGCAGCAAGGCTAAGGAGTGGCCTCGACCGCGCCCGGAAGGACCACAGGAGCAATTCTCCTAGGCTAGGCGCGGCGCAGGAGCTGGAGTCAACTAAGCCTGACAAGGCGCGTCAGGCTCAGCCTTGGGAACTAGCAACATACTAGATCTTCCAAACATCATCATGGCGCTGCAACCCACTGTTGCGCATCACCGACTGGAGTGACAACTCGAAGCCTAAGCTGTCACCCCGGCATCAAGCACACCCGTGCACCACTGATGACCCACAAGTTTTCAACACCCGTATTTTTTAATCCCAGATGCCTGTTATGCCATACATCGCAATCCCAGGATTACCATTTTTGCGAGACATAACAGAATTGGATACCATAGTACATCATCCATTACAAACCGTACATAAGTTCTTACACAAATAGGGATATCATGATCCAGTTCTTAATACAACTTCAAGCAGCGGAATACGTAATAATAACGGTAGCGTAGGCGAAGCTCCATCTTCGGGGTCACAGGCGGTCTTGTGATGGGAGATGATCCTAGTTGTCGTAACCTTCACGGGGTCCATCCTCCGGTACTCCTCTTCATAGTCTGGCCATGGGAATAGCCAGGGACAAAGCCATGAGTACTCTTTAAGTACTCACAAACTAATACTAACAAGTGAAGGGGTTTTTTGTAATAGGACACTAATCTCTAGGGTTGTTTTGCAAAAATCCAGATTTATCTCTAATAAGTTTAGAAGCAACGAATGCTATTTGAAGTTTTATAGCACCTAAGTAGGAACTTGTATTTCATATCACAACCCTGTTGTGGTCAAGTCAAAGTCTCAATTTATTTCACAAGTCTTTTGAAAACATCTCGGCGGGGAACAGATGGCCACTCAACTGTCCATAACCACAGACGCTGACTATTCAAATAGTTTGACACTCTAGAGATTGTACACTTTCACCACAACATTCGATACATCCATGGGAACAAATCCTGAATTCACCATACTCGATCACGGATAATCAATCCTAACCTTTCAATTACACGCACTAGTATAAGCACCTCTCCTGTGAGTTTGGCCTCCCAACCATGACCAATTGTCATCTTGGGTACTGCACAGGTGGACAATCTTCACAAGGTAGCCTCAGCTCAGACCTTGGCTGTGAGGGAACTAATACTAAAGTATATAAGTTTCCAGTCAAGCCCTACCCAATCTTCGGCTATTGTGGTTGTACGATAAAATTGGAATGGTATCGCATCCAGACAACCATCAGTTTTATAAAGGTCTAAGGCTCATGCCTCAACATTTTCATCACCATCAATCATCTGGTGTTCAGAAACACATGTCCAAAACATTTCAATCGAATGATCCATCATTCCAAGGTTTTCATAACCATTTTCACCAAGTATTCCCATCTAATGTTGATCAAATTTTATGCTTAGCACTAGCATCTACAAGTGGGGGTAAGCACTAAGGAGGGGTGGTAACCTAGTGGAGTTTAACTAAGTTCAATCTCATGCCTTGGGATGACATAAAGATTATCTAGCTTAGGCCAAGTTTTATGCTCTTTATGCAACCTTCCATTATCTTTCTAGTATCTACAATTCACTCAAGTAAGCTCTAAGTACTAGCTTTGATAAAGAAATAAGTATAAAACTTGTAAGTAAAAAACTAGGATTGGTTTATCAAGTGGGTATGATCATATATGCTTTAAGGCATATAGGGGCATAAGACAAGCAAGTATTGGCTTGCATCAATATCAGTATAAGCTTGCTAAATTGCAAGTGTTAGCTTGCACATTCAACTAGTAGTATTAGGCTTGCCTTGTGCAGAGCAGTGGTTGAAGTTCTCCTCGGTTTCTTCTTCGTAGTATCCTCCTTCCTCCTCGTATCCTTGGTGATTAGCGTCTATGAATAAATACGAGGTACACAATCATCAAATAATACTTAACTACTTGCAATCATCACACAAAGGGTCCTATAGATGATCTAGCATCACCACTAACATTACAAGATCAAAGCTTGGTTTAATTCCTTTTATTTTTAGAAAAGTAATTTCTACTCATTGAAAAACTACTTAAGATTTAATATTCTCCAAACCAAACATGGGTTATGTTGACACGTGTCATCACCACATATTTTAGTGCATGGGAATGTGATTTAAAGTGGTGTCACAATTTAATAAGGTTTTACCATTTTATTTTAATTAAATAATTGACTAGAAATGCCTATGTGGCATTCTTTTATTACTTGAACATTATTTCTGTAAGTAAACCTATATATTTTTATATATTCTGAAAGGTATGGTTAAATGTGATTTTTGAGAGTTGAAATCAACTCAAAAGCTATTATGGTTTAAATTTGAAAAATGTTTGAATGCAGAAAATCTTCTGCCTTGTTATTTTTACCATGGATGATCTATAGATCCAAATGACTTGAATCCAACGGGCTTGGATTCAGCATTCCCAGACATTTCTAACAAAATTGGTTTCATTCAATTTGGTTCACTGAATCGACCTGGGTTGATTTTTGAAACTGGGTACAGAACTGGATTTGAAATAAAATGAAAAAGGTTAAATTCAAATAACTGGGCTGCGCGGGAAGTGATACTGGGCCGGCCTGCTAAGCACAGCACTTACGCGGGCTGCTTAAGTGGTTGTCCCCACGCGTCAGTGAGACGAGGGGGTGCGAAGCGGTATGGGGCGATGTGGTTCATTCGATCTAGTTCTAATCCAACGGCTGAGGGTCATCATCGACGTTGGGCAACGCCGGCGAGACAGAAACCTAGCGCAGCCAGTGGGGGTCGTTGGGGGCTCACCGGGGTTCAGGCGAGGGTCGGCGAGGCGGGCGAACGACGGCCGAATGAACCTCACACCCGGCAGCTTCTCCTAGGGCAGCTCCAATCATTGGCTTCCTTCTTCTCCAGAGGCGGCGGGCTTCGGTGAAATTCCGGCGAAGTGCTGCTCGCCTTGCTTCGGGAACGGGGTGGGACGATCAGTGAGGGGAGTGAGATGGTGTGCTCAATTCGGCTGGGGTGGCCTCTATTTAGAGTCGCGACGAAGAGACCGAACGACATGGGCAGGCGACGGTGGCAACATGGCTACGGGCTGCTAGAGGCATGGCCGGTGGTGGCGATCGCTTGGTGGTCTCCTGGCGATGCTCTACGGCTTTAATGCGCATGTAGGGGCGGTGGCAAATGGTCTGGAACGTGGGATGCTCTGCGCGGCCGAGGCGGCGTCTTCAACGGTGAGCGGTGGCTGTGAGGCACGGGGCAGCAAACGGGGATGTCTGGCGGTCTCCTGGGTCGGTGGTGATCGTGTATGCAGCAGTGGCGATGCATGAGCTTCGATCGAGGATGGCGCTCTGGTGCATGCTCGGCATGGTTGACAGAGGCACGGGCGCGGCGTTCCTGGGTGCTCTGGTCGGTGTCTTCGAGGCAGGGCTGGTCTAGAGGGGGCGGTGAGGCATGGGTGATCTTCTAGACAAGGTTGGCACGGCTAGTTTCTCTCCTAGCTTGCTGTCTACACTGGGGTGGCATGGTGAGCTTCGGCTGTTCACCATTGATGGCATTGCCAAGCTTACAGTGGGTCTAGTGGTTAGTTCAGATTGTTAGATGATCTACTAAGGCTAGTGGTGTCCAGAGAGGGAACAGGTTAGGCTCAATTCACTGCTCAAAACAGTGTTTTGATTTTGTTAGATTTGTATCTGCAAGGTGTTTGATGAAATGGCCGCATGAATTCAAGTTTTGAATTTTGAAAAGATTTTTGGTGGGTGTGCTAGGTTGGTGCTGGTGAGTCTGCAGATGCTTGGGTTTTGAAAGTTGAGCTTGTTTGAGTGGTTTGTGAAAAAGTGGGATCTTCCCATATGATATAGATTCAATTTTGAATTGTCATTTAAACTATGCATTTGAATGTTTCTGGACGATCACAAAGTGGTCCTTGATACTTGGTTATGAGTACAATCAAGGGTGCAAATATCCAGAAAAGTTTCTATTAAGTTCTGAAAGTTTAAGACAGCCAAAGTAGGCATGGGAGTTAAATTGGTCAAAATGACCATTCCCTTATTTTATTTGTTTTGATTTACTTGTCTTTGAAAAAAGTTTGGGAATGGTTTAGATGATGTTTATTTCACCTAAGCATCCATTTACAAGCAAAGGAACACACAAACAAGTTGGTTCAAAAGAATTCAAAATGAAATGCATACTCACATGCATGCTTTCATATTTTTATTTAGCAAAGTTTTTGTTAACCCTAAATTTGATGATTATAGTTTGATGATCCAAGTTTAGTATTTTTGGGATGTTACAGCCTGGCTAGGGTTTGGCCCCCTGGTCGCCTCCTTGGCCTCCCCCTTCGCCTATAAGAAGCCCCCGATGCAGAAACCCTAAGCACCCGATCAAATCTCCACGAAACAGTCTATAGCCGCTGCCACCATCGTCCCTAGATTGGGATGATCTGAAGTTCTTCTCGGCACCCTGCCGGAGGGGAGATCATCCCGGAGGCCTTCTATCCGGTATGATGCATGAGTAGTTCGACCTTGGACTATGGGTCCATGTAGTAGCTAGATGGTTGTATCTCCTCCTTTGTGCTTTCATGTATAGATCTTGTGAGCTCTGTTCATGATCAAGATCTAATCTATTTGTAATCATGCATGTTGTGTTTATGGGATCCGATGGATATTGAGATTATTATGTTGGTTTGATTAATAGTTTTGTCTTTATGATTCTATCATGTATGTGTTGTTTGTGATCTCGCATGCTCTCCGTTGTTAGTAGCTATCTTGTCCAAGTAGTTGCTAGTGACTCCAGGAGGGGGTATGTATGCTCGATAGTGGGTTCATGCCTCTAGTTTCCAAGGGAAGTGACAGAAATATCTTCGGTTGTAGATGTGATGTTGCCACTAGGGAGAAAACAATGGTCTCTTGTTCATGGAACATGTGGACTATTTACCTTACACACTTTGCATAAAGCAGTTGTCTGTTGCTTGAAACTTAATACTAGAGGGGGTTCGGATGATAACCTGAAGGTGGACTTGTAGTCATAGATGCAGTTGGATGGCGGTCTATGTATCTTGTTGTATTGCCCAATCGAATCTCATAGGATCTTTCTGACTAGTAATTGCATTGTTATGCCTTGCTCGCCTCACATCAATTGCCCTGCTGTAATTTTTTACCCTTCATGCCATGTTGTTTATCTAAGGAGAGCACCTCTATTGAACTATGGATCCTGGTCCAATATTTACCATTGATACATCTTCCACTATTACTTGTTTACTTTCTGCAAACCATTACCTTCCACACGGTACGTTTAATCCTTTGTTATAGCAAACCGGTGAGCTTGACAACCTCACTGATTCATTGGGACAAAGTCTTGAGTTTGTGTTGTGTAGGTCTCCGCATTGCTTGCAACACATGTGTGACGTTTCCTTCCTCCTTCTGGTTCGATAACCTCGGTCTCTACTGAGGGAAGACTTGCTGCTATGCTCATCACACCTTGCTCTTGGGGTTTCCAACGAAGTGCTAACCAGCACCATCAACAAGTTTTCTGGCGCCGTTGCCGGGGAGGCTAAGGACGTCTTCACTAGGGAAGTCCGTCACTTCCTTTCTCTTTACTTTGTTTTTATTTTGATTTGTTTCTTTTGCTTGGTTTTGTTTGCCTCTTTTCAAAAAACCCAAAAAATTAGTTCATGCTCTAGCTGCTGTTGTTGTTTTTGGCTTGCCCACCTTTGCCAAAATGAACTCTGCTGAGAACACCAAGTTGTCTGACTTCACTAGCACCAACAACAATGATTTCCTAAGCACTCCTATTGCTCGACCTGCTCCTAATGCTACCTTTTATGAAATTAAGCCTGCTTTGTTGAATCTTGTGATGAGAGAGAAATTTTCTGGTGTTGGTTCTGATGATCCTGCTGCCTATCTCAATAGCTTTGTAACACTTTGTGAGATGCAAAAGTATAAGGATGTAGATGGAGATATTATGAAGCTCAAGTGTTTTCCTTTCTCCTTGAGGGGAAAGGCTAAAGAATGGTTGCTTTCTTTGCCTAAAAATAGTATTGATTCTTGGACTAAGTGCAAAGATGCTTTTATTGGAAAGTACTATCCATCGTCTAAGATTATATCTATGAGAAGTGGTATTATGAAATTTAAACAACTTGATAGTGAACATGTTTCTCTAGCTTGGGAAATAATGAAATCTTTGGTTAAGAATTGCCTTACTCATGGACTCACTTCTTGGATGATTATCCAGACTTTTTATGCAGGTTTGAACTTCTCCTCAAGAAATCTGTTGGATTCATCTGCTGGAGGTACCTTTATGGGGCTCACTTTGGGTGCTGCAATGATGCTCCGTGATAATATGATGGTTAATTACTCTGAATGGCATGTTGAGAGAGCTCCACGTGGTAAGAACGTAAATTCTGTTGAGGAAACTTCCTCTTTGAGTGAAAAGATTGATGTTATTATGGCTATGCTTTTTAATGAGAAATCTCCTTTAGATCCTAATAGTGTTCCCTTAGCCTCTTTGGTTGCTCAAGAAGAGCAAATTGATGTGAACTTCATTAGAAACAACAATTTCAACAACAATGCCTATAGGAATAATTTTGGTAGCAACAACAACTATAGGCCTTATCCTCCAAATAATGGCAATTCCTATGGAAACTCTTACAATAATGCTAGAAGTGCCCCCTCTGAACTTGAAGTCATGCTCAAAGACTTTATTAGTAAACAAACCACTTTCAATAAGACTATAGAGGAAAAGCTTTTAACTATTGAGAAAAATATATCCTCTTTGTCTGAAGCTCAGTCTTCTTTGATTAATAAAATGGCTGCTAAACCTGAAACTATGGAAAACACCTTTGCTACTGCTCATGCCATACAAGTTACTATTGATGAAAATGTTAGGTTGTTAGCTCAACTTCATGCTAAGTGGGAAAGGGAAGCTGAAATTGATAGGAACAATAGTGTGTGCACCATCACCACTAAACCACAAGTAGTCCCTATTCCTCCTCCTACTATGCCTAAGACTATTGAGCCTACTACTAGTGATGCTAAGTTTGACTTTGATATTGATGGTTGCAATATTTCTGAAGTGATTATGTTCCTACAAAAGCTTGCTAGAAGTCCTGATGCTAGTGATATGCATGTTGCTTTCACTAAACACATTACAGATTGTTAAGATTAAGGAAGAGAAGCTAAAACACAAAGCTTATATTCCTAGGAAAGTAGAAGACAGTTGGGAACCCATTATTAATATGCAACTGAATGACTTTGATCTCAAAGCTTCATGTCATCTTGGTTCTAGTGTCTCTATTATGCCTAGGAAGATTTATGAAATGCTTGATTTTTGCCACCGTTGGAAGATTGTTATTTGGATGTCCCACTCAATGATAATTCTAAAAAGAAACTAATGGGGGTATTAATGATGTTCTCATTATGGTTAACAATGCTTATGTCCCTGTTGATTTCTATGTTTTGGATGTTAAATACAATGCTTCTTGTCCTATTACTTTAGGAAGACCTTTTCTTAGAATAGTTGGTGTCATCATTGATATGAAAGAAGGCACCATTAAATATCATTTTCCATTCAAGACAAGTATTGAACACTTCCCTATGAGGAGAGATAAGTTACTTTTTTCTCCCCCTTTGAAAGCAAGGTTTGATGTTAATGCTTCTTCATTTGAAAATACTTGATTCTTCTTGCTTCTTGTGCCTAACTTAAAGGCATTAAAGAAAATTACTTGTTGGGAGATAACCCAAGAGTTTCCTTGAGACTTCGAAGTTATTACTTCAGTAATGACCTCTCCTTATCCTTTTTGTTTACTTTTTGTGCCAAGAATGACCTCTAATGAGAGGGAATTAAGATTTGGGGAGTTGCTGTCCTGAAACAGATTTCTGTCCTCCACCAAAAATATTCGTGAGGAGTCTCTGTAACTCGGATTGAGCTCAAAATTTATGAATAAATCCCCAATATGTTAGCTAACTTTTTTTAGTTCAACACTTTTTTATTTGAGCAACAGAAGATGTTTGGAAAAATCGGTTTCTACCTGCTGGTCTATTTTGATAGATTTCTGCCATTATTTGCATTTGCTTCTTATTGATTACTTTTTAAGTTCTCTTTAGGTGAATTGAGCTTTTTGAAGGAGTTACTAAAGTAGCTTGTGTTTTTAGTGAAAAGCCTTGCTGTTCCAAAGCTTTGCCAGGGGTCTAATATCTTTTGAATACACTAATGTTGCTAATGAAGATTGTGTGAAGTTTTGTATGAAGGAAAAATTTCAGGTGTAAAGAGAGAATGATGCAATGAGATGAAGAATGGAAAAGAGCTCAAGCTTGGAGATGCCACCATGGTGTCACCCCAAGAAATATCCAAGAGGTACAAGCGTCAAATCTTGGGGCTGCCCAAGGCATCCCCTTCTTCATCAATAAAAAGCTCAGGTCTGTCTAGACACTTTGTTTTTATTGTTTCATGCACAGTTGTGTTGTTCTTGGAGCGTCTTAGTTTTCGTTTGCTTTGCTTAGGTTGTTTAGTTTTCTTGAATAAAGTAGTTTGGACCCCCGTTCTCGTTGTGTTGTTTTACAAATAAGTTGTTTGGTGTTTGGAAAGGAGTAGTAAGTTCTTGCTTTAAGTGCAAGAGGAGTTTGCATTGACTGTGACTTAGACTTTAGCATGACATGCTAGGTGTTGTTTTGGCATTATGCTTAGTGATTATTGCTGTAGAATGTCTTGTTCCAAACAATTGGGATTTCTTAGTGTGCCTTGAAGAAATTATGCGTTGTTTTAGCATGCAAAAGCATAGTATTGTCGTATTCTCCTTTGATGCTTTGCTTGGGTTGACTTGGCACATGATCACACCATGTTATGACTATGACAAGTCACCATTAGCCTCTATGATCATTTAGTCCTTGACTTGTAGTACCACTCTTTGCTTTGATTAGTATGCTTTGTTGCTGCATGATTATGGCCATTATGCTCTCTTAGTTGGTTGCTCCCAGTCTTTTGCTAGCCTCCACTTGTATGAGTAAGTTCTACTCATGCGTCCAGCTCCCAAGAAACCAAGTTATTCCAAAGTGTCAACTATAAACTCCTATGCATGGTGTGTTACACCATTCCAAGTATATTCTTGTTTTCAACTATCTTCAAATTAAAAACTATTTTGTTATGAGAAAACTTAGTGATTAAAGCTCTCACAAACTTGATGGCACACTTTATATTCCTTGCCCCTAATAAACTTGAACCATTGTGTCAACTATGTTGTATATGCTTGCAGTTATACGTTGGAATTAACATAACCATGCTGTCACGGGGAACGTTTTCAACATTGTACTTGTACTTTGTACTCAGATGATATCATGCTCTTTTGTCTATGGATGTCACCTGTGTGAAATAAAGAGGGAACTTGTAAGTCCATGGATTTTGTATCCTGTGTTAGAGAAACGCCTGGACCGCTAGCCTAAGCCATGCCTAATCATGGTGGAAACTTGCAGCATCACCATAATGAGCTATCTATGAAGCATCCTCAATAAAAACTTATGCATATGGTAAATAAAAAGATTGCTGAGATGCTCATTGTCTGCTTGCCTTGTCATTTTGGTTATGGGAAACCTCCTGTACCATGTGCAAGGGGTACCCCGTTGGTGGTTCTCAATGATATGCAAATACTTACAATGATAAGAACTTACCTGGACCCAAAGTTGATATGCATGATGTGTGGCCCTCGTATTCAAGGGACTTGAGATTGCCAACTTATACTTCGTCAAGCATATACTCCATCTTTGCCACTTTAACCTTAGCCACTTCAAGATGCTTATGATAGGGGCAATGAGGGCTAAAAGCTAACAAGTACCATAATTTTTGGAAGCTCTTTTTGAAACTTGTAATCCCTGCTTCCTTTACAAAAAAGGCCTTTCTTCCACCATTATTGAGTCTCCACCTTCTACCTTTAGGCACCATTAAGAGCGCATAGTTGTCATTATGTGTGCAGTGTTCCAAAGCTTATTGATTTATGCATATTGTGATATTACTTGTTCTTGTGCTATTTGTTTCTAGTCATCCTTGTGAACTTTGAAGGTGTCCTATGCATCTATTTGCTACTCTATGCGGGACAAGATGATTGCCACTATGCTATGTTTTCTGCATGTGAAACAACCAAACGTTTTTCAATGCATACTATTCATGATCTTTGTTTGTAGCTTGTCATGTTGCATGCATAGTTACTATGTCCTATTGTTAGAACTCCATCTTTCATGCACATGTTTAGAGTTCTTTGATCCCAGCTTTCAATGCTTGCAAATGGTTAGATCTTTATTGTGAGGGTGCATGTCACCTCAAAAATTATTCTTTTATCACTTACCTACTCGAGGATGAGCAGGAGTTAAGCTTAGGGATGTTGATATGTCGGAAACGTATCTATAATTTTTATGCTCCATGCTTGTTTAGTATCTACTTTGCTTTGCTTGTCTACACTTTGAGGTGATTTTTACATGTTTTCTGGTACTAACCTACTAACAAGTTGCAACAGTGTCAGATGCTTGTTTTCCGCTGTTTTTGGTTTCAGAAAAGTTAGTAAAGAAATATTCTCGGAATCGGACAGGACAAGCGTCAAAGTCAATTACTTTCTGTGGGAAACAAGAAGTCCAGAGGGGAGACGAGGAAGCGGGCCAGGGCAGACAGACCCCCTCAGGCGCGGCCAGGGGTGGGCCCATGCCTAGCTAGGGTTTGGCCCCCTGGTCGCCTCCACGGCCTCCCCCTTCGCCTATAAGAAGCCCCTGATGCAGAAACCCTAAGCACCCGATCAAATCTCCATGAAACCATCTGTAGCCGTCACCACCATCATCCCTAGATTGGGGAGAGATCTGAAGTTCTTCCTGGCACCCTACCGGAGGGGAGATCATCCCGGAGGCCTTCTCTCCTGTATGATGCGTGAGTAGTTCCACCTTGGACTATGGGTCCATGTAGTAGCTAGATGGTTGTAACTCCTCCTTTGTGCTTTCATGTATAGATCTTGTGATCTCCGTTCATGATCAAGATCTAATCTATTTGTAATCATGCATGTTGTGTTTGCGGGGATCCGATGGATATTGAGATTATTATGTTGGTTTGATTAATGGTTTTGTCTTTATGATTCTATCATGTCTGTGTTGTTTGTGATCTTTCATGCTCTCCATTATTAGTAGCTATCTTGGCCAAGTAGTTGCTAGTGACTCCAAGAGGGGGTATTTATGCTCGATAGTGGGTTCATGCCTCTAGTTTCCAAGGGAAGTGACAGAAATATCTTCGGTTGTAGATGTGATGTTGCCACTAGAGATAAAACAACGGTCTCTTGTTCATGGAACATGTGGACTATTTACATTACACACTTTGCTTAAAGCAGTTGTCGGTTGCTTGCAACTTAATACTGGAGGGGGTTTGGATGATAACCTGAAGGTGGACTTCTAGCCATAGATGCAGTTGGATGGCGGTCTATGTATCTTGTTGTATTTCCCAATCAAATCTCATAGGATATTTCTGGCTAGTAATTGCATTGTTATGACTTGCTCAGTTCCTGTCAATTGCCCTGCTGTAATTTGTTTACCCTTCATGCCATGTTGTTTATCTAAGGAGAGCACCTTTAGTGAACTATGGATCCCGGTCCAATATTTACCATAGATACATCTTCCACTGTTACTTGTTTACTTGCTGCAAACCATTACCTTCCACACGGTATGTTTAATCCTTTGTTACAGCAAACCGGTGAGATTGACAACCTCACTGATTCGTTGGGACAAAGTCTTGAGTTTGTGTTGTGCAGGTCTCCGCGTTGCTTGCAACACCTGTGTGACGTTTCGTTCCTCCTTCTGGTTCGATAACCTCGGTCTCTACTGAGGGAAGACTTGCTGTTGTGCTCATCACACCTTGCTCTTGGGGTTTCGAACGAAGTGCTAACCAGCACCATCACACGCCGGTTAGGAAGAAGCCGTCGTCGGCTGGCCGGCTTCAGGGTTAAGAATTGGGTGGATCATTTTGGTCCACCGCCGAGGACGCGTGTGGTGGGAAGGAGCGATGAGTAAAACCGCGAGGTTCATGAACTTAAGGAACAACCTGGCAATCACCCTCACGTCCATCCTGCCTACCTTGGTGGAGTCAATATAGAACTGTAGTGTGGGTGGTCGACAAGGGTCGTGCCCGATTCCAAGCATGGTCAGCAGCCACTCGAACAACGCGGCGCCAATGAACCATGAAAATTATGTGTTCGTGACTCCGCCCGCTAGCATCGTGGCACCGGAAGTGTTGGTGACTCCCCCTGCCATCACCGCGGCACCAGATGCGTTTGTGACTCCCCCAGCCATCATCGCGGCGGCACCAGAGCTCCATGAACCCGGTAGGGGAGAATACACCGGTGGCCGGCACCGTGCCATCAAGTAGCTCCTCCGTCTCTTGCACACCCATCATCATATGCGGTGCCTCGACATTGGCCGAGATCGACGCCATCACGGTAAACAAATTACTTTACCGCCTTGCTATCTATTACTCTTATGACATCTCTCTGACGTCGTACATGTTTCCTGCAGAAGGATATTCCTTGCACTCTCTTAAGCTACGTGAACAACGAGATGAAGGATGTTGCCAAGGGTACCATCATTCAACCCTTGGACCGCATGTTCCACTCAAATCCGATGCCACATAGCGTGCATAGGGTGTTAAGGGGCTGCAACAACCTAGAACCTCCCATTCAACCCCCAGGAGAAGATGAAGAAGAGCCGGATATCCTCAGAAGTTTCTTCGGCTTATTCATGCTATGGCAAAATAGCATCATTCGTTTGGGGACAGTCGGGGCCATCACCCCATAGGCAACAACACCGCCTATCATGCTAGCTCCAAGCCATGCCACCGCTACCGCCGTCACCTCCACGTAAGGATGGCAATTTTACCCATGGGTACCGGTACCCGCGGGTACCGTACCCGCATGGGTAGGGTATGGGCACACTTTTATAACCATGTTAATACCCATACCCTACCCGCTAAGTCACGGGTATAGACTTATACCCATGGGTATTGCCCGTTTAAACTGACATGTCAAACTTATCTATAGAGTCCGAACCTATGCGGCCGAGAAGCCTAGGGATGAGTATGACATTGCGACTTCTAAACTTTAATTTGATACTTTTATTTACTCGTCTACTATTAGTAAGTAGAGTTTATTTTCTTTTTTCAAATATGCTATTCCTGAAAGTAAAATTTTGAATAACTTGTATACTATTGGATATACCCGTCAGGTACCCAATGGGTACGGGTACCCACCGGGTATGGGTAAAGTTTTATACCCGCGGGTACGGGTATGGGTTAGTTTTTGTACCCAATGGATACACGGGTATGGGTATGGTATTTCTCTACCCTGCCCATACCCTACCCATTGCCATCCTTACCTCCACGCGGTGGGTCGGATGATCATGTTGATAATATGCTCATGGCACAGGATCCGAACGAGGGCAACGAAGATGATGACGACATTGATCAGTTCTTTAACATTCATTTTTGCAACAACGGCCCAAACGAACACCCAGCTGGTGGCCCTGCAAAGAAACCCACTATCACCAAGCGTCTGTTTGGTTCTCAGGAGAAGCCTCCAACTTGCGCCTTCACCGAGCTAGCTGATACAACTAACCGGCCCTTTTATTCTAAGCCCTGAAACACTACATAGGGCGTCCGTTTCTCAGGTGGCCGTGCCTGCCCGCTCTCCATAAGGCAAAAAGGCCAGGAAAAGAAAATCTAGCAGCTCGATCCAACCGGTGGTGTCAACTGCAAATCCGATCAGGTTTTGGGATGGGCCACTAAGACCCGAGGGTATTATGTGGAGGATGCATGTGGCGCGTGAGCGCATGCTAACTAAGAAATTGCGTAGGCTCGCTAGTTCGGAAATGTAGAGTGTGCATGATAGTGTGCTGACGATAGAGAGACGTCTTCTTGCGGAGAAAGATCACTCGCACCCGGTATTCGTGGTTAAGGTACCACCAGGCTTGGGCTTCATCGACAATGTCCCCACGGATTTGTTCTTCCTGTGGTTTGACGACATCTTCAGTATGTTCCACCTGTACCCGCTACAGTATACCATTGTCTGCCTGTTTTATCTCAGCCTGGCCATGCAGACCATTAGAGAGAACACCCCAGGAATCGCGATAGTCGACCCCTACTACATGCGTGATAGCTGCTTGGGAAGCACCATTGAACGACGATTGGTGGCCTCGTACCTACAAGGAATCTTGGTGGCGAACAAAACAAAGGAATACATTCTAGTGTCTTACTTTCCCGAGTAAGTCATTATTCACTCGCCACCATCGATTGGCTTTATTAGATTATCATCATCCTTTTTCCAACACATTCCATTTGAATTGTTTTGCGCAGATATCAACACTGCACACTCATCTCCTTATCGCCAAAGCATTCACAAGCCACGTATTTCGACTCGGGGAGTCGAGAAAATAAGAAAAACTACGACAAGATTAAGGAAGTTCTGGATGATGCTCTCACTGGGTATGCCTCGGCGGAAGGCATGTAACACCTAAAAAATATTAAACAATATTATCAAGTTCTAATCACCCAAGTTTAGGGTTAACAAAAACTTTTATTATTAAAATTAATATGAATGCATGTGTGTGTGATTAATGCATGAATGATTTCAGTTGCCATGTTTGATTGCTATGAATGTTAAGGATTGGTTTAAATATGAAAACAATATCATCTAGATCGTTTCCAAAAAAATCAAATGAAGAGAAAATCAAATATAAGAAATATAAGCAAATGGTCATTTTGGCCAAACTTATTCACTAGCCCTTTGGGTGTTCCTAGTAAAGATTTCTCAATGGAAACTTTCTCAATTCTTTTCACCCCTTTCTAGACCAAGTAAAAATGAACCCAAGAAAACCCACAAACTTACAGAAACTATTTTCAAATCCATTTGAGAGGCATTCAGAAATTGAATCCTTAATAGGTACTAAGATGGCCATTTCTCAAAAAACCAACCAAACCAATTCACCTTGGAAAACACTAGCAACCATAGACTACCAAGCTTATGACAAGATCACTCACCAAAATTCATCCAAAAATTCAAATTTTGAATTCATGCGGCCATTTCATCAAACACCTGGTGAGCACAGTAACAACTGCCAAACTATTATTGTTCTTGATCAATGCTTTGTCTACCAATTGTCCCCATTTCACTCCCTGGTCTCCCCCAACACCTACCAACCCAGCAGACTAGCCCCCTTCCTTGCAATTGCGCCAGTGCCGCGCCACCCGAGCCATCCTAGCCGGTCGACCATGGGCAGCGCGCCACAAGCCGCCCCGCACCCGTCCACGATGTCTAGGAGCCAGGCCACCATCCACCGCCACCCACTATCCACCCCTCGATAGCAGCCCAACCGTGGACCACCCGAGAAACGCCGTGCCCAGTTCTCTGTCCTCCATGCCGAGAGCGCGCTAGAGCACCAAAACCGACACGCGTGCACACGCCACGCCTCTTCCTCACCGCGCGTGCCTGCACTCGCCATGACCCTAGATACCCCCCAGACATGCCCGTTCGCCGCCGCGCGACCAGTAGCCCCTGTCTCGAACACCGTCGTTCCCGCACAGAGCACAGACCGCTCCCGACCATCCTCGACCGCCCCATGCTGAGCCGTTAAGCATGCGACGACCGCCAGGAAACACCGCACCGTCCTACGCCCTCCGCCATGCCCGTAGCTCACTGCAACGATGTCGTCGGCGGAGCCAGACCATGCCGCTCGGTCCCCATCACCGGTGTATAAATAGAGGCCACCCCAGCCCTCATTCTTCACACCATGTCACTCCCCACTCCTCACAGAACCTCCCACACCTCTCCCTGGACCAAGGCGAGCACCAGCCCGCCGGAATTTGGCTGGAGTTCGCCGCTGGAGAGTAGAAGAGGAGCCGTTGATTGCGACCACCCCAGGAGCCGCCGCGACCACCGTTCGAACCACCATCATCGACAACGTCGTTCTCTCCCATCGCCAACCCTAGCTGGATCCCAGGTGAGCCACTGCTTACCCCCACCGTCACCGTTAGGGTTCAGTCTCGCTGGATCTGTGCGACAGAGACGATGAACATCGGTCATAGATCTTAGTCTAATTGTGGGCCTAGATTGAAATGTACTATTTTGGTTAGATAGAGCCGCTAACACATGGGACCCCACTGTCAGCAGCCCGCTGCGCCAGCACAATGCAGTTGGGTCGGCCCAGTATCGTTCCCGTGCGAGCCAGCAATTCAAATTTAGGTTTTTCTTTTATTTCAAAACCTTAGTTCTGTAGTAGTTCAAAAATAAATTTAAGGATATGTACTGAACCAAATTTGCATGATTCCAATTTTATTAGAAAGGTATTCAAATTATCTATCCAAGCCCGTTGGATTCAAACCATTTGAAATTATAGATCACCTATAGTAAAAATAACAAGACAGAGACTTTTCCACATTCAAACATTTTAAAAATCAACCATAAATGCTTTTGAGTTGATTCCAACTCTCAAAAATCACATTTGACAATATCTATCTGAATATGTAAAAATATTTAGGTTTACATGCAGTAATCTTGGACTAGAATAAAAATAATGCTCTATAGGCATTTCTAGTCACTTTAATTGTATAAAATAGTAATTTTAAACTTTATAAAATATGACCACCACTTCAAATCACATTCCAAGGTATTAGAATATGTGTTGATGACATGTGTCAACATGATCCCATATTTTAATTGGAGAATATTAAATCTTAAGTAGTTTTCAATGAGTAGAAATTACTTTTCCAAAATAAGGTAAATAAGACTAGGTCTTTATTTCATGTGGTGATTGTGATGATGCTAGATCATCTAGTGTGAACCTTTGTGTGCCCAATAGAGGTAGTTAAGTATTGTTTGGTGATTGTGTACCTTGTATTCATTTATAGACGCTAGTACCGACCAAGGCTACGAGGAAGAAGAGTACTACGAAGAAGAAGAAAACTTCAACCACTGCACCAATCAAGACAAGCTAGAACTTGCAAGCTACCTATGCAAGATACCTAATGCAGGATAATCTATGCAAGATGCATTAGGCATGCTTGGTTATGCAACCTTGATTATACCAATCCCAAGTTTTACTTGCAAGCTTTATTCTTTTACTTTTACCAAAGTTCTTTACCTTTACTTAGTGACTTCTAAGATTAAAATAGTATAGATAGCATAAAGAGAATAAAACTTGGCATAAGTAGTTATACTTAGATGCCATCAAGAGTATAAAACTAGAGTTAGATAGTCACACCTGATTAGCACCCCTCATTAGTCAATACCCTCAACTTTAGTGGCTAGTGCTAAGCATAAAAGATGATCACTTTAGATGGGAATACTTGGTGAAAATGATTATGAAAACCGTGGAATGAGGATTCATTCTATTGAAATGTTTTGACATGTGTTATGAACACAAGAGGATTCGATGATGCAAATGTTGAGCATGAGCCTTGACCCTTTATAAAAACTAATGGTTGGGTTCAGATGCAATATCATTCCAATTTTACCGTACAACCACAATAGCTGAATTGGGTAGGGCTTGAATGGAAGTTTATATGTCTTAGTATGGGTTCCCTTGCGAAAGAGGTTGAGCTGAGGCTACCTCGTGATGACTGTCCACCTATGTAGTACCCAAGATGACAGATGTTCATGGTTGGGAGGACAAACTCATAGGGGAGGTGCCTATACTAGGGTGTGTAATTGAGAGGTTAGGATTGATTATCCGCATACTAAGTATGATGATTCAGAGTTGTCCCTGACGGATGTATCGAATGTTGTGGTGAAAGTGTACCACCATTGTAGAGTGTCAAACTATTCGAATAGCCGCGTCCGTGGTCATGGACAGTTGGAGTGGCCATACTGTTCCGTCGTCAGATGTTTTCAAAATTACTTGTGAAATGAACTATGACTTTGACTTGACCACAACAGGGTTGTGAACATGAAAACTAAATTCCCACTTAGGTGTTGTAGAACATTAAACTAGTTTTATTTACTTCTGAACTCAGTATGAAATAAACCTGCCTTTTTGCAAATAAACCTAGAGCTTAGGATTTCTACTCGAATTACTTTACCTGTTAGTGATAGTTTGCGAGTACTTAAAGAGTACTCATGGCTTTGTCCCTGGCTATTCCCATGGCCAGACTATGAGGAGGACTATCAGGATGATGGACAGCAAGAGGTCTATAAGAACTAGGATCATCTCCCATCGTCAGCATTGCCTGTGACCCTGAAGATGAAGCGCCGCTACGTTTAATTTCCGTTGCGTTGATTGTATTAAGACTAGATCATGAGATCCTTTATTTGTAAGACCTTTATTATGGTTTGTAATGGATGATGTACTATGGTACCAATTCTGTTATGTCTCTCAAAAATGATAATCCTGGAATTGCGAGGTATGGCATAACAGGCATCTGGGATTAAAAATCCGGGTGTTGACAAGGCACCACCTTCATGCGTAAAAAGGTCAAGTTCGGCAGACACGTCTTCACCCACGTAACGGAGTTCCCCTGCATGAAGCAGCCGGAAGGCAGTCAGAAGGAAGCCTACTACGCACTCATCACATATGGGCGTGCCTACTAGAGAAACAGAATTCTATGCTGCCAGATCATCTCAAAGAGTGGGCCGAAGGCAAGGCCAAGATCACTGATTCAGATATTAGACAAGAGATGTATCGCGTCCAACAGCTGTTTGGGGCAATCATCTTTCGTGATGTCATGGCTTCGGGGGGGATCTTCTACGAAGGCAATCTCCCGAATAACCGTGACATAGAATATCGCCTAGAGATGCAGGGTGACTATAGGAAGTTCATGACGAAATAAGGCGTAATCCCGTTCCCTGAGCCGAGCCATAAGTCTTGATGTTGGCCTAGTTGTAGTTCCAAACTATAGATGATCTTGTGTCATGTAAACTTTATCCCCACAAGTACTTGTGTATGTCGACAAGTACATGCTACTACTTAGATTATTAGGGTTATGAATCATCACTTACTTCTTTTGCTTATTGTTATTATATATGAATCAATGTTTGGTTTTTTTGCTTACTCTTTGGTCCTTCGCTTACTTTGGTCCTTCTTTTTTCCTTACTTTGTCTTTATATGTGAATGTCGATGATTGAAATGTCGTGTCACACTATATACGTGAATGTGCTACGATGGGATAGTGAGTCTTGTGCTATGCACAAGTCTACTTGGCTCACTGTTCCGTCGTAGCATATTCCTCTGTCCAACGACCTAGTTATATATGAGGCATGCTTTTGAGTTACTTTGATCTTTTTTGAATGCCGATGATTGAAATATCGTGGCACACTATATATGTGAATGTGCTGCAATGAGATAGTGAGCCTTGTGCTATGCACAAGTCCAGATCTTGTGCATCCTACTTAGCTCACTGTTTCGTCGTAGCATATTTTTATATCCAACTGTATATATGAGGCATGCTTTTTGAGTTGGGACTACTTTCTTTTTTCGAGAATGAGACACAAATCCGAATTACATTGGTCTTTTTTGAGAATGCCAATGATTAAAATATTGTTGGACACTATATATGTGTGAATCTGCTGTAATGGGCTGTACGGCCTTGTGCTTTGCACAAGTCCAAGTCTTGTGCATCCTACTTGGTCGTACAGTTCCATCATAGCATATTTTTGTGTCCAACAACCTATGTATATATGAGACATGTTTTTTTGAGTTGGGACTACTTTCTATAAGTGTATCTTTATATACGACTTTAATTATACATTTTTTTAATCACCAGTTAATTATTATTGCCAACTTGTAGATGACGTGATACGTCGTGTATAAGGGACTGGTTTCCAGAGTCTACGATGATTGAGAGACTGCCGGAGACAGGTGCACCGTTTTAGCGGCAATAATTACAAAGGGTACAACACAATAGCGGAAACGGAAGCTAGATTCACGCGCTATCTAGCGGGAGTTAGAACGAGGAACTGGATGAAGACTTGCATCTTCTTCACGGTGATGCTTATCGTCCTTGATTGTTTCTCCCGTGTGTTTCTAGTTTAGATGTCTAGGCGAGCTTCCGAACTCTAACGTGTTCGAAACACATGTATTCATATCACTAACTATTTTGTAACTTGATCAAAACAATGTAATTTATATTATATATTCATGTATGTGACGTATCTTGTTTCAATCTTGTTTTGCAAATTGTGTGTTTATATATACCTGTATATCTTATATCTGTCATCTAGCTCAGTATTTTTTTTTAAAGTTGTTTGTGGCGGACATGGCCTGGTTGTAGGGGTGCACTGCACCTAAAACGCACATGACTACCTTCAGTGGAGCACTGCCCTATGCACCACAAACAACATACTGGAAACGCAACGTGTGTTCCTAGCCGTGGCGCACTAGCAAGTGCGCTACTGCTATCTCCAGGTACCCTTAGCGCACCAGACAGTGCGCTACGGATAACTTTTAGCCGTAGCGGTAGGCATGGTGGCGTATCCCTAGTACGCCACGGATGTGGATTCAGGTGCGCCACTAACGTGCTATTTCCTAGTAGTGACTATTTAGTACCTAGATTCATTCAAACTTAGACAAATTTTTAACATCTATTTTAAGACGGAGAGAATAACGTACACTAATAAGTACTTCCTCTGTTTAAAAAATAAAATGTTTTCTTTTAAATGGAGACAAATGTTTTCTTTTAAAATAAAATGTGTAGATTGATCAACCTACACACTAAACAAAGTCTAGATAGATTAAAACTAAAATATTTTATATTTTAAAACGGAGGGAACATGCATGATACTGGGCGTGCACAACGGGAGGCCGCAGGCGCTGCCATAAATTGCCTGGGGAGAAGATCCGCACGCACGCATACTCGTGCCGTGCAGCTCCTGGGGAGTTGATGAGACTCGCGCATGTAGCAGGTCTGCTCCCAATCATCTTGCTCGATCAGCAACACGAGCGACACGCCTAATTCCTGGATGCATTCATTTCTGCTGTAATTCGTCTGCACCCGAGGCTCGATTGGTGAGACTAGTCACAATGGGGAGTATCATATAGTAGTATCATGCATATGATACTAGTATATGATACCATCTCCACAATGCATAGTATCATGTAATAGTATCATAGTCTTAGTGTATTTATTGTTTTGTAGAATCTCAATGTAAAGTTATGGACAAGATTTGTTTGAGATTAATTTTTCTAGTTTTACGCGCTATGATACTGTATCTACCTATGATACCAACACAATCTCTTTCATCATTTATTGATTTAACACATAAGCATTTTGTATGCATGTGATGCATGATACCACCTATGATATCCCCATTGAGGCTATGATATCTCCATTGGGGCTAGTCTGAAACAACTGAGCATGCACCGGTACCTCTCCCATCGCATCCCATCAATGAAGGGTAACTGTCCCTAGGCTTGACTACTGGCGATCCAGCCACGCCGCACTTCCGTCCGCTTGCCTCCCGGTCCGGAGAATACATATGGCACTGGCTGAAGAGACCGCTTGCCATGATACTAGTATTAGATTTGTTTCTTACTACTCATGTATTGAACTGAACTTCCGCCGCCGGCGAGATGAGCTCGACGCCTCTTGACGATGCTTCTTCTGCCTCCGTCTCCACGCCGAGGTACGTACGTTCGTTCGTGCTGCCACTGTCGCGCTGTCGAACGAGCCACGAGAATGGTTCCTGAAGCAAACTGACTGATACAATTAAGCTGACCGGCCGATCGACGCATGGTGCAAGGGAGGAGTCGTCGGAGGAAAGGAACGGCGCCGTGGACGCGATTGGGAAAAAGAGGATCACGTACCCGAGGGAGTTCCTGCTCGCCGTCGGCAGCTCGGACGACTGCAAGGCGCTGCCCGCCGGAATCGACATGTCGAAGCACCCGGATGACGTGACGCTGTGGTTGGTGGAAGCGACGACGACGATCAGGGCTTGCTCGTCCGGCGCCAAGACTTGGCGTGCTCGCTCTGTTGGAATAAGATCAGGTGGAAGCCAGGGGGATTTGCCTCAGCGCACCCGAGGTGAGGTCATTCGAAACTGGTTGCATCGTTTCTGTCTGCAGATCTTCCTTCACTAACTACTCGTATGTGTAAACCCTGTGCGCACGATTAATTGATGGATTTGGGTTGGTGTCACAGAACCGGAGTCATCCAAAACTGGCGTCGGAAGCATATCGAAGCCCTGCACCAGATTCTTCAGGTAACATTTTGTTTAGATAATGACCGGATCATTCTTCAGGTTACAATCCGACTTAAGATGAACTCCTATCTGTTATCAAACTAGTAGTATTCAGCATTTCTTTAGAACGGGAACGATTTTCTTTCTACATGGTTTTGAAATTATATCTGCCTCAACCGTCGTTCATTTCAAAAATCCTCGCTGCAAACTGTCGTAGGCTTATGATGTTTAACCCTGAGTCACTAACAAAAAAAAACGTGCTTATCTTACAAAAAAATTATTAGAAACATCCGAACATGATATCCCTATTCTCGACAATTAGAATGAAGCTTGTATGTTATTTCTGCATAGACGATCTTCAGAGTTCTGAAGCCACTACAAAAATTTCTTCAGCCTATTCTGATGGTTGAAGTATGATGCTTCTTAAGTTCGCGTGCCTAATCTTGCGAGTGTATAACAACTGGTTTCACAGAAGAATGCATGATCAGTCCTTGAAGATCACAGCCAAATTCTGAACATGTATGATACTGGCTGGCACTGCTCTTTGAATCCTAACTGTGATACCTAAGCTAGTAGCTAAGGCGCTAAACAATGTACCTGTCGTGCTGTATTATTGCACTGCTAGCTTTGCTTTTTTCAGTTCCACCACAAACCTGGTTACGTTCTTGTTCAGCTACTGATCCACATGATATTCTCATCGTGCAGTACTGGTGGCTGCCGCTTCGGTGAGGACTGCCGCTTCATCCACGACTTCCCGGGCGGCTACAAGGCCGTCGGCCGTCGCTAGCCTGGGCATCCTGGGTGGTCCAGCTTCTGCACAAGACGATAAGGAGCTTCCCCAGCCCGCTGGTCACCGTGCACCTGATCAAGCTACAAAGCCCAACCCTGGCATGGCCACGGCCACGCTGGCAAGTTTCGGCGCTTCCGCGACGGCCAAGATCAGCGTCGACGCGTCCCTCGCGGGCCTCATCATCGGGAGGGGCGGAGCCACAATCAAGCAGATATCCCGGGCCAGCGGCGCCTGGCTGTGCATCCGGGACCACGAGTCGGACGCCGGCTTGAACAACGTCGAGCTGGAGGGCACGTTCGACCAGATCAAGAAGGCCAGCGAGATGGTTATGGAGCAGTTGAGCCGCGTAGTCCTCGACGATGGTGCCCCTCCACCGGCAGTGGCAGGTTCCAAGGACTCGGCTGGAGGATCTCTGCGTGGCGACGGAGGTCAGCGAGACTGCTTCAAGACGAGGCTGTGCGGGCACTTCGCCAGAGGATGCTGCACTTACGGCGACGCCTGCCGCTTCGCCCACAGCGAGAAGGAGCTGCGCAAGACCGTTAACGTTTATGCTGCTCGAGAACCGGGCGGATGGTAGCGATCGGTGTGGATGCCATTGACGGATCTGAAATATGACCTTGATGAGAACCGGTGAAATCAGACTGGTTCTGCTTGCCCTTAATTATGCAAATGTTAACCGTGTATTGTGACTTTCTCATGGTCTCTGTGCGGGTTAGTTCAAAAGTTCAAATTGCCTAAACAGAAGCTTGAAAAAAAAATTGAAACAAGGCAAAATATTTGACATTTTTATTGATTAAGAAGAAGTTTTTAAGAGGTCTTACAAACCAATTTTGGACAAAAGTCCAAGACCAAATAGAGCCTACTCTCACATGCCATCTCGTCTTTAATTCGACAAACAACATAAAATATGTTGTTACATTGTTATGAAAGGTACGGGCGTTTCTTTCTTTCAAAACTTCCTATAAGATTAGCACGACTTGGAAAGCCAAAGCTTTTCTTGATTGCCCCCTCTTATGAATACTTTCGATCCACCATTCTTTTACCAAACGCATTGCTTGCCATTCACTTGGCTCAATATCTTCTAGGCCAAGTGAATCTTTCATTGTAGACCACACTCTAATGGTAAACCAGCATTTAAAGAGAAGATGATGGGCTGACACTTGAGTCTATCCCACAATTTGCTTGCATATCCCACAATTTGGCCAACCTCTTTTCTAGAGTCTATCCGCCGTTTACACTCGGTTTTGAAGAATCAAACAAAAAAATATCTACACTTTGGTGGTTCCCATGGTTTACACATCAAAGAGGGCAAAGGGAAGATGGTGAGCCCCTCAAATTGCATCTTCTATGCCGATTTGGCCGAGTAACTTTGATCATTGGCTAGCTTCCATGAGATCGCATCGGTGGTGTAGTTGTCCAAATACGCATTTCGTAGCATCTCCCAAATTTTGGCGAATTTGGAAGGAAGACCAAGATATTTCATTGAGAAGGTAGTACGCATTGCTAGGAAGGCTTGTAGCATATCACCAAGGTCAAGACCATCACATCTAATGGGGGCCACTTGGATTTTTTTACAATTTGTGACTAGCCGGCTGACCTCACTGAATTTCTCCAAAGTGGACGTAAGGAAGTTTATATATCACCTTTAGTTGGCTTCATTAAGATCATGACGTCATCAGTGTGGAGAGATGAATTGGTTGTCTCTTGGTGTAGCTGCTGGATCATTTTAAGTTGGACAGACGTATATTCCTTAAGGGTGCTCGTGCTCCATTTTGTTACAAATGGGACAAGCAAAAAAAGAAAAACGAAAACAAGAACATGCAAGAGATGGAGAAATTTAATATGGAAAAACTTCTCCAACAAAAGAAGAAAAAACCACGAACGCCAGCCAACAAAGCTTTATTATATGGAGAGTGTTTATACAACGCTGGGGATTATCTTAGATACGACTTATCTCAGCCAGTGGATTGCAAGATAGATATATATACATAAATAACGGTGGAAACCTAGATCTTCAACAGTCCATACTGGGGGACTTCGCATCTTCGCTCCGTTCGTCAGAAGTTAACCTCACTAGCAGAAAACAAGCCTTTGGTCCAGACGACTAATGCCCCGGCCCGAACGGCTAGAAATGGCAGCAGGGCACGGCCGCCACTATTCCTGGTTCGAATGGGACATTTAGTCCTAGTTCGCGTAATAAACCGGGACTAATGTCCATACACCAGGCCGGGACCGGCACCAGACCCTTTAGTCTTAGTTTTTTACACGAACCGGTACTAAAGATAGACCTTTAGTCTCGGTTCAAGTGACAAACCGGGACTATTATCCCTCCTATATCATCTTCCTCCCCTGTCCGAACCATTTCAACCCGGTGACCATTTTTTCTCCCTCTATTTTTTCAAGCTCGAGTTCATGCCCATTTTTTCTCAAGATTTTTTGGCTCCATATCTATCCAAGGATTCTAAAAGGTTAGCAACTTCATCCTTTTATCTTTCATGGCTAGTTTAGCTCATTTAATGCTCTAGAAATGGAGGGATTTGTGGGTTTATTAGTTTTAAATTATTTTTTTCAATAATTAACATGAGATGTGAACTTGTATAAATTTGGATTCTATATATCTTGTATTAATGTAATGAAATCCAAGTATCATTTTCAATATATGGATCATATCTATATCTGGTTTGGCACATAGCTAGTCTCGAAATTCATTTGATTCATATAAGCACAGAGATACATGAGTTCATCCTATCTATATCTTGGTTTGACACATAGTATCGAAATTCATTTGATTCACAGATGCATCATGCCACCGTCCACCAACAAAATGTCCTTATTATTCTACCTGCCTTTAGCAAACTCACAAATTGTCATAAAATAGGATTAATTCACAAAAGCCATTGCAACAAAAATAAGAACCAAAACTATAAAGATCAAGTATTATAGGGCCTCATACTTATGTTGGACTCAAAAATCACAGGGACGGCGTAAGCGAGCCAAGTAGGATGCCCAATATATGTCCTTGTGCATATCACAAGGCTCGCTCACACCGCCCTCAGGATCACATACGAAATGAAGGCACACATATATAGTGGCACCTAGAATTTTAATCATCGGCCATTGCAACAAGCAAGAACCAAAAACATAAACATGCTAGGGAGCTAACAAATTTCACATATTAGGGAGTGCCTCTATGGCGAGCTCCTTGAAGATGTCTGAGGACGGGATCCTAAGACATCTTTGATAATCTCCGCCATAGTGGTGTCCCTGCTCTCGCACACCATTGCAGTTTATAACTTCTCTAGGTAGATCAATACGCCGGGGAGCTAACTAATTTCATATATTAGGGTGTGCCTCTATGAAGATCTCCTTGAAGATGTCTGAGGACGGGATCCTAAGACATCTTCGAGAAGCTTCGCTGTAGTGGTGTCCCTTCTCTCACACACCATCTTGCTTGTAGTGGATAACTTCGCAAGGATGCATATTTATAGATTAAGCAGCACAACATAGTGTCGACACTCATGACATAATGTCGACACTCACCCTTGTCATAGTGTCTCCACCCACTGAAATAGTGTCGCCACTCACTGGCATAGTGCTGCCACTCACGACATAGTGTCGACACTCACCCATGTATCTGTGTTGCCACCTACCAAATACTGTTGTCACCCAAGTTTAGTCTGGGTTGGAGTCTTCTTTAATCCCGGTTGGAGACATTATCCGGGACTAAACGGGCTCACGGTGGGCCCAGCCTGCCGCAACCCCTTTAGTCTCGGTTGGTGTGCCAACCGGGACTAAAGATGGAGTAGAAAGATTTTAAATTAGTGAATAGTTTTATGGCCATCTATTTCGGTCCGGTTTCATGTCTGGCTATAATTATTGGACCAAGCATGGAGAAAGAGGGGTTATAATGGAAGACAACGAATAAGAAGAGAATGATGATAACTATCCTATGTCCCCTGAATACGGTGGTACTACAATGGAAGACAATGATGAAGAAGAGGCAGAAGAACGGGCATCATATGAGTCAGATGATGATCTTGGTCGGGCCATTACTGATGCAAAGGGAGAATGCGAAAAGCAAAAGGGTGAGGTTGAAATTTGAGCAGATATTAGAGGATCACAACAAATTCTTGTACTCAAATTACGAAGATGGCCACAAAAAGCTGGGTAGCACACTAGAATTGCTGCAATGGAAGGCAGAGATCAGTGTGACTGACAAGGGATTTGCAAAGTTGCTGAAAATAATAAAGAAGCTGCTTCCAAAGGATAACTAACTGTCCGCCAGTATGTATGAAGTAAAGAAGTTTTGTCTTCCCTCTAGGATTAGAGGTGCAGAAGATACATGCATGCATTAATGACTGCATCCTCTACCATGATGAGGAGTACGATAATTTGGATGCATGTCCAGTATGCACTGCATTGCGGTATAAGGTCAGGCGATATGATCCTCGTGATGTTGAGGGCGAGTGCCTCGGGAAGAGGGTTCCCGCCAAGGTGATGTGGTATGCTACTATAATATCACGGTTGAAACGTTTGTTCAGAAACAAAGAGCATGCCAAGTTTTTGCGATGGCACAAAGAAGACCGTAAGAAAGACGAGATGTTGAGACACCCCGCTGATGGGTCGCAGTGGATAAAAATCGAGAGAAACTAACCGGACTTTGTAGGTGACGTGAGGAACTTATGGTTTGGTCTAAGTACATATGACATGAATCCTTTTGGGGAGCAGAGCTACAGTCATAGCACCTGGCCTATGACTCTGTGTATCTATAACCTTCCTCCTTGGTTGTGCATGAAGTATAAGTTCATTATGATGTCAGTGTGCATCCAAGGCCCGAAGCAACCCGGCAACGACATTGATGTATACCTAAGGCCATCAGTTGAAGAACTTTTACAGTTGTGGCACGAACAAGGTGTACATGTGTGGGATGAGCACAAACAGGAGGAATTTGACCTACGAGCGTTGCTGTTCATAACCATCAATGATTGACCTGCTCTTAGTAATATTTCAGGATATACAAACAAGGGATACAATACATGCACGCACTATTTAGATGAGACTAAAAGTATTTATTTTGATAAATATAAGAAGAATGTGTAACTGGGGAATCGTCTTTTTCTTCCGCCCACGCATTCCCTAAGAAAGAAAGGAAAGCATTTCAATGGTGAGTGATGAGTCCAAAATTGATGCATATTTAAGTATATAAATTATTCATATTATCACTCATTACATGCTACATCTATCTATAATAATGCCTATTATGTATGAATACTAGTTCTCCTTCATTTACACATGGACTTTGCACAACTAGTAGTTTTATTAGGACTTTATTACCCTTTTCTTGTCTTTGACTTTGTTTAGGTGCTATGAAGAATCATGAATAAAAGGAGCTAAGAGGATGCAATATGGAGGAGCTATAGGCACCAGACATAGACATTTGAGGAGAGGAAGAAATGAAGTTTTCCATCAACTAAAAATGAATATTCAATGCCATGGTGTTGTAGTCCTCGTCCATATGAATCCAACAAGCCAAAGAACACCCAAATTGGAGTTCGTATGAACAAAATGACGGACAAAATCTGAAAGCATACACTACCGATAACGACCAGCGGTATGGGCGGGCTCTCCCATACCGTCTGCCCGTACCACAGTCTGGATGCACGAAAACTGCGTTTCTAGACATGTTTCTTCACAAAATCCGCCCTGGTTTGTTCCTAGACCTTCCTTATGTCATAAGAACGTATTGAGGACTATTGGGGGATCCCCTAGGCCTATATAAAGAGGTGAGGAGCTAAGGGAAAAGGATACCTCTTCATAGACATCCACGACGGAGCCCTGCCGTCGTGCCATCTCCATATAGCTGCCACAACTCCAAGATCCACATCTCCATCTACACCCCCACACCATTCAAGTGGGAGGAAGAGAAGAAGGAGGACATCACCATCACCACCACCACGCATCGAGCACCGACTCCATCACCATCTCCATCAATGCCTCCATCTCTCTCTCTCTCTCATGTATTTAGTATTTGTAAGATTGAACATGATGATGATCTCCATGAATTATTATTTGTGTTATTGTTCATCTATGATTGAGTAATTGATTCGGTTATAGGTTGAGGTATGATCTAGTATGTAACCCTAGACTTTGTGGCTTGATATATTATATTACTCTCTCCCTAGTGATAAGGAGGAGATAGATGAGTTATGTGATCCTTTGGTCTGGAATGTATTATTGACTTGCGCGAGTGGCAACAATGCGAGGCTCTATGTAGTACACATGTGTTACAACCCGGAATCATTGGGGATTGTTTATTTATCTAAAGATGTATCTTGTGTAATTCCAGTAAATGTCTGCATAGTTGCCCCTCTAGTACTAGTGCAATCGAAAGCCTAGACGCCGCCTTACTCTAGTCAATTCTACATCTGCAACCCCTCTCATTTACTTTTAGATAGTTTACTTTGATCTTATTTAGATCCTTGTTCTTAGTTACTCGAAACCTCACTCATTCATTGACATTCTACTAACCTATAGAGTAGACTATTTCCAAACACTGTTTTGGGTGCGAACGTGGCTGCATCGACAACGTGGCTGCGGGGTTGTGTTATTGCCATTTGCAAAGCTTCCAAGGGACAAACTTTATAAATAATTTTTGATGCTACAAGTAGTGCAATAACCATGTTATTGATCACAGGAAAATCCAGGCATCAAATTAGCGTCGTTGCTAGGGAGCATAACTCTTGGTTATTACCTATCCACTCGTACATAGTTTATTTCTATTTGTTGCTATTTACTGC
This sequence comes from Avena insularis, assembly GCA_023614405.1. Lineage (NCBI taxonomy): Eukaryota > Viridiplantae > Streptophyta > Magnoliopsida > Poales > Poaceae > Avena > Avena insularis. The sequence goes on from CM042695.1 coordinate 117,111,987, forward strand.
TTTTACTTATTTGAAAAGTACAAAAAAATAGTTAATATTTTATTTCTAGTCTTGTTATTTGTCTTAATAAAAAATACAAAAATATGGGAACTATGGCACAAAAGGATCTTGGGAAATATGGTACTTTCAATAGTATTTATTCGCATTCTCCTATTACTCAGCCTGCTGTCATAGCGGATAATTATGAAGTTAATCCTAAACTAATACAAATCATCGAAAGCAAAGCCTTTGTAGGAGATCCAGAGAATGATCCATATGAGCATATCGAGAACTTCACTGAATTGTGTTCTACGGTGAGGTTGGCTATTTGGATAGATGATGAGCTGAAATTAATGTTGTTTCCGTTCTCATTGAAAGGGGAAGCCAAAGAATGGTTACATTCACAATCCACATGATGCGTCAAATCATGGCATGGTATATCTGATGGTTTTCTCAATTACTATTTTTTAGAAAAGAAAATTTATGACCGGAGTTTTGACATCATGACTTTTAAGCAAATCAGCAATGAAGATTTAATGCTAGCTTATAATAGGTTCTTAACTTTGTTGCGTGATTGTCCGCCTCATAATTTAGATGATTGGTTATTGTTGAAAATATTTTATGGGGGCTTAAATTATACTTCTAAAGATAAGTTAGACATGACATCTAATGGTTCTTTCCTTAGCAAAATCATGGATGAAGCTTGGCAGCTTTTGAATAAAATGCAGAATAATTTTCATCAATGGCATGTTAATATTGTGCATGAGGAGAAACCTCTCTCTACTGATCTTGAAAGTTTGGTCAATGATTTCTTCAAATATGAAAATAGCAGAGAAAGGATTCCTTATGGTGACAGCAGTGTTAGAAATGTTCTTTCTAAAGCAATGCCTTTCATAGATAATTATTTTAATCATATTAAAACTGATATCACTAACAATGGAGAACAACCCTCTACTGTTACTCCTATATCTTCTACCTGTTGTAATATTGAGGCATGAAAGAAGGTTAAAACCAAGAATTCTAAAACCAAGAAGCCTAAAACCAAGAATCCTTGTGTTGAACATATCATACTCGTGACAAGCTCCCGAAAAGGTAAGAATAATCGTGAATTAACTGAATCTGATATGATGTATACACGCGGGGACTATGAGGCTAGATTAGGGTGGGTCACTCTTATGAACGGAAGAGATCCAGAAACTAGAAAGAAAGAAGAAGGAGAAGAAGAAGATTTGGAAGAATTGGAAGTAAAGTATCCTGCTATCAAACCTTATCCATATCGTTATTCTACATCTTATGATGTATATGACTCTAGTGATGATGAGGACTTATATAGTTTTAGAATTCTTGATGTTTTTCCTGAAGAAATTTTTGATGATTCTAGTAGTGTTTGTTTAGATACTCTTTTTGGGAATACTGGTGATGATGAACCCAATACGAAATCTTGTATGCATTCCATATCTGTTTGATATGCTCTTTTTTTTACTAATGAGGTACAGGAAAGTCCATTGATGCAAAGAAAACTAATGGCTATAACAGAATATTATAAACTGTATCCTTAGAATATTATCCAGGGTAAAGATTCGAGTATTGATCATAAATCCTTAAACTTATCTTGGCAGAAAAATAAGAGTACACGCTCACCACACCTTGTGTATAAATTCTTGCTAACATGCGGATACAAATATATTTACATGATGCCAATGCACCGCAAGAGGGTTCGTCTCCGACTATAGACGGTTCTTGTAGCCTAGCTCTATGGCTTCAAATTGGGCTCTTCTTGGGAGAAAACCCGAAAGTCATTGGGTGTCTTTCTTAATTTTGTGTCTTGAGTTTAGTTGCATTCATGTTGCATTGATACTTGTATATATTTGCATGATTCTCTATTAGAGTTGGCTTGGGACTATTTTAAAAAGGTAGACTTATTCGTTTCCCTAATCATGTGTTGCATATCTTGGTTAAATCTTCTCAACAAAAAATATGTGTTTGCTTTGTTTGGATGCTGGACTAACGTTTCAGGTCTATAATAAAATCCTCAGAGAAAAATAACTTGTTCCGGAGCTCCGCATAATGGGTAGCAGTACGGGCGGATCCGTCCGTACCGTGTGCCCGTACCGCTCCTGTGACAAATTGGAAGAAGCAGAAAATTCTCTAGGAAGGGGACAGTATGCTTAACGAGCATCGGTACGGTGGGATGCGTCTGTACCATCCCCCCGTACTGACCTTGTTACCAGGCGAAGGAAACATGAAGACGATCCAATGATGATGACGACCACCTGTACAGGCGCATCCCTCCTGTACCACCCGATTGTACCAAATTCGACGGAACCCAAAAAAAAGAAGATAAGGCGCAATACAGGCAGGATCCGTCCGTACCAAGAGGCAGCACGACGCAGTAAGGGAAAGGACAAGGACAAGTACAGAAAGGTTATAACCCTTCAGTATTTTTATTTTGACAACCTCGGGTCAGTGGGTTACCTTTTACATGTTCCATTGTACATCATTTTCTTTTACCTGCCTTTGAAACGCCCTAGCCTATAATTCTCTGTAGTGTTTCAAGTTTATATTATTTTTCTCCCTAGCCTATCATTTTGTTTTGCTTTTACTTCATTCATTATTTTCGCAGGGAGTTGAACCTTGTGTGATGACGTGCATGGTTTGAGCCAACCATGCAAATACTTGCATAAGCCACTTGGTTGTTTTAACTCAACACTTAAACAAGGAATTATTCGTTGAACCAAAGGTCTATGTCCATCAAAAGTAAGGTTACTTATAACTCAACGGTAAAGTGTGTGACCCTTTCTTTGTTCAAGCTTGGGAAGTTAACTACTTCTCACACTCTCTTTTGATAACTGCATTTTATCTTTTCTTATGGTAATCTATTCAAGTTTGGTTCTTGCAAAAGTTCTAGCTTAGGGAAGTTACTTCTGCATGTGTAGAGTCTTGTGCAATGTTCTTGTTTGACGATGAAACTTTTTGTGCAATCATGTATCCCGCTGTTTTGAATGCTTGCTTAGGTATGTTATGTTTCATGTTTATATAATGGATGCACTTGCTTTTGTCGAGATTCATAAGAGTTGAGTTAAAGATTTTATGCACTTTGTTAGAATCTTTATTAGCTTGAGAAGAACTTTGTGATCCTCTAGAAAACATTACCACAATTTCTACACTTAAATTCTTTGTCTCCCACTTTTGAATTTTGAATTTTTTATCTTAGTTGGTTGATTTGTGAAGATTCCATGCTAGTTGGAGTAATTCAAAATACTTTGAGTAAAGTTTTTATTTGAATGAATGATTAGTTGTGGAAGCTTTTGCTCTAGTTCTTTTAGCTAACCGAGTCTTGCCTTGGAAATAATATTGTCAAACAAGTACAATAAGAAAAAGTCTGAAATTGTTATGGATTGTTTGATGAGGGATTGTCTTGAGAGTTTACCTTTGAAGAAACTTAACCCTAGAGATGTTTTGATAGACTTGAAGACACTCTTGAAAGGAGTTGGTTGATTGAAATAAAGTCTAGCGGTAATTGTGATGCATGCCAAAGCTAACCTTATGGATCAAACTGTGATACTATTTAAAGAGTTCTATGTTTTGATGAATGCCTTGGGATGCCAACAACTCTGCTGGCCTACGAACGATCTATGGTACAACACCTGATTTTGGCTATGAGTTGACGACATAGGTGGCATACATGTCACCATATGGGAAAAAGTATTGGTACTCTCGAAGGTTGTGAAAATCATTATTTAAAAAGAATCACTCAATAATCCTTGTTGAGAATCATCCTTCAAAGAAGGAACAATATATATATATGAAGATCCACATAACAAGTCATTGGCATGGTCTCATTACTACTTTATGAATTTTTTTTGAAACAATGATTGGATTAGGAGTCTTTTGATAGCCTTGATTTATTGATGTGGGAGTCAATAAGACACTTCACTGTTATGCTACTTAGGAAGTGAACTCTCTTACTGAATTTTGCAATTAAAATATCCTAGTGTTCCTTGGCAAGCTGAGAGTTCACTAGAAGAATTGGATTGATTGTACACTTCTAGTTATTTATACTAATATTAAACTCTACTTTGATTGTCTTGATTTACCGAAGCTTGTATAGTTTTCTTGCCATCTCTCTAACTTTGATGAGCCCTTCAAATGGATGAAGTGCTGAACGCATATGACTGCCAACCATAAGTAAATTCATATTCTTGTTGAAACCCTTACTTTACAAAAGTGAGGAGATACAAAACATGAAAGGATCAATAGGAGGATCACAATTTTGCTTTCAAAGCTAGATTCACTTTTGACATGGAGCATTGAATTTTCAATTGATCTTTTGTGGATTGACATAACTAAGGTTGTGTTGCCTTGTATAAATATGATCTTTCTTACTTTGAGTTTGTAGGGAAAATAGGGATACAAGGCATCGATCTTCTACATCTGATATTGTACTTTTGTTTCAATTTTTGCCTCATTTATGTTATCAACTCGTGCCTCATGAACATGATGACCTTGTCCATAAGCCATCTTATTTCTTTGTGACGAGCAAAATTCTACCTTGGGGAAGTTGATGAGTCCAAAATTGATGTATATTTAAGTATATAAATTATTCATATTCTCACTCATTACATGCTACATCTATCTACAATTATGAAATTATGTATGAGAACTATTTCTCCTTCATTTACACATGGACTTTGCACAACTAGTAGTTTTATTAGGATTTTATTACCTTTTTCTTGTCTTTGACTTGTGTTTAGGTGCTATGAAGAATCATGGATGAAAGGAGCCAAGAGGATGCAATATGGAGGAGCTACATGCACCAGACTTAGCCATTTGAGGAGAGGAAGAATTGAATTTTTCCATCAACTACAAATTAATATTCAATGCCATGGTGTTGTAGCCCTCGTCCATATAAATCCAACGAGCCGAAGAACACCCAAATCTAAGTTCGTATAAAAAATGACGGCCAAAATACGAAAGCATACAATACGGTTAATGACCAACAGTACGTATGGGCCCGTCCGTACCATCCGCCCATACCATGGGTCTGGACGCATGGAAACTGCATTTCTTCCCAAAATCCATCCCGGTTTGTTCATAGACCTTACTTACGTCATAAGGAATGTATTGAGGACTATTGGGGATCCCCTAGGCCTATATAAAGAGGTGAGGAGCCAAGGGAGAAGGATACCTCTCCATAGACATCCACGACGGAGCCCTGCCGCCGTGCAATCTCCATATCCACCACACCTCCAAGATCCACATATCCATCTACGCCCCCATACCATTCAAGCGAGAGGAAGAGGAGAAGGAAGCCATCACCATCACCACCACCACGCATCGAGCGCCGACTCCATCACCATCTTCATCAACGCCTCCATATATATATATATCTTGTATTTAGTATTTGTAAGATTGAACATGATGATGATCTCCATGAATTCTTCTTTGTGTTATTGTTCATCTATGATTTAGTAATTGATTCGGTTCTAGGTTGAGGTATGATCTAGTATGTAACCCTAGACTTTGTGGCTTGATCTATTATAATACTCTATCCCCTAGTGACAAGGATGAGACAGATGGAAGACTGAGAACTCCTTTACTGTATGTCTTAGGAGGGGAATTATTACAAACTTTCATAAATAAGGCTTATAGAGATGGAAGACTGAGAACTCCAATCCCAAATAGAGGAACCTATGATTTTCCTATTGTCCAATATGCTGATGACACCATCATTGTCATGCAAGCAGATCCAGATCAGTTACATATACTAAAGGAGATACTGGATGAATTTTATTCCTTCACTGGGCTAAAAGTCAACTTTCATAAATTTGCTCTGATTCCAATCAACATGAGTCAAGATGAAGCTAGTTTGCTTGCTTTGGAAATTGGTAGTATTACTGCTACACTACCATTTCCATACCTTGGTTTGCCTATGGGGGTTACAAAACCAGCTATTAAAGATATGTCACCTCTAATTGATAGAGTGGAAAGAAGGCTTACTGCCACTGCCTCCTTCCTTTCCTATGGAGATAGGCTTGTCATTGTAAATTCTGTGCTTTCTTCAATGCCTCTACACTACCTTTGTTCTCTTGAAATTCCAAAAGGAGTCATTGAAGTAATAAATAGAGCAAGGAGGCACTGTTTATGGAGGAAAAAGAAAGAAGATGGGAAGATTAACTCCCTTGCCTCATGGAACATGATTTGCAAACCAAAAGTGAAAGGCGGTTTAGGCATAATAAATTTGGAAGTTCAAAACAAATGTCTGCTCATGAAACATCTGCACAAATTGTACAATAATGAGGATCTTCCATGGGTTAAGTTGGTTAGAGATGCTTACTATTACAATGAGGTGCCCACAATGTTACAATTTGTGGCTCTTTTTGGTGGAGAAGTATTATGAAATTTGAAGAAGACTTTCGATCAATGTCAGTATGTAAAATTGGTAAAGGCGATTCGGCCCTATTCTGGTTGGATACTTGGAATAATTTACCTTTAGCTCAGTCTTACCCAAGGCTATTCTCTTTTGATCTTGATAAGAACTGCTCAGTTCAACAAGCCATTGCTTTAGTTTAGCTAGAGGAGGCATTTCACCTGCCATTATCGGATGAAGCCAATGCAGAACTTTTAATCTTACAAATCCAATTACAACATGTTAGCATTGACCCACATGCACGGGATAAATGGGATAACAAGATAACAAAGTCTGGGGATTACTCTGCAAATATGGTGTACAAAGCCCACTTCAATCTGATTCCAGATCATTTCCCTTCTAAGTGGCTATGGAAGAGTAAATGTATGTCAAAACACAAGGTCTTTGCTTGGTTAATCTTACATGATCGAATTAACACAAAGGAAATGCTAATAAGAAGACATTGGAATGTGACTACTGATTTAGATTGTGTGTTATGTCCCTGTCATAATCTGGAGGATTGGTCTCACTTATTCTTCGAATGTAATTTTATTGTAAGAGTTTGGACTTATTTACAGATCAATTGGAGTATGGGTTCAGGTCCATAAATGTTAAAAGATACAAAGAAGAGATTTTCAGGTCTGTGTTTTGTTGAGGTAGTCATCTTAGCTTGCTGGAATATTTGGAGACAAAGAAACAACAAGATTTTTAAAGGGATGAGACCAACTTTCAAAGCATGGAAGGCTGGATTTGTCCAAGATGTCTCCTTGCTCAAACATAGAATTAAAAGCTCTAAAGTTGCAGTTCTGTCAAATTGGATTGACAATCTATTGTAATTTTGTTTTTACTATTTAGATTTTTAGCTTTATTTTTCTTTCATAGTTTGTATATATTTTTGAACCTCTAGTTATTTTTCAATAAAGGGCTGTGGGGGTCTCCCCTGCAGTAGTTAAGCTTCAAAAAAAAGGATGAGACAGATGAGTTCATGTGATCCTTTGGTCTGGAGTGTATTATTGACTTGTGCTAGTGACAACGATGCAAGGCTCTATGTAGTAAATATGTGTGACAACCCGGAATTATTGGGGGTCATTTCTTTATCTAAAGATGTATCTTGTGTAGTTCCAATAAATGGCTACATAGTTGCCCCTCTAGTACTAGTGAAACCGAAAGCCTAGATGCCTCCTTACTCTAGTCAATTATACATCACAACCCCTCTAGTTTAGTTTTAGTTTTAGTTTAGTTTGATCTTGTTTAATCCTTGTTCTTAGTTACTTGAAACCTCACTCATTCATTGCCATTCCAGTAACCTATAGAGTAGACTATTTTCAAGCACTTTTTTGGGTCTGTACGTGGCCGCATTGACAACGTGGCTGCATGGTTGTGTTGTTGCCATTTGTAAAGCTTCCAAGGGACAAACTTTATAAATAATATTTGTTGCTACAAGTACTGCAATAACCATGTTATTGCTCACAGGAAAACACATACATCAGTGAGGCAGATCACCGAAGTAAGCCTATCCGCCGTACTAGTGATGATGTATTTGATATGGTGAAGGATTTAAAAGTAATATTTGAAAAGGGACCTGACAGACAATCTGTTATAAATGACGCTAGCAGACACTCACCCATGTGGTATAAGAAATCTGTATTCTAGGATCTACCCTATTGGAAAGTCCTAGAGGTCCGCTCTGCAATCGACGTGATGCACCTGACAAATAATCTTTGCGTGATACTGCTAGGCTTCTTGGGCGTGTATGGAAAAAATAAAGATATACCAGAAGCACGGCAGGACCAGCAACGTATGAAAGACCGAGACGGCATGCATCTAGATCTGTTTCAAGGTACTGCCAGCTACGCTCTTACCAAAGAAGAGAAGGAAATATTTTTTGAATGCCTGAGTAGTATCAAGGTTCCGTCTGGCTTCTCGTCGAATATAAAGGTAATAATAAGTATGATAGAGAAAAATTACAGAACCTGAAGTCTCATGACTGCCACGTGCTTATGACGCAGTTGCTTCCGGTTGCATTGAGGGGGCTTCTGCCGGAAAATGTTGAGTACCCATTGTGAAGCTATGTGTGTTCTTCAATGAAATTTCTCAGAAGGTAATGGATCCAAAAAGTCTACCAAGGTTACAGAAATATGTGGTCCAATGTCTTGTCATCTTTGAGTTGGTGTTTCCACCATCATGGCATGAGGGGAGACTGGGTGGAAAATACACGCTAGGAAAGAAAGAAAGGATATGTATGGACGAGCATTTTTTCACTAAAGAACACTATACAATTATGCAAAAGTCCACCTTGGTGGCTACGTATATCGAGAAACACCAGAATATCGTACACTCCAAAAACCTGGGGCAGTCTGACTCTTGGATTAAGGATGAACACATGGCGACTTTTGGCGGTTGGTTGCAGACATATCTCATGAATGACATCACTATTGTAGATCAACTATACTTGTTGGCCAGGTCACCATCTTCAACTATATTGACTTTCCAAGGGTACGAGATAAATGGGAATACATATTACACACATGCCCAAGATAAAAAGAGCACCAACCAAAACAGTGGTGTCTGATTTGATGCATCAGATGACAATGGGCATAAGGGAACATATTATGGTTACATATAGGAGATATGGGAACTTGAATATGGACATTATTTTAAGGTCCCATTGTTTCGATGCAAATGGGTCAAGATGACCAGAGGCGGGGTAAATAAGGTACACTAGCAGTAGGAATAACAACATTGGATCTCAACAATCTTGCCTACGGATACGAACCATTCGTCCTAGCCAATGATGTGGCTTGAGTTTTCTATGTAAAGGACATGTCTACCAAACCGAGGAAAAGGAAAGATAAGCAAAAGAATAAAATATCATATGATGATCCAAAACATCACATAGTTCTTTTAGGAAAAATAAACATGGTGGGAGTTGAGGACAAGACAGACATGTCAGAAGATGATAACAAGTTTCATGAAATTCCGCCATTCGTAGTGAAAATTGACCCAAGCATCATGTAAAATAAGGAATATGCTCCATGGTTACAGACTAGAAGAAAACCAAAATACTATATGTGGATGTTGGTGATGTAATAATGTATTAAACCTTCTATGTAACCGTGTTCTGGACATGAACCGACTCTCAATTGGCTATTGTGTGTCTTCTTATGAAGCTTTTGTGAATTAAACCCATTTTTGTTACAATTTGTGAGTTTGCTGAAGGCAGGTAGAAGAAAAAGGGCATTTGAGCACTAGAGCAAACTCATGAGAATCCAACAACATATTCATATTTGGGGAAGGTTGTAGAGAGACCAACACTAGTATGAAACGGTTCATTAGTCCTGGTTCATAAGGGCCTTTAGTCTCGGTTTCCGAACTGGGACTATGGATCGAGACTTAAGGCCCCTCCCTTTTAGTCCCGGTCCAGCCACAAACCGGGACTAACACTCAAGACATTTATTAATATTAAAAAACTAGGACTATGGAATCGGGACTAAAGCCCCCCTTTAGTAGTAATCATGCCTAGCCCTATAGTACACAGCTTTAGGGTCGTCTTCATCATCATCGTTGTGGCTAGGCGCATGCGACTAGATCCTTAGCCCAGCCATGGCATATTCTGGGGGAACCTGCCACTCTGGCCTCAAATTCATGACAGGCGGGGGAGGAGTCTCCTGGATTATGATGCCTCCACCACCACCTTTCTCGTGGCTCTGCGGCGGGTGAAAGTGTGGGCACTATAGGTGAGGATGATATCCCTCGGTGATGTAGCACATCACGCCGATGATAGTACTGTTCGCCCACCATAGGCGGCGGCCGGCTTCGTTGTGGTTCACCGGGAGCGGGCCGTCACCCTCGTACCTGGCGAGCCCCCTTTCTTACTAGTTAGCGAAGAAGGCATTCCAGGTGTCGTAGTTGTCAGGATCCTAATGGGGATCCATCCGCTGCTCCGGCGTGAGCTCGAGGTAGAAGTGGTTCGTGATGGCCTCCTAGCGGGTGGAACCTTGAGGCACAGGAGGGACAAGAACCCCTCCAGCGCTCAGCATCCAGCCGATGGGCAGCCGGTAGCCCTACGGGCATGGGTAGCTGGAGGCGCATAGCGCATATGTCTCCCTAAGGGTCACAATGTCCCAGTATGTGGTGTCCATTATTATGAGATGGGAATGTGTGGATGTGTGAATGGCCAGGGCGTTCGGCCTATATATAGAGGGAAAAGTCAGGAAAAATGGCAGAAAGCTAAGGGAAATAGCGGGAAAACATGGCGGGAAGCAGAGGAAAATGGCGAGAAAACTATCTTTAGTCCCGGTTAGTTGCTTCAACCGGGACTAAAGGCCCCTGAAATATCTTTTTGGCATCAAAAAGAACCTTTAGTCTCGTATTGAGCCACAAACCGGGACAAAAATGGCAAAATTGTTAGTATTTATTTTCATTTTGGCACCAAAAATAACCTTTTGTCCCGGATTAAGCCACAAACCAGGACCCAATGGAAAATGGTTAATAACTTAGATAGTTAGAATAATTATTTTAGAAAATAGAAAATGGTTTTAGATTACGTATTTAAATTCAAACACTTTTCATGTAGAATGTTTTATGAGATTCTGAAATTATGCAAAAGTTAATCAAATTCATATTCAAACACTTCTCAAATATCCAAAAGATTGCAGATTAGGAAACAATATATGAAATATTATATTTTTAATGGGTAGATTATTTTGTTGTGAATATTTTCGTATATTACATGTATTTTTCTAATTTTTAATTAATAAAATATGTTTTTCCAAGATTAATAGAATATTTGTTAAACAATAAATTATTTCATTTAAGTTGTATAACAGAGTAGGATAATAGCTTTAAATTATAGATCTTTTTTTCTGAAAATTTTGATATATAATACATAATTTTGTTAATTGTAAGTATTTATTTTCTTTCCGGCGCCAAAAATAACCTTTAGCCCCCGTTTGAGCTAAAGATGGGTGGGTATAAATATCCCCACCCTCCACCCCTATTGGAGCCACCACCCGGAGCACGATTATTCATCTTCTTCCTTCCTGACGCTCGTCGCCGCTGCTGCCTGCGCCCGTGGAGAAGGAGAGGAGGAGCCTGTCATGCTCACAGACTTTTCCGTGCCGTCACCGCCTGCAGGCGCCACGCTTGCCCACTGCCACATCTCCCGCCTGCCACATCTACCCCCGGCCACATTGCTGTCTAGGGCCACGCCCGGAGGTGAGAGCTCTGATCCGATCCTAGTGTAATTTTATCTAGTGTTAGTGTAATTTAGTTAATTAGTGTTAGTATAATTTTAGCTATTGTTTTATTAGAGATTTTAGTTAGTTATAGTGTAATTTAGTTAGTGTTTAGAGATTTTAGTTAATGTAATTTAGTTTAGAGATTTTAGTTAGTGTAATTTAGTTTAGAGATTTTAGTTTAGGGATAATATGTATTTAGTGTTTATGTTTAGGATTAATTTAGTTTAGAAATTTTAGTCAGTGTTTAATTTATTTTATTTTAATTGATAATATTTACTGTCATCATGTTTAATTTCGTTGATAATATTTATTGTCGTCATGTTTAATTTAGTGTTTAGGGTTATGCCGCATCCTCGTCGTCGACTCGACGGGAACAACGGAGGACTACTGGGCTTCGTTGTTGGGCATGTCCAGGATGAGGCTCCGCCGAGATGGCACTGGTGTAGGGTTTATTGCATGGAAAACAAAAACTTTCTATCACAAGAACGCATAAAACCAAGATCCAATCCATGGTAAAGCCAAGATCTAATCCATGAGATGAGTGCAATGAGATTGAAGAGAACTAACCCTCATAGATCCAAAGCGTTTAACGAGATCAGATTCTCATGGTTGATGTAGTCAATCACTTGCTGATCTTAAGATCGTGTAGACGATCCTTCCGGCGACGCGTTCTGGCAGCGCCTTCTGTGGTCGGTCCACACATACGGAGTCGATGAAGACCTTCCTCTCCTGGTTCCAGCTGGGCAGCGGAGGTAGTAGATCTCCTCGCAATCCTAGCAGCACGACGGCGTGGTGGTGGTGGTGGAGGAGAATCCCTGCAGGGCTTTGCCTAAGCCGGAGTAGGAAGATGGAGGAGGGAGAGAGGTGGAGGCTAGGGTTTAGATCCAAGGGCAAGGGACAAGAGGGGGGTGCTCCCCCACCCCTCCTTATATGGAGGGGGTGGTGCGGCCAAGAGGTTCCCAGCCCTTGACTGAAATCTTCCCCAACTAGGCCAAGAGGGAGAGTTCGAAATTTCCCCCAAAAGCTTTCCCTTCCTTTCCAAACTAGGGTTTGACCCCAATTCTTTGGTAGCCATATTTTACCCTTTTGGGCTTTGGTGTGGCCGGAACTAGTGTTCCCCCACGGCATGCGTCATCCCAAGTGTCCCCTCCCGGGGTGGTGGTCCCTCTAGAACATTCTATAAGCTTCCGGTCATAATACCAAAAAAAATTCCGAACCCTGGAAATTAACTTTCCTTATATGAATCTTATTATTCGGACCATTCCCGATCTCCTCGTGATTTCCTGGATCCAATATGATAATCCTAACAACATTCGTTCTCCAACTCATGTTCCACATCTACTTAAAAAACACCGAACCTTAAGTGTGTCACCCTACGGTTCACGAACTATGCAGACATGATCGAGACACCTCTCCAGTAAATAAGCAATAGCGGGATCTGGAGATCCATAATGGCTCCCACATATTTAAACAATGACTTCGTGATCGAATGAACCATTTACATACGATACTGGTTCCCTTTGTCGCGTGTACTTTACTTATCCGAGGTTCGATCGTCGGTACCTCCATACCTTGTTCAACCTCGTTACCGATAAGTACTCTTTACTCGTACTATGATATGACATCCCTTGTGACCTAGTCACATGCTTGCAAGCCAATTGGATGGCATTCCACCGAGAAGGCCCATAGTATATCTATCCTTCATATTGATGGACAAATCCCACTCTTGATCCATGTTCTTCAACACATACTTTCAGAATACCCAATGCCACCTTTATAACCACCCAGTTACGGAAGTGGTGTTTGATGTCATCAAAGTACTCATCTGGTGACGGTGATTAACATGATCTCATGGTCGAAGGATTAGGTTACTATGTATCTGAAAGCTTGTAGCAAAAGAAACTTAATGACTTGATCTTATGCTATGCTTACTATGGGTGTGTGTCCATCACATCATTCTCCTAATGATATGACCTTGTTATTAATAACATCCAATGTCCATGATTAGGAAACCATGATCATCTATTAATTAACAAGCTAGCTTAAGAAGAGGCTTACTAGGGACTCTTTTATGTTTACAAAACACACAAATATTAATGTTTACGGTTAATACAATTATAGCATGGGATGTAAACATTTATCATAAACACAAATATATAAAAATAACCACTTTATTGTTGCCTCTTGGGCATATCTCCAACAGTCTCCCACTTGCACTAGAGTCAATAATCTAGTTTAAAAAACTTTGTGCATTCAACACTTATGGCTTTCTGGTGTTGTATATACACAATTGCTAGTGGTAAACATAACATTCAGATATGACACTTCCAGTTTCGTGTGTATTTGCATGTCTTTGTGTCTCTACACATCACTAATTCTCCAATGAGATGGCATCGTTTAAATTTGATCCTTTGGTGATACCTTTAGTTCCTTGGGGTTAAATCATGTCGATACAATTTTCGTACAATATATCTTCATAGTACTATTCCCTGTGAACCACACCTAGTTTGATAACAAACTACTTGACACAAATTCCCTCTTTTGATGATACAATAACAGTCATATACTTAGCCTTTTGTTGTAGTATCTGCCATAATGTCTTAACTTTGGAACTCATCCAAATCCGTTTATGGAACCTCCTTTCCATTACATTGTGACACCCATTGTTTAAATTGAGATAAACATAATTTGTATCTTGTGAAAAAACTAGTATCAATGTAACACTTTACAATGAACTAACTATCTATTTGTCACCTCTACATATTCTTAGTTCTTCCAATTATCATAAGAATAGCCTTACTATCGTACAATGATCATATTATGAGTCATTCTGGTATATGCTCATAACATTTAGAGCATAGGACATATTTGGATGTGTACATATCACAATATGATTGATCAAAATATTCTTGTGATTTCACTCACCAAGTGTCAAAACACTTGAATGCCGTTTCACTTACTGTAACATACCACCTTTTGTGTAATATAAATAAGGACATGTTTGAGCATTGCATGCATGCATAACACTTGCACTTTGATTCAACCAAAGAAGAACAAACAAAACCCTAAACCCTAATAGCTTTCTCTCTCTTTTTGAATCAATTCAAATGGTTTCTATAATTTGAAAATCCTCAAAACAAATGGATCCCAAATTGTGTTGAGGGCCCCTAGTGTTTTCAAATATTAAACAAAAGTTTCTGTAAATTGAAATCATTAAAAAAACAGGTTCGAATTCCAAATATAAAAAGAAACCAGAAAAATAGAAATAGAAAAGGATTTCCTGGAAAAAATCTGTCTAAACTAGCTGCTGGGCCGAGCCCACCTCCCTCTCTCTCTTTCTGTCGCCAGCAGCCAGCCCACCCGGAGCCCAAGCCTGCCCCAAGAGCAGCCCAGCCTAGCGCCGTACTGGTTCGTCGTTTCTGTCGGCCGTCTTCCACCTCCCGATCGAGCTAAGCAGCTCGCTGGTGGCGCCACCGTCGTCAGCGAGCGCCGCGATTCGTGCCGCCGCCCCCGAGTGCCTATATGACCCTTAGAGCTGCCGCCGACGAACCCTAGCCCGCAACTTTCCCCTCTCTCTAGCTCTACCGCCGTTCGTCCCCGTTGTCTCCGTCCACCCCAGCTCAAGCCGACGCCACCGCTGGATGCGCCGTGTCGCCCTCGTTCTTCCCCTTGAAGCTCGCGTGCTGGGACGCTCTCCTCTCCCCGAAATCAAGCTCGAAACACCGTCGGACGCCGCCGTTGTCGCTGTCGATCCGCCACCGTCCGGCCTCCCCAAGCTTCGCCACCACCCCTGTCGTGCTCGCGGTGAGCCCACGGTGCTAACGCACCCCTCCGTTTGCCCTCTCCCCATCTGTGTTGTCCTCCCCGTGAGATCCCGACGCCGCCGCCGTCTCCGGTGACCTCCTGCAAGCGGAGCAGCCAGTTTCTGGTAGCCTGCAACGCCCTCTTCCTAACGCCCCTAGCCTCGCATGCGCGCGCGTCCCCAATCTCCAGCCCCGAGCTCAACCTGGGAGCAATGGCGTTGATGATGTCAGCATGACATCATCATGATGTCCTATTTCTTTTTATTTTTCTTTAATGTTTTTTGTTATTGTTTTTATTAAATGGAAAATATATGACAGGTGGGCCCTGCCTATCAGGGTTTTAATCATTTTTGTAAATGTTTTCTGCAAATAATAAAAGTCTGACATGTGGGCCCAAGTTAGGAAATTAATTTAAATATTCCAAAAATGTTTAAAATGAATCAAAAATTTGTGAAATTCATAACTAATTCATTTTAAATCAGAAAAATACAAATAATATACCAAAATGTTCAGAAAAATGAAACCTATCCAACTAAGCAATAATCATACATTGTTAATCAACTTTGATATCAAGTTTAATTAGAAGAACCAATTGAACCCCACAGGTGATTCCGATGATTCCCCTGTTCTAGGGTTTGGATCTTCGTAACCCCCTTTAAAGTGATCAAGCATGTTTTAGGGTTCAATTCAAATCTATTTAACTTTTCATATCATCCATATTGTATGAGCATTGCACATTCCATGTGTTGAGTGTTGTTTTTTCTTTTTCGATGATTGGTTCTCGCGAATAGGAACCGAACCCGAAGCTGAAGTCAATGCCACCGAAGAGCAGTACCAGTCCAACCACGGACAAGGCAAGCAAAGCCCCACTCATACATATGAATCCTATGTTTACAAAGTATTTAATTCTTGTCATATGCATTCGGTTCATTAGTCTTTTATCAGTAGATAGAGTAATCCTATCTGATGCATGTTTCTCCTTGTGAACTAAATACCTGATCCACCGCTCCTAGCATAACTAGGGTTTGGATTATGAGCGTCGCTAGTGCCACAGTTCAGTCAAGCTTAGCCATGCTTAGTGGTGCGATGCTAATTATTCAGGTGATGCACCGGAGATGCGAATGAATCTAGTATGGTAGGTTGTGGAGATGTATGATAAACATGCTAAGGTTTGTATGGAAGGCCACGTGGGTTATGGTTTTTGTAGTCCCATACTTGCCACCCCTAGGACCCGATGTTCTTGCCTCTTGAACCAAGACGAGCGTACAACCACACGGGGGCCTGGAAACCCCCTCGACCAACTAACTTGCCTAGTAGATTCCATGAGTCACATAGTTCGGACTTTCCATTCGACATATGCATATTGGTTGTTCTTGAATGGAGGTGAAGGAGGTGCATTCATAACAGGTAGGTAAGCGTGGCCAGGAACAAGAGATGCCCGGCATCCGTAATCTTGAACCCTGCGCACATCATTAGGGACCGGCTTCGGGACTTGACCCGTTATGGCAGCATCTCCCTAGTGCGTGACTCATGGTATCAGCGAAAGCAAGGTAAAGGTCGTGGTTAACCACTCTCTGCCGGCCTTCCAAGGAAGAGGGCTAATAATTTGGCACTAAGAATCAGTTCGTACGTGTGGGTAAAGTTGTTCAGCCCAGCAGGGTTAATAATATTTTTGAAAAGCCGTGTCCAGGGTTGTGGTCGAGTTGGGAACGGATTCTGTGATCATAGAGAACTATAACCGAATGATAAAACTTGTCAACTAATGTGAGATCTGGAGTACTTCCTCGGGGTTGTTTGAGGGGGTAGTCCGGGAAGAGAGGATCTGTTGTTAATGGTACTTGGTGGATATCAAAGGTGATTCTAAGAGCTAGAGCTGAAGTCTTCTTATCCCCTTTTGAAAATGATCTGACTAGACGAGTTTCTTCTCCCTCTTGTTTTGAAAAACAAAAGATGTCTTTATGCAAAATAACTCCACTATCCATAAGTCTTGCGGAGTACACCCTGTACTCAGCCTTGCTTCGTTGATGTTTTCTACAGATGAAGCTACTCCAACTGAAGGTGGTTTCTACGTCGAAGTCGACGAGTAGTCGGGGTTCCCGGGCAACAGCCTAGGATCTATGGAAGGGTTGCTACTTTTTTTAAGGCCTCTTAGGCCCTTTGCTAAGTTTGTTGTTTAGAATAACTTGTTTGCTTCTGTTGTTTGATGTAATGATGGGTCTGTGACCCTGGCTTGTATGACTGGCTTGTAACTCTCCTAAGAGTTTACCTTTTTATTGTATGGTTTGTATGTTCTGTAATGTTACCGATCTTTCCCTGCGTGTTTTGGAATTTAGGTTAGGCTTATGTCAGATGAGGATCTGGTATTTGTCTAGCCCTGATCCCGGGTCGTGACAGATTTTGGTATCAGAGCCGGACTGCCTATAGGAAACCCTTCTAGCTGGTCGATGTTGAGTCTAGAGTTTGAGAAAACTATTTGAAAGCTAAAAACTATTTGCAGAACTCTGAATAGGATTCTTTTTACTCCTTATCCAAGGTTGTTCTATTGCTGAGTTATCTTACCTAGTTTGTGTTGCAAAGTTTTCATTTCTCATCTATCATTTCAATCTCTTAGGATATACGGGTTTGGGTTGTTTTCCCCTAAGTACTCCGTACTTGGTTGCAAGGCTAAGAGTTTCCAAGATGTATCTTTGCAACTGAAGCATTGTTTTTCAACTTTGCTAAGGATGCCTCCAATCCCGCTCTCTATTCTTTTGTGACTTGTTGGTATCATATCATGCTTGCATTCCATTGTTATGGTTTGTATCTAAGTTGGTAGCGTATACGTTTCGTATGCTTGTTCTACTGCCATACTTAATGCATTGATATAATTTTCATCCACATGTTCACCTCTACCATTTTTTATATGGTTTTGGCCATCCTTCGTTGTACCCTTTTGGTGAATCCATTCTCATGGTTTCTGTTTTCTTATCAGGATGCCGGCTGGTACCCGTGGTTCTGTTGGCCGTCGAGGAAACAATGATGCTGATCAGGAACTTCCACCACCTCCCACAATGGCCGAGGTTCTCAACAACATTGAGACCAACCGTCTGCAGAATGAACGCCTTCTGGAGCGTGTGGCGCAGAACACTGAACGTCGTCCTGACGACTTTGTCACACTTGGAGATTTCATCCGCTCTTTTCCTCCAATCTTCACCCACTCCAAGGAGCCCCTTGAAGCTGATGATTGGCTCCGCATCATAGAGCGCAAGTTCAGTGCTCTTCATGTCCGTCCCGCTGGCCGTGTCAACTTCGCCACCTATCAACTGGAAGGTGAGGCTGGTGTTTGGTTGGAAGGTTTTCACAATCTGCAAGCTCAGGGACATGTTGTTACCTGGGAGGAGTTCGTTGCAGCATTACGTGCCTCTTATATCCCTAAGCCCATCATGGATCTCAAAAGGAGGGAGTTTTTGGATCTGACTCAGGGGCGTAAGGATATTGAAACCTATGGGCGTGAGTTTACTCGCTTGGCTCGTTATGCAACCAGGGATGTGACCGATGATGAAGATAAGCAAGAGCTGTTTCGTAAGGGACTTAACCTTGCACTTCGCTATGAGTTGCTGCCCTTCAAGTTCCAGTCTTTCCAGGACTTGCACAATCAGGCTCTTACCTTAGAGCATGGAAGGAAGGATATGGAAGTCTCTCAGAAGCGTGAAGAAGGAAATTCTCGTGCTTCTTCCTTTGGTAACAAGAAGCGCCGTGTCTTTGTTCCATACAATGCTGTGCCTCGTGCTCCTTATGCACCCAAGTCTTCTGGCAATAATTATCGTCAGCCATAGTCAAATACTGGTGGATCAAACTATCATCCTCCTGCTGGTTCTCACACTGGGGTTACCTGTTACTCCTGTGGTCAGCCTGGTCACTACTCAAGGGAGTGTTCTCAAAGGGTTGCCAGTCGCAATGATCAGTAGGCAACGAAGAATGATAAATCTCAAGGTGCTGGACATGGTCGTCTGACCCATGTCACTGTTAAGGAAGCTCAGGAAGATCCACGCGTCATTCTGGGTATGCTCCATGTCAATTCAATTCTTGCAACGGTTCTGTTTGATTCTGGAGCATCGCATACATTCATGTCAAATTTGTTTGCTCAAGAGCATGGGATAAATTTTGAACCCTTGTCCACCCCTTTGACCATCCATTCCCCGGGTTCTAGCTGGTTCACCACTATGGTTAGTCATGGGAATGAGATTGACATAGCCTACCAAAAGTTCCCCACTTATTTCGTTGCACTCAAGTCATGTGACATTGATGTCATTCTGGGCATGGACTGGTTAACCAAGTATCAAGTCGTCATTGACTGTGCACTTAGAACAGTTTCTGTGACCTCTCCTGCTGTCATAACTGTCAAGTATTGGACTGATGGTTCAAAGTCTCCGTCAGCAGTTCTTAAACCTTTCTCGGAGTTGTATGCCATGGATGCCCTACCTACTCTCGAAGTCCAAGATGTCCATGTAGTCTGTGATTTCCCGGATGTCTTTCCTGAAGAGTTGCCTGGCATGCCACCTGATCGAAGTGTGGAGTTTGTCATTGAGCTAGTTCCTGGAACTGCTCCTATTTCCAAAAGATCTTACCGCATGTCTCCTCATGAGTTGGTTGAGTTGAAGAAGCAACTTGAAGAGTTAGAGGGTCTAGGATACATCCAACCTAGTACATCCTATTGGGGTTGCCCTACCATGTTTGTCAAGAAGAGGGATACAAATATTCCAAGATTGGTGGTTGATTACCGTCCACTCAACGTGGTGACAATCAAGAATAAGTACCCACTTCCCCGGATAAATGACCTCTTTGATCAATTAAGTGGTTCCACTATCTTCTCCAAAATGGACTTAAGATCAGGGTATCATCAAATCAAGATCAGAAAGGAGGATATTCCAAAGACAGCATTCACAACTCGTTGTGGTCTTTACGAGTATACGGTGATGTCCTTTGGGTTAACCAATGTCCCTGCCACATTTATGAGGCTCATGAACTCTGTCTTCATGGAGTATCTCGACAAGTTTGTCGTGGTATACATTGATGACATTCTAATCTACTCCGAGACCGAAGAAGAGCATGCCGAACATCTACGTTTGGTATTGACTAAACTTCGTGAACATCGTCTCTATGCCAAGTTTTCCAAATGTGAGTTATGGTTACAAGAGCTCGTCTTCCTTGGATATGTTGTGTCTGCAAGTGGTGTTGCTGTCATACCGGATAAGGTTCATACCATTCTGGAATGGAAGTCACCTACTTTAGTCAAGGAAGTCCGAAGTTTTCTCAGAATGGCTGGATATTACCGCCGATTCATCGAGAACTTCTCCAAGATAGCCAAGCTTATGACGGATATTCTTAAGAAAGATAAGAAGTTTGAATGGTAAGAAAAGGCAGAAGAAAGCTTCCAAGCTTTGAAAACTAATCTAATCATTGCTCCTGTGCTTGTCCTTCCGGACACAAGCAAGGACTTCGTCATCTTTTGTGATGCTTCTCTCCAAGGGCTCGGTTGTGTGTTGATGCAAGATGGTCATGTAGTGGCCTATGCTTCTCGACAGTTGAAGCCACATGAGAACAATTATCCAACCCATGATCTCGAGCTCGCTGCTGTCTTTCATGCTCTTAAGCAATGGCGACATTACCTCATCGGTAACCATTGTGAACTTTACTCGGATCATCAAAGCCTAAAGTACCTCTTCACCCAACAAGAACTGAATCTCAGGCAAAGACGTTGATTTTAACTCATCAAAGATTATGATTTGGGTCTCAACTACCAACCCGGCAAAGCCAATGTCTTAGCTGATGCGCTAAGTCAGAAGTCTTATTGCAACAATATGATGATTTCACAAGCCCAACCTGTTCTCTACGAGGAAATCAAGTGTCTTAATCTTGAAGTAGTTCCTTGTGGATTCCTTGCTAACCTTGAAATAAAATCTTATCTAGAGGACCAAATCAAGGAAGCTCAAAAGCAAGATGATGAAGTTACCAAGATCAAAGAACGTGTTGCAAGCGGTGAAGCTAAATGTTTCTCTGTCAATGGTCAAGGTATTCTATATTTCAGTAACCGGCTAGTGGTTCCAAACAGTCGGAAAATTAAAGATCTAATTCTTTTGGAAGCTCACGAATCCCCTCTATCTATCCATCCTGGTGGTACCAAGATGTACCAAGATCTCCGTCAAAGATTTTGGTGGAGTGGAATGAAACCAGAGATCGCTCGCTTTGTTGCAGAGTGCGACATTTGCGTTGTGGGAAGGCTAAACACCAAAGGCCTGCTGGACTTCTGCAGCCATTGAAAATTCCCCGAGTGGAAATGGGATGGAATTGGTATGGATTTTATCACTGGACTCCCAAGACACAAGCAGGAAATGATGCCATATGGGTAATAGTTGATCGGTTATCTAAAGTTGCTCATTTCCTTCCAGTTTGTGAAACTATCCGTGCTAGTCAATTGGCTGACCTATACATCTCTCGGATTGTCGTTCTTCATGGTGTTCCCAAGAAGATCATCTCGGATCGTGGAAGTTTGTTTACCTCCAAATTCTGGCAAAGTTTGCAAGAAGCAATGGGAACTCATGTCTCCTTCAGTACAGCCTATCATCCTAAAACTGGTGGTCAAACTGAAAGAGTGAATCAAATTCTTGAAGACATGCTCAAAGCGTGTGTCATATCCTTTGGAAAGAACAGGGAGAAATGTCTTCCTTTTGAGGAGTTCTCTTATAACAACAGTTTTCAATCTAGTTTGGGCATGGCACCTTTCCAATTCCTGTATGGGAGAACATGTCGAACACCGCTGAACTGGACAAAACCGGTGAAAGACAATGTTTTGGTCCGGACATGATCCAAGAAGCAAAAGATCAAGTTCGCATAATTCGAGAGCGTCTGAAGGCTGCTCAATCTCGTCAGAAGTCCAACTATGACCGTCATCATCTTGATGTTCATTATGAAGTTGGTGATCAAGTCTATCTCTGGGTCACTACTCTGAAGGGTGTCCATCGATTCGGTATCAAAGGCTAATTGGCTCCTCGCTATGTTGGTCCCTTTCGCATTCTCTCCAAGGGGGGTGAGCTTGCCTACCAATTGGATCTACCTTCAACTTTTCCAGAGGTTCATGATGTCTTTCATGTGTCTCAACTCAAGCGTTGCTTCAAAGATCCCATTCGTGGTGTGGACCATGAAACTTGGATCTCCAAGATGATCTAACCTACCGAGAATACCCTATTCGTATTCTTGATGAAATCGAGCGCAAGACTCGTCGCCATACCATCAAGTTCTTGAAAGTTCAATGGTCTCATCACTCTGAGTCAGAAGCAACCTGGGAGAGCGAAGATCGTCTTCGATCTGAGTATCCTGTTTCTTTTCTAAAACCTAGGAATCTCGGGTCGAGATTCTTGTAAGTGGGGTAGAGATGTAACATACCACCTTTTGTGTAATATAAATAAGGACATGTTTGAGCATTGCATGCATAACACTTGCACTTTGATTCAACCAAAGAAGAACAAACAAAACCCTAAACCCTAATAGCTTTCTCTCTCTTTTTGAATCAATTCAAATGGTTTCTATAATTTGAAAATCCTCAAAACAAATGGAGCCCAAATTGTGTTGAGGGACCCTAGTGTTTTCAAATATTATACAAAAGTTTCTGTAAATTGAAATCATTCAAAAAAAACTGGTTCGAATTCCAAATATAAAAAGAAACCAGAAAAATAGAAATAGAAAAGGATTTCCTGGAAAAAAATCTGTCTAAACTAGCTGCTGGGTCGAGCCCACCTCCCTCTCTCTCTTTCTGTCGCCAGCAGCCAGCCCACCCGGAGCCCAACCCTGGCCCCGTACCGGTTCGTCGTTTCTGTCGGCCGTCTTCCACCTCCCGATCGAGCTAAGAAGCTCGCTGGCGGCGCCACCGTCGCTGGCGAGCGCCGCGATTCGTGTCGCCGCCCCCGAGTGCCTATATGACCCCCAGAGCTGCCTCCGACAACCCTAGCCCGCAACTTCCCCCTCTCTGTAGCTCTGCCGCTGCTCGTCCCCGTCGTCTCCGTCCACCCCAGCTCAAGCCAACGCCACCGCTAGATGCCCCGTGCCGCCCTCGTTCTTCCCCTTGAAGCTCGCGTGCTGGGACGCTCTCCTCTCCCCGGAATCGAGCTCGAAACGCCGTCGAACGCCGCCGTTGTCTCCGTCGATCCGCCATCGTCCGGCCTTCCCAAGCTTCGCCACCACCCCTGTCGTGCTCGCGGTGATCCAACGGTGCTAACGCACCCCTCCGTTTTCCCTCTCCCCCTCTGTGTTGTCCTCCCCGCGAGAGCCCGACGCCGCCGCCGCTGTTCGTCTCTGCGCTGCCATCTCCGGTCACCTCCTGCAAGTGACGCCGCCAGTTTCTGGTAGCCTGCAACACCCTCTTCCTAACTCCCCTAGCCTCTCATGCGCGCGCGTCCCCAATCTCCATCCCCGAGCTCAACCTAGGAGCAATGGCGTTGATGATGTTAGCATGACATCATCATGATGTCATATTTCTTTTTATTTTTCTTTAATGTTTTTTGTAATTGTTTTTATTAAATGGAAAATATATGACAGGTGGGCCCTGCCTGTCAGGGTTTTAATCATTTTTGTAAATGTTTTCTGAAAATAATAAAAGGCTGACATGTGGGCCCAAGTTTGGAAATTAATTTAAATATTCCAAAAATGTTTGAAATGAATTAAAAATTTGTGAAATTCATAACTAATTCATTTTAAATCAGAAAAATACAAATAATATACCAAAATGTTCAGAAAAATGAAACATATCCAACTAAGCAATAATCATACATTGTTAATCAACTTTGATAACAAGTTTAATTAGAAGAACCAATTGAACCCCACAGGTGATTCCGATGATTCCCCTGTTCTAGGGTTTGGATCTTCGGAACCCCCTTTAAAGTGATAAAGCGTGTTTTAGGGTTCAATTCAACACTATTTAACTTGTCATATCATCCATATTGTAAGAGCATTGCACATGCCATGTGTTGAGTGTTGTTTTTTTCTTTTCCGGTGATTGGTTCTCGCGAATAGGAACCGAACCCGAAGCTGAAGTCAACACCACCGAAGAGCAGTACCAGTCCAACCACGGACAAGGCAAGCGAAGCCCCACTCATATGCTATGTTTACAAAGTATTTGATTCTTGTCATATGCATTCGGTTCAACAGTCTTTGATCAGTAGACAGAGTAATCCTCTCTGATGCATGTTTCTTCTTGTGAACTAAATACCTGATCCACCGCTCCTAGCATAACTAGGGTTTGGCTTATGAGCGTCGCTAGTGCCACAGTTCAGTCAAGCTTAGCCATGCTTAGTGGTCCGATGCTGATTATTCAGGTGATGCACCGGAGATGCGAATGAATCTAGTATGGTAGGTTGTGGTGATGTGATCAAAGATGGATGATAAACATGCTAAGGTTTGTATGGGAGGCCACGTGGGTTGTGGTTTTTGTAGTCCCATACTTGCCACCCCTAGGACCCAATGTTCTTGCCTCTTGAACCAAGACGAGCGTACAACCACACGGGGGCCTGGAAACCCCCTCGACCAACTAACTTGCCTAGTAGATTCCATGAGTCACATAGTTTGGGCTTTCCATTCGACATACGCATATTGGTTGTTCTTGAATGGAGGTGAAGGAGGTGCATTCATAACAGGTAGGTAAGCGTGGCCGGGAACAAGAGATGCCCGTCATCCGTAATCTTGAACCCTGCGCACATCATTAGTGACCGGCTTCAGGACTTGACCCGTTATGGCGGCATCTCCCTAGTGCGTGACTCACGGTCTCAGCGAAAGCAAGGTAAAGGTCGTGGTCAACCACTCTCTGCCAGCCTTACAAGGAAGAGGGCTAATAATTTGGCATTAAGAATCGGTTGGTACGTGTGGGTAAAGTTGTACACCCCTGCAGGGTTAATAATCTTTTCGAAAAGCCGTGTCCACGGTTATGGATGACTTGGGAACAGATTCTGTGATCATAGAGAACTATAACCGAATGACAAAACTTGTCAACTAATGTGAGATCCGGAGTACTTCCTCAGGGTTGTTTGAGGGGGTAGTCTGGTAAGAGAGGATCTGTTGTTAATGGTACTTGGTGGATATCAAAGGTGATTCTAAGAGCTAGAGATGAAGTCTTCTTATCCCCTTTTGAAAATGATCTGACTAGACGAGTTTCTTCTCCCTCTTGTTTTGAAAAACAAAAGTTGGCTTTATGCAAAATAACTCCACTAGCCATAAGTCTTGCGGAGTACACCCTATACTCAGCCTTGCTTCGTCAATTTTTACTACAGATGAAGCTACTCCAACTGAAGGTGGTTTATACGTCGAAGTCGACGAGTAGTCGGGGTTCCCGGGCAGCAGCCTAGGATCTATGGAAGGGTCGCTACTTTTGTTAAGGCCTCTTAGTCCCTTTGCTAAGTTTGTTGTTTAGAACAACTTGTTTGCTTCCGTTGTTTGATTTAATGATGGGTCTATGACCCTGGCTTGTATGACTGGTTTGTAACTCTCTTAAGAGTTTACCTTTTTATTGTATGGTTTGTATGTTCTGTAATGTTACCGATCTTTCTCTGCGTGTTTCGGAATTTAGGTTAGGCTTATGTCAGATGAGGATCTGGTATTTGTCTAGCCCTGATCCCGGGTCGTGACACTTACCAAGTGTCAATACACTTGAATCTTGATTCAATCCTTCATGTGCGACAAGTACCTTTCTTGTCGTTTCCATATTAAACTCATTCAATATCTCATCTATGTACATTTGGCACAACCATATTAGTGTCTCAATTTATCCCTATAGACATTGATACCTAATATTCGGGTTTTGCCTAAGTATTTCATTGAAATGAAATTCTTAACCTGTGTCAATAAAAGATACATAATTTCCAATCAACAATATGTCTTCCAAATAATGTATTAGAAATATGTCTTAGCAGTCCCACTTAATTTCTTGCAAACGCAAGCATCTTCGTCGTCTCTAATGAAATTAAACTCTTTTAACAGTTTCATCACAGTAAAGATTCCAACTCCGTGATGCTTACTTCAACCATTAAAGTTTGCATGCACTATTAGCATCCTTTGAATTAACAAAAACCCTTTGGATCGTGTCATGTACACGTCCTAGATAACCATTCTATTAGAAGACTTTGTTTTGTTTGTTTAACTATCATATACCAATATATGTAGTGGTTGCTATATTAATCCATCCAGACTAAATATCGCTATGAAAGATCAAATCTTGACATAGTCAACTCCTTGAACATTGTCGCAAACTCTTTCACGATATGTCGACAATTTCATAGATGTGAAACATTCATGACTATTTCTTTATAGATCCAAATACGACTGAAAGGTTTTACACCTTTCCAAACGGTCTTCCAAGTTCAAAAACTTGATCTCTCGTGTATGGAACTATCATGGATTCTATGGCTTCAAGTCATTTGACAGAGTCAGGGCCCATCATTGCTTCTTTGCATATAGTTGGTTCATCATTGTCAAACAATAATAATTTACTCAAAAATCTTAGTATTTGATTGTTTACCCAACCTACTTGGTTCAATAGGAACTTAGTCCTCCGTGACCACAACCTTTGAGGCACGTGAGCCATGAGCATTATTTCTGCCACTGGGACACTTTCCGGTGCTACGCAACTCAGCACATATTAGCTAAGGTTCGGTAACCTTATCAAAGTTTCTATTGTCCTCCCACTTAATTTTTCACGAAAAGTTCATTCTAAATAAACTTGACGTTCTAAGTGACAAGCACTTTTGTCTTCGGCGTTATGGAGGTATACCCAACGGTTATTCGAAATAACATACAAAGATATGCTCATCGGATTTTGGTTGTAAACATTTTACTTATGCCTATCATACCATAAATAAATGACAACTTGGGTTTTATCCGGAACCACAACTTATATGGTGTAATTTCAACAGATCACGATGGTGCTCTTTTTAGTGTAAAAATGGTAGTCACTAAAGATTTAGTCTTTAAAATACAATACCAGTTTATTACGGACACCTTTGATCTCACCATGTCACACAAGGTTTCATTGCATATCTCAAACACTCTATACTCCTATGGTGTTTCAGGAAATGAAAATCCATGGAACGATTCCTCAAATCTTAGGTCTTATGCTAAAGTTGTAACTCAAATATATTTTCTTTATGATCCAATCATAAACTCCTTATTTTATTGTTACAATGATTTGCCACTTCATCTTGAAAGTCTTTGAAAATTTTCAAATGTTTCACATTTCTTCCTCATTAAGTAAATATACACATATATTCACTAAAATTTCCAGAGAAAGCATATGAAGTTGAAATCCATCGCTCACGACTACACATAATGAACTACATAAATCAATATGTAAAATTTCCAATAAGTTAGTCGTTCGTTCTTCTTCGGCCTTTGAACGAAGTTTTAATTATCTCCAAGAAAGTCTCACAAGCGTCATTTGATCATATTCAAAAGACTCCAAAATTCCATCAACATGGAGTTTCTACATGTTTTCTTTCCAATATAATTTAAACGGCGAGGTAACTTCTTAAGTGATCTTTGTTGGGGATATACTTTTCAGGTATACCCACAAGACTCGCTGACTAGGGTTGTCCACCAACAGGTTAGAGCTTTGCTTCACGGGCGGCCCAGTCAGAGAAATAGGAGGAGTCACTTCCTGCTACGAAAAGGCCCAGAAGAGTTACCGACATAGGCATGTAGTATTACTTGTAGTCCAAGCTGTATCTAGTTACCGACTCTATAACGTAGCTGGATAGGTCTCTCCTGTAACCCTAGGCCTCGGTGACTATATAAACTGGCCCTTTGGGAGCCTTTAGGGCACTAGATCATAGATCAACCACACCCTAATCGCATAGGCAAACCTCTCTTGTAATCCACTGTAACATCCGGCTCTCGCCGACATATTACTAGGTTGCTAGAAGGAGTAGGATCCGATCACCGCAGTCGGATCTGAACCTGGATAAACTTGTGCTCACCGCTCCCGGAACACCATACGTCTCACACCCCATCTTCTCAACGCCTTCAGTCCCCCTATGGCGTACTTGTGAACAATCCGACAATAGTTGGCGCCCACCATGGGGCAGGTGACTTTCGGGGCTTCGTTTCAGGCGGAATCTACGCGTGCAGGAATCGGCAAAACAATCGCCATAGGTCGCGTGGTCTATGCCAGTGATGTCCCTCTCGTTATTCTCGATGAGACTTGGATTCTGGCTAGGGAGCCCGTGACAACCTACACCATCATTTCCATCGGCGAGATCGACATCTACCTCGGCTTTGCTGAACCCGCCCAACCCACCCTTGAGGTGATGACCATGGTGGAAGAAAAATCCGGATTTGCTTTGTCCGCAGAGGCGGAAGATTTCAAGATCCTGGAAAAACCTGAACCAACCTAGCTCTCTCCTCTATTTAAAGAAGTGGTGGAAGAAAAATCCAGATCTGATCTCATCATTGAGATCGGATACACGGATAAGGAGTATATTCGCTTCTGATCCAACTATGTCTATGCTGAAGCAGGAAAATCACTCTCGAGGTACAAGACTGAGAAGACGCCCCCGCGTTAACTGCAGGATAGAGGCGGAAGTCAAGATGCACCGGTACCTAAAGACCATGAAAAAGAAGAAGCATTTCTTCGTGTATCACGTGGGCTCTGGATTCGACTCTGTCGATGCTGGATCCAGAAAAGATTCAGTTCTTGATGCTATTGGAGAAAATACTGACTCACCTTCTCCCCCTCAGGAATCACTAACGTCGCAGGAACTCCGAGAATTCGAGAAGGAGATGGAAGAGTACAAAGAGGAATACGCCTCCAAGCTAGCGGAAGGTGAGCCAGAGACTCCTCCGAGTCCATATGATATCATGGACGAAGGCTACACCACGCAAGATGACATGGACACCGGAGACTCGTCCGAGGTCCATAAGCCAACTACAACAGAAAGTACTGATAGAAGTTTATCTCCCGGAACCAGACCAAAAGCCATATTTTCCACTGGTACGCATGTTAAGGCTACTGCGCAGTCAAAGAAAAAGAAGACGACCAAAAACCCGACATCGACAAAGCCGATTGAGGAAGCCAACAAAGAGGAAGTTGATGAAGAGATCGAGATTGAGAATTAGGACAAAGATCCGATTAATCCCACACCGATCGACCCTCCTGTGGATGGACACATCGTCACCAAGGGCGCCGTGAAATCTACGGAGACGCTCTCACGATACCAATCCCAACTACTTTAGATCTTACTCCGGAGGAGCTAGAGAAAAGGGCCGAGGACCTGGAAAAGCATTGTTTGTTTTTGCTCGAAGAGGCTGCCCACATCGTCAAGCTTAGACAACAGATAGATAGCAATCCTGCCTAGTATTAGACAGAATTCAAGCGACTGCCAAACAAGAAAGGGGAGGTCTGGTTCTTGCTAATAGGAACCCGGATGTCCACGGAGATTTATTCAATGGTAAAACAAGAGAGAAGATCCGAGTCAACAGCACGCCAGTGGAGAACGTTGCGGCTGCTCGAGCCATCCTCGCCAATAATCCGCCTCCAGAACAGGTCCGACAATGTGTAGCGTTGCTCAACAAAGGATTGAAACAGCAAAAGACAGCCGCGTCATTCAGTGGCAAGCTGGCCTCAAGGTCGCAATTTTGCCACACTGGAGCAGGCCAAAGTGCTCATGAAAGACCCTACAGGGACATGGATCAGCGTCACCGTCCCCGGAAGAAGAAAATTCAAGGACCAGATCAAATGGTCATCATCGCAGGGCCATGCCGGACTGGTCGAGAGTAATTGCGGCTATGTCTGAAGATGCCATCAGGGCATTGGTGCCTCACCAGGACCATTGTCGGCAGAATAATCGCCACAGAGAAGACCCGGAGGTGCGCCACCAGTGAGAACAAGATCGGCTAAGAATTCCACCCCCTAGTCGTCCGAATGGTAACGTCGGACGAGGAAATGACCCGGATCGTCTTGAATCAAGTAGGGATAGAGCCCGAAGAAATCAACCTCGGACTTAGCATTATGAGGCTCCAAGGACATGACGCTCAGCTGGAAATAACCCGCCAGAGCCACCATCACCATCCAACAGCGACCATGAAGGATCTCATCAAAGACATTGTAACATCCCTAAAATCATGTTTCAAAAACTCATGCATATCATCCATGCATCCATGATCATGTAAGATTTCATTTCAAAATCATTTCAAAACAGAAGCATATGTGCTCATTATTTTATGTATGAATGCTCTAGCCTTTGTGCTACTTGCTATTGAGAAAGGTACTAATCTTCACTCAGTATTGTTTAGAATCCTAACTTAAGTGATTTCAAAAGCTTAAACAAAGTTTCAAAACAAAATATGAAATAAAACCAAATCTATGCCTTTTATCACATCTCATAAAGGCTTGGTTTTATTTTTCATTTTCAAATAACCCAAGGGTGTTTGTGTTTACAGTAGTGTTTGACTCATATTTGAGTACAAGTTTCACTGTACAAAAATCTTGAGAAGGTTTGAATTCAAATTGAATTGAAATGAAGTTTGAAAACCAATTCTAGAAAACCAAACAGAAAAAGAAAAGGATTAAAGTGGAAAAAAATAAACAGACAGCCATTCTGGCCCAACCCAGCCCAACTCGACCCAGCTAGCCCAGCAGCATAACCCCGCAAACCATTTTTCTTTACTCGCACCCGCACCCACTGAGTCGTTGACCGCCTGGACCCATCCCCACTCCATTTCTCTCGCTGGCAAGTGGACCCTGCGACCACGCCATTCCGTCCCTAATCAACGCGCCGAGGCGCTCAACATTACTCGCCGCGCCATCGCTAAGTATTGCCATTGATACAGCGCGTAATCACCGCCCCCTCCTGGCTATTTAAC
Source organism: Avena insularis (assembly GCA_023614405.1). Taxonomy (NCBI): domain Eukaryota; kingdom Viridiplantae; phylum Streptophyta; class Magnoliopsida; order Poales; family Poaceae; genus Avena; species Avena insularis. The sequence goes on from CM042695.1 coordinate 117,143,294, forward strand.
CCCCTCTGCACCGCGAGCATTTCCCCTCACCTAGCGCCACCACTCCGCCACCAGGCTGCACGTATTCGAACTCACTCCGCCGCTGCACAGATGCACTCCGGCGGGCGATTCCGGTAAGCTCCCCGTACCCCTTGACTCCTAGCTTCTCCAGAACAACCACTGCATCTTTGCGCTTCGATTGACACCGCTGCTATATGCTAGGACAACCCCGAGCGTCGGCAACGTTGACGACTAAGCAAACCCGACGATGCACTCAACTCCGGCGAGCAAATCTGGTTAGTCTGGAGCGCGCCTTGCCCTCTCTCTGATACTCACATGACCAGTATCACTCCCCGCATCTAACGCACCACTTGTTTGACTCTGGCATGATCTACAACATCGGCAACAACGATGAACAGCCATGCCCGACGACAGGCTCTGCTCCGACAAGAAATCCCACCGTGTCCGTGCACCCCTTGACAAGCCACTGCCACGTTGACCTCCAGCACACCTCTGCGAGTCTGGTAAGCATATCCAATCACTTCCTCGCTTCCTGTAGCCGCCGCGACGCTGTAGACCGAGCGCTCCGCCTCTCACCGTCGCCGCGCGCCGCCAGTTAGTGGTCGCTTGACCAGCGACCGTTAGATCTTGATCCATCGGCTGCGTTAGAATCATTTAGCGAAGGGGTACGCATTAGATCTGGCCGTATATTTTCATTTAGATCGTGTGGCTCTCGTTGATCGATCCTCCCGAACCGGTACTAACCAATTGGAACACGCCGCGTGTCTGTTAGTTTGATTTAAAATCTGAATTTGGATCTATTAAATGTTTAAACTTGTTTAATTCATAACTTTTGATTCCCACGTCCAAATTTGACAAATTTTATATCAATGGAATCAAGAGAGAAAGCCCTTTCCATATATGCAATGTGTTTAAGGTTTTGTTTCTGTTAAAATGGTTATTTTTACAGAAACATGTGTAGGCCTATTTTGTGTATATCAATTATTTGGGAAATGTTTTAATGGTCAAATAAATGTTGTTTGGCAAGTTTTGAACTTGTTAATGAATCAGTACTGTGCACTTGTCTTGTTGAGTATAGAAAATCATCACATATCATATTGCATGCATCCATATATTTTTGCTTGTATATATTTTGTTTGTGATTTGGTGTTATCATTTTATGTGTAGATTTTGGTGCAAATAGTGATTGTGATTGTGAGGATTGTAGCTACTCTCCAAACTACCAAGGCAAGTGGTGCTTCATGATTTTATTCCTATGTTTTTCAAATATGCATTAGAAATATTTTTGCTAGACTTGCATGGATAAATTTTGTTCTTTATATGCTATGCTTGGGAAATCCTAGTAGTTGTAGAATTGCTAGAAATTTCTAAGTTAGGATGTTTATCTATGCCATGCTTAGCCTAGCTAGTAGCAACCAAGGGTGGTAAAATATTCATGCTATGATAAAATATTTCTAAGTCTTTGGACTTGTGTTTTGCTTAATAAAACAACTAAGTGAATGAAACACCTGGGTGGAATGGAAGGAATGGTTTATGTTGAGTGGTTACACAAGGCCCATTTCTATGGTCTACCTTGTGTATCTCACTTGTGGAAAGCCACCCAGGAACAAAGGGATTTGAGAGGCCAAATGTTAAGAAGCTTCTAGTGTAGCCACTTGGCAATATGGGCTCTGCCTGGATCATATAGGTTGCAATAACTTAGCCATTTGGACAGTTGGTGGTAGTGGGATGATAGGTTGGAGCACGTCCAATTGGTCTAAGGGAAGGCTTCTGAAAGGTCCTGTTTTGGTGAAAATCAAGTCTTGTGGGGAAAGTGCATAACCTCTGCAGATGGAAGAATCTAAGTAGTTAGCCATGTCCCTGGTATTGGACAATTTGAGCATCAAGACATGGAATCTATCAAAAATCTCCTCATCCAAATTTCTAAGTAAAACTTGTGGTTGAACAAGGGTGAAGGACCCCAATGTCTATTGGTGGTTCCTTGGGAAAAGATTATCAAAGAAAATCTTAGTGTTTTCAACTGATAGGCAAAACCTATTTTGAGCAAAGCAAGCCTAAGCTACACTTAGCCAAAATTCATATAGCATTTAGTCCACCAATATTCTACTAAGGTATCACTTGCCAATACTATTCCAAAGTATTGACCCACTGTGGCTGTAACTTGTGATGTTGCAGGTTATTCTGATGATGATTAGGAGTCATGAGTCTACACTCAACATGCTTTCCTGTGGCACATGAAGATGAATACTTATTTATCTCATTATATTTATGAACTCTTGTATTAGGCATGTGGCCATGGAGTTGTAAAAGACTATGTTTGTCTCTGGAATGATATGTAATAATGACCTTTGTTTCTGTATACTTCATCTTAAACTGTGGATGCTAGCATTGATCCAGGGACTAGCATTGCAATCACAGGGATCCTTTCCTTTACAAAGGAGGGATCTTACAGCCATGGAAGCCGTAGGGGCAGAGGTGGAGATGTTGGAAGGAGAAGTGGGAATCCGACAATGCCGTGCAGAAGCCGCGAGCCTCCAAGGCGTAGATCTCTCTCGCCAATCGACGCTCACCATCGCATTGAGTCAAACATGGCAGTGCGGCCGTATGAGTAAGAGGACGCATATGTGGGAACCAAATGCTTTGGCCCACGTATCCATCGAACCAAATTTCTGGTTGACTTAGGCATTGCCAAACACATTCAACCCTACGACGGTGCAACTCGTCTAGATACTTGGCTTCAAGATTTTTTTCCAGGCTTTCTGCATCGCCAAAGTAGGAAACAACCTGGTTGCAGTTCGATATCTCCCACTTATGTTGTGGAAGATGGCTCGATCATGGATCAATGAACTACCAGAGAACTCGATTCACAACTGGTATGATATGCAAAGTGTGTTCTTTCAAACTTAGAGGGAACATACAGGAGGCCCTGCACAGTCGGAGACTTGCAGTGTTGCACTCAAAGACCCGGAGAAACTTGTTGGGATTACCTTGAATGCTAGATCGACACGAAGAAATCTTGCGAGGGAGAACTGCAATTGAAGATTTCATTGCAGGACTCCCAATCGGAGTTTTGCGTCATTGACTGAAGCGTGACCATGTCATAGATCTGGAGAGATGATAGAAACAACGAGAAAGTATGCTCACGCAGATGACGATTCAGATGGACTGCTAAATATTCTGGCCAATCCGAATGCAGCCAAGTAGCAGAAGCAGTACACTCAGAAGCATAAGAATACCTCGGAAGATAAACTGGCTCTGGAAAACGCAGTTGTTAACGCAACGTTCGGATCCGGAGGACGAGGAGGGCGCGGAGGCGGCTGAGGATGAGATCACGGAATTTCTCAGGTCCAGGGTAGAGGATATTAACAGCCCGAAAAATCATATTCCTGGGCCGACATCACCAACAACCATTGTGTGCATCACCTATATGCGAATGGAGGTTCAGCCGACACAAATGCCGAATGTCGTTTCAATGACGACATCAAGAAAGACAAATTCGCCGGCTATAGAGCCAAGCGACGAAAAGGAAAGAAAAGCTCCGAGAAATGCAAGGATCCCAAGGAAGATTCCGACATGGAAGAAAAGGACGCCGCACAACCAAGTCGGATGGAAAGAAGGATTATCCCATGATGTCTACGCACTTCTATTCTTGTAGACGGTTGTTGGGCCTCCAAGTGCAGAGGTTTGTAGAACAGCAGCAAGTTTCCCTTAAGTGGATTACCCAAGGTTTATCGAACTCAGGAAGGAAGTGGTCAAAGGTATTCCCTCTCAAGCAATCCTGCAATCAAGATACAAGAAGTCTCTTGTGTCCCCAACACACCCAATATAGGTGCACTAGTTCGGCGAAGAGATAGTGAATACAAGTGGTAACGGTGCCAGAAAATAGCTTGGCGGTGAGGTAAATACTAATGCAAGCAAACATGCAACAAATCTAGATGCAAACGGTGTTTCAATGTTTAGAAACAAGGCCTAGGGATCATACTTTCACAAGTGAACACTATCTCATATAAATATCCTCTCTTCATGATACTACTCTCCGGTTGGACACTCTAATCCACGATAGGGCCTTCCCCAATCTAGATAACCCCACACTGTCACCTTGAGCGCTAGATGGTTGCAACAAACACCACAATTTCATAGAGACATCCAACTCCAAATATAACTCATAACAAATATTCAATCTAGCCAAAGTGCCGCACACGCTATGCACGGTGGCACTTTCACACATGTGGGGAAGAGCATAGATCTATTAAAGCACAAGGAGTATTTATGTAGACTCAAGCCTAAGTACCACCATGGCGTGCACACTGTCACTTTAACACACACGGGGAGAGCAGAGATCTAATGAAGCACTTGAGTAGCAAGGTAGATCTACTTGATTACAAAGCTCATGATCACAATATGACCATGCATAGAGAGAGATGAACACATAGCTACCGGTAGAGCCCTTAGCCTCGAGAGAGAACTACTCCCTCCTCATCATGGGAATCAGCAACGGTGATGAACATGGCGATGGAGATGGCTCCGGGGGCACTTCCCCATCCCGACAGGGTGTCGGAACAGAGACTTTCTGTCCCTCGAATCTCCCCTTCGGTGGCGGCGGCGCTATGGAGGTTTTCGTGGATTTCTTCTGGATGCCCTAGGTTTTTTGGGTCGGAGGCTTCTTATAGGCACAGGAATCAAGGTCGGTGGGGATCCAGGAGGGCCCACACCCCTCCAGGCGCCTCCAGGGCTTGCCCGCGCCTACGGGGATGCGGCCAGCCTGTGGCCCCCCTCCGGCTCTGCTTCGTGGTTCCGTGTTGCTCGGGAAAAATAATAACTTAAGCTTTTGTCCCGTCCGATTTCGAGAATATATATTTTCTGCCTTTCTAGAACCAAAAACAGAAGAAAACATGCAATTGGCACTATGGCAACTTGTTAATAGGTTAGTTCCAGAAAAGATATAAAAACACCTCAAAGTATAGACAAAGCAAAGTAGATACAAAACAAGCATGGAGCATCAAAAATTATAGATACGTTTCCAACATATCAAGCATCCCCAAGCTTAACTCCTGCTCGTCCTCGAGTAGGTAAGTGATAAAAAGAATAATTTTTGAGGTGACATGCTCCCTCACAATAAAGATCAAACCATTTGCAAGCATTGAAAGCTAGGATCAAAGAACTCTAAACATGTGCATGAAAGATGGAGTTCTAACAATAGGACATAGTAACTATGCATGCAACATGAAAGGCTACAAACAAAGATCATGAATAACATGCATTGAAAAACGTTTGTTTGTTTCACATACACAAAACATAGCATAATGGCATTCATCTTGTCCCTCATAGAGTAGCAAATAGATGCATAGGACACCTTCAAAGTTCACAAGGGTGACTAGAAACAAGTAGCACATGGACAAGTAATATCACAATACATCAATCAATAAGTTTTGGGACACTACACACAGAATGACAACTATGCTCTCTTAATGGTGCCTAAAGGTAGAAGGTGGAGACTCAATAATGGTGGAATAAAAGCCTTTTATAAAGGAAGCAGGGATTTCAAGTTTCAAAAAGAGCTTCCAAAAATTATGGTACTTGTTAGCTTTCAGCCCTCATTGCCCCTATCATAAGCATCTTGAAGTGGTTAAGGTTAAAGTGGCAAAGATGGAGTATATGCTTGACGAAGTATAAGTTGGCAATCTCAAGTCCCTTGAATACGAGGGTCACACCTCATGCATACTCAACTTTGGGTCCAGGTAAGTTCTTGTCATTGTAAGTATTTGCATATCATTGAGAACTGCCAACGGGGTACCCCTTGCACATGGTACAGGAGCTTTCCCATAACCAAAATGAAAAGGCAAGCAGACAATGAGCATCTCAGCAATCTTCTTATGTACCATGGGAATATGGTGCTTTTTTCTCTCTTTCCTCTTTTCTCAATGTATCTCTTTTTTATAAGAAGAATGCTTCACAGATGTCACTATGGTGATGCTGCAAGTTTCCACCATGATTAGGCATGGCTTAGACTAGCGCCCAGGCGTTTCTCTAACACGGGATACAAACTCCATGGACTTACAAGTTCCCTCTTTATTTCACACCGGTGACATCCATAGACAAAATAACATGATATCAACAGAGTACAACAAGGTACAAGTGCAATGTTCAAAACGTTCCCCGTGACAGCACGGTTCTGCTAATTCCAACTTATAAGTGCAAGCATATACAACAAAGTTTTCACAATGGTTCAAGTTTATTAGGGTCAAAGAATAAAGTGTGCCATCAAGTTCGTGAGGGCTTTAATCACTAAGTTTTCACATAACAAAATAGTTTTTATTTGGAAGATAGCTGAAAACAAAAATATACTTTGGAATGGTGTAACACACCGTGCATAGGAGTTTATAGTGGACACTTTGGAATAACTTGGTTTCTTGGGAGTTGGAAGGATGAGTAGAGCTTACTCATACAAGTGGAGGCTAGCAAAAGACTGGGAGCAACCAACTAAGAGAGCAATAATGGCCATAATCATGCAGAGCAACAAACATTACTAATCAATGCATAGAGTGGTACTACAAGTCAAGGAATAAATGATCATAGAGGCCATGGTGACATGTTCATAGTTATAACATGGTGTGAGCATGTGCTAAGTCAACCCAAACAAAGCATCAAAGGAGAATACCGCAATACTATGCTTTTGTATGCTAAAACAATGCATAACTTATTCAAGGCACACTAAGCAATCCCAATTGTTTGGAACAAGACATGCTACAGCAATAATCACTAAGCATAAGGTCAAAACAACACCTAGCATGTCATTCTAAAGTCTAAGTCACAGTCAATGCAAGCTCCTCTTGCACTTACAAGAAAGAACTTACTACTCCTTTCCAACACCAAGCAACTTATTTGAAACAACTCAGAAAGATAATAATCAATAAATATCAGTGAGCTTGTCTCACAAATCCACAAAGAAGAACTAAAAAGTTCTAAGCTGAAAGCTCAGGAAAACTAAGGCTAAACACAGTGCTAGCAAAAGATAACACGCACAGAACAATAAGAGTGAAAACTAGAGTGTTCTAGGCAATGAAAACATAGTGTGTCTATCTCCAAAAAGGTGTGTTGTGACCAACCAACCTACTCAATAAAACTAAGAAAACGAAAACCAAAAACAAAAACTAAGACGCTCCAAGAACAACACAACTGTGCATGAAACAATAAAAACGAAGTGTCTAGAAAGACCTGAGATTTTTATTGATGAAGAAGGGGATGCCTTGGGAATCCACAAGCTTTGACGCTTGTACCTCTTGAATATTTCTTGGGGTGACACGGGGTGCCATCCCCAAGCTTGAGCTTTTGTCTATTCTTCATCTCATTACATCATTCTTTCTCTACATCTGAAATTTTTCCTTCATAGAAAACTTCACACAATCTTCATTAGCAACATTAGATTATTCAAAAGATATTAGACCTCTGGCAAAGCTTTGGAATAGAAAGGCTTTTCACTAAAAACACAAGATACTGTAGCAACTTATTCAAAAAGCTCAATTTCCCAAAAAGAACCCAAAAAGGAATCAATAAGAAGCAAATGCAAATAATGGCAGAAATCTATCAAAACAGTCTAGCAGGTAGAAACCGATTTTTTCGAAGACCTTATGTTGCTCAAATAAAAAAGTCTTAATCCGAGTTACAGAGACTCCTCGAGATTTTTTTTGTGGAGGACAGAAATCTATTTCGGGACAGCAAATCCCCAAATCTTACTTCCCTCTCATTAGAGGTCATTCTTGACACAAAAAAGCAAACAAAAAGGATAAGGAGAGGTCATTACTGAAGTAATAACTTCCAAGACTCAAGAAAACTCTTGGGTTATCTCCCAACAAGTACTTTTCTTTAATGCCTTTAAGTTAAGCTTTATAGCTTGAGAAGATGCTCACATAAAAAATATGAATTGAAGTAAAAGAGAGCATCAAGAAGCAAATTCAAAATACATTTAAGTCTAACCCACTTCCTATGCATAGGAATCTTGTAAATAAACAAGTCATGAAAGAACAAAGCAACAAGATAAGAAAGCAAAACAAGTGCAACTTCAAGACTTTCAACATAAAGAGGGGAGACTTAATATTATTGAGATGCATAAAACCATGTTTCCCTCTCATAATAACTTTCAGTACCGACATGAATAAAATTAACAATATAACTATCACATAACACATTCTTATCATGAGCCACATTCTTATTAATTGTAGTGGGAGAAAATTCAATAAAATAGCTATCATTGTAATTCTCGTCACCATAATCATCAAATATAGGAGGCAGATTGTAATCACAATTAACTTTCTCCTCAATAGTTGGTGCACTGAAAATATCATATTCATCATTTTAATCCTCATAGATTGGACGTTTGGTATCATCATAAGCAATATAATAGCTATCTTCCAAAGCTGGGGAACTAAAAAGATCATTTTCATAAAAACTAGCTTCCCCAAGCTTAGACATTTCCATAGCATTAGCAATAATGGTGTCCAAAGAATTCATACTAATAACATTGCTATTAGCATGGAAATAAATCTCTAGAGGTTTTTTAATTTTCTCTTCAAACACTTCATGTCCTAACTCAAGATAAACACTATAAAGCTGTCTAATTTTGTTGTTGTTTTCCATTAAGCCTAACTAGTGAAAACAAGAAACAAAAAGACAAAATTGCAGAATCTGAAGGAAATAACTTCGAGCACTCACACTGGAGGATATGAGTACCTTTTACCTTACCTCCCCGGCAACAGCGCCAGAAAAGAGCTTGATGTCTACGCACTTCTATTCTTGTAGACAGTTGTTGGGCCTCCAAGTGCAGAGGTTTGTAGAACAGCAGCAAGTTTCCCTTAAGTGGATTACCCAAGGTTTATCGAACTCAGGGAGGAAGTGGTCAAAGGTATTCCCACTCAAGCAATCCTGCAATCAAGTTACAAGGAGTCTCTTGTGTCCCCAACACACCCAATATACGTGCACTAGTTCGGCGAAGAGATAGTGAAATACAAGTGGTAACGGTGCCATAAAATAGCTTGACGGTGAGGTAAAGACTAAAGAAAGCAAACATGCAACAGATCTAGATGCAAACTATGTTTCAATGTTTAAAACAAGGCCTAGGGATCATACTTTCACTAGTTAACACTCTCTCATATAAATATCCTCTCTTTATGATACTACTCTTAACTACTCTCCGGTTGGGCACTCTAATCCACGGTAGGGCCTTCCCCAATCTAGATAACCCCACACTATCACCTTGAGCGCTAGATGGTTCCAACAAACACCACAATTTCATAGAGACATCCAACTCCAAATATAACTCATAACAAATATTCAATCTATCCAAAGTGCCACACACGGTATGCACACTGTCACTTTCACACACGTGGGGAAAATCATATATCTATTAAAGCACAACGAGTATTTATGTACACTCAAGCCTAAGTGCCACCATGGCATGCACGCTGTCACTTTCACACACATGGGGAGAGCAGAGATCTAATGAAGCACTTGAGTAGCAAGGTAGATCTACTTGATTACAAAGCTCATGATCACAATATGACCATGCATGGAGAGAGAGATGAACACATAGCTACCGGTAGAGCCCTTAGCCTCGAGAGAGAACTACTCCCTCCTCATCATGGGAATCAGCAATGGTGATGCAGATGGCGATGGAGATGGCTCCGAGGGCACTTCCCCGTCCCGGCAGGGTGCCGGAACAGAGACTTTCTTTTCCCCAAATCTCCCTTTCGGTGGCGGCGGCGCTACGGAGGTTTTCGTGGATTTCTTCTGGATGCCCTAGGGTTTTTGGGTCGGAGGCTTCTTATAGGCGCAGGAATCAAGGTTGGTGGGGGTCCAGGGGGCCCACACTCCCTCCAGGCGCCTCCAGGGCTTGCCCGCCCCTAGGGGGTGCGACCACCTTATGGCCCCCCTACGGCTCTTCTTCGTGGTTCCGTGTTGCTTCTGAAAAAATAATAACTATGGATTTTGTCCCGTCCAATTCCGAGAATATTGATTTTCTACCTTTCTAGAACCAAAAACATAAGAAAACAGGCAACTGGCACTGTGGTAACTTGTTAATAGGTTAGTTCCAGAAAAGATATATAAACACCTCAAAGTATAGACAAAGCAAAGCAAAGTAGATACAAAACAAACATGGAGCATCAAAAATTATAGATACGTTTCCAAAGTATCATCCCACAAAGAAATACGCATACGTCTGCTTCCTTGGGACTCAGCCGACTAAGGTCAAAAAAGCGGTTCTTCGTGAGCTTAATGCCACGGTTCCGGCTGTTCCAAAAATTCCTGGATTGGTCGGATGTAACTATCACCTTTGACCCCATAGACCACCCGAGGAAAACACATCATCGGGGAAAGTTCCCTCTGGTCATCAAGCCTCTTATTGATGGCTATGAGTTCTCCAAAACTTTCATGGACGATGGTAGTAGCATCAAAATCCTCTACATTGAAACGCTTCACCGTGTGAAGATCCATGAGAGCCAGTTAAGTTATAGTAGTGTAACTTTTTATGGCATTGTACCAGGGAGACAGGCAGATTCTCGGGGTGAGATCACACTGGAAGTGACATTCGGAACCCGAGATAACTATCGGACCAAGCCACTCTCCTTCAAGGTAGTACCATTCAAAAGTGCTTACCACGCCATATTTGGGCGCCCGACTTACTAGGTGTTCATGGCTCGCCCCTGTTACATCTATAACATGATAAATATTCCAGGTCCAAAGGGTGTCATCACCATCCGGGGAAACCCGAAGAAAGTGTGAGACCGTGAGGAAGGATCTGCCGCCTTTGTTGAAGTCGTGTTGCACGCTCAGGAGTACCAGGAGATCAAGAAGACCATCTACCCGTCCGAGATGCCCGCCACAAAGAACGAGGTGCTGAATCCAAACCGGAAGTTCAAGGCATCAGACAAGACGAAGAAGACGTCGCTGAAGGAAGACGATCCCTCCAAGACGACGAGCGTAGGGGTAGGCTTAGACCGCTCATAGGAAAGCACACCCGTCGAGTTCCTCAAATATAATAAAGATATCTTCGCATGGAAGCCTTATGACATGAACGGAGTACCTAGGGAACTTGCCGAGCACTCTCTTAATGTGTACCCTGACGCTAAACCTATCAAATAGAACTTACAATGGTTTGGTGATGAGAAGCGCAAAGCTATAGCTAAGGAATTAGCCCGACTAGAGTTAGCTGATTTATCGCAGAGGTCATCCATGCTAATTGGATGGCAAATCCTGTACTCGTCCCTAAAAAGGACACTACTGATTTAAGGATGTGCATTGATCATTCTGCCTGAACAAGGCTTGTCCTAATGATCCGTTCCCTTTGCCCAGAATAGATCAAGTTATCGACTCAATGGCAGGGTCAGAATTACTATGCATATTCTAGAGATCACCAAATATCGAAGAAAGAATTAGATCAACTAAAGACGTCTTTCGTCACACCTTTCGAAACCTTCTGCTACAAAACTATGCCTTTTGTCCGAAAGAACACAGGAGCTACATATCAATGCACAATGAAGTGTTGCCTTAACAATCAAATCGGACGCAACATCCATGTATACATAGATGATATGGTAGTTATGTCAAAAAATAAGGAAACACTTATTTTTGACTTAGAGGAAACATTTGCTAGCCTACAAAAATTCAACATAATGCTAAATCCGAAGAAGTGTTTCTTTGGAATTCCAGCCAGAAAATTGTTAAGTGTCATCATGTCTGAAAGAGGCATAGAGGTGAATCGGGAAAAAATCAAGGTTATACTCAACATTACCAGACCGAATCGCCTGAAGGACGTGCAACGTATCACTGGTTGTATTGCAGCAGTGAGTCGGTTCGTCAGCCGACTCGGAGAAAGAGCCACGCCTTTATACAAACTCTTGAAGCAAACCAAAAAATTTGTCTGGACCCAGGAAGCCGACGTTGCTCTACAAAGTTTGAAAGATCTACTTTCGAATCCACCAATCCTTGCAGCACCAGAGCCACATGAGCCTATGTTACTTTACATCGCATCGACTAACAAATTCATAAGTATGGTAACATCAGTGGAGCGCGAGGAAAAAGGCTATGAGCATAAGGTTCAATGTACAATATACTACCTGAGTGAGGTCCTGACAAAGTCGAAACAACGGTATCCACATTACCAAAAGCTAGCCTATGGAGTATTCTTTGCTGCCAGAAAGCTACGACACTACTTTCAAGAGTACAAGATCACAGTGGTGAGTACTGCTCCCCTGCGAGATATAATCAACAACTACGATGCAATAGGACGTATCGCAAAGTGGGGAATAGATCTTGCATCTTTCGACATCATGTACAAGCCACAGATAGCAATCAAATCCCAAATACTTGCCAATTTCGTCGCTGATTGGACGGAGTCGGCAGAAAATATAAGCCTTCCAAACTCGGAATTTTGGACCCTACATTTTGACGGATCAAAAGCATGAGGAGGCTTGGGGGCTGGCGTGGTGCTCAATTCACCCCAAAGAGATAAAATGTTCTATATGTTACAGATACACTTCACGGCAACCAATAATATTGCTGAGTATGAAGCACTATTACATGGAATACGCATGGCCAAAAATATTTGCGTAACTAGACTCATGTGTTACGGAGACTCGAATTTAGTTGCTCAGCAAGTATCCGATATCTGCAATTCAAACAAACACATGGAAGCTTACAAGGATGTCGTGGATGAATTATCTAAAGCGTTCAGGGGTTTTAAGGTTCAACACATCCCTTGAGCAGAAAATGAGGAAGCAAATTCTTTATCAAGGATAGGCTCTGTGTGGAAAAAAGTTCCGGATGGTGCTTTTCTAGAGCACCAAAAAGTCCCCTCCATCGTAGGAGTTGATGAGGATTATCCGACAAAATCTGACTCACCTTTAGTAGCAGTTCTGGCTATAACTTCCAGCTAGACAAAACCCTATCTAGATTTCCTGATAGACGGAAAATTACCCGAAGATGAAGTTCTGGGCTGACAAAAATCGTCCGACGAGTAAAAGCCTATACGATAATCAATGGTGAGCTCTATAAGCGGAGTGTTTCTGGGGTTTTCTAGCGTTGTATTTCTTTGGAAGAAGGAGTGGAAATCTTATGAGAAATACACAAAGTAGAGTGTGGTCACCACACTATATCCAAATCCTTAGTGGCAAAAGATTTTAGACATGGATTCTTTTGGCTCACAGCTAAGGCAAATGCCAAGAAACTGGTTAAAACGTGTAGAGGCTGCCAAAATAACGACCGTCAAGCACACGTACCAGCTGATTAGCTGCGAACAATCCCTATTACATGGCCATTTACGGTTTGGGGGATTGATATGGTATAACCATTTCGTACGGCATAGTGTGGATTTACTCACCTACTAGTGATGGTGGATAAATTTACCAAGTGGATTGAGGCTAAACCCGTAACAAATCGCGATGGGGCCACAGCTAGAAAGTTCACCGAGGACGTAATCATCAGATTCGGATATCCACATAGCATTATTACTAACAAGGGAGCAACTTTTCCATTGGAGAATTAGTCGAATTCTGCGAAGAAGAAGGGATCCGACTTGATATTGCATTAGTCGCACATCCACAAGCTAATGGAAAAGTCGAAAGAGCAAACGGTCTCATTTTACAAGGACTTCAACCTCGTCTCGATGCACCACTTCGCCATGCCGCGGGGGCTTGGGCAGAAGAATTACCGTCTCTGATATGGAGCTTACATATAACTCCTAACAGATCAACCGGATACACTCCTTTCTTCTTGGTCTACGGTGTAGAAGCAGTTCTTCCAAGTAATTTAATTCATCAGTCTCCTAGAGTCAAAGCGTATATCAAATAAGATGCAGAATTTTTTCGACAAGATGATCTCGACATAGTCGATGAAGTTTGCGTTGTTGCTGAGCAGAGATCTACAGCCTATCAGCAGAAGTTACGCAAGTATCATAGTCAGGGAGTGCAAAATCATTCTTTCAGGAAAGGCGATTTGGTTCTCCAACTAATGCAAAAGAGAAATCATAAACTTTATCCAATTTGGGAAGGACCTATCAGCAGAGTTCTGCATAATGGATCATATTATTTAACCGACATGAGATGAATCAAGGAAAGACCGGATACTCAGAAGAGAAAGAGAGATGGCGGTAGTACATACCCGAATGAATTAGACCGTCCATAGAACATTGCATAGCAATGTCCCTTCTATTCTTAGTTATATTTCCTTGTAATCATATATGTACATGTTCAAAGAGAAATAAAGTATTGGTTTCCTCATAAATTATTTTTGAGAAGTTTTTTGCCATCTTATTTCCAAAAGAGCATGTTGTTTTCAAAAATCCAGGATGCTTGAAAGTAATTTATGCTCATGTTCGTTCTGGTTATGATTTTTGAATAATCATAAAAAATGTTACCTTAGGGTGTAAATCTAATTTTGTGTTTATACTTTAGTTTTTTATCTGATTGCTCAGGCATGGGCATATTCCGAGTAATGAATTGTTGGTACTGGAAGCCGGCTCTGTTTCTGAGTTTAAACTAGTTTAGCAATTGCGATCCGTTGACTCGGCAGAGTTTCCGTGCTAAAGGTTGGTCGGCTCATGAAAGGGATGAGGCAGAGAGCCAAATAAAACGAAATATGTAAACAAGCAGTGCTTAAGAAAATTTCGATCACACACATTAAAATATATACATCAAGTTCTAAGTAGTAAAGCATTAGTTCTTACATACTAGCACATTTAAAGAAAAATATTGTTCCCATCATTCATACCAAATGAAAAAGTTTAGGATAATGCATCAAATGTTTATGCTGCAGATTCAGGCGGTGGTGGTGGAGACCTTGGAGCACTAGAGTCGACATCATTGCCACCTTGCTATGTAGACTCGAAAGCTTCTTCATCATCGATGAGGCTATCTTCCAGCTCTTTGGGAGAAGGAGGCACAATGACAGATTGGAAGAATGGCATCGTGTAGTTCGTCATCTCCGCCGCGCAACAAGCATAACCCACACAAGATTCTTGGCTGGCCTTGATGTCTTGCAGGTTACCCTCATCATCCTCGTCGGCTATGCCCTTAGTGACATGCCAGATTTCCATGTCACTGTGGTGGCTCATCACCATAGTGAGTGCAGTCTGTGCAGCAGTACGGGCATAGGAAATCTTCTAATCCTCGATGAGCTTCAGAATCTCCTTCACTCTATCCCTCACCTCGAGCACTGGCATGTTGCTCAAGTCGGAAAGTCTGACCGACTCGCCAGCCTCTTCGAGAGTCTGGTGGAAGTTGAAAAGAACATCTCTGACAAGTTTTGTGCATTTGAGACAAGGTTTAGAGGAAGAGGAGTCAGAAAGATGCAGAGGATCTAGGAAAGAACCAAAAATCAATGACTCAAAGAAAGTTGAAAATCAAAGGAAGAGTAAAGTCAGAAATCTTACCTAGCACACAGTGGTTCCACTGAGAATGCTCCTCCCGGAGACTCCTCAGTTCTGCTTCTGTGGCCTGGGCTAGATCCTCCTAGCTGTCAAAATCCTTCCTCAGATCATCAAGTTGTTTATCTCAGAGGGCCAATGGCTTCTCGAGCCTATCGGTCGCCATGTTGCTTGACTCCAGGATGGCATTCACGGATTTCTCCGATTCATTTTTCAGCTTCTTAAGCTTTTCCCGGAGTTTAGCATTTTACATTTGTAAGACCTTGAAGTTTTAGGCCTCCTCCACTATCTTGTTGGATTCACTCAGCAATTCTGCAAAGGAAATATTATCAGTCAGCTAAACAGTTCGACTATGACAAACACTAAGGTTAATGTCGGAAAGGGTTACCTTCCGCCTCATCCTTCTCAACCTGCACCTTGTAATTCTCAAGACACAAAGCCTTAATTTCTTTGCGCTTGTTGCAAATGTTCTTGAGCAAGTCCTGGTTGCAAGATGTAACTTTCGGTAAGTTAAAGACGGAATAACCGTCAGACGGCTACTAACACTCGGGTTGCAACTTTAACAAAGTCAAAATCCAGCACGAGCCTTGGGGCTACACTATATCATTCTTTTGCATCCTATAAGCATCAACTCGGATCTTATGCTACAATATTTATCCGACTTCATGCTTGGGGGCTAGAGGATATGATGATAAATATTGCAAATGAGATTTAGAAAACTTACAATGTGCTCCAAGTGCAGCTTTTCAAATCCGAGTTTCGTGTTGTGGAACACTTTCTCCGCAAGGGAGAGGGGAGCAACGCTTGTCACTGGGAGCTTGCCATACTCGATATTTTTATCCCGGACCAAAATTTGGTCCAGGAGGTTCACCAGCTTGACATCCTCCGTCTCCTGGCTCACTACCTCTGGAGTAAGGATTTGCATCTTGATGTTAGATTGCGCTAGCTTGAGAATCTCCTCCTTCTTCTTCTGCTTTAGGCTAGAGGTGGCAGATCCAGATATTTTCTCAATCTCCCCTGGCAACATTTCCATCGGATCATTACCCTTGACGGGTTCACCCTTGTTAGTTGCCTGGCTACCAATGGTAACCAGGGCTTGTGAGGTCGTGGCAGCGTCAGGGATGACAAAACTGGCACTAGGAGAGATAGAAACCTTCGATGCTGAGGTTTGAGTATTGTTGGGAGTTGGAGGAGGCATCAATGGGGATAATCCAAGCTTCTGCTGACGGAGTTGCTTGACTAGCTTGCTTTCCGGCTTCAGTTTACTCTTCAAAACATACTTAGCTCGAGAACACACATGAATGAATGTCAGGTGTGCTTTGGAAAGAAACGATGTACAAAGTACTAAAAACCACAAGATGGTTACCTTTTAACCACTGGCAACACTTGTGTGCCAGCGGTAACAATAGTTTCCTTGGCCTTACGCTTATTGGAAGCAGAGGCAGGAACTTATTTCACCTTGTCGTCCTTCGTCCCTTCCGAGTCGTCGGAGAGATAACCGTCAACAGAGGCAAGCTCGGACTCGGGAAGTTTCTCGATATGATAAGCATTAAAGAACATTAGTAAAACAAAAGTCGGATGGCAAGGCGGAAAAGACCAAATAATCTTAAAACAAAGTCGAAATATTTACCGGAGTTAGAGGATGGTCGATGTGAACATTTTCATGGATACTTCAGGGATCTTCTTCTCCACTCGCTCCTTAATCAAAAATTGCATCTGGGTCTTGTAGTCCTTCGCAGATATGAGATTCAAACTGACCTTCAGGCTCTCTTTTCGGTCTTGGCTGAACGTATGCATCAAGCGGTCTCTGTGATACTGCAATGGCTGAATTCGGCGATCTAGCCAGCAATGGATCGGGTTGGATCCATGGAGCCCCTTGTGCTTCATCAAAAACTCGATCCGCCTTTTGGCGAGGATCAAGTCTTTGGACAATTCGGGTGCTTCTGCATCCCACGACTCTTGGTGGGAAGCGGTGCCATCGACGAAGGACTAATACGTCAGAAACATATCTATAATTTTTGATGTTCCATGCTTGTTTAGTATCTACTTTGATTTTCTTTGTCTACACTTTGAGGTGTTTTTATATGTTTTCTGGTACTAACCTATTAACAAGATGCCACAGTGCCAGTTGCCTGTTTTCTTCTGTTTTTTGTTCCAGAAAGGCAGAAAATCAATATTCCCGGAATTGGACGGGACAAAAGGCAAAGTCAATATTTTACCGTGGGGAACACGAAGCCAAAATATGAGACGGAGGAGAGTTGCCAGGGGCACACCCCCTGGCTGCGTGGGTGGGCCCACCCCGCGCTTGGGGGGTGCGGCCGCCCTGGCGACCCCCTGCCTCGCCTCTTCGCCTATAAAGACCCCCTGATGCCTAAACCCTAAGTACCCGATCAATATTCCACCAAACCGTCTGTAGCTGCCGCCAGCATCGTCCCTAGATCAGGGGGATCTGAAGCTCTTCCCGGCACCCTGCCGAAGGGGAGATCATCCCGGAGGCCTTCGTCTTCATCATGCCAGCCTCTGGTATGAAGCGTGAGTAGTTCCACCTTGGACTATGGGTCCATGTAGTAGCTAGATGGTTGTATATCCTCCTCTGTGCTTTCATGTTTAGATATTGTGAGCTCCGTTCATGATCAAGATATCATCCATTTGTAATCATGCATGATGTGTTTGCGGGGATCCAATGGATATTGAGATTATTATGTCAGATTGATTAATGGTTTTGTCTTATTGATTCTATCATGTCTGTGTTGTTTGTGATCTTGCATGCTCTCCGTTGTTATTAGCTATTTTGGCCAAGTAGTTGTTAGTGACTCCAAGAGGGGGTATTTATGCTCGATAATGGGTTCATGCCTCTATTTAATCTAAGGGAAGTGACAGAAATATCTAAGGTTGTAGATGTGTTGTTGCCACTAGGGAGAAAACAACGGTCTCTTGTTCATGGAACAAGTGGATTGTTTACCTTACACACTTTGCTTAAAGCAGTTATTTGTTGCTTGCAACTTAATACTGGAGGGGGTTCGGATGATAACCCGAAGGTGGATTTATAGTCATAGATGCAGTTGGATGGTGGTCTATGTATCTTGTTGTATTGCCCAATCGAATCTCATAGGATCATGATGTCTAGTATTGCATTGTTATGCCTTGCTCAGTCCTATCAATTGTCTTGTTGTAATTTGTTTACCCAGCATGCCATGTTTGTTTATCTAAGGAGAACACCTCTAGTGAACTATGGACCCCGGTCCAATCTTTACCATTGATACATCTTCCACTGTTTACTATTTTCTTGTTGCAAACCACCATTACCTTCCACACCATACAATTAATCCTTTGTTACAGCAAACCGGTGAGATTGACAACCTCACTGTTCGTTGGGGCAAAGTCTTGAGTTTTTGTTGTGCAGGTCTCCAAGTTTCTAGCAACACATGTGAGTCGTTTACTTCCTCCTACTGGTTCGATAACCTCAGTTTCTTACTAAGGGAAAACTTGCTGCTGTGCTCATCACACCTTGCTCTTGGGGTCTCCCAACGAGGCGTTGACAACACACCATCATCAAGGACGTAAGACCTTCCACCTTGTCTGGAGCCGGAATATCCTCATGATAAAAGAAGGTTCCAGCCCATTTTTTACTGATTCGCTAGCGTTGTTCCTAGGATAAAGTCAGTATCTCCTAAGAACTAGGCTAAGGCTGCCGGTGGTGTAAGGAAAACCGACACTGATAGAGTTTTTCCGGGTACCATAGTAGTACCAGAAAAGAGTGAGACTTGGCTTAATACCAAAAAAACCTCACTAAGAGTTGCATGAGCACTAAGCTCAAGCAAGGAGTTGGGGGGGGAGATTATGAAGTTGCACACCTTAATGTTGGAGAACTTTAGTGAAGAACTCCGATGGTGGAAGACTGAGGCCGTAGTTGACGTGTGTGCTGAAGAGTACTCGATCACCGTCACGCGGTGCGGTAATGGCATCTCCAGCGCCACTCCGCCATGCGCCGGTGATGATGTAGTCCTCATCCTCGATGACTTGGAGCTCGGTGTTGTCCATGGCACTGGGAACCAAAAGGCCCCTCAGCTTCCTCTCATCCGCTATTGTCGTGCCTATCACCGCTGTCGCTCCAGAGCTGGATGGTGCCTCCATCTTGCCGGAGAAGGTCAAAGATGGGCGACGCTAAGGGTTTTTTGGTGTGCATATGGGAATAGATGCAGAGCCTTCGAGGAGTACGAGGAGACAATGAAGAGCAGCGAGGAAACCATCAAGCAAGACGATTTATCCAACTTTGGATCATGGAGACTTCTGGGGGCTACTATTGGGGATATACTTTCCGGGTATACCCACAGGACTCGCTGACCAGGGTGGCCCACCAACAGGTTAGAGCTTTACTTCACGGGCGGCCTAGTCAGAGAAGGAGGAGTCACTTTCGGCTACGACAAGGCCCTGAAGAGTTACCGCCATAGGCATGTAGTATTACTTGTAGTCCAAGTTGTATCTAGTTACCTACTATGTAACATAGTCGGATAGGTCTCTCATGTAACCCTAGGCCCCGGTGCCTATATAAACTGGCCCTATGGGAGCCGTTAGGGCACCAGATTATAGATCAAACACAACCTACTCGCACAGGCAAAACTCTCTTGTAATCCTCTATAACATCCGGCTCTCGCCGACATATTACTGGGTTGCTAGCAAGAGTAGGATCCGATCACCGTAGTCGGATCTGAACCTGGGTAAAATTGTGCTCACCGCTCCCGGAACACCGTACGTTTCACACCCCATATTATCAATCCCTTCAGGACCCCTATGGTGTATTTGTTGATAATCCAACGTCAATCTTTCAATCATTTGTCTTTCGACATTTTTAGCATTAGTTTTATGGACGTGATTTCTCCAACCAGACGTGTAGATCATCCATATTATATGGAATACGGTAATTATTTGAACAACCTTTTGTTAACATAACACCTGATCAAAACAACAATCATTGGAACAAATCTTCAAGGTAAGCTTTGATGTCAACGAGAAACACAACAACACATTGTTTGTTTTTGATGAACATCATCACATATTTTTTGCTGGTTATTTAGGCCATTGTAGTTCATGAATTGTGTTGTCCTACGTGACATTTCCCACCAACCAATTTGGTATCCAATACCCATGAACCATATTGTTTAACAAGCAAATAATACAACCATACCATGTATATCTTCTATATACCTAAGCTGGACAATTCCAGTCTTTCCTTTTCTGCCAAATATTTCTGAGATTCTCTTTCAACATTTCATTTCCCTTTTAAAAGAATCTATCAACATCAACAGTGGCGCCATACACATGACACATAGTCCAAAGCGTGTATAGTAAAATACTAATACCTTTGGACTTGCACTTTGAAGTAGATCACCATCATCAAATTTTTGGCGTTCTTTAAAAATCCATTCTTTAGTAATCTTTTAGTGTAGTAAACATTTTACCTACATGTTCTATTCATCCTTATCATGAAAACTTTCATGATCAAGCTACCATAGCTCATAAAGGTGAATCACGAGTATAAGGTTGCTTTCCAAAACCTTTTGGAAGATTTGGACGTCTAGCATCTCTAACCTTCGCAAATTCTCATACAATATGAGAACATGTATTTTGCTAAATTATACTCTATCATAATGCAACCAAAACATTGTTTTAGATATAGAAATATCTTCCACACATGATGGTTTATGAAACATTTCTTCCATCTCCTAGATTACCTTGATATTAAAACAATCTTTTGAATATCAAGAATCATGGAGGCAAACATGATACTTTAGACACTAACATTGGAATTGTTACTCTTGATTTAATACTAATTATTAAACTTCACGGAGTAAACGGAGTTTGCTGAAAGCTTTCAATATGACTTTTAAACTTTAGATTGACACTCAAAACAAAACGATACCAGTTTGTAAAGTAACTATCGAGAATTCTATAATTCTATAATATCAATTATAACTAAGCATAAGGTGGTGAACTGATGCCAATGACTACAACAAATTATGCAAATTCACTTTGATTTAATTTATGATAAATTGTGTTCAACTTTAATCATATTACTATTTGAACTCCCACTCAAAACAACATCCCTTGAGTCTCTTTGGTGATTACACGAACCAAATTGATACGTCCAATTTGCATCACCATTCTATATCATAATTTGCCTCTATTCATTGATATGTGTCTTATTATGAGGTGTTACTTATGTCTTTTTCTCTGTTTTTGCATGTTGGATGATTCTTGGAGGATGGACTGCCGGAGTCAGGTTTTTGATGTAAAAAGAGTTATTTTGATGCAATTTCGCGAAGATCAGAAAAATATCAGAAAAATATTGGAAAATTATATTTTCCCAGAAGACGAAGGAAGCCAAAAGGGGAGGCGTAGCTGGGCCATAGGGGGCTCACACCCCCTAGGCACGGGTCCCCCTGGGTTGCGCCTAGGGCAGGTGTGGCCCACCTGGCCGGCCTCCGACTCCGGCCTAATACCAAGGGAGTGACCACGGAAAGATTTCCGCCGCCAAAACACCGAGAGAGAGAGAGAGAGAGAGAGCTTCGGCAAACAGATTTCTGCCGGGGAAATTCCTTCCCGAAGAGGGGAGACCGACGCCATCAACACCATCATCAAGCTACACTTCATTAGGATCATCATCATCATCCACACCATCATCTCCACCAGCACCATCATCACCACTCCATCCCGCTGTAACAATTATGTTGGATCTTGCATTAGGTCTTAGGGGAAACTTTCCCGGTGTTGATTACTATTGTAGTTGATGCTTGTGAGTGGAACCATTGGATTATTGTTTATGTTCGGATCATTATCCATTACCATATCATCTTTGATCTTGATCCATATGTGTCGTGGTATTGCCGACGAGTACGCCATGGAGGGGTCCTCACCGTGCGTGTTTAGAGACGTGGGGTAAGGCGGATGGTTGACGGGTACGAGGTAACACAGCTTACCTAGGTTCAGATCCCACGACGGTGGCGGAAGCCTACTCCTGCTATAAATCACTATAAGGGCAATACGCTGAGTTACAGAGATAGGTTCGCTGTGCGAGGTTGTATGAATCTGTACTAAGTTGTGCCCTAAAGGCTCCCATAGGCCCGACTTATATAGTCGCCAGATCCAAGGGTTACAGGGAAAAGTCCTATCCGGACAGGTTACAGAGTCCTACACCGTCTATCACTAGTCTTGTGTATCTTGCACTCCAAGGCTCCGGGTACGCTGGTGACTCCACCGTAGCCTTCCTTTATCCGGCATGGGCCTCCCTTCTGGATCCACCTAACTGGGCTGCCCAGCAGGCCACAGGCCATGCTACCGACTATGGGCCACCCGGGTTAGTCGGATAAGAGACATGCTATGAGGATACCCATATAGCATATCCCAACAGTAGCCCCCGGAGAACTCCGAGATCTTGCGCCGTCTTGCCTCTTGACGTGGAATGCTCCATCTAGATGGATGTCGGCAAATCGTCAAGCAATATCTTGTAGTCCTCCCGAAGAACCCTGCAAGGTTTTTCTCCGTCTTTGATTTGTAAGTCGGAGAAATGCTGAATCTTCCATCATACTCTTCTGTAGTCGGATTAAATCCGTCCATGCCGGAATCTTTGATGCGACGGATCATCTACCGTGTCAGTTATGACGACGTAGGCTTTAGGTCAGCGACGCCTCGTAACTCACACATGCAGAGAACGCAATCATATCCGATATTCCCGTGCGAGCTATACGAACCGTTGGCGGCGGCGGTTGAAGACGTAGCGAAATTACCGCGCACGTCCACGAACACGTCTTCTACGCGGCAACCGTCCGATTAGCTGCACGAATCTTGATGCAGAGTAAGATAAATAGTAACCGTGGGACACTTGCCACTTTTTTACCCCATTCTCTCACATCATCATCTTCTTCCTCCAGCCGCACGCCTCCTCGAGCTCTCCGCGGAAAACCTCGAAGAAACCCTAGCCTCTCTTTACGTCAGTCGCATCCTTCCAGTCCTCCATGGCCAGCAGCAGCTCCTCCCCGTCGATGGCGGTGTCGAGCGAAGCCACGGCGAAGCCGGCGAGCTCTGTCGTCGTGCCCCCAGAGGGCCTGGTCATCCCCGCATCGGCGGTGATTGAAACCACCGGCGGTGACCACAATCTGACGGTGCTAGAGCCTCTGGAAGAAGAGCCAGACTCGCACAAGGGCGACTGGCGTGGCTCGGACATCACCAGCCGCGACATCCAAGAGATGGTCGCCGAAGGCTACCTCCCCGCGACGGAGGGCTACTTTGCGGCGCCGGCCGGCGAGGTGACACCTTCTCCCCAAGCCGGAGAAAAGGTGTACCTCAAGGCTCAGCTGGTACGTGGTGTTTCTCTGCCCATCTCCCACTTCTTTCTGTCCGTCTTGAACCACTTCAAGGTCCAACCCCATAACCTCTCCCCTAATAGTATCTTAGTGCTTAGCAACTTTGCGGCACTTTGTGAGGGTTACCTAGGGATTAGGCCTAGGTTAGACTTGTTCGTGTACTTCTTCACCGTCAAACATGAAGCCGTACATAGTAGGGAGGAGCTTAGGAACTGCGACACCATAAGCTTCAAGATCCGACCTGGCTGGTGGTTCCCCGACATCGTCGGCCACGAGTCGTGCAAAAACTGGCAGCGGACGTACTTCTATGGCCCCGACATTCCTTTGGCGGGCCGAGAAGTGACGTACCTGGACTTCGTGGATGGAGCCGCCGCTGAAGTTTCCACATGGAGATCCCATGCCTCTCTTCCCTCCGACCTCGACGCTTCACGCGCAGTAAGGCAGATCGAGTGGTTCGTAGAGAAGGGTTTGACCGGCTTGGACCTAGCCATGTGCTGGTTCATCAGGCGAATCCAACCTCTACAGCACCGCGCGAAGTTCATGCACGAGTACACCGGTGATCGAAGGGATACCCTCCGGATCTCCGTGGATAATTTCTAGAGTGACTCCGTCAAGCTCCGTCTGAAGGACATCATCAAGGTGAAGGATAAGAAGCGTGGCTTCACCATCACCTACGACATGTTCGTAGACAACAAGTGCCCAAAGGTAGTTTTTATTTTCCGCGTACGACATTGCTCCAGTTTCTCCGTCTTGCTAGTGCCATCTTATCTAACACGGTGATTTCTCACTTAATAGCTTAGCGATCTAGATGAGGACAACCTGGCTGCCCAAATCTACGATCCAAAGATGAAGGAAGTCACGGTCGTGTCCGACGACGGTGTCCTGCTAGTAAGCGGAAGAGCTCCACCTCGGCGCTGCCGACGGAGGCAAGAAGAAGAAGGCGGAGGTGGAGACTCAAAAAAATCTTGCCCACAGGCGGAAAAGAGAAAAGCCACTGGGATTTTTGCCAAAGAGCCCCCCATAGTGTAAGCCTCTCATTCTCCGACATTGTCTTATTTATCTGTCTTATTCCTGTACTTATGCATTTTGCATGTTTCAGGAAGAAAGCCACAACCAGCCTCAAGAAGTCCTCCAAGACTCTTGGGGCTTCTAGAAATATCAAAGATATTCTGCATCGCGACTCCTCCCCCGCCATCGCCCCTGCTACTCCTGCCGTCAAGCCCTCCTCTGCTCCGACAAGCTCTCAAGTCCAGGAGGCACCAGGCCCTTCCGCCATGGAAGTGGATCCTGGCGCCTCTACCAAACTTCATTGTTGTCGTGACGGCGACGAGAGGCGCTGCTCTTCAAATGGCTGAAGCTCCGGCTAAGGATTCCATCGGTAGCGGCAAGGCGGTGGTGGGAGCTGGTACCTCTGCCGAAGGCGGCGCCCCTACTCCCCAGAAACCCTTCGAGTTCCCGAAGATAGTTTACACAGCGCTCCTGCCGATTAACACAACTATGGTTCCTGGAGGAGTGCCGTCATCTCCGACGTGCGGTATTGAGGAACTGCTCCGACAAGCAGATATCTTGCGGGGAAATAGCATTTCCTTTGGCAAGCTGCTGGCCGAGAGTGCTACAAACCTCAAGATTATTGCACTTGTAAGTTTTACTTTGCCTTTTGCATTTCATATGAGTATTCCACTGTATCCCCCGAGGATGTAGACGGAAAACCATAGGTTTTGCCTCTATATGCTCTAAGAGTGACTAAGTTAGAAAAAACTCTCACTGTAGCCCCCAAGCATTTAGATGGAATGAATTACTCCGACTAGATGCTTTAAGAGTAGCATACACATTGTTCATAATTTTCAATGTTGTAGCCCCCAAGCCTCTAGTTGTAACTGAATTAGTTCCGACTAGATGCTTAAAGAAAAGCTAAGCATATTGATAAGTTAAAAACTCTCGCTGTAGCCCCCGAGCATCTAGGTGGAAAATCTCCGACTAGGGGCTCCAAGAAGACCAAACAACGACTTAACTTTGTATTTTTTTCTACAGAACGAGAATGCTCGGAGGGGCATGGCCAACGACAAGTATCAGAAGATGCGCACAGATCTTGAAGCCGAAAAGGGTAAAACTGCCATCTTGAAGGAACAGATCATCAAAAACAAGAGTCTGTTTTCTTTTTGTGCATTTCCGTCTTACTTTTGTGCCCATAATCTCCGAGTACTCACTGTGTACGTGGTTTTCTCCGACTTGCAGAACATGTCGCCAAGGCCAAGGACATTGTCGAGCAGTCCAAGCATATCCAGCAGCTGGACAGCAAGAACAAGATCCTGAAGGAGGAGAGGAAGGAGATGCTGAAGATGCACGAGGATTCCATGAAAGCCCTGCAGGATTCCGCCTCCGCGGAGATCAATCTCTTGAAGGAGGAGCTTGCGATCCTCAAGGATCAGAAGAAAGCTGCTGATGAGCAAAATCTTCGCCATAGCGAGGCGTTTAAGCTCCTCCAACAAGAGAAGGAATCCTTGGCGGACATCCTTTGGCAGGCCAAGGCCAGTATCTTCAGTAAGTTTCCTCCGCCTTGAATTTCTGTAATCTGGATACTTAGAGTTTTTTGAACTCATGCGCTCCTTGTCGGAATTTGCAGCTCCTATGGGTTTAACCCGCTCGCCTCCTTCGGACCAAGAATGCATGGTTCTTGCCGGCAAATTCATCAATACCGCCATCGCCCAAGCCAAGGAGATTGCCAAGCCCCTCCAGATTTATATCAAGGCCTCGGACTCCGTGGCGAAGTACTCGGAGATTCTGCGCCGAGCCCCCGAGCATGTCGCGAGCTGGAAAGCTTCATGCGCACGGGCTGGCGCAAGGATGGCGCTGTCTATGGTGAAGGCACACTATGAAGATGCCGACATCGACACGGTGACCTCTGGTATCCCCGACGTAGATGATGACGGCAAGGAGATCGATCACGAAGCCATCCTGTCATCACTCGCGGGTTATGACACCAGGGTTGCCGAGTTGGTGGATGTTGACGTCTTCGTGCCCAGGAACACCATCGATAGCGTCAACCAAGATTCCTCCGAGTCTCATCACAGCGCCGATGTTGAGGGTGATTCTCCGGCTGGTGATGATGCGGCCTCCAAGTCTCCTGCGCCCAATGAATGAAGAACACTTTGTAATTTTTGTTTCACCTTTGGTGTGTGCACGGAAGAAACTTGGTGATGTAATCTTAAGGCGGAAAACAATGATTGTTAAGTCCTGTGACTTAAGAACTAATTCCCGGTATGTATATATTTTTAAGCAAGTGTTGGCTTATCCATTACTCTGGTTCTTATGCTTGACTTTTCGTGAGTCGGAAGACTCGTTGTCGGAACCATGCGCTTAGGTGATGATGCCCAATGGCACCGTCAATAACCTGAGCACAAAATCACCGACAATAAGTGCCAAAAGTCACTACTCCAGAATCCATATAAAAACGACAAAGAATGTGTAGACCAGAAAACTTAAGCTAACGCCCGTAGGCGGAATTTTCACAAGTGCAATCGCAAGACTTGTGCATAAAGGTTTTATATGATCCAAGAATGAACGCTAAAGGAGGTAAAAGACTCAGCAATATGAGTGAACCAAAGAGCTTTATTTCATTGATCATATAAGAGGTACACAATTAGATAAAAGATGCTAAGTGTAGAAAGGACGTAGATGTGCTATGTTCCATGGCCGATCAAGCTCCGGGTAGTCATCATCCGGGTCACATCGCTTAAGCTTATGATCCTTGTTGGGTCTATCCTTGAGTTTACGATTGTCAACGAGGTAGTAAGACCCATTGAGCAGCGCCTTGCTTATGATGAACGGTCCTTCCCATGGCGGGGATAATTTTTGTGACTTCTTCTACTTAAGTCGGAGTACTAAATCCCCCTCTTTAAACGAGCGATGCCGAACGCGGTGACTATGGTAGCTATGTAGCTTCTGCTGGTAGATGGTGGATCTTTGGCATGCCAAAACGCGCTCCTCCTCGAGAAGGTCCACATCTAGGCGTCTGGATTCTTCAGCGTCATCTTCGTCGTAGGCGGCAACTCTTGTTGCGTCGTGGAGGATGTCGGAAGGTAGGATGGCTTATGCTCCATATACCATGAAGTAAGGGGTGTAGCCGGTGGATCTGTTGGGTGTGGTTCGTAAACTCCACAGCACAGATGGCAATTCTTCCGCCCAGGCTCCAGCTGCTCTATGTAGCGGTGCCTCAAGACGTGGCTTAATTCCCTGCAGAATTAATCCATTGGCTCGCTCAACCTGACCATTGGATTGTGGGTGTGCCACAGATGCAAGGTCAAGTCGGATGCCTTTGTCCCAGCAATAGGCCTCCACTTCTGCGAGTGACAAGTTGCTTCCGTTGTCAGTGATGATGCTGTGTGGGAGACCAAATCTCACCACTAGATCCCAGACAAACCGAAGGGTAGTTGCCCCATCAAGCTTTCTAATGGGTTTAGCTTCTATCCATTTGGTGAATTTGTCAACTGCTACAAGCAGATGCGTAAATTCACACGGTGCCGTCCGTAACGGTCCCACCATGTCTAGCCCCCAGACTACAAACGGCCAAGTTATTGGTATTGTTCGCAATTCTTCAGCAGGAACATGTGATTGTCGGGCATAATACTGGCATCCCGTGCATGTCTCAACCAGCTTGTCGGCGTCCGCCTTTGCGGTCAGCCAGTAGAATCCTTGCCGGAAGGCTTTCGCGACCAATGATCGAGGAGAGGCGTGATGCCCGCAATCTCCGAGATGGATCTCGCGCAGGATTTCCATACCTTCTAGTTGGGAAACGCACTTTAAGTATACACTAGTAGTGCTCCTTTTATAGAGTTGCCCATTGATTATGGTATAACCCTTTGCTCGTCGTACTATTTGCCGTCTTTCGACTTTGTCGTCGGGCAAAGTTCTGTGTTCGAGATACTCCATGAACGGTTTTGTCCAAGCCGGAGGGATCTTTGTCACCATGTTGATGAAAGAGTCAGCTCTATCTGGGTTGTCGATGTCGGCGCCCTTCATGGATGGTGTGCGTAGATGCTCTAGGAAAACTCCTGGCGGAATTTGCTTGCGCCCTGATCCAAGCTTAGACAGTAGATCAGCCGCCTCGTTTTGCTCCCTAGGCACATACTTGACTTCATAGCCCAAGAAGCTCTTGGCTATCTCGTCCACTTCGTCGCGATATGCCGCCATCATAGGGTTCCACGTGTTCCAGGTGCCAGCCACCTGCTGGGCAACCAAGTCAGAATCTCCACAGCAAACTATGCGCTTGATGCCAATATCCTTGGCTACACGTAGTCTGTGAATGAGTGCTTCATACTCTGCCATGTTGTTTGTAGCCTCGAAGTGGATCTGCAGAACATAGTGCAGCTTGTATCCTTTTGGTGATTGTAGCAGTACACCAGCCCCTGAGCCGTTGAACAACTTTGATCCGTCAAAGTGCATCACCCAGTACTCTGGTTCTGGCAACGGAGTAGCATCTGGCATCTCCGTCCAATCTGCAATAAAATCAGCCAAAGCTTGTGACTTGATAGCGTCGCGTCTCTTGTAGGTGATATCGAAGGCGGCAAGTTTAATGCCCCACTTTGCGACCCTTCCTGTAGCGTCGCTGTTATTGATAATGTCGGACAGTGGAGTCTTGCTCACTACTGTGATTGGGTGCTCCTGAAAGTAATGCCTCAGCTTCCGAGAAGCGAGGAATACTCCATAAGCTATCTTTTGGTAGTGCGGGTAACGCTGCTTGGACTCCTTCAAGACCTCGCTCACATAGTAAACTGGTCGTTGAACTCCGTGATCGTAGCCTGGTTCCTTCCGCTCTACCACGACGATGATGCTAATAACCCGGTTGGTTGCCGCCATGTAAATTAACAGGGGATCTCTAGGATCGGGTAAGGCAAGGATGGGCGCTGAGGAAAGAATCTCCTTGAGCTGCTTCAATGTTGCATCTGCTTTGTCTGTCCACGTGAATTTGTCCGCCTTCTTCAGCAACTTGTAAAGCGGCAAAGCCTTCTCTCCAAGTCGGTTGACGAACCGACTAACTGCTGCAACACAACCTGTTAGTCGTTGAATGTCCTTTAGGCATGTCGGATGGTTTATGTTTAAGATGGCCTTGATTTTCTCTGGGTTGACCTCGATCCCGCGCTGGGAAACGATGAAGCCCAACAATTTGCCTGCTGGAACCCCGAAGACGCACTTCTTAGGGTTGAGCATCATGTTGTATTTCTGGAGATTATCAAAGGTTTCTTTTAAGTCAGAGATTAAGTCGTTTGACTTTTTAGACATCACCGCGATATCGTACACATAGGCGTGAACGTTCCGACCAATTTGGTTGTGAAGGCAACGTTGCATTGTCCGCTGGTAGGTAGCACCTGCGTTTTTCAGCCCAAAGGGCATCGTGACATAGCAAAACGTGCCGTATGGAGTAGTGAACGAAGTGGCCAATTGGTCCGACTTCCTCATCTTGATCTGGTGGTATCCTGAGTATGCATCGAGAAAACACAAAAGTTCTGAGCCAGCCGTCGAGTCAATGACTTGGTCAATGCGAGGCAAAGCAAACGGATCTTTGGGACATGCTTTGTTCAAGCCGGTGTAATCAACGCACATTCTTAATTCATTGGTTCCCTTTTTGGGGACAAGTGCAGGATTGGCCACCCATCGGGTGTGAAGGACTTCTCGGATAAACCCAGCCTTAAGTAACCTAGCTATCTCTTTGCCAATGGTGTGTCTCTTCTCATCTCCGAAGCGTCGTAGAGGTTGTTTAACTGGTTTACTTTTTGGATCTATGTTTAAGCTGTGCTCGGCAAGTTCCCTAGGTACACCTTTCATGTCGGCAGGTTGCCAGGCAAAGATGTCCCTATTCTCACGGAGGAACTCGACGAGCGCGCTTTCCTATTTGGGATCCAGGTTCGTCCCAATGGCGACGGTCTTGGAGGCATCGCCTACCACAAGTTCCACCGGCTTGGTCTCGATGGCGGCCTTGAATGCAGGAGCGGAGTCAGAGATCTGCTTCTTCAATGCGGGCATCTCTGAGTCATTGACCTTGCTCTGGATCTCCTTGAATTCTTACATGAGGGCGGCTTCTGCAATGGCTGCTTCATTGATCTCGCAGTCCCTTGCCTTGGTAAAGCTTCCAGATACGGTGATGACACCGTTTGGTCCGGGTATCTTGAGTTTGTTGAAGACGAAGGATGGCTTGGCCATGAATGTGTGGAATATGTCGCGGCCAAATATGACGTGGTACACGCTCTTGAAGGGGACCACCTCAAAGGTCATGCGCTCTTGGCGGTAATTATTAACATCGCCAAAGGCTACCTGAAGCGTAATGCACCCAAGGGACCGAGCCTCCCGACCAGGAACTACGCCATGGAAAACGGTGTTGGTCCGCCTTAGGTTTGCCTATGTCAAGTTCATCTTCTGCAGTGTATCCAGATACATGATGTTGATGCTGCTTCCACTATCCACCATGCACTTGGTGAACTCCACGCCGTCAATCAATGGGTTGATGACCATGGCTTACTGGTTCTTCGTGGGCACAAGGTCTGGGTGGTCCGTCCTGTCCCAAGTTATTGGAACTCCGACCAGCGCAGGTATTGGGGAACTGGGGGGAGAGTGGCCATCAGGATCCTTAGAGAGGTCTTCTGTTGTTGGACGGTGGGGGTGCCAAGGAAAGTGTGGTAGACTGGGGCCTTCTTTGTGAAGGGGTTCTTTCCCTTGTCGTCGCTCTTGGCGGCATGCTTGGGGTCAACGTCCTCGTCCATGTCACTTGAATCCATGGACTCCTCCTCCTTCTTCTTCCCCTTGCCCTTGCCTCGCGGTCTGTTCTTCCAACTTTGCTTGTAGCCGGACTCCGGGTCTTCCTTGAGGTCATTGACGAACTTGAAGTGTCGATTGGTATGGGTGGCCTTGCCGTTGGCGTCGAGGTGTACGAGGCACGGCATATCGCGGTACTCCTCGTAGGTTTGGGGAACGCGGAGCGGCGCCGAGGTGGTTTCACTTCCTCGCTACTGCCCGCGGCCCGCTCCCCTTCCTCGGCCACGTTGTTCGCCTTCTCCTCGTCCTGCAAAAGTCATAGCGACCATGTCGGTAGATTGCTTTTCTTCTAGAGCGGTTTTCTGCTTTGTACTGCTGTTCCTCCGAGCTTGGGTTGGAACGGCCGTTGACGGCAAAGAGCCACGAGCATCGTCGTCGGCAGCTGCGAACTCACTAGCTAACTGAATCATCTGATTAAAGTCAAGCTGATAATTGTCCTGCAAGCGCTTTAGCTTATGTCAGAGCAACGTACCCCTTTCCAACCCATCGATGAAGGCGGCCATGGCGGTCTGAGCGTGCACTCCTGCGCATGAATTTTTCATATCCAGCCAGCGGGAGAGGTAGGCGTGAGACGTCTCGTCTTTCTCTTGCACGCACCGCTGTAGATCACCCACAGTGCAGGGACGCTTGTATGTACCCTCAAAGTTCTTGGTGAATGCTTCTTGCATATCCAGCCAGTTGTAGATAGATTTCTCCGGCAAGTCGTCGATCCATTGACGGGCCGTGCCTGCCAACATTAACGGGAGGTACTTAACGAAGACGTTGGGGTTGCCTCCAGCAATCTCCACCGCGTTGCTGTAGTCCTGCAACCATGTGGCAGGTTTGGCAGTGCCGTCATAGGGCTTGATGGTCTTGTCGATCCGGAAACCTTTGGGGTAAGTTGCGGACCGTATTGCAGGTCCAAAACAACGTGGTCCCAGGTATGGTCCTTCCCGGGCCTCGTGGATCTTATCGATCCGCGAACGTGCATCGTACGGCTCCAGGTTCTTCTTCTTGTTGTCAACAGGGGATGGGCTGCGTGAATGGCGCGGCCCTCTTCCGCCATGGTGACTGCTTGGCAGCGACGGAGGCGTAGGTGGCGGTGGGTTAGCCTTCTTGTTGTTACCCTCCTCTGATGCCTCGCTCCTGTCATGGTTGCTTGTCGGATGCAGAGGGTCGTGGTGTGACCTGCTCTTGTGTCCTTGGTGGCGCTCTTCATCATGACGGGTCTGCGCCGCGTTGTTGCGGATGACGATGCCACACTGCTTTGGAGGGGGCATATCCGTGCGATGGTGAGCCTTGTAGTCTTCCTGACGTCGAGGGGATCGGGGCGGTGGCGATGGGCGGCGAGGTCGGGATTTTTCTCCGTGGTCGGAGGATATGGGGATAGCATCCTTCCTGTTGCGCGCATCCCTTCGTCTTTGTTCTGATGAACCCGCCTGTGATCCGACATCCTGAGGAGATCTGTCCCTTGGCGGTTTGTACTGGCTAGATCGGCAGAGCGCTGGGTCAGACTCAAGCCTCTGAGAGGTGGCCTTTTCCTGCTGCTTTACCGCCTTGGCCACTAGGTCATAGACCTGTTCTACTGCCTCAGGCGATCTATCCTGCTCCAGAAGGGTCTTGGCGACGGCGAGGTTAAGGAGTGGGGTGGGCATCACCTTCTTGCCTTCACTATCAATGTATGGCTTGGCCTGTGCCGGCTTCGAGGGAGCCCATCCTAGGTTGCGCCGTACACCAGGATCGTTGATGACGCGAGCTGGAGCCTTCTTAGCCTTCTGCTGCTGCTGCAGAGTCTTGTACTCGGCCTCCATTGCTCTAGCTTTCTCTATGGACTTCTACGCGTTGACCAGATCTCGATCTAGTTTAGCGCCTTGCTCCACGATGGCTTGCGCCTCCTCCAGTAGTTGCTGGCGCTTCTCGTCAAGCTGAGTCACATTCCGGATATGATCAACGGTTAGTGGCTCGACGAGGAGATTTCCGTACATCACTCTATCAGCTAGAGTAACATGGGCTGCTGCCGACGTGGATGCTGGAGGCGGCAAGTTTGCGGTGTTGTTGTTGCTCGGACCGGTGCCGAGTTCCTACGGCTGCTGCACTGGGTTAGGCAGAGGAGGCATGACCTTTGCGCGATCATCGTCGGCAGCAAAAACTGGCCCCTTCCCCTTTTCCAGCGCCGTAGGCGGAGCTTGCCCGGGTTGATCTTCATCCATCGCTGTCCCAATGGTGACGAACACCCCTCGAGACATGACGGTGTTGTTAGATTGCTCGTCGCGCGAGTACTCCTCCTCCATCTCCTGCATAGCGGAGTCTATCTCTTCTGGACTGAAGTCTACCTCCTCTGAATCTACACTGAAATCAGCATAAAGCGCGTCAATGATAGAGTCGGAGGGTGCCAGGACTTCCTCGATGACGGGCGGTGGAGGTGCAACGGCCTCAACGATGACTGGAGGTGGTGGTGCTGCTACAATGATGGCGGCCGGAGGCGGTGGCGGCGGCTGCTGAACCGGAGGTTCTCCGTCTCTGAGCGCAAGCTCCATCTGGGCTGCCGCGTCAGCTGCCGCGTAGCTGTTGACGGTGCTCACCATCTCTTCGAGGGTAAGGCGTCCGGTTGCCTGCTGCCGACGTAAAGAATGTCGTAGAAGTGTGCCGCGGTCCAGTCCTTCCATGAAATGATACAAATCATTATCATCGGGGTAATTGGCCAGGTTGGCCCGTATACGGAGCCACCTGGCGAGGTAGTCGCGGGGGTTTTCGCCCTCTCTCTGAACGCAGCGCGCCAGATCGAAGATGGTAACCACGCCGACGAACTTGGATCTCTGTTGTCCAGACGCACGGACAAAGCTGGCGGATTTGCAGTGATCTTCCACCTTTATATCCTGCACAGGGGCGGTTTGGGTGGGTCTTGAATTTTTCTGATCTTTGCCGGCAAACTCCAAGGAGAGATCCGACATCGATCCTTCCGCGAACGTATCCTTCCCGTAGGCGGTCCGTGCGGGTCTTGATGCGTTCCGATCTTTGCCGGCAAACTCCAAGGAGAGATCCGACATCGATCCTTCCGCGAATGTATCCTACCCGTAGGCGGTCCGTGCGGGTCTTGATGCTTCTCCGACTCCCAGAGAATTAGTGCCCGAGCCGGTTTCGCCGATGAAGAGGTGGATGTCTCCGATAGGAACGATCGAACACCGCGTAGGGTTCGTCTTCGCCGGGATCCAGAACTCTTCACGGGGGACGATCGGAACGTTGCCAGAGAAGAGAACACGGCCGATGGCTACGGTTTCGCCGATTCCTGCGAAGATCTTGGTCCTCGCCCGCTGAAGAGCCTGAAACGCCTCTTGCTCCACGGTGGGCGCCAACTGTCGTGGTATTGCCGACGAGTACGCCATGGAGGGGTCCTCACAGTGCGTGTTTAGAGACGTGGGGTAAGGCGGACGGTTGTGAGTGCAGTAACACAGCTTACCCAGGTTTAGATCCCACGACGGTGGCGGAATCCTACTCCTGCTATAAATCACTATAAGGGCAATACGCCGAGTTACAGAGATAGGTTTGCTATGCGAGGTTGTATGAATCTGTACTAAGTTGTGCCCTAAAGGCTCCCAAAGGCCCGACTTATATAGTCGCCAGATCCTAGGGTTACAGGGAAAAGTCCTAGCCGGGCAGGTTACAGAGTCCTACACCGTCTATCACTAGTCTTGTGTATCTTGCACTCCAAGGCTCCGGGTACGCTGGTGACTCCACCGTAGCCTTCCTTTGTCCGGCATGGGCCTCCCTTATGGATCCACCTAACTGGGCCGCCCAGCAGGCCACTGGCTATGCTACCGACTATGGGCCACCCGGGTTAGTCGGATAAGAGACATGCTATGAGGATACCCATATAGCATATCCCCAACAATATGATGTCTTGTGAGTAGTTCATCTAGTTCTTGAGGACATGGGAGAAGTCATGTTGTTAGTAGTGGATTTGTGTTGAGTTATTATTTCAATGATTTAGTATTTAAGTTGTGGTGCTATTCTTCTAGTGGTGTCATGTGAACGTCGACTACATGATACTTCACCATTTATGGGCCTAGGGGAATGCATTGTGTATTTGGCTACTAATCGTGGGGTTGCCGGAGTGACAGAAACACTACAAGAAATGTGTTAACTTGTGACCTTCTCATAGTGACAGGGAATAAAATCGTCATAGATCTATGACGATTTCGCACAAGATAGTCATATGATGTCTAGAGAGGTTAAAACCTTATATAATTATGACGTTTTGTGTTGAAATCATCGTAATTTCATCATGTTAAATCGTCATAACCTATACGGTACAACTTAAAGCCTTATTTATACCCCATTATGACCAATTTAAATCGTCCTATTGTTTAAAATATGGTACGTTGAATTGACTATGTGTCCGTTTTTGACTACTTATCATATCGACGTATGTGGCAATAATATAAAAAAGAAGGGTCGTGTTGGGGGTCGAACCTGCGACCTCTTGTACAGCACAACACCTAACAACTAGTCCAACAGTTTGTTCTTGTAGTTCAAGTATAACTCCACTTTATAAGTATAAATCTTTTAGGACTGCCTGCCTCTTTTAGAAATAATCAACAAAAAAGGCTCACTCCAGGGGGTCAAACCCGCGTCCCCTCGCAATCCTTGGCTGAAGGCGACCACCAGGCCAACAGTCCTTTGTTGTGTTGAAATAGCGCGCTCCCTGTATAAATGTTTCCCTCGTCTATTGGGCCTTGGAAACATAACTCAATTAGGTCAAGCCCGCGAAGTATGTAATGTTTTTTGGGCCAGTTTTACTTCCCGCGGTAGACCAAATCCAGGCCAGCTTGGCTGGTCCGGCTATGTTTTTTTCTTTCGTTTTTTCTTTTTCTATTTTCTTAATTCTTTTGTATCTCTTTCATATGAAGTACAAATGAATTGATTTTTGTATCTCTCTTTTTATAAAATTCAATAGATTATCTTAGATTGTTAATTAGGAATACTTTTATAATTTAACAATAGTGGATTTACTAATTCCATATTAGTCCAAAGTAGAGACACTAGAAAAATTTAAAATATGATCTTAAAATTAGGGTTTTTAATTCAAAATTTTAGGTGAGTGCAATGGATAATTAAAATATTTGAAGTTTTATATTTTACTTGCAACTATGTCACATAACATGATGCCACGCGAAGGTTTTACATTGTTCGACCATTTTTTATTTTTTAGTGCCTGTTTCAAACTATGGTCAAAACGGCGGGCATTAAGATTCTTAGCTCAGGGCTGAGCCTCGCTAAAATTACATTGGATCTATGAAGAAATAGAATATTGTGAGTCTAAAAATTATTTTTTTGAAAAATCATGAGCATCGGATCATGTACCTATAGTTCAAACCGGATCCACTTCCTCCCGATTTGGTAGGAATTTGTCTTTTTCGCCAGCGGTAGACGGAAAGGTTTGAGATACCCCGGTTGGGATATTTATCCATGTAAGGTGGCCTATTATTTTTGAAAAATGGGATGGTAGCATTTTCAAACTTTCATTTGGTGGTTGCTTCACCAAACTGCCCTTTTTTGTGCTCGGAAAATAGAAAATGGTTTTTCCGTGTGATAAAAAGGAAAACTTCCTCCTGCAACATTGTTTGCCATCCCATGATACATATGTGTGCACAAGATGGGAACATTATCACAAACTATATCGAGATTCTGGCAATAACATTGGTCGTTTGGCCCGAAAGCCATGAAACATCGAACATGATAGGTCATTTCTGAGAAGGTTTTTTCGAGACACTTGCAATATAACAAGTTTCGTATTTTTCCTTGCAACTATGTCACATAATAAGACACCACGCGAAGGATTTGCATTGATCGGACCGTTTTTGAATTTTTATGCCCGTTTCAAACTATGGTCAAAACGGCGGGCATGAAGGTTCTTAGCTCGGGGCTGAGCCTCGCTCAACTTGCATTGGATCTCTGAAGAAATAGCATATTGTAAGTCTAAAAATCATCTTTTTGAAAAATCATGAGCATCGGATCGTGTACCTATAGTTCAAACCGGACCCACTTCCTACCGATTTGGTAGGAATTTGTCTTTTTCACCAGCGGTGGAAGGAAAGGTTTGAGATACCCCGGTTGGGACATTTGTCCATGTAAGGTGACCTATTATTTTTTAAAAATGGGATGGTAGCATTTTCATACTTTCATTTGGTGGTTGCTTCACAAAACGGCCCGTTTTTTGTGCTCGGAAAATAGAAAATGGTTTTTCCGTGCGATAAAAAGGAAAAATTCCTCCTGCAATATTGTTCACCATCCCATGATACATATGTGTGCATAAGATGGACACATTATCACAAACTATGCCGAGATTCTGTTAAAAACATTGGTCGTTTGGCCCGAAAGCCATGAAACATCGAACATGATAGGTCATTTCTGAGAAGGTTTTTTGAGACACTTGCAATATAACAAGTTTGGTATTTTTCCTTGCAATTATTTGACATAATAAGACACCACACGAAGGATTTGCATTAATCGGACCGTTTTTGAATTTTTATGCCCGTTTCAAACTATGGTCAAAACGGCGGGCATGAAGGTTCTTAGCTCGGGGCTGAGCCTCACTAAACTTGCATTGGATCTCTGAAGAAATAGCATATTTTGAGTCTAAAAATAATTTTTACAAAAAATCATGGGCATCGGATCATGTACATGTAGTTCAAACCGTACCCACTTCCTTCCGATTTGGTAGGAATTTGTCTTTTTTGCCAGCGGTGGACGGAAATGTTTGAGATACCCCGGTTGGGACATTTGTCCATGTAAGGTGGCCTGTTATTTTTGAAAAATGGGATGGTAACGTTTTGAAACTTTTATTTGGTGGTTGCTTCACAAAACGACTCGTTTTTTGTGCTCAGAAAATCAAAAATGGTTTCTCCGTGCGACAACAAGGAAAACTTCCTCCTGCAACATTGTTTGCCATCCCATGATACATATGTGTGCATAAGATGGGCACATTATCACAAACTATGCCGAGATTCTGGCAATAACATTGGTCGTTTGGCACGAAAGCCATGAAACATCGAACATGATAGGTCATTTCTGAGAAGGTTTTTTCGAGACACTTGCAATATAACAAGTTTGGTATTTTTCCTTGCAATTATGTCACATAATAAGACACCACGTGAAGGATTTGCATTGATCGGACCATTTTTGAATTTGTTATGCCCGTTTTAAACTATGGTCAAAACGGCGGGCATGAAGGTTCTTAGCTCGGGGCTGAGCCTCGCTAAACTTGCATTGGATCTCTAAAGAAATTGCATATTGTGAGTCTAAAAATAATTTTTACAAAAAATCATGGGCATCGGATCATGTACCTGTAGTTCAAACTGGACCCACTTCCTGCCGATTTCTGAGAAGGAATTTGTCTTTTTCACCGGGGGTGGATGGACAAATTTGAGATATCCCGGTTGGGAGATTGTCCATGTAAGGTGGCCTAGTACTTTTATAAAATGAGGTGGTAGCATTTTGAATTAGTTCTTTGGTGTTTGCTTCACAAAGCGTCTCATTTTTCACGGTCATAAAGTGAAGACAGCCAATCAGAAGGCAGAATATGACTATCCACGGATCACCCCAATAAATCAGATCTCTACCATGTAGATGATCACCATCCAACGACAGAAATTTCACTCCTACTGAAACTGTGTCTGTAGTCAAACAGCGGGAAACCAATTTGAGAAGAGCAGCGCGCGGGCAAACCCTATCCCTAAAACATTTCCCCTCGCCCCAGATCCCCACGCACGCACCCCAGCGTCGCCCCTTCCCTTTCTCTCCTAGCACCACCCTGCCCTTTCTCTGATAGCGCCGGTTGTGGCCCCTCCCACCCCAGACCCCCTCCTCTTGCTCGATGCGCACCACCACGACGTGGACGTCACATCTCCCATCCGCACCAACTTCAGGCCACCCCCGCCGATGGAAACCCTAGCCCGGAATCACCGGCGCCCCTCCTACTCTCTCGCCGCCACCCGCCGCCGCCCTGCATCCTTCTCCCACCTCAAGACATCGCACTGTCCACCCCACCCCTACCACCCCCTGTCCGAGAGCCTGGGCCACGAGGCCATCCTCGTCCCTTCCTTCTTCATGCACCGCCAAGGCCGCCCTGTGCCGGATCTGGAGAGCAGGTATCGTCACGGCCGGATCGAATGAGGCACTGGTCAGATTTCACCTACAAGTAAGTACCATCGTGTTCTGATCCAGCGATCCCCTGTATCCGGTTCCTCCCTTTATCCTCTTCAATTGTTCATGCTCTAATCATGTTCTGTTTACTTGCACTCCCTTCCACCCAAGGAGCCACCCAGAAGATGGCGAAATCTGGTGTCTGCAAGCAATCTATGCCAGCCACAACATAACTCCCCGACGCCTGCACAAAGCTCCTTCACCAACCCCCTGATTCCAGAATAGAGGTAGTCCAGAACAGAAATATGCCAGTGTCGGAGGAGGAGAAGAACCTTGTGTTGGAGAAGGACAAGAATTTTACAAGCAAGGGTGGCGTCATAGGCATGAATCTTAAGGGCAAGTAGCATGTCTAATTTCCCCCCTCGTTAGCAAGCACGTGTTCAGCTTGTCTGTTAGTGAGGAGTAGCTAGGTGTTGGTAACACGTATTCAGCAATGATTTGTTCAATTGATGCAAATGCCATGGTGGTTCTTGTCACTCAACTCTTTATTAGGACCATCAAATCAAATTGACAGTCTGACTGCTGCTAATTAGAGCAAAGAAAAATGGTGTGGTTTATGCCCTGTTTTGGTTGTCCAATTTGTTGGACCTGTCTGTCAGTGGAAAGTAATACCAACCAGATAGAAATCTGCTAGACCATTGCTCTGAATTTAACTTCACAATTGCTTCAAGTTATCATTTTACTTGAGCTAGAGTCTCCTGATGCTCCCGCTGCAGTTTCTGTTAGATAAGTTGGATGTTTACTTAGTGCAGTTAGTGTAGTCCTATTCTTCCTCATAGGACCTAAATTTCTCCATCGAAGATTCTAGACCTAAATTTCTCCATCGAAGATTATGGTAGCTATATCTGGATGATTATTTTTTAGTTCAGTTCATATACACACAATTGCGTAATATATGCTTCTTGGTATACACTTGATTGACCAATTTATGCTGCTTGGTATACACATGTCTTGTATAATTGAGTTTTAATTTCTTACTTTATATGTAGGTGGATTTCCAATTACAGATCAGCTCTTGACAAGCCTGCAAACGAATTTGGATTTCTCTAGTAGGTTTTCCATCATCTTTGCTAGTGTTAGACTGAGTTGATTCTTCTCCATTTATCGTAATACTTGACAGGTGGCCAGCATTTGTTACACTGATGCAACACATGTACTATATGAAGAATGGTGGCTAGTGGATTGCTCTCAAGATAAGTGTGCCTAGTTGCCTTCATATAGAAATATATCCGGTGAAATGTATTGTATGATTGCCACCATCATAGTTGCTCACCCGATTTATTATCTTGATAATGTAACTCGATAGTTGTCCTAGAAGTTCTCTAGATTCCAACAGTATAAAAATGATAGCTTCATTATCACTTTATATAGTCACAT
This sequence comes from Avena insularis, assembly GCA_023614405.1. Taxonomy (NCBI): domain Eukaryota; kingdom Viridiplantae; phylum Streptophyta; class Magnoliopsida; order Poales; family Poaceae; genus Avena; species Avena insularis. The sequence continues at coordinate 117,184,433 of CM042695.1, forward strand.
GATTATTTCCAATAGTACAATTTTCATACCTGGGAATTCTGGATTGTTGTGAGGTAGTACATGCCATCTTAATAAGTATTATCGAGATCTTGAATTCCTTCTCAATTCATATGCTAAACATGGAGTGATAAAATTCAAGTACCAAACAGTAATATCCAAAGCTTGTCTTGTACACTTCGCATCTCTACCAGCATGTTCATATTAGTTACTTTTACACGGTCATGTTGTACCATTGTATTCTACTGGTATGTATGCATCTGTTAAGCCTTTTTTGAAAAAAACTATGGCATGATGCATGTATTGTATGCATGTAGTCGTAGCTTGCTTAGCTGAAGCCTGAATACTGATGGTATCTATTGGTACCATATTTTACTGAAGCTTATTTTGCCAAGCCCATCTCAGGTCTGCTCTTTCTCTATCATTAGCACCAGGTCGCATGAGGCATGTGGATGGAAGCACCACTCATCTAGGAAGAGCGTTGACCAGTCCACGGGGAAGTGTGGCGTCAGTTGTCTGTTTCCAGCCGTGAAGGATGTTGCCGAAGCAGCAGCAACACATGTTGCCGGAACATATAGATGTGTGGCATGTGCATCTTCCTATCTTTGTCTCTATGATGCATCACTTACATATGTTTTGCTCTTGAGAATATATTGCTAGAACTTCTGTAGTATTACTACTTAGTAGTATATATATTTTTTATCTCAGTAAAGGATTATAAAATATTTGCTAGAGCAGTTTCAGTTCTGAACATAATAGCATATTGCCATGAATAATTTTATAAAAGTTGTCTATAGATTGATGTAATGCTGAACCTTATCATATTGTGCTACTGCAGTCATGGTGATTAACCTATTCTAATTAATTTTGCAGATTTGGCTAGGAAGATGGAAAGCATTGAAAGCTTATGTTGGTCTATGCTTTTGTTCATCCTTCCATCCTGAGGAAAACTTGCACCCAGCAAAGTGATGTAGCTCAATAGATCTCCATAGAGCTGGTTGTTTTGATATTTAGTTGTATTTTCATAGCTGAATACCTGATATGTATTGTATACGAACGTGTCATTGTAATGTATCTTGGTTGGTTGTTCTATGAAATGTTGTTGCTATGTGGAAAACGACCTAAACAACACCTGAAGATTGGGCCCATATGACTAGTGGGACCTGAATTAAAATGGAAAACAAATTGAAAAAATTGACAAGCGGGACCAAATCTAAAATGGACCTTACAAAGTCCAAGGCCCAAAATTGCAATGAATAGTAAAAAGGCCAAGACCAAAAATTGAATTGAACCTTAAAAGTACAAGGCCTAACCTTAAAAGTACAAGGCCTAGAAAGAAAAAGGTCACAGTTATTGGGCTCAGCCCAAATAAGCAACCGCATTGGATCAGGCTGAATTTGCACTACAACGATCTCATTTCGTCACAATTTTTCCACGTCGCATTGGCCATATAGGATCCGACCTGGCCTGGCTAGATACCGTGTGACGATATTGGATCGTCATAACGGTAATGATGATCCAATATCGTCATAGACGGTTATGACGATTTTGTAGAAAATGTTGTTGTGTGTAATTACTGACGCTCAGTTTTTGACAATCTGTTTTTCGTCATAAGATCATAATATATTGTAGAGAATGATGATTCAATGACTAAAATGGAGTGTCATGTATCAGCAGATTCCTTGTAGTGAAACCTGAACCCCCGTTAGGACGCCATTGCACAAGGGAGTGTAGGATCTCAGAGTTCAAGGCAGTGGTTAGGTTTATATCTTAATTGCTTTCCTGTAGTTGCGGATGCTTGCAGGGGGTTTAATCACAAGTATGTATTATTCCAAGTAAGGTATGTACATTAGCACATGTTCACCCACACAACATTTACAACACCAAAGAAGAGTACTTAGCTATATGAAGCGAAAGCACTTGACAGAATTCCCATGTGTCCTCGAGAACGTTTGGTCCTTATAAGTATTTCCACCGGCTTGTCCTTTGCTAAGAAAGGATTGGGCCACTTGCTGCAGTTGTTCGTTGTCTTTATTACTTGCACTTTGTTTTGTTGCTTTATAAAAAAAACCTAAAAATCCATTTGTTAAGTATTTACAGAGATTTCCTGCTCCTTACCACTAGTCAACATCTTCTGCTCCTCGTTGGGATCGACACTCCTATTTATCGAAAGTTCTACGATACACCACATATACTTGTTAGTCATCAAGACTATTTTCTGGCGCCATTGCCGGGGAGTGAAGCGCTATTGAAGAGTGGAACTGGTAAAGGAAACTTCTACTGTGATTATTGATTTTTATTTCTATTTGTTAATTTGTTTCCAATATGGATAACCCACTTGGTTATCTGTTTGGGAAAACTACTACCACTGTTAGGTTAGTGGTTGAACCACCACCTGTTGAGATAGATCCTTTTAAGATACCTACAAGTATTTTTTATCGTGTTATGGATAATTATTATTTTGGGGATGGAACTGTCCGTCCTGGTGATCACTTGCTTTTTATCCATGAATTATGCGGGTTGTTTAAGTGTGTAGGTATCACAAGTGAACAGGTGAAGAAGAAGTTACTCTATGTATCCTTGAAAGGGAGAGATGAAGAATGGTATAAGCTGCTGAAGGATGGGCAATCCATGGAATGGGAGGAAATAGTACCTCTCTTTTATTCTAAATTTTATCCTCCCAGTGAAATTCATAAGGATAGGATTCTGATATATAACTCTTGGCCTCGTGATGGAGAGAGTACAGCTCAAGCTTGGGGGATATTGAAGTTACTAATGCTTAAATGTCCTATTCATGAACTCCCTAACAATATTATTATCAATAACTTTTATGCTAGGCTTTCTCTTCATGATAAAGATTTACTAGATGCTTCTTGTGCTGGATTATTCACACGTATGAAGGAAGAAGCTAAATGGGATCTCCTAGACCGTATTCAAGAAAACACTAAAGCTTGGGAGAATGATAAAGGAAGAAAGTCAGGTATAAACTATGATTATGAATGCATTAAATCCTTTATGGGAACTGATGATTTCTGTGATATTAGTAATGAGTTTGGTATAGACTCCCAAAGTATTGCCAATTGTTTTAAAGCCTTTGCCTCTTACATAGAAATTCCAAAAAATAAGTGGAACAAGTACCATGCACCTTATAAAGATGTTGTTAGTGAAGTTCCTGTTAGAAGCACTGAAGTTTGTACTACTAATCATATTGTGCCTGAACCTTATGTTGAGAAAATACATTTCCCAGCTATGGTAAAGGAGTACTCTATGATAATTAGTGCGAATAACAAATGTACAAAGAAAACTGTGGAACCTGATGAGCAAATGAATATTGAACCTGTGGTAGCTATTGTGAAAGATCTTGTCACTAGAAATATAGAGGATGAGCACATTGTATTCTGTGAAGACGCTTCTAATATTGTCTCTCATCCTAGAAAATCTAGAAAAGCTAGTGTCCATGTGTTTTCTGTTAGAATTGGTGATCATTGCTATTATGGTTTATGTGATATTGGTGCTAGTTCTAGTGCTTTTCCTTATGAGCTTTACAGGGAAATTATGCATGAAATTGGTACTTGTGAGCTTGAGGACATTGATGTGGTTATTCACCTTGCTAATAAGGATACCATTTGCCATATTGGTATTGTAATAGATGTGGAGGTTCTTTGTGGTAAGATTAAATATCCTGTTGATTTTCTAGTTCTTAATTCAACAGCTAGTAAAACTTGTCATACCATCTTTGGTAGACCCTTCTTGAACACTTGTGGAGATATTATAGATTATAAGAAGAAAAAGTCTTGACTAAGTTTGATGGAGATTCTTATGAGTTTAACTTTTCCAAATTTGCTAAAGCTCCTTGTGAAAACAACTTGTCTAATAAAGATTTCAGGATGGAACAACTTGCTTCTATTGATCCAGTTTATGACCTTGGGCCTCTTTTTGATGACTGTAAGTATGCTCATTCTAATGATAGAATTATTTCCTTTGACATTTATATTGTCAACTTTATTCAAAGTGCTACTAAAAGTTATGATGAGAGAGGGAAACATGGTTTTATGCATCTCAATAATGTTAAGTTTCCCCGTTTTATGTTGGAAGCTTTGAAGTTGCAGTTGTTTTGTCTTCCTATGCTGGTGGATTTTTGTTTCAACAATTTATTTTCTCATGATACCCCCATGCATAGGAAGTGGGTTAGACTCAAGTGTGTTAGCTATTTGCTTCTTGATGCTCTCTTTCACTTCAAATATATATCTCCTATGTGAGCATCTTTGAAACTATCAAGCCTAACTTAAAGGCATTAAAGAAAAGTACTTCTTGGGAGATAACCCAAGAGTTTTGTCGAGTCTTGGAAGTTATTACCTCAGTAATAACCGCTCCTTATCCTTTTTGTTTTAGATTTTGTGTCAAGTTCAACTACTTTTTAGAAGTAGAGGAGTTGTGAAAAGTGGTTGTCCTAGGACAGATTTTTGTGCTGCATCGTAAAAAATCGTGAGGGAGCTCAGTACTTCGGATGGAGCTGTATTTTTATTTGCTTGCTCTACAAGTTGTTACCCAACTTTCATTAGTTTTGCACTTTTTGAATTGAGCAACAGAAGGTTTTTGAAAAAATCAATCTTTACCTGCTGGTCCGTTTTGATAGATTTCTGTCATCATTTATATTTGCCTCTTATAGAAGCCTTTGTTTTGATGGATTTCAGTTGAAGTGTCAAACTAAAGGTTTATTGTTTTTGCTTACACTAATGTTGCCCTTGAGATTTGTGCAATGCCTTGCATGAAAGAAATTTCCAGGAGAAGGAGAAAAGGAGTCTGCAGAGTTCGTCTTTGAATAGGTAAAAGTGGTGAAAACAGAAGGTTCGTGAAAACCCTATATTTTTATATTTTTGATGTTTTTTATTACATATGGAAGGCTACGAAACGAAACAGAGGAGGAAACGGAGCCCGGGGTGGCCACACCCACCCCAGGCGCGGGCCCCACCTGGTCGCGCCTGGAGGGGGTGTGAGCCCCCGAACTCCGTCCCCGCCTCGTTTTCATACTAGTACCTTCCTTATGCTTTGAAACTTCATAATATATACCCCCCCGGATCCCCCGAGGTTCGTATATTGTGTTCTCATCGTGTTTTCGTTTCGATATGTTTCTGTCAGGAAATCTTCTCAAGTTTAGAGCACCATGGTCTCCGCCAACGACAAAGGAAAGAAGACCGAGGAAGATGATCCTCAAAGCCCCAAGGAGGAGGAGATTTTGGTAGGGGATTGATAACCCACGAGTATAGGGGGTGTAGCATAGTACTTTTTATAAATAGGAGTGTCGATCCCAACGAGGAGCAGAAGGTGCTGAAAAGTGGTATGGAGCAGGAAATCCCTGTGAATACTTAGCAAAGGGATTTTTAGTGGTTTTCTGACAAGGCAACAAAACAAAGAGCAAGTAACAGAAGTAACGAACAACCCGAGCAAGTGGCCCAATCCTATCTTAGCAAAGAGAAAGCCGGTGGAAATACTTATAAGGACCAAACGTTCTCGAGGACACATGGGAATTCTGTCAAGTGCTTTCGCTTCAAATAGCTGAGTACTCTTCGCTGGTGTTCGTAAGTGTTGTGTGGGTGAACCTGTGCTCACATACCGCCATTCCTAGGACTAATACATACTTGTGATTAAACCCCCTGCAAACATCCCTAACTATAGGAAAGTAATTAATATATAAATCTAACCACGGCCTTAAACTCTGAGATCCTACGCTCCCTTGTGCAAAGGTGTCCTAACGGGGTTCAGGTTTCTGTCACTCCGGCAACCCCGCAATTAGTAGCCAAATACACAATGCATTCCCCTAGGCCCATAAATGGTGAAGTGTCATGTAGTCGACGTTCACATGACACCACTAGAAGAATAGCACCACAACTTAAATACTAAACCATTGAATAATAACTCATCACTGATTCACTACTAACAACATGACTTCTCCCATGTCCTCAAGAACTAAACGAACTACTCACAAGACATCATATGGATCAAGATCAAAGATGATATGGTAATGGATAACAATCTAAACATAAACAATAATCCAATGGTTCCACTCACAAGCATCAACTACAATAGTAATCAACACCGGGAAAGTTTCCCTAATGAACTAAGCAATATCCAACACAATTGTTACAGCGGGACGGAGTGGTGGTGATGGTGCTGGTGGAGATGATGGTGTGGATGATGATGATGATGATCCCGATGAAGCCTAGCTTGATGATGGTGTTGATGGCGATGGTCTCCCCTCTCCGGGAAGGAATTCCCCCGGCAGAAATTTGTCTGCAGGAGAGATCTTTCTCTCTTGGTGTTTTCTGCCCCCAGAGGCTGCGGAAATGTTTCTGTGGTCGCTCTCCCAGGCTTAGGGTTCCGTAGGGAAGATATAGGCGAAGGGGCGGAGTCGGAGGCCGGGCAGGTGGGCCACACCTGCCCTAGGCGCGGGGTCAGGTGGGCCTGCACCTAGGGGGTTGTGGGCCCCCTGAGGCCGAACTCCGTCCCTCCTTCTGGATTCCTTCATCTTCTGGGAAAATAATATGTTCCCATATTTTTCTAGTATTTTTCTGAACTTCGCGAGATTGCACTGAAACGCCTTCTTTTCCATCAGAATCCAGACTCCGGCTGTCCATCTTCCAGGAATCATCCAACATGCATAAACAGATGAAAAGCCATAAGAAATACCTCATAATAAGACAAATATCAATGAATAGAGGTAAATTAAGATATAGAATGGTGATGCAAATTGGGCATATTAGGGATGAGAAAGACATGGAGGAGGACGAGCATCCGGACACCCACGCTACTGTCACAAGCATTGGAGTGGTGGCAAAGCCTACCAAGCTTAGGAGGACAACGCGGATGTCTACAGGAGGCAAACCTCCACGTCTTTTCTTCATTCCATGGTCACCTCCTCCACGTACCAAGAATCCCTTCCATACTCTTATACATGAGCATCAATACCAACAGGTGCCCAAACAGAACTTGCCCTTGATGTGGGATTTGCCTCGTTCTAACCATGGAGGGGAGGAACACACTAAGAAGGAAGAGTGGGGAAAGAATAGCAAGGACTGGGACTCTCGGTCCAATATGATCATGAACCGCATTGAGAAAAATTCGGAGTTGATTCGTACTCCAACCTTCAAGATTGAGGATTTGAGGAAACTGATTGAGGAGCTTATCCATAGAATACCACCACCACCAAAGGAGTAATTCGTCATCAGGTTTGGCATCCCCTTGGCTTGTTACAAGCTTGGGGGAGTGCTGCGGTATCACATCTTTATCTTTTTATCTTTTACCTTTTTAGTGGATTTATGTCTTTGGTAGAGAAGTTATCTTATAGGTTGGTTTGCATGTGGAAGTATCTCTCCTTTAGTTGATTATATATGTATCCCTTGGTGTGAGAGCCTTTATGGAATATGAATGAGAATTTTCATCTTTTACTTTTTGCACTTCTTATTTTAGTTTGCAATATCTATTATATGATTGATCTTGCTGATCAGTATTGGCATCACTTTGGGAGCATCAAGTAAATCTAAATTGGTTTTGGCAAACCAAGGTGTGGTCAGTAGCAACATTTTTTTGAGGTTTGAAAGGAAAAGAGAAAAAGCTTACAGGTATTTTGTATCATCTATTTTCTTTCTTGATTGGCTCATAAGCTTAGTATTCTTTATTTAAGATCTTTTGTGTCTTCAAGGAAGATTGTATGTTTGGCTTTATCGCTTGTAGGTTTGCTTGTTTCCTTCAACTCTTTTGCTTGCTACCCAGCCTTGCTAGCCAAAAACCTGTTCTGAGAAGGCATACTTCTCATGCGTCCAATCCCTTTGAACCAAACATGTGCCATTTGTGTCCACCATACCTACCTATTAGCATTATTGCTATTCCAAGCAAATTTTCAAGCTTCATCTATCTTTTGAATTAAAAACTATTTTGTTATGTGAAAACTAGTTAGTAAAGCTCTCACGAACTTGAGGGCACACCTTATTTTCTTGCCCCCAATAATCTTGAACCATTGTGTCATCGAAGTTGTATATGCTTGCATTTATACGTTGGGATTAGCAGAACCGTGCTGTCACGGGGAACGCTTTCAACACTTATGGATACTTATCCAGTTGATATCATGCTCTTTTGTTTGCGGATGTCGTCGGTGTGAAATAAAAAGGGAGCTTGTAAGTCCATGGAGTTATGTATGTGTGTTAGAGAAACGCCTGGGCCGCTAGCCTAAGCCATGCCTAATCATGGTGGAAACTTGCGGCATCACCTTAATGAGCAATCTGTGAAGCATCCTCAATAAAAATCTATGCAAATAGTAAATAAAAAGATCACTGAGATGTGCATTGTCTGCTTGCCTTGTCATTTTGGTTATGGGATAGTGTAACACCCCAGTTTTAGCTAAACCTACAGTAGGGCTTGATTGTGCATTCATGAGCATCATATCTAAAATTGTATGCAAAGAAAAATAAGACAAAACCCTAAACCATAGTTTTCCCTCTCTCTTTTAAACCTTCTAAAATGGTTTTATATTCTAAAAAGTATCAAAATGTATGAATCCCAAATAGCCTAAAGGGGTTCCTACAGTATTTTATATATTTAGAAAACCTTCTGTTATTTTTGAACTATTCAAAAACAGATTTGAAATGGGTTTGCAAAAGAAAGAAACAAGGAAACTAAATAGAAAAGGATTTCTGAAAAAATAGAGCCAGGCGAGCTAATCTGGGCCGAGCCCATCTCTTCCCTCTCCCTGCCTCCCGTGCAGTGCTTCATGGCCCAGTAGCAGCCCACTCCGGCCCGTACCCCTTCGGCCTCTGTTGCTCGTCGTCTTCCTTGCTGCAGTGAAGCAGCTGGCTGTCGCCGCCTCTACCGCCCGATGGCACCGGCTGTGCCACGATCCCCGCTGCCGCCTTGAGTGAGGATAAGGATCCGCCACGTCGTGCACGTCTCTCCTCCCCTGGTCTTATCTTCCCCCTCGCGTGCGCCTCTCTTCCTCTCCCGAGTGGACCCGAACCCTAGTCCCGCCAGTTACCGACGGTCGCCGTCGTTTGAAGCTTCACTGAGCCTCGCAGAAGACGCCACAGGCTCTGCCTCGACTCCCTCTGCCGCACTGCCAAAAGAATCGGAGAGGGGAGCGTGGAATCGAGCTCCAGCAACCGCTTCTCCCCCGACCCCAACGAGGCTCACCGCCGTTGATTAGCCTCTTTCCGACCTCGCCCCGCCTCCCCATCACCACTGTCACGCTCGTGGTGAGTCGCTGGTGCTCAGGCACCCCTCCTTTCCCTCCCTCACACTATCTGTCTCATGCAAAAGCAGCCCGTCGCCACGGATAGGGTCGCCGGAGCTCCTCCGGTGGTCAAAATCCAGCGGCACCACCACTAAATGGTCGCCTGCTTCATACCTAGCCATCCGCACCCACTCCCGCTTGTCCACTCGCACCAAGTTGCCCTCCCCATCATCGATCTAAGAGCAACCGTCGGTATGACGTCATACTGACGTCATCAGGACGTCAGTCGGTGCATAGTCAAGGTGGTCAAACCGCTGTGGGTCCTTTTTGCCAACGTGGCTGCTGATGTGTCCTAGGGCCCAGCAGTCATTCGCTGTGTGTAGCCTCTGCTGCTGTATAAAAAGTATATGTTCGCTTTGCTGATGTCAGTGTCATGATAAATAAATAAACAATATAAATAATTGTTGAAATTTACAGTGAAAAGACACTTTTTGATTCCAAATGGAAACTTAAAATCCCATCTTGAACAAACTTGAGTAAAGTTTGAATCCAACTAAATTCAAATCAAGTGAAATGCATTCTTCATAAATGCATCTGGAAATTTAAACACTTGAGAAATAAAACAAAACCCTAAAACCCAAATGGAATAAAATCATTTCCAAGTTATCTCCAAGATCATGGATTCGATCCATATAAAATTTGTCAACAAATATTTATAAATGATCAAGAATGACAAATAGAAATATTATAAGACCATATAAATTGGTTTCACTTAATTTGGAGCCATAGATAAAATCTTATGAATTTAATAAGATAAGTAAATTTAATTTCCAAAGCCAATAAAGCACCTATCTAAAATCCATACCAAATGGTGAGCAAATAATCCTAAAGATATGGATTTTAGAAGATAAAGATAGAAATATTAAATGAGGAATATTTAAAGGCCAAATTAAATCTTGACCTAATCCATAAGCAAATGGAATAAATATAATCCAAATCCAAATAAAATAATGGATAAAGAATTTACAAATTAAATAAAGTGGCATTAACCAAATTCTATTTCTATTTTGAATAAAGATAAAATCCCTATTAGAAATGATTAATTAAATCATGGGAAAATAATATTTGGAATTTACCCAAGTGGAATAAAAGTTATTTAATTAACTTAAATAAGATCAAAGAAATCTTCCAAATAAAATTTATGGAATTAAAACTATATTTAATTTCATTGGAATAAAGACTAATACCCAATTTTAAATGATTAATAAATCATATTAAAAACATTCCAAATAATTCAAAGTGAATTATTTGACACCCTAATAAATGAATAAAACTTACTGAAAAGGGTTTTGTGAAACTTGAAATCAAATAAGGACTAAAAATATATTTGAATTAATTGAATTTAAAGCAAGGGCTTTGTTTTAAATAAATAAAAGACCCTAAAAAGAATAAATGAATTATTCTAAATTTAACTTCAGAATATATTAATAATCAGTATTTAAATACACACAAGGATTGGTTGAAGTTTGAAATCAAATTGTTGTTATAAAAATTTAAACAAAATCAAAACATAATAAAAAAATTGGAAAAAGAAAAATAAACAGGAGAAGAAAAAATAAAACAGAGCCAGCCCAGCCCAACTAACCTATCTGGCCCAGCATCAGCCCATCCCTCTAACCCCGCAGTGAATCGTTTTTCACTCAAATAGTCACCCGCAGAGTCGATGACTGCCTGGACCCACTCCTCTCTCTCTCATGTCAACCCGACCCCATCTCCCCGGTCTTCTTCTTCACCCACGCGATGACCACGCCCCAACCCCTCCTCGCCGTTTCTGGACGATTGAAGACAGCGTCAATACGCGTTACTGCCCCCATTAATTTCCCCCCTGACCTCGCATATTTAATCGCCATGCTCCTCTCTCCCTTTTCCCCCAACCAGAGCCACCAGAGAGCCACCAGGCTGCTCGGAATCATCTCCGAACCCCCACTGTCTCCGGCGAGCACTTTCGTCAATTCTGGCCAGTCGTTGTCGCCCCTCGCCTCCTCGACCACACGAGCACATTCCCCAGCCTCTGGCACATCTCCCTGTGCTTCCCGTTCATCCGCGCGAGCACCATAGCCTCGACTACGACAACGACAGTACGCCTCCGCCGTCCGCCTCCACTCCGACGAGCTCTACTGGTAACATCCGACCGCGCCGCCCTCTCTCTTTGATGCTCCGATACTCCTCACTCTTCTGTGCATCTAACCATGCTCCCCTATTTCTCTGGCGTGCTTTGTAGCTTCGCCATCAACGACGTCTGAGCGCAACTTACGGTGACAACGACTCCGGCGAGCAATTACGTTCGTCCTCATGCGCCCCTTGCCTCCTCACGAGCACGTCGATCATCAGTGACACCACGCGAACCTGGTGAGCCATCTCTCTTGTTCCCTTGCTTCCTGAATCACTGAGACCGCCGTTAGCCGAGCGTCGCTGCCGCCAGCCACCGTCGAGCGCCGCTGGTATTTGGTCACAGTGCCCTGAGCCGCTGGATCGTGATCCATTGGATGCGATTGATCCACTTATCGAAGGGGTAAGGTTAAACCAGAGCCGCACGATTTCACTTTGATCTAACGCACCAAAGAGGTCGATCCAACCGAAACGGTATGGACCAGTAGAATCAAGACACGTGGCCAGAGTCTGATCTGAATTAGAAAATTTGATCTATTAGATGCTAGATTTTGTAAATTCATAACTTTCAAACCACACATCCAAAGTTTGCAAATTTTATATCAATGGAATCAGCAAGACAAATCCTACCCAACCATGCACTTTGTTTAATGAATTTCTTCTGGAAAAATGGTTGCTTTTGCAGAAACTTGTGTAGGCATGTTTTGAATATAAAATTCTTTCTAAAATTATTTTAGAGATAAAATCTTTGGCAAATGGTTTGTTTTGAACCTACTGACCATAGAAATATGATTTGTGGTTTCAAAAATATATTTGGTGAAGCAAAAGAATAAATCTTTGAATAAAGCATGTCTAGCCGAATAAAAAAATGTTGATTATGGTTTAAAAAAGATTTTGGAGGAAAACTTTTGGGAAATGTTTTGATTTAAACTCTCTGACCCCAAACACCAAGTTTTATGATTTAAAAATGTATTTGGTGAACCCTATAAAGATTGTTGCTTTGCTAAAGACATTTTCAACCACATAAAATATTGATTTGGTTTAAAAATGATTTATAAGTAAAATCTTTTGCAAATGATTTTGCCACTTTTATAAAATGTCCAATAGGTGTTTAGAATGTTTATAACCTATTAGAAACAACTTTTTCAAATAAAACAATCTTTGGCATGCTTGCATGCATTGCCTTGTTTCTATTATTTTATGTGATGTTTGCTTGAATGGTAGATTAAACTCTTGCTTGCTTGATTGAATTGTAGCGGAATTTGAAGAGTGTGATTATTGCAAGATCAAGGAGTGAACTTATATTCTCTACCAAAAAGGCAAGTGATGCTTCATACTTTTGTCCCATTATTTTCACTATGCATTAGTGATATTTCTAAGTAGGACTTGCATGGAATTTTTACTAAGTATGCTATGCCATGGGAAATCCTAGTAGTTGATGCCTTAGTAGAATTTCCTAAGTTAAGATTCCTACTACTATCATGCTTAGCTTAGCTAGTAGAAAACAAGGGTGGATTACATTCATGCTATGGAATATTTCTAAGTCAAGGACTTGTGTTTTTGTTTAATAAAACAACTAAGAGAATGAATCACCTGGGTGGAATGGAAAGAATGGTTTGTGTTGAGTGGTTATGCAAGTCCAGTATGCTGGGGAAAACTTGGGCACCACCAAGTCCAGTATGCTGGGGAAAACTTGGTATCTCACTTGTGGAATGCCACCCAGGAACAAAGAGATTTGAGATGTCAAATATTGAGAAGCTTCTAGTGCAGCCACATGGCATTATGGGCTCTGCCTGGATCATATAGGTTGCAATAACTTAGCCAAATGGACAGTTGGTGGTAGGGGATTGATAGGTTGGAGCGCGTCCATTCTGGTCTAAGGGAAGGCTTCTGAAAGATCTTGTCTTGATGAAACCAAGTCTTGTGGGGAAAGTGCACCATCTCTGCAGAGTGAAAAATCTAAGTACTTAGCCATGTCCCTGGTAAAGGACAATTTGATCATCAAGACATGGAAGCTATCAAGAATCTCCTCATCCAAATTTCTAAGTTAAAATCTTGTGGTTGAACAAGGGTTTAAGGTTCACCAATTTCTATTGGTGGTTCCTTGGGTGATTTTTGACAAGCAAAAACTTAATGTTTTCAAATGATAAGGAAAATCTATTTTGAGCAATGCAAGCCTAAGCTCCACTTAGCCAAATGCATATAGATGATAGACTCCACTATACTACCATAGTATCACTTGCCAATACAATTCAAATGTATTGACCCTTGTGGCTGTAACTTATTATGTTGCAGGTATGTTTGATGTTAGTGAGATGTGTTGATTAGGACTACAAGTCTACAACCAACATGATTGCCTGTGGCACTTTGAAGATGAAGGACCCCATGCTATAGTTATTTCTGCTGCATTGTAATGAGATAGCCAAATGAGCTATGTAAGATGTAATGAATTATTTTATTCCTGGTTATAAAGTTGTATTATGACCTTTGTTTCTTGATATTACATCCTAACTATGGATGCTAGCTATTGATCTAGGGACTAGCATTGAAAACACAGGGATCTCTACCTTATTAAAGGTTGGGACCTCTATAGTCAGCCTTGAGTCATGCTGATGCAGTAATCCAATTTAATTGGTTTAATAAATCCAGAAATTGATATAAATATTGTAAATTCAATAACTAATTATTATAAGTCAGAAAAATACAAATAATATATCAAAATGTTTAGAAAAATGAGAACTACATATCTAAGCTACAATAATGCATTGTTCAACCACTTTCATGACAAGTTTAATTAGAAGAACAAACCAACCCACTCATATACATTCGGAGTTTCCCCGAGTTAGGGTTTATACCCCTCGGAACCCCGATTAAATGTCAAGCATGTATTAGCATTCCATTTCAATACAATTCAACTTGGAATATCATCATACTTGCTTGAGCATTGCATCGATGCCATGTGTTGATTGTTTCCCTTTCTTTCTGGTGTTTGGTTCTTCTTCGGTAGAATACGATATCGAGATCGAGATCGAAGACCGAGATCAAGACCGTCGAAGATCGACGAACAATACTTGACCAACTGTAACCAAGTCAAGTACAAGCTTCTGAAGATCTTCTTATTCGTTATCAATAGGCAAAGGCAAGCATAGCCCCACCATGATATAATCCTATGTTTTGAAAGCATTTCATTTCTGCCATGATGCATAAGATTCTACTGTGGTCTTTTAATGATATATAGAGTATCCTATCTGTTGCATTACTCCCTTTGAGCTTATATTACCTGATCCACTGCTCCTAGCATAACTAGGTTTGGCTTATGTGCACTGCTATAGCTTATATCTGTCTCCTGCTCAGCCATGCATAGTTATCAGTGCTGGTCCATCCAGATGATGTATCAGATGCAGAGAATCTAGTATGACAGGAGAACATGATGAGATGAGATCAGTGATATGAGATTAAACATGCTAAGGCTTGTATGGGAGGCCACGATGGGATGTGGTTTTTCTAGTCCCATGCTCGCCACCATTAGGACCTGAGTTCTTGCCTTTGGAACCGAGATGAGCGTACAGCCAAACGGGGCTTTGGAACTGTCAACACCCTGGTTTTTAATCCCAGATGCCTATTATGCCATACATCATAATCCCAGGATTACCATTTTTGCGAGACATAAAAGATTTGGATATCACAGTACATCATCCATTACAAACCATACATAAGGTCTTACACAAATAAGGATCTCATGGTCCAGTTCTTAATACAAATCAAGCAGCGGAATAACGTAATAATAACGGTAGTGTAGGCGAAGCTCCATCTTCGGGATCACAGGCAATGCTGACGATTGGAGATGATCCTAGTTGTCGTAACCTTCCTGGGGTCCATCCTCCTGGTACTCCTCTTCATAGTCTGGCCACGGGAATAGCCAGGTACAAAGCCATGAGTACTCTTTAAGTACTCGCAAACTAATACTAACAAGTGAAGGGGGTTTTGTAGTAGGACACTAAGCTCTAGGGTTGTTTTGCAAAAAGCCAGATTTACCTCTACTAAGTTCAGAAGCAAAGAAAGCTAGTTGAAATTTTATAACCCTAAGTGGGAATTTGAATTTCATATCACAACTCTGTTGTGGTCAAGTCAAAGTCTCAATTCATTTCATAAGTCATTTTGAAAATTTCTGACGTGGGAACAGCATGGCCACTCCAACTGTCCATAACCGCGGACGCGGCTATTCGAATAGTTTGACACTCTACAGAGATTGTACACTTTCACCACAACATTTGATACATCCGTCAGGAACAAATCCTGAATTCACCATACTCAGTATGCGGATAATCAATCCTAACCTTTCAATTACACGCCCTAGTATAGGCACCTCTCCTGTGAGTTTGACCTCCCAACCATGACCAACTGTCATCTTGGGTACTGCACAGGTGGACAATCTTCACAAGGTAGCCTCAGCTTAGACCTTGGCCGTGAGGGAACCCATACTAAGGTATATAAGTTTCCAGTCAAGCCCTGCCCAATTTTCGGGTATTGTGGTTGTACGGTAAAATTGGAATGGTATCGCATCCAGACAACCATCAGTTTTGTAAAAGGGCTAAGGCTCATGCCTCAACATTTTCATCATCAAAATCATCTGGTGTTCGGAAACACATGTCAAAACATCTCAGTAGAATGGCTCATCATTCTAAGGTTTTCATAACCATTTTCACCAAGTATTCCCATCTAAAGTTGATCAAGTTTTATGCTTAGCACTAGCATCTACAAGTGGGGTAAGTACTAATGAGAGATGGTAAACAAGTGGAGTTTAACTAAGTTCAATCTCATGCCTTAGGATGACATCAAGATTATCTAGCTTAGGCCAAATTTAATGCTCTTTATGCAACCTTCAATTATCTTCCTAGAATCTACAAGTTACTTAAGTAAACTCTAAGAGAAAGCTTTGATAAAGAAATAAAGTATAAAGCTTGCGAGTAAAACTAGGATTGGGTATCATCAAATGTGTCTAACCAAGCATGCTTAGTGCATTGCATAGGTTATCTAACTTTCATAATTGCAAGTGTTATCTTGCATAGGTTAACTTGATTAGTATGGCTTGCCTTGTGCAAAGCAGTGGTTGAAGTTCTCCTCGGCTTCTTCTTCGTAGTATCCTCCTTCCTCCTCGTATCCTTGGTCGGTACTAGCGTCTATAAATAATTACGAGGTACACAATCACCAAACAATACTTAACTATTTTCAATCATCACACACAGGAGTACTATAGATGATCTAGAATCATCACCTATATTACAAGCTTAAAACATTTGTCTTATTGATTTTAATTTGAGAAAAGTATTTTCTACTCATTGAAAAACTATTTAAGATTTAATATTCTCCAACTCAAACATGGGATCATGTGGACACATGTCATCACCACATATTTCAGTACATGGGAATGTGATTTAAAGTGGTGTCACAATTTAATAAGGTTTAACCTTTTATTTCAATTAAATAAAGTGACTAGAAATGCCTATGTGGCATTCTTTTATTACTTGAACATTATTTCTATAAGTAAACCCATATGTTTTTATATATTCTGAAAGGTATGATCAAATGTGATTTTTGAGAGTTGGAATCAACTCAAAAGCTATTATGGTTGAAATTTGAAAAAAAATTGAATGCAGAAAAGCTTCTGACTTGTTATTTTTACCAAGTTTGATCTACAGCTCCAAATGACTTGAATCCAACGGGCTTCGATTAAGCATTTCAATACCTTTCTAACAAAATTGTTTTCATGCAATTTGGTTCTCTGAATCGAGCTGGGTTGATTTTTGAAACTAGGTACGGAACTGAGTTTGAATTAAAATAGAAAAATCTAGATTCAAATGGTTGGGCTGCGCGGGAAAGGTTAATGGGCCGGCCTAGTGTCACTCCTCAGCGCGGGGCTCAGCTGATAGGGGGCCATGTGGTAAGTTGGATTAGAAGTGAGATCAACGGATGAGGGTCGTCGTCGACGATGAACATGTCACCGGCAAGCTCGAACCCTAGCAGCTCGGTGGGGGTGCATAGGGGGCATACCGAGGCTAAAGCGATGACGGCGAGGCGGGCAAACGAATGAATCGACAACGTCGAACTCAGGGATGGTTGTGGCAGCTCTAGGTATGGTCGAAATCAACGGCTCCCTTCTTCTCCAGAGGCGGCCTGCTCCGGCGCAATTCCAGCGATGCGCTGCTCGCCTTGCTCCGGCTAAGGTGTGGAATGATCAGTGAGGTGAGGGGAGTGAGATGGTGTGAAGAAATCGAGTGGGGGTCATCTCCTTTTATAGGCTCGATGGCGAGACCGAGAGGGATGGGTAGGCGATGGTGGCGACACGGCTACGGGCGGCTAGAGGCATGGCTGCAGCTGGCGATTGACGGGCGGTCTCCTGGCGATGCTCTAGAGCTTAAATGCGCGTGTAGGGGCGGTGGCAATCGGTCGGGAATGTGTCGTTCTCTGCGAGGCAGAGACGGCGAACTCCAAAGCGAGCGGTGGCTATGGGGTACGGGCAATGAAACGAGCATGTCTGGTGGTCTCCTAGGACGGTGGGGTGCATGTTGGCGGGCGGCGAGGGCTCGGGGTGGTCGGGTTGCGTGGGAGCAGTGGCGTGCTCTGGTCAGTGGCATGACTTGCAGGGGCGGTATTCCTGGCGGTTCTGGTCTTTTTCTTCGAGCTAGGGCTGGTCGAGAGGGGGCGGTGAGGCATGGGCTACCTCCCAGACAAGGTTGGCACAGCTAGTTCTTCTCCTAGCTTGCTGTCCACACTGGGTGACATGGTGAGGCTCGGCCTGCTCACCATTGATGGCATTGGCAAGCCGATAGTGGTGCTAGAGGTTAGTTAAAGGTGCTAGATGATCTACTAAGGCTAGTTGCAACCAGAGAGGGAACAAGGTTGGCCAAAACACTGCTCAAAATAGTGTTTGTGATTTTGTTGATTTGAATCTGCAACCTGTTTGATGAAATGGCCGCAAGAACTTGAGTTTTGAAATTTGAAAAGATTTTTGGTGGGTGTGCTAGGCATGTGTTGAGGATTCTGTGGGTGCTTGGGTTTTGAAAATTGAGTTGGTTTGAGTGGTTTTTGAAATAGTGGGATCTTCTCATATGAGATAGATTCAATTTTAAACTGTCATTTAAACTTGATGTATGAATTTTTCTGGATGATCACAAAGTGGGTCTTGGTACCTTATTATGAGTACTATCAAGGGGTGCAAAGATCCATACATTTTTCTGTTGAGTTTTGAAAGTTAGCGATAGCCAAAGTTGGCATGGGAGTTAAATTGGGCCAAAGTGACCATTCACTTAATTTATTTGTTTTGAGTTGTTTGTCTTTGGGAGAAGTTTGGGGATTGTTTAGATGATGTTTATTTCACCTAAGAATCATTTTACAAGCAAAGAAACACAGAATCATGGCAATTCAAAAGAATCCAAAATTTTAATACCCACACATATGAATGCTTTCATATATTTTTTAGTTGGAAAAGTTTTTGTTAACCCTAATTTTGATGATTAGAGTTTTATGATCCAAGTTTAATATTTTTGGGATGTTACAAACCTTCCCCCCCTTAAACAAAATCTCGTCCCGAGATTTGAAAAAGGACGAAAAAGATTACCTAGGATTTGAAGAGATCGGGAAACTCCGTCCTGATGTGATCTTCGCGCTCCCAGGTAGCTTCCTCTTCTGTGTGGTTGCTCCACTGAATATTGAGAAACTTGATGCTTCTGGTTCGGGTGGTTCTGAAAGCTTCTTCCAAAATATGGATAGGTACTTCGGGATAGGTCAGTTCATCGTTGATTTCTATGGTCCGGTGATCAATATTCTTGAACACTTCCGTCTTCTCTGGAACTTCGAGGCACTTGCGAAGTAATGAGATATGGAACACATTGTGCACGGCTGACATATCTTCGGGTAGTTCCAGTTGATACGACACTTCTCCTTGACGGTTCAGAATCTTAAAGGGGCCGATATATCTGGGGGCTAATTTTCCCTTTAGCTGGAACCGTTGCATTCCCTTCAATGGCGACACCTTTAGATACACAAAATCTCCTAGGTTGAAAGCGAGGTCTCGACGTCTCTTGTCGGCGTAACTCTTCTGTCTGGACTGGGCGGTCTTGAGGTGCTCACGAATCTTGTGAACCTTCTCTTCTGCTTCTCGTAGGATGTCGGGTCCGAAAATATGACTCTCTCCTACTTCCAACCAATTCAAAGGGGTGCGACACTTCCTTCCATACATGAATTCAAATGGGGCCATTTGCAAACTAGCTTGATAACTGTTGTTGTATGAAAATTATATGAACGGCAGACAGTCTTCTCATTTTGATCCATACTCTAACACACATGCTCTCAACATATCTTGGAGTATTTGATTTACTCGCTCCGTTTGTTCGTCGGTCTGAGGGTGATAAGTTGTGCTGAAATCTAGTCGGGTGCCTAAGCCTTCTTGGACTTTCTTCCAGAATCTCGAGGTAAACTGAGTTCCTCGATCCGATACGATGTTCTTGGGGACTCCGTGCAAACTGACGATTCTAGCGATGTATAACTCCGCTAGCTTCGAACTCTGATATGTGGTCTTGACTGGTAAGAAATGGGCAACTTTGGACAATCTGTCCACTATGACCTAGATAGAGTCATTTCCCCTACTAGAAGTAGGTAATCCGGTGATAAAGTCCATTCCAACAGAATCCCATTTCCATTCAGGAATCTGCAGGGGTTGCAACAATCCAGCGGGTCTTTGATGTCCCGCCTTGACTCGCTGACATATATCACACTTGGCGATGTAGCTTCCGATTTCTCTCTTCATCTTATGCCACCAAAATTGCTCCTTTAAATCTTGATACATCTTTGTTCCTCCGAGATGGATAGAATAAAGAGTATCATGAGCTTCCTTCAGAATAACTTCTTTCAACTCAGAATCTGCTAGTACACAAAGGCGTCCTTTGTACCACAGAACTCCTTCGTCTTCGGTGAATCCGGGTACTTTGCCTATACCGATACGACGCTTGATTCCTTCGATACTAGCATTTCCTTTATGTGCCTCCTTGATTTGGCTGATCAAAGTGGGTTGAAGTTCTATGCTAGCCAAAAATCCTTCACTCACTAATTCCATTCGGATATCTTCCATCTCCTTGTGCAAGCTTGGTTGCTCCTTCAAAATCATGGAGTTCAAGCGGCACGGAAATCTGCTAAGGGCATCTGCTACCACATTGGCTTTACCGGGGTGATAGTGAATGTCCAGATCGTAATCCTTGATTAACTCAATCCATCTTCTCTGCCTCATATTCAGCTCCTTCTGAGTGAATATATACTTCAGGCTCTTGTGATCCGAATAAATCTCACAACGATTTCCCATCAGGTAGTGCCTCCATGTCTTCAGGGCTAGAACTAAGGCTGTGAGTTCGAGGTCATGGGTTGGATAGTTCTGCTCATGTTGTTTCAGTTGTCGAGATAGATAAGATATAACTTTGCCTTCTTGCATTAGCACACATCCGAGACCAATCTTGGATGCGTCACAATACACATCAAAGGACTTCGTGATATCCGGCATGATTAAGATTGGGGCTGAAATCAATCTGCTCTTGAGTTCTTGAAAACTCGCTTCACATTTGTCCGTCCATTCAAACTTCTTGTCCTTCTTCAGCAATTGGGTCATGGGTCTGGCGATACTCGAGAATCCTTCTACGAACTTGCGGTAGTATCCCGCCAATCTGAGAAATGCACGAACTTGGGTTTGAGTGGTTGGGGCTTGCCAATCTTCGACATCTTTCACCTTTGCAGGGTCCACGGCAATTCCTTCGGCTGATACAATGTGACCGAGGAATCCTACCCCCTGTAACCAGAATTCACATTTGCTAAACTTGGCATACAACTGATGCTCTCTAAGGGTTCCAAGAATGGTCCTTAGGTGTAGCTCATGTTCTTCTTCCGATTTGGAATAAATCAGAATGTCATCAATGAAAACAACGACAAACTTATCCAGGAAGTCCATAAAAATCTTATTCATGAGATTCATGAAATAAGCGGGGGCATTGGTTAATCCAAAAGACATGAAAGTATACTCGTATAATCCATATCTGGTGGTAAAGGCAGTCTTTAGAATATCCTCTGCGCGAATCTTGAGTTGATGATAACCAGTTCTAAGATCAATCTTAGAAAACACTTTGGCACCGGTCAACTGATCAAACAAATCTTCTATCTTGGGCAATGGGTACTTGTTCTTGATAGTGACATCATTCAACTTCCGATAATCCGTACACAAACAGTTACCTCCATCTTTCTTGTCCACGAACAAAATAGGTGATCTCCATGGTGACACACTTGGTTGAATCAGTCCAATTTCCAACATGGCATCCAGTTGCTTCTTCAGTTCCGCTAGTTCAGACGGGTTCATACTATATGGTCTCTGGGCTATAGGTCCTGTTCCGGGGATTAGTTCGATGATAAACTCGATATCCCGACCTGGGCATACCGGGCAAAACATCTGGGAATACATCGGGGTATTCACAGACTATACGAACTTGGTCAATGGTAGGTTGGGCTATACTCTTGTTGCACTTGAATTGACGAGGTAAGGTTTCAGATATATGCTCGACTAATATTCCGGCTGTACTGGTCATGGTTATGGCTTTCTTGGCACAATCAATTAATCATTTATGATTAGACATCCAATCCATTCCTAGTACTACTTCCAAACCTTTAGTTCCGAGTACTATCAGATTAGCATAAAAATCTATGACATGGATTCGGTAGGGACGGCTTTGCAAATTTGCCTAGCTTTGGTGGTTGAACCGGGGATTTGAAAAATCATAACATGCTTCAGTTTGGTTGGTTGAATCTTACTAGTGCATGCAAATTCTTCGGTGACAACTGAGTGCGATGCACCAGAATCAAACAACATTCTAGCAAGTACTGAATTAACAGAAAACATACCCAGCACGACGTCTGGCGCTTCTTGGGCTTCTTCAGCATGCATGAGAAAAAGACGACCGTTGCGGTTGAGCAAATTCCCTGGGGCAAACCTTCTTCCAGGATGAACACGACGCTGCTGCTAAGCTGGGGCATTTGCATTGGGGGCTGCGGCATTATTCTTGGGGCACTCATTGGATTAGTGACCCTTATTTCCACAGTCATAACAAGTCACTTGCGACTTGTCCTTTGCTGCAACAGGCACCGCATTGCTTCCAGTCCTAGGGGCAGTGTTGGTGTTGGCGGCAGCATTGTTGTTGTTGAACTTTGGTGGGGCACGGTTGAAATTCCTCGAGTTGCCGGGGTTGTTGTGATTTCCTCCAGGCCTTGGGTTTCCACGGTTGGGATAGGTCGGACGGTTCATCGGGGGTCTGTTGGTTCTCGGGGCAAATCCTGGAGATGGGTTGGGGCGATACTTTGGGGTATGATGGGTTCCTGGCTGATGCATCATGCGGCGCTTGCGGTTCTCATTGGCTTGGTTAATCTTTCCTTCCATCTGAATGGCAGAGTCGACTAGGGCTTCAATATCAGCAAAGGGGATATTGACCAAAACAGTCTGCATCTCATCATGCAAACCATTCAGGAATCTTTCTTTCTTCGGCTTTAGTGTCGATCTCATTCGGGGCATACCTAGCTAATGACAATAATTTGTTACAGTATTCCACTACGGTCATCCTTCCTTGCTTCCGTTCTCTGAACTCATCTCTCATCCTCTTGATTAAATTCGGTGGCACATGGGTTCTGCTGAACTTGACCTTGAATTCTTCCCAGGTCATCATCTGTCCTCCGGTCATTGCTCGAACGTTGTTCCACCATGCTCTTGCATCTCCGGCTAGATAGTGGGTGGCGAACAGAACTTTCTCGTTGGCTTCCACTCCTGCGACTTCCAGGTTGTTCTCCATGGTCTGCAGCCAATCATCAGCATCTAGTGGCTCCTCTAACTTAGTGAAAATAGGTGGGTTGGTGTTCTGGAAATTTTTGAGCTTAGATCCATGGTTGTCCTGATTTCCTTGGCCTTGATTGTTGTTGGCCATCTGAGCTATGTGCTGAAGGGTGGCTAGGTTGGCTTGATGTTCTTCTCTTTCAGCTTCGCGGTCAGAAACCAACATTTGCAGGATCTTCAACATCGGGTCCGGGGATGAACTACTTCCTCCGCGAGGCATCTGAAGATTGAGATAGATCATGAGAAAAGAGGGGAAATTTCTAAGGTTCCGGGACTTTGAAAAGTTTTTAAAGTTTGGCTCAGATTTTCTAGCAACTTTATTTTCATTCATAGCACATGATACAACACACACCACAACAAAGGTAAACAGATGGTTTTAAGAACCATTCTGGAATCTACGATACAGTGGGACCGAATACAACTCACTAACGCTAGTGCTCAAGTGCTACTACTCCTCGGAGTCGGTGTAGTCGTCATCCTCATCATCCTCATCATCATCGATGAAGGCAAAATCCTCCTCATCGGTGAAGAAGTCCATGGCTTGATCCTCCAGAAAATCATCATCATCACTGAGATAGGAGTAGGGGTCTCCACGCAGATCTTCTCCGGCATTCTCCCTTTCCTCCATCTGCATGTCTCTCTCATGGATGGTCTCCTCCAAATCCGAGATACAGTGACGAAGACGGGAAATGATGCGCTCCTTCTTGTCAAGCTGACGGCGGCGAGACTTGCGATCCTTCCCTAGCATGGCGATGGTCTGATCCTTCGTCCTGATGATGGCGGACTTGTGGTTGGAGTAGTCACGGGCATTGTCCAGTTCTTGCTGACGGTCATACATAATGAAGCTAAGGTGGTCCAACTGAGTCTTCAGCTCGTGGTGGTATGGGGCTTCCAGTGGATGTCCCATAGCATCACGCCTTGGACACAACTCAAAGCGGGTACCCTTGATCTGATTGATACTCTTCCCACATAGACGGGCAAGAGCTTCCTGCATGGCCCTGGCAAGTCCATCGAGCCAGTTGCTCTCTCTTAAGGTGAACTGAATTCCCTCGGCAGTGGGAGGTTCAATCTTTCCTCGGAGACTTGCAACAATTAGCCACTGCAGATCTTCTCCTTCCTGATCATTGAGCTGAGCTCCGAAGAACTCGGGGTGTGGACGCTCCAGAAGTTCCGAAAGCTGGTCCAAATCCCGCTCAAAGATGAGGTCTCCTCCATTCCCCAACTGATAAAATTTGCTGTACTTCACGTCCATCTATAAGAATGTAGGATGAGTAAGTTAGTAGAGTGATCAAGTGTGTCAAATTTTAGGTATTTTGCAAGAGTTTTTGAGGAACATGAATTTTTATGAAAGAACCCAAGTGATAAGAATGGGAATAAGTTTTTGTAAATATTTGCTTCCTTTGGTTTTGAAACTAAGTTTTTGATTCAAACGTCCAGTCTAACTAGGGTCTCCTATGGTCAGGATGGCTCTGATACCAACTTGTCAACACCCAGGTTTTTAATCCCAGATGCCTGTTATGCCATACATCGCAATCCCAGGATTACCATTTTTAGGAGACATAACAGATTTGGATATCACAGTACATCATCCATTACAAACCATACATAAGGTCTTACACAAATAAGGATCTCATGATCCAGTTCTTAATACAAATCAAGCAGCTTAATAACATAATAATAACGGTAGCATAGGCGAAGCTCCATCTTCGGGATCACAGGCAATGATGACGATGAGAGATGATCCTAGTTGTCGTAACCTTCCTGGGGTCCATCCTCCTGGTACTCCTCTTCATAGTCTGGCCACGGGAATAGACAGGTACAAAGCCATGAGTACTCTTTAAGTATTCGCAAACTAATACTAACAAGTGAAGGGGGTTTTGTAGTAGGACACTAAGCTCTAGGGTTGTTTTGAAAAAAGCCAGATTTACCTCTACTAAGTTTAGAAGCAAAGAAATCTAGTTGAAATTTTATAACCCTAAGTGGGAATTTGAATTTCATATCACAACTCTGTTGTGGTCAAGTCAAAGTCTCAATTCATTTCATAAGTCATTTTGAAAACATCTGACGGGGGAACAGTATGGCCACTCCAACTGTCCATAATCATGACGCGACTATTCAATAGTTTGACACTCTGCAGAGATTGTACACTTTCACCACAACATTCGATACATCCGTCAGGAACAAATCCTGAATTCACCATACTCAGTATGCGGATAATCAATCCTAACCTTTCAATTACACGCCCTAGTATAGGCACCTCTCCTGTGAGTTTGACCTCCCAACCATGACCAATTTTCATCATGGGTACTGCACAGGTGGAAAATCTTCACAAGGTAGCCTCAGCTTAGACCTTGGCCGTGAGGGAACCCATACTAAGGTATATAAGTTTCCAGTCAAGCCCTGCCCAATTTTCGGGTATTGTGGTTGTACGGTAAAATTGGAATGGTATCGCATCCAGACAACCATCAGTTTTGTAAAAGGGATAAGGCTCATGCCTCAACATTTTCATCATCAAAATAATCTGGTGTTCGGAAACACATGTCAAAACATCTCAGTAGAATGGCTCATCATTCTAAGGTTTTCATAACCATTTTCACCAAGTATTCCCATCTAAAGTTGATCAAGTTTTATGCTTAGCACTAGCATCTACAAGTGGGGTAAGTACTAATGAGAGATGGTAAACAAGTGGAGTTTAACTAAGTTCAATCTCATGCCTTAGGATGACATCAAGATTATCTAGCTTAGGCCAAATTTAATGCTCTTTATGCAACCTTCAATTATCTTCCTAGAATCTACAAGTTACTTAAGTAAACTCTAAGAGAAAGCTTTGATAAAGAAATAAAGTATAAAGCTTGCGAGTAAAACTAGGATTGGGTATCATCAAATGTGTCTAACCAAGCATGCTTAGTGCATTGCATAGGTTATCTAACTTTCATAATTGCAAGTGTTAGCTTGCATAGGTCAACTTGATTAGTAAGGCTTGCCTTGTGCAGAGCAGTGGTTGAAGTTCTCATCGGCTTCTTCTTCGTAGTATCCTCCTTCCTCCTCGTATCCTTGGTCGGTACTAGCGTCTATAAATAATTACGAGGTACACAATCACCAAACAATACTTAACTATTTTCAATCATCACACACAGGGGTACTATAGATGATCTAGCATCATCACCTATATTACAAGCTTAAAACATTTGTCTTATTGATTTTAATTTGAGAAAAGTAATTTCTACTCATTGAAAAACTATTTAAGATTTAATATTCTCCAACTCAAACATGGGATCATGTGGACACATGTCATCACCACATATTTCAGTACATGGGAATGTGATTTAAAGTGGTGTCACAATTTAATAAGGTTTAACCTTTTATTTCAATTAAATAAAGTGACTAGAAATGCCTATGTGGCATTCTTTTATTACTTGAACATTATTTCTATAAGTAAACCCATATGTTTTTATATATTCTGAAAGGTATGATCAAATGTGATTTTTGAGAGTTGGAATCAACTCAAAAGCTATTATGGTTGAAATTTGAAAAATGTTTGAATGCAGAAAAGCTTTTGACTTGTTATTTTTACCAAGGTTGATCTACAGATCCAAATGACTTGAATCCAACGGGCTTCGATTAAGCATTTCAATACCTTTCTAAAAAAATTGGTTTCATGCAATTTGGTTCACTGAATCGAGCTGGGTTGATTTTTGAAACTAGGTACAGAACTGAGTTTGAATTAAAATAGAAAATCTAGATTCAAATGGTTGGGCTATGCGGGAAAGGTTAATGGCCCGGCCCAGTGTGACTCCGCAGCGCGGGGCTCAGCTGACAGGGGGGTCTACTGGTCAGCGGCTCATAACACGCGAAGCGGTACGGGGCGATGTGGTGCGTTGGATTAGAAGTGAGATCAACGGCTGAGGGTCGTCGTCGACGATGAACATGTCACCGGCGAGCTCGAACCCTAGCGGCTCGGCGGGGGTGCATAGGGGGCATATCGGGGCTCCAGCGACAACGGCGAGGCGGGAAAACGAACGAGTCGACGACGGCGAACTCAGGTATGGTCGCGGCAACTCTGGGGATGGTCGAAATCAATGGCTCCCTTCTTCTGCAGAGGCGGCCTGCTCCGGCACAATTCCGGCGATGCGCTGCTCGCCTTGCTCCGGCTAAGGGGTGGAATGATCAGTGAGGTGAGGGGAGTGAGATGGTGTGATGAAATCAGTGAGGCGAGACCAAGAGGGATGGGCAGGCGACGGTGGCGACACGGCTATGGGCGGCTAGAGGCATGGCTGCAGCTGGCGATCGACGGGCGGTCTCCTGGCGATGCTCTAGAGCTTAAATGCGCGTGTACGGGCGGTGGAAATCGGTTGGGAATGTGTGGTGCTCTGCGAGGCATAGATGGCGAACTCCGCAGCGAGCGGTGGCTACGGGGTACGGGCGATGAAACGAGCATATCTGGTGGTCTCCTAGGACGGTGCGGTGCATGCTGGCGGGCGGCGAGGGGTCAAGGTGGTCGGGTTGCGTGGGAACAGCATGTGCTATGCGGTGCGCATCGGCATGGTCGACATGCAATGTAGGCGTTCGAGCTAGGGCTGGTCGAGAGGGGGCGGTGAGGCATGGGCTACCTCCCAGACAAGGTTGGCACAGCTAGTTCTTCTCCTAGCTTGTTGTCCACATTGGGTGACATGGTGAGGCTCGGCCTGCTCACCATTGATGGCATTGGAAAGCTGACAGTGGTGCTAGAGGTTAGTTAAAGGTGCTAGATGATCTACTAAGGCTAGTTGCAACCAGAGAGGGAACAAGGTTGGCCAAAACACTGCTCAAAATAGTGTTTGTGATTTTGTTGATTTGAATCTTCAACCTGTTTGATGAAATGGCCACAAGAACTTGAGTTTTGAATTTTAAAAAGATTTTTGGTGGGTGTACTAGGCATGTGTTGAGGATTCTGTGGGTGCTTGGGTTTTGAAAAGTGAGTTGGTTTGAGTGGTTTTTGAAATAGTGGGATCTTCTCATATGAGATAGATTCAATTTTAAACTATCATTTAAACTTGATGTTTGAATGTTTCTGGATGATCACAAAGTCGGTCTTGGTACCTTATTATGAGTACTATCAAGGGGTGCAAAGATCCATACATGTTTCTGTTGAGTTTTGAAAGTTAGAGATAGCCAAAGTAGGCATGGGAGTTAAATTGGGCCAAAGTGACCATTCACTTAATTTATTTGTTTTGAGTTGTTTGTCTTTGGGAAAAGTTTAGGGATTGTTTAGATGGTGTTTATTTCACCTAAGAATCATTTTACAAGCAAAGAAACACAGAATCATGGCAATTCAAAAGAATCCAAAATTTTAATACCCACACATATGAATGCTTTCATATATTTTTTAGTTGGAAAAGTTTTTGTTAACCCTAATTTTGATGATTAGAGTTTTATGATCCAAGTTTAATATTTTTGGGATGTTACAGGAACCCCTCGCCTGATTAACTTGCCTAGTAGATTCCATGAGTCACATAATTCGGCGTTCCATTCTACATATGCATAGAAAACCTTTTGAAAGATTTGGCGGGTGAAGGTGCATTCATAACAGGTAGGGAAGCGTGGACTGGGTTGCTTGGGGTCGATGGAGCCCCTGGTGAACCAACCTTGCCTCACATCTTTAAGGACCGGCTTAGGGATTTGACCCATTACGATGGAACCATCCTTATTGCGTGACTCATGGTCTCAGCGAAAGCAAGGTAAAGGTCGTGGCCAACCACCCTCTGCTGGTCTTCCAAGGAAGAGGGCTAATAGCTTCGCATTAAGAGTCGGTTGGTATGTGTGGGTAAAGTTGTACACCCCTGCAGGGTTAAATCTTGAAATGCTTGGTGACCAGATTCTAAGATCATAGAGAACTTTAACCTAATCGTAAAATTTGGTAGATCAATGTGTGATTAAGGATGCTTCCTCATGGGCACAAGGGGGTGATCCTAGTTTGGGTTCAGATGTTGATTTGGTGGATATCAAAAGATTATGATCAATATTTTGGATATGTCGCCCTCTTATCCCCTTTTAAAATACTCTAATTAGACGAGCTTCTTCTCCCCCTCTTGTTTTATAAACAAAGATGGCTTTATGCAAAACAACTCCACCAGCCAGAAGTCTTGTGGAGTACAACCTGTACTCACCCTTCCTTTGTTGATACTTTTGCAGAGTAAGTGTTCCCTTGAAGACAAGTTCCATACAACATCGACACCAACGAGTAGCTTAGGGTTCCCGGCCGGCAGCCTGGAATCTATGGGCTGGGACGTCATTGTTATGCTTTAGGCCTCTTAGGCCATTTTTTAAGTTTGCTATACTTAATAGCATAATTTTCCTTCCATTGTTTGATGTTTGTGGTCAGTGACCTCTGCTTGTAATAATTTGGTTCTTTGCTCAGTTATGAGCTTGCTGTAATAAATTTTGTGTCGTAGGGTCACTGCTGCGTTACCGATTCTTCACTGGTTATTCTCGAGCTCAAGGTTAAGCTTATGTCAGACGGAGGTCTAGGATTTGTTTAGCCCTGATCCCGGGGGTGTCACAGATAGCTCATGTACCTTGTGCAAGGGGTAGCAGTTGGCGGTTCTCTATGATACACATGTAATTACAATGACAAGAACTTACCAGTAACTAAAGTTGAGTAGGATGAGGAGCGGCCCTCGTACTCAAGGGACATGAGATTGCCAACTTATATTTCGTCAAGCATATACTCCATCCTTGTTCACTTTAACCTTAATCATTTCAAGATTCCTATGATAGGGGCAATGAGGGCTCAAAGTTAGTAAGTATCATAATATTTTGAAAGCTCTTTTTGACTTGAAATCCCTGTTGCCCTCTATGAAGGGACCTTTCTCCTATTTCTAAGTTGAGTCAGTAAACCTACTTCCTCTCTATCTCCAGCAAGCATTTGAGATGTTGTGTTGCAAGCATTCATATGGTGATTTATTCACTCATGTTATCTATTTTCCTTGTTTGCACAAGACTCTTATCTATTGAGTATTACTTTGAAAGCCATCATTGTGAAAAACCTTTTTGAGCAAAGAGTACTCCTGTTTTAAAACTTCTTCAAAAGCTTTATTTATGAAACTGTTTGCAGCTGTCTCTAACCAGGAACAAAGTTTGCCAATTCCAATTATGATTTATCTTTATGCATCTCTATTGTGACTCATGTACTTGTTGCAAGCTAAGTTCTATAATGGTGAGTTGCTTTCTTCTATGAGTTGTGTAATGGTAAGTGTGATGCTTCTTGTCCGTATTATTTTATCGACACTTCCCTCCATAAACCTGTGGACATGTTTACTAAGCTCAGTTTTCGCTTGGGGACAATCGAAGGTCTAAGCTTGGGGGAGTTGATACGTCCAATTTGCATCACCATTCTTGTAAGACCCCACCTTTATAAAGGTAAAGGTCCCTGTGATTGCAATGCTAGTCCCTGGATCAAATGCTAGAATCCATAGTTTAACATGAAGTACACAGAAACAAAGGTCATTAATACATCGTCATTCCAGAGATAACATAGTATTTTACAACTCCACAGCCATAGGCTAGTACAAGAGTTTAACTTAACAATATAAATAAAAGTCTTCATCTTCATGTGCCACGGGCAAGCATGTTGAGTGTAGACTCATAACCCTAATCCTCATCAGAGTAACCTACAACATCACAAGTTACAGCCACCGTGGGTCAATACATTGGAATAGTATTGGCAAGTGATACCTTAGTAGAATAATAGTATCTAGCTTCTACATGAATTTGGCTAAGTGTAGCTTAGGCTTGCTTTGCTCAAAATAGGTTTTACCTATCATTTGAAAACACTAAGGTTTTGTTTGGCAAAAACTCCCAAGGAACCACCAATAGACATTGGTGAACCTTATCTTTGTTCAACCACAAGTTTTTAACTTAGAAATTGGGATGAGGAGATCCTTGATATCTTTAGTGTCTTGATGCTCAATTGTCCATTGTCGGGGACACAGCTAAGTA
Source organism: Avena insularis (assembly GCA_023614405.1). Lineage (NCBI taxonomy): Eukaryota > Viridiplantae > Streptophyta > Magnoliopsida > Poales > Poaceae > Avena > Avena insularis. Next base: position 117,215,707 of record CM042695.1, read on the forward strand.
CTTAGATTTTTCCTTCTCGAGAAGTGGTGCACTTTCCCCACAAGACTTGACATTCATCAAGACGAGACCTTTCAGAAGCCTTCCCTTAGACCAAATGGACGCGTTCCAACCTATCACCCTACCACCAATTGTCCAAATGGCTAAGTTATTGCAACCTATATGATCAAGGCAGAGCCCATATGCCATGTGGTTGCACTAGAAGCTTCTAAACACTAAGTATCTCAAATCCCTTTGTTCCTGGGTGGCTTTCCACAAGTGTGATACACAAGGTAGACAATAGATATGGGCCTTGTGTAACCACTCAACATAACCCAAACATACCATTCCACCCAGGTGTTTCATTTACTTAGTTGTTTTATTAAGCAAAACACAAGTCAAAGACTTAGCAATACTTTTTCCATAGCATATGTATATAATCCACCCTTGATTGCTACTATCTAGGCTAAGCATGGCAATAGCAAGTATCTTAACTTAGAGAAAATTCTTACAATTCTACAACTACTAGGATTTCCCAAGCATAGCATATAGATACTTAGCAAAAATTATCTTGCAAGCCCTATACAAAATACCACTAATGCATACTCAAAATATTTGGGACAAAATATGAAGCACCACTTGCCTTGGTAGTTGGGGGAGTAACAACAATCCTCACAGTCACAATCACCACTAGCACCAAAATCTACACATAAAATGATAGCACCAAATTCATATTTCAAATAATCAAGCAAAAATATATGAATGCATGCAAATGTCATGTGATGATTTTTCTAAACTAAACAAGACAAGTAAAACAGTACTGAACAATAAACTAAACATTTATACACCAAATAAACTTAATTTGGCTTTTAAAACATTTTCCAAATAATTTTTATACACAAAATAGGCCTACAAATGTCTCTGCATAAATTTCCATTTTAACATAAACAAATCACAAATCCAAGCCTACAGATGTGTAGGATTTATTTTTGTGATTCCAATGGTATATTATTTTTATTTTTTGGATAAACAGAACAAAAGTTATTGAATTTACAAGTTTGAATAACTAATAGATTCAAAAACAGATTTTAAATTAAAATCCCAGACACGTGGGCGTGTCTGATTGGACCATACCAGTTCGGCCAGATCGATCAAAGAGATCCGCACGATTTAAAAGAAATCGCATGGGCCAGATATATTCATACCCCTTTGATAAGTGATCTAATCCTACGCGCTATATCTAGATCCAATGGTGCCCGATCAATCGACCACAGATGGGCGGCGCGAATGGGTGCTGGCGGCGGCGGCGCTACTGGCAGCGGTGCTCCGGCGATTCCAAAGGGGGATAGGGGCAGTGGCGATGCTTACCAGCGTCGCAAAGATGCGAGGGTGCTCAAGGTGGCTTCGGCTTGGACGGGGGCGAGCTGTTGCGGCCGTGGGAGCTCGTCGGAGTTGCGGACAGCGTCGGGTCGATGCAAACGGTGACAAAGACGAAAACCTGGATCACCCCAATGCAAACAAAGTGCATCAGGACACGCGCAAGGTCCAGGCGAACAAGTGGGTTTGAATCAAAAGGCGAGGAGCGCTCGTATCTTACCGATATTGCTCGACGGAGTTGAGCGACGGCTCTGTCGTTTGCAGAGGTGGACGGGGAAGACAACCTGGGTCACGCGCAGGTAAACCAGAGGCGTCATAAGATGCACAATAAGACAAGGACCACGCTTGTTTGAACCAGAAGGACAGGGGTGGTCGGGCTCACCGGAATTCAGTCGTCGGAGATGCTCGGTACTGCGGCGGTGCAAATGGAATTGCGGGCAGCCTGGTGGCGGAGAAGGAGCGCTGAGTGAGGGGAAAGGAGCAGAGAGGGGAGGGAGTTAAATAGCCGGTAAGAGGCGAGGGGATTACGCGGCATTGATCAGCAATTAAGCCTGCTTCAATCGCGGCAGTGATGGTGGTAATGGCGGCGACGACGGGGTCGGGGGGTGCGGGGTTTGGGGACGATGATTGCGTGGCGTATGGGGCCACCGGTCAGTGAGCGCGGTGTTGTCCTACGTCGCATGAGAAGGAGAGGGTAAAGGCACGGGTGGGCTTGCTGGGTTGTTTCTGTTGCTGGGCCGAAAGGCTGGCTCAAGCCCTTTTCTTTTTCTTTATTCCTTTTCTAGTTATGTTTTGATTTTCTGAAATAATTCTCAAATGCTTTTCAAATGAGTTTGAATTCAACTTTATTTTGGATTTTTGGAGTGAAAAAATTGTACTCAAATGAGTATAAAACCTTACTATTTAGTCCAAAGCACTTTGACATAAAGGAAAATAAAATGAATCCATGCATTAATATGATTATAGATAATAGGCATAAAGTGGTTTTATATTTGAATTTTGTTTTGAGAATTTTGTGCAAGCTTTGCATTCATATTTGAAATATTTCTGATCATAACAAGGTATTCTCATACTTGAGAGTAAAATAGAACCATTGCCTTTCTAGCATAAAATAATAGGCATAAGAATGGTTTCTCATTTTGAAATCTAGTTTGAAAATGACCAAATTCTTATGAATGCATGAATGATATGCAAACTTTTTAAAATTATGATTTTTGGGATGTTACAAATCTAACCCCCTTAAGGTGAATCTCACCCTCGAGATTCGGATTGGCTAGCAAATAGGTGAGGGTGGTCTTTCCGAACATCATCTTCTCTTTCCCATGTTGCTTCTTCCTCAGAATGATGGTTCCACTGAACTTTGCAGAATTTGATAGTCTTTGTCCGAGTAACTCTTTTTGCAGTCTCTAAAATCTTGATGGGTTTTTCCTCATAAGTGAGATCACTTTCCAATTGGACCTCTTCCAAACGTATATTATCCTTCAAAGAAGTCTCTTCCATCTCCGGATGGCATTTCTTTAGCTGACTTACGTGAAACACATTGTGAACGGCAGACAATAATTCAGGCAATTCAATCTCATATGCCACTTATCCTTTACGGCTCAGAATCTTGAATGGTCCAACATATCTTGGGGCCAATTTTCCTTTGACTCCAAACCTCTTCACTCCACGAAGTGGTTATACTCTAAGATAAGCTCTATCACCCACCTCATAGGTGACTTCCCTGCGCTTGGGTTGCGTAGCTCTTTTGTCGGGACTGTGCTATCTTCAATCTGTCCTTTACCAACTTGACTTTCTCTTCAGCTTCCTTTATTAGTTCTGGCCCAAACAAGTTTCTTTCTCCAACACCATTCCATAGCAATGGTGTAGTACACTTTCTCCCATAGAGAAATTCAAACGGTGTCATCTCAATACTAGCTTGATAGCTGTTGTTGTAAGAGAATTCTGCGTAAGGCAGACTTTCATCCTAACTAGCTTCATAATCTAGGGCACATGCCCTCAACATATCCTGTAGAATCTGGTTGGTCCTTTACATGCATCCATCGATGCAGGATGAAAAGTAGTGCTGAATTCCAATCTCGTTCCCAATGACTCATGTAGTTGCCTCCAAAAATGGGAAGTGAATTGAGTTCCCTATCAGACACAATACTCTTAGGTACTCCATGCAGACACACAATCCTATTCATATAAATCTTGGCTAACTTAGCACTTGTATAGGTTGTCTTCACGGGTATGAAATGAGCCACTTTAGTTAGGCGATCTACTACGACCCAAATGGAATCATATCCCGATCTAGTTCTTGGCAGTCCAGTGATGAAATCCATGCCAATATTGTCCCACTTCCAATCAAGAATAGGTAGTGGTTGTAACAATCCTGCTGGTTTCTGATGTTCCGCTTTCACTCTACTACATACATCACACAAAGCAATATGTTCGGCGATGTCCTTCTTGAGATTATTCCACCAAAATCTTTCCTTCGCATCCATGTACATTTTGGTGTTACCCGGATTAATGGAATATGGTGAGTTGTGTGCTTCCTGTAAATTCAATTTCCGAAGCTCCGGATCTTGTGGAATGCAGATACGTTTTCCATACCTTTAAGTACCCTGTTCGTCTTCATGGAATCCTTTGGCCTTTCCCTTGCTAATCTTTTCCTTAATCTCTTCAATTTCCTTGTTTGTCTTTTGGGCTTCCTTGATTTTTTCCAACAATGTGGGTTGAACTTCCAATGACATGAGATGTCCTTCAGGCACTATCTCCAATCTGAGATCTTTGAATTGGGCAAACAGATCATCTGGCACTTCTCCCTTAGTAAGGCCATTCACATAAACCTTACGGCTTAATGCATCCGCTACAACATTTGCTTTACCGGGGTGGTATTGCAAACTTAAGTCATAGTCCTTGATGAGTTCTAGCCATCTTCTTGGTCTCATGTTGATTTCTTTCTGAGTGAATATATACTTCAAACTTTTGTGATCTGTGAACACTTCACAATGCTTACCCAAAAGATAATGTCTCCATGTTTTGATTGCATGGAAAACAGAGGCTAACTCCAAATCATGAGTAGGATAATTCACTTCATGAGTTTTGAGTTGTCTCGAGGCATAAGCCACCACTTTCCCCTCTTGCATCAAAACTACACCTAATCCTTGGTGAGATGCATCACAAAACACTTGGAAGTCCTTCTCCAAAACTGGCAGACATAAGACTGGTGTTGTCACTAGTCTCTTCAACTCTTGGAAACTGAGTTCACATCCTTTAGTCCAATCAAATTTCTTGTCTTTCTTAAGTAACTCCGTCATTGGCTTAGCTACCTTGGAGAAATTCTCAATGAATCTTCTATAGTATCCTGCTAAGACGAGGAAACTACGAACCTCTTTCACTGACTTAGGAGATTCCCACTCATTTACAGCTGACACTTTTGCGGGATCAACTGCTACACCATCTCTTGACACAATATGTCCAAGAAATCCGACTTCATTCAGCTAGAATTCACACTTGTTGAATTTGGCATATAGCTTATGCTCTCTAAGCTTCTCAAGTATCAATCACAAATGTTCTTCATGATCTTCATTGCTCTTGGAGTAGATCAAAATGTCATCGATGAAAACAACAACGAACTTGTCAAGAAATTCCATGAACACCTTGTTCATCATATTCATGAAATAGGCTGGTGAATTTTTCAAAGCAAATGGCATCATGGTGTACTCATACAATCCATACCTAGTGGTGAAAGCAGTCTTAGGTATGTCGTGTTCCCTTATCTTTAGCTGAAAGTAGCCTGATCGAAGATCAATCTTTGAAACACACGGGCTCCTTCTAACTAATCAAACAAATCATTGATTCTGGGCAAAGGATACTTGTTCTTGATAGTCACCTCATTGAGTGATCGGTAATCTATGCATAGCCTTTGACTTCTATCTTTCTTTTCAACAAACAAGACTGGTGCTCCCCAAGATGAAGAACTTGGTTGAATAAATACTTTCTACAACTGTTCCCCAAGTTTTTTCTTGAGTTCTTTCAACTCATCAAATGACATCTTGTAAGGTCTCTTTGCTATTGGTCCTGATCCTGGCAGCAAGTCAATCAGAAACTCGACATCCCTATCTGGTGGCATTCCTGGCAATTCCTCCGGAAACACATCCGGATATTCTCTCACAATTAGCACATTGTCTATGCTAACCCCCTTAAGAGAATTTAGCTTACTCCCTTTTGATTCAAAGTTAGACTTGAATCTAATCCATTTCTTATCCGGGGTTGTGAGCGTGACAGTACGATTGGCACAATCTAGTACTCCCCCTTACTTAGTCATCCAATCCATTCCAAAAATGACATCCAATCCTTGGGAATCTAGGATTATCAAACTAACGAGAAACTTATACCTCCCAAATTCTATCACTAGATCATGACATCCCGAGTTTACTAACATTTCTCCACCAGGAGAACTTACTTTTATAGGACACCCAATAGTTTCAACTGGAAGTCCATTTCTATCAACAAATGCTCTTGATATGAATGAATGTGATGCGCTAGTATCGAAAAGAACAAGTGCTGGAATAGAATTGAGTTGAACTTACCAGCCACAGCATCAGATTCCTCATATATTTCTTCCACATTGATATGGTTCACTTGTCCCTTTTGGAAGGGATTGGGCTTGTTGGCACCTTCAACTTTTTTTTCTAGGCACTCATTAGCATAGTGCCCCATCTTCTTACACTTGAAGCATTCAACCTGACTGAGATCTTTCTTTACAGGCTGACTTCCCCTTCCACTTCCACCTCCACTTTGGTGGCTCTTGTGTCCACTCTATGGTTCTTATACTTTTCATTGTCATGACTACGATGATGCTTGTTGTCATGCTGACGGTTGTGGTTGTGGTGGTTATTGTACTTTCCATGTTTGTGGGATCCAGAACTCCCACTATCATCATGATGGGAACGCTTGTGAGACGATGTCGAGCTGTGCTTATCAAAGCTATGCTTCCTTTTCCTGCTCTCAACCTTTTTCATCTTGTTATCCAAGATGGTAGCCTTGTCACAAAGTGATTGGTAGGTTGGGACATAGGAAACAGACAGCTGCAGGTTCAGCTCATCATTCAGTCCTTCGAGGAATTTCTCCTTCCTCTTGGCATCTGTATCAACTTCATCCAGTGCATAACGCGCCAGATTGTTGAATTCCTCAATGTACTCAGCCACACTGCGGTGACACTGTTTCAGATTGTGGAACTCCTTTTTATTCAAATTCATCACTCCGGATGAGATGTGAGCTGTACGGAATCCATCCTCAAAGATAGCCCAAGTCACATCCTCAATGGGAGTGGTGATCTGAAAGTTGTCCCACCAGGTTGCTGCTGGCCCTTCAACCAGATGTGCTGCGAACCGGACTTTTTCTTCGTCGGTGCAACCAACAGTCACTAAGTCCTTGTTCACTGAACGTAACCAGTCATTGGGTACCATTGGATCAGTGGTTCCTGAGAACTTTGTTGGCCTCAGTCTTAGAAATCTGGTGAGCATGTCAAATCCTGGCGGATTATTCTGGTTGTTGTTGTTGTTATTATTATTCTGGTTCTGGTTCTGCATGAAGGTTGTCATCATCTGCATCAGTTGAGCTTGCGCTGTCATCAACTGTTGCATCTCGGGAGTGACATTGTTGTTGTTTTTTTGGTTGGGGTTGGCACGTTGAGGAGGCATATGTGGTTTTAATAAGGATAAGAATGAGATACCCATAGATGCTTAACATGCACAATATATCACATAGAACCATCACAATAACCAAGCATCAAAAAAACATACAGTTTGAACGACATAAACAACAAGTTTTGGAAAATGCAAACACACCATAGCAAGCTATCCACATGTTGGATGGTCATTGCGAATCAATAATCAAAGTATGGTAGATGAAAGATAATCGAGTAGTCTACACTACTCCTCCGCATCAATCTCCACATCAATGAGGGTAAGACCTGCATTCTCCATGGCGGTCTTGTACTCCTCAACACTAGTAGTCAAGGCCTCAATCTTGGCCCTAAGAGCCCTCTTCTGTGAGAGAAGCCTCTCGATCACTCCCTGCTGGTGCTCAAGCTCGAAGTCCTTGGCCTCTAGCTCTTCCTTCATCTCCCGGATCTTCTTGTTACTGTCTTGGACTCTTTTCTCTTGGCTCTTGAATTTCTTGTCCTAGATCTCAAATTTGGCCTCCATTTCCTTGACGATCTCTTATTGCTCCGCGAAGAGCTTGTCCTTCTATCATAGCTGAACCTGGAGCTCGTCATTTATAAGCATGACGTTGGTCCTATCAGTATCAAGGTGTCTAATAAGACCCTCTAGGTCCTGAAGGTACAGACGAATCGGCTCCATCGTCTCTCTAGTAGCATCATCGTACTCTATAGCCTCACCCTCCTCGTTTCGTCTCCCGAAGGGGTGAAAGTAAAGACCTCTAAGCTCGGTGGAGTGTCTCCCTACCAGGCGCCCAAGTAACTCCTGCATGACTACATCTAAGCCTCTCTCCTTGTCTTCATGCATCAGCTTGAAAGTGATAGCCTCCATGGATGGCTCTGCCTGGCGTCCTGGCTATGTGACTCTGAAGCCCCATAGGTCCTTCCTCTGAAACTTGGTGAGCTGAAGTGTCGTGATGCTAGGAAATGGAAGGTTGAGCACACTAGTGAGCTCAATGAGACGAGTACCAAAACGAGTTTCCTTGAACTCCTCGGCCATGCTGATAACAACATTAGGCATCTATTTTTATAAGATGGACAAAAGTTAGAACCAACACAAGTAGAGAAATTTCACAAGACAAAAATATCACAAGCACATCTTTTAGCAACAAACACACAAGTCATGGCATACACAAATCCATTACAAACACCAAAGGTTCAACATAACTTAGACAAATTTTTGGAAGTAAAAATGATAAGTGTGGTGGTCCAACTAACGAAGTACGTTACAGTTCTCATTCACTAGACAATATAGCTATCAGGGCATCTGTGAGACCCTGGCGCATGGCTCAATAATATTGATAGGAAACCCATACCAACAAGTTGCAACTTCTTTTCCGGAAGCTCATTCGAAAAGAACTCTAAGGTTAAGCATGCTTGGCCTAGAGCAATTCTAGGATGGGTGACCGACCGGGAAGTGGTTACCGGGTGTGCACGCGTGAGGACAAAGTGCGCAGAAAAGACTAGTGTTGGTCTGTGGGGTTAGTCTAGAGATCCTATTGAGCTGCCAGAAGTGACAGCCGTCGGTCCAGAGTGACCGGGGGTGTTAGAAGTGGTATCAGAGCCGACCCTCGCAGTTACATGGGCGTGTGTGGGCCAGTGGAGGACATGTGTAGCATGACGCGTGTGGCCCGGAGTGGACACGACATGGCAATGTGTCGGTACTGAACGCACAGACGTGTGCCAAGAGGGGACGTTCCTGGCTTGTGGTTGATCGACGAGGACGTCGATCTTATAAAGGTGGGTGTATGTGAGACCCTGGCGCATGGCTCAATAATATTGATAGGAAACCCATACCAACAAGTTGCAACTTCTTTTTTGGAAGCTCATTCGAAAAGAACTCTAAGGTTAAGCATGCTTGGCCTAGAGCAATTTTAGGATGGGTGATCGACCGGGAAGTGGTTACCGGGTGTGCATGAGTGAGGACAAAGTGCGCAGAAAAGACTAGTGTTGGTATGCGGGGTTAGTCTAGAGATCCTATTGAGCTGCCAGAAGTGACAGCCATCGGTTCGGAGTGACCGGGGGTGTTACAGCATCCTTAGTGGCCATATGTCTATCTTGCTCACAAGACTCCCATATTAAGTCTATGATGTCTCCCCTTAGTTCTTGGTTGGTAGTCTCTAATTCTTGGGTATGCTTCTTTTCTTCTCTAAGGTCATTTTGGGTGTTGAGCATTCTGCACTTGAGTCTATCACCAAGCTCCTTGATGGCATTCCAAGCTGCATTTCTTGCAGAGTCAAAGAATGTTGTGTGCATTTAGGAGTTGGTGACCATGCAAAATCCTGACTCCTTGTGGTTTTATTCCTTGTTTTTGTACAAGTGAAGTTGCACCCACCAATACTCTTCTCCTTCATCCATCACAGGTAATCCCTTTTACACAGCTGCACCATGTATCCCCATGGTAACCATAAGGTTCTTGAGTTCCTTGGGAAATTCAGTCTCACACTCCAAAGTCATGGTCATGAGTGGTCCCTTCCTCACGGCTTCGTCGATGGAGTTCATCTGCAAATAGAGATGAGAAAGAAGATTAGAAAAGTTTACGAGAAGAAAAAGACAAGTGTGGAAATTTTTCGAAGTGTTGAAATTGTCCTTAGTGGTTTCTTAGTCTAATCCAATCCTAGCGTCATAATCCTACAGGCAACACAGTGCTCTGATACCATCTGTAAGACCCCACCTTTATAAAGGTAAAGGTCCTTGTGATTGCAATGCTAGTCCCTGGATCAAATGCTAGCATCCATAGTTTAATATGAAGTACACAGAAACAAAGGTCATTATTACATCGTCATTCCATAGATAACATAGTATTTTACAACTCAATAGCCATAGGCTAGTACAAGAGTTTAACTTAACAATATAAATAAAAGTCTTCATCTTCATGTGCCACAGGCAAGCATGTTGAGTGTAGACTCATAACCCTAATCCTCATCAGAGTAACCTGCAACATCACAAGTTATAGCCACAGTGGGTCAATAAATTGGAATAGTATTGGCAAGTGATACCTTAGTAGAATAATAGTATCTAGCTTCTACATGAATTTGGCTAAGTGTAGCTTAGGCTTGCTTTGCTCAAAATAGGTTTTACCTATCAGTTGAAAACACTAAGTTTTTGTTTGGCAAAAAATCCTAAGGAACCACCAATAGACATTGGTGAACCTTACCCTTGTTCAACCACAAGTTTTTAACTTAGAAATTGGGATGAGGAGATCCTTGATAGCTTCAGTGTCTTGATGCTCAATTGTCCATTGTCGGGGACACGGCTAAGTACTTAGATTTTCCTTCTCAAGAAGTGGTGCACTTTCCCCACAAGACATGACATTCATCAAGACGAGACCTTTCAGAAGCCTTCCCTTAGACCAAATGGACGCGTTCCAACCTATCACCCTACCACCAACTGTCCAAATGGCTAAGTTATTGCAACCTATGTGATCAAGGCAGAGCCCATATGCCATGTGGTTGCACTAGAAGCTTCTAAACACTAAGTATCTAAAATCCCTTTGTTCCTGGGTGGCTTTCCACAATTGTGATACACAAGGTAGACCATAGATATGGGTCTTGTGTAACCACTCAACATAACCCAAACATACCATTCCACCCAGGTGTTTCATTTACTTAGTTGTTTTATTAAGCAAAACACAAGTCAAAGACTTAGCAATAATTTTTCCATAGCATATGTATATAATCCACCCTTTGTTGCTACTATCTAGGCTAAGCATGGCAATAGCAAGTATCTTAACTTAGAGAAAATTCTAACAATTCTACAACTACTAGGATTTCCCAAGCATAGCATAGAGATACTTAGCAAAAATTATCATGCAAGCCCTATACAAAATACCACTAATGCATAGTCAAAATATTTGGGACAAAAATATGAAGCACCACTTGCCTTGGTAGTTGGGGGAGTAACAACAATCCTCACAGTCACAATCACCACTAGCACCAAAATCTACACATAAAATGATAGCACCCAATTCATATTTCAAATAATCAAGCAAAAATATATGAATGCATGCAAATGGCATGTGATGATTTTTCTAAACTAAACAAGACAAGTAAAACAGTACTGAACAATAAACTAAACATTTATACACCAAATAAACTTAATTTGGCTTTTAAAACATTTTCCAAATAATTTTTATACACAAAATAGGCCTACAAATGTCTCTGCATAAATTTCCATTTTAACATAAACAAATCACAAATCCAATCCTACAGATGTGTAGGATTTATTTTTGTGATTCCAATGGTATATTATTTTTATTTTTTGGATAAACAGAACAAAAGTTATTGAATTTACAAGTTTGAATAACTAATAGATTCAAAAACAGATTTTAAATTAAAATCCCAGACACGTGGGCGTGTCTGATTGGCCCATACCAGTTCGGCCAGATCGATCAAAGAGAGCCGCACGGTTTAAAAGAAATCGCACGGGCCAGATCTATTCATAACCCTTTGATAAGTGATCTAATCCTACGCGCTATATCTAGATCCAATGGTGCCCGATCAATCGACCACAGATGGGCGAATGTCTTGGCGTGGCGGCATCGCGCAGCGGTGCTCCGGCGATTCCAAAGGGGGCTAGGGGCAGTGGCGATGCTTACCAGCATCACAAAGATGCGAGGATGCTCAAGGTGGCTTCGGCTTGGACGGGGGCGAGCTGTTGCATCCGTGGGAGCTCGTCGGAGTTGCGGACAGCGTCGGGTCGATGCAAACAGTGACAAAGACGAAAACCTGGATCACCCCAATGCAAACAAAGTGCATCAGGACACGCGCAAGGTCCAGGCAAACAAGTGGGTTTGAATCAGAAGGCGAGGGGCGCTCATATTTTACCGGGATTGCTCGATGGAGTTGAGTGGCGGCTCTGTCGTTTGCAGAGGTGGACGGGGACGACAACCTGGGTCACGCGCAGGCAAACCAGAGGCGTCATAAGATGCACAATAAGACAAGGACCACGCTTGTTTGAACCAGAAGGACAGGGGTGGTCGGGCTCACCGGAATTCAGTCGTCGGAGATGCTCGGTACTGCGGCGGTGCAAATGGAATTGCGGGCAGCCTGGTGGCGGAGAAGGAGCGCTGAGTGAGGGGAAAGGAGCGAAGAGGGGAGGGAGTTAAATAGCCGGTGAGGGGCGAGGGGATTACTCAGCATTGATCGGCAATTAAGCCTGCTTCAATCGCGGCAGTGATGGTGGTAATGGCGGCGACTATAAGGTCGGGGGTGCGAGGTTTAGGGACGATGATTGCGTGGCGTATGGGGCCACCGGTCAGTGAGCACGGGGTAGGCCTGCGTCGCATGAGAAAGATAGGGGAATGCCCGGGTGGGCTTGCTGGGTTGTTTCTGTTGCTGGGCCGAAAGGCTAGCCCAGGCCCTTTTCTTTTTCGTTATTCCTTTTCTATTTCTGTTTTAATTTTCTGAAATCATTTTAAAATGCTTTTCAAATGAGCTTGAATTCAACTTTCTTTTGGATTTTTGCAGTGAAAACTTTGTACTCAAATGAGTGTAAAAACTTACTGTTTAGTCCAAAGCACTTTGACATAAAGGAAAATAAAATAAATCCATGCCTTAATATGATTATAGATAATAGGCATAAATTTGTTTTATATTTGAATTTTGTTTTGAGAATTTTGTGCAAGCTTTGCATTCATATTTGAAATATTTCTGATCATAACAAGGTATTCTCATACTTGAGAGTAAAATAGAACCATTGCCTTTCTAGCATAAAATAATAGGCATAAGAATGGTTTCTCATTTTGAAATCTAGTTTGAAAATAACCAAATGCTTATGAATGCATGAATGGTATGCAAACTTTTCAAATTATGATTTTTGGGATGTTACAATTCTATATCATAATTTGCCTCTATTCATTGATATGTTTCGGGTGTTACTATGTCTTTTCCTCTGTTTTTTCATGTTGGACGATTCTTGGAGGATGGACTGCCGGAGTCAGGTTTCTGATGTAAAAAGAGGTGTTTTGATGCAATTTCGTGAAGATCGGAAAAATACCAGAAAAATATTGGAAAATTATATTTTCCCAGAAGACGAAGGAAGCCACAAGGGGAGGCGTAGCTGGGCCACAAGGGGCCGAGACCCCCTGGGCGCGGGTCCCCCTAGGCTGCGCCTAGGGCAGGTGTGGCCCACCTGGCCAGCCTCCGATTCCGCCCTCTCGCCTATATCTTCCTCCCATAACCCTAATACCAATGGAGCGACCACAGAAATATTTCTGCCGCCTTTGCGGGGCGGAAAACACCGACAGAGAGAAAGAGCTCTCCGGTATATAGATTTCTGCCGAGGAAATTCCTTACCGGAGAGGGGAGATCGTCGCCATCAACACCATCATCAAGATATACTTCATCGGGATCATCATCATCCACACCATCATCTCCACCAGCACCATCATCACCACTCCATCCCGCTATAACAATTGTGTTGGATCTTGCATTAGTTCTTAGGGGAAACTTTCCCGGTGTTGATTACTATTGTAGCTGATGCTTGTGAGTGGAACCATTTGATTATTGTTTATGTTTAGATTGTTATCCATTACCATATCATCTTTGATATTGATCCATATGATGTCTTGTGAGTAGTTCGTCTAGTTCTTGAGGACATGGGAGAAGTCATGTTGTTAGTAGTGGATTTGTGTTGAGTTATTATTCAATGGTTTAGTATTTAAGTTGTGGTGCTATTCTTCTATTGGTGTCATGTGAACGTCGACTACATGATACTTCACCATTTATGGGACCAGGGGAATGCATTGTGTATTTGGCTACTAATCGTGGGGTTGCCGGAGTGACAGAAACCTGAACCCCCGTTAGGACACCATTGCACAAGGGAGTGTAGGATCTCAGAGTTTAAGGCCGTGGTTAGGTTTATATCTTAATTGCTTTCCTGTAGTTGTGGATGCTTGCAGGGGGTTTAATCACAAGTATATATTAGTCCAAGTAAGGTCGGTACATTAGCACAGGTTCACCCACACAACACTTACAACACCAAAGAAGAGTACTTAGCTATATGAAGCGAAAGAACTTGACAGAATTCCCATGTGTCCTCGAGAACGTTTGGTCCTTATAAGTATTTCTACCGGCTTGTCCTTTGCTAAGAAAGGATTGGTCCACTTGTTGTATTTGTTCTTTGTCTTTATTACTTGCACTTTGTTTTGTTGCTTTATCAGAAAACCCCTAAAAATCCGTTTGTTAAGTATTTACAGAGATTTCCTGCTCCTTACCACTAGTCAACACCTTCTGCTCCTCGTTGGTATCGACACTCCTATTTATCGAAAGTACTACGATACACCCCCTATACTTGTGGGTCATCACAAATCCACTACACCAAGTCCTATCATCACGAGAGATGATGTAGTTTCAAAGGCGAACAATCAACATGTTCATCATATCATCCATATGACTCATGCTTTACCTTTTGGTATTCTGTGTTCCGAGACCATGTATGTACATGCTATTCTCGTCAAGATTAACATTAGTATCCGCATGTGCAAATCTGGCTTGCACCCGTTGTATGCACACGTAGAATCTATAACACCTGATCATCACGTGATGCTTTAAAATGACGAGTCTTAGCAAAGGTGCCTACTAAGGATGAACACTTTATTACTTGATATTTAGTGAGAGGGATCATCTTATAGTGTTACCATCATGATCTAAGCAATACAAGATGCATAAAAAGGATTAACATCACATGCAATTCATAATATGTGATATGATATGGCCTTTCTTCTTATGCCTTTGATCTCCATATCCAAAGCACGGACATGATCTACATCATCACCAGCATTGCATCAAGGTCCGTGGCGTCGCTTCATGGTTGTCCATCACCAACAGCAACTATTACAACTACTTAGAATAAATTTATTACATGATGAATAGACTTGCAGGTTTTAACGAATTTAAATACAACCATTAGGCTCCTGCCAGTTGCCAACTTATAATAAGGATCATTGCATACATCAAATATAATCACAATCACGTCATGGCCATATAAAATCACATGCCCCTGCAAAAACAAGTTAGATGCCTCTAATTTTTTTTCATGTTTTACGTGTCTTGGGTCTTTCAAATAAGAACTGTTCTTACCTACGTATATGAACAACAACGTTCATACAAGTGTTGTCCAGTGACCATTGTAAATTGAATCTTAACTATGCTGGGAGAGACAGTAACCCGCAAAGCAACTTGTGCAATACAAGTTGCACGTTGAGCGTGGAGCAAGTCTCATGTACGTTGACATGTAAGGTTAGCCTGCAATATGCAAAGTACAGGAAAAGCAAGCGACAAAAGGAGCATCAACGCCCACAAACCCATTTTGTTCCACTTGTGCAACATATCTACGCATAGACACGGCTTTGATACCACTATAGGGATCATTGCATGGAAAACAAAAAAATTCCATCGCAAGAATGCATAAAACCAAGATCCAATCTATGGCAAAGCCAAGATCTAATCTATGAGATCAGTGCAACGAGATTGAAGAGAACTAACCCTCGTATATCCAAAGAGTTAACGAGATCAGATTCTCGTGGTTGATGTAGTCAATCACTTGCCAATCTTAAGATCATGTAGACAATCCTTCTGGCGCCGCGTTCCGATAGAGCTTCCGCAGTCGATCACACGTACGGAGTCGATGAAGACCTTCCTCTCCCAGTTCTAGCAGGGAAGCGGTGTTAGTAGATCTCCTCAGAATCCTAGCAGCACAACGGCGTGGTGGTGGTGGTGGAGGAGAATCCTTATACCTTCGATCCAGATTACGGATGTAGTATAGGTCTTTTTCCCTAGTATACTTAGGTTATCGAATCCTCGGGAAGCAGAAAGCATGGTGAAGTTACTTTAAGGGACCTTCAGGAGTTTTAGAATTCTTTTAGTGTTTTACCGAACCAAGAGTTTGATATCTTTTGTTGTTGTCGATGATGGAGAGAGAGGGCCTAGGGCGTTCGGTTTCACCTATAGATGTGCAAAATATCTGATGGGAATAAAAGATAATAATAAAGTATGCATGTAATCGTTAAAGCAAGATAATTATATGTGAACAGTGCATCCATAACTGCTATTGCCTCCACAATGGCTTATAGCAAGATCTTATTAGTCTCATCCATAGAAGAAAGAGAACTAATGATATGTGCAGTGATATCACCGTTAATCCCAAGTAAATCTCTCACATATAGCCATACTACCATTTCTGTCACTGGGGTTCCAATCCTGCAGATTAGTCATTACTCACACTCCATATACCTCGATCAATCCTCGGGGTCTTGGGTACCTGACAAGTCCTTATATTTAGGCAAGAGAGGATACAATAATCATCGTGTCATACAAACTAATACAAGATCTCATCTATGATAAATAACATGCACAAACTACATGGTTAGGCCGAAGCCCTTATCCCAAGGAGAATTACTCACACATAGAGACGAGATCAACAATCATAAAGGAAATCATGAGATAGATAGTAATAGTCTTACGATGCCGCCAATTGGAGATGAGATCTACTATTACAAGTGGTGGACAACGGCTATGGTGGTGGAGAAGGGTTTTGAGATTGGATCTAGATCTATTCCTCCGGCGGCTCTTCTCTTCTCTCCGGTTCTCGACTCTGGCTCTCGTTTCTCGTCACGAGAGGTCTCTTTATATAGGCGTCCCTTCACTAAAGTTGTTCTGTTTGACCTAGCGGTGTTGGTGGAAACTATACAGCCAGAACTATATGGCCATAATTTTATTCCCGCCGTATAGTTGGCCATTAAAGGTACTGGTTCCTCCTGACAACTCCTGGTTTCTTTGAGTTGTTGGAAATCTCGTGTATTTGACTTTAATGTTGTGATTCCCATCATCAAACATCATTTACTATGCAGGGAAAAATGGAAATACATGATTTCATAACCCTTTGATCATTAGGCATTAGTGGCAGGATTTAGAGAGATATTTCATCAAAAGTATGAATAATATCTAGTTTAAATGTGGATGTGGATGGCTATATTTCACATCCATCAACCTCCCCAAGGTTAAACTTGATTGTCCTCGAGCAAGAGAACTAAAATCAAAAAGGAACTCAGCATTTAAACTGAAATAAGGATATGATGATCTTACTCATGATAGGTAGTCTCATGTTTGCTCCACTTTATTAATCTAAAAAACTCAGCATAGATAGAGTAATGGCAAGCATATCATACGGGTTTTAATGAATCCTTATATTGCAGCAAGATTATTGTTAGCATGGATGATTCAAATGAGTAATACTCTATTCCATGTCATGTAATCAACTCATAAGCTTGCCTTTGAACAATAAAGTATAATCATCTAAAATTGAGAGTGTGAGAGTTTGTCATGAAAAGCATATACACTAAAGTATCTCAATTCTCCCACATCAATTCGTTCATTGTACTGTGATGGACACTCGTGGCATTACCAAGGTTTGTGTTCCTTTTGCATAATGTTTACTCATATCGGCCAGAGGAGTGATTCCATCTTGAACACAGCTACATGAGGATGCTAAGAATCTTACCCATTATAGCATTGCTGCTACAAATGTTTAATCAACTCATAGCCGAAATCTAGGAGTTTCCTCCATTAAGATCGTTCGTAGGCTAGCGGAGTTGTTGGCATCCCATGAAGTTTGACACGCTTAAAGATATATCATTCTTATGATTCACAAGTCAAACGTTGGCATTCTCACAAAAACCGCTAAACATTAATTCAATTGAAGAAATCATTTCAAAGAGATCTATCAAGTCAATCATTATTTCCATGGTGTTGAGTGTCTCTAGGAATAATATTTCAAGACTAAACACTACAACACCCAAGCCTTCAATTGTGAGACTTTTTCTTATTACAATTGTTTAGAAAAAATTTAGGCAAGACTTGGTTAACTACAAGAGCTGGAACAAAACATACTCAACTAAATACCCATGCAAACAAAATTTTGCTCCAATATAAACACTCACTCCACCAATATAATATCTTAACTTTTACTACTAACTAGCATGGGTTTATCAAACTTCAAAAGTGGGGAGTCATAAGGCATACCTCTCCTGATTGGTTCCAATTATCTCTTCCCTTGTTATTTGTTTCTTGGAAACTCTAAGTCGATCACTCTCCTAAAAATTGCGAGAACAACGAGGAGAATAGAAAAAAGGAAGAGGGAAAATAAAGATAAATGGAAAAATCTTTTTGTTGTTTTTTTAAGAGAGGAAGTTAAAGAATAGAAAATTGACGACAAAGCACGGATTGAAAATCTTGAAAACAAAAAAATGACTAAAGATAAAGTGTTGGGGAAACCAACATGAGTGCTTATAAACTCAAACTAAAACCATTCCTCGAAATATTTAAAAACAAACGCCAAATAAAGATAATGGGGAGACTTCCCCAAGCTTAGGATTTTGCAAGCCCTTCAAATCATTATGGTGTCCGAAAAAAGTTGTGGATCCAGTTCATAAACTGAGTTGATAAATTACTAGTGGTTTCTTGGAGGTTCAAGGCGAGATTACGCATCCCCTCCACAGTTCCTCCAAGTTCTTGGAAATCTTGATATGTAGTGAACCAGTTTGGTGGCTGCTCCTCTTGATCAGGAACTTCTTGCTCTTCTTCTTGGTCTTCATCCTCAGCCAGAATCTCCTCCTCGGGTTGGTGTTGCTCAAACTGCACATCATATAGAAAACGCTCTTCCTCAATAGAGAAAATACCATTAGGCAAAGAGCGGATTAGAGACGCACAGCTCTAGCAATATGTAAGTAATAACGACCTCTCCTAGTGAGCATTCCACAAGCTTTTCAAGTAGAAACAACACGTCACTCACCTAGCAATGGTTGCAACTCACCTAGGTCGATGCCCAAGGCAATGGCACGCACGGTGATGACGTCTCCACATGTGATTGGCCCTTGGCTTTGGGAGGATTGGTGCTCCAAGTAGCGCACAAGAATTACGCCCAAGTTGAGTGACAAGTTGTTGTTGAAAGCAGTTTTTGCGAGGACCAAGATGTCCTCCTTATTGAGTCTTCTAAACTCATTTCGTGCCTCCAAGGTGTTACCAATAACATAGAACAGATAGCGAATAGCAGGATGCTGGATATTCTTCCCCTTGTTAACTCTAGAGGTGAAACTCATTCTATTATAATAATCATTCGGGAAAGGGCGCATGCTAGGCACAGACGCACGTAAACCATTAACATCATTGTTTGGTAAATTAAAACAATCGTACCATTCATCAAGTGATAATGTATAATTGTTGTTTATAAGTCGGAAAGAAATCATGTCCTCTCATTGTCATGCTTTAATGGTGCTTTTTAAAGAACTTAAAAATTCAAGAGTTAACCGGCGATAAGTGGGCGCATCTTGGAATACAAAGTTTTGCAGGCCAACTCAATTGCAAAGTAAATTGAAGTCAATATAATGGGCAAGCCCACTTGGTTGTCTTCACTTCTTGGTTCTTGATCTTGCTGAAGCGATCACGTTAGAGCTCATTCTTAAACCGTATCCCCATGCGGTCCTGAGCTACAGCAGCAACCCGAGAAGAACTCGTGGTGGCACGTGCACGTGTTTGGCTCCTTGTGCTCATCTTCTAAAATAGGGTTAATTAGATAAATGTCACTACAAGTTTCAGGTATTTGAGAAATGCCACAACTTTTGACTTTAGAAAATGCCACTACAATTCTGTGTACAGTTGATAGATGCCATTACATCCACTTTACCCCCATATACTGACCAATATACACTTGTATTTTCATCATATATATGTATATATGGTAGGGACCACCAAAATCAGGCTAGATATTGTCCCCAACCAAAATAGATGGCAAATTATACTGTTATACAACAAGAACCGAAACAAGAACTATTGGATTGAACGATGATCTTTCCTATTTTCTATTTTAGTTGCAATCAAATGCCTCCACCATTAGCCGTTCTACTATATACTTGGCCATCGCAACAACGCGACCGTACAGTGGGCAGCCGAGCGGGCGTCTCCGTCTCCTCCGCTCCCGGCAATCTCCGCCAGTGTCAAGGCCCTGATAATGCCAAACACGCCAGAAGCTCGCCGCCGTCTTGCACCCATCTTACACGAGCCGTGGCAGTTCCCTGCTTGCTTTCCCTGAGTTGCAGGCATTCGATCCGCGAGGTAGGGAGGAAGTGCGAGAACCAGGTTCTGGTCGCCGCCTGGATCGTCCGCCGCTGCCAAGCCCATGGTCGCCGCCTTCCACCGCCATGGTATAGACCTGGTCAGTACTAGAGGGCTAAGGAAGAACATGCTCGGGACGAGAGTAGTGATAGGAATAGCTCTGGGTTGGACCGTATGCCTGATTAGGCTGGTCCCATCACATATATGTATATACGACTGGCAATATATGGTATATTGCTTAGTATGTGTGTATATGTGGACAAAATGGTGTCTATTGAATGCACAGAGAATTGAAGTGGCGTTTTTCAAAAGTTGAAAATTGCAGTAGCGTTTATTAAATAGCCGAAAATTGCAGTGGCGTCTATCTAATTAACCCTCTAAAATAATAAGAAAGACAAAAATAAAACTTTTTGATCCAATAGTAATAAACATAACATATTCCTCATCATAGCACACTAAATGATCTCCTCAACATAATAATCTAGGCAAGAGAAACATGGCAATTAGTTCAAAATTGGTCTCACCCTAGATTCATAATGACAACAGATCGGAGATGAATTTGCAAAAAGTAATTGGAGGACCGGAGGAGAAACATACCGTAGATCACTTGTGTGCAAGGAAATCGAACAAAATTGAGTAGAGATAAAGATCTCTTGAGGTGTTGAGAGAGTTTGGAGGTAGAAGAGAGAAAAATGATTGAATTTTTGGTGTTAGGGGTACCTTCCCATGGATTTTTTATGGTCGCACGAACTATACGGTCAAAACTATACGACCAGAATATTTATTCCCGCCGTATAGTTGGTCTGACGGCAAAATTTTAGGGTTTCTTCCTCGCGGCACAAACCATACGGCCGGAACTATATGGCCGGGATTTTTATCCCCACCGTATAGTTGGTCGTTAAACATACTGTGTCTGTAAAATAAATTCGACAAAGGTATTGATATCTATACGGCCGGAACTATACGGCCGATATTTTTATTCTCGTCGTATAGTTGGTCGTTTAACCTACTGTAGTCGTCAAAATATACATGTTTCTTCGAGAATTCTTTATTAACCTGAAACTTAGTGAAACACCATGTTTCGACAAAAAAAATGTCAGCTTCAATTTTCGACCAACAAAAGCATGTATAAAACAGGTATTTTAGTACCACCGAATTTCTCCTCCTCAACTGGAGTTTTCTAGCACTCTTTATTCACTACGAAACTAAAACTTAAAAATTTACTTGAACCTTTATTTCACATGGGTTGCCTCCCATGAAGTGCTCTTTTATGGTCAATATCTTGACTGTGATGTTGCTCACTTACGCCAAATGAGTGGAACACTCACTCCAAAATAGTTGGCCTTCAAAGTGATTGCCTCCTTCTCATCATGTTTGGCTTTTTTCTTTCTAGGGAACTGAACAACAAATGGATCCCGCGAAGGAAATTGAAGTTTCACATTCCCTTCATGCAGATTAATCAAAGCCTTAATAGTTCTTAAAAAAGGACAGTCTAATATGATAGGAGCAGTAGCATCTTCAGGCATGTCAACAATAACAAAATCAATAAGAGTAGGACAACCTTTAATATATACTAAAGTATTCTCTTTAATTCCTACATCTTGTTTATAGGTAGAATCTTCTAAATGTAATTTTAACTCAATCATTTCAAAAGAGACAACATTTAACTTATCAAAGAGGCTTTTTGGACTTGTTGAAATACTTGCACCTAAATCAAAAGGTGCAGCTATCTCATTAGTCCCAATTTTAATTTTAATGGTAGGCTCAAATATATTATCAAGCTTCATAGGTAGTTTTTCAGCAATTTTCTTATATTCATCCTCAAGCTCACGTACCTTTATTGCTACCTGATTAATGAAACATTGATACATAGCGTCATCATTTCCTTCACTTTCGGGAATCTTGTATTGATCCTTTTCACAAGATCTTCAACCATGTAATTTGGTGAAGGGGCATTGCTATAGTCAAGTTCTTTAGGATCCTCCCTTTGGATTCTTATCATCTTGAGGTATTCAACCACATTGGGCTTAGCTTTACCTACAAATTTAGCTAGAATGAGAGGTTAACTCTCGGTTATCTGTCACATCCCAAAATTTTCCAAAATTTGAAATGTGAAAAATAAATAAACAAAATAAATAATTGTTGAAATTCAGGGTGAAAAGAAACTTTTGATTCCAAATGCAAACATCAAAACCCATCTTGAACAAACTTTGAATGAGAAGGGAATCAAACAAAATTTCAATCAAGTGAAATGCATTCATCAATAATGTATCTTGAAATTTAAACACTTTGAAAGGTTAAACCAAAACCCTAAAACCCTAATGGAATAATTCATTTCCAAGACCTTTCTAAGACTATGGAATTGATCCATATACAAATTTAGCAACAAACATTTATAAATGATCAAGAGTGATAAATAAGAATATTATAAAACCATAGAAATTGGTTTCACTCAATTTGGTGTCATAGATAAAAACTTATGAATTTATTAAGATAAAAGGAATTAATTTCCAAAGCTAATAAAGCCCTATCTAAAATCCATGCCAAATCTTGAGCAAATATATCCTAAAGGGATTTAAAAAGATAAACAAATATTAAATAAAATTATATAAATTGGAATCATCAATTTTGAATCTTTAAATAAAAAGATATGGATTTTATAAGGCAAAGAAAGAAAGAAATAAATAAGGAATAATTAAAAGCTAAAGTAAATCTTGACCAAACAAATGAAATGAAAGATTATTGATCAATAAAAAGAGTAAAGGATTAGTTAAATAAAATCATAAGGATTGATTAATATCCAATTTTATTTAAATAAAGACAATTCACAATTTAAATGAACATTAAATCATATTAAATTATTTTAATTAATAAATTCAAAGTGAATTATTTACACTAAAGAATAAATAAACCTACTGAAAAAGGTTTGGTAAAAATTGGAATTTAAATAGAAGTTTGAAAATATAATTAAAATCTTATTTGAATTAAGACAAGGGCCTATTTGAAATAAATAATATACCCTAAAAGAATAAAAAAATATTCTAAAATGGACTTTAGAATATATCAATAAACAGTATGAAAAATATACTCAAAGTTTGGAAAAGTTTTGAAATAAAAATAGTGTTTGAAACATTTGAATAAATTCAAAATAGAATAAAAGAAACAGAAAAAGAAAAAAATTCAGAATAAAAAAAGGGAAACAAACCTAGCCCAGAAACAACGCCCAGTCCAGCCCAACTAGCAGCCCACCCGACTCTCCCCGTAAAAAAACGATTCGCACCATAGCGCTCACCCACTCAGTCGCTAACCATGTGACCCCACACGCACCTCCTCTCTTTGCTGACAGCGCAACCCCACACTGCCAGTCATCGTCTTCACCCGCCATGACCTTTTTTCCCTCTCTCGCCGATTCTGCCTTTGAATTCGCGAGTTTAATTCGCGTTACTGCTGCACTAATCCCGCCCAGTGATGACGCTCGTTAACTCTCCATCGCCCCCTCTCTCTTTTCCCCCAGGCACCATTTCCTCTCTGCCACCAGGCTACCGCAATCGCGAGCTCGAACCCCACTGCCTCCGACGTGTTTCCAGGCCGATTCCGGTGAAGCCAGACCTCCCCAAACTCTCTGGTGCATACTGGGTTGCTCGCCAGCATCCCCTGCATCTCCTAGTGCCGCTCGCTTGGCCGCGCACTCCCCAGAATCTCGGCAACGACAAAGCTTTCTCACCACCGCCGTCTGTCTCTCTTCGGCGACCCCTCCCCGTAAGTTCCGTCCACCCCTCTCTCTCTCTCTCTCGTTGATGCACACGCATTCGCCACACTCGCCCTCATCTAACACCTCCTCTCGTTTGCCTTTTCATGACCTGCAACCTCGCCCCCGTCGACGAATAGAGACGCCTGACGCCGACGCCATCTCCGGTGAGCAATCGTCGCTGTTTCCATGCGCCCCTCGAGTAACTGAGACCACCTTGAGCTTCACTGCGAGCACGGTAAGCACCTCCGTTCCCTCTCTTGCTTCCTGTATTGCAAGAACCGCTGTTAGCCGAGCGTCGCCACCGTGCGCTGCCGTCGAGCGCCGCCAGTTCCTGGTAGATATGCTGGTAGCCGCATGATTTCAATTAGATCTGACGGTCCACAGAGCGCAATCCGTACGAACCGGTATGCACCAGTAGGAAACAGCCACGTGGCCCTAGGTGTTGATTTAAAAACAGAAATGTTCTATTAGATGTTTGATTTTATAAAATTCATAACTTTTAATCCACACGTCCAAATTTTACAAATTTTATATCACTGGATTCAGAAAAATGTGATATTTCCAACCATGCACTTTGTTTAGTATTTTGGTCCTGTAAAATTGATTGTTTTTGCATAAACATATTTGGGCTTATTTTGTGTATAAAAATTATTCTAAAAATGTTTTTAGGGAAAAATCTTTTGTAAATGGATTTTTTTGAACCTACTGACCATAAAAACCAACTTGTAGATTTAAAAATATATTTTGTGATGCAAAGGAATAAATCTTTGAATAAAAGAATTTCTAGTTAAATAAAAATATGGATTTTGGTTTAAAAATGCTTTTTGACTAAAACCTTTGGAAAATTGTTTGATTTAAACTCTCTGACCCTAAACACCAAGTTTTAGGATTTTAGAAAAATATATTTGATGAACCCTAGTAAATGATTGCTTTGTTTAAAGGCATTTCTAGCAAATAAAATATTGCTTTGAATTAAAAATGGGAATTTGGATGAAACCTTTTGAAAATGGATTAATATTAAACACTTTGACCATAAACACTAACATTTGTGTTTAAAAATATATTTGACTAACACTACAAAATATTACTTTGTTTTAAATCATTCTTAACAAAACAAAAATGATTTAAATGGCCATTTTCACCAACTTGAATTTAAATGGTTTTACCACTTTTGTAAATGATCAATAGGAGCTCTAAAATGTTTAGAGCCTGATAGAAACCACTTTTCCAAATAAAACAATCTTTTGCATGCTTGGATGCATTGCCTTGTTTTTATTGTTTTATGTGGTGAATTGTTTGAATGTTAGTTTGAATATGTGCTTGCTTGATTGAATTGTAGTGAAATTTGAAGAGTGTTATTATTGCAAGATCAAGGAGTGAACCAAAATTCTCTACTAAAAAGGCAAGTGACACTATCATCCATGTCCTACTATTTTCATTACACTTAGTGGTATTTTTATAGTATGCATGATAGGGCTACTATGTTACTATGCAATGTTATGTCCTATTAGGAAATCTTGTATACCTTCCTTAGTGAAAACATCATAGTTGTAGTATGCTTAGCCCTGCTATAGACTTGGGATGGAATACATGATATGATTATATGAAGTGTTGGAAAAATATATGTTTTATATAATAAAACAAGTACTCAATGAATCACCAGGGTGGAAAGAGGATACTCAATTGTGGATAAGGAGGCAACAAAGGGAACCATGTTTATATGGCTATCTTTTTGTATGTGCACTAGAAGAAAACCACCCAGGGACTTAGAGATTGAACATGTTTCTCGTACAGTGGCTTCTGTGTACAGCCACATGCTAAATGGGCTCTGGCTTAGTCAACTACATAGTGGAAGACCCTTGCATTGGCACCTAATCAGTTTAATCGTATTCATGTATTGGAAATATATCCTTACATTGGTGCCTGGTAGACAATCTAGCATCATGTATTGGGAGGACTTCTATGGAAAGACTTTGTCACATTCTCGATCTGCCGGTACTCCATTTGGTGTGTACTTATACAACGGCCACTGGTGGTGTCAAGACGAGATTATGTCATGTGGGTAAAGTGTAAAACTTCTGCAGAAGATCAAATTCTAAGTACTTAGCCGTGTCCCCGGTTACGGACAACTCTGAGCAACTAAGGCCTGAAGCTATGGAAGATCTCGACATTCCAATTTCTCAAAGTAAAACTTGATGGTGTCAACAAGGGATTAGAAGCACTTGGAGTTTTCCAAGGATTTCAGAAAGATTTCAAAAGATCAAAACTATTTTGAAAATATAGGATAAAACTATATTGCTTTCTGCAAATGAGCCTAAACCCTACTTAACCAAATATGCATATATTGATAGGTTCCACTTATTTCTACATAGTAGTGAAACTTGCCAATACAATTCAAATGTATTGACCCTTGTGGCTGCAACTTATTATGTTGCAGGTTTGTTTGATGTTAGTGAAGTGTATTGATTAGGATTACAAGTCTACAACCAACATGATTGTCTGTGGCACTTTGAAGATGAAGGACTCCATGCTATATAGTTTTTCTGTTGCATTGTAATGAGATAGCCAAATGATCTATGTAAGATGTAATGAATTATTTTATTCCGGGTTATAAAGTTGTATTATGACCTTTGTTTCTTGATATTACATCTTAACTGTGGATGCTAGCTATTGATCCAGGGACTAGCATTGTAAACACAGGGATCTCTATCTTATTAAAGGTTGGGACCTTTACATTATCTTACCTAGTTGTGCCTCAACAATCCTTGTTCTTTCTTGGAGGGCTTGCAAATCATTCCCCAAACTCACAGCTTGGTTAGACAATTTTCCTAGAATATTATCATGGTTCTTCGTTATCTTAACAAGGATATTGTTTTTCCCATTTTGTGAGTCCATAAAGGACTTAAGTGTTTCTTGGAGACTACCATTACTTGATCCAATACTACTATTAGAGTTACCTGCAGGTCTAGAATAATGTTTTTGGAAATTTGGATTATATTTCTTCTTCCAAGAAGGGTTATAATAATTACGAGCTATGAAGTCTATTTCTTTAATATTTGATTCTAGGACAGCTCTTACCTGGGTTTCCTTACCCTTGACGGCCAATATGAGCTCATCCAGCTTAGCAGTAAGTTCTTCATTTTCCTGTGGTGTGATGAAATTCACCTTCTTTGTGTTTGATCTTTCCACATGCCACTGGGCATGGTTGTCTTGCATATTGTCTAGCAGATGCTTTGCTTCGGCAATTTGTTTGCCAATGAATGTTCCTCCAGCTGCAGTATCAAGCATAGACTTAGACACAGGGTTAAGAGCATTTTAAAATAAGTGGAGAATTAACCAATCTTCCATCCCATGGTTGGGACAGTTTCTCATGCATTCTTTCATTCTCTCCCATGCAAGCGCTAGTGGCTCACACTCTTCCAATCTAAAACTAGTAATATTAGATCTTAGTTGCATAGTCTTTGCAGGTGGGAAAATTTTAGTCATAAATAAAGAAGTACACTCCACCCATGATGCAATAGTAATTTTAGGAAAATATAGCAACCATTATTTTGCTCTTCCTCTAAGAGAGAAAGGAAATAAGCGCAGCTTGATCGCATCGGGGTCAACATCTTTAATGCGCATCATATCACATATTTTAGTGAAAGTGTTCAAGTGCATACCTGCGTCCTCAGCAGCTGAGCCTCCAATTTGATTCGGTGGAACCAAATTTAAATAGTGGGGCTTAATTTCATAGTCCTAAGAAGTAATTGTTGGCTGGATAATAGGTGTACGCAAATAATCATTGTTGGGAGTTGCAAACTCCCCAAGTTTATTTGCAGCCATATTACCTATGTTTTTGGATTTTCTTAAACAAAACTTATGATAGTAAAAAAAAGAATTTAAAGACTAACTATTTTTTTTGGTTTTTCAAATAAAGACTGAAAGCAAACAAACAAAATTAAAAACAAGAATTAAAACTAGCAAGGTTCCTAATAACCTTACCATGAGATAGATAGTAATAGTCTTACATTCTTTATATAGGGGTCCCTTCACGAAAGTTGTTCTGTTTGACCTAGCGGTGTTGATGGAAACTATACAGACGGAATTTTATTCCTGACGTATAGTTGGTCATTAAAGGTACTGGTTCCTCTTCATGACTCCTGGTTTCTTTGAGTTGTTGGAAATCTCGTGTCTTTGACTTTAATATTGTGATTCCCATCATCAAACGCCATTTCCTACGTAGGGAAAAATGGAAAGACGGGATTGCATAACCCTTTGATCATTAGGCATTAGTGGCAAGATTTAGAGAGATATTTCACCAAAAGTATGAATAATATCTAGTTTAAATGTGGACGTGGATGGCTATATTTCACAGCCATCAAATCCATGGAGGGCTTCGCCTAAGCCAGAGGAGGGAGAGAGGTGGCAGCTAGGGTTTAGTGTTGGGAATATTCCCTAGAGGCAATCATGTATGATGATATTTCCCATTATATTCATAAAGATATTAAGTTGTCCTTGTATGAGCATCTTATGTATATCATTGAATATGTGATTCGGTTATGGAACTATACATTCATGTTGTTTTTACTACATGTCCTTGGTCATTGAGGTTGTGCTAGACACACAACTTAGACCAATATGAAAGTCGGCTTGATGACTCGGTTCCACTTGTCATGGGCATGGAGATGCTATTCCGACTTATACAGATTCAGCTAAAGAGTTTAGCGAGTCGGATTGACCCATATTGAGGTACAACGAACAAGTTGTTATTTGTATATCTCAATCAATGTAATCCTTAGACCTGAGGTTGTTGCATAGTCTGAGTTGAGGATCACCGACTTAGGTTCTATCAAACGCTGATCTATAACTAGGCAGTTATAAAGGCAGAGTTCGGGTCGACTGAGAATCAAGCTGCGTGATGTGAATAACCAAGATGGGATTTTGCCCCTCCACTTGGAGATATATTCTTTGGGCCCTCTCGGATGATATGATTCGGAAAGCATGGCCATGCACGACTTGGTTAAGTGTTAACCGAGGCGATCGACTCAGAGTTAGTCAGGTGAATCACTTATCTCGGATCGAGAAGAGAGTCGAACTATTTAAGGGATGACAAATATTTGCCTATAGTCTGACAAGGTATATCGTGAGGCAAAAGGGACTCGAACGTAAGTCGCATTGGAAAGGCAAGTCGTCATGACTCTTTGGTACTTGGGAGTCGACACGTTCTGCTAGGAGCCGCTACCGACTGATCGATTGAGGGTCGGACTCCAATCGTGTCCAGGTAGGCATGAGCCTGCGAGGTCACACACTTAATAGTGGGAGCAAGTTCGGATTGGATCTGAACCGGAAATGTGGTTGGGTTGGACCCAAGCCGAATTTGGACTAAGTCAGTGAGTCGGACTCACGGTAACTAATATTATATGGGCTTTAGTGAATCGGCCACATGTGGAGCCCACGTTCACTCCCTATATATAGTGGAGCACAGTAAACCCAGAAGGGTTAATCTTTGATTGGTTAGGTCATTCCATGAGTTGGAAACCCTAGCTTCACAGCAGTCCTGCCGTCGTAACAAACCAAGCAGTTCGCCGTCGGTGCTCCTCCTTGTACGTGTGGATACCAGAAGAGGTGTTGTACGATCAGCACCAGGACAATCAGATCGGATCGCAAAGGACTGCACTGCATTCAACTAACGCGCTTCATCAGTAATCCGCAATTGTGCACCTAGTGGTAAACCTCGTTGCCTTATACCTCAGCTAGATCTTGGGATCACCGCGTAGGGAAAAAAGTTTTGTTTTTTTCTACGTGGCCCAACAGTGGTACCAGAGCGATAGCTTTTGGTTTTAGGCTCGAGATCTCGGAAATGTGATATGCGGTTGGCTGTAGATGAGATCTATATGCTATTTTGGTGGTCGGTCTATGATATAGATCGGTTTTGTATGATGTTGATTGGATTAACTATACTCGGGGAATAGTAAATATGATTTCCGTGATCATACTGCTAAGGTCGTGGAATGACATACCCCTACAGGTCGGTTTCCGTCATCGGGGTATACTGTGACACGTAAATCCAGATGCGGTGATGATCGAGTCGGAACAATGGTCGGAATCCATGTTCGGAATGTAGATGAGATCTATGTTTTCGGACAAATCGTCGGGCGCTGCCCGCACCCGCGAGGGGCGCTGCCCCTTCGATCCCCGCCCGCTATCCGGCTAGCGAGACCGTTGGCTTCGCCCTGTCATAGCGCCTTAGATTTCGTTGCGAGTTTCACAACACCAGTAGATATCGTATCTATGCATAACTTGTTTTTCAGGAAGTTGTGAATGGTATGGTTTATGTGCATGTGATGTATGTGTGTAATCCATACGTGACCTGCAGATCACGGTTTTGTCAGCCGGCTGGAGCCTAGGTGCTATCATTTTATTGTATAACGACCTACATGTCGGATTCTCTATGTAGTTTACTTTACTAAGCTAGTGTATTTGTTTGGAGAACCCGGATGGCATGCAAGGCGATATACATGTCGGCGACATGGTGTAAGACGGTAAGTGACACACTACTAGGAAAACGCCTATTCGTGGCGCACCTGAAAAGGCCTTCCGTGGCGCACTAGCAGTGCGCCACGGGCCTCGTGCTACGGCTATCTTGTAGCCGTGGCGCACTGCATGGTGTGCCACGGTTGTGTCGAGATAGGCGTGGCGCACTACCAGGTGCGCCACGGCTAGGGGTACAGCGTGCACCACGGATGTGTTTTTCAAAAAACAAAAAAAATGCAAAAAACACCCTCGTTTTGAATTGCAAAAGCAATCGGGTCCATGCGCCGCCGTCGTGTCGCCTCGCCTCGCCGGAGCATGGTCGTGGCCATGACCTACCACCGCAGGGAGGTGCGGGAGGCCGTGTTCGTGGTAGTCCTTGCCGGCATCGAGGCAGTAGATGGTTGGAGAAGGGGAGGTATGACAAGAGGGAGGAAGAGAAGAAGAGAGGGAGGAAGGGAGGTAGGTGAGGAGAAGGAGGCCGCCGTCGCCTGTCGTCGCTGCGAGGAGGAGGAGCCCGCCGTCGCCTGTCGTCGCTGCGAGGAGGAGGAGGAGGAGGCCGTCGCTAGTCGTCGCTGCAAGGAGGAGGAGGTCGTCGTCGCTGCGAGGAGGAGGAGAAGGCCGTTGTCATGCCACCGTCACTTGAAGGAGAGGAAGAGGCCGAAGCAAGGACGCCGGAGCAAGGTGGCCAGAGATAGGTGAAGGGGAAAAATGGGAAGGAGGAGAAGGAGAAGGAGAAGGAAGAAGGAGAAGGAAAAGGGGAGGGAAAGTTGGTGCAGGATAGTTAGGCGTAGGGCACTAGGGCAAGGTGTCCTACTACTAAGTTTATACATCCGTGGTGCACATGCCATAGTGCGCCACGGATGTGTCTGGCCGTTTCACAGCAGAGAGAGGCATGCGCTTAGGCGTAGCGCACCCCCTCCATGTGCGCCACGGTTGACACTAACAACCGTAGCGCACCTACCCTATGTGCGCTACGGATGTCCGGGCGTCTGACCAGGCCCCTGGCCCACACATATCTGTGGTGCACTATGGTCATGTGCACCACGGTTGTTCTAGTTACTAGTAGGGCACTGCCCATAGGTGAGCCACACCTGTTTTAGCCGTGGGGCACTTCAACCATGTGAGCCACGGATGTGCTGATTACCTATATCCATTTTCCTAGTAGTGACAAGAGTTGGCACGAGTCGGATTACAGGCTTTGTGGAGATGAAGATCGCCATGAAGAGAGCCATACCATTTCACATTATAATTGATTTATTATGTTTTATTGATGTGCCTCTATTTTACCTATATTAGAAAGTCAGTAAAATTTAATCCCTC
Organism: Avena insularis; assembly: GCA_023614405.1. NCBI lineage: Eukaryota > Viridiplantae > Streptophyta > Magnoliopsida > Poales > Poaceae > Avena > Avena insularis. The sequence goes on from CM042695.1 coordinate 117,247,466, forward strand.
AAAGAAGGTCTAGTCGGTTTTCCCGCTAGTGTTTGCAACATCCCAGCATTTAGGAACTAACGAAGGGTAGATTTAGGAATATGAAATGTTGCATGCATTTATTTGTGAAAATGTGGGTAAAATTTTCGCCAAATTAAAATCTTAAGTGATCAATGTTTCTTTTATCCTTTCAGATTAGGTTTAGTCTAAAGGATGATTGTTATAAACTTTGAGATGATCTTTAAGGAGTTATGTGTTTAAAAATGAATTTGAATTTTAAACTTGAGTGTTTGAATTATAATTTAAATGATTTAGATATAAGTTTTGAATCTTAAATTAATTAAGAGATAATTATTATATCTTAAATTTTATCCAAAAACAATATTTAATATGAAACTTATTTCATATTATTAATACATAAACAAGTTACAAAGAATGTAACCTACTGAAGTCATTTTCAAACTTCACAAATTACAAAAGAATAAAGAATAAGAATATTCTTTATTAATAATAATATAATCTTTATTATAATTGAATAAAATAAATATTACAAGAATAATAAAAGAAAAATTACAAAAGAATAAGAAAATTACATTGGAATATTTACTAACTATCCTATATCTAAATCTAAACCAAATCTTCATCTTTATCTTTGTACCTGCAAAACAAAGACTTAATAAAAACAAAAGAAGATTAGTGTTAGTATTATTTCTCTCAGATATGTCAATGAAATGCACCTGACAAATTCATCATTGAGAAATGTTATAAAAGGGGCAAGTTTCACCAATATGAAAGATTCCATCTTCCATAAATTCAAAGCCAGAAGTCAAATGACAGCCAAGAGGGACCAATTCACCAGCCAGGTGAAAGTAATCGGTAATAGTAAGTTCAAAAATTCTGAACATATCCACAAGTGCATAGCAGGCACACAAGCTGGACACACACCAGCATGCATATGGTGTGCTGTTGACCTCAAAAGCATAGCCCAATCTCACAAAACCGTAGCACAGCCGTGGGGGGCACTAGTGCATCACCCCACTGCACGGCACACAAGAACAACTAATGTAGAAAGCAGCTAAACCCAGCACAATAGCCAGCAACCACACCAACCAAGGATCAACCAAACATCACCAGGATGGTGACATAATGAGGGGGATGAATCAGGTGGATAGCAAGATCAAGCCCAGGAGCTAGGAGGAGCAGGCTAGCTCAAGAGCAAGCACAGGAGTCCAGTAAAACCAGATCAAGATCATCATCATCAACCTACTACACCATCATCAGATTTTGTGGTGAGCCTCATAAAACCATCACATGATTCAATCATAGTATCTAAACAAAAGCATGTGTTGCTTTATGAAATAATCTCTCAATAATCACCCAAGTGAGGTGAATCTATCCTAGAGATTTCAAGTGTAAAGATAAGAAATCATACTTAGCCATACGCACTAAACTCTCAGACCAGCATCACAGGGTTTAGTGTTAATTTATGCAACTTAAATCATTCTTCATTTGTTCTTATCAGATCGGGGAACATCTCCCAGAGAGAGTAGCACCTCTAATCTTACAAGTTACAAACAAACTATTTGCTCAACTAACTAGGACTTAAAATCCTAGAGCCTCAGACCAACACCACATGCAGGAGAGTTAAGAAAAGCTTTCATTTTATCTTGCCAGTGTTAATCACAAGTATTGTCAAAGCTAAGCCCAGAAATAAAACTCAATCACTTGTCTGCCAGATCATAATGGTATCACAAGGACAAGTTCTAAATGAGCTAAAACCAATCTTTGCTTAGTTCCCACAGATAAAAGGGACAAATAAATATCATCTTCCTGAAGCCAAGTGCCAGGAATCAACATCAAATTCATCTATACATCCACAGAAAATCATTACATGTAATGATTATATTCAGTAGGTATAATCTCATACAAGCCTACCATTATAATTTTAATTGCAGTAAACAACTACTGAGAGAAACTACTTTCAGTATAAGCATTCTGACAGTAGAGTAAGTTCTTAGATCAACAACATTTCCAATCAGGGATTCCATAGAAACACTAGCATGGGATCATAGTGAATTACCACTGGAATCAATCTGACAAGCCACTAGCATCATCAAAGCCACTACAAATCATGATCCATAGCAAACAATCATTCTTCATGCTCAAGAATGATCACCACTAGATCTAAAGCATCATGGATATGATTAATAGGGGGTTATGAACCCTAATCAGAACAAGAACCCTAATTAAAAGATGAACCCTAATCAGAACAAGAACCCTAATTAAAAGATGAACCCTAATTAGAACATAGTCACTAGGCACGAGAATCCACTAGATACACATAGAGATATTCATGGTAGTAGCATGAACAAGAACCACGGAGGTAACTTACCCGGGGTCCTCGCTGACGAATTGAAGAGGAAGCAGATTGGGCGACGAACCCGCGACGGCACAGGGAGCACCTAGGGGGCGCTGCAACCTACACCAGCCACGACGGCAGCCACAGCAGCACACAAATCCACCACACCACCATAGGCGGGACCACGGCAGCAGCGGCAACACTTTTTCCTAACCCTAGGGTTCGGGAACGGGGTGAACCTGGCCACGGAGAAGCCCCGAACTCAAATCCAATTGGATAGAATGAACAAGCATCGTAGATAACCCCCTAATGCACCACAGCGGTGGCCGAAGCGGCCAACGGCGGCATCGCCTGCCATGGTGTCGGGGTCAGAGGAAGAAGGATAAGCTCGAGGGAGAGAGAGAGAGGCAGTGAGGAGTGGTCCGAGCTGGTCCAGACCCTTTGGGGTGGCTCTTTTGTCTAGAATTAATGGGCCACTAGGGCCCAATAAGAATAAACAGCCCAGAAACAATTCCAGGCCTGTTTTAATAAATAGGAAAAGACCAAAATGCCCCTGACCTCAATAAAATTCTAGAAAATAAAATAAAAGTCCAAAAATTATAAATAAAATACTTTTGGATTCACAATAATCCACTCTATCCAAATAAAATAAGATATAAAATTTTGTTTTAAATTTTTATAATAATTTTGTAATTTATATATTCCTTATGGAATTTTACAAAATTGTTGAAAGATGATAAAAAATAAATAAAAAATCACTTCATTATATATTAATATTATAGTATTTTTGAAAATACTAAATAAATATTTAATAATAAATTTTAAGGTTTAATAATTCCTAAAAGAATTATTAAATCAATAAAAGTCCAATAAAAAGGGAAATAAAATAAAATAATTCAATATATGCAATAAATATAAAAAAATTATAAATGCTTTATTAAAAGGCACCTTATACAGGGAAAATGCATATAGAATTAAATAATGCATTACATTACTTGCATAATCATTTTGCTTCTTTAAATATTGTCCTTACCGGGTAATAATGATGCTTTTGTAGAACTAGAAGCTCAAGGTCCAGTGCAAGCATCAGACTTCACTACCTTGCGATCATAAGGCAAGTTCATCACCTGCTCATGTCCTTTGAAGAGTATTTATCAAAGTATTTGCAAATTGTGTGTTATCATATATGTTATAAAAGAAATAAAATATTATTTTCATAAATAAGGAAATCATAGAATCATCCTAAGTGGTGATATAATGGAGCAATACAACTTAGGGTTCTATCTACAACAATGATGATCAAGTAGGGACTTAATAACCCCTGACATCAGTGATTCTAGCGCCGTATATTACGCATTAGCCATGATATTTGGAATGGGACGGAGAAGTCAGCTGTATCTTCTTCCTCTCGCATGAAGCCGGATGTGTAGGTCATGGCTGTTATCCTCGTAGCGTGCATATTAATTGGTAATTCGTAGAGGATATGCAGCATATGGGTGGGAACCCTCATCGTCCCATGATAGTTCTGGCATCTAATGGTTTGTACAAACCATTGCCGTAATTCATTATGTGGGCATGGTGTACACCAAGGAGGCATGCGGGGCCACGAAGGGGGCAATGATTGGATTGGACCAACTACTGGGCCCCACATCATGGAATTATTGACGGGAAAGTACGCCCGGTTGTGCAATAAGGAGTTAATCTCTCATGGGTAAAGTAACGCACCTCTGCAGAGTGTAAGAACTATAACTTGTTACTCCCTGTTCCGGGAAGGAGCTACGAACGCGGCAGGAAAGGAACTCCATGAAAGTTTTGGTAAACCCTTGAAGGCTGATTGTCATAGTTTTTCGGAATAAAATCAATCTTTGAAGAAAGATTTACAAAAACTGCATAGTGCCAAGGATTTATAATCTGAGGTGGTAGTTAGAGCATCAAACTTCCCACCTTGCATATAATGAACTTGTTGGGTAACGTTGTTACTCATTCTTTCCTTTGATCCCTTGCTTAGACTGTGAGGATCCCGAAGACGTGCCAATGTATGCAGCCAAATGTCAACAAGATGTGTTCTACGAGGAACCTGATCTGTCCGGAGGAGTTGAAGGAGTGGATTACGAAATCCGCTATGGTGTCGATGATAATGAGTCCAACTAAGTAACCTAGTTAATAGTAACCAATTGAGCCGAGCAGCATGAACTCTATAGAATAAGCTGTTAAGCTCAACTCCTAGTCGGAGTTGTTACTTTTAAATTCCGCTAAAACACTTTATATTTTGGTTTGTAAGTTGGAGCTTTTGGAAGTCTTGAACTTTCGGTATTGTAATAATAATAATGTGTGTACATTTGTAATATGGACCCGCAATGTTTCTGTTGTACCACTCTGAGGGATGTGATATTTACGAAACGGTGTTCTGTAGATGTCATGTCAACGACTATAGTGTACTACACATGCAGTGGTATGCTGGGTCACCGCAGTTGGTATCAGAGCAAATTGCTTTGACCTTAGGTTGGAAACCTAGTAAAGGGTATTACTTGTAGGAGAATTAGCAATGATAAAGAATTCACTAAAAGTAATATCATGGGTATTCAAATGAGAATATTCCGTTATATATTTTAGTGCAATAATTCTTTGTTATGATGCAATATATCATTGGATACTAATCAAAATTATTTTTCTGATATACAGAGATATGGCACCAAAGTTTCCAAAACAGACTTTGGTAAGGAAATAGTAGACTCTTGATGATTATCAAGGATCATTTACAGACCAACCTCATCAACTTTTAAAGCTCTTTAGTTGTCCAACTAGAATTCCAGTGAACACTATCACTTACCTTGATGGTCGGATGTTATCCAAGTATCGTGTGAGTATCCAACTTCCAGAGAAGCTTGGATTATATCACGATCTACCTATAGGAGAAGGTAGGAGTCATTTAGCAGCCTATCATGTTGCTGTTGTGGAGGCGATAGCTAATATCCGGGAGCAGAAAACCAAGGAGTTAGAAGGTAGCACATTCTCTATGATACCTCGTGATTCTATAGACTCGGAGCCTATACCGGATCATCTTAATTTGGTTAAGAAGTATCCTAAGTTAGCTTCCAAGTTTATGGATAGATACCGGACACTCGTTGCGTCTTTTTATAAGACTCATCAAGTGATTGTTGAAGACAAAAATGACATGTTAGAGGATCTAACTGATCCGGAAAGGAGGAAGCAGTTAGCATTCCAGTTAGAGAAAGAAGCAAGTAGTAGTGCAACACCTATCTTTAAGGATATACCTATAGATCCGGAATATTTTATACCATATCCTTACTCACCAAGACCTGAACCTACACATGATCCTACTATGGATATGCGGCATGCAGTACCACAGGGCTCAGAGGATGGTTCTGACTCAGAACTTCCTATTGAGAATTCAGATGGTTGGAGGATGGGATCATATAATGGATCTCATGAACACCAGATGTCCACAGATGGTTCTGACAGAAATGTTGGACAATCTAGTTGGATGGGTGCAAGGATGAACCCTAATAATAGTAGTAGAAATACCATGTCAATAGATAACAAGGATGAAGAAGAAGATCCTGAGGAGAGAGTGTTTGAATCATCAACATCTTCTCAAAACCCAGGGAATATACATTATCCAGTGTTCAACTATCTTGTCCACGAGAGCACCTAGGGAGCAGTAGGATCTGCATATCCTGTTGACAACTCAAGAAATGAAGCTCAGGAGATGCAGGCCGGAGATAATGTTGAATATGTTTCTGAAGACTTTTCAGCTGAGCTGGAGGGAGTCAATGCGCTTAGGTTGAGTAATGACTCAAGTCCTGACACTTGAATCTGAGTATGTTCATACGGAAGGCCATATGTTCCACAAACTGTGCAACGAACAACACGTCAGCATGGTTGGACATCAGGCATGTACGATGAACGTAGTTACTATTATAAGGAGACAACTAGTCAGTAGTATCAAGTATTGTGTATTGTACCCAAGTAATAAGTTAGTTTTGTAAACATACCAATATGGTATATGTTGTAATGACTTTGTATCATTATGCTATTATGTAAATATGTGAAATGCATATTTGGATTTTCTTTGGATCTTCATTGAGTGACTAGTTCTATGCATAAAGTCGAGCTCAGAACACATGTGCATGATGTAATTATGAGTATTCGCTTTATGTTTCAGGACTAGAGGGTCATGGATATGGGTGTAGGAATGGAAACTGAGCAGCAGCGGATGGAGCGAGAGGCCAAGGAAAAGTCCGATGCATATGTAAAGCAAACCAAGAAGCATTACCACCACCACCAATGAGGTCGTTAATGGAGCAGAACTTTATGCAATGCATGCAAATGATGCAAGAGACCTAGAACAAGTTCATGGAAGAGCTGCTAGGGTGAGCAAATCAGAGGGCACCTGAAGGTGGAGGAGTGAGCCTATATGATTTCTAGAATGCAAGACCGTTACCAATGGATGCAGAAGACTGGCTACCAGATACAGAAAGGAAGCTGAAAACTGTGGGTTGCAATGATGAGGAAAATTTGAGGTATGCAACTCATCTGCTGACTGGACCTGCAGCATCATGGTGGGAAAATCAGTTAGCCATGCAACAACCAGGAAGGGAGTTTACCTAGGAGGAGTTCAAGCAGAGATTCCGTGAATATCATGTTCCGGAAAGTGTCATGGGGTTGAAGCAGAGAGAATTTGAGGAGCTTCAGCAAGGATATACTAGTGTCATGAAGTACATCCAGGAGTTTAGCCAACTGTCTCGTTATGCTGAGGAGGATGTTAATACTGAAGAGAAGAGAAAGAAGTGTTTCTTGCGTGGATTAAATCCATTTGTGAAGATGTAGCTAAGGTTAGCCAATAAGCAAACTTATCAGCAGTTGTTGGATGTAGCCATTACTTTTGAAGATGACTACAAGAATGTCCAAGAGGATCGGAGGAAGAGAGCCAAGAAGGAAACCAAGAGAATTCAGGCAAGTAAACCTAAACCTAACCTGGAGTTCAAACCTCGGAATAGGAATTATGGCAACAACAACAATAACAATAACAAGGGCAGTGGTGGAAATCAATCCAATCTGAGAAGGAATGTTATCTGTAACAATTGTGGAATTCTAGGGCATTTCCAGAGGGAATGCAAAAAGCCTCTAGTGATCTATTACGGTTGTGGCCAGGAGGGGCATATCAAGCTAGATTGTCCGAGCAAACCACCGGGAGGATGGCCTACCAAGGAAGAAGTACAAGCCAGTGGAGGAAATGGACAGCCCAATAAAGGAGGAAATAATGGAAAGGACAACAATGGCAAGAGGAATCGACCTACCGAGAAACTGAATTGTGCAACCCTCGAGGAGGTGGATAATTCGGAGCATGCAGTAATAGGTATGCTCAATATCCTTACCAATCCCGGCAAAGTTCTATTTGATACTGGTGCAACTACTTCATTCATTTCTGAAGAATTTTGTGATAAGTTCGGGATTAGAAGGGCAACGTTATAAAGTCCTATGACCGTAGTTATGACAGGAGGGAATGTGATTGTACACTACATAAAACAAGATCAGGTTATCTCGACCTGTGGTTGTACAGATTTCGCAGACCTTTATGTGATTCCTTTGAAGGGAATTGAAGTAGTGATGGGGATGGATTGGATGATGGAACACGGAGCTTAGATAAATTGTGAGGAGAAAACTGTCTCAATCAAAACTCCAAGTGGAGCAAGGATAGTTTACCAAGCAGATAAACATAGTCATATCATGGTGGATCTGCAGTTGAATTCAATGAAAGAAGTTAAATTAGAAGAGATTCCTATAGTTAATGAATTCCAAGATGTTTTTCCAACAGAGTTATCGGGAATGCCACCAGACCGGGAGATAGAGTTCACCATTGACCTAATACCTGGTACAGCACCAATAGCTCAAGCACCATATAAAATGGGACCCAAAGAGTTGAAAGAACTCAAAGAGCAAATTGATGAGTTAGCGAGAAAAGGATTTATACAGGAAAGTGTATCTCCATGGGGAACACCAGTAATCTTTGTGGATAAAAGAGATGGTGGAAGACGGATGTGTGGTGATTATAGAAATCTGAACAATGTGACTATCAAGAATAAGTATCCTTTACCAAGAACTCAAGATTTGTTTGATCAAGTGAAAGGAGCTGGAGTATTTTCAAAGATCGATTTAAGATCTGGATACCATCAAATAAAAATCAAGCCGGAATATGTTCCAAAAACAGCATTTGTCTCAAGATATGGACACCATGAGTATCTAGTAGTACCATTTGGTTTGACCAATGCACCGGCAATATTCATGAATCTGGTGAACAAGATCTTCATGCCATATTTGGACAAGTTTGTCATCGTCTTTATTAATGATATTTTGATATATTCCACGGATAAGGAAGAGAATGCTGACCATTTGAGAATAGCATTGCAAAATTTAAGAGAACATAAGCTTTATGCTAAGTTCAGTAAGTGTGAGTTCTGGCTAGATGAGGTAGAATTCCTCGGTCACGTGATCAGTCAGGATGGAATTGATGTGAATCCATCTAAAGTTCAGTCAGTACTAGAGTGGACTGCACCGATCAATGTGAAGCAAATTCGAGGTTTCTTAGGAATGGCTGGTTATTATCGGAGATTCATTGAAGGTTTCTCCAAAATAGCCGGACCAATGACCGAATTATTAAGGAATAATACATCATTCAAGTGGGATGAAAAATGTGAAGCAAGTTTCCAAGAGCTGAAGACTAGATTAACCACAGCTCCAATTTTAGCAGTTCCTGAAACAGGGAAGGATTTCACCATTTACTGTGATGCATCTAAAGAAGGTTTGGGTTGTGTATTAATGCAAGATCGAAAAGTGATTGCTTATGGTTCAAGGAAATTGAAACCACATGAAGTCAACTATCCAACTCATGATTTAGAGTTAGCAGCAGTACTTTTTGCGCTGAAAGGATGGAGGAATTTTCTTTATGGAGCCAGATGTGAGTTATACACTGACCATAAAAGTCTCAAATATTTCTTCACTCAAAAGGAATTGAATATGAGACAAAAGCATTGGTTGGAATTAATCAAGGATTATGATTTAACAATTAATTACACCCCAGGGAAGGCAAATGTTGTAGCAGATGCTTTAAGCAGAAAGAGTGCAAACATTCAGCCTAGCAATAGGGAGCTACCAAAAGAGTTACAAATGGACTTGGAAAGATTAGAACTTCAATTCATCAAAACAGATGTTCTTGGAGGATTAGCTACTATGCAGGTAGTTGCAGAGTAGGACAGTGATCTTAAGCAAGAAATTTTTAGACATCAAGAAGAAGATCCTTTTATTGCTGAGGAAATTCGGAGGATATCTCAAGGTCAAAAATCAGTTTTTCGCCTTGGGGATTATGGGTCTTTGTGGTTCCAAGGCCGTCTATGTGTTCCAGATGTGACTGAGATTAGAAATGTCATACTCAAAGAAGCACATGATACCCCATATTCTATACATCCAGGGAGTACTAAGATTATATGGATTTGAAAGAAATATTCTGGTGGAATAACATGAAAAGAGATATTGCTAAATATGTATCTGAATGCCATACTTGTCAAAGGGTGAAAGTTGAACATCAAAGTCCAGCAGGACCATTACAACCCTTAGAAATTCCTGAATGGTAATGGGAGGAAATAGGTATGGACTTCATTACATGATTACCTATGACACCAAAAAGGAAGGATATGATATGGGTAATTGTGGACAGACTCACTAAGAGTGCACATTTTATTCCGGTGAATCAAAAGGATAATGTTGAGAAGTTAGTTGAAGTATATGTCAAAGAGATAGTAAGTAAGCATGGAGTATGCAAAAAGATCGTAACTGATAGGGGATCAGTGTTTATTTTAGCATTTTGGAAGCAATTGCATGAAGCACTTGGTTCAAAGTTATATTTCAGCACGGCATATCATCCTGAGACAGGAGGTCAAACTGAAAGAACAAATCAAATACTAGAAGACATGTTGAGAGCTTGTGCACTAGATTTTGGAGGAACATGGGAAGATCACCTACCGTTGGCAGAATTTTCTTATAACAATAGCTATCAGAGTAGTCTGAAGGCAGCTCCATATGAGATTCTGTATGGAAGGAAGTGTAGATCACCAATATGTTGGTATGAACCTGGAAGCAGCAAAGAATTTGCGCCAGATTATATCAAGGAAAGACAAGAGATCATTGATAAGATAAGGGATAGACTAAAAATAACCCAGAGCAGACAGAAAAGTTATGCGGCTCAAAGTAGTAGATCATGGCATCCAGAAGTGGGAGATATGGTCTATTTGAAATTAAGTCCAATGAAAGGAGTAAAAAAATTCGGAGTTGAAGGGAAATTGAGTCCAAGATATATCGGACCATTCAAGATACTGAGTCAAAACAGAACTATAGCTTATGCTTTTCAGTTACCATCAATATTGGCTCAAGTGCATAATGTTTTCCATGTGTCACAACTTCGCAAATGTTAGATTGTTCCAGGTGATGCAATAACACATCAAGAGATAGAACTACAAGCAGACCTGACTTATATTGAAAAGCCCTATAAGATTCTGGAAGAAAATTGGAAAAGATTAAGGAATGGAGCAATCAAATATTGCAAGGTACAGTGGGAACATCACCCTGAGAGGGAAGCCACATGGGAGAAGGAAGAGGATTTAAGAAAAGCTTATCCAGAACTATTCAGGTACATCTCCACAAACTTCGGGACAAAGTTTAATTTAAGGAGGGAAGTCTGTAACATCCTAGCATTTAGGAACTAACGAAGGGTTGATTTAGGAATATGAAATGTTGCATGCATTTATTTGTGAAAATGTGGGTAAAATTTTCGCCAAATTAAAATCTTAAGTGATCAATGTTTCTTTTATCCTTTCAGATTAGGTTTAGTCTAAAGGATGATTGTTATAAACTTTGAGATGATCTTTAAGGAGTTATGTGTTTAAAAATGAATTTGAATTTTAAACTTGAGTGTTTGAATTATAATTTAAATGATTTAGATATAAGTTTTGAATCTTAAATTAATTAAGAGATAAGTATTATAACTTAAATTTTATCCAAAAACAATATTGAATATGAAACTTATTTCATATTATTAATACATAAATAAGTTACAAAGAATGTAACCTACTGATGTCATTTTCAAACTTCACAAATCACAAAAGAATAAAGAATAAGAATATTCTTTATTAATAATAATATAATCTTTATTACAATTGAATAAAATAAAGATTACAAGAATAATAAAAGAAAAATTACAAAAGAATAAGAAAATTACATTGGAATATTTACTAACTATCCTATATCTAAATCTAAACCAAATCTTCATCTTTATCTTTGTACCTGCAAAACAAAGACTTAATAAAAACAAAAGAAGATTAGTGTTAGTATTATTACTCTCAGATATGTCAGTGAAATGCACCTGACAAATTCATCATTGAGAAATGTTATAAAAGGGGCAAGTTTCACCAATATGAAAGATTCCATCTTCCATAAATTCAAAGCCAGAAGTCAAATGACAACCAAGAGGGACCAATTCACCAGCCAGGTGAAAGTAATCTGGTAATAGTAAGTTCAAAAATTCTGAATATATCCACAAGTGCATAGCAGGCACACAAGCTGGACACACACCAGCATGCATATGGTGTGCTGTTGACCTCACAAGCATAGCCCAATCTCACAAAACCGCAGCACAGCCGTGGGGGGCACTAGTGCATCACCCCACTGCACGGCACACATGATTTTGTGGTGAGCCTCATAAAACCATCACATGATTCAATCATAGTATCTAAACAAAAGCATGTGTTGCTTTATGAAATAATCTCTCAATAATCACCCAAGTGAGGTGAATTTATCCTAGAGATTTCAAGTATAAAGATAAGAAATCAAACTCAGCCAAAAGCACTAAACTCTCAGACCAGCATCACAGGGTTTAGTGTTAATTTATGCAACTTAAATCATTCTTCATTTGTTCTTATCAGATCAAGGCACATCTCCTAGAGAGAGTAGCACCTCTAATCTTACAAGTTACAAACAAACTATTTGCTCAACTAACTAGGACTTAAAATCCTAGAGCCTCGGACCAACATCATAGGCAGGAGACTTAAGAAAAGCTTTCATTTTATCTTGCCAGTGTTAATCACAAGTATTGTCAAAGCTAAGCCTAGAAATAAAACTCAATCACTTGTGTTCTAGATCATAATGGTATCACAAGGACAAGTTCTAAATGAGCTAAAACTAATCTTTGCTTAGTTCCCACAGATAAAAGGGACAAACCAATAAATATCATCTTCCTAAAGCCAAGTGCCAGGAATCAACATCAAATTCATCTATACATCCACAGAAAATCATTACATGTAATGATTATATTCAGTAGGTATAATCTCATACAAGCCTACCATTATAATTTTAATTGCAGTAAACAACTACCGAGAGAAACTACTTTCAGTATAAGCATTCTGACAGTAGAGTAAGTTCTCAGATCAACAACATTTCCAATCAGGGATTCCATAGAAACACTAGCATGGGATCATAGTGAATTACCACTGGAATCAATCTGACAAGCCACTAGCATCATCAAAGCCACTACAAATCATGATCCACAGCAAACAATCATTCTTCATGCTCAAGAATGATCACCACTAGATCTAAAGCATCATGGATACGATCAACAGGGGGTTATGAACCCTAATCAGAACAAGAACCCTAATTAAAAGATGAACCCTAATCAGAACATAGTCACTAGGCACGAGAAGCCACTAGATACACACAGAGAGATTCATGGTAGTAGCATCAACAAGAACCACGGAGGCAACTTACCCGGGTTCTTCGCTGACGAATTGAAGAGGAAGCAGATTGGCCGACGAACCCGCGGCGGCACAGGGAGCACCTAGGGACCACCACACCACCATAGGCGGGACCACGGTGGTGGCAGCAGCACTTTTTCCTAACCCTAGGGTTCGGGAACAGGGTGAACCTGGCCACGGAAAAGCCCCGAACTCAAATCCAATTGGATAGAACGAATAAGCATCGTCGATAACCCCCTAATGCACCACGGCAGCGGCCGAAGCTGCCGACGGAGGCGGGAATCGACGGTGGAGGCATCACCGTCCACGGTGTCGGGGTCAGAGGAAGAAGCATAAGCTCGAGGGAGAGAGAGAGGCAGTGAGGAGTGGGCCGAGCTGGGCTAGACCCTTCGGGGTGGCTCTTTTGTCTAGAATTAATGGGCCACTAGGGCCCAATAAGAATAAACAGCCCAGAAACAATTCCAGGCCTGTTTTAATAAACAGGAAAAGACCAAAATGCCCCTGACCTCAATAAAATTCTAGAAAATAAAATAAAAGTCCAAAAATTATAAATAAAATACTTTTGGGTTCACAATAATCCACTCTATCCAAATAAAATAAGATATAAAATTTTGGAAATTTAAATTTTTATAATAATTTTGTAATTTATATATTCCTTATGGAATTTTACAAAATTGTTGAAAGATGATAAAAAAATAATCACTTCATTATATATTAATATTATAGTATTTTTGAAAATACTAAATAAATATTTAATAATAAATTTTAAGGTATAATTAATAATTCTTAAAAGAATTATTAAATCAATAAAAGTCCAATAAAAAGGGAAATAAAATAAAATAATTCGATATATGCAATAAATATAAAAAAATATTTATAAATGCTTTATTAAAAGGCACCTTATACAGGGAAAATGCATATAGAATTAAATAATGCATTACATTACTTGCATAATCATTTTGCTTCTTTAAATATTGTCCTTACCAGGCAATAATGATGCTTTTGTAGAACTAGAAGCTCAAGGTCCAGTGCAAGCATCGGACTTCACTACCTTGCCATCACAAGGCAAGTTCATCACTTGCTCATGTCCTTTGAAGAGTTTTTATCAAAGTATTTGCAAATTGTGTGTTATCATATATGCCATAAAAGAAAGAAAATATTATTTTCATAAATAAATAAATCATAGATATCATCCTAAGTGGTGATATAATGGAGCAATAGAACTTAGTGTTCTATTTGCAACAATGATGATCAAGTAGGGACTTAATAACCCCTGACATCAGTGATTCTAGTGTCGTATATTACGCGTTAGCCATGAGATTTGCAATGGGACAGAGAAGTCAGCTGTATCTTCTTCCTCTCGCATGAAGCCGGATGTGCAGGTCGTGGCTGTTATCCTCGTAGCGTGCATATTAATTGGTAATTCGTAGAGGATATGCAGCATATGGGTGGGAACCCTCATCGTCCCTTGATAGTTCTGGCATCTAACGGTTTGTACAAACCATTGCCGTAATTCATTATGTGGGCACGGTGTACACCAAGGAGGATTGCGGGGTCGCGAAGGGGGCAGTGATTGTCTTGGACCAACTACTGGGCCCCACATCATGGAATTGTGGACGGGAAAGTACACCCGGTTGTGCAACAAGGAGTTGATCTCTCATGGGTAAAGTAACGCACCTCTGCAGAGTGTAAGAACTGTAACTTGCTACTCCCTGTTTTGGGAAGGAGCTACGAACGCGGCAGGAAAGGAACTCCATGAAAGTTCTGGTTAACCTGTGAGGGCTGATTGTCATAGTTTTTCGGAATAAAATCAATCTTTGAAGAAAGATTTACAAAAACTACATAGCGCCAAGGATTTATAATCCGAGGTGGTAGTTAGAGCATCAAACTTCCCACCTTGCATATAATGAACTTGTTGGGTAACGCTGTTACTCATTCTTTCCTTTAATCCCTTGCTTAGACTCTGAGGATCCCGAAGACGTGCTAATGTATGCAGCCGAATGTCAAGAAGATGTGTTCTACGAGGAACCTGATCTGTCCGGAGGAGTTGAAGGAGTGGATTACGAAATTCGATATGGTGTCGATGATAATGGGTCCAACTAAGTATCCTAGTTAATAGTAACTAATGGAGCCGAGCAGCATGAACTCTATAGAATAAGTTGTTGAGCTCAACTCCTAGTCAGAGTTACTACTTTTAAATTCCACAAAAACACTTTATATTTTGGTTTATAAGTTGGATCTTTTGGAAGTCTTGAACTTCCAGTATTTTAATGATAATAATGTGTGTACATTTGTAATATGGACCCGCAATGTTTCTGTTGTACCACTCTGAGGGATGTGATATTTACGGAACGGTGTTTTGTAGATGTCATGTCAACGACTATAGTGTACTACACATGTAGTGGTATGCTGGGTCACCGCAGTTATTCTTTATATTTGAATGATATGTTTCACGGCTTTGCACCCGTCCAGGACAGGGTATTTATTTTGAATCTTGATGGTGAGTCGGTTTAAAACATAAATATTAAAAGGTTGAAACCAAATGATCTGAATATGACTTACTTTTGGCACTATCGGCTTGGTCATATAAGTTGGAAACGCATGAAGAAGCTCCATGATGATGGACTCCTAACTTCGTTCAACTTGGAGTCATTCGAGACATGCGAATCTTACCTACTCAGCAAAATGACCAAGACACCGTTTGCAAAGAGTTGCGACAGGGCGTCCGACTTGTTGGGACTAGTACATAGTGAAGTATGTGGACCAATGAGCACGACAGCCATGGGTGGTTATGAGTACTTCATTACCTTCACTGATGATTTGAGTAGGTATGGATATATCTACTTGATGAAACATAAGTCGGAAGCCTTTGAAAAGTTCAAAGAATTCCAGAATGAAGCACAGAATCAACTCGGCAAGAAAATAAACTTTCTTCGGTCGGACCGAGGAGGCGAGTACATGAGCCATGAGTTTGATGACCATCTGAAAAGTTGCGGAATAGTTCCTCAACTTACTACGCCAGGAACGCCGCAAAGGAACGGTATTTAGAAAAGGCGGAATCGGACCTTGTTGGACATGGTACGATCAATGATGAGTCGGACAGATCTGCCTTTGTAATTTTGGGGTTATTGTCTAGAAACATCGGCGTTCACACTAAACAGAGTACCATCAAAATCGGTAGAGAAGACACCGCATGATATGTGGACAGGCAAAAAGCCGAGTTTGACTTTTCTTAAGATTTGTGGTTGTGAAGCATTTGTCAAGCGACTTCAGTCATACAATCTTACGGCCAAGTCGTATAAGTGTATTTTCGTGGGGTATCTAAGGGAAACCTTGGGTTACTACTTCTACAATCGAGAGGAGGGCAAAGTGTTTGTCGCTCGGAACGGTTTCTTCCTTGAGTAAGAGTTTCTCAGTCGGGGAGTAAGTGGGAGCACAGTGCAGCTCGAAGAAATTCGAGAGAAACCGGCTAGTAGCGAGTCGGCAAAAACCTTGGAGGTTGAGTTGGTCATGGTAGCTGAGCCGGCAGCAGCACCTGTACTACAAACATCGGCGAGATTATGAAGTGTTCATGATGTATTAATATTAGACAGTGATGAGCCGGCAAATTATTCGGAAGCGATGGTGTGATCTGATTCCGAATCATGGCTTGGATCCATGAGATCCGAGTTAAAGTCCATGGATGAAAATCAAGTTTGGAACTTGGTTGATCTGCCAGACGGTGCAAGACCCGTTGAGTGCAAATGGGTCTTTAAGAAGAAAACTGATATGGATGGAAATGTTTCTATCTATAAAGCATGTCTTGTCGTGAAGGGGTTCCGACAAGTTCAAGGAGTTGATTACGACGAGACTTTTTCGCCCGTAGCGATGCTTAAATCAGTTTGGATCATGTTAGCTATAGCAGCCTGATACGTTGGAAACGTATCTATAATTTTTGATGTTCCATGCTAGTTTAGTATCTACTTTGCTTTACTTGTCCACACTTTGAGGTGCTTTTTACATGTTTTCTAGTACTAACCTATTAACAAGTTGCAACAGTGCCAAATGCATGTTTTCTGCTGTTTTTGGTTTTAGAAAAGTTAGTAAAGAAATATTCTCGGAATTGGACGGGACGAAGGACAAAGTCAATTACTTTCCATGGGGAACAAGAAGTCCAGAGGAGAGCCGGAGGGGCCGGCCAAAGGGGCCAACCCCCCCCCCCCAGGCGCGGCCATAGGTGGGCCCGCGCCTGGATAGGGTTTGGTGGCCCTGGATGCCTCCCGGTCTCGCCCCTTCGCCTATAAGAAGCCCTGATGCAGAAACCCTGAGGACCCGATCAGAAATCCACGAAAACCGTCTGTAGCCGCCGCCACCATCGTCCCTAGATCGAGGGGATCTGAAGCTCTTCTCGGCACCCTGCCGGAGGGGAGATCATCCCGGAGGCCTTCTCTCTGGTATGATTCATGAGTAGTTCCACCTTGGAGTATGGGTCCATGTAGTAGCTAGATGGTTGTATCTCATCCTTTGTGCTTTCATGTATAGATCTTGTGAGCTCCGTTCATGATCAAGATCTAATCTATTTGCAATCATGCATGTTGTGTTTGCGGGGATCCGATGGATATTGAGATTATTATGTTGGTTTGATTAATGGTTTTATCTTTATGATTCTATCATGTCTGTGTTGTTTGTGATCTTGCATGCTCTCTGTTCCTAGTGGTTATCTTGGCCAAGTAGTTACTAGTGACTCCAAGAGGGAGTATTTATGCTCGATAGTGGGTTCATGCCTCTAGTTTCCAAGGGAAGTGACAACAATCTCTTCGGTTGTAGATGTGTTGTTGCTACTAGGGAGAAAACAACGGTCTCTTGTTCATGGAACATGTGGACTGTTTACCTTACAAACTTTGCTTAAAGCAGTTGTCTGTTGCTTGCAACTTAATACTGGAGGGGGTTCGGATGATAACCTGAAGGTGGACTTCTAGTCGGATGACGGTCTATGTATATTGTTGTATTGCCCAATCAACCTCATAGGATCTTTCTGGCTAGTAATTGCATTGTTATGCCTTGCTCAGTTCCTATCAATTTCCCTGCTGTAATTTGTTTACCCTTCATGCCATGATGTTTCTCTAAGGAGAGCACCTCTAGTTAACTATGGACCCCGGTCCAATCTTTACCATTGATACATCTTCCACTGTTACTTGTTTACTTGCTGCAAACCATTACCTTCCACACCATACGTTTAATCCTTTGTTACAGCAAACCGGTGAGGTTGACAACCTCACTGATTTGTTGGGGCAAAGTCTTGAGTTTGTGTTGTGAAGGTCTCCATGTTGCCAGCAACACCTTTGAGACGTTTCCTTCCTCCTTCAGGTTCGATAACCTCGGTCTCTACAGAGGTAAACTTGCTGCTGTGCTCATCACACCTTGCTCTTGGGGTTCCAATGAAGTGTCTCACGTCAACACTGGGTGCACGCATCAAGATTTCTGGCGCCATTGCCGGGGACTAAAGGGACATCAAACTCCTTCCTCCCCGTCAAGCATCAAGGCGCCATCAACAAGATTTCTGGCGCCGTTGCCGGGGAGGCTAACGACGTATTCACTAGGGTACTCCTTCACTTCCTTTCTCTTTACTTTGTTTTTAGTTTGCTTTGTTTCTTTTGCTTGGTTTTGTTTTCCTCTTTTCAAAAAACCCAAAAAAAATTAGTCTAGCTTGGTTTCTTTGCCTTATTCAAAAACACAAAAAAAAATAGTTCCTTACTCTAGCTCACCATGTTGCTCCCCCAGTTCTCTCTGAAAAATCTTGCAATAGGTAGTGGCTCCATAATTGGGAAAGATAATATTAAAGAATTCTTTAATTATGTTAGCAAGCATGAGGATATTGAGGATAAATCTATAGTTGAACTTGCTCCTAATTATGAGATTGCTGCAGCTTCTTTAGTTCATATGTTGGAGGCTAGGTTTGTTAGCCTTAACCCCTTCATACAATTATTATTCCTAAAACTAAAAGAAGAGAAGAATGTTGAAAAAGGGAATTCATCCTTGAAACTTTATCAAAAGAATTTTATGATGTTGCTAGGGAGGCCAAAAAGGATTTTGAACGTTTCAATATGCTAGGTTCAAGTGTAGATGTTGTGGGTACTTCTGATAAAACTAAGACTAGAGAGGAATTCAATATACCCATACCCTATAAGCTTGTTGGAATGCATGAAGCCTTTGAAAATAACTTCGATTGGATTACCCCTGAAAATATTTTTGATGAAGGTAGTAGACCAAAGTGAGATGAGAAAGGATCCTCCAAAACTAATTTGGATGAGATACCTTTCATAGTTGAAGATTTCGCAAGTATGAGATACCTTTCATGTTAATGCTTCTTCATTTGAAAATACTTGATTCTTCTTGCTTCTTGTGCCTAACTTAAAAACATTAAAGAAAAGTACTTGTTGGGAGATAACCCAAGAGTTTCCTTGAGTCTTGGAAGTTATTAATTCTGTAATGACCTCTCCTTATCCTTTCTATTCGCTTTTTGTGCCAAGAATGACCTCTAATGAGAGGAAAATAAGATTTGGGGAGTTGCTATCCCGAAACAGATTTCTGTCCTCCACCAATAAAATTCGTGACGAGGCTCTGTAACTCGGATTGAGCTCAAAATTTACGAATAAATCCCCCAGTATGTTGGCTAACTTTAGTTAGTTAAAAACTTTTTGATTTGAGCAACATAAGATGTTCAAAAAAAATTGTTTCTACCTGCTGGTCTGTTTTGACAGATTTCTGCCATTATTTGCATTTGCTTCTTATTGATTACTTTTTTAGCTCTCTTCAGGTAAATTGAGTTTCTTTGAAGGATTTACTACAGTATCTTGTGTTTTTAGTGAAAATCCTTGCTATTCCAAAGCTTTTCCAGTGGTCTAATATCTTTTGAATAAGCTAATGTTGCTAATGAAGATTGTGTGAAGTTTTGTATGAAGGAAAAATTTCAGGTTCCTGTCAACAAAAGCATAAATTCTTCTTCTGGCTCCTTCTCCTTGATAGGCTAAACACACGAAACCTTCTGAAAAGGAAATGTTTTACTCTGGCTTCTTATGAATGTGTGTTTCATGGTTGCATCAGCGAGGAAACCATTCTACACTTATTTTGGGACTGTCCTTTTGCAAGAGCTTGCTGGGCTGAAATTTCCCATGTCCAAGTGGCTGATCAAAATATTTTTGAAGCTTTAGCCAGTATTAAAAAAGATCTTAAAGTCCCTTTTGCAATGGAAATTATTATCTTAGGAGCTTGGGGCATATGGATGTGCAGAAACAATGAAATCTTCAACAACAAGCATGCTTCGATTAAGGAATGGAGGGCTATTGTCGCCCAGGAATTAAGATGGGTCCTGTATAGAATTAAGAAAAAGAGTTATCATGGCCTCAAAGATTGGATTAAGAATAATTTAGACAGGATATAGCTGCTTAGAATGTTATCCCTCTTTTGAGGTGGCCTGAACTTGTAAATACTTTTTTGTAACTCTTTATGATTTATAAAAATTGCAGTGGGGTACTTTACCCTACTGTTTTACCCTCAAAAAAAAATTCAGGTGTAGAGAGAGAATGATGCAATGAGATGAAGAATGGACAAAAGCTCAAGCTTGGAGATGCCACCATGGTGTCACCCCAAGAAATATCCAAGAGGTACAAGCGTCAAAGCTTGGGGATGCCCAAGGCATCCCCTTCTTCATCAATAAAAAGCTCAGGTTTGTCTAGACACTTCATTTTTATTGTTTCACGCACAGTTGTGTTATTCTTGGAGCGTCTTAGTTTTCATTTTCTTTGCTTAGTTTTTTTAGTTTGATTTGGTAGTTTGGACCCCCGTCCTCGCTGTGTTGTTTTGCAAATAAGTTTTCTTGGTGTTTGGAAAGGAATAGTAAGTTCTTTCTTGAAGTGCAAGAGGAGCCTGCATTGACTGTGAATTAGATTTTAGCATGACATGCTAGGTGTTGTTTTAGCATTATGCTTAGTGATTATTGTTGTAGCATGTCTTGTTCCAAACAATTGGGATTGCTTAGTGTGCCTTAAAGAAATTATGCGTTGTTTTAGCATGCAAAAGCATAGTATTGTGGTATTCTCCTTTATTGTTTTGCTTGGGTTGACTTAGAACATGCTCACACCATGTTATGACTATGACAAGTCACCATTAGCCTCTATGATCATTTAGTCCTTGACTTGTAGTACCACTCTTAGCTTTGATTAGTTTGCTTTGTTACATTGCATGATTTTGGCCATTATTGCTCTCTTAGTTGGTTGCTCCTAGTCTTTTGCTAGCCTCCACTTGTATGATTAAGTTCTACTCATGCTTCCAACTCCCAAGAAACCAAGTTATTCCAAAGTGTCCACTATAAACTCCTATGCATGGTGTGTTACACCATTCCAAGTATATTCTTGTTTTCATCTATCTTCCAATTAAAAACTATTTTGTTATGTGAAAACTTAGTGATTAAAGCCCTCGCGAACTTGATGGCACACTTTATTCTTTGACCCTAATAAACTTGAACCATTGTGACAACTTTGTTGTATATGCTTGCACTTATAAGTTGGAATTAGCAGAACTGTCATCACGGGAACGCGTTTTGAACATTGCACTTGTACCTTGTTGTACTCAGTTGATATCATGTTATTTTGTCTATGGATGTCACCGGTGTGAAATAAAGAGGGAACTTGTAAGTCCATGGAGTTTGTATCCTGTGTTAGAGAAACGCCTGGGCCGCTAGCCCAAGCCATGCCTAATCATGGTGGAAACTTGCAGCATCACCATAGTGACATCTATGAAGCATTCTTCTTATAAAAAAAAGAGACACATTGAGAAAAGAGGAAAGAGAGAAAAAAGCACCATATTCCCATGGTACATAATAAGAATTGATGAGATGCTCATTGTATGCTTGCCTTGTCATTTTGGTTATGGGAAATCTCCTGTTGACATGGTTATACCCTATGGGTACACGACCTTAGCATACCTGGTCCAGCCCAAGGAAGGCCCATGAAAAATATACGCCGGCACATGAAGACTTTCGGGTGGCCAGGGCCCATGATGCCTTCGGATCCTTGGTGAGCAAGACTAGAGTAGATAGAAAATTCGAAGGGGCAAACCCTAAAACCTGTAACTGACTCGATCTGTGCCTGGGACCTGCCTATCTCTATATAAAGACCAGGAGGGAACGACGAGGAGGCCCTCTTACAATCTCTCGCACACCACTACATACGCACCTCCACGCCAGATTGCATCTGCGCACCCCTATACTTTTCGGTTCCGCCGTAATCAAGAGCAGACAAGCAGAAGTAGGGTTTTCCCTCCGGGGGCCTGAACCTGGGTAAACCTCGTGTCCCCGTGTTTCTTGTTTGCTAACCGTTCCGTGATCTCCAGCATCCCCATCTTCTCCAAAACCCAAGTCCATAACAATGGGCATTGACGAGATTAAACCTCGTCACCTGTACCATGTGCAAGGGGTACCCCGTTGGCGGTTCTCAATGATATGCAAATACTTACAGTGACAAGAACTTACCTGGACCCAAAGTTGAGAGTATGCATGAGGTGTGGCACTCGTATTCAAGGGGCATGAGATTGCCAACTTATACTTCGTCAAGCATATACTCCAGCTTTGCCACTTTAACCTTAACCACTTCAAGATGCTTCTGATAGGGGCAATGAGGCTGAAAGCTAACAAGTACCATAATTTTTGGAAGCTCTTTTTGAAACTTGTAATCCCTGTTCCTTTACAAAAAGGTCTTTCTTCCACCATTATTGAGTCTCCACCTTCTACCTTTAGGCACCATTAAGAGAGCATAGTTGCCATTATATGTGTAGTGTTCCAAAGCTTATTGATTGATGCATATTGTGATATTACTTGTTCATGTGCTATTTGTTTCTAGTCACCCTTGTGAACTTTGTAGGTGTCCTATGCATTATATTGCTACTCTATGAGGGACAAGCTGATTTCCACTATGCTATGTTTTCTGCATGTGAAACAAACAAAAGTTTTTCAATGCATGTTATTCATGATCATTGTTTGTAGCTTGTCATGTTGCATGCATAGTACTATGTCCTATTATTAGAACTCCATCCTTCATGCACATGTTTAGAGTTCTTTGATACCAGCTTTCAATGCTTGCAAATGGTTGGATCTTTATTGTGAGGGTGCATGTCACCTCAAAAAATATTCTTTTATCACTTACCTACTCGAGGATGAGAGGAGTTAAGCTTGGGGATGCTGATACGTTGGAAACGTATCTATAATTTTTGATGCTACATGCTTGTTTAGTATCTACTTTGCTTTACTTGTCCACACGTTGAGGTGTTTTTTACATGTTTTCTGGTACTAACCTATAAACAAGTTGCAACAGTGACAGATGCCTGTTTTATGCTGTTTTTGGTTTCAGAAAAGTTAGTAAAGAAATATTATCGGAATTGGACGGGACGAAGGACAAAGTCAATTACTTTCCGTGGGGAACAAGAAGTCCAGAAGAGAGCCAGAGGGGCCGGCCAGGGGGGCCAGACCCACCCCAGGCGTGGGGGTAGGTGGGCCCGCGCCTGGCTAGGGTTTGGCGGTCCTGGTCGCCTCCCGGTCTCGCCCCTTCGCCTATAAGAAGCCCCCGATGCAGAAGCCATGATTACCCGATCAGAAATCCACGAAATGGTCTATAGCCGCTGACACCATCATCCCTAGATCGAGGGGATATGAAGCTCTTCCCGACACCCTGCCGGAGGGGAGATCATCCTGAAGGCCTTCTCTCCGGCATGATTCATGAGTAGTTCCACATTGGACTATGGGTCCATGTAGTAGCTAGATGGTTGTATCTCCTCCTTTGTGCTTTCATGTATAGATCTTGTGAGCTCCGTTCATGATCAAAATCTAATCTATTTGTAATCATGCATGTTGTGTTTGCGGGGATCCGATGGATATTGATATTATGTTGGTTTGATTAATGGTTTTATCTTTATGATGATATCATGTCTATGTTGTTTGTGATCTTGCATGCTCTCCGTTGCTAGTGGTTATCTTGGCCAAGTAGTTGCTAGTGACTCCAAGAGGTAGTATTTATGCTCGATAGTGGGTTCATGCCTCTAGTTTCCAAGGGAAGTGACAATAATCTCTTCGGTTGTAGATGTGTTGTTGCTACTAGGGAGAAAACAACGGTCTCTTGTTCATGGAACATGTGGAGTGTTTACCTTACACACTTTTCTTAAAGCAGTTGTCTGTTGTTTGCAACTTAATACTGGAGGGGGTTCGGATGATAACCTGAAGGTGGACTTCTAGTCATAGATGTAGTTGGATGACGGTCTATGTATATTGTTGTATTGACCAATCAACCTCATAGGATATTTCTGGCTAGTAATTGCATTGTTATGCCTTGCTCAGTTCCTGCCAATTGTCCCGCTGTAATTTGTTTACCCTTCATGCCATGATGTTTATCTAAGGAGAGCACCTCTAGTGAACTATGGACCCCGGTCCAATCTTTACCATTGATACATCTTCCACTGTTACTTGTTTACTGGCTGCAAACCATTACCTTCCACACCATATGTTTAATCCTTTGTTACAGCAAACCGGTGAGCTTGACAACCCCACTGATTCGTTGGGGCAAAGTCTTGAGTTTGTGTTGTGCAGGTCTCCAAGTTGCCAGCAACACCTTTGAGATTTTTCCTTCCTCCTTCAGGTTCGATAACCTCGGTCTCTACTGAGGGAAACTTGCTATTGTGCTCATCACACCTTGCTCTTGCGGTTCCAACGAAGTGTCCCACGTTAACATTGGGTGCACGCATCAAGATTTCTGGCGCTGTTGCCGGGGACTAAAGGGACATCAAACTCCTTCCTCCTCGTCAAGCATCACGACGCCATCACAGCCTATTTCGACTATGAGATACGGCAGATGGATGTCAAAACGGCTTTCCTTAATAGAAATTTAATCGAGGACATGTATATGATATAGCCCGAGGGTTTTGTCGATCTGTCTAATGCTGACAAAGTGTGCAAACTTCAGAAATCCATTTATGGGTTGAATCAAGCATCTTGGAGTTGTAATATTCGCTTTGATGAGGTAGTCAAATCGTTTGGCTTCATCAAGAGTGATCATGATTCTTGTTTATACAAGAAGTTTAGTGGGAGAAAAGTAAACTTTCTTATCTTATATGTGGATGACATATTATTGATTGGAAATGATGTCCAGATGTTGCAAGAAACCAAGGAATCGTTGGAAAGGAGTTTCTCAATGAAAGACTTGGGTGAGGCAACATATATTCTTGGAATCCGGATCTATAGAGATAGATCAATATGGCTCATTGGATTGAGTCGGAGTACTTATTTGGACAAAGTGTTGAAGAAGTTCAATATGGAATCGTCTAAGAAGGGGTTATTACCGATGTCCCATGGTGTAAAACTTAGCAAGACTCAGTGTCCTTCGACAACTGATGAGCGAAGTCGGATGAGTGTGATTTCGTATGCTTCTGCAGTCGGATCCATCATGTATGCCATGATTTGTACTAGGCCCGATGTTTCCTATGCTCTAAGTGTTGTGAGAAGATACCAGGCTGATCCTGGAGAAATCCACTGGATAGCGGCTAAAAATATCCTAAAGTACTTGAGAAGGACTAAGGATATGTTTTTGGTTTATGGTGGTGAAGATGAACTCAGTGTAAAGGGTTACACGGATGCAAGTTATCTTACCGACTCTGATGATTATCGTTTGCAATCCGGATACGTGTTTATTATAAATGGAGGTGCTGTGTAATATCCCAGCATTAGAGCTTAGAAATAAGCTGAACCCAGATGTGTGCATTGCATTCATGCATAGAAAATCCGAATAATTTTCGCGCTTTTAAACAAAACTTGTCAAAGTGATTGAAGCTTCTCTTGGCTTGATGGAATTGAAGTAGATCATCAAGTTGACTGCGATAAGTTTCAATAGGACCTTTGCTAAAACCTCATTTTGGGTAAGGGAGATTTGATCTAAGGTTGGATCAAATGTACTATAAGTTAAACCTTAATACAATGTGAAATATATTTGATCATTAGGTGATCATATTATAGTATTCATTATAATCACTCATAAGTACCAAGTTAAGTATATAACTCAAATAATAAGAATGTAGCAACTATATCTTAATCTCATCTGCATATACCATGGGTATCATTGTGATACCTAACCCTACTTCTTATGGAGTAGGAAAGGAACTAAGCTTAGCTCATTCACCATATATCTTTAATTCCATATCAATCCTTATTATCGCTGTTGATTTATATTTCCATGTCTGTTGATCATCAATGTTGAGAAATCAACTATTGATTCATCCATTCTCAAAATATCAAGTACTTGATCATAACACAGCATACAAATAAGGGTCTACAAAGAGACAACTAGGAAAAGGTGAATAGTGATGCCAGTTTCAGATGTCAATTGTTTGATAATAATGATTGAAAAGAATTCAATCTAAAAGATAGTTGATGGAGTTAAATCCATCCTTGATAGAAAAGAATATTACAGGGATGAAGTTGGGAGATAGTTACCAGGAATAGTCCTATTGGATCGGATAGGTATAGTTAATGAATTATATCTCTTAATCCAATAGAGCTAAACAGAAGATAATTATAATACAACTGTAATGTTGAATTGATGGAGCCTTGTTTAGTCAACTAGAAATCTAAACCATAATGGATCAACAGATTATAATGATCAAGCCTTATTCACCAAGATTGAGTACTTATGTAATGTATAAGTGGTATTGGTGGATAAAACATGATTAAACCCTAGTAGAGATAAGTTATCTTAGAGTAGTCATTGCAAGCCATATAAATATAATTAGGGTTGGAGTAAAGACCATATAGATGATATTATTCAATTAAAGCTAGTACAGCATAGAGTTATAGAAGTAGTGTTATTCATCTTAAAGGATAGTCAACTTTAGAGAAAGGTAGTTGGATGCATACAATTAATAGAGATACATTATTAATGAATGATTAAGGAAGATTATGAGTGGAGTTTGAAGGAACTATTTGTTAGATGGAAGGCTATCAACAGTAGAATAGTAGGTGCAATCAAGCATGGATATGAAGAAGTTATGAAATATTTTAGTATCAAACTCATTGGATTCATCCATGAGTTTAGAAGAATGATATATGAATAAGAAAATTTAAATGAGTAAAGCTCATCATTTAATCATGATGATGAAAAGGAAGAGGTAGTATATCTAGGAAAGGAATTCCTTATTTAAAAATCCAGAATTATGAATTAGGGAAAATAGACATTATTGGTAACAACCAACTCTAAATCCCAGATCAACATAATATCCATCTCATATTGTTGATCTATCATCTAATGTCCATATAACTTCATAGGAATATTTTCCTATAGAAAATCCTATAAGCATATTTTTACCAATTTCTTTCTATAAAATATTCTAATTATAACTTTCTATTATAAAAGGTGATCATCAAATATCACAAATAGAAGACAA
Source organism: Avena insularis (assembly GCA_023614405.1). Lineage (NCBI taxonomy): Eukaryota > Viridiplantae > Streptophyta > Magnoliopsida > Poales > Poaceae > Avena > Avena insularis. Next base: position 117,275,078 of record CM042695.1, read on the forward strand.
TATGCTTAGTTAATAATTCTTTACTCATATCCAAAAAGGAATCTAAGTATATTAAAAACCCTAAACCCTAGGGTAAATATTCATAATTCAAAAACTTAAACATCTTTGTTTATTACAATAGAATATATACATTGTCATGTTCCAAATCAATGGAAGTAGTAATAACTATATCAATGTCTTTTATATTTTATGCATCAAATAATGGTATAGGATCACTACACATATAAAAATTTCTATTCAAACTATGAATCAACTAGAGTTAAGATTATAAATTAATAAGAATATATCATTCAAGAAATCCCTAATTAAAATAGGAGAGAAAAATAATAAGAAGTTTCTTCAAATTATTAAAAAGGAGTTCTTATTGAGTAAATAAAAGAAATATAAAAAGAAGACTTAATAAAAGTTCACAAAGGTTACCAAATATATTTTAATATTACTGCAAATATCTAGCAAATAGATCATACAAAGAAAGGTTAAAGTATAAATCAAATTAAAATCTGAATAAGAAAACAGAAAATGGAAAAAAGATAAAACAAATAAAAACACTACCTCGCCGTGGCCCAACACACCTATACTTATCTGACGCCTATGTGCAGCCCACAACAGCCCAGTAACCAGCCCAGTCCTTTTCCTTCTGTGACTGACACGTGGGATCAGAAGAGTACCGCAGGTTGAGCTAAAGAAAATGACAGGGGGTTATCCACAAAAGTTGCATCGTCGTCATCGTCACACACACAGGCAGCTCGCTGGTGGAGCTCGCTGCTGCCCGATGCCGTCATCGTCGTGCCAAGATACTCGCCGTCGTTGCCAGGAGGGGATAAGAAGGCCATCGCGATGCCCTGCCTTAATCCTTATCTCCAATTCCTCCTTATCCTCTCAGATACGAATGAGACCGAAACCCTAGCTCACCGGAGCCACCTCTCGCCGTCGAACCACATCTCCCCACACCATTCGGAGCCGTCATGGAGAAGCGTCTTCCTCCGTAGATCCTCTGGGTAGAAGCTTGCTTCAAGGGGAGCACTAGAGCGGGTGAATTTGGTCATTCCCCTTCGCAGCAGTTTGTCAGAATCCTCGTCGGGAAGCTCGTTTCCGACCGCGCCTATCATCGCCGACCACTCAATCATCATCAGGGTGAGCTCCTGAACTTCCCAGTAACATTCAATCGTCGGATCTTGTTGTAAATCGTCGTTTCATCATATGCCACCGTCGGCCACCGTCGGAGCTCGTCGGAGTTGTAGCTCCGATGAGTATTTCTGAGCGGCGCTGCCACTATTAGGTTCAGTAGGTTGCGCTGATTCGAACTAGATCTATTTCGCTTGCTGGGGTGCAGTAGATCGTCGCCGGCGACCAACCTCTGGCGGCGGTGGTGATGTTGACGCTATCGTTACGTCACGATCGCACCACGTCAGCTAGTTTGACTAGTATTTGCTCACGTGGCTGATGACCTGGCCTAGGGCTCATATGTCATTGACTGGGGGTAAAAAATGGGTCAGTAACTAATGCATTTCTTTCATCTAAGGGATGAGGTGGACCTGGCCCACGGGTCAGTGACTGGGGCTAGCTCTGGACGTGGTATAAAAAGTATTTTTCTGTTAAGAAATAAATAAAATGTTATAATTCAATTAATAATATTCCAGAAATCAAATAAATGATTAAATTTTGTTTAATTAATAACTTTTGATTTATAATTCAGAAAAATGTGTATAATATATGAAAATTTGTAGAAAAATAAAATCTACAACTTAAACTTATTATCAAATATTATTATGATGATTATTTAAATAAATATTATTTAATAAAAGTTATATAAGTAATAAAGCTTTGATAATTAATATTTTAATAATGGTAAATATTAAAAATATAAATAAAATACCAAAAATCTTGGAAAAGTAATAATTACAATATAAAACTATAATTATGTATTATTATTTCACTTAAGTAAATACTTATTATCTATTTAGTAATTGTAAAATAATAAGAATTATAAAAATCATATCTTATTATTATTTAATCACAAAAATAAATGTGATATATCAAAATGATCACAAAAATAATATCTACATGGTAAAAATATAATATTATACTTTTGAATTAAATAAAAATTCAAATATTTTAATAACTCAAATTTAAACCTATTTACTTCATTAATAATTCATATAAGGATAAATAACATTTATTAATATTCTTAACATAAGTAAATTAAGTTTAATAAATAGTATAAATCTTAAATATTAATAAAATGAAACTTTAATGGTTTAAAAACATTATAAATATCTTTTATTTAAATTATCATCAACCCTAAGTAAAGATTATATTCTGAAAGTATTTCAATTTATAATAAAAACCTTAAAGAACAACTTATGAATACACCAAACCTTTTCTATCTATATTAACTATCAAATTGCAAAAACTACCAGAACATTATATAAACCCATAAGTAGTTAAGTAATAGTATGTTTTAGATTATAAACTATATTCACTTATCTATAAAAGATAAATGATATTACTCCATAATCAAATCAAGAAACCATTATCCAAGTAAAAAGAATGACCATTCTTAAGTAACCTAAAGAAAACATTTCAGATACACTAGATACAAATGTTATAAGTATTATACTCTCAAAATCATCTTTGTTTTAAAGTTAACTTTAGTCTACAGAATCTTAATTCAACACTATAAGCATTACTATATGTTTTATAGTTAACTTTGGTCTGAAGTAGTTAAATTATAAAGCAACTCAAGACAAACCATTTGAGTAAACAAATAACATCAACCACCACCAACTAACCACAAAGTTTGTTTATACCTTAGAAGAGAAACCTTTTCTTCGAAGGTTATCCTTTTTGCCACTTTAAATAAGAACTCTTGTATAAGTAATCCTAACTAGTATGTCATAAGTATGCACACTTTACTCCTACATATGTGTTGTTTACAACCACTCATAAACTCTAATAAAAGTACAACTATGAAACTTATCTAAAAGGACCACACATTCCAAAGTAACCATTTTCGGAATCCAAACCCTAGGACAACGTTATTCCCGGGATTTGCGCTTAGAACGTGCATCACATTACTTATGCATAAAAGCATATTGCTTCTTTAAACATTAGTCCTTACCGGACCAACGATGTTGATTTCAGATTTTGGATCTCATACTGACTCGAAGACCGTGAGTGCATAATCTTGCAATCACAAAAGGCAAGTTCACACTTGCTCATGTCCTTTGTTTATTTTCTGTAAAGTATTTTACAAATCCAGTGTTGTTATCACCTGCATTTGAAAAAGGTCTAAAAACACTATTTTCAGTAATAATGTGAACTATTGGTTACTGATCCAGGGTGATCAGCTAATCTATTAAATCTGACAGTTGGAATACCACCGTTCAGAACTATATCACCTAGGACTTAACAACCAATGTCTCCAGTGATTCTTGCGTCGTATATTACGCGTTGACCATGAGATTTGGAATGGGACGGAGAACTCAGCTATATCTTCTTCCTCTCGCATGAAGTCGGATGTGCAGGTCATGGATGTTATCCACGTAGCGTGCATATTAATTGGTAATTCGTATAGAATATGCAGCATATGGGTGGGAACCCTCAACGTCCCACGATAGTTCTGACATCTAACGGTTTGTACAAACCATTGCCGTAATTCTTTATGTGGGCATGGTGTACACCAAGGAGGCATGCGAGGTCGCGAAGGGGGTAGTGATTAGCTTGGATCATCTTCTGGGCCCCACATTATGGAATTGTGGACGGGAATAAGCTGCATGGTTGTGCAACAAAGAGTTTATCTCTCATGGGTAAGGTAACGCACCTCTGCAGAGTGTAAGAACTGTAACTTGTTACTCCCTGTTTCGGGAAGGAGCTGCGAACGTGGCGGGAAAGGAACTCCATGAAAGTTCTGGTAAACCCATGAAGGCTGACGGACATAGCTTTTCAGAATAAAAGCAACCTTTGAAGAAATGTTTATGAAAACTTGCATTGCCTACGACCTACGGTCTGTGGCTATAGATATAGTGCATCAAACCTCCTTTTCTAGTGAATTTGCTAAGTACGCTCGTACTCAAAGTATCTTCTTAACCCTTGCTAGATTCTGAAGCCATTAAAACGATGTCTACATCAAGATATGCTCCAGGACTTATCAAGACCAGCTAAAGCTCTTCAATGAAGACAAGGAAGTCAACATATACCTCAACTCAAGTGAAGACGAAAGTTATTGATTAGATAGAAATATTATCTCTAGCCAAAGAACCTATTTCTGTAGTGCGTTGCAATAGCAGCAATGCCAACCTCTTAGTCTGAATATTAGATTTAATAGTATAATCGTTCTTGCGTTGTTTATCTTTGATTCTTCTCCGTAAGAAGTTCTTTCTCTCTCTTTAACCTAGAGTATTCTCTGGATCTTATGTAAAAGAGTGAGTTGTAACCTTTAAGCCATGTATTGGACCCGCTGTGTTTCTGTTGTGCCATTCTGAGGGATGTAATACTAGTGAACGGTGTTTCATTGATGTTATGTCAACGACTATAGTATACTACATCATGCAGTGGTATGCTGGGTCACCGCATGCTGTGAGATGGAAGAGTTCCAAGCAAGATATTGTGTCTGCATCTACAACATAGGCTGAGTATATTGCCGCCTCGGAGGAAGCAAAGGAAGTTGTTTGGATGAGGAATTTCCTCATGGATCTTGGTGTGGTTTAGGGCTCGTCCAATCCGTTAGACGTGTATTGTGACAACAATGGTGCTATTGCACAAGCCAAGGAACCTAGACAACACCATAAGAACAAGCACATACTCATGCAGTACCACCTGATTCACTAGTTCGTGGATTGGGGTGATATCAAGTTATGCAAGGTACACACAGATGCAAATATTGCGGATCCATTGACAAAGCCGCTACCACAGCCAAAGCATGAGGCACACCTAAGAGCTATGGTCATTAGATGCCTAGACATGTGATGTCGGAAGAATGACTCTAGTGCAAGTGGGAGACTATTGGGAATATGCCCTAGAGTCAATCATGTATGATGATATTTCCCATTGTATTCATAAAGATATTAAGTTGTCCTTGTATGAGCATCTGATGTATATCATTGAATATGTGATTCGGTTGTGGAACTATACATTCATGTTGTTTATACTAAATGTCCTTGGTCATTGAGGTTGTGCTAGACACAATACTTAGACCAATGTGAAAGTCAGCTTGATGACTCAGTTCCACTTGTCATGGGCATGGAGATGCTATTCTGGCTTACACATATTCAGCTAAAGAGTTTAGCGAGTCGGATTGACCCATATTGAGATACAACGAACAAGTTGTCATTTGTATATCTCAATCAATGTAATCCTTAGACCTGAGGTTGTCACATAGTCCGAGTTGAGGATCACCGACTTAGGTTCTGTCAAACGTTGATCCGTAAATGGGTAGTTATAAAGGCAGAGTTCGGGTCGACTGAGAATCAAGCTGCGTGATGTGAATAATCAAGATGGGATTTTGCCCCTCTACTTGGAGAGATATTCTCTGGGCCCTCTCGGATGATATGGTTCGGAAAGCATGGCCATGCATGACTCGGTTAAGTGTTAACCGAGGAGATCGACTAAGAGTTAGTCGGGTGAATCACTTATCTCGGATCGAGAAGAGAGTCAGACCATTTAAGGGATGACAAATATTCGCCTATAGTTTGACAAGGTATATCGTGAGGCAAAAGGGACTCGGACGTAAGTCGCATTAGAAAGGCAAGTCGTCATGACACTTTGGTACTTGGGAGTCGGCACGTTCTGCTAGGAGCCACTACTGACTGATCGATTGAGAGTCGGACTCCAATCGTGTCCAAGTAGCCATGAGCCTATGGGATCACACACTTAAGAGCGGGAGCAAGTTCGGATTGGATCTGAACTGGAAATATGGTTGGGTTGGACCCAAGCCGGATTTAGACTGAGTCAGTGAGTCGGACTCACGGTGACTAATATTATATGGCCTTTAGTGAATGGGCCACGTGTGGAGCCCATGTTCACTCCCTATATATAGTGGAGCACAGTAACCTAGAAGGTTTAAATGTTGATCGGTTAGGTCATTACATGAGTTGGAAACCCTAGCTCCATAGCAGTCATGCCGTCATAACGAACCTAGCAGTTCGCCGCCGTTGCTCCTTCTTGTACGTGTGGATACCAGCAGAGGTGTTGTACGATCAGCACCAGGACGACTGGATCGAATCGCAAAGGACTGCACTGCATTTAACTGACGCGCTTCATCACTAATCCACAACTACGCGTCTGGTGGTAAACCTCGTTGCCTTCTACCTCAGCTAGATCTTGGGATCACAGCGTAGGGCAAAAAGTTTTGTTTTTCTCTACGTGGCCCAACATTTAGATCCAAGGGCAAGGGACAAGATGGGGTGCGCCCCCACGCCTCCTTACATGTAGGGAGTGGTGTGTCCAAGAGGTTCCCAGCCCTTGGATGAAACCTTCCACAACTCGGCCAAGAGGGAGAGTTGGAAACTTCCCCCCAAAAGTTTTCCCTTCCTTTCCAAACTAGGGTTTGACCCTAATTCTTTGGTAGCCGTACTTCCCCTTTTGGGATTTGGTGCGGCTGGACCTAGTGTTCCCCGCGGCATGCCTCATCCCAACTGTTCCCTCCCAGGGTGGTGGTCCCTCTAGAACATTTTAGAAGCTTCCGGTCAAAATACCGAAAACATTTCCGAACCCCGGAAATTGACTTTCCTCATATGAATCTTATCCTTCGGACCATTCTGGATCTCCTCATGATGTCCTGGATCCAATCCGAGACTCCGAACAACATTCGGTCTCCAACTCATATTCCATATCTACTTAAACAACATCGAACCTTAAATGTGTCACCCTATGGTTCGCGAACTATGCAGACATGATCGAGACACCTCTCTGATCAATAACCAATAGCGGGATATGGAGATCCATAATGGCCCCCACATATTTCAATGATGACTTCGTGATCGAATGAACCATTTACATATGATACTAATTCCATTTGTCGCGCGATACTTTACTTATCCAAGGTTCGATCGTCGGTATCTCCATACCTAGTTCAACCTCATTACCGATAAGTACTCTTTACTCATGATGTGATTTGACATCCCTTGTGACCTAGTCACATGCTTGCAAGCCAATTGGATGACATTCCACCGAGAGGGCCCAGAGTAAGTCTATCCATCATATGGATGGAAAAATCACAATCTTGATCCATGTGCTTCAACGTATACTTTCAGAATATCCAATGCCACCTTTATAACCACCCAGTTATAGAAGTGGTGTTTGATGTCATCAAAGTACTCATCGAGTGACGGTGATAAACATGATCTCATGGTCAAACGATTAGGTTACTATGTATTTGAAAGCTTGTAGCAAAATGAACTTAATGACTTGATCTTATGATATGCTTATGATGGGTGTGTGTCTATCACATTATTCTCCTAATGACATGACCTTTTTATTAATAACATCCAATGTCCATGATCAGGAAACCATGATCATCCATAAATCAACAAGCTAGATTAACAAGAGACTTACTAGGGACTATTTTATATTTACAAAACACACAAGTATTAATGTTTCCGGTAAAAACAATCATAGCATGGGATGTAAACATTTATCATAAACACAAAGATATAATAATAACTACTTTATTATTGCCACTTGGGCATATCTTCAACAACTGGGAGGTGCTACCTGCCGGGAGGTGTAGCTTGGTGAGGAATCCGGGTGTCATCGTCGACTCGGAGCTTCTTTGGTGGCGGTAGCATGGTCTAGGAACGGTGTAGTGGGAGCCGGCCCCCTACGAGGTGGTACAACATCGTGTCAGGGAGGAGGACGAGCACGTTAGTCATTATATGTATGTGTTGGACGTTAGGGTCTCCGATACCTGGCAGGTTCCTTAGGGATCTCACCCGAGCTATGCTCATGTGATGGTTCCTTCTCTTTGGGTGTACACCTCCCGTGGCTCAGGAGCCGAGGGTCGACGTCCAGTTGGTTGAGCTACATGTGTATTAGCGATATATTATCTTTTATTATTATTGTATTAACTAGATTATTCGAGATGTATTATTATTTCATTGGTACTTTATGTTTCTTCTGTTAAGCTGAATTATTTTATCTTCCTTCTATTGTTGCATTAAGCAAAATTATTTTATCATTCTTCTGTATTAGTTAAGGTATGGAAGGTAGAGATGATGAACAGCACATGTACTACATGATAGATGAGGGTACATGAGGTTATTATTACGATGGAGCAGCTGGCAGTGGAGATGATGATGATGGCTCCCAATACCTCAACTTGGAGGGAGCCGGGGGAGGAGACTTTGGTGGAGACGACGGTGGAGACGATGGTGGATACACCTTAACAAAGTCCCACGAGGTATATAAAGCCTCTGTTGATCACTAGTAGATGCATTAGTTGATTTGTATGTATATACTAACGACTATTTCTTCTCTTAGACCTCCGCATCAGGCCAATCTTCTGCAAGGAAACGAGGCCTGACCAGAGAGTTGACCGATGGTGCGTGTTTCACAATTGACCTAGTCTCTGAGCTAGGCCAGCCGTTGGAGCCGACAGAGGCTACAAATGCATTTATACATCAATGCGGAGTGATAGTTAGGGACACCATCCTGATCACCACTCAGGAGTGGAATAAGCCAGGAAAAAAAGGGATCAAGTTAGAGCAAGTTTTGTCAATGATAGATCCAAAGATTGTCTTTGGAATACGCTCATGACATATTTCACTCTACCAGTCTTGGAAAGTGATGATCTCACAGCGGCATTGAGGTTGAAAGTAAAGGAGTGGGCTCTTAAGATGATGGACGCAAATTCAAGGACTAGAAGAAAAGATTATACCACAACTATGTCAAGAAGTTGCTTACTCTGCCATTCACTGGCGCACTAGAGAAGCAGCGAGATAACTGGAAGGCATTTGTGGAGTACAAGAAATCAGAACAAGCTATGGCAAGGTCGGGAAAGAATCAGAAAAATGTGGCCAAAAAGAAATATTGCCATAATCTTGGGACAGGTGGCTACAAGAGTGCCATGCCTAAGTGGGAAAAAACTAAGGTCATCACGAGTGCTAAAGGGATCATTCCAGCTACAAATAAGTGGCCCTTGAGGTCAAGAAATTGGTTACTTGGGCATGGGGGATCATATGACTCAGATACAGGTGATACCTTCGATCCGGATTACGGATGTAGTATAGTTCTTTTTCCCTAGTGGACCTAGGTTTATCGAATCCTCGGGAAGCAGAAAGCAAAGTGAAGTTACTTAAACGGACCTTCGGGAGTTTTAGAATTCCTTTTGTGTTTTCACCGGACCAAGAGTTTGCGATCTTTTTATTGTTGTTGACAATGGAGAGAGAGGGGGCCTAGAGATTTTGGTTTCACCGGTAGCTGTGCAAAACATCTGATGGGAATAAAAGATATTAATATAGTATGCATTTAATTGTTAGAGTAAGATAATTATATGTGGGCAGTGCATCCATAATTGTTATTGCCTCTACAACCGCTTATAGCAATAACCTACTAGTATCATAAATAGAATAAAGAGAACTAATGATATGCATAGTGATGTCATCGTTAATCCCAAGTAAATCCCTCACATACAGCCATACTACCCCTTTTGTCACTAGGGTTCCCAACATGAAGATCAGTCATCACTCACACTCCCTATACCTGGATCAATCCTTGGGGTCTTGGGTACCTGACAAGTCCTTAGATTGAGGCAAGAGAGGGTACAATAATCATCATGTCATACAACTAATACATGATCCCATCTATGATAAATAACATGCACAAAAAGCTACATGGCTAGGCCGAAGCCCTTAGCCCAAGGAGAATTACTCACACACAGATCATGAGATTGATAATAATAGTCTTACAATGTCTCCAATTGGATAAGAGATCTACTATGACAAGTGGTGGAATATGGCTATGGTGGTGGAGAAGGGTTTGGAGATTAGATCTAGATCTATTCCTCCGACGTGGTGGCTTCTGGTGGCAGCGAGAGTTATGGTCGAAAAGGAGAGGGTTTTCTCGTCGCCCGAAGCCTCTTTATATAGGGGTCCCTTCATGAAAGTTGTTCTGTTTTACCTGGCGATGTCGGTTCCAACTATAGGCCGGAACTATACGGCAGGAGTATAGTTGGTCGTTAAAGGCACTAGATCCACTTCACGGCTCCTGGTTTCTTTGACATATTGGAAATCTTGTATCTTTGACTTTAATTTAGTGATTCCCATCATCAAATGTCATTATCTATGTAGGGAAAAATAGAAAGAAAGGATTGCATACCCCTTTGATCATTAGGCATTAGTGGAAGGATTTAGAGAGATATTTCATCAAATATATGAATAATATCCAGTTTAAATATGAGTGTGGATGGCTATATTTCACAGCCATCGACAGGGGACATTATTGTTGCAAAGGTAGAAATTGTTGCACCCGAGAATGAACTTATTAAAGTGATAAAAGAGGTTGAAGAGGGAAAGTTCGTTCCCTAGAGATAAAACGATGAGCTTACAAAGGCCCTTGGGAATCCTGAAAAGGTCGGATGAATACGAGGCTTTGGACCATCTTTTCCATGGAAGATTGGGTTTCCTCGTGACATTAACACTTATATAAGCCGATCGATAAAAATGAACCGACAAAAGGCGAAGGAGGCAGCGCGGTTGGAGGCGGTTGAAAAAAAGAATGAGAAATTTCAAGCCATGTTCAAGCTGCAGCAGGAGCAGATTAATGAACTTAGAGGACTGGCCCGATAGCAAGATCCTTCATTCGTACAGTACGGTCGGCCCATCTCAGAGGAGAAGCAGCGTGGCTTCCACGGAGGTACAGGCTAATGATGTACTGCTGATCGAGAATAATGCACCGGTGATAGATGATACGGCCGGTGCAATGATGGTTCGCTACCCCGTGGATGAAGTCGAGGCAAGGATAGCTTGTGAGCTACATGTGACACTGAAGAACATTTCCATGAAGGTGGCACTCGGCTTTGCTTTACCTTGTCCACCAGAAGCGACCTACCATGGCTGTCAGATTCCAGCTGGCTATGCTCATGTCGGTGTGGATGAAGTTGTACCGGCATTTCGATCACTAGAGGTTGACATCCCTGCAGGTGAAGGGGAGAAAACACTGGGAGAAGTGGAGAGTGGCATCATTCTTTGGAAAAAGGAGCACATCGTGTTTCTAGGTTGGGCGCCAAGGCCATATTCTCCTCAGAGAAGCAACCCATCACCTCTGAGGCCACCATCTCCTCCGAGAAGCAATCCATCACCTCTAAGGCCACCGTATCCTCCGAGAAGCAATAGTCCACCCCTCCCCGAGAAGGACCGCAGCGCGAGTCCATCTCCATCTCCGGCGCCTCCGCCTCTGCCCACTAACTTAAAGGGCCAAAAGCGGAAGAATATCACTGCTTCATCGAGGGATAACCGATGCGGAAAATGACAAGAGTCCCTCTAAGATTACTGCCGCCTCTTCCCAAGTTAGCTTACTACCGGACTAATGAGGAAAACAGGCCGATCTCCCAAGCCGAAGTAAATGCCCATTTTTCACCAAAACAACCCGAGCCAAAGGTGCAAATTGATTTGAAAGTCAAGAAGCAATTTAAGGAAATGCTTGCGCAACCACCCCAACATGTGTTATATAGGAAAGATGACTATACACGTTGTCTTACAAAGATAGTGAAAGAGAATACATCAAGCTTGTAGTGCAAGCGGGAGAAGCTTAAGAGAAGTTCCCCAGCTCGGCAAACAGGCAAAACAATCGATGCCCCCGCTCAAGGTGTTATCCCAGCCCGCTAATGAGGTGCAATAAATATGGAACACGCTAAGCAATTATCCAAGGAGTGTCAAATGAGTCTTGAAGATTTCCTAGGCGCCGGAGAATTATGCACCAATAGCATGGAAATATGTCTACGGGGAGCCTCTAGTCAGCAAAGAGGATTTCATATTCTGCCAACACAAATGCGACTTTTGCATGACTGGTACTTGAAAGTAGCAAAGGAAGAGCTACAATTTCTCTTAGCGAAAGTTAGAGATGAGTACTTCCGTCCAGACGAGATCTCTATTGAAATTTGTGAATTATTTCAGTTATTCAACCAAGAAGCCCTCGACAAGTCCCTCATCAGCTGCTATTGTCTGTAAGTAATTAAGTTTCGATGTCAGCTCGTTCAATTCATTGCCTATAATTATCTTCACTATATCCTTTTGTACACTATTCTGCAGAATGAAGATTCAAGAATATAGAAGAAAGAGAATCTATTTCGTTGGGTTCGATGACCCAAATCGAGTTAATGAACATATGCTAAGGTCGAAGCCCGAGGAAATGGAGCTTAACTTGTTAAAGTTTTTAAAGGAGCAACATTACAGTATGCAAATACTATTTCCTTACAACTACGGGTGAGAGTCTTATTGTCTTGTACACATTCATTTTTTACTTACTCGATGTTAAGTGTAATTGATGAGTTATCCATGTATATAAACCGTGCGTAGCTTCCACTGGATTCTCCTAAACATTGACATTGACCATACAAGAGTTGAAATCTCGGACTCGTTAAAGAAAAGCATGGAAGACCACCGCAACATGTTTACTATGCTCCAAAAGTAATTTCAATTATTATCGTACTATATTTGTCTCTTTCGTTTATTCTTTGAGATTTCAAGTAATTAATAACTCATTCATTCTTTTCTTTTTTGCCAGGAAGGGTTTGGAAACACTTCACGAAGTAGGTTAAGGGTGAATGGCGTAATGAGCCGACTTTTCATCCGGTCCCGGTAAGTAGTACGAGAGTTAGGTCCACGCATTTCTTTAATTCTAGTCTCAATACAATTATCATGCTTTATTATTATTTGATTGAATTATATTCTCGAAAATTGTCACTGCCAACCGCATGGGACTAATTTATGTAGATACTACGTATGCGAGTTCATTCGCGGGTGTATTGAGCAGAGCACGGACTTTCTTGAAGTATGTAAATAATATATTCACAATTTATTTTATATTATAATTTGTGTTGATTTCCATTCATAATGATCTACTTTTTTATATATAGTTGGATGCGATGCGGGATAAGCTCCTACCATAGGAACGACTACTAGTAATTCAAGAGAAATTGTCAGGATTTTTGCTTAAGAATGTCATACAGCCAAAAGGAGAATACAATTTGAATAGAAAACAAAGAATCCATGTAATGTAATGATCTTTATGTAATCAAATAGACGGGCTCTAGTCCCGGTTCGGACTGCATACTATACATTTCTCTCACGAGCATACATATATATATATATATATATATATATATATATATATATATCGACGCGGATTTGCTACTCACAGGCGTAGCTACGCATAGGCAGAGCACCGTTGGATTTAGGGATCAAATGCATGCAACCTCTAGATGGAATTGGGGTGGAACATGGGTGAGATAACGGTGTTAGTTTTGTGGATGCATGCAAGAATCTAGGGTTTGGCATGGGTTCCAATTTAGCACACTGTTTTGGCTACAAAAGTTTTAGCATCTAAAATGAGAAGGGATTGAGAACAAGGATTAAAACAGGTTTTGCATGCAGAAGGTTTAGACTATGTGCCATGCAAAAGAGTGCCCTAACAAAGGTTGTTTTGGTATGTGTTTGGTGGCCGCATGCATCCATGAAAATGTGAGGAAAACGAAACAAAGGTTGTTTAGGGGTTTTTGCATTACACATTGGGTTCAACGCAATGAAATAAGGCTTAGTTTGGTTAGGGTTTACCGCATGTAGTATATTAGGGTTTGCCTCACCTAAATGAAATTTGATAAGCTTTATTTTGCTAGGGCTTCATGCATGTAGTATATTAGGGTTTACCATGTAGTATATTAGGGTTAGGGTTTACCGCATGTTGTATATTAGGGTTTGTCTCACCTAAATGAAATTTGATAAGTTTTGTTTTGCTAGGGCTTCATGCATGTAGTATACTAGGGTTTACCGTGTAGTATATTAGGGTTAGGGTTTACCGCATGTTGTATATTAGGGTTTGCCTCACCTAAATGAAATTTGATAAGCTTTGTTTTGCTAAGGCTTCATGCATGCATCAAAGGAACACTAACGGCATTACCGTTGAGCCAACATCCTGGGTTTGGATACATGTGCTCCCTATATCAAAAGGGGAGAGAATCAACGGTGGATAGGCTATGCGCAGTTATGCCTGTGTTTAGCTAGCTAAGATCATTACACCCAGCCTATGCAATAATGCATTGCCCTAGCGGCCACACGGATGCACAACCAAAAAAAAGAATTACAAAAAAAAAGTCTCGCTACTCATTCATTGAAACACTAGAGGCATGTTTTGTACTAATACATGCCTACTGTATAATATTGCTCGACGGAAAAACGTTCTTGTTGCCGATGTCATTACAGCAACGCCTCTAAACATTGAATTTAGAAGGATTTTGTCAGGACACAAGTGGACCGCTTGGATAGCGTTAGTTCAACGGCTTATGGTAGTAACTTTGTCTGACGAACAAGATGTATTTGTTTGGAAATTATCCACCGATGGATCTTTTCAGTCAAATCAATGTATGCGGACTATATGAATGGGCACACGTTTTTTTTGCGTAACTATATTTGAAAGCTCAAAGTTCCACTAAAGATCAAGATCTTTATGTGGTTCTTCCATAAGAAAGTCATCCTCACGAAAGATAATCTAGCTAGACGAAACTGGATTGGTTGTAAGAAATGCGCCTTTTGTGATTCATAGGAATCAATCAACCATCTATTTTTCGACTGTCCCTTCGCAAAACTAATTTGGAGAGTTATCCATTTCACTTTCAATATTCCACCCCCAACCAATGTTACGAATATGTTTGGAAATTGGTTGAATGGAGTGGATAAGATTTCAAAGAATAGAATTAGAATTGGTATTTGCGTTTTAATGTGGGCTATATGAAACTGTCGAAATGATATTGTCTTTAACAAGAGCACGAACTCTAATTTTTTACAGGTTATCTGTATGGTGTCACATTGGATCCACGATTGGTCTCTCTTGCTTCCGGATGCGCAACGAGAGCCTATGCGTGCTGGATGCAACCGTCTGGAGACGGTTACACGGGCTATATACAGCCAGGTTGGGTGGCAGCCTTTTAAACGTCTTCATAATGCATAGACGTGTATCTATTTTATTCCGCTGGCTAATTCATGTGTACACACTATGTAATCCGTGATATGTAAACTTGTTACTTTTTCTTGGGTAATAAAAAGGGCTGTGTGCATCGATTGATGCAGAGGCCGGGGCTATGCTCCCATTCGGAAAAAAAACTTAATAAATATGGATCATACTTAGCAACAAATACGTGGTGATAGAGTTTTGTAACCTCTCGTGAATGGGTTATTATGAGTTTCTCGCTATCTCATGTTTGCTTTGCTGCTCCGTGATGGCTCTGTTAGAGGTATGTATTTGTATATTATATTTCTCCCATATGTTAGGGAGCTTCCTACATATTTGCCCTGTACCTGTACTATATATTGTGGCCTTTGGCCCCCAGAGGAATACAAGTTGTATATTCCTGACATGGTATCAAAGCTAGGTTAGCCTCCTCGTACTCGCAACTTCATCGCTGCAGCCACCACCGTCCCTGTCGCCCATCGTCGACGCCGTCGGTCGCCGCTGTTGCCGTTCCGTCTCCCGATCTAGATTCGTTCGTGATTTGCGGAATCTCTTTCATCAGATTGATTCTTCACCAGATCGATCTCTGCTTCGTCGATCTGCTTCCGGGCGATCTCTGGACTCCACGCGGAACTCCTGTCGTCGTCAGGCTTGGTAGCAATTTCCTACTAGACTCCACGCGGGACTCCGGTCGATCTCTGCTTGGCACGCAGGACTGCACTCCTCCCGATGCCCGTCTCCACCTGATGCCCGAAGAGCACGCGCGCCTGAGGAGCACGCGGGACCGCACGCCCCCGACGCCTGCACTGCTCCCAACGCGGCTGGACTCCACGTGGGACTCCACGTGCGCCTGAGGAGAACGCGGGCTTGCACCGCCCCGACGCTTCTCCACTCGCCATCGCTGGACGGCCAGATCTCCTCCACGCGGGACTGCACCACCGCTTGACCACCTGACGCCCAGCTGCTGGCCATCCCTGTCGGCCCTGCTGGCCGGCGCTGCTTTTGATTGGATCTGAGCACACCTTCGTTTTCATCAGATCTGAGAGTTGACAAAAAAAAACTATGTCTTCTGCATCGGGCTATGTTGCAATTCCTCGCTGCCCAGTGATCTTTGATGGCGCGAATTATCCTGATTTCGCCGCCTTTATGCGCGTTCACATGTGCGGTCTCCGTCTTTGGGGTGTGCTCTCTGGCGAGGTCTCCTGTCCGTCGTGCCCCCCTGCTCCTGTGGCTCCTCTTCCGCCGACGCCGATTATTCTCGGCGCTGATGCTTCTCAGGAGGCCAAGGATGTTGCTCAGAGTGCCGATGATAGTGCTGTTGATGCTTATGATCTAAAGTTCAAGCAGTACTCTACTGATCTCGAGACCTATCGCCATGATCTGACTGCCTACACTCAGTGGGTCGATGAGGATGCTCGTGTTGCTGCTGTTCTCACCTCCAGTGTTCTGCCTCAGTATGCTGCTGAGTTCATGAGTCTCCCTACTATTGCCGCTCAGTGGGCACATCTTCGTCAGCGATATCAGCCGTCCGAGGATGCTCTTTACCTGTCGGTGGTTCGCCAGGAGCATGCTCTTCAGCAGGGTGATTCCACTATTGATGAGTTCTATACGCAGAGTGCTGCTATCTGGCGTCAGCTTGATTCTCTTCGTACTGTTGTTTGTGGTACATGCTCGTGCTGCCAGATTGTACGCTCGGATTTGGAGTTTCACCGCATCTATGAGTTTCTGTCTCGGCTCCGCGAGGAGTTTGAGCCCCGGCGTGCTCAGCTGAATGCTCGTGGTCGTGTTCCGCTCTCTGAGGTGTTGTCTGAGCTTCGGGCTGAGGAGACCCGTCTCCGTGGTGCTGGTCTTCTTGCAGTTCCATCTGTGCTTGCTACTCGTGGTCCTCCTATGCCGTCTGCTCCCTCGACTCAGCCGCGGTCCTCTGTGCCACCGCCGATACTACCCACTCCTCCAGGTCAGGTCGACTTCAGCAGCGATCTGTGGTCCGAGTCGGCACCAGCAGTCTCAGGGTCGAGTCGGCACCAGAGCTCGTGGTCGTGGTCGCCGTGGTGGTTCTCTTTGTCATCTCTTCTTTGCAGCAGGATGGCCACACTTGGGCCACCTGTTATACAGGATCCCGATTTACGTCGGCACACCAGGCTCGTGGGCGTCGGCTCCTTCCAGTCTTCAGCGGTTGCTCTCTCGATCGAGACATTATCAGAGTCTTGGCGGTCTACTTGCTCTGAGGCTCTTCTTCGACGGCACCTTGCTGGTTCGTGACTGATTCTTCCGGACGCTGCGACCACCACCTTCTACACGATGCGTCTCGTGGTATCTAGATTCTGGAGCTTCTTTTCATATGACCTATGAGTCTTCTTTTCTGTCCGCTCTTCGTTCTCTCCCTTCTCCTATCCGTGTTTTCACGGCTGATGGTACCTCTCTTCCTGTTTCTAGTCGGGGCACCCTTTCTACTTCTTCTTTTTCTGTTCCTGATATTTCTCATGTCCCTCTTCTTAAGATGAATCTGTTCTCTGCTAGCCAGCTTACTGACTCTGATTGTCGCGTCATTCTTGATGTTGATTCTTGTGTTGTCCAGGATCGTCGCACACAGGCCCTGGTTGGAGCTGGCCCTCGCAGTCGTGACTCTTCAGGACTTTGGGAGTTAGACTGGCTTCGTGTTCCTTCCGCTGCCACTTCATCTGCCAGTTCTTCTCCGGTCGTCGCCTCTGCTACCAGCTCCTTTCAGCAGTGGCATCATCGTCTTGGTTACCTTTGTGACTCTAAATGCGTCGTCATTAGTTCATCGTGGTCTTAGGGGTCTCAGGAGATGGGTCTTTACATTGTCAGGGCTGTAGGTTGGGCAAACAGATTCAGCTTCCCTACCCTACTAGCGCGTCTGTATCTCAGCGACCTTTTGATTTAGTTCATTCCGATGTTTGGGGTCCAGCTCCTTTCTCTTCGAAAGGGGGCCATCGCTACTATATTTTATTCATCGATGATTTTTCTCGGTTCACTTGGCTGTATTTTATGCGCTCTCGTAGTGAGGTGCTCTCCATATATCAGCGTTTTGCGGCCATGGTACGCACTCAATATTCTTCCCCCATTCGTGTGTTTCGTGCTGATTCTGCTGGTGAGTATATCTCCCAGATATTGCGAGGTGTTCTTGCTGAACAGGGCACCCTTGCTCAGTTCTCCTGTCCTGGCGCACATGCCCAGAATGGCGTTGCTGAGCATAAGCATCGCCATCTTCTTGAAACCACTCGTGCCATGATGATTGCTTCTTCTCTTCCGTCGCATTTCTGGGCTGATGCTGTCGCTACATCGGCTTATCTCATCAATATTCAGCCTTCTGCTGCTCTGCAGGGTGGCATCCCTCTTGAGCGCCTATCTGGACAGTCTCCAGACTACTCCATGCTTCGCTTGTTTGGTTGTGTTTGCTATGTTCTCCTTGCTCCTCACGAACGCACCAAACTGACCGCTCGGTCTGTTGAGTGTGTCTTCCTTGGATACAGTGATGAGCATAAGGGTTATCGTTGTTGGGACCCCGTTGGTCGTCGGATGCGTATCTCTCGGGATGTTACTTTTGATGAGACGCGTTCTTTCTATCCTCGTCCCACCGCTGGTACCTACCCGGTGGAAGATATCTCTTTTCTTCTCTTTCCTAACGCACCTCCTTCTACTCCTATTGTGTCTTCTTCAGAATCTCCTCCCCCTGATGTCTCCTCTTCTACACCGTCCTCCTCTGCTCCGCCTAGTTCTCCTAGTTCTCCTCGTTCTCCGGAGTCTTCTTCTGCTATTCATTCTTCTTCGTCGTCGTCTCCTGAGTCGTCTTCCTCTGACGAGCTTCCTTCTACTCGTCATGTTCGTCAGCGTCGTGCCCCCAACCGTTACTCTCCTAGTCAGTATGGTCTTTCTGTTGCCTCCGAGCCGACTTCTTATCGGGATGCTGAGCATCATCCTGAATGGCAGCTGGCCATGGCTGAGGAGATTGCTGCGCTTGAGCGCACTGGCACCTGGGATCTTGTTTCTCCTCCTCCCGGTGTTCGTCCTATCACGTGTAAGTGGGTCTAAAAGATTAAGACCCGCTCTGATGGATCTCTTGAGCGCTATAAAGCGCGTCTTGTGGCTCGTGGTTTTCAGCAGGAGCATGGTCGTGACTATGATGAGACCTTTGCTCCTGTGGCTCATATGACCACTGTGCGTACTCTTCTTCTTGTTGCTTCGCGTCACAGTACGTCCCAGCTTGATGTTTAGAACGTCTTTCTCAATGGTGAGTTGGTGAGGAGGTTTATATGCAGCCTCCTCTGGGTATTCTGTTCGAGGGATGGTTTGTCGTCTTCGCCGTTCTCTTTATGGCCTCAAACAGGCCCTCGTGCACTGGTTTGACCGCTTTATACTGTAGTGGTGCTGGTTTCTCCCCTAGTGCTCATGATCCAGCGCTGTTTGTTCACACTTCTCCTCGTGGCCGCACTCTTCTTCTTCTCTATGTTGATGATATGATCATTACTGGTGATGATTCTGAGTATATTGCCTTTGTTAAGGCTCGTCTTCGTGATCAGTTTCTTATGACTGATCTTGGTCCTCTTTGATACTTTCTTGGGATTGAGGTTTCCTCCACTTCGGATGGCTTTTATATCTCTCAGGAAAAGTATATTCAGGATCTTCTTGCTCATGCTGCTCTAGGGGATGAGCGCACTGTTGAGACCCCTATGGAGCTTAATGTTAAGCTTCAGTCTACTGATGGTGATCTTCTTTCTGATCCGACGCGTTATCGTCATCTTGTTGGGAGTCTTGTTTATCTTGCTGTCACTCGTCCTGACATTTCCTATCCTGTTCATATTCTGAGTCAGTTTGTTTCTGCTCCTACCACTGTTCACTATAGTCATCTTCTCCGTGTTCTTCGTTATCTTCGTGGTACGATCACTCGTCGCCTTTTCTTTTCTCGTTCCAGCTCTCTCCAGCTCCAGTGTTATTCGGACGCTACGTGGGCGAGTGATCCTTCGGATCGTCGTTCACTTTCTGCTTACTGTATGTTTCTTGGTGGTTCGCTCATTGCTTGGAAGACGAAGAAACAGACAGTGGTTTCCCGTTCGAGTGTTGAGGCTGAGTTGCGTGCGATGGCCTTGTTGACTGCTGAGGTGACCTGGTTACGGTGGTTACTTGCGGATTTTGGGGTCTCTATTACCACACCCAGTCTGGTTTTTTCTAACAGTACAGGTGCTATTAGTGTTGCACGTGATCCGATCAAGCATGAGCTTACCAAGCATATTGGTGTTGATGTTTTCTATACACGTGCTCAGGTGCAGGCTCAGGTTGTTACGCTTCAGTATGTGCCTTCAGATTTACAGTTGGCGAATTTCTTCACGAAGTCACAGACCAGAGCGCAGCATGATTTCTTACTCTCCAAACTCAGTGTTGTGGATCCACCATGAGTTTGAGGAGGGTGTTAGATGTATGTATTTGTATATTATATTTTCCCATATGTTAGGAGGCTTCCTGCATATTTGTCCTGTACATGTACTATATATTGTGACCTTTGGTCCCTAGAGGAATACAAGTTGCATATTCCTGACAGGCTCAAGCAGCTGCGGTTAATTTGTAAACTTTGCATATTTGTCTGAATTTGATCTAGTGATCCGCATCGTACAAGAAGGATGAAAGAACATCGAAACCGACTTTCTGAACTTACCTGCCCCGCAGACAGCACCCTGCATGTCTCCTCTACCAACATCACTGTGAATGTTTGTGTTGTGTTCAATCATACTACTAGTTCGTGTGAGTCACACGGTGTGACTGATGTCGACCGTTAAATGTCTTGGCCATGCTGAGCATATAGGTAGCGCGCAGGGCAACACACAGAAGCGACACGTACCCGAGGAGAGCCAGGGCTAGATCGGTCAGCAGAAGGCGAGCACCCGGCCGGCCACCTTCCAGTTCCATCAAGCCGCGCACGTAACGCTCCCGAGCAGGTCGCCGGCCGCCGTCTGCTGGACTCCCGGAAAATACATGTACCTGATGCGATCGACGACTCCTGGTTCCTCACGGGTTGCATTTATTTCTGGGATTAATTTTCTTCGAGGCGCAAGAGATCGACCATGCATATATCGGCATAGGCTAATTTGAGCTTGGCGTCATAAAACTATAGATCTTGATTGCAAAATAAGGCTGTAATCTATTTCCGCCGCTCGCCGCCAGCGACATGAGCTCGGCCGGCCCTGACCATGCTGCTCCCAGGTACCCAAAAATTTGTAGCCATGTCTGCGCGTGTTTGATGCATGGTTCCTGAACCCTGACGGTGTCTAGTTGACATAGGGAGGAGGAGGGTGACAGTCACCAGAGGATCACGTACTCGAGGGAGTCCCTGCTCTCCGTTCGTTGCTCTCCGTACGCGAGGTATTTAGATCTAGTTCATTGTTTTTCCTTTTCGTTTTTCGGATCACGCGATTCGAGCAGTTCTCTGATGTTACAGGGTCGGAGACGCCTCAGAACGGTGAAGGAAGCAAATCGAAGCTATGCACCAGGTTTTTCAGGTGAATCTGGTATTCTCTAAGCGTACTTTCTTTGTCTGAATGTGAACATTTTTTTTGTATTTACACCCAAAAAAATTTGCTTCCTGCAACTCAATTGCAAAACTGAATCGATTTCACTCGTTTCCCTCACGGTGGATCTTACTTTTGTTGTCATGGAGCAGCAACGCCGACTGCCGCTTCGGCGACGGCTGCCGTTTCCTGCATCACCTCCCCAGCAGCAGCCACCACCAGGACGTTGCTGTTGCGAAGGAAATGAGCAACCTGGGGCTAGGCGACCCAGCTCCGGCACGGGCAACTTGCGGGTCTACCGTCAAGACTCGCCTCTGCAAGAACCACGACACACCGGAGGGGTGCAAGTGGGGGGACAACTGCCACTTCGCGCACGGCCAGGGGGAGCTCGGGAAGCCGATGGGGCCTGGGAGCAGCTTCAAGACCCGCCTCTGCGTGAGGTTCGTCACCAGCGGGTCGTGCTCCTTCGGCCGCAGATGCCACTTCGCCCATGGCAAAGACGAGCTGCGTGACTCAGACACCCCTTAGTAAGATCTCATCAAGCTAATGACCATATCGCGTCAGTTGTTTAGAATGGCATGACAGAAATGTTCTCATCGTGTTCCGATAACTTTTCAGTTCGCCATGGAGGTTTTACAGAACTAGTAATCTTGCATGTGCAACGCATGTCTTTAAAAATTACCACTTTGCATATTTCACTTTTAGTGACTTGATATTCTTTGTTCATGATTAAATTTTACGGTGCCGCCATTTTAATATATGGTGCTCCTTGCCATCATAACATTTCTAGAATAACCACTTCAACTGATCAACTACCTCGTTTACAAGGACTCAATTCTCATGCAAAATCAACCAGCGTCTAAAATAATAAAAAGTTTAATAATGAGGCAAAATGTGACACGATTATACTAACTTACATAAAAGTGTAGATCCATATACTGATTCGGAGTATCATTAAATTGAAGTATCGCGTGCTGGTTTTGTCTCCTAGTTTTCTTTTAAGTAAACTTATTGAAGATTAACTTTTTTACTAATAATTAATAAAGACGGCAACAGAGTCTTGATGTTTCCCAAAAGAAATTCTCATGCTGTCATCATTTATTGTCGAGTCAACTAAAATAACAACTAATTTTCTCCTAAAATTTGTCATATGAACCTAGCAAGTAGTAATCAAAGTTAGTTCTCATAATAATAATTTAGACCAAGTGTCATAATAATAAGAGAGAAACATATATTTTCTAAGAAATGCCTGACAAAATATCTCTGTACTGCAAGCTAATCCATGCAAATACAATTTTTTTGATGACACAACTTATAATACTCACTCTCTCTCAAAACAGATGTCAAAATTTGTCTAGATTCACATGTATCTATATAATAAAACGCGTTTAGATATATATGGATTTAGACAAATTTCTGATATCTCTATTTCGAGATAGAGAGTATACATTTGATTAAAAAAACTAAAAGATAAGTTAATAATTGTAAGGACTTCAAAATCTCATACGAACGGAGCCTGACAGACCCCGAGTATGACACGCCTTGTGACTGAAGAAAAACCCAGCTCTGAAAGGGATGTTCTCCGGTTCACGTGAAAAAAATGGGGCACTCTCTAAAGTCACGTTGTACCTGGCCCCTATCATCGGTCATTCACTATCCATCCAACGGTCCATGGCTAGCTGACCAAAACTGAACCGATTAACCTTTTTCACTGAATGTAGCTAGCTTCAAATCGTATATGCAGATGATGGTTGCTTGGTTCTAGGGCTGCTGCATGCCAATCAACGGTTAAGTGGCTAAATGTATGTAATGCTCAACAGGGCCTGATTCTCAATGAATTTATTGTTTAAAGCCATATATTCCTTTGTCCTAAATTAATGACTAAACTTTATCAAAATATGCATGTATCTAGACAAAGTTGACTCAAGTAATTACTCCCCCGACCTATATTAGTTGCTTAGATTAATCTAGATATGAATATATCTAGTCAAGTTTTAGTGCTAGATATACCCGTATCTAGACAAATTTGAGTCAACTAATATGGGTCGGAGTGAGTATTTATTTGTTAGATTTACATTTTAGAAATTGATTATGTAATGATTTTGGAGTTATTAAACTTAAAAAAACTGTAACTTCCATAATTTTCGAGCCAAAGTGTCAACATTTACATATTTTATAGTACCATGTCTAATATATAGACGAGCTATTTTTACTCCAAGTGAACAATAGTTATTCTAGACCACACTGTTTTGGTCAGCTTTCCATCAGCTATTATACTGTAGCCTAGGAAAAGTGCACGTGCCTTGCAACGGTCCAACTCCGGTTCTTCGTGCATTGGCGAGGTACAAAGTGCAAGGAGCTTGTTAATTTAGAAATAGTATTTGCGGTGCTTACCTCATTTGGAACAATTCCCCATCACCGCATCGTTGAATTATCTTGGCAACGTCTCCATGAATACAGATTTGACAGGTAAATCTAATATGACGTGTTTGCAAAAAGAAACGTTCGGATAGGATTTGCTTTTTATTGTTGCTACATGTCTCGGACACCGCTGGAAGCCAAATGCCGCAATCTAATCTCTTTAGCTATGACAACTTGACCCACTTCATCCCCATCTGTTTTTTAAATCATAGAGTACGGATGTATGTAAATAATAATTAAGGCAATATAAGGAGTAAAAGACAGAGATTCGTAGCTAGAAAACTGCCTAAATCCTCTTGAAAAAGGAAAACTGCCAAAATCTGCAAACATGGACTAAACTCACCTCATCGTGTTGGTATTAGTCATCGCAAATCGTTTTTTTGCTGAAACAATCACTGATGCGTATCTTCTTATGTGTCATCGTCGTTAGTCCGCTATGTTCTTCTTGAAAGAACATATTGGACCCCCATGTGTGGTTTTGGTAATTAATGACAATCTTTATGGACTAATGTGTGTATTAAGTTATACTTATAGGATTTGTCCATTGGCATCGCTTGAAGCATGTGTTGGCTTCAAGGTCAATGAAATGCAAAGAAGATTTGTTGGGCAAGCTCAATATGCGAGGTCGATGATGAGGAATTAAGGAAGGCGTTCCATCTTGAGAAGGGCAAGATCGTCTACATCGAGCTCAAGTGGAATGCTCAAGGCAAAGGTATAATATTGATAGGTTTTCCCTTTTGCCGGTCTCACATTGTGTGGGTGAGACCGGGTTTAGGATAGATAACCGTACTATCAAGAGGGGCTCTCGTATGAGTAATTCGGTCACATCGTTCGGAGAGAGCTCAAACCTTTGCATACTTGCATCATCGTATTTGGTTGTTATTTGGTCTTATCCATGCGATGATATAGAGCTTGTGGTAATCTCCATAACAAGCTCTTGTTTATCTAAATCGGATCTCCCATTTATATCTTGTTGCGATTTTGATTTATGCGGCTTTTCGGTTTCTCACCAAGTGGGGTATATCACTTTATTCTACTTGATACTTTCTCACTTGGTAATAATCAATATTTCCACTTTTTATTGGAAAGCCCTTGTTGCCCTCTATCCAACGCAATTTGAATCGGGTCAATCGGAGCTTCCAATCAAAAGTTATCGCGGTTTGAATATTTGCCCTTTTAAATGAAAAAGAAAAAGAAAAACTGGGCGGCGGTACTACCATGACGATCTGCTCCTGGCCTGGCGCCATTCTCAGTACTACCGGCCGGCCCAGAAAAATGCCCAGTTATTTTCCCAGATCCATATCCAGATACTGTACGCCCGCTCGATTTGCCCAACCGCCGCTCGCATGCGTCATATTTCTTTGGGCCCATGATCTGGCCGCTGCTTTATTGATCAAGCGTGCCTGCCCAGCTGCTGCCGTGCTTGACAAAGTATAAGTTGGTAATCTCATGTCCCTTGAATACGAGGGCCGCACCTCATGCTACTCAACTTCAGTCACCTGTAAGTTCTTGTCATAGTAAGTACATGTGTATCATAGAGAACGGCCAAGAGGGTACCCCTTGCACATGGTACAGGAGCTATCCCATAACCAAAATGACAAGGCAAGCAGACAATGAGCATCTCAGTGATCTTTTTATTTACTATTTGCATAGATTTTTATTGAGGATGCTTCACAGAATGCTCATTATGGCGATGCTGCAAGTTTCCACCATGATTAGGCATGGCTTAGGCTAGCGGCCCAGGCGTTTCTCTAACACAAAATACATAACTCCATGGACTTACAAGATCTCTCTTTATTTCACACCAGCGACATCCATAGACAAAAGAGCATGATATCAACTGTGTACAAAGTACAAGTGAAATATTGAAAATGTTCCCCATGACAGCATGGTTCTGCTAATTCCAACATATAAGTGCAAGCATATACAACATAGATGACACAATGGTTCAAGTTTATTAGGGGCAAGGAATATAAATTGTGCCATCAAGTTCGTGAGATCTTTAATCGCTAAGTTTTCACATAACAAAATACTTTTTAATTGGAAGATAGCTGAAAACAAGAATATACTTGGAATGGTGTAACACACCGTGCATAGGAATTTATAGTGGACATTTTGGAATAACTTGGTTTCTTGGGAGTTGGAAGCATGAGTAGAGCTTACTCATACAAGTGGAGGCTAGCAAAAGACTGGGAGCAACCAACTAAGAGAGCAATAATGGCCATAATCATGTAGAGCGGCAAAACATTACTGATAAAAGCATAGAGTGGTACTACAAGTCAAGGACTAAAGTATCGTAGAGGCTATGGTGACTTGTTCATAGTCATAACATGGTGTGAGCATGTGCCAAGTCAACCCAAACAAAGCATCAAAGGATAATACTGCGGTGACGCATCATACCACTGCATGATGTAGTACACTATAGTCGTTGACATAACACCAATGAAACACCGTTCACTAGTATTACATCCCTCAGAGTGGTACAACAGAAACACAGCAGATCCAAGACATGACTATAGGTTACAACTCAACTCTTTACTTGGAATTCAGATAATAATACCTTCATTTGTAATGTTTACTCTCCCCCTTAGGGTTTACTAATAGTCTTCAAACTGTCTATATAGTATTTATTGGCTTTATAATTAGAATGTTGGTCTTTGTCTAGCTTATTCTCTACCTAGTTAGGGTCTTATGAAAGATTGTACGGTGTATCCACACAATTGTGGATCTCCGAAGTGAATCTTTCAGCATTATTTGTCTTACTTACTATTTGGACATTTTTGCTTTGATAGGCCTGACTTCGCGAGGCATCTCGAAAGACGATCGCTTTAATGTTTATACGCCTTTAGGTCTCACTTAGCTTAGGACAAGTTTTATGCTCTTTATGCAACTTTTAAGATGATCTGGTTAACTATGTCAACCAACACCGGTTGCGGACAAGATACCAACTATGGATCAGAATACCGACTATGGATCAAATACCAGCTGCGGATCATCCTAGGTTGTAGGTATTACCCTACGGCTTCCAACATCCTTATGGCATTCTCTCTGAATTATCAGAGCTTGAATACCATTTTGGTTCCAAAGCTACTTATTTGTACTTATTCATGATACTTCGATGAACTTGGTACTACTACTCCATTAACTTTTTAGTAATATTACCTACTTTGAATGAACTTTAAGTTTATCACTTCTTGTTGCTCCGTGTATTTTCTACACTAGACTTTCTTCTTATTACTGTTCAGTAATGATCTGAACTTGATCCATCCTTCAAATTGCGTTGATACTCCTTATACTTGCTTCATCCTTCATGTAAGTCTTCATCTTAGTCTTTGGAACTCGTCACTCCCTTACATGAATTCCCATTCCTATCTAGGTCTGTAACATCAAGTAATGACTGGATGTTGCAACATGCATTTGCACACCAAGTCAAACTTCATGTACAAATCTAGTCAATCGAGAAGGTCCAAGAAAAACAAATAAATCCAAATGTGGTACATATAAAACACAATATTCTAAGCCCGGAATATAGTAGTTGAGTATAATATCTTTAGAATTCAGGCTTAGTTGTGTAGTATATGACACCTCCTCGTATAGGTTTACATCGTGATACTTAGCACATAGGGTTAAACTATACTTTGTCTCGACATTTACCCAGATTGCTCAATTTCAACAGGATAATGCTTAACAAAGTGATCTCAATTTGGTTTTGACTAACCTTTAGTCTCACTCTTGGAATAATTAACTATGACCAACCTATCATTTATTACTAGCTAACCTCACATGGTCACTCCAAATGACTATTCAGATTCTATTTGCTATCTTAAAACAAAGATTATTAGAATTTTCTAGAACTTATGAGTTCTATCATAGTTCTACCATGTTATTTTCTTACTTCTACCTCAAGACAGTGTACTAATTACTTGTCGTATTTATACTCTTATCATGGTTTCGGAGCTAATCTCACCATGATCTTGTTATGTTCTACCTATTCATCATGATTCAAGAGTAAGCTTATCATGATGACTTCGTTTCTCATCACACTATCATTAAGTATTAACATAATTTCACACCATCACGGGAATTCTCAAGTGAATCCCACATGATTACTACTCATTACAACAATATTATTTCTAATGATATTCATCATGTTGTCTTTGGTTACCAATTAACAATAAGATTCTACTGCTCTTACTTAAATTCTAGGGTTAAGCAATACTATTAGAACTACTTTAATTGATGTCTTACACTTGATCCTAATCTATGGTGGTCTATTGACTTCCCTACGGTATCTTGGTGGGTTATGTCTCCTTCGGAAGACACTAAATAGCACGATAATGAGAAAAGATAAAATAATTACTCCTAAGAAAGAATGAATTATACCCTTTTTGACAAGGTTTATCCTCAAGTGGATACGCATCACCAGTCATAAGATCATTTGGTTTAGATAAGATGGCTCCTATAGTCACTATCCAACCTATAAATCTTCCTAAAAGGTTTTAATCCTAAGGTTAAAGCATATGCTCTGATACCAACTACGGTGACCCAGCATACCACTGCATGATGTAGTTCACTATAGTCATTGACATAACACCAATGAAACATCGTTCACTAGTATTACATCCCTCAGAGTGGTACAACAGAAACACAGTAGGTCCAAGACATGACTATAGGTTACAACTCAACTCTTTACACAAGATCCAAAGAACACTCTAGGTTAAAGAGAGAGAAAGAAACTTCTTACAAAGAAGAATCAGAAATAAACAACTCAAAACTATCATACTATTATGAATAGTATTTTAACTAATGTTCTGGCATTGTTGCTATTGCAATACGCTATAGAAATAGGTTCTATGGCTAGAGATTATATTCTTATCTAATCAGTAACTTTGTCTTCACTTGAGTTGATGTATATGTTGACTTCCTTGACTTCACTTAAGAGCTTTAGCTTTTGATGATGATTCCTGGAGCATAACTTGGTGTAGACATCGTTTTAATGGCTTCAGAATCTAGCAAGGGTTAAGAAGATACGTTGAGTACGAGCATACTCAGCAAGTTCACTAGAAAAGGAGTGTTTGATGCACTATATCTACAGCCACAGACCATAGGTCGTAGGCAATGCAAGTTTTCATAAACATTTCTTCAAAGGTTGCTTTTATTCTGAAAAGCTATGTCCGTCAGCCTTCACGGGTTTGCCAAAACTTTCATGGAGTTCCTTTCCCGCCGCGTTCGAAGCTCCTTCCCAGAACAGGGAGTAACAAGTTACAGTTCTTACACTCTGCAGAGGTGCGTCACTTTACCCATGAGAGATCTTAGCTTTGTTGCACATCCGGGCCGCGAACCCGTTCACACTTACTTGGTGTGAGGCCCAGACTAAGACCCAAGCCAATCACTGCCTTCTCCGTGACCCCGCATGTCTCCTTGGTGTACGCCAGCCCACCTATTGAATTACGGCAATTGGCAGTACAGACCATTCAGATGCCGGAACTATCGTGGGACGTTGAGGGCTCCCACCCATATGATGCATATCCTCTACGAATTACCATATAATATGCATGCTACGAGTGATAATAGCCACGACCCACACATCCGGCTCCATGCGAGAGGGAAAGATACAGCTGACTTCTTCGTCCCATTCCAAATCTCATGGTCAACGCGTAATATACGGCGCAAGAATCACTGGCAACATTGGTTGTTAAGTCCTAGATAATATGTTCCTTTACCACCGGAACTCTTATAGTAGGTTATTACCTCATGGTAAATAACCTATAATCATATTATTATGAAAATAGTGTTTTCTGACCTTTTTCAAATGCAGGTGATGACAACACTGGATTTGCAAAATACTTTGCAGAAAATAATCAAAGGACATGAGCAAGTGTGAACTTGCCTTTTGTGATTGCAAGATTATGCACTCACGGTCTTCAAGACAATATAAGATCCAGTATCTGAAATCAGCATCATTGGTCCGGTAAGGACTAATGTTTAAAGAAGCAAGATGTTTTTATGCATAAGTAATGTAATGCACTTTATAAACGCGAATCCCGGGAATAACATTGATCTAGGTTTTGAATGCTAGGAATGGTTTGTTTATAATGTGTTACTCTTTTAGATTAAGTTTCACACATGTGCTTCTTATTAAGGCTTGTGAGTATGTGTGAAACAATATGTAATTATAATATCATAAAACACTGAGATACATACAAATGTGAAATGCTACTCAAGATTACTTATACTATAATTGTTTATCTTCAAATTTACTTTACAAGTAGTGTCATTTATAAAGAAATTAAGTGTTATTAATCC
Organism: Avena insularis; assembly: GCA_023614405.1. NCBI lineage: Eukaryota > Viridiplantae > Streptophyta > Magnoliopsida > Poales > Poaceae > Avena > Avena insularis. The sequence goes on from CM042695.1 coordinate 117,305,485, forward strand.
TAAATATACAAGTAAAGCATAATATAATGTGATTATTATTAATTGTCATTTGTTGTTTGAAGTGGCAAAAAGAATAATATTTGAAGAAAATCTTACTTAACTAAGCAGAAGCATTTAAACTTTTAAGTTAACCTTATGATGTGTTCTTTCTAGTTATAGTCTTTAAGTAAGAAAGAATTACTCCATTTGAATAATGACATCATTAGTATTTGAGACTTATCTATCTTGGTTTTTAACTTGGTTAGTTTGGTATTAAGATACTTTATAACTTAATTATAACAAACCAAAGTTAACTATAAAGTATATAATAAAGTTTTTTGCATTATACTTAAAGTCTTGTAGACTAAAGTTAACTTTAAAACATAGATGGACTTTAGAGTATATTGCTTATGTTATATGTACCTTGTGTACTTTATAATGTTTCTTAAAGTCACTTAAGAATGGTTATACTTTTATTTGGTGTAGTTGTTTCTTGATTTTATAATGGAATAGAATAATTTACCTTTTTGTAAATGAATGGTTATAATTGGTAATTAGGGAATAGGTTTTATCTCATTACAAATTATTCTTGGAGATTTTATATTAGATAAGGATCCTTTTATAAAATAATTTACACTTATGGTTGAAGGATAATCCAATAAAATTGTATTTAAAATGTGTTAAACCATTTTGACTTCATATTATCAATATTCAAGACTAATACTATTTATTAGACATTAATTAGTTAATTTTAGAATATTTGCAAAAACAATTCACCCTTATATGAATTATTAACTAAAGACATAGGTTTAAATTCAAGTTATTAAAGTGTTTAACTTTTTATTTAACTCAAAAGTGGAATATTATATTTTTAACATATAGGTATTATTTTTGTGATCATTTTGGTATATTATACTTATTTTGTGATTTAAAAATAATAAGATATGATTTTTATAATACTTATTACTTTATAAAGACTTAATAAATAACAAATATTTAATTAAGTGGAATAATAATGCATGATTATAGTTTTAAATTATAATTCTTATTTTTCTAAGATTTTTTGTATTTTATTTATATTTTGTAACATCTACTTTTATTAAAATATAAATTATCAAAGTTTTATAACTTGGAAAATATTGATTAAATAATAATCATTTAAATAACTACATAATAATTTTTGATAATAGTTTTAAGTTGTAGATTTTATTTTTTCAAACATTTTCATATATTACACATATTTTTATAAATTATAAAACAGAAGTTATTAATTTTACAACATTTAATGATTTTATTTAATTTCTGGAATATTTGGATTTTAATTAATATGGTATCATCAATTTGCTAAACAGAGAATTCCTTTTCATACCAATACTGAACCTACCCTAGACACTGAATGGTGGGACCTTTGCCATGTCATTTCTATTGTTTTTTATTTATTACAGAAATATTACTGAAAAGAAATAAATGATAAAGAAAATTTAAATATGACATCACCATGACATCATGGTGACATCATCAATGGGGATCCTCATAGTAGTCTTCGATTCTATGGATTTGCTGGTTGCGTGAGTTGGTGCTAGGGCTTATCGGGAAGAGGACGTCGCAGTGAACCTTATAGTGGCGGCACCGCTCGATTTAGGTCGCCGGAACAGTGGTGGCGACGATGGCTAACGGCAGCGGTGGCTGATGTTCATCGGGGGAACAAACGAGGAAGCAAGGAGGAACTTGAGCGGGTGCGTGAGCACCGGTAGCTCACCGTGGAGCTTAAGGGCGTGACGGCGGGACCGGAGGAAGTCGGTGGTGGCGGCGATTGACGATGAACGACGGCGTCTGGCGGTGGAGATGAGGTGTCGATTTGCTTGACAGAGAGCTCCCCGGCTTGCGTGAGTAGGGGCAAACAATGGAGTCGAGCATCGCGGTCTCCATGGTGGCCTCAGAATGGCAAGGGGAGGCCGGAAGCGAGCTCTAGCTTGAGCCATGGCGGGTTAGGGTTTCGGCAGAAGGGGAAATTTGAGAGGAGGAGGGGGACTAGGGTTCTCCGGTAGTGACGCTGGGATTAAATAGACGGTGAAAGGATCGTATGGGCACCTAGAGGGGGGGTGAATAGGTGCTACTTCAAATTTTACTCTTTTTCAAATTAGGGTTTGACAAGAAAGGTAAATTCTCTAGAATATGCAACTATGGTGAATTTACCTATATGTCAATCAAGCACAAACTAACACAACACTAAGCAAGAACAAGTAAGTAAAGTGCGGTAAAGGATATAAGTAACCAAGGGAGGGACGCGAAGACACAAGGATTTGTTTCCCGTAGTTCCTTCCTTTTGAGGGGAAGTACGTCTATGTTTGGAGAGGGGTGGTTTCAAACCACCAACGCCACGAGAGGCCTCCCTTGTTCTCTGATGAACCTCACCCCAGCGGGCTCGATTCACCTTCCACTATATCGGCAACCTTCGAGGTGGAAGCCGGCACCTTTACAAAGGGTTCGGGGCACACATCCACAACTGAATTGGAGGCTCCCAAATACAAGCAAGCTGTCAAGACAAATCAAAGACAAGATTGTAAGAACCAAATCAAAGTTAGGGTTTCCAAAGAAACACTAGAGCTTGGGGGACCTCAAGTGAATGAGGGGGAAATGAAGATCTCTCTTGGTGAACATATAAATCAAGGCCTCCTCCTTCGATTCTCCAAAGATCAATGACTTTGGATGGTTGGATGAAGAGATCTTGTAGATTTGGTGGCTCTAATGGGGTTGGTGTTCTTGAGCAGCTCGAGCAGCTGGAGGAAGAAGATAAGGGTCCCTTTTTATAGGCAGCCCCCTCCACGAACCGTTTTTTGACCGTTGTAGAAAAGTCAGACCGGAGACTCCGGTGCAGAGACCGAGACTCGTCTACACTGAGACTCCGATACACGGAGACTCGGCCGATCTCGGACCAGCCTCGGTGCCCATCTGACTGACCCAGACCAAACTTGCCCCAGCAACACCGGAGACTCCGGTCTTCCAACACCGGAGACTCCAGACTGAACAAAGTCCGGAGACTCCGGAGTAACCTCCGGTGCAGGCTCCGGACCCCTAGTCAGACTGTCCCAGCCAGACCCTGGGAGGCACCACTGGAGCCAGAATCGGAAACTACGGGCCACACCGGAGACTCCGGTCTTGGTAGACCGGAGACTCCGGTCTTGGCAGACCGGAGACTCCGGTCTTGGCAGACCAGAGACTCTGGTCTGGAGTTTCCAGAACAGTGGCAAATGAATGTGGTCTTTTCCCAAGTTTGAGGGTGTTGTTCATTTATCAAAATACCAACCTGTGGACAATAACAAACTGTAAAATGATCTACTTGTTGTTAACAAACACCAAAAGTGATTATGACAATAAATGCCCTTTCAATCTCCCCCTATTTGGTGTTCGATGACAACAAGTGATTTGCATGGAATAACATATAAATGTGGCTCCCCCTGACTATGTGCAGCAAGATAATTAAGTAAAACATGTAAGGTGGATAGTATCAACGATAGCACACATAAGTCTCACATGAGTTACAATAGATGGTGCACACAAGCACATAGTCAAAGACACACATAAAGTTCAAGTTCGAAAATGGCAAATAGAAGGCAAATAAGGCAACAAATAAGGCAAATCCCAAATCCCAAGTCCATGCAAACCGATGAGAATGTCTTCTCCCCCTTTGGCATCGAAACGCCGAAAAGGGGAAAAGACCTATACTAGCACCCCCAAACGCTTAGTAGTCATCGTCATCCTCGGCATCCTCATCCTCCTCCTCCTGGTCACCATCATCCTGATCATAGTCATCATCATAATCATCCTCAGGGACAGCAGGCCCTTTGTCGTGAGGGCGAGAAGAAGAAGTACCCTGGTACCCAAACCCTGAGGTGACATCAGCAAACGTCTTCCAATCCATCAGACTATCCTGTTGAGCATTCCATGCCCCAAATGAGAGTGTATGATCAGACTCTGTGGACTGCTGAGCCCCATGCTCATCATTGTATTCATCTTCACCTTCCTCATTATCCTCAGCACCCTGTTCCTTGATCTCTTTGAGAAGCTTCTCAATGCGGCGATTGCTTTGGTAGGATGCATGTTGCTGCTTGCGAATGTCGATGTTCATGCAACAAAGGGTCCTCTCCCAAAAGCTGGCCTTCTTGACCCTCTCATGCACATAGTCTCGAGTCATGGTAGGCATAGGGGCATTGGAGGCATTCTTCCTCCGAACTCTAGGCAGGGAGGAAGCCCTCTCCGTCTCAATCTCCTCATCATCATCCCCATAGCGACTCCTTGGAGCAGGCCCCTTCTGCTGCAGAGAGACCAGAGTGTGCTCAGTGAGGTGTGGTGGTATGCCATGTGGAGAATCATGCTCCTGGGAGTTGATGAGCCTCATCACCAAGGGTGCATATGGAGGAGATTTCTTGTAGAGGATGGCATGGAACATCTCCTCGAAAATGAAGTCCATCACATCAATAGGTGCAGCATCAGTCTCAGGTCCAGCATTGAAGATCCGGTGAGTATGGTACAGGAGGTTGACAAGCCCACCCCTAATAGCATCATCATTTCCAGCACTTGGAGCAATAGTGTGACGAAAAATCCTCAGCATAAGTTTGTATAGGGTCTTGAGTCCCTTGGAACCCCCCACAACACCACCATCATACAGAGGTGCCAGCTTCAACTTGTTCTCACCCAAAGCTGCAGAGTGCATGCGCAGCCCCACAGGAGTAGATACACCATGAAAGGTCTCAAAGATGACATTGGCAAAGTCATGAAATGTAGCCGTGCAGCGAGTGGTGCCAGTCATCCACACCATGGTCATGTCAAGGTCAGTCCCAAACACAACTGTGGCATAGAACTTCTGGACAAGATGGACACTGTAGTCTTCACGTAGCTCCATCAAGTTGTAGAGACCCAGCTTCTCACAGATCCACAGGGAATCATTGAAGTACGGGCTCAGGCGCATTTGCTCAACACTCATGAACTTCTGAGGGAAGATAGGTGATCTGGTGAGTACACCATACACATCCTTCATGAACATAGCATGTTCTTTCCTCCAGTAACGAGGGTCCTCACTGGTACGAGGCAGCGCATAGAAATATGTCTTTCTCAGCTCACGATACTCCTCCTTAGACATTTTGGCTAAGGTCTGCAGGTTGTCATACTTGGCCCTCTTGGCACGGTCCTCCTGTTCAGCCCTCTCCCGATCCCTCTTCATGTAAGCTGCATCACGTGCCCACTGTTTCCGGTTGGACGGAGGCACGATAAACTGACCCTGAGCTTCATCATAGCGAGGATTGCCCCTTTGGGACTTGGCCTTGGTACGACGAGGATGACTAGAACCATCACCTGTGAACAGCAGTGAGGGAGATAGCATGGAGATGAGTATATATGTCCCAAAGATGCAGTACAGGAGCTTTGATGCATTTCTGGACTATTTTGATTCACCCAACACCGGAGTCTCCGTACCTGATACCGGATCTCCGGCTCATACCGGAGTCTCCGGCCTGGACCGGAGTCTCCGGACCTAAGTCCGGAATCTCTGGTCGGGAGGCTCGGGCATGAGATGGGGAGATGCCTGTGGGGGTGAATCTAGCAGATCGGGCAATGCAACAAGGCTAAAGTACTAAAGTGAACACAATCAAGTGATTCCAATGGATAAATCAGCACCAATCCTCAAAAACACATCTAGGGATGAACCCTAGGAGAAAAAAGTAGAGGGGAGGTACCAGATTTGTCCATGGGATCAATTCCTCCGGTGGGAATCACCCAATGGAGGAGGAGGGAAGATTGGCCGGCGGCACGGCGGATCCCGGGGGCTTCTTGACCTCCGGGGAGGATTTTTGGAAGAGGGGGCGATGGGGTTGGAGGTAGGGGACGGGGTGAAGAATGGTGAACTGTTTTCCCAGTTCACCCCGACCCCCCACTTTAAGTCACAGAAACCGTTTGGACCGGAGACTCCGGTCTACACCGGAGACTCCGGTGTTTCTACACCAGAGACTCCGGTCCTCCTCGACCAAAAGATCCAGGAAAGGTGTTTGGGGACATATATGAGAGATAGATGGTTTTTAAGATAGGGAAAGGGCTTGGGTTGAGACATTAATCTATGAAGAACCAACAAGAGCCATAGGGATTCAAAAAATGTTAAGAAAAACTCCAAGAGACTAGAATCAAGCAAATGACAAACATGAGTAAGTGCCAACCTCTCAAATGAGAGAGGGCGGTGGCCTAGGCCACCATATTTGAGTATACTTGGCTTGGCACCACGAAGATATATCTTAGGTCCATTACCAAAACTCATCATTAAGCTCACATATCACTAAATGATATTAAGAGGAATGATTTTGATTGCTTTGGGCATAATGGGGGGAGGGATGGTCCAATCAATTAGGACCGCACTCCCCCTATATCCATGCCTACACCTAAACCAAATATGAGATGAAACATAGGTGAGAGTGCAAGAATATCAAGTCAAGCTCCTTGAATCTACGATATTTAGTTCATTCCTCAAGTAGCAAAACCTTGCTTCATCAAGTGGCTTTGTGAAGATATCGGCAAGTTGATCCTTGGTTGATACATATGATAGATCAATATCACCTCGAGCAACATGATCTCTAATGAAGTGATGGCGAATCTCAAATAAAGAGCCGAGGATCTGATACCAATTGAAAGGATCGTATGGGCACCTAGAGGGGGGTGAATAGGTGCTACTTCAAATTTTACTCTTTTTCAAATTAGGATTTGACAAGAAAGGTAAATTCTCTAGAATATGCAACTATGGTGAATTTACCTATATGTCAATCAAGCACAAACTAACACAACACTAAGCAAGAACAAGTAAGTAAAGTGTGGTAAAGGATAGAAGTAACCAAGGGAGTGGACGCGGAGACACAAGGATTTGTTTCCCGTAGTTCCTTCTTTTGAGGGGAAGTACGTCTACGTTTGGAGAGGGGGTGGTTTCAAACCACCAACGCCACGAGAGGCCTCCCTTGTTCTCCGATGAACCTCACCCCAACGGGTTCAATTCACCTTCCACTATATCGGTAACCTTCGAGGTGGAAGCCGGCACCTTTACAACAACTTCGAGGCACACATCCACAACTATATTGGAGGCTCCCAAATACAAGCAAGTTGTCAAGACAAATCAAAGACAAGCTTGTAAGAACCAAATCAAAGTTAGGGTTTCCAAAGAAACACTAGAGCTTGGGGGGCCTCAAGTGAATGAGGGGGAAATGAAGATCTCTCTTGGTGAAGATGTAAATCAAGGCCTCCTCCTTCGATTCTCCAAAGATCAATGACTTTGGATGGTTGGATGAAGAGATGTTGTAGATTTGGTGGCTCTAATGGGGTTGGTGTTCTTGAGCAGCTGGAGGAAGAAGATAAGAGTCCCTTTTTATAGGCAGCCCCCTCCACGAACCATTTTCTGACCGTTGTAGAAAAGTCAGACCGGAGACTCCGGTCTGGAGACCGGAGACTCTGGTCTACATCGGAGACTCTGGTCTACACCGGAGACTCCGGCCAGTCTCCGGACCAGCCTCCGACCGCCATCCGACCGACCTGCACTAAACTTGCCCAGCAACACCGGAGACTCCAGTCTTCCAACACCGGAGACTCTGGACTGAAAAAAGTCCGGAGACTCTGGAGTAACCTCCAGTCAGCTCGGACCCCTAGTCGACTGTCAGCCAGACCACAGGAGGCACCATCGAGCGTAACCGAAACTCCGGACCACACCGGAGACTCCGGTCTTGGCAGACCGGAGACTCCGGTCTGGAGTTTCCAGAATAGTGGCACATGAATGTGGTCTTTTCCCAAGTTTGAGGGTGCTGTTCATTTATCAAAATACCAACATGTGGACAATAACAAACTGTAAAATGATCTACTTGTTGTTAACGAACACCAAAAGTGATTATGACAATAAATGCCCTTTCAGACGGCATAGAGCGGTGGCACGGATCTTGATGCGTCCGGGGACGGGGTGGCCGCTAGCGAGCTGCTTTGCCGCATCGTGAGGTCGCCGGTGGCGCGAGAAAGACGACGTGAATAGAAGGTCGAAGAGGTATGGGCCAGTGCCGGGCCGCACTTGGGCCAGATGGGCTGTAGCTAGCTGTTCGCGGGCGGCGAGTAAGAGAGAGGGGGAATGGGCCATGGGCCAGGAGATGATTCCTCTATTCTTTTCTCTCTGTTTGTTTTTCTTTTTCGATTTATATTATCTGTTTTATTTTCTAACCTTTTTATTTAAGCAATAATTTTGACTTATCTTTATCGAATTCCTTTGCTAATACTTACAGCAATGATATATGGTATTTAAAATCATTTTGTGAGTTTTTATTATATAGTTCTATAGTTACTTTATTTTATTTATATATATACTTTTTCTCTTATTATTTGTAGGGGCTTTTGATATGCATTTAATTGAGCTAATATCCATGAACTTATTATAGAATGCGTTACTATTAACTTATGAGATTTAATTCTCATGAACTCATAATATTAAGGAAATTTTTATATGTGATCCTTTATTTTTATTTTTGATGCATAATATCCTAAGGATTTAACATGGTTAATATTACTCCCATGAATCTAGGAAATAACAAGGTATATATATTTTATTATAACTATCAAAAGAGTTAGGGTTTGAATTGTAAATGCTTACCCTAGGGTTTAGGGTTCTTAATATACTCATATTCTTTTGTTGATGTGAATAAAGATGGATGGCTAAACATATCGTCTTTATGTTTGTGGTCATTATTGATATCACCTTTTTAAGATAATAAGGTTATTTTCCAGAATGACTTATGAGGAAGAATTAATCAATATAGTTCCTAGCACATGTGATCATGATAATTGAAAATGACAAGGATGTGCTTAAGTGATTTGCTATCGAAAAATATTCCTAGAAAGAGTTATGTAAATAAGATGATAGATCAATCATTTGATATGGATATTAGGTTTGGTTATAGAATTAGGTTTGCATGTTTACCAAGAATTCCTACCTTCCATACTTTATAATTCTTGACTTCTACTTAAAGAATTCCTTCCCTAGATATACTACTTCTTCCTATCCATCATCAGGTGTTAACATGATGAGCTTTACTTCACATGAATATTCCGACTGCGGGAGCGCTGCCGGAACGCGGCGCCGGAAGGATCGCCTACGTGGTCTTGAGATCTGCAAGTGAACGACTACATCACCCACGAGAATCTGCTCTCGTTAACCGCTTTGGATCTTCGAGGGTTAGTACTCTATCGACTCGTTACTACAATCTAGTAGATAGATCTTGGCTTGTGTGTGTTCATGCGATAGAATTTTTTGTTTTCCATGCTACGAACCCCTAAAGTGGTATCAGAGCCATGTCTATATGTAGATCTGTTGCACAAGTAGAACACAATGGTCATTGTGGGCGTTGATGCTTTTGTTGTCGATTGCTTATTTTGTACTTGCATCTTGCGGGATGGTGGTATGAAGCGTCCCGGGCTAACCTTACATGACATCATTCATGAGACTTGATCCACGCTTGAAATGCAACTTGTATTGCATAAGTGGCTTTGCGGGTGCCTGTTTCTCCCAACATAGTGAAGATTCAGTTTACAACGGATGATTGACAATACTAGTATCAATGTTGTGGTTCTTGTTCATAAGTTAGAACGACACTTATTGAAAGCCCCAAACCACGTAAAACATGCAAAGAAAATTAGAGGCGTCTAACTTTGTTTTGCAGGGGTGTGCTATGATGTGATATGGCCATGATTGTGATTATGTATGATGTATACAATGATCCTTATTGTAAGTCGGCAACCGGCAGGAGCCATATGGTTATATTTTAATTTCGTCTAGACCTGCGTGTCTATTATTCAAAGTAGTTGTAATAGTTGATGTTGGTGGACGACAGCCATGGAGCGGTGCCATTGACCTTGACACCACGCCGGTGATGATGGAGATCATGTTCGTGCTTGAAGATGGAGATCGGAAGCACAAGAAGAAATGCCATATCATATCACATATTATGAATTGCATGTGATGTTAATCCTTTTATGCATCTTGTATTGCTTAGTTCGCGACAGTAGCATTATAAGATGATCCCTCTCACAAAATATCAAGTTATAAAGTGTTCATCCTTAGTAGCCACCGTTGCCAAAGCTCGTTGTTTCGAAGCACCACGTGATGATCGGGTGTGTTAGATTCTACGAGTGTATACAACGGGAGCAAGCCAGATTTGCTCATGCGGAAGCTAAGGTTTGATCTTGACGAGCCTAGCATGTACAAACATGGTCTCGGAACACGGATCACCGAAAGGTAAAGCATGAGTCATATAGTAGATATGATGAACATGATGATTGTTCGCCATTGAAGCTACATCATCTCTCGTGATGATCGGTTTTGATGTGGTGGATTTGGTTCGTGTGATCACTAAAACAATGTGAGGGATATTTTTTTGAGTGGGAGTTCAACAGCAATATGATTAAAAGTTGAACACTATTTATCATAAATTAAATCAAAGTAAATTTGCATAGTTATTGTAGTCATTGGCATCCGTTTACCACCTTGCGCTTAGTTATAATTGAGATGGTAGAACTATAGAATTCTGGTTAGTTACTATACGAACTGGTATCGTATTGTTTTGAAGTGTTAATCTAAAGTTTAAAAGTCCTATTGCAAACTTCCAGTAAGTTCCGGTTACTCCGTGAAGTTTAATAATTGGTATTAAATCAAGAGTAACAATTCCAGTGTTAGTATATAAGTATCATGTTTATATCCATGATTCTTGATATTCAAAAGATTTTTTTAATATCAAGGTTATCTAGGATCATCGTATGTGGAAGATATTGCGATATCTGAAAGGATTTTTTGATTACAACATGATAGAGTATAATATAGCAAAGTTTATGTTCTCATATTTGATGAGAATTTTCAAAAGGTCAGAGACGCTAGTCGTCCTAATATACAAAAGGTTTTGGAGAGCAACATTATACTCGTAATTCACCGTTATAAGCTAAAGTAGCTTGATCATGAATAGTTCCATGATAAGGATGAATATTTGATGTAGCTAAAATGTTTACTACACTAAAAGATTACTAAAAATGGAATTTGAAAGAACACCAAACATTTGATGATGGTGATCTACTTCAAAGTGCAAGTCCAAAGACATTGGTATTTAACTATACATGTTTTGGACTATGTGTCATAAGTATGGTGCCACTGTTGATGTTGATATATTCTTTTGAAAGTATAAAGAAATACTGAAAGAGAAATCTAAGAAATATTTGGCAGAAGATAAAAGACTAGAATTGTTCAGCTTATGTGTATAGAAGATATACATGTTATGGCTATATTCTTTGCTTGTTCAACAATGTGGTTCTTAAGTATTAGATACTGAATTTGTTGGTGTGAATCGTCATAAGAAACAACATAATTCATGAAATACAATGGCCTAAGTAACTATCAAAAGAATATGTGATGATGTTCATCGAGAACAAATAAAGGGTTGTTGTGTTGCTCGTTAATATCAAAGCTTGCCTTCTAGATTTGTTTTATCAGGTATTATGAGGACAAAAGGGTTGTTCAAATAATTTCCATAATCCATGAAAGATGGATGATATACAAGTCTAGTTGGAGAAATCACATCCATAAAACTAGTGCTAAAAATTTCGAAAGATAATTGATTGAAAGATCACTTAAGAAGTGACATCGCCGTTTAAATTATATTGGAAAGAAAACATGAAAAAACTCCATATGGATGGAATTTTGGATTCTTTTGTTTTTTTTATCAAATGACGCTTGTGAAACTTTCCTAGACATAATTAAAACTTCGTTCATAGGCCAAAAGGGAACGAATGACTAGCTTATTGGAACTTGTACATATAGATGTATGAAGCCCATTATATGTAGTCAAGAGCGATGGATTTTCAACTTCATATGTTTTCTCCGAAAATTTGAGTGAATATATGAATATTTACTTAATGAGGATGAAGTGTGAAACATTTGAAAAGTTCGAATAATTTCAAGATGAAGTGCAAAATCAATGTAACAAGAAAATAAAGAATTTATGATAAGATCATAAAGGAAGATTTTTGAGTCGCAAGTTTAGCAAAACACCTAAGATTAGAGGAATCGTTCCATGGATTTGCATTTCTCGAAACACCATCAGAGTATGGTGTGTTCGAGATATGTAATAAAACCTTTTTTTTTCATGGAAAGATCAAAGGTGTAATTAATAAAACTGCAATTATATTTTAAAGATTAAAAGCTTTAGAGACTACCGCTTTTCCACTAAAAAGAGCTCCATCATGATTCGTTGAAATGACACCATATAAAGTTATGGTTTGGGATAAAACCCAAGTTGTCCTTTCTTAAACATTGGTATGCTATGAATAAGTGAGATGTTTACAACCAAAGTCGGATGAACATGTCTTTGTATGTTATTTCGAATAACCGTTGAGTATTCCTTCATAATACCAAAGACAAAAATGTTTGTCGCTTGGAACGTCAAGTTTCTTTGAGAAGGAATTTTCCGTAAAAAGTTAAGTGGGAGGACGATAGAACTTTGATAAGGCTAAAAGAACCTTAGCTATATGTGCAAAGTTTCGCAGCGCCGAAAAGTGTTCCGAAGGTAGCAACAATGCTCATGACTCACATGCCTCAAAGGTTGTGGTTACGGAGGTCTAAGTTCCTATTGAACCAAGTAGGTCGGGTAAACAATCAAATACCGAGATTTGAGGGTTGAATCATTATTTGACAATAATGAACGGACTACATGCAAATACGCGATGATGGGCCTTGACTCCGTCAAATGGCTTGAAGCCATAAAATCTGTGGTAGTTCCATACACGAGAAATCAAGATTTGAACTTGAAAGACCCTCTGGAAAGGTGTAAGACCTTACAGTCGTGTTTGGACTATAAAGAAATAGACATGGATGTTTCACATCTATGAAATAGTCGACATGTTGGGAAAGAGTTCACAACAATGTTCAAAGGTGACAAGATTTGATCTTTCATAGTGATATTTAGTCTATACGGATTAATTTAGCAACCACTACATATAATTCTGTTATATGGTGGTTGAACAAACAAAACAAAGTTCTTTTAATAGAATTGTTACCTAGGACGTGTACATAACACGGTCCAAAGGGTTTTGTTTGCTAATAGCGAATGCAAACTTTAATGGTTGAAATAAGCATCGCGGAGTTGGAATTTTCACCATGATGAAACTATTAAAAGAGTTTAATCTCATCGGAGATGATGAAGATGCTTGCATTTGCAAGAAATTAAGTGGGAGCGCTAAGACATATTTCTAATACATTATGTGGAAGACATATTGTTGATTGGAAATGATGTATCTTTTGTTTACACAAGTTAGGAATTTCATTTTGATGAAAGACTTAGGCAAAACCCGAATATTTGGTATCAATATCTATATAGATAGATTGAGACGCTAATATGGTTGTGCCAAAAGTACATAGATGATATATTGAATGATTTCAATATAGAAACTACAAGAAAGGTTCTTGTCGCACAGAAAGGATTGAATAGAAATTCAAGTGTATTGACACTTGGTAAGTGAAACAAAGATTCAAGTATAGATTGATATTTGATGTATGAAATCACAAAGAGTATTTATATCAATCATATTGTGATATGTACAAATCCAGATATGTCTTATGCTCTAAATATTATGAGTGTATACCAGAATGATTCATAAGATAATCATTGGACGATAGTAAGGATATTCTTATGATCTTTTGGAAGAACTAAGAATATATTATTTTTTAAGAGTGACAAACAGATACTACATTTATACTAGTTTTGTCACAAAGTACAAATTATGTTTATCTCAATCTAAACTAAGGGTGGCACAATATTATGGAAAGTAAGTTTCATAATGGATTTGGATAAGTTCCAAAGTTAAGACATTGTGACAGATACTATAACAAAAGGCTAAGTATATGACTGCTATTATAGCAGCAAAAGAGGGCATTTGTGTCAAGTAGTTTGCTATCAAACTAGGTGTAGTTCACAGCGGGATAATACTATGAAGATATATTATACGAAAATATTGTCAACATGTTTTAACCCCTAGGAACTAAAGGTCTCACCAAAGAACCAAATTTATACAAAGTCATCTCATTAGAGAATGAGTGATGCGTAGAGATGCAAAGACATGCAATTACACACGGACCTGAAAGTGTCGGATCAGAAGATAGGTTGATCACTAGCAATCGTGTACATACAACACCGGAAAGCCATAGGTGTTGAATACATAAAGGTTTGAAACTAGATTATTGACTCTAGTGCAAGTGGGAGACTGTTGGAGATATGCCCAAGAGGCAATAATAAAAAGGTTATTATCATATCTTCATGCTTATGATAAATGTTTGCATACCATGATATAATTGTATTAACCGGAAACATTAATACTTGTGTGATTTGTAAACATAAAAGAGTCCCTAGTAAAGCCTCTTGTTAAACTAGCTTGTTGGTTAATATATGATCATGGTTTCCTGATCATGAACATTGAGATGTTATTAACAACAAGATCATATCATTAGGAGAATGGTGTGATGGACATACTCCTATAGTTAAGCATAGCATAGAGATCAAGTCATTTAATATAGTTCATTTGATATAAGCTTTCTGATACATAGTAACCTAATTCCTTCGACCATGAGATCATGCTAATCACCATCACCGGAAGGATGCTTTGATGACATCAAACACCACACCGTAACTGGGTGGCTATAAAGGTGGCATTGAGTGTTCGGAAAGTATGTGTTGAGGCACATGGATCAAGAGTGGGATTTGTCCATCCATATGACGGATAGATATACTCTAGGCCCTCTCGGTGGAATGTCATCCAATTAGCTTGCAAGCATGTGACTGGCTCACAAGGGATCACATATCACGGGAACAAGAAAAGAGTACTTATCGGTAACGAGGTTGAACTAGGTATGTAGAGATACCGACGATCAAACCTCGGATAAGTAAAATATCGTGAGACAAAGGGAAATTGGTATCATATGTAAATGATTCATTCGATCACGAAGTAATCATAGAAATATGTGGGAGCCATATGAATTTCCAGATTTCTCTATTGGTTATTGATCGGAGAAGAATCTCGGTCATGTCTGCATAATTCACGAACGGTAGGGAGACACACTTAAGGATTCAATGTTGTTTAGTAGATATGGAAAGTGAGTAAAGAGACCGAATGTTGTTCGGAGTCTTGGATGGGATCCGGGATATCACGAGGAGATCCGGAATGGTCCGGAGAATAAGATTCATATAAGGAAAGTCCAATTTCGGAGTTCAGGAATGATTCCGGTGTTTTCACCGGAATGTTCTAGAAGGATCTAGAAGGTTCACCGATCCGGAAGGGGAAGGGTACATGGATGTTTCAAGACAAAGTGTAATGGTTGCATCATGTCCTAGGTCACTTGACTAGACACTTGGAAGAGAGAAATCAAACTCTAATTTGAAAGTCAAAAGGCAGTTTGAAAAAGTCAAATCCCAACATGGTTTCCGAGTTAGGGAGGGTTTCTAAGTTAGGGAGGGTTTCCAAATGGGTTGGGAACACCCTTGGACGCCCCCCACCTATAAAAGGAGGGGTGGGGGCGCACCCCAAGGTATCCCCCTTGACCTAGGCGCCCAAGAAACCCTAGGTTGGCCGCCGCCCCCCTCTCTAGTTGCGACCAATCTAGATCTCCTCTAAACCGCTACCGACTAGCTAAACTCTAGTTGCTAGCTACCTCTAAACCTCGTCCCTCTAAACCCTAGATCACCGGGGCTCCCTCTACTCCACCATACTCGCTCCGGCTTAGGCGAAGCCCTGCGGGATCTCCCCTCTACTTCTGACACCACACCGTCATGCTGCCAAAATCGCGAGGAGAGAGCTACAACCTCCGCTGCCTGCTGGAACAAGGGAGAGGAAGGTCTTCATCGAGTATCGTACGTGTGACCGAATGCAGGAGCGCTGCCAGAACGCGGTGCCGAAAGGATCGCCTACGCGGTCTTGAGATCTGCAAGTGAACAACTACATCACCCACGAGAATCTGCTCTCATTAACCACTTTGGATATTCGAGGGTTAGTACTCTATCGACTCGTTGCTACAATCTGTTAGATAGATCTTGGCTTGTGTGTGTTCATGCGATAGAATTTTTTTGTTTTCCATGCTACGAACCCCTACACTTTTAGTGTGTCATTCAGAATAATTAACCATCATATTATCAAGGACTTTTGTTGCAGCACCCAAGGTGATGGTCATAAAGGTACCTCCAACAGCTGAATCCAATAGGTTTCTTGAAGAGAAGTTCAAACATGCATAAAATGTCTGGATAATCATCCAAGCAGTAAGTCCATGAGTGGGACAATTCTTAACCAAAGATTTCATTCTTTCCCAAGCTTGAGCAACATGCTCATTATCATGTTTTTTAAATTGCATAATATCACTTCTCATAGATATAATCTTAGTAGGAGGATAGTACTTTCCAATAAAAGAATCTTTGCACTTAATCCAAGAATCAATACTATTTCTAGGCAAGGATAGCCACCAATCTTTAGCTTTTCCTCTCAAGGAGAAAGGAAATAACTTGAGCTTAATAATATCTCCATCTGCATCCTTATACTTTTGCATCTCACAAAGTTCAATAAAGCTATTGAGCTGGGCAGCAGCATCATCAGAACTAGCACCAGAAAATTGCTCCCTCATCACAAGATTCAACAAAGCAGGCTTAATTTTATAAAAGGTAGCATCAGGAGCAGGTGGAGCAATAGGAGTGCTAAGGTGACATGGTTATACCCTACGGGTACATGACTTCAGCATACCTGGTCTAGCCCAAGGAAGGCTCACAGTAGATATACACTGGCCCATGAAGACTTTCGGGTGGCCAAGGCCCATGACGTCTTCGGATCCTTGGAGAGCAAGACTAGCGTAGATAGGAAATTCAAAGGGGTAAAACCCTAGAACTTGTAACCGACTAGGACTATGCCCGGGACCTGCCTAAGTCTATATAAAGGCCAGGAGGGCACGTCCTAGATCTCTCGACTCATACCCTCGCACACGCATCCACGCCAGATCGAATCTGCGCACCTCAGAACCTTCGTTCCGCCGTAATCAAGAGCGCATAAGCGTGAGTAGGGTTTTTCTCCGGGCCTGAACACAGGTAAATCTCGTGTCCCCTGGTTGCTTGTCTGTTAACCGTGCCACGATCTCCAGCATCCCCATCTTCTCCAAAACCCAAGTCCATAACAATGGGCATTGACGAGATTAAACCTCGTCAATTGGCGCCGTCTGTGGGAATCGGGGTTGCTGATTGTGCGATCGTGACGGTCCCGACCCGATCGACCTACAACTCCGTGGCGACGGAGAATCACCTCCTCTTCGGCGCTTTCGACTTCACCGCCCACTCGTCGGCCACCATGAAGGATTTCGAGCCCGTAGGCGACGGACTCGAAATTTTGTTCGGAAGCTTCGCCTGTGGTCAACCGGCACCCTCCGCCTCCCTAAGCGGGTGCCCGTGCCGTCAATCAGGCCCGCCTCGTGGGCTCCACACCCTGTGCTATGCACATCACCATCAACAGATGAGTTTTACGACAGCAGTAGCTGTAACTCCGATCTATGTGATCCACCTTCGGACGAAGGGACCTACAGTTCCGGATCCGAAAGCTGCGGCAGCAGCCAACCAATCTGCAAGCACTATCTATGCGCCGCAGTCATCCAAACCGACGAGGAAACACCTAACCCGCCGCCCAACCGAAACGGCGGAAACGGCGAAACCAGAAGAAGCCAGTCCCCCCCACCCAACGGGAAAACAACGGCCACGTCATCCAACTTAGCAAAGAAGGATGGGTCTAGGCGCGCCGTGCCGTCGCAGGCGACATCGTCTTACCTGCAGACGCCTCACGTGAACTACTGATGGCATACCACTATCTCCTCATCGAGGAGCACAAGAAACAAGTCAAGATGCAGGAGACGCTCGACAAGCGCAAGCAAGCAGCCTCCGAGTCCAGCGCGCGACGAGCTGCGCTTCCGCGATGGCACCCGGCTCTAGCACAAACGGAAACAAGCACCGCTCTCGGGTGGAAAACATGGATCCCAAGGAGCGGCGTGACGTGACCCGAACTCTCCACACATCGTTCATGGATATGGATGCCAACGGCAACATCATCCCGAAGACGCCACAAGCTGCGATCATGGCAGCCACTGCGTATCTCGTGGCTCACCCACCTCCGGAGGGAGACCCGAAAAGGGCCATGCATAGGTCTGCACTTACCGGACTAGGACTAATCGGAGCTGCGCTCCATGAAGACGCTCCTGCGGAGCCGAAGAAGAAAGCTCCGGCCAGGCGCGGCCGGAGTCCCACCCCCTCATCCGAAGAGGAGGAGGAGCACGATCTTCCTCGAAGGAAGAAGAGCTCCCACCGCCATAAACGCGACTACGACGCCAGAGACAAGCTTACACAGCGCAAGATCGATAAAGCACGCGCCAAACGCGCATGCTCGTCTAAATCTGAGATGGATGAAGACGGCGAGAACTCATGGGCTCGATGCTTCAGCAGATCTGTTCGGCGAACACAGATGCCACGCAACTTCAAGCTTCCTTCGGATACTCCGAAGTTCAATGGCACGCAAGATCCAAAATCCTGGCTTAGTGACCATCTCCATCCGCTGCTTCACGGAGGCAACAAAGAAACCGCCATGCAATGCCTTCACCGCAATTGACAAAGGCGCGGGTCCGCTCTGACCTATCATCAGGATCCATCCGAAGCTGGGAGGAGCTCGCTTACAGCTTCATCTGAAATTTTAAAGGCACCAGCAAAAGGCCTGCCTCAATCGAAGAGTTGCGAGCCTGCACTCAGAGAACGGGTGAATCTATTCGCTCGTACATACTATGCTGGTCTACAACCAAGAACTCCGCAGCACATCTCCAAGAGAGGGCCATCGACGCTGTGGACGGCGTCAAATGCCAAGACTTCAAGGAGGAACTTGGGCGTGTAAAGCCCAAGACACTCGACCACCTCATGGAAATCGCCAACAGTTGGGCAGACGGCGAAGATTGCATCCAGCGAGCGCAATCAGATGAAGAGGACGACTACGGCCGAAGACGTGAACACCGCAGCAAGAGGAGATCGCGTGTCTACGAGGACCGCGACGGACCCGACATGGTCGCGGCCGGCTACACCGACCGCCGTAACGACAACAGCCGCAACAGCGGAGGATACCGCGGCGGAAACTTCCGCGACAACGGACGACCAACGCAGTCGTGGCAACGCCGCGACCGCGACAACGGACCCTCAGCATTCGACAAACTTTGGGTCCATGCACCATCCACTTCTACATCGACAAACAGATGGCAAAAGAAAGCCAGCCACATGCTCAAGGACCGCCGAGTTCCGGACACTCAAAAGGCATGGTGCGATTGAGGCAACAAGCCCCAATCCTGCGTTTGGAAACGCACGCGCCAGTGAAATAGCACACGGAGCTCCTCCACCGCCACCTATTGAGGCCCAAATCAACCAACAGACCAGCAAGAAACAACGCCGGGTCGGATACCCCCACCAAAGGGAGCACTAAATATGATCCGTAAGGGACGCCCACAAACAGGTGCGTAAGAAAATCACCCGACAAATCAACTTGGTCGTGGCAACTCACCGCAATCCTCGAGTACCTCAGCGGATCGGAGTCCTGCATCACATTCACTCGCTGGATCACCCTTGCCAGACCCTCGCCCAGGTCATGCTGCCCTGGTGCTGGAGGCGCAGATCGGAGGCTTCGAGATGAGTCGCATCTTCATGGACGGCGGCAGCAGCATCAATCTAATGTTCGCAAGCACTCTAGCAGCTATGCGGATCCCGCAATGCAGCCTGGAACAATCAGACACAACGTTCCATGGCATTGTCCCAGGAAAGGGCATATTCCCCCTGGGCAAAATAGGGCTCGACGTCATCTTCGGGAAGCCGGACAACTTTCGGCAGGAGCGCCTAGAATTCGAAGTGGTGGACTGGCCGTCGCAGTACCACGCCATCCCGGGCGTAGCATTCGCAAGGTTCCTGGCCGTCCCCACACCACGATACCTACTACTCAAGATGCCAGACCAAGGGCCATCACAGTCCACGGGAGCTTCACCCGATCGGACCAATGCGACAGGGATTTCAACAAAATCTCCCAGTCTTTCGGCATGCAAGACGAGCTTGTAAGGCTCCGCGAGGTGACGGACAACGGGCTACCCCCAGTCACAAGGCAGAACGCACCTGACATGTCCTTCAACTCCACCGTCAACACCAAGAAAATACAGGTCCATCCGACGGATGCCTCCAAGACGGCCTTGATCGCCAATGACCTCACCACCACATAGGAAGGCGCGCTCGTCGAATTCCTCCATGAGCGCTGGGAAATCTTCGCCTGGTGTCCTGTGGACATGCCAGGAGTTCCCAGGGAATTCGCCGAGCACGCACTCAACGTCTTTCCAGACACCAAGCCAGTCAAGCAGTCCATCCAAGACCGTTTGAGCCACGAGCCGGTTATCGGCAAGGAAATCAACAGATTACTCGCAGCAGACTTCATCCGGGAAATCAAGGAAAGCGAGTGGCTGGCAAACACGGTGATGGTCCCGAAGAAGGACACGGACATCCTGCGGATGTGCGTGGACTTCACGTCACTAAATAAGCATTGCCCAAAGGACCACTTCCCTCTTCCACGGATCGACCAGATCATTGATTCGACTGTAGGTTGCGAGAAACTCTCCTTTCTCGACGCCTACTCAGGCTATAACCAGATTCGACTCAAGGTCGAAGATCAAGAGAAAACGGCGTTTATCACACCGTTCGGAGTATTATGTTACAACACAATGCCCTTCGGGCTAAAGAACACGGGTGCCACGTACCAGCGATGCATGCAGGCCTGCCTTAAGGACCAGATCGGTCGCAACGTCCAAATCTATGTCGACGACATAGTAATAAAAACCAAGGAGGCAAGGAAACTTATCGATGATCTCCGCGAGATGTTCGACAACCTTGATCGCTACAGGATCAAGCTCAATCCGGAAAAATGCCTTCAAGGCCCCTCGGTCACCGCTCGGATACTTCATCTCTCAACGAGGGATCGAGGCAAATCCGAAGAAAATCAGAGCCATCATGACAATGGAGAAGCCGAAAAACCTCAAGGGCGTTCAGCAGCTCGCAGGACGAGTAGCGGCACTAAGCAGGTTCATTAGCCGCATGGGCGAGAAGGCCCTACCATTATACCAGCTGCTGCGCAAGGCAGACAAGTTCGAGTGGACACCAGAAGCCAACGACGCATTCGAAAGCCTCAAGCGGCTCCTCTCCACCTCGCCAGTTTTGGTCACACCAAAGGAGCGCGAACCCCTGCTGCTGTACATAGCAGCCACACACCAGGTGGTCAAGACTGCATCGCGGGTCGAACGACCCGAAGAAGGCAAGACCCACGGGGTCCAACGCCCAATTTACTACCTCAGCGAGGTTCTCACTCCAACAAAACAGCGGTACCCGCACTACCAGAAGCTAGCCTACGGCGTGTTCATGACGGCTCGACGGCTGAGACACTACTTCCAGGAGCATCAGGTGATGGTCGTCAACGAGGCACCCCTGAACAGCATCCTGAATAACCCAGAGACCACAGGACGCGTGGCCCTATGGGGCATCGAACTGTCGCCCTTGGACATCGTCTACGAGAAGCGACACGCAATTAAATCTCAAGTCCTTCCGGACTTCCTGGTACATTGGATGGAGCTGCAGCTGCCAGATACCCCGGACATGTCGCAGTCATGGACAATGCACTTCGACGGCTCCAAGCACGAAGCCGGAGCAGGGGCAGGGGTCATACTGACCTCCCCGCAAGGAGACAAGATGAAGTACGTTCTTTGGATGAAATTCAGAGCCTCCAATAACGAGGCCGAATACGAAGCCCTCATCCACGGCATGAAAATGGCAAAGATATGCGGCGCAACGCGCCTGGTCATCTACGGTGACTCCAACCTTGTTGTCCAGCAGACGATGAATGAGTGCGATGCACACGCCGAAAACATGATCGCGTACCGCGCGCTCTACAACGCACTCGAAGGAGAATTCGACGGCTGCGAGCTCCGACATGTTGGAAGAGAGAGCAACGAGGAAGCCGATAGACTCGCCAACATCGGTTCCACTTGCGCAAAGGTGCCACCAGGTGTGTTCCTCAAACAGATCTGCGTGCCATCCATCAAGCGGAAGTTCCCCAAGGGATCACCCGAAGAAGCAGAACACTCGGGGGCTACGCTACCCGAAGGTCATGAAGGACCCAAAAAGTTGGATACCGAAGTTGCCATGGTCAACATAATGCAGGTCATGGCAGTCGAAAAAACCTGGACACGCCCATACCTCCAGTTCCTGATAAACGGAGAACTACCTGACAGCCCGACAGATGCTCGGCGCATATCTCGTCGGTCAAAAGCCTTCACCATCATCAACGCCGAATTGTACAAACGCAGCATCACGGGTGTACTACAACGGTGCGTCACCATCGACGACGGCAAATCCATACTCCAAGACATCCATGAGGGCATCTGCGGCCACCACGCAGGCAGCCGCTCCCTTGTCGCCAAAGCTCTACGAGCAGGATTCTACTGGCCAACGGCCATGAGCGACGCGAAGGACATCGTCCGAAGATGCAACGGGTGCCAACGGTTCGCCGACAAACCGCACGCACCTGGGTCCGAGCTCAGACCCATACCTATAGCTTGGCCTTTCGCCCAATGGGGCCTTGACATGATTGGCAAACTGCCAAAATCCTCGAAAGGGGGACACGTCTTCCTCCTGGTCGCAGTCGACAAATTCACCAAGTGGATCGAGGCCATGCCAGTCACCAACCAGAAGGGCAAAACCGCTGTCAAATTCTTCGAATCCATTGTCTACAGGTTTGGCGTACCGCACAGCATCATCACCGACAACGGATCGAACTTCATCTCCGAAGAATTCTAGGACTTCTGCGAAGGCCTCGGGATCAACATCACATATTCCTCAGTGGCACACCCGCAAACAAACGGGCAAGTGGAAAAGGCCAACGGCCTAATCGGCGCCGGCATCAAGAAGCGCCTCATGAGCTCACTCGAGCACAAAGCTGGAAACTAGACGAAAGAGCTACCGTCCGTCCTGTGGAGCTTACGGACTACGCCAAACAGCTCCACCGGCTACACACTGTTCTTCATGGTACACGGAGCTGAGGCCGTGCTACCAGCCGAAGTACGCCACCAGGCCCCACGAGTCATCGCTTACAGCGAAGCCGAGTCCTCGATTGCACTCGAAGACGCCGTCGACACACTCGACGAAGCACGGGATATAGCAGCAGCTCGATCAGCGGTGTACCAGCAGAGTCTCCGCAACTATCACAGCCGCCGGCTGCGCCCAAGGTCCTTCATCGAAGGAGACCTCGTTTTGCGACTCAAGCAAAAGCGACCGAATAAATTCGAGTCACCATGGGAAGGACCCTATGTCATCACCGAAGTCATACCAGGTGGCGCCTATCGCCTCAAGCACGTGGAGTCTGGAGTGCATACTCCAACCCATGGAACATCTCACACCTGCGACGATTCTACCCGTAGCAACCTACCCCCTTTTACTTTCAATAAGGCTTTCAGCCAAGGCTACTCAGCCGAACAATGTACCTCCTCCATTACGATATAAATAAAGCTAAGTGTCTCGCCCCCAAACTTCGGTTGACTATTTTTCTGCAACTTTATTACATGCTACAAACGCACTCGGGGGCTCTTCCCACCTCACGATTTCATCGACTGAGGACCAAACGTGTACACCTGAGTAGCTGACAACGTCAGGCAAACGAAAAGGACACGTACTCAATCAAAGCACTGCGTGCTCACAAACAAGCAAACTTTTACAATAAAGGGCACCAAAATGCCCAGCCGAAATATACAAATTTTACATCTATCTGTCTATTTTCAGGTCCTACCTATTCTGAAGAATAACCTGAGCACGCTGCTCAAACAAATCTACAATCTGTTCGGCATACTGCCTTACAACCGCGTAATGCGAACGCATGTCCCACTCGCCACCACCCGGTCGAAGAGGTGGCCCAGCTGCCACAGCAGCCAAATCTATGTCAGGGTGATGCACCCTCACAAAAGACAAAGCAGCCTTCACTCCTGCGACGAGCTACTGCCGCACCAGCTCCTTGACATTGCTGGCACTCCGAAACTTCGACAGAAGACCTGCAAGGGTCGTCGGCACGGCATCCAAAGGAAACATGACGTGCAGCATCGAGGAAAGTGATGTCTGCACCTGGCGGAGCACCCGCGAAACTTGATAAACACGATCCTGCATCGTCGCCAGAACCATGGCGCGATCGCGATCCATCCAGAAGAAGCCGCTGGCCTCCATGTCCTGTTGAGTCAAGCAATTGACCCGAACAGCGACACGCTCTTTTTATTCCCTAGGAGCAAGATTCGCACCGCGACAATCGCACAAAACAAGAATAAGGCCGCAGCTCATCCAAGAAGAAGCGAGCTACAGCCAAATAAGGATCAACTTACATTGCAGCTTCGGACAGCCGACCCAGCTCGCCATCAAGTACTCCTCTGGCTGCACCACGATCCGCCTTGGACTTCCAAACGCCGGTAGCGACCACGTAACGAGCAATTCCCTCTCCAAAATGCGACGCGATCTCGAAGAAAGCGAGCGAGGAATCATCCAACGTTGGTCGCAATGGCTTTGCGGATGAAGTGTCAACTGGGTTAGCACCCGAAGGAACCTATAGCAGCAGAAAAAGGAAGGCACACAGACATTCAGCCAAGGATAGAGCACAACTCAGAGGAATTCATTAAATATATAAGGCCACTACGTGGCACAAGGACGGTACTCCAAAAGATATTTACAACAAAAGTATACTACACACTACCCTACGCCTACTATGCCTAAGACGCAGGACACTGAGTCGCCTCGGAGCCAGACTGCCTAGCTTTGGCCTCGCCGCCGCAGCGAGGCATACTCGCAAGCAAGTCAATGAGCTTGGGCCCATATCGCGTCGCGAAGCGGAGGAGTAGGCAGCAAGGCTACCTCGGATCCATCCGCAGCCGTCGGCATCCGAGAGGTGATCTGGGGCAAGTCCAGCTCCGCTCCAGCCGCCAAGGCCATCGCCAGCCCGACGGACGCGCCGATGCCCTTCTGCTTGCGCTTGTACGCCGCAGGCGCTTCGGCTGACAGAGCCTCTGCCAGGGCATCCACATCTTCAAGGGCTGCGCCCTTCGGGAAGAGCTCCTGGTAGAAGCGACCAAGGACCTCTTTCGCCTTGGCAAGGGAGTTGACGATGGTGCCGCAGCGGTCTTCGACTGCCACGGTGGCATCATCTAGAGCGCTCCCGTGCTCCAGAGCACCGCGGTCGAACTCGATGCCTGCGGCATCTAAGACAAAAACAAAGAAAAGCATGAAGAAAGGCAGCATAGAAGATGACCCATAGAAAAAGAAACAAGTACAAAAATAGCACTCCCTTGAAATAGCCTTGGCAGCAGCCATGAGCTTCACCGCCACCCCTCTTTCACGAGCAGCCGCAATGGTGGCCAGCTGCTCCTCACGATCTGCGGCCTCCTGCTGCAGACGCTCCTTCGCTTCGGCTGCCTTCGCCTCTAGCTCAAGCGCTCTTCGCACCGACGGCTTTACCTTCGATTGACCAAGGCTCTTTTTAAGAGCGTCGATCTCACGGAGAGAGTCGTTATGCTCCTCTGCATTTAAGACAAGCAAGTGTCAAAGAACAGGACCAGGATAACAAGAGAGGTATTAAAAGGCAGACGGATACCTTGAAGCTGCCGAAGTTTCGCCTCCAGCGCCAAGCGTTCCTCCACCAGCCGCTTGGCCTCTGCATAAAAAGGCTCTGAAAAAAGGAAATAGCAAGAAGAATAGACTTGGGGCTACGCCCAACACAAAGTAGTAAAAACAACATCATCACACGAAGACACTCGGGAGCTTCCCCCGTGACATGAAGCAGAAAACTTACATGCTCCGATGGCGACCCCGAAGGCCCGCTTGCGAAATTCTGAGGCGCAACCACCAGCACCTCTCGCACAGGAGGATCTGGAGCGGCGCCACCCGAAGTCGCCACCGTCTGAGGAGGAGGCGATGGAATGTTCGACTCCCCCATCATCTCCCGCGCACCATCACTAGAGTCGTGGGAGGATTGCCTGGATACGAACCAATCAGCACAGGTGCAAAAATGATGAAGTAAAATGGACAATAGTACAACAAGAAAACTTACGAGCCCAATGCGCTCAGGTCGAAGATAGGAGAAGCCCTTCGGGCCCTCTTCTCCTCTTTCTTCTCTTCCTTCTTCTCCTCCTTCTTTTCTTCCTTCTTCCGCTTTGCTGGCGGGTGCGGCGCAACAGCCCGCACAGGAATGGCAGGAAGGGGAGAGGAAGAACCTTCGTGACCATCACTATGGCGTTCAAGGTCCAGAGGGTTTCTAGGAGTCGGAGGAGTCGATGCATCCGAAGACTCGCTAGAGCTCCGTGAATGCTTGCGCGTATGGTCCTCACTCGACTCGTCGGCATCCTCCGCCGGAGATCGCGCCGACGGCAGCTCGGACACGGACTCAACCACTTCATTATCCGGGGCATTCGGATACCTTTCGGGCAATGGTGGCACCATGCCCGGTACTTTGAAGCTTTGCAAAAACATAAGGAACTTTGTTAGCAAACAAAGGAACTAAAAACACAGTCAAAAAGCATCGGCACAAATCTACACTGATGCAGACCAATGCCGAAGAAAATGGAGGAGTTAGTGACTTCCCGGATTTCTTCTCCGCCTTGAACTTCAGCAAGGCCAAGAGCCCTATCAAGATCTCCTCGGACATTTTCACCAAACCTCGTCGGATCACGGCGCCCAGAATAACGAAACATCGGATGCGCCCTCGCTTGGAGGGGCTGCACCCGACGCTCAAGAAAGGTACGGATGATGTCCATGCCGTTCACCTCTTTCTCCGGAATCAGCTGGAGATCCTCCACCCGACGGTAAAGGTCCTCTATCTCCTCCACCTCACCATCCAAGATTTGGTTTTTCCAAGACCTTTTTCGCTCAATCATCTGGGAGGGGTCAAAAGGAACAAGACCAAAATCTTGCCCGGGCACTACGGAGTCGCGGATATAAAACCATCGCCCGCCAAGATCTTGGACAAATTCGGACATTGAAAAGGAAAAGAATTGCAGATTGGGACTGAGGGAGATGATGAAACCCCCAAGGGGATACACACCATCCGAACCAGATTGCCTCTTCACGGAATACAGCTTCCGGAAGAGGCCAAAGTGTGGCTCAATACCAAGCCAACACTCGCAAAATGTGATAAAGCACGCAACATGGAGAAGAGAATTGGGAGACAGATGATGAAGCTGAATCCCATAGAAGAAGAGCAGTCCACGGAGGAAGTCGTGGACCGGAAAAGAAAACCCGCGCACAACAAAGGCAACAAACATAACCCGGTACCCAGATGGGGGACGGGGGATTACCTCATTGCCGGGGAGTTTGACGGCCTCCCTATCCTGCGGGATGAGGCTCCGCCAGCAGCCATGGAGATCACTCTCTCGCGTCTCTGATCGCCGCCAGCCACCATCGGTGACGCAAGCAGCAGTGGTGACCTTCTTGCCTCCGGCGGCGCTGGTCCCAACCGCAGATGAGGACTTCTTTGTTTTCCCCATTGCGCTACGGCGGTGGTGGCGATGACAACGCAGAAAGAATGAAGGAAATGTGGAAGGAAATCTCAGCGCGCAGCAAGAATCGCTCAAGAACAAGGAGGCAGTGAGCACAAGAACTGGTGCGGTGAAAACAAACCATGATTTCACCCAAGGATTATAACAGCGAAGACGACGCATCGTACCGCCCATCGAGAAGACCTAACGCCAACGGTAGATCTGGCTGCACGTGTCAAGATCACACCGAACCGTCGTTACCACGCCCGTCCACTACGCTGGAAATCGAGGAGACGCCAGAATCATCTCTCACGCCAGCGTGACCGTCAATTCAAAGTCGCAAGTGGGACCCACGCCGTCCGATCAAGTCATCTTCGGCGTAGCGGACGCTGAGGTCATCAATCACAAGACGACGCTATCAAAAGCTATACTAGCACCAACTTCGCTCCACAACTAAGAGTACTCACCGAATCTTCGATTCGACTAAATACTGGCTACTCCTATCGATACCGCCGCACTCGCAGACAAAAAGAGGACAATTATTTTCGAGTCCCTCGTCGAGTCTACGACTCCACTACGGACTCGGGGGCTACTCCCATAGGGAGGATGGATTTAAGCATCCAAAAAATTTCGAGTCCTGCGGACTTAACGACTGAAACAATGCTTGAACTAAAATATCCGTTTGAGTCTACGACTCGAACAGACACTTGGGGGCTACTTGTAACTACCTCGGTGAATTACGCTCTTAGTTACAAGCCTGGATGAGCGAAAATGGTTAAAATAGTACGGTGGGGCCAAATGCCACTCACAGGTAGACCTTTCGACCGTCCTAACCATTTCCAAACATCGGGACAAGAACGGCGAATCGGCAAGGAAGGGATCAACTACATACACAAATGAGTATGTATGCAAGCCACCATACAACAGTCCTCAGAGCCATTCCATCTAAAAGAAATAGAAATATTGCAACGCCATACGGCAAGATCCAAATATCCTAGATAGATATAATAGTTTAGGATATCTCCTCATACATCAAACATCAGAGTATCAGGCGGAAGCGGAAATCAAGATCCGAGTAGGATAAGAAGCAAATCGGCATAAGATGCCCCATAAATAAACACATCCCGCCCATAGATCTCACGGATCCCCGTTCCCGGAATCTCTACACCGAATGATCGTTGCCCTCATCATTCGTGTCCTCCACCCAGTATCCATCTTGCGAGTTTACCTGTGCATCTGAATCAAATAATTTATCGTGTGAGACCCTAGGGGTACTCAGCAAGTCTTTATGCCTCTAAAGGGGACACAACCTGGGGTGACGCAATTGCAGCAAAAGATAATACCTAACAATTCTATAGATACTCGCTAACCATCCGCCTAAATAAAGATAGACGGATGTCCGTGAAATAATAACAACAGTTATAACAGTAATATTAACAGATCCACCCTCCTCCTCGCTTACCAACGAGGAAGCGGACGAACAACCCCCATCCGTTGGCAGTTTTATTATCCATTCCATGAGTGTTGCACTATTTACTAGTCAGGTACTTAGTCAAATTAGAAGCGGTACTTTAGTTATACTTGTCTATGATCGAGAAACTGTGCTCCAAGTCGTCCATAACCATGACACGGCTTTCAGAAGATTTACCTAGGTGCACAAATAGCAACACACACTCGATCAACCTCGGAAAAAACCAAATCAAAGCCCAACGACGCATTCATGACAAAGCGATCACAGGATTCAGAAATATTTCAGGGGGCCACCCCATTAAGCTACCCGCAACGAAGTTGGCCGGCTCCGAGACGGACTCAAGGTTTGCGTCAATGGCTGTAAACGACTGGGAACCCGAAAGTGTGACTGGGCTTGTCGATACATGAAACACTCCGCTTACCTAAAAAGACAGTGCTCCTCGCACAATCTTAAATAAAGCAAAGAAGCATGGCATAAGTAGAATAGTAATAAAGCCCCAAACTACTTTGTGCCCCAAGAAATAAGAATGAATCAAGCTCGCTCGGGGGTCCATAAGCCTCCCGGATGTGGATAGCGCGAATATTCAAGGAACAGGAATCAAGTACTCGGGGTCCTACGGGACACAAGTGAGCATGAAAAACCAAATAGCAGATATTGCTCACCGGTGCCACTTTCATTAGTTCTCCCATTACTACTCAGGTTAAGTTGTTTAGGTACCTCGTTATCCATCAGACACTCACATACCCTACACATGTTGTTCTACGACTCGCATGGCTCAAACAACTCCTGTAGTAATGGCTCATGGGATGGAGGAACAAGCTTCGGTGGGATTTAAAAGTAAAGGCTATGCAGTACTTGGGATTCAGTTTAATGCAATCGCGACTCAATGATGCAAGAATAAGATAGAGACAATAGGTACTATATGTATGCAAGCATGTGGTAGTGCTTGCCTGGCAGCTCAGTTGAAGCGAGAGAAGGATCTGGGTAATGCTCCTGGGTTTCTTGATATATCCCCACTCAAGTCTATTCGAAGAAGAACCAAACAAACAAGGGCCAACATAAATAAAGTGCACAAGCATATGAATAAAATGCGACAAGCAAACAATCATGCCATGATGAATGATGCACAATTTGCATGGCAATAAAGTAGCATGGCATGGGTGAGGTGTGGAATACAAGAAATAAACATTTTATGGGGTTTTAATCATATTTTATACTCAAATAAGTTGCTGTATACTTTATATTTATATGATTCATGCTGCAATTCAGAACATAGAATGCATAGATAGAACGGGCTCGTCGCGCTGATCGATTTGGACATATCATTTGTCCAAATCGGAGTTATAAAACAAAAGTTATTAATTAATTGAGAAAAAGGGTATTTTATTGTAATTTTAATCAACTCGAAATTTAAAGTGTTCAAAATATATTTTGAAGGGCATATTTGAAATCCTCACATTTTTCTGATTTCAAAACATATATTACATGTTTAATTGGATTTATAATTTAAAAGTTATTTAAATACAGATTTGAATTTGAAATTTAAAACAAAAATTTGAAAAGTTTAAATTAAGACAGAAAACAGAAATCCTTTTTGTACTCAGGCCAATCCAGCCACTGTCACGTTGTGGTGGGCCTTGTCTTGACTCAAGCAGACGTGGGCCTAGCAGGCTGGGCTTTCCTACCACAGTGTGGCTAGCCATGAGATGATGGGATGGGAGTACACGCGACCACACGCTGGCGCCAGCCGGGGCGTGACACGCGGCAGATCCGAGGGAGTGCGGTTTAAGGCGGAGGAAAACCCAGGTACCTATTCGCTAAAACGCCAGGGTGACCGACGGGTGGGCCCCTAGGAGCGTGGATTAAGACAAAAAGCTAGGGGGGTTATGCAAAACTCGCAGCAGCACTGTTCTTCTTCTACGCGTCGGACTGATCGGTCTGACGCGCGGCGCGGTGAGGCGGGCTCGAACTCGCGACTGGCGCAAGGCCAAGTGCAGCGATGACCACTCGGCTAAGCGGGGTTGGACGTGAGAACGCGACAATAGGTATACCTTCGCGCAGACGCCGACGAGGCAGACGACGCGCCGCTGCCGCAGAGGCGCGCCAGTAGGTCCGGCGAGAACTGGAAGCCACGGCGAGGACGGAGGTGTCAGGGAGGATCGTGGGCTCACCGCGGGGTTGTCGGTGGCGTTGGATCGACTTGGGGAGCAGCGGATCGACGACGAGGCAGGCGCCGGGCGGAGCTAGGGTTTCGGCGAACGGTGATGGTCCTGGTGGCTCTGGTCCTCCTCCTCCTCGCTGGTATGTACAGGACGAAGCAGGGGAGGGCCCTCGGTCTTCCTCGACACCAGAGCACCTCGCCGCCGGCTGCAAGAGGGGGGGAACGGTGGAGACCGACGGTGGCCGGCGATGGGGTAGGTGGTTGTAGGGGAAGGCAGGGAGAAAGGGGAGCGGCCTGGGGAGATCTGGGAGGGGCAGAGGAGAGCCGTGCGGGAAAAGAAAAAGGAGGGAGGGAGGAGGAGCAGCCGTGGCAGGGGGTAGATGAGGGTGGCTCGTGCCACCTTTTTCCTCTCCTCCTCACGTGCTTGCTCGGCCAGGGCAGGGCAGGTAGGTCGTGGAGAGGCTGCAGGTGGGACCAGGAAGCGTCCAAGGAGGGTAGGCTCGGGTGGGGCACGCAAGGCAGAGAGAAGAGAAAGAGAGAGGAGAGGGGAGGCTCGGGCTAGGGTAGGGTAGCCTCGGGTTAGGGTTTTAGGGTTGGGATAGGGTAGCTAGGTGGGGCCAGGGTGGCCAGGTGGGGCCAGCAAGGTAGGGAGAGGGGAACTCCTCGGCTTGGTGAGAGGGTGAGGTGAGAGAGAGATGAGGTAGGGTGTAACTAGGGTTAGATGAGGGGTTAGGTTTAGGGTTTGGGGTTAGCTAGGTTAGAGAGAGGAGAGATGAGAGAGGGGGCTTAGGGTTTAGATACTTGCATGCATCTAGCTAGATCAAACAAGATCAAGCCAAAAGGAGGGAGAGAGAGATGAGAGATGAGGTGGTGTGAGGGTTTTAACATGATCCAACCACAAGATCAAGATAAGGGGGGGTTGAAATAAGAGAGAAAGGGAAGCTCACAAAAGAAAAGAACCACTCAAAAACCAAAGAAAAACCAAAGGAGAAAGAATGGTGGTGCTTTGCATGGCCCATGCAAAAACATTAAATGCCATGTTTTAACCTTGTGAAAACAAAATACTCATTCATGGCATTTATACCTATGCATTCCAAAATGTGGAGTAAGGCCAAGCAAAAGAATTTGTAGAAGTAGATCCATCCTATCTCCCATGAGCTAGATTAAATACCAAAATAAAATAAAATACAAGCTCATGGATAATGGGATGGTGGAATTATAAGGTGGTGAAAGAAAGGGTAGTGGAGTGAAATAAAAGATATGCCCCCAACTCAACTTGGGCATTTAAACAATATATCAATAACCAAATACAATATCAAGAGGCAAATACAATTAACAATGCATATGAGAGAAGAACCAAAACAAAAAGGGTTTTATATGATGCTCAAATGCAAGGTGGCATGATGACATGAGCATGATATAATTATGATGCAACAATTATATATATGAAGTAGCCATTATATATAGACTAGGCTAGTAGCATTGCAATTGTTAGACAATTGGGATGCTACAACTCTCCCCCACTAAACAAGAATCTCGCCCCGAGATTCCTAGGAAAAAGAAAACAACACAAGGAGAGGCGGGTGTTCGAACGAAGGTGACCCTCACGTTCCCAAGTTGATGAATAACGGAATGGGGCGACCACTACACCTTGCAAAACTTGCTAGACTTGTTGCGAGTCTTGCGTTTTGCTTGAGAAGCAACGGTTAGAAGAATTGAAGGATTATCGTGAGACAAGAAGGATAGGATGAACATAGCTCCGGTTTTCTGAAGAAACATGATACGAGAAAAAGAACCACTTGTGAAAGAAAGGACAAGATGATGTATCATGAATAAAGAAAAACACACCGTTAAGATTAACGATTTACCGATACTAGAGAGGATGAATCTTTGTCTCGCCGGAAGAAAAGATCTAGATTGGAGAGGTTTGAACCACTATGACAATAGCATCGTATCTCCTCTAGGATTTGAGAAATGAAGTTCGGAAACAATATTGCCTTCAAACAATAGAGTCCCTTGATATCAACAGAAAGATTTAGCTAGACATCGTCGGATTAGATTCTTGTTGCGCCGGTAAGAACCAAAGGATCACGCAATTGAGGTGCGCGGATATAACTTCCAGAGACGGATGTGAAGCTAGATCATGGTGGAATCCCGAGAAGCAAAGAATAAGGAGGATCTGGAGTTTATTGTAGATATACTTATTGCTTTCTTTAGCCTTGAGACTAACGCAATAGATTTGCGGCTGATGGCCTCAACCATAATTGGCTTGACCACAGAAAAAGAATTGATAAAACAAAGAGGAAGGTAGTTTCCTTTCATCTTGTTTTAGGATGTCGAGCACCAGTGGAATGAAGAGTACCCGAAAAGATAAATGCATCTGCTTCCACTAGATAATTGAAGATTTTGCTCCATGTAGAAAGGCCGAGATCACCAACAAGTGATTATTGATTACTTTCTTCGAGAGAGCACTCCGGAAAACAAGGACAGAAGTAAAAGTATCGAGGGATAAAGGCCACTTCTAACTTCCGTGGAATGAGTGAAGTCACATTAATTCACCAATCCAATGTACAAGAGCGAATGATAAGAGTAGTGGTATGGTAGCTACTCCATCCCGCACTCAAAGCATTACTCCGCACATGAATAAGAAAACCATGCAACCCAACTACCAAAACAGACTGAAGGTATTGACAATAACTCATGGAACTTCGTAAGAAAACAAAGATTGATGCAAACGATTCACCGGATCCAAGATAGATAAGGTTGATGATGTTGTCGTCATGTCATAAGTAACCAGCCACCGGAAAGATATGAAGGAAGATCACGGAGACCACTGCAAGATTCAACAGCTACAGAAAGATAGCACCAACTTGAACAGAAGGAATACAAGATCTGGAAGGTCTTCATGGCCTCCGGTGGATTGAGCATAGACGATAGAGCGAGAGGGTTTCAAGAGATTACTTGACGAGACTGAGATGAAAAGAACTCCATGTTGTTCTTGAAAAGATTGCGAGAGATTTAGCAGTTTTGAGGAAAATCTTTAGCGAAACGACGATGATAACTTGCCAACAAGGAAAACTCCGGGTTTGATTGAAGATGGAAGATGGAATTAACAATGAACTTGCTGATTCCAGAATTGAAGCGATCTATTTAGCGTATGACGCGTGGCGAGATAGGTGACTTCAAGAAGCGAATTCTCACTTTGAGACTTTGCACACAGCAAGGTTTCACGAAGCTTGAGAGAAAGAGACACAGATGATCTTCCATGTCCTTCCATTGATATGGAATAGGCAAGCATATTATGAACATATACCACCATGGATTAACAAGATATTCCCAGAATACCAAGTTCAAGAGGCGGGAGAAACGAACAAATGCTCGAACACTTCCTGAGCTCAACGCTCTTAGAAAGATCAATATTAAGAGCACGGGTTCGTGTTGAAAAGATGCACTAGAAGAATAGATTATCTGGTCCTTCGGAAGAAAAAGAGATGTCACCTGGTTCACATTGTCGATCGGAGCACCGGTTACAAAGATAAAGAGATCTTGGATAAGAACCGATGATAGCTCATACCTCAAGCAAAGCTACCAGAGACGAAAAGATGCAATTCCCTCGTCTCAAAGAGAATTTTGCAGATATGGAGTTCAAAAAGATGTGCAGCATGTTGGTCAGATGATAGACCGCCGTAGTGCCTTGAGAAACTCCGGATTGCCAAAGATGCTTGAATATGCATAGATATGATCACGGTGTACTCAAAATCACAGGAGATAACCGTCACCATTTGGAGGATAGTGTTGATAGCATTTTCCATATTCCACTCATGATAAGTGTCATATAGCTATGCCGAGAACCAAATTACAATCACCAGCATCGGGTCGACACATGTTATGTAATTAGCCCAAGAGAATTGGAGATGAAATAAAACTCCAGGATTAAGCGCCGGTGACAAAAGAATGAGTTAGCATGGACATGCTGATAAAAGGGAGATAGATAATGTTTCACACACGACTGAAAAGGAGTGTGGAAGCACAGATGTATCAAAGAAAATTTTTCCGCATTTTCGACATTAAAATACCAATAGATGCTCAAAAACACTTATCAGGTAGAGATTAGCCACAGATGCTTACACAGAACGTGGAGTTGCTAGAAGGAAGGACACCCTTAAGAAGGTGGCACCGGTTAACAAGGAGTCAGATAGATCGCACCGGTTTTCAAAAGCCTGTCAATATGGAATGTACCAACAGTTGATAACCAAAGGCAGATTGTGATAACAAATTGGATGCAACAGATAGACAAGGAATTTCACACACACACACACACTTCTATGGTACTACGGAAACCCAAAACACGTGAATCCTAGTTTGAATTTAAAGAAGAGGATTGAAAACGTTACACTTCCTTACCAGAAAAGGGTGGTGGGTGGGTAAGAAGAAAAGTGGAAGCAGTCCTACTCTCACGTTTTGTTTTTCCCTAGTATACATAGCTACCAAAAATATTTGCTAGACTGACAACGACCATTTGGCTGAGACCCTGAAGGGCGGGATGGCTCTGATACCAATTGTAACTACCTTGGCTTGGTGAGAGGGTGAGGTGAGAGAGAGATGAGGTAGGGTGTAACTAGGGTTAGATGAGGGGTTAGGTTTAGGGTTTGGGGTTAGCTAGGTTAGAGAGAGGAGAGATGAGAGAGGGGGCTTAGGGTTTAGATACTTGCATGCATCTAGCTAGATCAAACAAGATCAAGCCAAAAGGAGGGAGAGAGAGATGAGAGATGAGGTGGTGTGAGGGTTTTAACATGATCCAACCACAAGATCAAGATAAGGGGGGTTTGAAATAAGAGAGAAAGGGAAGCTCACAAAAGAAAAGAACCACTCAAAAACCAAAGAAAAACCAAAGGAGAAAGAATGGTGGTGCTTTGCATGGCCCATGCAAAAACATTAAATGCCATGTTTTAACCTTGTGAAAACAAAATACTCATTCATGGCATTTATACCTATGCATTCCAAAATGTGGAGTAAGGCCAAGCAAAAGAATTTGTAGAAGTAGATCCATCATATCTCCCATGAGCTAGATTAAATACCAAAAGAAAATAAAATACAAGCTCATGGATAATGGGATGGTGGAATTATAAGGTGGTGAAAGAAAGGGTAGTGGAGTGAAATAAAAGATATGCCCCCAACTCAACTTGGGCATTTAAACAATATATCAATAACCAAATACAATATCAAGAGGCAAATACAATTAACAATGCATATGAGAGAAGAACCAAAACAAAAAGGGTTTTATATGATGCTCAAATGCAAGGTGGCATGATGACATGAGCATGATATAATTATGATGCAACAATTATATATATGAAGTAGCCATTATATATAGACTAGGCTAGTAGCATTGCAATTGTTAGACAATTGGGATGCTACACTACTCCCATAGGGAGCGCTGGTCGCGCACCCTATGAAATCTTCGACTGCGATCTTCCGGATCAGCACGCAAAAACTTTTTGGCAACTTTGCCCAAGCAAAACGACCGAGTGAGCAACAACCTCCTAGGCCACCCGAAGCACCTCCGAGGTGATAAATGTTGGATCGCGTCTGCAAAGATAAGACCGCAGATATCATCTAATGGCACAGCAACGCACATGATTGCGCTCGCTAGTATAAATCCATGCCAACAGCGTGATGAAAAATCACAGACGCATTGGGTACACCAATTAAAATCACTGAATTCCACTCGTAAGTCCTCCACGCGAGTCGAATTACGCCAAAGATATGTTCCAGTCCGGGTTGAGGACTCGAACACAAGAAGATCGTGTCGTTCGTCCTAAGACGATTAATCGTCACGATCCTTCGGGAGAGTCAGGCACACGCATCAACAATCCCTACACACATACACTATTTATATATAGTTGCACGAAGGATGGAAGAGTCTCACCGAATCTACGATTGACGATCACTCGAGCTCTTGACATGGTTATACCCTCTGGTGCGTGACTTCAAAGATACTGGTCCAGCCAAGGAAGGCCCATGATAGATATACACTGGCCCATGAAGACTTTCGGGTGGCCAAGGCCCATGACGTCTTCGGATCCTTGGAGAGCAAGACTAGCGTAGATAGGAAATTCAAAGGGGTAAAACCCTAGAACTTGTAACCGACTAGAACTATGCCCGGGACCTGCCTAAGTCTATATAAAGGCCGGAGGCACGCCCTAGATCTCTCGACTCATACCCTCGACATGCATCCACGCCAGATCGAATCTGCGCACCTCAGAACCTTCGGCTCAGTAATCAAGAGCGAACAAGCGAGTATGGTTTTTCCCTCCGGGAACTGAACTGGGTAAATCTCGTGTCCCCTGGTTGCTTGTCTGTTAACCATGCCACGATCTCCAGTATCCCCATCTTCTCCAAAACCCAAGTCCATAACAATGGGCATTGACGAGATTAAACCTCATCATAAGGAAATCATTGTTGTTTATGCTAGTAAAGTCACACAACTTGGTGTTCTCAACAGAGTTCATTTTGGCAAAGTGGAGCAAGCCAAAAACAGCAGCAACAACTAGAGCAGGAACTAATTTTTTATGTTTTTGATAAGAGAAAGCAAACAAAACTAAACTAAACTAATTTTTTTGAAGTTTTTGATAAAAAGAGGCAAACAAAACCAAGCAAAATAAACTAAGCAAACTAAAAACAAAGCAAAGAGAAAGGTTGAGGAGAACTCCCCTTGTGAAGACGTCCTTAGCCTCCCCGGTAACGGCGCTAGAAAACTTGATGGCGCCCGGTGTTGACGTGGGAGCGCTTCGTTGGAAACCCTAAGAGCAAGGTGTAAAGAGCATAACAGCAAGTCTTCCCTCAGTAAGAAACCGAGGTTATCGAACCAGTAGGAGGAAGGAAACGTCTCAAAGGTGTTGCAAGCAATGTGGAAACCTGCACAACACAAACTCAAGACTTTGCGGTAGGCTAGGCGATGCGTCGTCGGCCAGAGGAGGTCGGCGGATAGCGACGTTGACGACATGCATCCCCAGTCCTTCTCCTCCCCAGACATCGGTAGCTGGAGCCAATCCCGTCCCCCGTCCGTGAGAGAATCTCACCATGCACCTCGCCCCCATGAGCTCTTGGACTCATCTCTCCCGTCACGTCGGTTAGGTCCTTCGCCACGACGTCCAATCCGAGCTCCTCTTGGCGCAGATTGAATCTCATCGGAATCGGACCGTACCATCAAGATCGAGGCATCGACATGGAGAGAGGGGCGAGTTTTTGTCAGCGGCGGAACGGGAGAGTTTCTTAGCGGCGGCAGAACCCTCGAACCACTCACGTTCGGGGAAATTTAATCAGATACCGGTGCTTATATTTGTTAGATGACGATCCACGACATATATTGATCATATCTAGAACGGACTTAGACGCGGGCACATGGCGACCCACAATTTTTTTTACTTACTGGTGATGGTTTGGCTGTAATATGTATTTTTTTAGAACAAAACGGTCCTAAAAAGCGTTGGACCGCAAGAAATATTTCGTGTTTTATTATTAGGTATAGATTACAGTTGTACGGTGAAAATTACAGGCCTGAAGCTAGATTAGTGTAATCAACAAGTTAATCGCTTCAATTTTTGATCAGCTAGCCATAGGCCGTTGGATGATCGATGAAGGGCAGATGAGAGGGGCCAGGTACAGCGTGACTTGCTGTGGGCAAGTCACTGAATCACAGTCCCTCTAATTCACGTTAACAAAAATAGGACACTCTCTAGCTCATGTATAGTAGTGTAAAAAAATTGGGCACTTCCCAATCTTATATGTCTCCCTTCTCAATCGCCCCTTCCCCTACCTCTCGCCGTTGGCCTCCAGATCTCCCAATCCCTTGCCTCCTCGCCGCTGGCCGGCACCGACATCGTACCCGGTGCCTCGCATCCACCAGATGGAGGAGTTCGAGCTCCCCACCAACCTGTTTGCCGCAGGGAAGGACCTCCTCACCTCCACACAATCCTCCACGCACCAGCCCCATCCCTTCACCTATTTAGGGCTGTGTGCATCCTAGGATGCAGAGGCCGGGTACATCCTCATTTCGAGAAAAAAAAATCCCTTCACCTATTTCACACATCGGCAACCAGACAGGGGACGATGGTGCTGGATGTGGACGTGGCCGGGGACGTCTACGACTGCGGATGGGTCAAGGGTGCTGAATCAGCGGCTGGAGGAGGCCATTGGCTGCGCCATGTATCCCCTTCACCATCTCCTTCCTCGCCATGGTCGCAGCAGCTGTAGAGTTATAGAGCAGAACAGTAGTATTTACCACGCTCACCTGACAGGTCTTCGCAGCAACGTGGTTATCATCATTTTGAAGTTAGAACACACCGCATTCACTGCTATTTGGAGGTGACTAACCTGGTTTTTTAATTTTGACCAGTATATTAAGTTAGTTTATACTGGTCAAGACGTGCGTCGCACATGTGTGATTACTATACAATGTTTTCTCATCTCTGTCTAATCTATCTCTGTATTGTTCAATTCGTATTATTTATTTCATAGAACAAGTTAATACAGGTGTATGTCTCAATTATCATTGATAGTGTGATACCAGTTTAGCAGTGTTGAATAAATATTTATCGAGCCGTTTAAATGTGTCTCACGCCCAACGATCTGACCAGGCGGGAGAGGAGGCTCATAGAAGACCAGGTGACCTGAAGCTAGGCGCTGACGGAGGCAGAAGTTGCAGGTGTCGTCTTCATCGGATCTGTGGCCACGACCATAACAATTGAGAATACTCTGTGCAAGGGTTATATAGTAGCTTGAGAATACTCTGATGCATGTTATCTAATGAACTAATCGATTTAGTCTGCCTCTTTAAACTACTACTCAAAATGATGTATGCTGAAAACAAGAAATGGTAAGCACCGTAACCTTTTCCAAGGTTCAAAGCCATATTGTGTTCAGTACCAGTATCCTGCACTTCAAGTCTGATACACATAAATTGATGTGTTGCAGGTCTGGACGTCTTCCTCTGGGTTCTGTTTCATAACATTTTCCGAGCATACAAATTATGTTACTGCAGTTCATGAGTAGATATCATGGTTTAATTTTTTTGTTTTCAAAACATTTTGGCCAACACCGAATTATCTGAAAATTTGGGTTTCAATATGGCTAAATAATTTTACTTGGTACTACTACAATCTGATCAAATTTGACAGAGTTTGACAAAACAAAGAATTAGTCTTGAATCAGTTCGTCACTGGAATATACTTTGGTTTGTTCCTAGTTCGCAACTTAATTTCCAGTACTGTTGTTACATAAGTTTTATCATGATCCTTTTTTATTATAGGGGCATGTCCACTGTTTATGCAATATAATTGTATCAGTATACCTTCTGTTCTTCTCGGGTTATTTCTCTGATCAGCTGGATGTAAGCCTCTCCAACTTTACATTAGAGGCACAAAAAGCTTCTTGTTTGACATATCTACCTTTTGTTCACTTGCATGTTTGTGAGCTGAACACCATGTTTGTCAGGTCTCTATTGATTATTTCACTACAGACATTGCAATGATATTGTGTGTTTCCCTAATTTATCTATTCCCTTTTCTGATAGTGTAATGGTCATTATTTGTCAGAGATTATAATGATAGAGGTCATCAATCATGACCAATGGAAAGGGCCACTTCTACATCTTGTAGAAGTAGGCTAGCTAGTAATTTTTTATTAGCTCCAGGTCTGCATGGATAGTATAATTATGGTATTCAATGGCTCAGAACCAAATGTTGATGAGTATTAACTGAGAGTGGGTGGACTTTTGTGTAGTCGCATGTGCTTGTTATTTGCAGTTCTGTTTCTACACAACATTGCATCAGTTTACTTTGGCATATCGAATATTATAGATATCTAATAATTTGTATTGTTTATGAACTATTAAGGGATAAGCACAGGACTGGATCTAATAATTGGTTATTTCTGCTCCTTGACTTCAAGATCTTTTTAGTAAACTTGTAGTGGCATAGTTCTTGACTTGCAAAATTGTTGTCTCTCCTCAGATGACAAGGAGAAGCCAACACATTCCTACATTTTAAATGTGTTGCTATCTTATAGTCCCTTTCTTGCACCAGTCCATGAGATCATGTTCTGCACTTAAATGTGCAAGTTGGACTTCTTGATTGCCATCCTTGATATGTATAATTTGCTACAAACTTCATATATGGCATCACCATTTTGTCTTAATCATTTCCATCACCTCAAAATGTCCAGGCCTTTTTTCCCAAGTTAACCTGCCGATGTTCCTATTGGGTATATGAATCCACATGTGTCATAAAATAAGCAAGGCATCATGTCATACCACTTTTAAAATCAGAGAACACAAGATTTTTTTTTAAGAAAATAGCGATGATAACCCTTTATGGATGTTGATCTGTAGTTATAAACTGTATATGCAAATCAACGCCAGATTTTGGTCATAAGACATGATTTTTTGTAAATTACAGTAACATTCAAAAGGACCTTCAAGCACTTCTAAACCATTTGACGTAAAGCAGTAGAACACACTTGAGTATTCTGCAGAAAATACATGCTGACATGCTTTTCTGCAGTACAACACAGTCCATTTTTCTTCTCCTCCTGGTAGACAATAAGGGAACAACAATTCCAGCATTGGTGGTACATAGTCAATGTCTTTCAAAACATTCTGGACAACACAACAGTAGTTCACCATCTTGCTTGAGCAATCATAGAATCTTAAGGCACTTATTCCTGCAAATTCCCGTTTATTAAGTTTTTAGGAATATAGGAATTCTTTCACGTCTCATAATGTATGTATAAATGAAACGTCTATTTTCTCTGCATGTAATTCAAAATAGTTGACATATGCTTTTCTATATTCTCTGCATGTAATTAGCTGACACATGCTTTTCTATATTTATTCCAGAGCAATTCAGAACGGACAAGAGCATCAATCGAATCTTCTGTTCAGAAAAACTACAAGTACGGAGGGAATTATACTTGCAGCAAGGCCACGGTAAGGAAGCGAATGGACTCAACTGGAAAGACAAACATCAATCGAATTTCCTGAATGCCACATGCCTGAAGCCCTGAACCACAACGGCGATTTCAATGTGCCAATTGCAATATGACTGTGCCCAGCGGAGAGGAACTCCAGTGATGGGGGCTGGTTAAGTTGTATTCCGTTGACGGCGGCCTGGTTAAGCTGTCACACGGCAAGGGCGCCGCCCATGCAGACAAGGGCAGAGGGCGTCGTCAAGGAACGTGAATATGGTGTCATCAAGGTTCTGTGCGAGGGCATCATACTGGATCTCAGAGATAGAGATAGAGATAAAGTGGTGGACATTTCTTTTTCCTGAAAAATCGTAGTACTATGGTATACAAGTCTAATCCAAGAAAGTTATGAAGAGATCCATATGGGATCTACTTAAATTTGTACCGCTCGATCTCTCCTGCTCAAACTAAGAACTAGCACAAGCTGTGCTACAGCACACACCTATTGTTCTACAAGGGATAAGTTAATACGGTGAAATCTCTACATACAGATACAAAGGTACTCCATCCATTTCAAAATATAAGATGTTTTAGATTTGTGAAAAAAAATATCTAAACTTATTTTAGTATGTAGATTCACTCTAAAACTGAATGAACATATATACTAAATGAAGTCTAGATACATTTGCTTCCCAAAACTAAAACATCTTATATTTTGAAACGGAGGGAGTAGGTGCTAAGCGAGGTCACTCCTGACCTCTGAAAAGACGCCTGCGTTTGGAGGTATTATCCCCCTCAGGTGTCTCAGCGACAACCATCTGCTCTTGCAGAACCAAACCTCGGTTCCGGCAAAGTTTCCTGATTGGTGTCCGTTGCGCGCATGCCTCCAACTCTTCATTATGCCCTTCGTTATCTTCATCGCAGGGACTGCTTTGTGTCCTGTGTGGCATCAGTTCTTCACCATCCACAACGACTTCTTTCATAAGCTAGAAACAGGTAAAATAAGGAGGAGATTACCATCAGAATTTCTGAAAGTAGAAAATCAGCAACTCATGCATTGTCTAAAGAATTTCGATCATTGACAAAACAAGCCAATGTAGGAGCAGAAAGATGAAAACAGAATCCATGATATTTCTTCCCAACTCAGGGTTAGGATGATTTCTATTGCCAACTAAATAAAGGACGACATGCTACTGGACCGAGGATGCTATCGTACCTTCCAATCTCTATAATCAAATCGGAAAACAAAATGGCTGTAGGAGACTTCTCCTGACGCTATTGCACTGGCAGCAGGTGCATTTCTTGGGTCTGTGCAAAGCCAGCAGAATTATATTAGATACGCAAGCATCTCTGTAGTACTATTAAAGCACAGACAGAACCATACGAGAAAGTCCTTACAGACAATATGGTGCCCGTTGTCATCAATGTTTATTGCCACCCTGCCATCCTTAACTAGGAAAGACAGTGCAAAAACATTCTCAACCGTTTGGGCAAATGAATCTCTGTTTAAAACAAGATTCTCCAGCCTTGCACTCTTCTTTTTCCTCAGGATGTCAAATACAACAGACACATTCCGGTCAGTGTCTGACTTTGCTACCTCTGAAGAATCAGCAAGCTGCATATTAAAGAGATGATATGAATCAATTATCTGAAGTGATGAATCAGTCAATAAGACTACCCGCAAAGGGAACAGTCAATAAGTGCAGTGACCATACATTTCTGACAAAAATCAACAATGATTATGCTAAGAAAATAG
This sequence comes from Avena insularis, assembly GCA_023614405.1. Classification (NCBI taxonomy): domain Eukaryota; kingdom Viridiplantae; phylum Streptophyta; class Magnoliopsida; order Poales; family Poaceae; genus Avena; species Avena insularis. The sequence goes on from CM042695.1 coordinate 117,349,487, forward strand.
GTCTAGCTAGCAGTGCTGAAACTTAATGGCAGGCAACAGAAGATTGCAAGAATATGAATGGTACTGTCTCAGTCAGTCTCAGATGTTTCTTTAAACAAAAGATCATTTTGTGCAAAAGCGTATAAATTTACTCAAAAGTCAATGGCTTCTGAGTTTGACCAATTTTATAAAAAAAAATACTAACATCTATAATACCAAATCAACATCAATAGATCCAATCTAAAATATATTTCCATAATATTTGGTCACAACTTAGTAAGCTTTGACTTTGACCAAATTTGTAGATGTTCTTTTTTGGAACGGAGGAAGTAACTAATAAGATTGGTCACACTTACACCGTCACCTGTCAACAACAAGAATGATGGCTAAGTGCCTAAGTGACAGACCTGCTACGAGCTACCTACCTCACAGTAGCACTTTGGAATGGAACATATGGCAAACAGAGGGGAAACAAACCATTTGAAATGTAAAGATGGATGTTATTAATCTCTCTATATCCTCAGTACACAAAAGCATGTGGATACCTCTTCAGGACGGGTATTTTCAGTTGGTCTGGCAGTCTTTTTTCTATTAACAACCGAAAGCTTGCGCTGCTTTACTTCTGTGTCCATGGGTCCTATCCTGCAAAGATTTAGAGCATGTATGTATGGTTTAAGTCACTTACCAAGCAGACACTAAGTAAGAAATGTTGAGAATTAATAAAAGACAAAGCAGCTTAATTACATGGTGCTGCATCCAGGCACAGCCCTGAAGATATGTGAAGCAGAAAGTCCGACATCAGCCCAGCGCAATGAAACAGGCTCAGAATCAAGGCTTGCTTGCTGCCCAAATTTCGTCAACAATGCTGTTACAAAATCAGAAGGCGTGATTCCTTCACTTGACTGGGACCTCACAGATTTTACTAATGTGGTTGTAATATCCAGTAGAGCTTCTGCATCAGCTATCTGTTCCCTCGGCTTCTGCACTGCAGTGTGAAAGGGCACCTCATTTTGTGTTTGTACATAGCATCAATACTTGAGAACTTTAAACAGAAAAATAGAGCAGACAATAGAGATTTTGTTTTACAGAAAGGGCCTACTTGCGTAGGAGAGGGGGATTGAGATTTTAGTTAGATTCAAATCCTTCAGATTCAGTCTATTCTAAAAGAATCTAAAAGCCTCCTCCTCAACATCCCTTCAGTAATCATTTTGGTGTGCCATGGTGAGCTCAAGACATGCCAATACTCGCACAGTTTTGCATGGAAATGCAACCATGTAGACAAACAGCCAAGCACTCAGCAACATAATCAACATGTGCTCCATATTAGCATGCGAGAACAATCTACAGTCTATTTGTGACACATACTGCTATAGGCAACCACATTTTACAGCATGGTGCAGAAATACAGAATACTTCAGAAAACTCTAAAATAAAACAAGGCAGAACCTAAATATATGGAAAAGATACAATTCATCCAGAGGATATGACCACGCGTCCTCCGGTTCTGCAGCGTGCCACATGTCCTCACTCCTCACGACATGGAAAGAAACAGAGGCGTCAACATGGGCCCAACATTATCTCTCCAGAACCGTTCTCCTCCACAGAAACTTTCCCCTGTTCTTCTCTATCTCTCTCGCGCACACCGCACACCGCCTAGCCATGGCTGCCTCCACCATACCTTCCCAGCCACGTTTTTTTGCCGGTTTATTATGCGGGGAGTATACTCACCGCTGCAAACAAGCTCCTCCTATGCTGCAAACTCGGGAAGCCGGCTGGCACCACCGTCCTGCGTCCCTAGGTCTTGTTTTGCTACGCCATCATGCTGTGAGGGGTGGAAGACTGAGGCAGCGGAGCTTCAAGGTAGAGGCCGTTGCGCTGTGAGCGGTGTGTGACGGAGCTGCAAAGGGAAGACGACGGTGCTACGAGCGGTCTGCAGCGCAGCTGCCATAGGAGGACGATGGTGCTGCGAGCGGCATGTGGCGGAGCTGTGAAGGAGGGCCAGTGGTTCTGCCAAGGGAGGGCGGCGGTGCTACGAGCGACCGACGGTGATGCTACCAAGGGAGGGGCGTGGAGCTGCAAGCAGCCAAGGGAGGTGCTACGAGCGACCAGCGGTGATGCTACCAAGGGAGGGCAGGGAGCTCCAAGCGGCAAGGGGAGGTGCCACGAGCGACTGGCAGTGATGCTACCAAAGTAGGGCAGGGAGCTGCAAGCGGCAAGGGGAGGGGTGGTGCTACGAGTGACCAGGGTTATGCTACCAAGGGAAGGGCAGGGAGCTGCAAGTGACCATGGGAGGTGCTACGAGCGACCATCTGTGTTGCTACCCAGGGAGGGGCACGGAGCTGCAAGCGGCCAAGGGAGGTACTACCAAAGGAGGGCGACAGAGCTTCATGCTGTGAGGAGAGGTACTGCTAGCCAGAATCAGAATGCTGCATCGGGCACTCGTCGCCGGAGTTCTGGGCGCGGTGGTGGTACAAGACTATAGAGGGTGGGGGGTTTTCTGTAGCCGCAGGGGTAGATGGTGCAATGGAGAGACCACATGCTGCTGGGCGAGCGGCGCCCACTGCTGCTGCCGGGGATGCACTCTCGTCGGGGGCCTTCGTGGGCGAGCGGTGCGTGGAGTCGGGAGGAGATTTTTCCTGTTTCGAGAGAGGCAGGAAGAAGAAGGAAGCCCGCGTGGAAGAGATGGTCATCCAGCGGCTGAGCGTCCTCCAATAGAACGGCTCCGGACCCAGGGGATGGGGGGCGTCGTATGCCCTGGGGAACGCTCAGCACGGGCCTTAATATATTTGACATGAAAATAAATGTATGCTCATGCTAGACACTAGACAAGATGTGCTCAAAACTCTACGAACAAATGTTTATGTAACTTGCTTGATAGTTTACTTCTAGTGATGTGCTGCGACGACATTGCATTAACAATTTGAAAGATAAATCTATGATAATTTCATGTAACATGAATATGTATGTTGGTACCATATCTCCTGTCCCCTGGACATATTTGGTTTTCAGAAGAGTTGCCACTTTCACACAGTACCACTCCATTTGAAGGGAGATTCAGACATTAATAATTGAGTAAATCTGAATCAGTTAGAAACTAAAAACTCCATTTTGTTTTACTTCTAGGAGATTACAACTTCAAACTGCAGCAGTTGATCCACACAGAGTAACAGGCTCAGCTGAAAGGGGCTGAAGGCAATTTTTTCTGATCCCAAATGAATCTACATCTTTGACGGAGAAAAAAATAGCGTGTTGCAAGAGCGAGAGATGATGATTCGTGACCATACCGAGCTCGTGCAGGCTCTCCACCTGCGTGATGATGGAGGCGAACTTGTCAGAACCCTCCTTCGCCATGTCATCCTTCTCATCTGCGTCACGCACACGCACACAAAAACAAGTCAAAATCACACCGCATCCAGTACCGAAGGGAAGCCCCCAAATAAAATAAATGGGGAACGGGAGGGGCGTACCGCTGATGAGGCTCTTCATGGCGAGGTACCGCGACCGGAGCATCCGCCGCTCCGCCAACCCCTGCTGGGGCGGGCGCCCGCCGCCATCGGCCCCGCCGCGGCCCTCCGCCCCAGCAGCCGCCCCCGACCCCGACGCCGCCATGGAGAACCGAGCGACCTAAACCCTAGGCCCCTAAATCAATCCGAACCCTAGGTACTGCGGCGCAGCTGAGAGCGACGGGGGAAGGGAAGCGCGCGTGGGGGGAATGGAAAATTTTCCCCGAAATTTTTGGAGACGGGGAGAGAATAGGGCGGGGATTTGAAATCTCTCGTGTCGCGGCCTCGCGGGTAGGGTAGGGTAGGGTGCGCAGGAAGGAAGTTTTGCGGCTTCCTGTTGGGACGCCGCGGCATGTTAAAATTCCAGCCAGGGGCCGGAACGCGGGCGTTGAATGGGCCCACTGTGCAGTGACGAGGCGAGATCGTGAGACGCGGTGTCAGATCCTGGAGAGGATCAGATCGGCAAGAATCTCCCGACGACGTGGAGAACTCTTAATCAATTTAGAATTTTCTATCTAATTGGAGTTAACCCTAAAACAGAAGGAGAAATCTACTCTCAAAACGGTCGGTATTTTGTAAAACTTGGCAGGAAGTGTAAACGCATACTGTCAGACAAATTAGAATTATTTCGAAAATTCAAAATAGCTTATAGATCAAACCGTTTGTTCAATTTAAAATCCGTTTTCACCGTTGGACTAGTCGCGACGAGATCTTTAAAACTAGATCCATGTTGATATGTTTTGATAAAAAAAATTCAGACCAAAAAGTTATCCACCTCAAACACAACACATGAGTTATCTGTTCCATAATATGTAAGTTATCCACCCAGTAACACATAAGTTATCCACCGTATAAAAGTGTTGGATAGAGACGTTCTTGTATATATGTTGAGCAAGTTTAATTGGAACACAGTAGACTAGTTAGGGTACTGAGGCTTTATTTTCATCAATGTGTTAGCGTCAACGAGAGATGAAGCTTCGGTATCCTAAAATTCTTCGAGGCTTCGTCACCTATACGCCGCAGTAACGACGATGGACGACCAAGTCGAGCCGCTAGAATACTGGTTGCACATCACGTTCACTATGACTTAGTGTGGTGGGTGGTTGGACATAAGACCCTCTTTATTTATATCGTATGCAAAAGAAGCTTAAATTAAGTTATTATGTTTGATGTTTGACATGGTAGACTTTTCAGGTTAAGTAGTCCAGACAATGCGCTGTGAGGCTTGACGATGAGGCCGAGTCGTTAAATAACTTTTTTATATTCTATATGTGATTAATTTTTATAGTAATGGATAACTTATATGTTATTGAATGGGTAACTTACTTGATAAAGCATGGATAACTCTCGTGTTACTGATGGATAACTTGTGGATAAACAAAAAAGTTACATATCCCTAACATGTGATCTATGGATAATTTTATAATGGTGGATAACTTACATGTTATTGGGTGGGTAACTTACATGCTGAAGTCCGGATAACTCCGTGTTACGGATGGATAACTTTTGGTCCAAAAAAAGTTATCAGAACATACCAACATAGGATCTAGTTTTGAAGATGTCGTCGCGACTAGCCTAACGGTGAAAACGGGTCTTAATTCGGACAAACAGTTTGATCTAGAAAACATTTTAAATTTTCGTATTTGAATTGAGCTGACTAATCAATTCCTGTCATTTAGTGCTAGAAAGGCACCATGCAATTGCTTGACAAATTCCTATCCAAGATCCCGTCGGATTTCTATTTTCTTAGACCGATCGTTAGGTAGCAATGTCATACAGAAGTAAGCATAATTTTAGGTATATTCTCGATAGCCCTCTCTTCCAGACAGGGAGGCTATGTATAGCTGGTTCAGTTATTATAGTGTCAAATTTAACTGACAGTAAAAATAAATGAACACAACGGTAAACACACACGCGAGGACCGTTGATCTCCCTGATCGCCTCTTAGCCGTTGGATCAATATTGATGTGCCGAAGCGTTACGCCCTTGATATCCAGGCATCTGAAAGTGCCCCCTCCTCGACGACACACTTGTCCTCAAGTGTTAGCTGAACCTTGCGGAAACCAGCCCTTTAGAGTATCAGTATAGAACTAGGGAAACACCTTTTTGATGAAGTTGGCATCTTCCCAGGAAGCATCTGTAGGAGGAAGATTCTCCCATTCGACCAGCCATTGTGTAACCAGAACCTTGTTTCTTGGCAGAGACCTAGTCTCCAGTACTTTGAGAGGTGTTGTTTTGATTGTACCCTATGTGGTGATGAGTGGGAGGTCGGGTTGAGGAACAACATGGTTGCCCAAGTGCTTCTTCAGTTGGCTCACGTGAAACATTGGGTGAATTGTCACTCCATCAGGTAATAGCAGCTTGTATGCCAGTGACCCCACCTTTTCCAAGACGTGAAATGGGCCATAATACCTGGTGGTTAACTTGATGGAGTTGCGAATGCCGAATGCTGCCATTCTGTATGGTTGCATACGCAGATAGACCATGTCGCCAACCTCAAAGGAGCGCCCGGTTCTCTTTTGATCAGCATATTTCTTCATGCGTGCCTGGGCTTGATTTAGATTAGCGTTGAGTTTAACAAGCAGTTGTTGCTTCTCTTGGATGAAGTCACGAGCATCTGAATCTTCAAGACTAGGGATTGCTACCTCATTAATCATGGGTGGTGCAAAACCATAGAGGGCTTCAAAAGGTGTGACCTTGAGGGAGGTGTGGTATGTAGTATTGTACCACCATTCTGCTAATGGTAGCCATGCTGCCCATTTCTTCGGATATTGGAATACCATGCATTTGAGGTAGGATTCTAAGCACTGGTTCACGCGCTCAGATTGTCCATCCGTTTGAGGATGATAGGCAGTGCTGAGTTTAAGCTTGATATTCATGGACTTGAACACTTGATGCCACATGTGACTGGTAAAGATTATGTCACGATCAGTTACAATACTGATTGGGGGCCATGCAGCTTGAAGATGTTATCCATAAAAGCTTGAGCGACAGAGTGTACTAAGTATGGGTAGGATAAGGGAATGAAGTGAGCTGTTTTTGTCAATCTATCCACGACGACCAATATAACTTCCTTGCCTTGAGATTTTGGGAGGCCCTCAATGAAATCCATTGTAATGTGGTGTCAAGCCATATCAGGTGGATCCGAGGGTTTAAGAAGTCTAGGGTAAGGGCAATGATGAGCATTGGCTCGCTGACAGATTGCACATTCAGCAACAAACTGTTCAGTGTCCTTTAACCCAGGCCAGTAGAAGAGCTTCTTGATCCTTTGATATGTGGCTACCATACCTGAGTGGCCACCTATGGCTGATGCATGGAAGGATTCCAATAACTGTTTCTTTATTGTATCATCCTTACCTGTATAGATTCTCCCTTTGTACCTTAATACCCCAGCAGTGAGTGAGTAAGAAGGCTCGGATTGAGGAGCAATAGTCAATTTATGGATTAGTTCTTTGCAGTGGTTGTCAGTGACATAGCTCTGCTCAACTAATTCAACCCAAGATGGAGTAATGACGGTTGTATCCATGACCTGAGAGGGCCTTCTACTTAAGGCATTTGCTGCTTTATTTTCCTTGCCTTTTTTGTAATCAATTGTGTAGTTGAATTCTAACAATTTCAGGAGAAGCTTGTGTTGAATGCCCTCAGCTACCTTTTGGTCAGTGATGAATTTCAAGCTCTTTTGGTCTGTTTTGATGTGTAACTCACTGCCCAGCAAGTAGTGCCTCCATATTTTAAGAGATTCTAGGATGGCCAATGCTTCTTTGTCATGTGTGGATAAGACAGCTGATCTGGTACCAAGAGTTTTGCTGAAGTATGATAAGGGTTTACCCTGTTGCATGAGCACAGCTCCCAGTCCATTACCACTAGTGAAAGAGCATTTCCTATCCCTAGTGATTTTGGTGTTTCATAACAACACACATATCGGACTAATTATTTGCCAAGTGTATCGCAGGTGCATTGAAAAAGGTTTTGCAATGGTTAAACAACCGTCCAGAACTTTCTGCCTGGCGCGGCTTTTTGCTACCGGACGCGGCAGTAGGTTGTGATCAGTTATCAAAAAGCCACTGCCAGGCTAGGTACTAAAAAGCGGTAGTACCGCATTTTAGTACCTAGTGCACGATAACTTTGACCACTTCAGAAAGTTATCGCACTCTGGTACTAAAATGCGGTAGTACCGTATTTTACTACCATGCGCGGCAGAAGCTTTTTCCAATCTATAAAAGGCCACTACTCGCCCCGGTACTAAAATGCGGTAGTAGTACCTAGCACGGCAGCAGCCTTTTGTATGTTGGCAAAAGTCACTGGCTTCCTAGGTAGCAAAAGGCGGTAGTACTGCATTTTGCTACCTTGGTTGACAGTAATTTTTTCGACCAAGTTGCAGTCTCCATTGCCCGTCCGGTAGTACCACTTACCATAAGAGGTACTACCGCCTTCCGGTAGCATCACACTATGGTACCGCTGTGGCCAGGGAATAAGAACTTTGCAGGTGGCTCTTCCGGTACCAGGTCCGGTAGTACCGGAGTTTTCCGGTAGTACCACTTGAACTTCCGGTACTACCACTGTATTAATGGCTCCAACGGCTATATCTCTTGAAGGGGTATAAATACCCCTCCACCTACCTTGGGACAAGATGCTCATCCATATTAAAGTCAAGACCACTATTGGAGCCACCAAATCTTCAAGATCTCCTCAATCCACCACCCAAAGTCTTTGATCTTTGGGGAATCGAAGGAGGAGGCCCCGATCTACTACTTCACCAAAAGAGATCTTCATTTCCCCCTCATTTCATTGAGGGCCCCTTTGCTCTAGTGTTTCTTGGAAACCCTAGTTCTTGTTGTTGTTCTTACAAGCTTGTCTTTGATTTGTCTTGATAGCTTGCTTTTATTTGGGAGCCTCCAATTAAGTTGTGGATGTGTGCCCCGAACTCGTTGTAAAGGTGCCGGCTTCCACCTCGAAGGTTGCCGATATAGTGGAAGGTGAATCGAGCCCGTTGGGGTGAGATTCATCGGAGAACAAGGGAGGCCTCTCGTGGCGTTGGTGGTTTGAAACCACCCTCTCTCCAAACATAGACGTACTTCCCCTCAAAAGGAAGGAACTACGGGAAACAAATCCTTGTGTCTCCGCGTCCACTCCTTTGGTTACTTCTATCCTTTATCGCACTTTACTTACTTGTTCTTACTTTGTGTTGTGGTAGCTCTTGCATAATTGTCATATAGGTAAATTCACCTTAGTTGCATTATCTAGAGAATTTACCTTATTGTCAAACCCTAATTTGAAAAGGAAGAAAATTTGAAGTAGCACATATTCACCCCCCTCTAGGTGCCCATACGATCCTTTCAATTGGTATCAGAGCCTCGGCTCTTTATTTGGGCTTTACCGCCTAAGAGAATATGGGTAGAAACGATGGGGATGGTGGTGGTGAGCCGACCACGGTGACCATGGAAGATCTCAAAAACTTGGAAACAAGATTGAGCTCTTCCTTGGTCAACAAAGTCAAGAAGATGCTTGAGCAACTTCTTAAAGACAAAGAAGGCTCATCACCCCCATCTCCTCAAGAGGATCAACCATCTGTTTTACCTAAAGGGAATACGTCGGTATCCCCCGAGGGTATGATGGTGGGGGGTAAACAAGACAATGCTAATTCCTCCACACAACTTGATGGGGGGAAGGGTGAGCACCGTGATTCTTGGTACTCTCCCGATCCTCCCATCCCTCACCCTCATGTGTACAATAGAGGTGACCCACCTAAGCTTGAAGAGTCGGCTACTTTTTCTCAATGGCAATCACTAATGAGAACTCATGTGCGTAGCTCTTTCATTGAACTATGGAACATCATCGAGCATGGACTCTTTATTGGGGATCCAAACAACTTGACAAGAAGAGAGGTTGTCAATAGTCAAATCAATGTCACTACTTTGCATATGATTCAACAAGGATTGGGGAAAAAGGATTATCCACACATTGAGCACTTTAGCATTGCCAAGGAAGCTTGGGATGCCCTCACCGTATTGTTTGTTGGAAATGAGAGTATGAGGAGGAACCGATATGATGCTCTAAGCAATGAAGCCGAAGGCTTCTACATGAAAGAAGGTGAAGATCACGAAGACATGTACCAAAGGCTCAAGACCACCGCCACCGCTTTTAGAAATGTGGGTGCCTCACATGTGGATGATGCATGGATAAAAAGGAAATATGTGAGCGCACTCATGCCCTTTGAGCCCACGGACTTGAAGAGCTTACAAGGTAGACACAACTACCATCTCATGACCTCCAATGAAGTTATGCAAGAGATGTCCGCTTTCAAGGTTGCCGCCAAGAATGCCAAAGACGCCCGTGCTCGTGCCCTTGGTATGAGCAATGTTGTCAATGTTGCTTTGAAGGCCAAAGTTGTGGATCATGGGGATGAAGATGATAGTGATGAAGGACTGTCCATGGACCATCCCGATGAAGTCAAGATTGCTCATAGTCAATACATGGCCTTCTATGCAAAGAACTTTTGGAAGAACCCCGCCAAGGCCAAGATGGAAATGCAACGAAGAAGCAACTCAAATGGGAAAAGAGAAAATACTACTAGATTGAGAACTTGCTTCGATTGTGGTGACCGCTATCACTTTGTGGCAAGTTGTCCCTATGAGAAGAGATAAGATCATGGGGGTAAGCTTGTGTTGAAGAAGACTCTCAAAGCACCTTACAAGAAACCCTTCATCAAGAAGAATACCATCAACAAAAAGTCGGGAGAAATTGTCTTGATCACTCATGAAGAATACTCCTCCGACAATGAAGATGATGATGAGGAGGAAGAGGAAACTTCTAATGGTGTGGCAGCTCTAGCCACTACTTCTACTCCGACATTCTCACTCTTCAATTCTCCAAATGAGAACTCTCCCATCAAGAACGTCACTTGCCTTATGGCAAGAGGAACGGAGACATATGCTTCCGGGGGTTCAAAGTGGGTGCTTGATAGTGGTTGCACAAGTCATATGACCGGAAGCTCGTCTATTGTCAAGGACTTAAAGCCAAATGATGATCAAATCACCGTGACATATGCCGACAAATCAAAGTCTAAGGTAATGGGTTTTGGCAAGGTAGTGGTTGCTCACGACATTACACTCGTGAACATCATGCTTGTTGAGACCCTTGGATACAATTTACTTTCAGTCCTTGCTCTTGGAAAGATGGGCTTTGCCGTCTTTATTGATGTTGATATTGTGGTCCTCTTGTGGAGCAAGTCTCTTAAGTTCGCTTTCGTTGGGTACGTCGAACATGACTTGTATGTGGTGGACTTTTCGAAGCAAGCCACTATAGGTCCGATGTGCTTATTCGGGAAGGCTAATGTGGGTTGGCTATGGCATCGCCGACTAGCCCATGTCAATATGAGAACTTTGCAAAGTCTCCATTGTTGGAATTATGCCCTAGAGGCAATAATAAAGATGTTATTATTATAATTCTTGTTCATGATAAAGTTTATATTCCATGCTAGAATTGTATTAAGCGGAAACATTAATACTTGTGTGGTTTGTGAACAACACCGTGTCCCTAGTACGCCTCTATGGACTAGCTCATTGATCAATGATGGTTAAGGTTTCCTAACCATAGACATGAGTTGTCAATTGATAATGAGATCATATCATTGGGAGAATGATGTGATGGACAGACCCAAACTAAGCAAAGCAATTAGATCGTTTCATTGTGTTCATCTTTGCGAAGCTTTTCCTATGTCAAATATTGTATTCCTTAGACCATGAGATAATGCAACTCCCTGGTACCGGAAGAAAGCTTTGAGGTCATCAAACGTCATCCTATGAGAGGGTGATCATAAAGGTGTCTCTCAGGTGATCGGAAAAGTCTGTTGGGTTGTATGTATCGAGATGGAATTTGTCCTCCCAAGTCGGAGAGATATACTTGGGCCCACTCGTGTCGATATCAACACCGCTTGCAAGCATGTGGTTAAGGAGTTAATCACAAAGTGATATCGGATTACGGAACGAGTAAAGTACTTGCGTGAACGAGATTGAACTAGGTATGACGATACCGACGATCGAATCTCGCAAGTAAAATATCGCGAGACGAAGGGAATATATATATGGGATTGATTGAATCCTGGCATCGTGGTTCATCCGATATGATCATCGATGAATGTGTGGAGTCAATATGGGTGCCTGCACCCGCTGTTGATTATTGATAGAAGATCATGTCGCATATTCTCGAACCCGCAGGTCACACATAACGTGTCTCGGGCTAGGATAGATTGGATACTTGGTTTATGAATTTTTGTTGAGTCTCGGATGGGATCGGGATATCACGAGAGGTTCCGGAATGGTCGAAGAATAAGATTCATATAAAGCGGTGCAGTTTTTGGAGTTCTAATTGTTAGGATTAATCGGTATTGTACCGGAAGCTTCTAGAACCTTCCGGAAGGGGGCCAACGTGGTCCCACCTTCCGGGAGGGGGCATGGGCCTATGAGGGAGTGTCCTGGCCGCATTGGGCTAGGGGCACAAGGCCCCATAGGGCCCAGCCGATTCTAGATAGATTTAACTCGTTTAAATCTAGAGATAGAATTTCTAGATAAGGGAAAGTTTAAATCATTTAAACTGGAGATAGAACCCTATCCCCCCACTCCTCCTTATCCCTTGGCCGCCAGCCCAAGGCTTGGAGGAGGGGCTAGGGCTGGCTGCCCCCTCCCCCTCTATATATAGAGGGCTAGGGCGCCCCTCCTCTATACACCCTTCCTCCAAACCCTAGTAGCCCTGCTGTCTTCCTCTCTCCCTCCCGACTGTTTGCAGGCGAAGCCCTGTTGCAGAAATTCTCCACCATATACACCGCGCCGTCGTGTTCTAGATCCAATCCATCTCTCCACCATACTTGCTGGTCCGAGGAAGGAGGAGACGTCGAGGTGCCGCACGTGTGCATCTCACGGAGGCACCGCCACTTGTGGTGCTAGATCGGATCGGATCACGAGGAGGAGAAGCGAGTACGACTACATCACCCACGTTAAACGAGCGTTCCGCTGTCTTGAATCTTCAAGGGTATGAAGATCTAATCCAATCTCTCTCGTTGTTTGCATCTCCTAGATTAGATCTTGGCTTTCCTCTGTTCACTTAGTAGAAAATTTTGATTTACTATGCCGAAACCCATCGGTGGTATCGAGCTAGATCTATGCGTAGATGTGTTTCACGAGTAGAACGCATAACATGGTTGTTGCGCGTTGATGTTTTCTGTTGCAAGCCTCTTGTTTGTGTTCTTCTTATGGCGGGATAGTGAGATTGAAGCGGTCCAGGCCAACCTTACGCGACATCGTTCATGAGACCGGCTCCACTTGGCGTGTGGCTTGTACCACATGCGTGGTGGATGTCAGTTTCTCTCACTATAGTTGTCATGGGATTAACTGAGTTTGGCAACCATAATATCACCGTTGTGGCTTTCCGTAGGTAAGAATCGTTCTTAGCATCTACTCCCATAAGCCACGTAAAACATGCAACAACAAAGTAGAGGCGTCTAACTTGTTTTTGCAGGGAGTGTTTTCTGTGATATGGTCTGGCCCAAGATGTGATGTGTATATTGTACGATGATCATGTTTTGTAATGTTTCACGACTTGCATGTCGATGAGTACACAACGGCAGGAGCCATATGGTTGTCTTTATAATTGTGTATGACCTGAGTCAACTTCTTATACGCCATGTAATAGCTTTACTTTATCGCTAAGTAGTTAGCAATAGTTGTAGTTGTTATTCGTGGTGGAGGCAATCATGGTGGAGTGATGGAGATCATGCTTAGGAGCACAAGATGGAGATCATTCTTGCGAAGATTGGCTATACCATGTCACATAAAGTTATATGCATGTGATGTTTATCCTTTTATGTATCTTATTATGCTTAGATCGCGACGGTAGCATTATAAGATGATTCCTCACTTAAAGATCAAGATAAAACTGTGTTCTCCCCAAGTATGCACCGTTGCGAAAGTTCGTCGTGTCCAAGCATCACGTGATGATCGGGTGCTATAGACTCTACGCTCGCATACAACGGTGCAAGCCAGTTTTTGCACACTGAAATACTTGGGTCTAACTTGTGAGCCTAGCATGTACGGACATGGCCTCTAACACAAGAACCGAAAGGTTAAGCATGAGTCATATGAATGATATGATCGACACTTTGTTGTCCACCTTTGAAACCACATCTCTTCTCGTGATGATCGGATTAGGTGTGGTGAATTTGGATCGTGTTCACTAAACAACTTGAGGGATGTTGAATTTAGTGGGAGTTCATCTAGTAATTTGATTAAGTTGAACTATTTATCATGAACATAGTCTAAATTGTACTTGCAAATCTTGTAGATCACATGGCCAAGTCCAACTTCAACTTCAATGTTTTGCTGAGAAAGAAAAGCTTAGAAACAATGGGTCTAACTTCACCAACTGGTTCCAATCTAAGAATCATTACATGCGGCGGACAAAAGGACTATGTCCTTGAGAAAGCGTTAGGTAACCCCTACTGCAGCTACGGCTGATGAGAAAGCTGTCTATCGATCGGCAAAGATGATTATGGTGTGATTAAGAGCACCATGTTGTTTGCTATGGAACCGAACTTCAAAATCATTTTGAAAACTATCCGGGCCCTTTGAGATTCTCGAGGAGCTGAAAACCATGTTTGGACTCAGGCCCGTTCGAGAGATATGAGATCTCGAAGTTCTTTAACTACAAGATGGAGGAAGGGAGTTTGTTGGTGAGCACGCCATTAAGATGTCGGGCTACACTCAACGCCTTGAGCAAGCTGGATTGCAAGATTCGGAGGAGCTCAAGATTGTGAGGTTCTGCAATCACTCCCTCCCGGCTACAAAAGTTTTGTAGTGACTCATAATCAGATTGGTTCCGATACGATCACCGAGCTCTTCGCAAAGATGAAGGCTGCGAGGTGGACATCAAGAAGGATAATCATGTGTTGATGGTCAACAAGCCCTCCTTTAAGAAAGGTAAAGGTGCAAAGAAGCCCTTCAAGAAGGCGGCGCAAGCGATGCCCTTGAGAAGAAGCTCAGTCCGGTCCCAAGCCGGAAACGGGTGCTTCTATTGCAAGGACAAGGGTCCTTTGGAAGCCAATCGTCAAAGTACTTAGCGGACAAGAAGGCTGGCACCATCAAAGGTATATTTGATATACATGTTATTGATGTTTTCCTTACTAGCCCTCGTTGTAGTGCACAGGTATTTGATCGGTTCGGTTGCTAATATTTGTAACTTCGAAGCAGAGCTGCGGAATAGGCGGCTTGCGAGGATGAGGTGACGATGCTGGCGTTAACGGATCAAGAGTTGATGTGATGGCCGTCGGCATGCTCTCCTTAGTTTTACCTTGGGATTAGTTTTAAACCTTAATAAATGTTATTATGTACTGCGTTGAGCATGAACATTATTTCTGGATCGTGTTTATTGCAAGACGGTTATTCATTTAAATCGGAGAATAATGGTTGTTCTATTTATATGAGTAACATCTTTTATGGTCATGCACCTCTTGTGAGTGGTTTATTTCTTCTAAATCTCGAAAGGGATGAAACACACATCCATAACATTGAGGCTAAGAGATGCAAAGTAGATAGTGATAATACTACTTATTTGTGGCACTGTCGTCTAGGTCATATTGGTGTAAAGCGCATGAAGAAACTCCATTCTGATGGACTTTTGGAGTCTCTTGATTTTGAATCATTTGACACATGCGAACCATGCCTCATGGGCAAGATGATCAAAACCCCGTTCTCCGGTATGATGGAGCGAGCAATGGACTTGTTGGAAATCATACATACCGATGTATGCGGACCGATGAGTGTTTTGACGCGCGGTGGATATCGCTATTTTCTCACTTTTACCGATGACTTAAGTAGATATGGGTATATCTATTTAATGAAACATAAATCTGAAACGTTTGAAAAGTTCAAAGAATTTCAGAATGAAGTGGAGAACCATCGTAACAAAAAGATTAAGTTTCTACGATCCGATCGTGGGTGCTAATATTTGAGTTATGATTTTCTCACGCATATCAAAGCAAGTGGAATCTTTTCACAACTCCATACCGGAACACCACAAGCAATGGTGTGTGCGAGCATGGAATCGAACCCTATTAGATATGGTCCGATCGATGATGTCTCTTCTTGATTTGCGTTATCATTTTGGGGTTATGCATTAGAAACCGCTGCATTCACTTTAAATAGGGCTCCATCTAAATCCGTTGAGACGACACCGTATGAACTATGGTTTGGTGCTAAACCTAAGTTGTCGTTTCTTAAAGTTTGGGGATGCGAAGCTTACGTCAAGAAGTTGATGCCGGACAAGCTCGAACCCAAAGCGGAGAAATGCGTCTTCATAGGATACCCTAAGGAAACTATTGGGTATACCTTCTATCATAGAACCGAAGTCGCAAAGAACGGTTCCTTTCTTGAGAAGGAGTTTCTCTCGAAAGAAGTGAGTGGGAGGAAAGTAGAGCTAGACGAGGTTATTGAACCTTCTCTTGAATTGGAGAGTAGCGCAGCACCTGAAATTGTTCCGGATGCCTACACCAACAATAGAGGAAGCTAATGATAAGGATCATGAAGCTTTGGACGATCTTGCTCTTGAGCGTCGCGGTCGACAAGGTCGCGTGCCCCTCTGAGTGAATGCGACAACCCTGTCTTATTTGTCTTGTTAGTAGAAGACGGTGAACCTCGAACTATGAGGAAGCGATGATGAGCCCAAACTACGAAATGGCTAGAAGCCATGAAATCCGAATTGGGATCCATGAGCGAAAACCAAGTATGGACTTTGGTGGACCCTCCTAGCGAGAAAGGCGTTGAGTGCAAATGGATCTTCAAGAAGAAAAGCGGACGCGGATGGTAATGTTACCGTCTATAAAGCACGGCTTGTAAAAAGGTTTTCGACAAGTTCAAGGTGTTGACTACGATGAGACTTTCTCTCCGTAGCGATGTTTAAGTCCATTCGGATTTTATTAGCAATTGCTGTGTTTCATGATTATGAAATATGGCAAATGGATGTCAAGATCGCTTTCCTCAATGGCAACATTGATGAAGAGTTGTATATGATGCAACCGAAGGTTTTGTCGATCCTAAGGATGTCGATAAAGTATGCAAACTTCAGCGTTCCATTTATGGATCAAGCAAGCATCTCGGAGTTGGAACCTTCGTTTTGATCAAGTGATCAAGAGCTTTGGATTTGTTCCAAATTGCTCTGAAGCTTGCATCTACAAGAAAGTGAGTGGGAGCTCGGTGGCGTTTACGGTACTATATGTGGATGACATATTGATTATTGGAAATGACATCAACATGCTTAACGATGTGAAGAGTTATTTGAACAAGTGTTTTTCAATGAAAGATCTAGGTGAAGCTGCTTATATATTAGGCATCAAGATCTATAGAGATAGACAAAGACGACTGATAGCTTTAAGCGAGTACATACCTAGACAAAGTTCGAAAAGGTTCAGAATGGATAAGGCATTGAAAGGTTCAGTGCCTATGTTGTCAGGTAAGATATTGAGCAAGGCTCAGTGTCCAGCTACGGTAAATGATAGGGAAGCTATGAGCAAAGTGCCTTATGCCTCGGCCATAGGTTCCATCATGTATGCCATGTTGTGTACTAGACCGGATGTGTCCAATGCTCTCAGTTTGTGACGAAAGATATCAAAGTGATCCAGAGTGGAACACTTTGGACAGCCGTGAAGAACATCCTAAGGTACCTAAATAGGACTAAAGAAATGTTCTTAGTCTATGGGGGTGATGAACGCTCGTCAGTAAAGGTTACGTCGATGCTAGTTTACATCGACAAGGATGATTGTAAATCTCGAGACGGGATACGTGTATATTTTGAATGGAGGAGCTGTGAGCTGAGAAGCGCAAGCAAAGCGTGATCGTGGGATCTACTGATGAAAGCGGAATACATGGCTGCTGCGAAGCGTCAAGTGAAGGAGTTTGGATCGAAACTTTGTCATCGAGCTTGGCGTGGTTCCAAGTGCATTGGACCCCTTTGGAGATATTGTGTGACAACACTGGCGCCATAGCACTCGCTAAGGAACCAAGATATCATCCAAAGACCAAGCATATCAATCAAGTTTCATATAATCCGAGATTATATAGCGGATGGAGATCGAAGATCGCAAAGTACATATAGATCTGAATGTCGCATCCATTGACTAAATCTCTTCCACGTGTAAAACATGATCAGCACCTCGATTGCCATGGGTGTGAGATTGTTGCCAAATGTAAACTAGATTATTAACTCTAGTGCAAGTGGGAGGATTGGAATTATGCCCTAGAGGCAATAATAAAGATGTTATTATTATAATTCTTGTTCATGATAAAGTTTATATTCCATGCTAGAATTGTATTAAGCGGAAACATTAATACTTGTGTGGTTTGTGAACAACACGTGTCCCTAATGCGCCTCTATGGACTAGCTCATTGATCAATGATGGTTAAGGTTTCTAACCATAGACATGAGTTGTCAATTGATAATGAGATCATATCATTGGGAGAATGATGTGATGGATGACCCAAACTAAGCAAAGCAATTAGATCGTTTCATTGTGTTCATCTTTGCGAAGCTTTTCCTATGTCAAATATTGTATTCCTTAGACCATGAGATAATGCAACTCCTGGTACGGAAGAAAGCTTTGAGGTCATCAAGCGTCATCCTATGAGAGGGTGATCATAAAGGTGTCTCTCGGTGATCGGAAAGTATCTGTTGGGTTGTATGTATCGAGATGGAATTTGTCCCTCCCAAGTCGGAGAGATATACTTGGGCCCACTTTCGGTGTCGATATCAACACGCTTGCAAGCATGTGGTTAAGGAGTTAATCACAAAGTGATATCGGATTACGGAACGAGTAAAGTACTTAGCGTGAGCGAGATTGAACTAGGTATGACGATACCGACGATCGAATCTCGGGCAAGTAAAATATCGCGAGACGAAGGGAATATATATATGGGATTGATTGAATCCTGGCATCGTGGTTCATCCGATATGATCATCGATGAATGTGTGGGAGTCAATATGGGTGCCTGCACCCGCTGTTGATTATTGATAGAAGATCATGTGCGCATATTCTCGAACCGCAGGTCACACATAACGTGTCTCGGCTAGGATAGATTGGATACTTGGTTTATGAATTTTTGTTCGAGTCTCGGATGGGATCCAGGATATCACAAGAGGTTCGGAATGGTCGGAGAATAAGATTCATATAAGGCGGCAGTTTTTGGAGTTGAATTGTTCCGGATTAATCGGTATTATGCCGAAGCTTCTAGAACCTTCGGAAGGGGGCCAACGTGGTCCCACCTTCCGGGAGGGGGCATGGGCCTATGAGGGAGTGTCCTGGCCGCATTGGGCCAGGGGCACAAGGCCCCATAGGGCCCAGCCGATTCTAGATAGATTTAACTCGTTTAAATCTAGAGATAGAATTTCTAGATAAGGGAAAGTTTAAATCGTTTAAACTGGAGATAGAACCGTATCCCCCCACTCCTCCTTATCCCTTGGCTGCCGGTCCAAGGCTTGGAGGAGGGGCTAGGGATGGCCGCCCCCTCCCCCTCTATATATAGAGGGCTAGGGCGCCCCTCCTCTATACACCCTTCCTCCAAACCCTAGTAGCCCTGCTGTCTTCCTCTCTCCCTCCCGACTGTTTGCAGGCGAAGCCCTGTTGCAGAAATTCTCCACCATATACACCGCGCCATCGTGTTGTAGATCCAATCCATCTCTCCACCATACTTGCTGGTCCGAGGAAGGAGGAGACGTCGAGGTGCCGCACGTGTGCATCTCATGGAGGCACCGCCACTTGTGGTGCTAGATCGGATCGGATCGCGAGGAGGAGAAGCGAATCACTACATCACCCACGTTCAAATTAACGTTCACTGTCTGAATCTTAAAGGGTATGAATATCTAATCCAATCTCTCTCGTTGTTTGCATCTCCTAGATTAGATCTTGGCTTTCCCTCTGTTCGCTTCCGTAGAAAATTTTGATTTACTATGCTGCGAAACCCATCATCCATAAGGAGGGCCATATTGTTGGACTAAAATAAAATGTTTCCTTTGCCAAAGATCGTGTTTGCAGGGCATGTGTTCTAGGGAAGATGCATGACGCTCCTCACAAACCTAAGAACCAAATCAAGTCTACCAAGATCTTGGAACTCCTTCATGTGGATCTATTTGGTCCTCCATCTCATGCAAGTCTTGGTGGGAAGAAATATTGTTTGGTGATCGTTGATGACTTTTCAAGATACTCATGGGTATACTTCTTCAAGTTGAAGAGTGAGACCCAAAAGACCTTCATCGACTTCATCAACATGGTCCAACGACAATACAATCTTCCCGTGTTGATCATAAGAAGTGACAACGACACTGAGTTCAAGAACTACACCTTGAATGATTTTCTTAGTGATGAGGGGATAAAACATCAATATTCCGCTGCATACACCCCTCAACAAAATGGTGTGGCCTAAAGGAAGAACCGGACTCTTATTGAGATGGCTAGGACCATGTTGGCGGAGTTTAAATCTCCATACAACTTTTGGGCCGAAGCCATCTCCACTGCTTGCCATGCTTCAAACCGGCTCTACCTCCGCAAAGAAATCAACAAGACTCCATATGAAATTCTTACCGGTAACAAACCCAACATATCTTACTTCCGGGTGTTCGGTTGTAAGTGTTTCTATCTCATAAAAGGTGTTCGTTTGTATAAATTCGAGTCTAAAGCATTAGAGGGTATTTTTGTTGGCTATGGTCTCGAATCTCACACTTATAGAATCTATGATAAGCTCTCCGGATCCGTCATAGAATCTTGTAGTGTGACCTTTGAAGAATATGATGGTCCCCAAGGGGGGCGTGTTGATGCTTGTGATGCAGATGATGAAATGCCTCAGGATGCCATAGGAAGAATGGGTGTGGGATATATCCGCCCCGTTGAGGAACCCCTTATGGCGGATCGAGAAGAACTATGCTCCACTCAAGTGGAGCCCTCATCTTCACAACCTCAACATGCTCCATCCACCAATGAGGACATTGACACAAACTAAATACAAGATGTGGACCCTCAACATGGTGATCAAAGTGACAACTCTAGTCAAGGGGAGCTTGATTCATTCGCCAGGCTGTCAAGTGGTGCCAAGTCAATCTCTCAAGGAAGATCCGTACAAACTGCTTTGAGACAAGCTCAAATTGATGCTAGAAGGGCACTTGATCAAGACCATTTGCCTCCCAATGAAGAGGATGATTCCAATGATGATCAAGATCAAGATGATGGTCAAGACGAGGATCAAAATGATGAAGAGGGTCCTCCAAGAAGCAACTCGGAGATCCACGCTCGTCGCGAAGCTAGAAAGGAAAGAATGTTGGAATTAATAGACCACTCCCTCCAAAATGTTGTTGGTGACCTAAGGAAAGGCATTTCCACAAGGGCACAATTAAAGAGGTTCAGTGAACATCAAGCACACATCTCCATGATTGAACCTAAGAAAGTGTGGGAAGCTCTTGAAGATTCGGATTGGTTAGAAGCTATGCACAAAGAGCTCAACAATTTTGAGAGAAACAAAGTATGGAAGTTAGTTGAGAAGCCAAAGGATTGCCGCAATGTTATTGGAACAAAGTGGATTTTCAAGAACAAGCAAGATGAGCATGGAATTATAGTAAGGAACAAGGATAGATTGGTTGCACAAGGGTTTTCTCAAATTGAAGGCATTGACTATGGAGAAACTTATGCACCCGTGGCTCTCCTTGAGTCCATCTGTATCCTTCTTGCTTATGCGGCACATCATAACTTCAAGTTACAACAAATGGATGTAGAAAGTGCATTTCTTTATGGCCCATTAAATGAATTGGTATATGTTAAGCAACCCCCGGGATTTGAGGACCCCAACTTCCCAAACCATGTCTACAAACTTGATAAGGCGCTCTATGGGCTCAAGCAAGCCCCACACACGTGGTATGAGCACCTTAGAGAGTTATTGTTTGACCGTGGATTTGAGGTTGGGAAAATCGATCCCACTCTTTTTACTAAGAAAGTCAATGGGGAGCTTTTTGTATGCCAAATATATGTTGATGATATTATCTTTGGCTCATCTAACAAAGATTTTAATGATGAATTCTCAAAGCTTATGACTAGTAGGTTCCGGATGTCTTTGATGGGAGAGTTGAGAGTATTTCTTGGCTTTGAGATCAAGCAAGTTAGAGGAGGGACATTCTTCAATCAAGCCAAGTATACTCAAGATATGCTCAAGAGATTCAAATGCAAGATTTAAATGGAGCTCCTACTCCCATGGCTACAAAGACTCATCTAGAACAAAATCCAAATGGTAAAGATGTGGATCAAAAGGTATACCGGTCCATGATTGGTTCTTTGCTTTACCTTTGTGCATCTAGACCCGATATTGTGTTGAGTGTAGGTGTGTGTGCAAGATATCAAGCGGCTCCTAAAGAAAGCCATTTGATGGCGGTCAAGAGAATCTTTCGATATTTAGTTCATACCCCATTTTATGGTCTTTGGTATCCTCGCGGCTCAACATTTGCTCTTTGTGGATACACGGATTCGGATTGGGCGGGTGATAAGGATGATAGAAAATCAACATCCGGGGCTTGCCAAATTTCTTGGTAGGTCCTTGGTATGTTGGTCTTCTAAGAAGCAAAATTGTATATCTCTCTCTACTGCCGAAGCCGAGTATGTCACTGCCGCTAGTGCTTTCACTCAATTGCTATGGATGAGGCAAACTTTAAAGGAATATGGTGTCCATTGTGACAAAGTGCCTCTTCTATGTGACAATGAAAGTGCCATCAAGATTGCATACAACCCGGTGGATCACACAAGGACAAATCATATTGAGATTCATCATCATTTCATTAGAGATCATGTTGCTCGAGGTGATATTGATCTATCCTATGTATCAACCAAAGATCAACTTCCTGATATCTTCATGAAGCCACTTGATGAAGCAAGGTTTTGCTACTTGAGGAATGAACTAAATATCGCAGATTCAAGGAGCTTGACTTGATTATCTTGCACTCTCACCTAATACTCGACCCATATTTGGTTTAGGTGTAGGCATGGACATAGGGGGAGTGCGGTCCTAATTGATTGGACCATCCCTCCCCCCATTATTCGCAAAGTAAACAAAATCATTCCTCTTAATATCATTTTGTGATATGTGAGCTTAATGATGAGTTTCGGTAATGGACCCAAGATATATCTTCGTGGTGCCAAGCCGAGTATACTCAAACATGGTGGCCTAGGCCACCGCCCCCTCTCAGTCGAGAGGTTGATGTGCTTAATCATGTTTGTCATTTTTGAATTGGTTTTTACTCGTGTTTGTCATCCTCTAGTTGGCTTTTGTTCTTCTGGTCGTGCACTTACATTTGGCTCTTCATATGTTTTAGTGCATTGGCCCATATCAGTGTGACTCTCTAAACCCATGCCATTCTTATCCCCCAACAAAACTCACCTACTCCGCACAAGAACCTTCCACCTTTTGTATCTTGGCTCTATGTCCTGGTGGTAACGGTACTGCCGGGTCTCACTAGCGGTACTACCGCCAAATGGTACTACCGTAAAAAGCTAGCGGTACTACACTCGGATCGATTTCAGGTTCTGTCTGAAACTTCCCAAAGTCTTGACTACCGGTGTTGTCTACCATACTACCGCCTAGCGGTACTACCGCTCGTGGCTCCGGTACTACCGCTTGTGCGTTTCGGTTAAGATTGGAGACGTGGGAGAGGCACATCTCAATGCCTCATTAGTTCCCCGTCTCCACTCCTCACCACCGCCACCGCCGGAGCAGGAGAACACCGTCGGAGCTCCGCCCCTTTCTCCCTCTCCCGGATCCACATAGGATCCAGCCTCCTCGCGGGCTCCTCCTCATTCTCCACCGCCATGGACACCGGTACTACCGCCCTCCTCTTCTTCTCACTTTTTTTCTCCATTGAATCTAGGGTGACTTTGATTCTTGGCTAAAACATGTATTCTTGAGGTTGTACCGTGTGCTATCTACCAGATCTACCACTTAGACCGATGGAATTCCTGTTTTACATCAAATTGATTGCCCGTACATGGATTTAAGTATCAGATCTGCACTGTGGTAGCGGGCCGGTAGTACCGGGAATCTTTTTCCGGTACTACATGCTCTGTACTTACCGCAGATCGATCCCATACTATCTTGACCGCAATTTATTTAAAAACCAAGAGTTCCATCATCATCTGTTTGTCTCGGGTTCTTGTGCCCTTACCCCTATGCTATCTCCCTCATTCTTTCACAGGTGCAGGGGGTTCCCGGGGATCTCGCAAACGCTCCAAAGCTCACTATGATATTGAGGACTATGAGTCTGAGTCAGAGACTGAGTCAGAAGAGGAGATCATGCCTCAACCTAGCACCCGTTTGAAACTGCAAACAACTCGTGGTCATCGGGGTGGGGGAGTCAAGCAAAGTGTTGGTCATGGTAAGGCTCCTCCACCTCCTCCTCCCTCCGGTCCTCGCAAGATCCACAGTTCAGGGCCATCTGGGCCAAAGCTGCTATCTGATTTGTCTGAGACAGATTTTCATGAACTGCGGACTGTCAATCCATATGTGGATGCTCAATCTCAAGCTCGGCAAGGTAGCCTTTTTCTATACGGATTTCCAGGAGCGGGTGTTCCATGAGATACTCATGAAAGATGACAAGCTTGTGGTTCCCCAAAAGTGGATCGAGATGAATCATGTGAGGAAGAACCTGCAATACTTTGGTGAAGCTCTTGAGATTTGCACCAACATTGGCTTGCTTCCAATTATGGAGTTCCGGTGCAACTATGACCCAATGCTCATTACTCAGTTCTATGCAACCATGCACTTTGCCAAGAATCAGACTCGGACACTCACTTGGATGACCGAGGGTGTTGTCAAGCAAGCAACATTGGCTGAATTTTCGGCTATTCTTGGGTACGAAGACCATGGCAAGGAAACTCCCGTTGGCTTTAGGTGCCACAACAATGATCGCCCCATGAAGAAGGATGCTCTTGCACCACTGTACATCCGGGGGCGCGGTATCCCTGGAAAGATCAAAGGGCTTCTACCTACATATGACATCTTGCATCGCATTTTCCGTGAGACTGTCGCCCCCCGCACTGGGAATGTTGATGAGATACATGCCTTCATGGTGGATATCATGCTTGCCACCTTTCACCGCCGTGACTCCGACCAACCTATGGATGTGATGGATGTTATTTGGAATGAGATGGTCTGTGCCACTTTTCAAAGGAGGGTGCCTCCTTTTGCTCCATATATCATGGCTCTCATTATTAGCAAGTGCCCTGTGATTGCTCGTGACATGCCTTATCTTCGCCTTGTCACTCACCGCCACAAGAATCTGTTGATCAAGACCCATCTCCAACCATGCAATGCCGATGTTCAGCTTGTTGATGAGGATGGGAACCCTGTTGAGGAGGGATCCGGTGATGCTGATGATGCCTAGAAGGATGTTGACTTTATGGTCTCACGTCGCAAGTATGCTCAGCCATCTTGGGCCAAGAGTATTGAGGCCAAACTCAAGAAGGTTTTCTGCTTCCAAGTGGACAATCAGAAACGCATGTACGAGGCCCATGTCTATGCCAAGAAGTCATGTGCTCGTCAGAAGGAAATGATGGAGGCTCAAGGTTTGACCGTCTCCAAGGGCTCCGAGAACAACATTACCCCAGAAGACCAATGGGTCTCCAAGCACAACCACTGGGATGATGATGCCACCTCCTCCTTCCGTGCCCCGCCAACTCATGATGATGCATGGGTTGATTATGATGACGAGTGATCTCCGAGACGTTAGTGTTGCTCTTGTCCCCTTTTTGGCGTCTTGATGCCAAAGAGGGAGAAGTTGCACATTAGGTATGCGGGATTTGCGAGGGACAAGTCACAAGCTCGTTCTTGCCATTGATTCTTATTCGCTTGTGAACTTTATTTACTTGCCTCTTATTATGTGTGAACTAACTATTTGTACTATGTATGGTGAGACTGTGGTTATCGTATGGATCCATATTGTGTGTAATATGGCTATTCTCATTTGGATCCATCATATGTGGTGCATGTGACGACCTTCCCAATTCCTAATCAATATTGGTCATCACATGTTATTTAGAAAAGGTATGTGCTCTAAGTGCGACTTCTACTCCCAGGTAATTTATTAGATATAATGGGGCTTGGTTCTACATATCCAGGGGGAGCCACATCTCTATCTTGTCATCATTGGTTTACCCTGCAAAATGTGTGTTGTCATCAAACACCAAAAAGGGGAGATTGAAAGAGAATTTCCTATCCCTAGTGATTTTGGTGTTTTATAACAACACACATATCAGACTAATTATTTGCCAAGTGTATCGCAGGTGCATTGAAAAAGTTTTTACAATGGTTAAACAACCGTCCAGAACTTTCTGCCTGGCGCGGTACCAGTACCGCTTTTTGCTACCGGGCGCGGCAGTAGGTTGTGATCAGTTGTCAAAAAGCCACTGCCGGGCTAGGTACTAAAAAGCGGTAGTACCGCATTTTAGTACCTAACACGACAGTAGATTTTTAACCACTTGTCAAAAGCTACTGCTCCGGTACTAAAATGCGGTAGTACCGCATTTTACTACTGTGCACGTTAGAAGCTTTTTCCAATCTATAAAAGGCCACTGCTCGCCCCGGTACTAAAATGTGGTAGTACCGCATTTTAGTACCTAGCGCGGCAACAGCCTTTTGTATGTTGGCAAAAGTCATTTTGCTACCTTGCATGACAGTAAGTTTTTCGACCAATTTGCAGTCTCCATTGCCCGTCCGGTAGTACCGCTTACCATAAGCGATACTACCGCCTTCCGGTAGCATCACACTATGGTACCGTTGTGGCTAGGGAATAAGAACTTTGCAGGTGGCTCTTCTGGTACCAGGTCCGGTAGTACCGGAGTTTTCCGGTAGTACCGCTTGAACTTCCGATACTATCGCTGCATTAATGGCTCCAACGGCTAGATCTCTTGGAGGGGTATAAATACCCCTCCACCTACCTTGGGACAAGATGCTCATCCACATTAAAGTCAAGACCACTATTGGAGCCACCAAATCTTCAAGATCTCCTCAATCCACCACCCAAAGTCTTTGATCTTTGGGGAATCGAAGGAGGAGGCCCCGATCTACTACTTCACCAAAAGAGATCTTCATTTCCCCCTCATTTCATTGAGGGCCCCTTTGCTCTAGTGTTTCTTGGAAACCCTAGTTCTTGTTGTTGTTCTTACAAGCTTGTCTTTGATTTGTCTTGATAGCTTGCTTTTATTTGGGAGCCTCCAATTAAGTTGTGGATGTGTGCCCCGAACTCGTTGTAAAGGTGCCGGCTTCCACCTCGAAGGTTGCCGATATAGTGGAAGGTGAATCGAGCCCGTTGGGGTGAGATTCATCGGAGAACAAGGGAGGCCTCTCGTGGCGTTGGTGGTTTGAAACCACCCTCTCTCCAAACATAGACGTACTTCCCCTCAAAAGGAAGGAACTACGGGAAACAAATCCTTGTGTCTCCGCGTCCACTCCTTTGGTTACTTCTATCCTTTATCGCACTTTACTTACTTGTTCTTACTTTGTGTTGTGGTAGCTCTTGCATAATTGTCATATAGGTAAATTCACCTTAGTGGCATTATCTTGAGAATTTACCTTATTGTAAAACCCTAATTTGAAAAATAAGAAAATTTGAAGTAGAACCTATTCACACCCTCCCTCTAGGTGCCCATACGATCCTTTCAACTAGCATCCGTTTCAAGGGTGAAAGGTAGGGAGAAATCTGGTAAAGCCATGCCAGGAGCAGTCATGAGGCTGGTCTTCAGTTTCTCAAATGCCACTGATTGTACATCTGTCCAGTGGAAACTGTCTTTCTTCAGCAAGTCATGTAATGGTCTACAAATTTGCCCAAAGTTTTTGACAAAACGCCTGTAATAGCCAGCTAGACCCAAGAATCCTCTTAGCTGAGAAATATTTTGTGGAGTGGGCCAATCCCTGACAGCTACAATCTTTTGAGTATTAGTGGACACTCCTTGGGCAGAAATGATGTGGCATAATTATTCCACATGAGGAGAAACAAATGAGCATTTATTTTGATTGGCATACAATTTGTGTTGCCTCATTTTGGTTAGCACTAGCCTGAGATGGTCAATGTGTTGTTCCTTGGTCTTGCTATAGATGAGTATGTCGTCAAAGAAGACCAACAAGAACTTCCTCATGTATTCAGAGAACACATTATTCATGAGGGTTTGGAATGTGGTAGGGGCATTTGTTAACCCAAATGGCATAACCAAATATTCAAAGTGACCAAATAGGTTCTGAAAGCTGTTTTGTGTATGTCAAATGGTTTCATTCTTATCTGGTGGTATCCAGATCCGAGGTCCAATTTGTTGAAGAATTGTGCCCCATTGAGCTCATCCAATAGGTCTTTAATGACATGAATTGGAAACTTATATTTTATTGTCTGTGCATTGAGCTTTCTATAATAAATACAGAGTCTACAGGTACTATCTTTTTTCTTACAAGAATAGCTGGGGATGCATAGGGGCTATTACTATGTCTGATGACTGATGATTCAAGTAATTGTTGGACTTGTGCCTCCATTTCATTCTTCTGTTTATGTGGCACTCTGTATGGCATGCGCATGGGTGGTTAGGAGCCTTGCTTAAGGGAAATAGTGTGGTCATTGAACCTTTCTGGTGGTAATCCTTTAGGTTCCTCGAAAATGTCAGCAAACTCAGCTAGTAATGTGTGTACAGCAGCATCAGAATGGCAATCATGAGTGGCAGCAGTTGCAGAAAGGGGAAACAAGACATAGCCAGTGTCTCCTTTGCTCAACTCTTTGTGCAGTTTAGAGATAGACATTAGTTGGACACCTTTGTTCATGGAACTGTCTTTGAGAACAATTTTCTCCTTGCCTTGCAATTTGATTTTGATTTCCCTGGAATGGTAATCAAATTTAACTGGGCTATGAGTTTGTAACCAGTCACTCCCCAAAACCATGCCATAGCCTTGCAGGGGTAGTATCTTGAATGAGTTGGGGGAAGAGTGTCCCTGTATAGTGTATGGAATCTCTGGAATATGTGCACCAGTAAGTAGTTCTCCTCCACCAGTGATGACCCACAATTATAGGGGATCGCAACAGTCTTCGAGGGTAGTATTACCCAATTTATTGATTCGACACAAGGAGAACCAAAGAATAGTTATAAGCCTTAACAACTGAGTTGCCAATTCAGCTGCACCTGGAAATAGTCTTGCTCAAAGCAGTTTATCAGTAGCAACAGTTTTGTAGTAGCAATAGTAAAGTAACAACAGCAGTAAAATAAAGGCAGTAGTAACAATAGTAGCAAATAGTAGGATATGAGTGCGGTAGGCATAGGGATGGATGGACAGGCGTTGCATGGATGAGACTATTCATATAACTTCAAGGTCTAGGACAATTGCAGATAAATAAGATAAAGCATCCAAGTACTAAACAATCATAGGCATGTGCTCCATATATAGTCATACGTTCTCGCAATGAGAACTTGCACAACATCTTTTGTCCTGCCAGCCCGTTTCAGCGGGGCCTCAAGGGAACCTACTGGTAATTAAGGTGCTCCTTTTAATAGAGCACCGGAGCAACTCATTAACACTCTATGAACACATGTGATCCTCACATCACAGTCATCCCCTCAGGTTGTCCCAATTTCTGTCACTTCTGGGCCTTTGGATCCAGACAATGATATGTGTACACAACTTGCAGATAAGATCACAGACAATACTATCATCATGAATCAATAATAAGTTCAGATCTGAGATCATGGCACTTGGGCCCTAGTGACAAGCATTAAGCACAACAAGTTACAACAAAGTCAAATAGCACTAATAGAGATACTAGGCACCATGCCCTAACAATCTTATTCGATTACATGATAGAACTCAGAGTCTAAGCAAGGGATCAAAGGAAAGGATGAGTAACAACGTTACCTAACAAGTTCATTATATGCAAGGTGGGAAGTTTGATGCTCTAACTACCACCTCGGACTATAAGTCCTTGGCACTATGCAGTTTTTGTAAATCTTTCTTCAAAGATTGATTTTATTATAAAAAAATCTATGACCATCAGCCTTCACAGGTTAACCAGAACTTTCATGGAGTTCCTTTCCTGCCGTGTTCGTAGATCCTTCCCGGAACAGGGAGTAACAAGTTATAATTCTTACACTCTACAGAGGTGCGTTACTTTACCCATGAGAGATTAACTCCTTGTTGCACAAACGGGCGTACTTTACCGTCCACAATTCCATGATGTGGGGCCCATTAGTTGGTCCAAGCCAATCATTGCCCCCTTTGCGACTTCACATGCCTCCTTGGTGTACACCATGCCCACATATTGAATTACGACAATGGTTTGTACAAACTATTAGATGCCAGAACTATCATGGGACGTTGAGGGTTCCACCCATATGCTGCATATCCTCTATGAATTACCAATTAATATGCATGCTACGAGGATAACAACCACGACCTGCACATCTGGCTACATGCGAGAGGAAGAAGATACAACTGACTTCTCTGTCCCATTCCAAATCTCATGGCTAACGCGTGATATACGGCGCTAGAATCACTGATGTCATGGGTTATTAAGTCCCTAATTGATCATCATTGTTGCAAATAGAACCCTAAGTTCTATTGTTTCATTATATCATCACTTAGGATGATATCTAATATTTCTTTATTTGTGAAAATAATATTTTCTTTCTTTGGAGTATATATGATAACACACAATTTGCAAATACTTTGATAAAGACTCTTCAAAGGATATGAGAAAGTGATGAACTTACCTTGTGATTGCAAGGTAGTGAATTCTAATGCTTGCACTGGACCTTGAGCTTCTATGTCTACAAAAACATCATTATTGCCCGGTAAGGACAATATTTAAAGAAGCAAAATGATTATGCAAAGTAATGTAATGTATTATTTAACTTTATGGGTATTCTCCCCCATTATTTAAGTTATAAAAATTCTTTTAATAATAAAGAATTTATAAATATTAATTTTTAATATTTATGGAATATTGTATTCTTTTATTTTATTCCATTTTATTTGCATTTTATTTATTTAACAATTCCTTTAAGAATTATCATTTAATACCAAAAATTGATATTAAATATTTGTTTAGTATTTTTCTAAAATACTACCATATTAATATATAATGAAAGTGATTTTTATTTATTTTTATCATCTTTCAATAATTTTATAAAATTCCATAAGGTATATTTATATTACAAAATTCTTAATCAAATTTATATGTCTAAAATTTTATTTCTTAATTTATTTGGATAGTTTGGATTATTTTGAATCCAAAAATATTTTATTTATATTTTTTGGTTTTAATTTTATTTTCTAGAATTTATTTATTTTCAGGGGCATTTTGGTCTTTTCTATTTATTAAAATTTGCCTATAAGTAAATGGGCTGCTTGTGTTGGTTTATTGGGCCCTTGTGGCCCAATAGGTCAGAACCAAAACCACACCCCAAAGGGGTTCTGGCCCAGTCCATCCCACACTCCCCTATCACCCTCTTCGTTCTCATCTCCCTTCTCCTATTCGACCCCGTGGTCGATGGCGCCGCCGCCGTGCACTGCTCGTCGCTGTGGTCCTCCCTGGCCACTGCCTTGATGCAGGGCGAGGTTGTTGACCATGCTCTACCTTACTGTCCAATTCGATTTGGATCCGGAGCTTCCCCGTGGCCAGACTAGCTCTGTCCCAAACCCTAGGGTTTGGGGTGGCGCTGGTGCTATCGCCGCTGCTGCCGTGTGCCGTGGGGGTTGTTCCTCGCCTCAGGAGTGGCTATTTTCACCGCCTAGGTGTGGTGTGGGTCGCAGCGCCCCCTTGGGGTGCTCCCCGTGCCACCGTGTTCGTCGACGACCCTCTGCTTCCTCTTCTAATCTACAGCGAGGACCACAGGTGAGTTGATCCTTGGTTATCACCCGGGCCTATACCTCCTCTGAGTTCATATGTGTGTAACTAGTGGTCATCCCTCATTAGGGTTCATATTGGTTCTAGGGTTCTTCCCTGGTTCTAGGATTCATTCCTCTTTGTGCTTGTAAGATGATGATTTGATCTGGTAATGATGCCTAATGAATATTGTGCTCACTGTACTTCAGTGCTTTCTGTCATGTTTTGATTATCTGATGCTATTGTTGATCTGATGCTAGTGGTTCAGTAGTGTTGCCTCTAATTGGTGATAAATCTTGGCTAAGCTGTTGGTCTAACTGTGGAACCTGGTTGGTTAGGTTGATGCTTAGTGCGTCTCTCTACTGTTAGTACTCTAGTACTGATGGTAGCACTGTCAGTGGTGATTCAC
Organism: Avena insularis; assembly: GCA_023614405.1. Lineage (NCBI taxonomy): Eukaryota > Viridiplantae > Streptophyta > Magnoliopsida > Poales > Poaceae > Avena > Avena insularis. Next base: position 117,381,293 of record CM042695.1, read on the forward strand.
TGCACCAGTAAATGTTGATTTAAAGATTCAGATACAGTTTGAGATCAAATGGTCTCTTACAGTGATGATATATATATATATGAATATTCCTAATTATGATTCATGTAACTGATAGCAGGAAAATGATTTATAGTTAGCTGTGGTTGTATCTGTGAAGATTGGATGCTTAACCTGCTTAGTTTAGAAACCGTTCTTGTGACACCATTCTAATATGGCACACAAGACTATATTCTATTACTTGGCTTGGTTTTTGTTCAAGCTTAAGATTAGATTGGCATCAGAAATAAATGGAAACTTCTTTCTTTGAATCCCTAGAACCTATTATGTTGGTATGAGGTTTTAGGGACTAGGTCCTTGTCCTGTTGTTTCGCATGGATTGGTTCTGGTAGTGATACCAGCTATTGATTCTTGAGTTAGAGTTGGAAAAATGATTAGTTTGCTTATAGCTTAATGTTGGTGCATATAGTTTATGAAATCTGAGGTGCTACTCCATTAGAAGATGTGCCCAAATTTTATAAGCTATTTGAGAACATTTTGGAATATATATGAGTTGTTGATGATCTCCAGGATCTATGATGCTGGTCTGAGATTCTAGTGGCTTTGGTAGAGTTTATTGTTAGACTTTATATTTTAAATTTCCTCTATGATAGGTTTACCCCACTTGGGTGATCACTAAGAGGTTTAACTTGTAAAACAACACATGCTTTTCTGTTTGATTAAGATGAACAGAATATGTGGATGTTTTATGATACTCACCACACTTGGGTGTTGTTGTTGCAAGTTATTGATATTGTGGTTGTGTGGCTAGCTTGATCTTGCTCCTCCTCCTGATACTTCCAGCTTCTGGACTTGTCCTTGATCTAGCTCTCCACCTCCTGGTCCTGGTGGCTTGATCTTGTCCTTGCTATCCACCTGATCTACCCCCTCCTTATGTCACCATCTTGGTGAGATGATCAAGGTTGTGTTTGGTTGGTGTGATCTGGTTTGGCTTTGCTAAGCTGAGTGTGTTCTTGGTGTGTAAGAATAGGGAAATGTGTTGGAGATGCCTCCCACGGCTGTGCTGAGTAGTTTTGTGTGTGTGGCCTGTTGTTGTTCTTTGTCTTTGTGACACACCATGCGATTTAATGTGTGTCTTTTGTGTCTTTGAAGGAAATATGCCCTAGAGGCAATCATAGAGATGATTATATTTCATATGTATCCATGAGTTATTGTAATGTTCCTCGAAAATCCATATCAGGCAACTTGTATCGATTGGCAATTATGTGAATTGTTTGTGAAACTCTTTACTTGTATGGTTATTTAATAGTTGTCCCTAGTCGGAATTCATGTGAGGACACACATGAATATTAGACTAGCACATCGATTGGTTGATGACTAAGTTTCACAAGTCATAGACATGGAGATGTCAAACCAATGATGTGGACACATGTTATGAACATGGGGTTGGACTGACCCAACTTGAGACTGGCAATTAGACTTGCAACTCTCTCTACACATCGTGTACGTTTTGTACTTAGACCTGAGATTGTCGCATGTACTTGAGATGTGGATCGACCTACTTTGGGGCTATCAGACGCTATTCCATAACCGGGTAGTTATAAAGGTAGCTTTCGGGTTTGTCCTAAAACATGCTGCAAGGCATGGTTAGTCAAGAAGGGATTTGCCCCTCTCTACTTGAGAGAGATATCTCTGGGCCCCTCTAGTGATCGGATCCAGAAATGCATGGTCGTGCTACATAAGGTTAAGAGTTAACCTAGTAAAGGGATTCCGAATCACAGTATCGAGAAAGAGAGGTCAGCTTGGAGCTAGACCAAATATCGTGAGGCAAAGGGAAATACATGTACTAAACCTTGTGATCGTTCTTCTGATATGATCTTTGTATGCGTTTAGGAGTTGGCACGTCTTTCTAGAGGCCGCTACCAACTATTGGCAGAATAAGTGTATTCGTGTCATGTCTATACGTATATAAACCTATAGGGTCACACACTTAAGGGGTTGGAAGCCTAATGAGGATTGGATCCGAATTAGACCAGGCTTAGGCTACTAATGGGCTGCTAATTTAGAAGCCCACTAGGGACGCCTATATAAGAGAGGGTGGGGCAAGCTGACCAGGGTTAGACCATTTCACCCAGCCGCCACACCTCACGCCTGTGTTGCACGTGTGGACCTAGCAGTCCGGCGTCTGACGCTTCCACCCTGCACGCGTGGATACCTCGGAGGTGCTGCATTTGTGGCACTTGGACGAGCCGTGCAAGGGGAGCTTCTCATGGTACGAGGACAAGGAGGAGACGTGGAACGTCTGCACTGCCTCGACGCGCTTCATCGATTCCGCAACTGCGCGTCTAGTGGTAATGCCGTGATCTACGAAAACAGTAATCCTAGTATACGCGGTAGAATTTTTTGATTTGCGCTAGTGTAGCCTACTCGTATCCCTTCATGTGCCTACTGCACCATGTGGATATGCTCTAGATATGAAAGTTACTTTTATCTGGTTACATTTACTTGTCTGGTGAATCTTGCCCCTCCTTGCTGTTTATTTGACTTATGGCTTGAATTTATGAAAGATATAGTTCTTTCATATTGGTGAAACTTGCCCCTTAAAAGATTACTCAATGATGAACTTTGAACAGTGCACCTCACTGTCAACTCTAAGAGTAAAACATTTTTTTAACCTTAACTTTCTTTCTTTTAGTTTGTGTTTGATTTGCAGGTACCAGACTTGAAGATTCAAGACTTTAGTTTAGGTTTTCTTTTCTTTCTATAGAATAGTCACTTGTCATATTTCTCTTATTCATTTGTAATCTTTATTTTATTCTTTTGTACCTTTTATTTTATTCTTTTGTAATAAAGATTGTACTATTACTCAATATATATAAAGATTATTATTTTACTATTGTAAAGATTTTTGATCATTTTCCTAAGTTACATTTTTGTAACTTATTTCTTGAATAAAATTTATGGAATAAATATTCATTTTATTGATTATGTTCTTTATTTAAAGTTTGAGCTACTAATTATCATCTCTTGACTAAATCAAAAATACTCAAACAATAATCTAAATCCTTTTGAATTATAAATCCACACTCAAGTTTAAATTCAAATTTCATTTCCCAAAACACTAATCCACAAAGATCATATCAAAGTTTATCACAATCATTCTCCAAGACTATTCCTAATCTTAAAGCATGAAAGAAACTTTGATCACTTTAGGTTTTTATTTGGCGAAAAATTTACCCACAGATTTACAGATGAATGCATGAAATTTCACAGATTCCTAAATCTACCCTTCGTTGGTTCCTAAATGCTAGGATGTTACAATTTTGAGTTGGATGTCTTTATGAAATTGTGGTATTTGTTGGAACCATCTAGCGCTCAAGGTGATAGTGTGGGGTCATCTAGATTGGGGAAGGCAGACTTTCAGGTGTGCTATTATATCCCTACCATGGATTAGAGTGTCCAACCGGATAGTAGTTAAGAGTAGTATCATGAAGAGAGGATATTTATATGAGAGAGTGTTCACTAGTGAAAGTATGACCTCTAGGCCTTGTTTCTAAGCATTGAAACACTGTTTGCATCTAGATCTATTTCATGTTTGCTTGCTTCCACCTTTGTTTCAGTTTGCCTTTAGTCTCTCCCATGTCAACAACAAGTCAGAAGCTATTTTCTGGCACCGTTACCACTCGTATTTCACTATCTCTTCGCCAAACTAGTGCACCTATACACCTGACTAGTGTATTGGGTGTGTTGGGGACACAAGAGACTTCTTGTATCTTGATTGCAGGGTTGCTTGAGAGGGAATACCTTTGACCACTTCCTCCCTGAGTTTGATAAACCTTGGGTAATCCACTTAAGGGGAACTTGCTGCTGTTCTACAAACCTCTGCACTTGGAGTCCCAACAACTGTCTACAAGAATAGAAGTGCATAGACATCAGCTAGCGGCCCAGTCGTTTCTCTAACACATATACATAACTCCATGGACTTACAAGCTCCCCTTTTATTTCACACCGACGACATCTGTAAACAAAAGAGCATTATATCAACTAGGTATATATTTATAGGTGTTGAAAGCGTTCCCTGTGACAGCATGGTTCTGCTAACTCCCAGCCTATAATTTGCAAGCATATAACTTTCATGGATAGTCACAATGGTTCAGGTTTATTAAGTGCAAGAGATAAAGTGTGCCATTAAGTTCGTGAGAGCTTTACTAACTAACTTTCTCATAACAAGCAAATATTTTATTTGGAAGAAAACAAGGCATAATGAATATGCACGAAATAGCAAATGATGCTAGTAGGTAGGTATGGTGGACACTTTTGACAATATTGGTTTTGGGGAGTTGGAAACACGAGTAGAGCTCATACTCGGTGCAAGTGAAGGTTAGCAATAGAGAGGGAGCGACAAACAAGAGAGAAATAACTGTCATAATCATGCTTGCAACAAAACAGGACTAATTATGGCATAAAAGTCATACAAGAACTCTAAGGCAAAATAAATCATTGAGGCTTACTGACTTTTGTTCAGTCATATGCATGCGTGTGCATGTGCCAAGTCGATTCAAATGAAACATTCAGAGGAGGATACCACAATATCATACCAAGTTATGAATAGAACAATGCAAACAAACATTCATATGACATGATACAAACTATTAGCAAGATGGAGCTAATCATAAGGTGCAAGAACTACTAAGCATCCATAAATAACATACACCTTACATGAACATACTAAGAATGCCCACAATGATGAGTATATGTACAAAAATAAAATAAATCGAGTTCATTACTAGCCTCTTACCACACTTCAAGTTGTATTAATATTCATTATTGCCCTTCACTTGTGTGGCTTGAATAATAACATGAAACCAAACTCCACCGAGGACTGCTGAACCCTGCAAAGAACTTCACAAAACCAAAGAAGAACAACACATATTTTTGGTGTTTTCGAATTTTTAAAGCAAGCACACAAAGCAAAAACAAACAAAGCAAAATATTTTTGGATTTTTCTTAAGGCAAACCAAAGCTAAAAAAAAAAGCAAAAAATAAAATAAACCAAGAGAAACAACGAAAATATTTTTGGTCTTTTTGTGTTTTGGGAAAGCAGGAACAAAAACCAAAAAGAAAGCGAAACATGGATATACAAAGAACCGACGAAACATGATATATAGATGAGTGTGATGTCGGTGTACCTCCCCCAAGCTTAGGATTTTGGCCTAAGTGGGGCTCAATTCTAGCCTGGTCAAAAAGGTGCGCCTCCGTACTGCGACGAAGAGGCCCCTTCGTCCTGGTACGTGCTCGAAGAAGCCCCTGTGTAATGTACAGAGTGGTCATAAGAGGGCGCGTCCCCCTGGTAGTGTCCGTGGAAACCACGAATGCGCAGCTGCTCGTCCATCTCCTCCTTGGAGCGTGACCAAGGTCCCTGGGAAATACCGAAGAAAGTGGTTTGTGGCAAAGGAATTCCCTCTCTCCCGTCAGTAAATATCATCCTGTAAACCAAACTCTCAATGGTAGAGATAGCAGTGACAAAGTGATGCGCTTTCATGGCAGCAAGATCAAGCCTCCGAGGAGCCAAAATTGTATCATTTGGATCAACAGAAAGTTCTAAAGCAGCAACTACTCCATCAATAATACCCCCATAAATGGGTCCTCTAGCAGCTAAGCGACGAGCAATGAGAGAACCAAGATTATACCTGGTTTCATTGTTGAGTGCAACAGCTAGAAAGTCCAAATGATAGTTGGAAATGTTGCTAGTGTTCTCCCTACCAAGAATACTAATGGCAAGATAATAAGCAAAATATCTGATAGCTGGGAGTTGAATATTTCTTATCTTCCCGCGCTGGTCTCTGCGGTCATCATCATTAGTTACCCCGCGGTAGAGCTCCAACAAATCAGCGGGTTGAGCTAGAATCTTCTTCACTGTCCCAACAATGCCAATACCCAAAATTTTGCAAAATTTCTTGAATGTCATGGTGATAGGACCATTACAGATTTTGAATGACACATCCATCCTGAAAGGGTTGTTAGTAAAAGAGAAACTCTCCACAAAAGTTTTGGTGAGCATAGAATATTGCTCACTCTCATCCTGCATATAATCAGTTAGTCCAACCCTTCGAACCAAAGTTAGGAAATCATTAAGAATCCCTGCAGCCTGCAAAAAGGTAAAACAAGGGAAGGTAGAAGGGTGCGCATCCCCCTCATCTCCCTCGTTGCCAAAGCGCGGCGTAATAAGATCCTGATTGTATGATGACCTATCTTGGGAGGATGATCTCTAAGGCCTTGTCCTCCTAGGTGCATCACTCTCAAACACTTCTCCAAAGGTGTGGTTGTCCATGACCCTTTTTTCTGAAATTTTTAGACAAACATCAAACCAACTAATTTCCAAGTTGATAAATGATGAGGAACTACTATAGGAACTTGCTAGAGGGCTAAACATGCATAAAAAAATGAAATCTCTAAGCATAGAACAATCATGCAAGCTCACACAACCTGTCACCTAATATGTCGGAAACATATCTATAATTTTTGATGTTCCATGCTTATTTACTATCTACTTTGCTTTGCTTTGTCTACACTTTGAGGTGTTTTTATATGTTTTCTGGTACTAACCTATTAACAAGATGCCACAGTGCCAGTTGCCTGTTTTCTTTTGTTTTCGATTCTAGAAAGGCAGAAAATCAATATTCTCGGAATTGGATGGGACAAAAGCCAAAGTCAATATTTTACCGTGGGGAACACGAACCCAAAGTACGAGACAGAGGGGAGGCGCCAGGGGGCCACACCCCCTGGTGGCACGGGCTGGGGCTAGTCGCGCCTGGGGGGTGACCACCCTGGCTGCCCCTGCCTCGCCTCTTCGCCTATAAAGACCCCCCGATGCCAAAACCCTAAGTACCTGATCAATATTCCACGAAACCCTCTGTAGCCGCCGCCACCATCGTCCCTAGACCGGGGGGATCTAAAGCTCTTCCCGGCACCCTGCCGGAGGGGAGATCATCCGGAGGCCTTCTTCTTCATAATGCCATCCTCCGGTATGAAGTGTGAGTAGTTCCACCTTGGACTACGGGTCCATGTAGTAGCTAGATGGTTGTATCTCCTCCTTTGTGCTATCATGTTTAAATCTTGTGAGCTCCGTTCATGATCAAGATATCATCTATTTGTAATCATGCATGCTATGTTTGTAGGGATCCGATGGATATTGTGATTACTATGTCAGATGGATTAATGGTTTTGTCTTATTGATTCTATCATGTCTGTGTTGTTTGAGATCTTGCATGCTCTCCGTTTCTAGTAGCTATTGTAAGATCCTTCCTTTGTAAAGGAAAAAGGATCCCTGTGATTGCAATGCTAGTCCCTGGATCATTGCTAGCATCCATAGTTTAAGATGAAGTACACAGATACAAAGGTCATTTATTACATCCATTCCAGAGATAAAACATAGTCTTTACAACTCAAGGCCATAGGCCTAATACAAGAGTTTGAATAAGTAAATAATTATAAGTCTTCATCTTCATGTGCCACAGGCAAACATGTTGAGTGTAGACTCATGACACCTAATTCTCATCAGAGTAACCTGCAACATCACAAGTTACAGCCACAGTGGGTCAATACTTTGGAATAGTATTGGCAAGTGATACCTTAGTATATTTTAAGTGGACTAGATACTATATGCAAATTTGGCTAAGTGTAGCTTGGCTTGCTTTGCTCAAAATAGGTTTTTCCTATTAGTTGAAATCACTAAGTTTTTCTTTGTCAAAACTTTTCCCAAGGTACCACCAATAGACATTGAGGTCCTTCACCCTTGTTCACCCACAAGTTTTACTTAGAAGTTGGAGTGATGAGATTCTTGATAGCTTCCATGTCTTGATGCTCAAGTTGTCCATTGCCATGGACTTGGCTAAGTACTTAGATTTTTCCATCTGTAGAGGTTGTGCACTTTCCCCACCAGACTTGGTTTCACCAAGACAGGACCTTTCAGAAGCCTTCCCTTAGTCAAATGGACGCGTTCCAACCTATCATCCCACTACCACCAACTGTCCAAATGACTAAGTTCTAGCAACCTATGTGATCCAGGCAGAGCCCATATTGCCAAGTGGCTGCACTAGAAGCTTCTCAACACTTGGCCTCTAAAATCCCTTTGTTCCTGGGTGGCTTTCCACAAGTGAGATACACAAGGTAAACCATAGCCATGGGCCTTGTGTAACCACTCAACCAAAAACCACCAATCAAGTCCCATTCCACCCAGGTGATTCATTGACTTAGTTGTTTTATTAAGAAAAACATAAGTCCATAGACTTAGAAATATTTTCATCATAGCATGTATATAAATTTTACCAACCCTTGTTTGCTACTAGCTAGGCTAAGCATGGCATAGATAGTAACTTAACTTAGAAATTCCCTAGCAATTCTACAACTACTTAGGATTTCCCAACATGGCATTTGGCAAAATAGTAACATGCAAGACTTAGCAAAAAAATTCTAATGCTTGTATGAAAATATAAGGATTGTAATATTCATGAAGTACCACTTGCCTTGGTAGTTGGGAGAGTAGCACTCTTCACAATCACAATCACTAGCACCAAAATCTACACATAGAATATAGCCACAATCACATACAAGATATATTCAACCAAAAATAAATATGCATGCATGCAAGATGCTAAGTGATGATTTTTAAAACCCAACCAAGCAAGTGCATAGTACTGAACTCTAAACAAGTCAAAACTTTGCCAAACCAAATTTTATTTAACACTAACACAAATCTTAAACAATTCATATAACTAAAATAGTCCTAAACAAGTTTCTGTAAATAAAGTCATTTTAATAGAAGCTAAACACTAAACACATTGCATGAACAGAAAGGGCTTGTTCTCCTGATTCCAACGGTATAAAATTTGCCAAAATCTAACGTGGAAATCAAAAGTTACAAGCAAATCAAATTTGGATATAAATCTGATTTCAAATTCTATTTTTAACTCAAACCCTAGCCACGCGTCGCGCTCTGATTGGCGCGTACCGTTTCGCGTCGGATCGCACTTTTGAACCGCTGGATCTAACTTAAACGCGCGGCTCAGATCTAACGTACCGCTTCATTTAAGTGATTCTATTACACGCGTTGGATCTAGATCTAACGGCTCTCGATCAAACGACCAAGTTCTGGCGGCGTGCGGCGACGGCGAGCGGTGGAGCGCTCTGTCAGTGGCGGTGCTGGCGTTCTAGGTCGCCCGGGGAGGGGAGAGTGTGCTCACCAGAATCGCAGTGACGAGGCGAAGCTCAATGTGGCGGTGGCTTGGCGAGGGGCGCTCGGAGTCATCGGGGATTCCTCGCGGAGTTAAATGGGCGTCAATGCGGCTGCTGGTCGACGTTGGCGAGGTTCTACGTCGCGCTAAGTCAAAAGGAGGGCACCGTTAGATGCGCAAGACGATGGGGATCCTAGGCGTATCAGTCAGAGGGCAAGGGGCGGCTGGTACTTACGGGGAGAGGTCGCCGGAGTTAAATGCGAAGCGGCCTGAGACCATGTCGCCACGAGAACAAGCGAGGTGTGTCGATGATGCGCAAGGAGTTGCTGAGCTTGATAGCATGAGTCATGGATGAGAGGGGACACGGTGCTCACCGGAATTCGTCGTGGTCGTCGAATGGCGGCGTCAGGCGGTTCTGAGCGACTGGTGGTGTGGAGAGGAAATTGGGTGAGGGGAAATGGTCGCAAGAGGGAGGGGCTTAAGTAGGCAGAGGCTCGACAAGAAACGCTCAGTGATTCAATGCCAATTACACCGCGGAATCAACACAGCAACAGCCAGCGGCGGTGTTCGTGCGCGGAAATTTGGGGAAGACGATGACGACGTGGATGGGCCGCTTCGTCGTGAAATAAACGAAGGGAGTGGGGTCCGGGTGTCAGCGGCTCGCTGGGTGCATCTGCGCGTGAGCGAGGGAGAGAAGGGAGCCGGGTGGGCTAAATGGGCTGCGTCTGTTGCTGGGCTCAATTCCTGGCGCCGGCCCTTTTCCATTTCCTTTCTCTTTTCTTTTTCTAAATTGAATTTCTGAAATGAGTTTCAAATGAATTCAAACTCTATTTGAATTCAAATCTTTTTGGGATTTTTGCAGTGTGCAACAATCACATTTCAGGACATAAAATCAAGTGGTCTCTCTGTTCAAGCTTGGTTCTTTTGAAATAACAAAATAAACAGTGCCATAGCACTTGATTTGCAAATGTTTTGAAAATGGTTTTGAAACCATTTTTATTTTGTAAAATTTTGTTCAAACTCTACACTCAAACCAATCAATAAAGAAGCGAACAAACTTGGTTTTTAAAACACTAAGCTCTCAAGTGAGGATGGCATCTGATTTAAGTTTGCTCACATAAAATGATAGCACTATGTGCTTCTGTTTTCTTGAAATGAGTTTGAAATTGATCTCAAATCTATATGCATGCATGAATGATATGCAATCTTTGAAATCATGAATTTAGGGATGTTACAAATCTAACCCCCTTAAGGTGAATCTAGCCCTCGAGATTCGGATTGGCTAGCAAATAGGTGAGGGTGGTCTTTCCGAAGATCATCTTCTCTTTCCCATGTTGCTTCCTCTTCGGAATGATGATTCCACTGCACTTTGCAGAACTTGATAGTCTTAGTCCTTGTGACTCTTTCTACAGTCTCAAGAATTTTGATAGGTTTCTCTTCATAAGTGAGATCACTTTCTAGTTGAACCTCCTCCAAAGGTATAGTATCCTTCAAAGAAGTTTCTTCCATTTCTGGATGACATTTCTTAAGTTGACTCACATGAAACACATTATGGACAAAGCGGAGATTACGGTTCAATTTCATAGGCAACTTCTCCTTTGCGACTCAGAATCTTGAATGAACCAACATATCTTGGTGCCAATTTTCCTTTGACTCCGAATCTCTTCACTCCACAAAGTGGTGACACTCTAAGATAGGCTCTATCACCAACTTCGTAGGTGACTTCTCTACGCTTAGGATCTGCGTAGCTTTTCTGTTGGGACTGTGCTATCTTCAACCTGTCCTTAACCAATTTGACCTTCTCTTCGGCTTCTTTGATAAGATCTGGCCCGAATAAACTTCTTTCTCCCACACCATTCCACAACATGGGGTGGTACACTTTCTTCCGTAGAGAAACTCAAATGGTGCCATCTTAATACTGGCTTGATAGCTGTTGTTATAAGAAAATTCTGCGTAAGGCAGACTTTCATCCCAACTGGCTCCATAGTCTAGGGCACATGCCCTCAACATGTCTTCAAGAACCTGACTAGTCCTTTCTGTTTGTCCATCGGTTTGAGGATGAAAAGCAGTACTGAATTCCAACCTTGTTCCCAATGATTCATGTAACTGTCTCCAAAAATGGGAAGTGAATTGGGTTCCCCTATCAGATACAATACTCTTGGGCACACCATGTAGACATACAATTCTACTCATGTAAATTTTGGCTAGCTTAGCACTTGTATAGGTTGTCTTCACGGGTATGAAATGAGCCACTTTAGTTAGGCGATCCACTACCACCCATATGGAATCATACCCTGACCTGGTCCTTGGTAATCCGGTAATGAAATCCATACCAATCTTGTCCCACTTCCAATCAGGAATAGGTAGTGGTTGAAGCAAACCTGCTGGTTTTATGCTCGCTTTCACTACACACATCACACAAAGCAATATGTTCGGTGATGTCCTTCTTGAGATTATTCCACCAAAATCTTTCTTTCATGTCCATGTACATTTTGGTGTTACCCGGATGAATAGAATACGGAGAGTTGTGTGCTTCCTGCAAAATCAGTTTCCGCAATTCCGGGTCTTGTGGAACACAGATACGTTTCCCATGCCATAAAGTACCCTATTCATCTTCCTAGAACCCTTTGGCTTTTCCTTTGCCAATCTTTTCTTTAATCTCTTCGATTTCTTTATCAATCTTCTGGGCTTCTTTGATCTTGTCCAACAAAGTGGGTTGAACATCCAAAGACATGAGATGTCCTTCAGGCACAATCTCCAATCTAAGTTTTCTAAATTGGGTACACAGATCATCCGACAATTCTCCTTTGGTGAGGCCATTCACAAACACCTTATGACTTAGAGCATCTGCTACAACATTTGCTTTACCGGGGTGCTATTGCAAACTTAAGTCATAGTCCTTGATAAGCTCTAACCATCTTCTTTGTCTCATATTGATTTCCTTCTGGGTGAAGATATACTTCAAACTTTTGTGATCTGTGAACACTTCACAACGCTTTCCCAAAAGATAGTGTCTCCATGTTTTGAGTGCATGGACGACAGAGGCTAACTCTAAATCATGAGTAGGATAGTTCACTTCATGAGTTTTGAGTTGTCTCGAGGCATAAGCCACAACTTTACCGTCTTGCATAAGTACTGCACCCAATCCTTGATGAGATGCATCACAATATACTTGGAAATCCTTTTCCAAATCTGGCAGACACCAGACTGGTGCTGTCACAAGTCTCTTCTTCAACTCCTGAAAGCTAAGTTCACAACCTTCAGACCAAGCAAACTTCTTGTCTTTCTTTAGCAATTCAGTCATGGGCTTAGCTACCTTTGAGAAATTCTCAATGAACCTTCTGTAGTAACCTGCTAAGCCAAGGAAACTACGAACTTCCTTCACTGACTTGGGAGATTCCCATTCAGTCACAGCTGAAACTTTAGCAGGATCAACTGCTACACCATACTTTGTCATAACATGTCCAAGAAAACCAACTTCCTCCAACCAGAACTCACACTTGCTGAATTTGGCATAAAGTTTATGCTCTCTTAATTTCTCAAGTATCAAACGCAAATGTCCTTCATGCTCTTCTTTGCTCTTGGAGTAGACTAAGATGTCATCGATGAAAACAACAACAAACTTGTCAAGGAATTCCATGAACACCTTGTTCATCATATTCATGAAGTATGCTGGAGCATTGGTTAAACCAAAAGGCATTACGGTATACTCGTACAATCCATACCTTGTAGTGAATGCTGTTTTTGGTATGTATTGTTCTCTTATCTTGAGTTGGAAATAGCCTGACCGGAGATCAATCTTTGAAAACACACATGATCCTTCTAGCTGATCAAACAAGTCATTGATTCTAGGCAAAGGGTATTTGTTCTTGATAGTTACCTCGTTGAGTGAACGGTAATCTATGCATAATCTTTGACTTCTATCTTTCTTCTCCACAAACAAGACTGGGGCTCCCCAAGACGAAGAACTTGGTTGAATGAATCCTTTCTGCAACTATTCTCCAAGTTGTTTCTTGAGTTATTTCAGTTCATCAACTGACATTTTGTACGGCCTCTTTGCTATTGGTCCAGCCCTTGGTACCAAATCTATCAGAAACTCCACATCCCTATCTGGTGGCGTTCCCGGCAATTCATCCGGAAACACATCCGGATACTCACTCACAATTGGCACACTGTCCATGCTAACCCCCTTAAGAGAATTAAGCATACTCCTTTTTGCTTCAAAGCTGGTCTTGAATCTAATCCTTTTATTTTCTGGAGTTGTGAGTGAGACAGTATGGTTGGCACAATCTATCACTCCTTTGTACTTAGTCATCGAGTCCATTCCCAATATGACATCCAATCCTTGGGAGTTTAGAATTATCAAGTTAACGGGAAACTTATACTTCCCAAATTCTATGACTAGATCATGACACCCTGAATTCACTATCATTTCTCCACCAGGAGAACTTACTCTTATAGGACACCCAATAGTTTCTACCGGTAGTTCATTTCTTTCAACAAATGCTCTTGATATGAATGAATGAGATGCACCAGTATCAAAGAGTACAAATGCTGGAATAGAATTGAGTCTGAACTTACCAGCAACAACATCAGGCTCCTCATAGACCTCCTCCACATTAATGTGGTTAACTTGTCCCTTCTGAAAAGGGTTGGGCTTGTTGGGTCCTTCAACTTTCTTTTCTGGGCATTCATTTGCATAATGCCCCATCTTCTTGCATTTGAAGCATTCAACCTGACTGATGTCCCTCTTAACAGGCTGACTTCCACTTCCACTTCCATTACCACTGTGGTGGTTCTTATGTCCACTCTTGTGGTTCTTGTACTTGTCGTTGTCATGACTGCGATGATGCTTGTTGTCATGACGGTTGTGGTTGTGGTGCTTGTTGAATTTCCCATGCTTGTGGGATCCTGAGCTTCCGCTGTCATCATAATGAGATCGTTTGTGAGACGATCCCGAGCTGTGCTTGTCGGAGTGCTTCCTCTTTCTACTCTCAACTTGCTTTATTTTGTTCTCCAAAATAGCAGCCTTGTCATAGAGCGACTGATAAGTGGGAACATATGCCACAGCCAATTGCAGATTCAGCTCATCATTCAAGCCTTCAAGAATTTTTTCCTTTCTCTTGGCATCCGTGTCAACTTCATCCGGTGCATAACACGCCAGATTGTTGAACTCCTCAATGTATTCAATACCGCTAAGGCGCCGCTTGATTGTGGAACTCTTTCTTTTTCGACTCATCACTCGATGAGATATGAGCGATCTGAAGCCATCTTCAAAGATAGCCCATGTCACTTCATCTATGGGGTGGTGATCGGAAGTTGTCTCACCAAGTGGCGGTGGCACTTCCAGTAGACAATGTCTTTATCTCGACCTTTTCAGCATCGATGTTACCCACGCTACCAAGTCCTTGTTTACTGAGCGTAGCCAGTCATTGGCTACCATGGGATCAGTCGTTCCTGAGAACTTTGCTGGCCTCAACCTCAAGAACCTAGTGAGCATATCAAAGCCCGGAGGGTTGTTGTTGTTATTGTTGTTGTTGTTGTTTTGGTTCTGGATGAATGTTGTCATCATCTGCATCAGCTGAGTTTGGGCAGTCATCATTTGCTGCATTTCTAGAGTGATGTTGTTGTTGTTGTTGTTGTTGTTGGGGTTGGGGTTTGCGCGACGGGGAGGCATCTGTGGTTTGTTCAAATAGAGATAAGAATGAGATACCCATAAATGCTTTCATGCACAATAAATCACATAAGCAAACACAAGATTGCAACACAAGATAAAAGTTCAACAACAAGATAACAAGTTCACAAAGTAAAACACACAAGTAACAAGCCATCCACATGTCGGATGGTCCAATAACAAGTTCTCAATAACAAGTACGATAATAAAAGATAAACGAGTAGTCAAGTCTACTCATCAACATCAATCTCCTCCTCGACAAACGTAAGACCTGTGTTCTCCATCACGGTCTTGTTCTCCTAGATGCTAGTGGTCAAAGTCTCTATCTTGGCCTTGAGAGCCCTCTTCTGGGAACGAAGCCTCTCTATCACTGTCTGCTGCTGCTCTAGCTCGAAGTCCTTGGACTGCAGTTCTTCAGTCATGTCCCGGATCTTCTTGTTCCTATCCTGGACACGCTTCTCCTGACTCTTGAACTTCCTGTCCTGGGTCTCGAACTTCGCCTCCATTTCCTTGATTATCTCGTCTTGCTGCGCGAAGAGCTTGTCCTTCTCGCGTAGCTGCACCCAGAGCTCGTCATTGCTGAGCATGACATTGGTCCTGTCAGTGTCCACGTGCCTAATGAGAGACTCTAAGTCCTGGAGGTACAGGCGTATCGGCTCTGCCGCGTCCCTCGAATCGTCCTCGAAGTCGATGGACTCTCCATCCTCATCACGTCTTCCGAAGACGTGGAAGTGGGTGCCTCTAACCTGTCGGGAGTGTCGCCCTAGCATACGTCCTATCAGATCCTGCATCACTACCTCAATGCCTCTCTCCCTGTCATCGTGCATGAGCTTGAAAACAATGGCCTCCGTAGTAGGCTCCGTCTGGCGTCCGGGCTGGTTGACCTTGAAGCCCCAGAGGTCCTTCCTCTCAAACTTGGTGAGGGGATGCACCATGATGGTGGGAAGAGGGAGATTGAGCAAAGTAGTAAGCTCAACGATACGAGGACCAAAGCGGGTAACCTGGAACTCCTCAACAAAGTCATGGTAATAGGCATCTATTTATAAGATAGAAAAGTTAGAACAACACAATTCAAGATAAAGCTAAAGACAAAACATCACATACATATCCTTGGAAAGCAAAACACACAAGTCATGCATACATGAAACCATTACAACAACCAAGGTTCAAACTTATTTTAAAGTAACATTTTGGAAAATAAGGTGATAGGTGGTGGTCCAACTAATGAAGTACGTTTACAATCCTATCTCACTGGATCTGTTGGCTAACACAATGTTTCTAGAAGCAATCAGCCTATCTTCAGGGCCGTCTCCAGAAATTCGGGGCCCCGGTGCAGTATGCCAAATGAGGCCTTACAATTTAAAAAATAAAATAAAATAACTAATATAATTAAAGCATATTTGCAGGTTATAATACTAGATATTAATGTCAAAAGAGTAAAAAAACAATGAACTAACCTTGTATTTTACTGAAAAACGTCTAGAGTTTATGAATTCCTTCACAGGAGATCTTTCAAGAGCACCGACTAAGGTGCTGCTTCTAATCTTTTTGTTCGTATGCTTTTCACACCAGAATCCTCGAAACAGGCATTACGCCCAGCTTTATAAATAAAGTAACCAACATCCAGAGTACAGTACAGTCACAGACGCCCAGGCGTCACAAGGAAAGAAAAAAGGTCCGCTGGGGCCACAACACAAACTGCCCAAAAAAGGAAGAAGAAAAAAAGCAGGGGGGGAGGGGGGGCGACAAAGAGACTACGAAGCCCCGGACGAACTAGCAGGAGCCGCAAAGCGTTGCGCCGACGCCCGAAGAGCCTGCAAGATGTCGTCCACCCGCTCCCGGTCACGCTGTCTGGAGAGAGGGTACCACTGCTGGAGGTGGGCAAGCAAAGAAAACACAGAGTCAGAAGCCCGGCGGGGAAAGATCCGCTCAATCACCACCTTATTTCTAATCTTCCAAAGGGTCCAGGTTAATGCCGCAAACACCAGCCAGAAGAGGTGGCGCCTTCCTCCGGTGCGGTTAGCCTCCGTCTCTAGGAATTCGCCGAGGTCCTGGGCCTGCCAGGCCCAGGCTTCCGGATGAAGTTCCACAGAAACCGAGCGGCAGGGCACGTGAACATTATGTGGGTGCACGACTCAGGGACCCCACATAACGGACACAACCCATTTCCTGGACCGCAACGCTTGGAGACCTCCGTTCCCGAGGGAAGACGGTCCCGGAGCAATTGCCAAAGGAAGATACGGATACTCAGAGGGAGAGGAGACTTCCACAAGTGGGAGGTCCAAGGGAGCTCCGGGCCCTGGAAGAGGGACCGGTAAGCCGAACCAACCGCAAACGCTCCCGAGGGAGACTGGACCCAAGCCACCTTATCAGAGAGGGATAAGGGCAGGGATCCCCGCATCCTCACAAAGTCAGCCGCCTCGGCGTCGTTAAAGGTCCTCCGGAACAGGATGTTCCATTGGTCCTCTCGGAACGCGTCGGCGACTAATATCGTGGGGGCTGCGCAGATAGCAAATAACGCCGCGAACTCCTGGGACAGGGGGGCCCCTAGAATCCAGGGGTCCAGCCAGAATAGGACTCCCTGCCCATCGCCTACCTCAAAACGAGAACCACGTCAAAAAAGGTGCTTGATGTCTTGAATGGCCCGCCAAAACTGTGAACCCTCCTGACGGTCACACGCCAGCAGGGGGCGACCCCGGAGGTACTTGTCCTTGATTAACTGGAGCCAAAGGCCCCCCTCGTCGCGAAGCACCCGCCAAACCCACTTAAGGAGCAGGGCGATATTGAAGCGGCGCGAGTCAATAATCCCTAGGCCCCCAAGAGTTTTGGGGGCGCAAATGTCTGCCCATTTCACCATATGGTATTTCTGGTGCCCATCTCCAGCGACCCAAAAGAATCTAGACAACTCTTTAGCCAAGTCTGCATGGATTCCTTCAGGAAGCAGATATAGGCCCATCTGGTAAGTGGTGAGGCTGGACAGGCAGGAGTTAATCAGAACAGTCTTGGACCCCTTGGTCGTGAGCCGGGCACGCCATGGCTCGGCTTTCGGTGCGAGACCATGGGGGCGAGATCCCTGATCAACACCCGAGAGTCCCTCATGGGAAAGCCCAGGTAGGTGATGGGGAAGACCGCCAACCGGCAATTAAGGCGGTCTGCAATCAACTGCTTCTCCTCCTCCGGGAATCCAAGTATCATGACTTCGCTCTTGTCAAAGTTGATCTTGAGCCCAGACATCGACTCAAAGCACAAAAGCATGAACTTGAGGTTAATAATGTCAAGTTCCGACCCCTGGACCATGATCATCGTATCGTCCGCATACTGGAGGTGGGTGACCCCACCTCCGGGGATTAGATGCCCCACCATCCCAGAAAGGTGGCCAGCGACCTTGGCCTTCTCCAAGATCTCTGCAAGGGCATCCACCGCGGAGTTGAAGAGAAGGGGCGACAACGGGTCCCCTTGTCTCACTCCACAGGAGGGTCTGAAATAGGGACCCACCTCCCCATTGATACTAATAGCCGTACTACCGCTCATCACGAACTGCATGATCCACGAGACCACCCTCTCCTCAAAGCCCCTCCGCTCTAGGACCTATCTCAGGAATGACCAGTCTAGCTTATCATAAGCCTTCTGGAAGTCAAGCTTGAGGAACGCCCCTTTCTGATGGCGTACCTTAACCTCATGAATAATCTCATGGAGGGCAAGTACACCATCATGAATCAAGCGTCCCTTGAGGAAGGCAAGCTGAAGTGGGCGAGTCAAGCGTTCCATGACCGGAGCGAGGCGGATAGCGCAGACCTTGGCAAAAATCCTCTGGATGACATTGATTACCGTGATGGTCCGAAATTGGCGAATATCCGTGGCCCCCACTATCTTGGGGATCAGGGTAATCACACCGAAATTCAGCCGAGGCATGACAAGAGTCCCCGTGTAGAACTCCTGAAACATGCGCATAATCACAGGGCACAGCTGATCCCAAAAGGATTGGAAGAACACTATCGGGAGCCCATCTGGCCCTGGCGCCGAGTTGGACTTCATAGCTTTGATAGCCGCGGCGACCTCAGACTGGAGAAAAGGGAGGTTCAGCTCCAGATTCTCCTCCGCGGTCACCCTGGCATCCTCAGCCCAGAAGTCCGCCTCCAGCGCCAGACCCGAGGAGGGGGCAGCCAAGAAAAGTTCCCGGTAGAACGCATAAATATGGGCCGCAATGTCTCTCTGGTCCTCCAGAAGAGCGTCATCGGCCCAGAGGCAGGGGATAGAACACTTCCGACGCCTTCCATTCGCGATGGCATGGAAATAGGCCGTGTTGGATTCCCCCTGGATAGTCCAGTTCTGGCGGCTCCGCTGTCGCCAGAACGCCTCCTCCCCCTTATAGATCTCCATAATGGAGGTCTCGAGGGAGTACCTACGGGACCAGTCGTCCGCCGACAGCCCCACCCGGTCAGCCTCCCGGTCAAGCACCTGGATCTCCTGAAGGATGGCCTCCTTCTGGCCTCGGATGGCCGAACCCAGGTTCGCCCCCCAGCCTCACATGAATTGGCGTGACATCAAGGCACAATGGTGCCAGACATCAACCGCACAGAAGACATGGGGCAGAGAGGACTCAGCCTCCACCCACCTCGACCGAACCGCCTCCATAAAACCCCGCTGCCAAAGCCAAAGGTTTTCAAAGTGGAAGCGGTTAGATCTTGGCGGGGGGCCTCCTCCTGAGGAAAGGAGGAGGGGGGTATGGTCCGAGCCCACCCTGGTGACCGCATGGAGCGAACACAGGGGGAAGGCCAGCTCCCAGTCCACGGAGACAAAGACCCGGTCAAGAACGCATCGCACCGGGTCAAGGCGATTATTGGTCCAGGTGAATCTCGCACCAGCCCGAGAGATCTCCCTAAGCGCCAAGTCCGCGATGCAATCATTGAACATACGAATCCTATGGAGATCCACGTTCGCCGAGCTCTTGTCCGCGGCAGAGCGAATCAAGTTGAAGTCCCCTGCCACAATGACGGGGGTCTCCGTACGCTCCACCTTGGCCTTGAGCTCAAGCAGAAACTCCTGGGATCTCCTATGGTCCGCGGGGCCATAAACAATGATGACCTCCCATTTGAGGCGAGACTGTTTATGGGTGAGTGCCATGCTCACAAAGAAATCCCCGCGGTCCATATCCTCAACCTCGAAGGTCTCCTCCTTAACCCCAAGGAGAATACCGCCCGAGTGGCCAGAGGCCGGGAGCCAAGTCCAGGAGAACTTATGCCTAGACAAAGCCTCTAGCTCCAGCGGAGAGAAATCCTGGCGAATGGTCTCCTGAAGGCCCACAATATCCACATCTTCTTGGCGCAGGTATTCCTTGATTTGGCGGCGGCGGCCGTCCTGACCAAACCCCTGGATGTTCCAAATGAACACCCGGAACGCCCGGAGAAGGTCCATATGGACGATCACTCGGGGGCGGCCCCCTTACCGGGGGCGGAGCGGGAACGGGTGGAGGAACCGGAACGAGACGGGGCCTTAGGAGGCCGCCCCCGAGGTCTCCCAGGAGCGGGGGTTCTCAGGGGTGGCTGGCAGTCATCAGGGCCAAGAGGTGGCACCGAGCTGGACCCGGGCTTCGAGGAACCAGGTCCTGCCAGTATGAGGGCCCGTTCCCGCTCCCGAGCGTCGCGCGCCCGGGCAGCGACGATCTGGCCCTCATACACCTCTCGAGCCTTGATAGCCGCGACCTGCTCCATCCGAGGCCCCTTCTCGCCTCGGAACACTATGCCACAGTCAGCGGCCACAGACGCCAGGTGATCCAAAGCAACCTCCTCCAGAGCCAAAAACCTGGAAACCGAAGACAAACCAGAGCAGGGAGGGGGATGGGGAGGGGGAGGGGGAGGGCGGGACATACTAGGAAACTCGTCGCGCGCAGTCACCCTCAGAGTCGCCCGCTCCACGATCGTCGGCTCCGGGCCCACGCCCCCACCGCGAGCCTCGGCCAGGCGCACACTGTGGCGAGACGGGGGAGGAGGAGGGTGACGGGGGCCTCTGGCCCGGCGCGCCCTAGTACCCGGACCGGGAGTGGCGAGATCTCCCGCGTCCGGGTCACCAGCGGCAAGGTCCGGCGTGTCCGGCGCGAGGGAGTAGCACACCAGCCCCGGGGAGCGGGGGGACGACTGAGGGCAGACGACCATCCCCACACTACCCGAGGTGAGCTCCGGCGACGAGGCGAGGGTGGTGGGCGGCGGGGAACCCTCATTGCTCCCCCTGGGACCCCCTCGAGAGAACAACTGGGCCTGGCCAATGTTGGAGCCGTATTGACCGATGTCGAAGGCGATAGGCTCCAGCAGGGGCGGGCGGGAGCAGCGCGGGGGGACATCTCCCAGGAGCTTCGCCGGAGCACTCCGGGGAAGCGGCAGGCGATCCGGGGCGAAGGGAGCCAACCCGCCAGCCGCGCGGCCCGGCACCTCCCCACCCGCCTGAGGACGCGAGGGAGGGGGAGCTGGGACCACCGAGGCCGGCGACTTGGGATCGCCCAGAGAGGCCTCCCCGAGTGAGTCCTCATCAGACCCCCCATTCCCCCGGCCCGCCCCCTGGTCATCATCCTGAGGTGGGAACAGGGAAGGGGAGCTCGGGCTAGCCGGTGCGGGGGGGGGGGGGGTCCGTCGAGCTCCAACAGCAGGTCCCGACCCGCCCGATCAAAGAAGACGCGCTCAATGGTCACCGGGAACACCGTGGGGTCAGGGCACAGGATGCGGATGCGGATCGCCCCGTGACCGACAAGGGAGCGCGGGTCCACCTCCAGGCATTTGCCCACTGTCTGCGCCACGAGGGAGACCACGTCAGCCCGACGAGCCTCCGGGGGGACTCCGGCCAGGCGGATCCACACCTCCGACAGCGTGGCAGAGACTCCCTGGTCCGCGGACGAAGGTCTGATCAGCACCTACAGCTAGTGGAGCGGCAGGGTGAAGGAGGCGCCGATGGCACACATCCGCAGGGTCGCCACTAAGGGGAAGGACACGGCAAACACAGTAGGGGAAATCCTCCGTACCGGCCACCCGTGTCCCGGGAGAACCTCACAGAACTCCTGGTGGATCAGCTCCTCCGTCACCTCGATCTGAACTGGGGGGTCCTGCTCGAGAAGCGTCACCGTCGCCAGGGTCTCGGGAACGGCCATCTGTACCCCACCCAGATCGATGTAGTAGAAGCCGCCGTTGACCCCGTGACCGTAGTATTCAAGACATTCCCGAGCCAGGCGGGGAGGAAGGGAGGAGGCCCCCCCACCGGAGCAGCGGATGTCGGCAGAGCAGAGGAGGGCTTCTTCTTCTTCTTCTTCAGAGCAACCACGGGGGGCGCGGCCGCCCCGGGGCGCGGCGGGGACGGCAGACCACCGCGGGGCGTAGGGGCCTCGCGCCAGTTAGCCACATCAGCGCGGCCAGGGGCCCTATGGGACCCGCGCCTCTCCCTCTCGGCAATGCCAGTGACTCACCAGGTGACCCTGGCGAGGGGCCTCCCGCGAGGCAGGAGCGGCTCCTGGGCACGACGCTGCTGCCTGGGGGCGAGCGCGACGATCGGCGAGCACCCTGGCCCCGCGCCCAAGGCGGGAACCTCGGCAGATAGTGATCTGCAGGTTCCCTGTGCCCCCTGGCCGGGGCCTGGTGCGGCGGGGAGGGGAGACGGGAGCCGCTCCGGCCGCGGGACAGGGAGGACAGACGAGGGGGAGGCGAGGGACGGCGACGCGGGGAGGACTCGCGGTGGGGAGACGCGCCGCCGCAGCGGGGGGAGGGACTGCGCGGGCGCTTCGAGGCCATGAGAGCCTCCTTGAAGGAGCGGCCGAGCCCAGGGAGGGCGCAGCCGGAGGAGGATGCGGAAGGGGACGGCGGGGGAGGGGGCGACGGCGACTGGAGAAGGTCAGAGGGGGCGGCAGCGCGGGGAGTGGGAGACGAGGTCGACCCCTGGGGGTGAGGCTGAGGGGATATGAGGGACGGCCAGTCCGTGGGCCGTGGGGCAGGCCTAGGCCCAGCCCGAGCCCGGGGACCGCAGGCAGGCCGAGGCCCACCCGAGGCCCGCCAACCTCTAGCCGGGAGGCCCACCCACAGGCTCCCCCTCGCCCCACGCTCCCGCACGGGGAGGTTCGAGCCAGCGCTCCACCTCGGGACACCACCACCGTCGGCGTCGGGGACACCCCTGCACGGCCGCTTCCCGTCCCCTGCGCTCCGGGCATGGGAGAGAAACTCCCCTAGCACCGGCCGGTGCAGGACAGAGATGCACCGGGGGGTGGGCACCCCCCTTGCCGGCGCGACGACGTCCCATTCCGCTGGGACCGGCGATGAAGGCGACTCCCGCAACTGGAGCTCCTCACACGCCATCTCCGCGACCTCCTCAACGCCCCCCATCTCGCACCAGAATCGCATTTTCTATTTCTAGAAGACATGATTGTTCTAAATAAAAAAGTAGAATATAACAAATTCAAACAACACATGAATTACCCGCAAGCAATCACACTACATGAATTTTCGTCCGCAAGATTAGATAATAGGACATGAAACCTTGCTCACCTGATCTGCCTTGATTTGGAGTATAGAACTACCGGACTGGAACGAGATTGGCAAAACCAAAACAGGTCCGTGTGTATGGGCCAGAGGCAGAGGGCGACCGGCGCTTGGCTTGATAGATGCTGGGCATGGCAAGATGGCCTCTGGGGTAGTCGCCTGGAGCTTTTTTTGATCGTGTTCTGTGGTTGTGGAGGATTGTATTCGGCCTCTAGTTCAGTTCCTTTGATCGATCGGGATTGTATTCGGCCGATCTAGAAACCTACGGCGTGCATCAGATACGTGATTGGAGAGGAGTATTTGTCGTTTCAGTACTGGATTTAGTCATGGGCTACAGCTGGGCCATTACGGAAACTAAGGCTAGGAGAATTTGGCTGGGAAAGGAGACGTAGTGAAGGCTGGGCTGGGATTTGGGGCCCCTAAATTTTGGGGGCCCTGTGCGGTCGCCCAGCCCGCACTGCCCCTTGGACGGGCCTGCCTATCTTGCTCACATGATTCCATCACTAAGTCTATAATGTCTCCTCTTAAGGTTTGGTTGGTAGCCTCCAACTCTTGGGTATGTTCCTTCTCTTTCTTCAAGTCTTTTTGGAGGTTGAGCATCGTGCACTTGACTCTAGCACTAAGTTCTTTGATAGTCCTCCAAGCTTCATCTCTAGCAGAATCATGTTTCCTTGTGGTTGTCTTCCTTGTTTTTGTACAAGTGAAGTTGCACCCACCAGTACTCAACTCCTTCATCCATCACAGGAAAGCCTTTGTACACAGCTGCACCATGTATTTCCATTGCCACCATGAGGTCCTTGAGAGCTTTAGGAAATTCTGTCTCACAATCCAAAGTCATGGTCATGAGTGGTCCTTTCCTTACGGCTTCGTTGATGGAATTCATCTACAAATAGAGATGAGAGAGAAGATTAGAAAAGTTTACGAGAAGAATAGACAAGTGTAAAAGTAGTTGAAATTTTTTCCTTAGTGGTTTCCAATCCTAGGGTCATAATCCTACAGGCAACACAGTGCTCTGATACCATCTGTAAGATCCCTCCTTTGTAAAGGAAAAAGGATCCCTGTGATTGTAATGCTAGTCCCTAGATCATTGCTAGCATCCACAGTTTAAGATGAAGTACACAGATACAAAGGTCATTTATTACATCCATTCCAGAGATAAAACATAGTCTTTACAACTCAAGGCCACAGGCCTAATACAAGAGTTTGAATAAGTAAATAATTATAAGTCTTCATCTTCATGTGCCACAGGCAAACATGTTGAGTGTAGACTCATGACACCTAATCCTCATCAGAGTAACCTGCAACATCACAAGTTACAGCCACAGTGGGTCAATACTTTGGAATAGTATTGGCAAGTGATACCTTAGTATATTTTAAGTGGACTAGATACTATATGCAAATTTGGCTAAGTGTAGCTTGGCTTGCTTTGCTCAAAATAGGTTTTTCCTATTAGTTGAAATCACTAAGTTTTTCTTTGTCAAAACTTTTCCCAAGGTACCACCAATATACGTTGAGGTCCTTCACCCTTGTTCACCCACAAGTTTTACTTAGAAGTTGGAGTGATGAGATTCTTGATAGCTTCCATGTCTTGATGCTCAAGTTGTCCATTGCCATGGACTTGGCTAAGTACTTAGATTTTTCCATCTGCAGAGGTTGTGCACTTTCCCCACCAGACTTGGTTTCACCAAGACAGGACCTTTCAGAAGCCTTCCCTTAGTCAAATGGACGCGTTCCAACCTATCATCCCACTACCACCAACTGTCCAAATGACTAAGTTCTAGCAACCTATGTGATCCAGGCAGAGCCCATATTGCCAAGTGGCTGCACTAGAAGCTTCTCAACACTTGGCCTCTAAAATCCCTTTGTTCCTGGGTGGCTTTCCACAAGTGAGATACACAAGGTAAACCATAGCCATGGGACTTGTGTAACCACTCAACCAAAAACCACCAATCAAGTCCCATTCCACCCAGGTGATTCATTGACTTAGTTGTTTTATTAAGAAAAACATAAGTCCATAGACTTAGAAATATTTTCATCATAGCATGTATATAAATTTTACCAACCCTTGTTTGCTACTAGCTAGGCTAAGCATGGCATAGATAGTAACTTAACTTAGAAATTCCCTAGAAATTATACAACTACTTAGGATTTCCCAACGTGGCATTTGGCAAAATAGTAACATGCAAGACTTAGCAAAAAAAATTCTAATGCTTGTATGAAAATATAGGGATTGTAATATTCATGAAGTACCACTTGCCTTGGTAGTTGGGAGAGTAGCACTCTTCACAATCACAATCACTAGCACCAAAATCTACACATAGAATATAGCCACAATCACATACAAGATATATTCAACCAAAAATAAATATGCATGCATGCAAGATGCTAAGTGATGATTTTTAAAACCCAACCAAGCAAGTGCATAGTACTGAACTCTAAACAAGTCAAAACTTTGCCAAACCAAATTTTATTTAACACTAACACAAATCTTAAACAATTCATATAACTAAAATAGTCCTAAACAAGTTTCTGTAAATAAATTCATTTTAACAGAAGATAAACACTAAACACATTGCATGAACAGAAAGGGCTTGTTCTCCTGATTCCAACGGTATAAAATTTGCCAAAATCTAACGTGGAAATCAAAAGTTAAAAGCAAATCAAATTTGGATATAAATCTGATTTCAAATTCTGTTTTTAACTCAAACCCTAGCCACGCGTCAAGGCCTCGATTAAGCGTACCGCTGCACTCGCGTCGGATCACACTTCTGAACCGCTGGATCTAACTTAAACGCGCGGCTCAGATCTAACGTACCGCTTCATTTAAGTGATTCTATTACACGCGTTGGATCTAGATCTAACGGCTCTCGATGAAACGACCAAGTTCTGGCGGTAGCGGCAGGCGCTCGTCTGTGGCGGTGCCGGGCGTTTCTAGGTCGCCTGGGAGGAGAGTGCTCACCAGAATCGCAGGACGAGGCGAAGCTCAATGTGGCGGTGGCTTGGCGAGGCGCTTGAGTCGGGGATTCTCGCCGGAGTTCGTGGACGCACGTTGCAGGCTGCTGGTCGACGTTGGCAAGGTTCTGCATCGCGCTAAGTCAAAAGGAGGGCACCGTTAGATGCGCAAGACGATGGGGATCCTAGGCGTATCAGTCAGAGGGCAAGGGGCGGCTGGTACTTACGGGGAGAGGTCGCCGGAGTTCGTGCAGAGAGCGGTGGCGCTCGGTTGAAGTCGCTGCCGAGGCTACAGACCATGCGAGAAAAAACGGGGTGTGTCAGTAGATGCGCAAGGAGTTGCTGAGCTTGATAGCATGAGTCATGGACAGAGGGGGACATGGTGCTCACCGTAATTCGTCGGTGAGGTCGTCGGAACAGCGGCAGCATCGGGCGGTTTGCGAGCAGCCTGGTGGCGTGGAGAGGAAATTGGGTGAGGGGAAATGGCCACGAGAGGGAGGGGCTTAAGTAGGCAGAGGCTCGACAAGAAACGCTCAGTGATTCAATGCCAATTACACCGCGGAATCAACGCAGCAATGGCTGTGGCGGTGTTCGTCTTGAAATTTGAAGACGATGGCGAGCGGTGACGTGAAACGAATGTAATGTAGGGAGGGGGTCCGGTGTCGCTGGCTCATTGGGTGCATCTCAAGGCTGAGCGAGGGAGAGAAGGGAGCCGGGTGGGCTAAATGGGCTGCGTCTGTTGCTGGGCCCAATTCCTGGCGCCGGCCCTTTTCCATTTCCTTTCTCTTTTCTTTTTCTAAATTGAATTTCTGAAATGAGTTTCAAATGAATTCAAACTCTATTTGAATTCAAATCTTTTTGGGATTTTTGCAGTGTGCAACAATCACATTTTAGGACATAAAATCAAGTGGTCTCTCTGTTCAAGCTTGGTTCTTTTGAAATAACAAAATAAACAGTGCCATAGCACTTGATTTGCAAATGTTTTGAAAATGGTTTTGAAACCATTTTTATTTTGTAAAATTTTGTTCAAACTCTACACTCAAACCAATCAATAAAGAAGCAAACAAACTTGGTTTTTAAAACACTAAGCTCTCAAGTGAGGATGGCATCTGATTTAAGTTTGCTCACATAAAATGATAGCACTATGTGCTTCTGTTTTCTTGAAATGAGTTTGAAATTGATCTCAAATCTATATGCATGCATGAATGATATGCAATCTTTGAAATCATGAATTTAGGGATGTTACAGCTATCTTGGCCAAGTAGATGACAGTGACTCTAAGAGGGGGTATTTATGCTCGATAGTGGGTTCATGCCTCTATTTAATCTAAGGGAAGTGACAGAAATCTCTAAGGTTGTAGATGTGTTGTTGCCACTAGGGAGAAAACAACGGTCTCTTGTTCATGGAACAAGTGGATTGTTTACCTTACACACTTTGCTTAAAGCAGTTACCTGTTGCTTGCAACTTAATACTGGAGGGGGTTCGGATGATAACCCGAAGGTGGATTTCTAGTCATAGATTCAATTGGATGGCGGTCTATGTATCTTGTTGTATTGCCCAATCGAATCTCATAGGATCATGAATTTCTAGTATTGCATTGTTATGCCTTGCTCAGTCATGTCAATTGCCCTACTGTAATTTGTTTACCCAACATGCCATGTTTGTTTATCTAAGGAGAACACCTCTAGTGAACTATGGACCCCGGTCCAATATTTACCATTGATACATCTTCCACTATTACTGTTTACTTGTTGCAAACCACTATTACCTTCCACACCATACAGTTAATCCTTTGTTACAGCAAATCGTTGAGATTGATAACCTCACTGTTATTTGGGGCAAAGTATTGAGTGATTGTTGTGCAGGTATCCAAGTTGCTAGCGACACCTTTGAGTTGTTTCCTTCCTCCTACTTGTTCGATAACGTCGGTTTCTTATTGAGGGAAAACTTGGTGCTGTGCTCATCACACCTTGCTCTTGGGGTCT
Source organism: Avena insularis (assembly GCA_023614405.1). Taxonomy (NCBI): domain Eukaryota; kingdom Viridiplantae; phylum Streptophyta; class Magnoliopsida; order Poales; family Poaceae; genus Avena; species Avena insularis. Next base: position 117,409,644 of record CM042695.1, read on the forward strand.
CCCAACGAGGCGTCAACAACACGCCCATTCAAGCTTTTTGGGCGCCGTTGCCGGGGAAGCTAAGGACGTATTCACAAGGGGAGTCCTTCTAAACCTTTTCTTTACTTTGTTTTTTTGCTTAGTTTCTTTTGCCTGGTTTTGTTTGCCTCTTTTTATCAAAAACTCCAAAAAAATAGTTTAGTTTGTTTTGCTTTCTCTTGTAAAAAACACAAAAAAAATAGTTCCTGCTCTAGTTTTCACCTTGCTCTAGCTCACCATGTTGATCCCCACATTCACCCTGAAAGACCTTTCATTAGGTATTGGCTCCATAATTGGGAAATAAAATATTGAAGAATTCTTTAATCATGTTAGCAAATATGAGGATATTGAGGATAGATCTATAGCCGAACTTGCTCCTAATTATGAAATTGCTGCAGCTTCTTTAGTTCATAAGTTGGAGGCTAGGTTTGTTAACCTTAACCCCATGATGCAAATTTTGTTTCTCAAACTAAAAGAAGAAAAGGATCCTGAAAAGAGAGAATTTATCCTTGAAACTTTACTGAAAGAGTTCAATGATGTTGCTAAGGAAGCCAAAAGATCTTTGAACGTTTAAATATGCTAGGCTCATGTGTAGATGTTATGGGTACTTTAGATAAAACCAAACCTAGAGAGAAAATTAAGATACCCATACCCTTTAAACTTGTAGGAATGCACAAAGCCTTAGAAAAGAATTTTGATTGGATTATTCCTGAAAATCCTTTTGATGAAAGTAGTGAACCAAGGAGAGATGAGAAGCGATCCTCGAAACTCATTTCGATGAGATACCTTTCCTAGTTGAAAATATTGCAAGTATCGATCTTAATTCTTCATTTGAAAATACTTGATTCTTGCTTCTTGTGCCTAACTTAAAGGCATTAAAGAAAAGTACTTGTTGGGAGATAACCCAAGAGTTTTCTTGAGTCTTGGAAGTTATTACTTCAGTAATGACCTTTTCTTGTCCTTTTTGTTTGCTTTTTGTGCCAAGAATGACCTCTAATGAGCGGGAAGTAAGATTTGGGGAGTTGCTGTCCCGAAACAGATTTTTGTGCTCCAACGTAAAAATTCGTGAGGATTCTCTGTAAGTCAGATTGAGCTGATATTTTGCGAATAAATACCCCAGTATGTTATCTAAATTTATTTAGTTCAACACTTTTTGATTTTAGGAACAGAAGGTCTTCGAAAAAATCGTTTCTACCTTCTGGTCTGTTTTGACAGATTTCTACCATTATTTGCATTTGCTTCTTATTGATTCCTTTTTGCGTTCTTTTTGAGAAATTGAGCTTTTTGAGGGAATTGATACAGTATCTTGTGTTTTAGTGAAAGTTTTTCTGTTCTAAAGCTAAACGCAAGTGTCTATTATCTTTTGAATACACTAATGTTGCTAATGAAGATTGTATGAAGTTTTGTATGAAGGGAAAAATTTAGCTGTAGAGAGAGAATGATGTAATGAGATGAAGAATGGACAAAAGCTCAAGCTTGGGGATGCCACCCCGTGTCACCCTAAGAAATATTCAAGAGGTACAAGCGTCAAAGCTTGGGGATGCCCAAGGCACCCCCTTCTTCATCAATAAAAATCCCAGGTCTTTCTAGACACTTCGTTTTTATTGTTTCATGCACTGTTGTGTTGTTCTTGGAGCGTCTTAGTTTTCGTTTAGTTTTCTTAGTTTGATTAGTTTGCTTGAATAAAGTAGTTTTGACCCCCGTTCTCGCTATGTTGTTTCAAAAAAGTTGATTGGTGTTGGAGAGTAGTAGAAAGTTCTTGCTTGAGTAGTACAAGAGGAGCTTGCTTTGACTGTGACTTAGACTTTAGCATGTCATGCTAGGTTTTGTTTTGACCTTATGCTTAGTGATTATTGCTGTAGCATGACTTGTTCCAAACAATTGGGATTGCTTAGTGTGCCTTGAAAGAATCATGTGTTGTTTTAGCATACAAAAGCATAGTATTGTGATATTCTCCTTTGATGCTTTGTTTGGGTTGACTTGGCACATGATCACACCATGTTATGACTATGAACAATTCACCATAGCCTCTATGATAATTTAGTCCTTGACTTGTAGTACCACTTTATGCTTTGATTAGTAATGTTTTGTCGCTCTGCATGATTATGTCCATTATTGCTCTCTTAGTTGGTCGCTCCCAGTATTTTGCTAGCCTCCACTTGTATGAGTAAGATCTACTCATGCATCCAACTCCCAAGAAACCAAGTTATTCCAAAGTGTCCACTATATATTCCTATGCATGGTGTGTTACACCATTCCAAGTATATTCTTGTTTTCATCTATCTTCCAATTAAAAAGTATTTTGTTATGTGAAAACTTAGTGATTAAAGCTCTCACGAACTTGATGGCACACTTTATTTTTCTTGCCCCTAATAAACTTGAACCATTGTGTCATCTATGTTGTATATGCTTGCACTTATACGTTGGAATTAGCAGAACCGTGATGTCAGGAACACTTTCAACATTGCACTTGTACTTTGTACACAGTTGATATCATGCTCTTTTGTCTATGGATGTCGTCGGTGTGAAATGAAAGGGGAGCTTGTAAGTCCATGGAGTTATGTATGTGTGTTATAGAAATGTCTGGGCCGCTAGCCTAAGCCATGCCTAATCATGGTGGAAACTTGCAGCATCACCATAGTGACATCTATGAAGCATTATTCTTATAAAAAAAGAGATAGAGAAAAAAGAGATTGAGAAAAAGAAAAAGAAATATGAGAAAAGAGGAAAGAGAGAAAAAAAGCACCATATTCCCATGGTAAATAAGAAGAATGTTGAGATGCTCATTGTCTGCTTGCCTTGTCATTTTGATTATGGGATAGCTCCTGTATCATGTGCAAGGGGTACCCCGTTGGCGGTTCTCTATGATACACATGTACTTACTATGACAAGAACTTGCAAGTAACTAAACTTGAGTAGCATGAGGAGCGACCCTCGTATTCAAGGGACTTGATATTGCCAACTTATACTTTGTCAAGCATATACTCCATAGTTTGTTCACTTTAACCTTAATCACTTCAAGATGCTTATGATAGGGGCAATGAGAGTTGGAAGCTAACAAGTACCATAATTTTTGGAAGCTCTTTATGAGACTTGAAATCCCTGCTTCCCTTTATGACCCTAAGTACCCGATCAATATTCCACGAAACCCTCTGTAGCCGCCGCCACCATCGTCCCTAGACCAGGGGGATCTAAAGCTCTTCCCGGCACCCTGCCGGAGGGGAGATCATCCGGAGGACTTCTTCTTCATAATGCCAGCCTTCGGTATGAAGTGTGAGTAGTTCCACCTTGGACTACGGGTCCATGTAGTACCTAGATGGTTGTATCTCCTCCTTTGTGCTATGATGTTTAGATCTTGTGAGCTCCATTCATGATCAAGATCTCAACTATTTGTAATCATGCATGTTGTGTTTGCGGGGATCCGATGGATATTGAGATTACTATGTCAGATTGATTAATGGTTTTGTCTTATTGATTCTATCATGTATGTGTTGTTTGAGATCTTGCATGATCTCCGTTTCTAGTAGCTATCTTGGCCAAGTTGATGCTAGTGATTCCAAGAGGGTGTATTTGTGCTCGATAGTGGGTTCGTGCCTCTATTTAATCTAAGGGAAGTGACAAAAATCTCTAAGGTTGTATATGTGTTGTTGGCACTAGGGAGAAAACAATTGGCTCTTGTTCATGGAACAAGTGGATTGTTTACCTTACACACTTTGCTTAAAGCAGTTATCTGTTGCTTGCAACTTAATACTGGAGGGGGTTCAGATGATAACCTGAAGGTGGATTTCTAGTCATAGATGCAGTTGGATGGCGGTGTATGTATCTTGTTATATTGCCCAATCGAATCTCATAGGATCATGAATGTCTAGTATTGCATTGTTATGCCTTGCTCGGTCCTGTCAATTGCCCTGCTGTAATTTGTTTACCCAGCATGCCATGTTTGTTTATCTAAGTAGAACACCTCTAGTGAACTATGGACCCCGGTCCAATCTTTACCATTGATACATCTTCCACTGCTATTGTTTACTTGTTGCAAACCACTATTACCTTCCACACCATACAGTTAATCCTTTGTTACAGCAAATCGGTGAGATTGACAACCTCATTGTTATTTGGGGCAAAGTCTTGAGTGATTGTTGTGCAGGTATCCAAGTTGCTAGCAACACCTTTGAGTCGTTTCCTTCCTCCTACTGGTTCGATAACCTCGGTTTCTTACTGAGGGAAAACTTGTTTCCGTGCTCATGACACTTTGCTCTTGGGGTCTCCCAACACGGTGTCGATAACACGCCCACCATAACACCTACAGTAGAAAAATACTCAAGATACAATATACCAATCAAAAATAAAATTGGAGAAGCGGAGGAGGCACATACCTGAGAGCAATCACTCCAAAAATCAGCAACAAAGATGGGCTAAGCAAGGAGATCGGAAATCGGGAGCAAGAACAGCAGGAACTCGAGCTTGAGAAAGTTTTCTGGTGTTTTTGGGAGAGAGAAAGAAGTGGCTAGGAGGAGACACTTTGGAGGGACACTGGTGGGACCCACCCAGGCCAGGCGCGCCCTAGGGCTGGCCGCACCACCAGGGGGTGTGCTGGCCTCAGTGGGTCCCCTGCCACTCTGTGTGTCCCCGCCTTTTTTCGAGGAAAATTTAATATGAATTTTCTGAAATTTTTTGGGGAACTTTATTTTTGGCCAATTTTCAGGTTATGAAAATTGATTTTCTCACAGAAAAATATTTTTTAGAAGAAGCAAAAACCAAACCAAAACCAAAACTACAGAAGTTCTAAGACACTCTAACAAGCAAACAACTAGCAAAACTAAAGCTAACAAGAGGGGGAGCAAAGACTGGAAAGGAGAAAAATAAAAGTGAGCAAGTATAACCATTGTGAAAGCATTGTTTTGTTCATTAAAATCCCTTTGTTAACAAGGTTGATCAAGTCTTGTTACGAAAATAATTTAGAATGAAACAAATCTTTGCATTTCACAAAATGATTATGTTACCTCAAATTTGATACTCCCTTCGATCCATATTACCTGTCGTTGAAATGGATGTATCTAACACTAAAACATGTCTAGATACATCCATTTTAATGACAAGTAATATGGATCGGAGGGAGTAGCAATAGTCCCAATCATAATAGTTTCAAAACTTTCTTGTGGAATGGGACAATATATTTCTCCAATTTTGATGCTTTCAATATTTTCAATGGAATTCAAGCAATAGCTCTTATCAATCTTCTTGGGGAAATAGACAGTATGCTCTTTGTCATTAATATTAAAAGTTACTTTTCCTTGATTACAATTGATGGCAGCACCTGCGGTATTAAGAAAAGGTCTCCCAAGAATAATAGACATATTATCATTTTCAGGCATTTCAAGCATAACAAAATTAGTTAAAACCAAGCAATTATGAGCTACTTGCACATGAACGTCCTCACATATACCAACAGGAATAGTAGTATACTTATCAGCCATTTGCAAAGATATATCAGTTGGTATCAACTTTTCTAGCTGGAGCCTCTTGTAGAGAGAAAAAGGCATAACACTAACTCTAGCTCCCAGATCACATAAAGCAGCTCTAACATAATTATTTTTAATAGAGCAAGGAATAGTTGGAATACCTGGATCACCAAGTTTCTTTGGAACCTTACCATTGAAGGAATAATTAGCAAGCAAAGTAGAAATTTTCTCATTAGGAATCTTACTTTTATTAGAGACAATATCCTTCATATACTTTGAATAAGGAGGCAAGTTAATAGCATCAGTCAAAGGAATTTGCAAAAATAAAGGTTTCATCCACTCACAAAAATTGTTATAGTGTTCTTCCTCCTTTGACTTGTGTTTCTTATTGGGAAAAGGCATAGGTTTCTATACCCAAGGTTCTCTCTCACTACCATGTTTATTAGCAATAAAGTCTTCCTTAGTGTACCTAGTGTTCTTAATGTGCTTATCAGGTTCTTCCTCAACTTCTTCCTTATCAGGAGCATCATTTTTATCATTACCACTTTCAGTTTCAGCATGAGAGATAGATATACTATTAAGATCTACAACAGGTTCAAGAGGTTCCTCAACTGTTTTATGTTTCTTTTTATTTCTCTTATGAGGACTACCACTATTTTCAGCTTGTTGAGAATCCTGCTCAATTCTTTTAGGATGTCCTTCAGGATATAAAGGATCTTGAGTGTCTGCACCACTCCTAGTTCTAATTCCATAAGCATGTTTATCTCCTGAAGCATTAACTAGCATATCTTTTTTGTACCTTAGCAAGTTGATCAATTTGGGTTTGAACCATTTGAAAGTGTTTACAAAGCATTTTAACATCATTAGCAGTTCTTTCCACAATATCTTTCAACTCATTAATAGCTCTAGAGTTTTCCAATAAATGATTCTGAACTTGTTTATTAAAATTACCTTGTTTAACAATAAAAATGTCAAGTTCCTCTAATCATTGATCAGGAGGTTTACCATAGGGAATATCACCTTCATCAAAGTGTTGGAGACAGTGTACCTCAATAGTGGATGAGTGGGGAAATGGCTTACATAATTCTTCTATAGGAGGTAGATTCTTCACATCTTCAGATCTAATACCTTTCTCCTTAAGACATTTCTTAGCTTCTTTCATCACTTCATCATTTAATTCAATCATTCCCCTCTTCTTTGGTGTTGGTGTTGGAGCTAGTTCAGGCACAATTGGTTCAGGTGTAGTAGGCTCAGGTGTAATTAGCTCAGTTAAATTCCAATCATCATAACTCTTGCTTATTTTAGCCATTAATTCTTTAGCTTATTTAGGAGTTCTTTTCCTAAAAACACAATCAGCAAAACTATCTAGGTATGTCCTAGAATCATCAGTTAGTCCATTATAATAAATATCAAGAAGCTCATTTTTAGGCAATGGATATCCAGGATGTGCATGAATCAAGGCACAAAACCTTGTCCATGACTCAGGCAATTTCTCTTCTTCTCCCTATTTAAAATCAAAAAGTTTCTGCAAAGCAGCATGTCTAGAACTGGGAGGAAAATATTTCTAAAAGAAAGAAGCAATCAAGCAATCAGGGCTATCAATGGATCCAGGAGGTAATCTATTATACCAAGCTTTAGCTTCCCCTTTTAGTGAAAAAGGGAAGATCTTTGTAACAAAGTACTTGCGCATCTTAATATCATCAGATAATAAGGCACTCATAGTGGAAAGCTCATTCATATGAGATACAACACTTTCATTTTCAGTCCCACAAAAAGGTTCTTTCTCAACAATGTTTATATAGGATAAATCAAGAGAGAAATCATAATATTTATCTTTAATATCTATGGGAGAAGTAGCAAATGTAGGGTTCACAACATAGAAAACAAAAATTTTCCTACGACGATGGGAACAACTATGTACCAAGATCTATCTACTAGATACAAACAACGGGCGGATGTATATCCGTAGAGAACATACCCTTGAAGACCGACAAAGCTTAACGAGTCCAAACTCGTGGTTGATGTAGACTCTCTCTTGCCGATCTCAAGATCGAGAGGAAGTCCTAGCGCCGCAAGACAGCGGCGCATCCGTGCTCGCACACACGTCTGAGGCACCGAGCAACCTCCGCCTCCTCGCTCCAGCGATGCAGCGGAAGCACAACTCTTTCTTGCCAAAAAGCCACCGGGAACATGTATCTCGCTAGTCCGAGACCATGGGGGATAAATACTAGAGGGGGAGAGAGATCCTTCACGAGGAGGTGTGTGTGAGAGAGGGTGAGGAGTGCCTTTTATAGGAGAGGGGTGGGCAAGGGGGTGGCCGGCGCATAGGGTCTTCCCCCTTTCCCTCCCCTCATTCATGTGGGTGGACACTCCACTCACAAAATTCATTTAAATTCCCTCCACTATAAATCCCACTCAAAATTGCTATTAAATTTCCACCAAATTTAAAGCAAACTCTCATTAAATAAAACTATTTTATTTATTCAGAATTTCTTCAATTACTTTAATGACAAACATTCACATATAACCCCTTGCTATAATTCCATTTCACATGCAAAAACACTTTCTGCAATTTCACCCAAAAACCTGTTTCGGTATCTAGTGAAATAAATTCCTGCGCTTGTTATTCTTTCCGGCATGAAACTTTTGCTCCAATTGGATGTCAGTGTCCCTTAAGCGTGTCACCCTACGGTTCGCGAATAATGCGGACATGATCAAGACCCCTCTCCGATCAATAATCAGAAGCGGGACCTAGAGATCCATACTGACTCCCACACATTCGACGATGACTTTCCTGTGATCGTCGGAACCTTTTACGCTAGTATCTTAATCCCTTTGTTTCACGATATATTACATGTCCGAGATTCGATCATCGGTATCTCCATAACTAGTTTGATCTTGTTGCTAACATGCACTCTTTCTCGTTCCCGTGATATAACATTCTAGTGATCAAATCACTTGCTTGCAAGCTAACCAATGTGATATCACCGAGAGGGCCTAGAGTATATCTATCCGTCATCGGGATGAACAAATTCCACTCTTCATCCATGAGTCTCAACATAACACTTTAGTAGTTTTGAAGCCATCTTTATAATCACCTAGTTACGGTGTGACGTTTGATGTCATCAAGAAACTCTTCCGGTGTTAGTGATTGACATGATCTCATGGTCTAAGGATTAGGATCACTTCGTAAGTTGTTTATAGCAATATAACTCAATGACTTTGATCGTAATGCTATACTTCGGATGAATGTTCATCACATCATTACACTAATGTTATGATCCCGTTATTAACAACATCCAATGTCCATGATCAGGAAACTGTGATCATATTGTTAATCAACGAGCTAGTTTATGAGAGAGGCATAACTAGGAACTTTATGTTTGTTTATTAAACACACATGTATTAATGTTTCCGTATTAATACAATTATAGCATGCAAAATGAACATCTATCATATACTTGGAATACACATAATAAACATTTTATTATTGCCTCTCAGGGCATATTCCCTTCAGTCTCCCACTTGCACTAGAGACAATAATCTAGTTACATAGTGATGTATCTAGCACCCATGGAGTTCTGGTGCAGATCATGTTTTTCTCTAGGGAGAGTTTTATTCAATGGATCTGCTACATTGAGATCCGTATGTACTTTACAAATCTTTAATTCTCCACCCTTGACATGCTCGCGGATGGAGTGAAACCGGCGCTTAATATTCTTGGAATGCTTGTGAGACCTTGGTTCTTTGGCATTGGCAATGGCACCATTCTTGTCACAATAGATCACCATTGGGTCCAATGTGTTTGCAACCACACCTAGTTCAGACATGAATTCCTTCATCCAAACTGCTTCCTGAGACGCTTCCGAAGCAGCAACATATTCGGCCTCCATCGTTGATCTCGCCGCCACAGGTTGTTTGGAGATCCTCCAACTAACCGCTTCGCCATTCATGAGAAATACGTATCCGGATTGAGACTTAGAGTCATCCGGATTGGTGTCAAAGCTAGCATCGACATAAAACACTTAGCGACGAGCTCTTCTTCACCTCCGTATATAAGAAACATATCCTTAGTTCTTCGCAAGTACTTAAGGATATTCTTGACCGCTTTCCAGTGTTCCGAACCTGGATCCGATTGGTACCTACTAGTCAAACTAATAGCATGTGCCACATCCGGTCTTGTACATAGCATGGCGTACATTATAGAGCCTATGGCTGAAGCATAGGGGAGTCCATTTTCTCTCTTTCTTCCGCCGTAGCCGGACTTTGAGTCTTACTTAATGACGTGCCTTGTGTCATAGGTAAGAACCCCTTCCTACTTTCGTCCATTTTAAACTTCTTTAAAAACTTATCAAGGTATGTACTTTGCGATAGCCCTATTAGGCGCCTAGATCTATCTCTATAGATCTTTATGCCTAATATGTATGATGCTTCACCTAGGTCCTTCATTGAAAATTTGCTGTTTAGATAACTTTTAACACTGTTTAAAAGATCTATATCATTTCCGATCAATAATATGTCATCCACATATAGTATCAGAAATGCCACATTGCTCCCACTCTCTTTCTTGTAAATACAAGCTTCTCCATAAGTTTGGACAAATCCAAACTCTTTGATCACCTCATCAAAGCGGAGATTCCAACTTCGTGATGCTTGCTTCAATCCATAGATGGATCTCTGAAGCTTGCACACCTTGTTAGCATCCTTAGGATCGACAAAACCCTTTGGTTGTATCATATACAACTCTTCTTCAATATTACCATTGATAAACGCGGTTTTGACATCCATCTGCTATATCTCATAATCGAAATATGCAGCAATTGCTAACATAATCCTAACTGATTTTAGCATTGCTACGGGAGAGAATGTCTCATCGTAGTCAACTCCTTGAATTTGTCGAAACCCCTTTGCAACAAGTCGAGCTTTATAGACGGTCACATTACCATCATCATCAATTTTCCTTTTGAAAATCCATTTATTCTACACGGCCTTTCGGTCGTGAGGTAAGTCCACCAAGTTCCAAACTTGGTTTTCATACATGGATTCCATCTCGGATTTCATGGCTTCTAACCATTTTTTGGAATCCGGGCTCATCATCGCTTCTTCATACATCGCAGGGTCATCATTTTCATCAACCATGAAATTCATGAAATGATTTCAGACCTCGAGCTGCACGCTGGCCGCTAGACTCGCGAGGTTTGGTAGTACTCTTTCGAGTTTCATGATCATTATCATTAGTTCCTCTTCAATTGGTGAAGCCAACTAACGACTTCCTACAAGGCTACTCGCCATACTTTGAAGAGAAGGTTCAATAACCTCTTCGAGTTCTACCTTCCGACTACTCACACCTTCCATAAGAAACTCTTTCTCTAGAAAGGATCCATTCTTGGCAACAAAAACCTTGCCCTCGGATCTGTGATAGAAGGAATACCCAATAGTTTCCTTAGGGTATCCTATGAAGACGCATTTTTCCTCTTTGGGTTCGAGTTTATCCGGTTGAAGTTTCTTCACATAAACATCGCATCCCCAAACTTTAAGAAATGACAGCTTAGGTTTGTTTCCAAACCATAATTCATACGGTGTCTTTTCAATGGATTTAGATGGTGCCCGATTTAAAGTGAATGCAGCCGTTTCTAGTGCATAACCCCAAAATGACAACGGCAAGTCCGTCAGAGACATCATAGACCGAACCATATCCAATAAAGTACGATTACGACGTTCCGTCACACCATTTCGCTATGGTGTTCCGGCAGGTGTGAGTTGTGAAACAATTCCACACTCTTTCATGTGAGTGCTAAACTCGTAACTTAGATACTCACCTCCATAGTCGGACCGTAGAAATTTGATCTTTCTATTATGATGATTTTCCACTTCATTCTGAAATTCCTTGAACTTTTCAAAGGTTTCAGACTTGTGTTTCATCAAGTAGATATAACCATATCTACTCAAATCATCCGTGAAAGTAACAAAATAACGATTTCCACCTCGCGCCGACACCCTCATTGGACCACATACATCAGAATGTATGATTTCCAATAAATCCGTCGCTCGTTCCATTGAACCGGAAAATAGCGTTCTAGTCATCTTGCCCATAAGGCATGGCTCACATGTATCAAATGATTCAAAATCAAGTGATTCCAAAAGTACATCCGAATGGAGCTTCTTCATGCATTTAACGCCAATATGACCTAGACGGCAGTGCCACATATATGCGGATATATCATCATTTAGTTTAATCCTTTTAGCATCAACATTATGAATATGTGTAACACTATTATCGAGATCCAATAGTGTCGTGGTGGTGGCACGGCAGATGCCATGGGTAGGCTAAAGTATGGGGCCAATGGATGCTAGTGGGATCTGGGGAGGGAAGATGCAATTGATACTGCACACAGAAGGCAAAGGCTAAGATCTTTATTTCTCCTTCCTTGGGCTACAAACGCTCCTCGAGCTGTATACAAGAAGGGAGAACTTTACCAGCCTAACGGTCCCTAGAATGAGCCGATCCCTTCTTCAGGGTCCAAGCCTCCCCTTATAAAGGAGAGCCTTGGGCTCCTCTAGGGCTAACGTGGCAAGCATATTCGTGGAATATGCTTGTCCCAATATAGTAGTTCGGCGCCCCCCTTTCCCTGTCGCTCCCCTAATGACGACAAGGTTTCAGAGGGCCCCTCCCGCGTGCCTCGGGCTTCTGGACTGTCACCTCCGTGACCTCCTTCTGCCTCTCTGTCACTCTGTGACTTTGTCCCTAGCACTTGGCTCTGTTCAGATTCTCCCTAGCTAGCGACTAGGGTTTGACTTCAGGCTCCTCCTTCTCCTTCAAGCTTCGTATCATTCGGCCCTTCCTCGCGTAACTCGGCCTGTCCTTCACCTGCATCAAGATTACCCGGGCCAACCCGGCCGACTTACGCAGTATCTTGGCCGGGTAATGCCTTGCCATCCTTGTAAAGGTCTTGCCCTTTCATATCTCAGCCGACTTCTACAGGATTCGGTCGACTCAGACTATAACTCGGAAACCAGACGGGGGACACCCTTTCGTCTTTCCCCGTCCTTACCCTATCCGGGGTTACCTCCCCAACATTAGTCCCCGAAGCTGATGTGGCCCCGCTGATAATCTCGGCTGGGCCGTATCAGTTTCATGGCATTCTATATGCATTGTTTCCGAGTTATTACTCCCTCATTCGAGGTATCCTCGTATCTTCTCGCGTACGCCTCATCCTACGTGTCGTTTCCATCATTGTTTCTCTAGTTTTTTGTTCCGCTACAGATTTATCGTCAGTTACAAGATCATCGTGCTCGCTGCCAAGGCCATGACGCTTCGCGCCCCGCTTGGGGATCGCGACCCTCTTCGCTATCGTGTGGCCCTTGGTGCGGTTCCGCTCACCGACGAGCGGTTGTGCCGCACACACGATCTACACGGTCAACTGCCGCACCCACGATCCTACTACCTCGCTTGTGGCTCGATTATAAAGAGGGGCGCGGCGCTGGGGAATTCACTTCCCCCTTTCGTTCGCCCGCACCCTTCTTCTTCCTTTCGCTTCTGTGCGTGTTCGCAGCTCTGCCGCCGCACGTTCATCTAAACCTCCGACGGTGAAGACTCCGCCGCATCGCTCCGTCTGCCTCGCCCTTGTTCGATAACTCCGGCGTCGTCGCCGGTGAGTTCTTTCCGGTCCCGTTGTCTAAGCTTTCCTCTAGATCTCTCTCTTTCCCTTTCGTTTTCGCGCGGTGGTTCCTTAGCTGCTCCGCCGTCGCTTCTGTGCAGAATCACGACGGGGCCCCGTAGTTCTAAACTTTCCTCCGCCGCTAGTTCTTCCACCGCTGATTTCTCCGGCGAGCCAATGTCTAGCTCATTCAGCGGCGCCCTGGTAGAGGATGACGATGCTGGCTCTGGGCCCGAGCGAGGTTTGTGGCAGGGCTCCTCCGTCACTCGCCGCGAGATTGAGTGGCTTATTCGGACTCGGAGAATTCCCGCCGAGGTCACCTGTCGTTTACCCGGCAGCGAGTCCTCTTCGGATCTCAGGGAGGGCGAGTATGTAGTTTTCATGTCGCATTTCTCACGCGGTTTTGTTCTCCATCTTAGCGACTTCGCTAGGGAATTTCTTGACTACTTCGGCCTTCAGCCGCATCATCTTCCTGCCAACGCCATCGCCTCTCTCTCTGCTTTTATCTCTGCCTCGGAGGGATACTTCGGCCTATGGCCGTCTGTGCATGTTTGGTCGAAGTTCTTCCAGATTCGTTCTAACGTTGTCCCGAACAAGTCTCTGCACCCTTCGGAGAAACTGCTCACTCAGTGCGGTGCCGCGTCTATTACACCTCGGAGGAAATCCGTTTTTCCTTGCGTTACAGGGCTAGAGTCTTGCAAGAAGTGGCACAAGTCCTTCTTCTATGTCAAGAACTCGGGAGCGGAGGACAAGATTCGGCTCCCTGCATTCTCCATTGGTACGCCCTCCAAGGTGAATTGGACTTACAATCCGAGGAAGAGTCATGCCCTGGCCGAGGCTTTTGAGATTCGGCTTAAAGAGCTGATCCGCGTCGGGTTACGCGGCGAAGATCTGATGGCAACCTTTATCAGTAGCCGAATCTGCCCGTTCCAGAAACGGACGCACAAACTCTACTACATGAGCGGTCCTCTCGACCCTAACCGAGTCTCGACTGTGGAGCTGGACAACTATCTCATCTATAAGCGCGTCCGAGCTATCTTCAAGACGGAGATGCCTGAGGATTGGACTTGGGGATTGAAGCCGTTCACCCGCGAGCGTCCCCCTCCCGAAGTAAGCTTAACTACTAACACTTTGTTTTCCTACTGTTTTCGTAACTGTTTCCACTAACCTTCCTCTTTCTTGTCTTACAGAGGTTCACAGAACAAAAGGGCGAAGATGCCGAGGTTCTATCACTCCCGTGGCCTGCTGACCGGAATACCCCGGATGTTGGGGAGCCGGACTCAGAAGAATTCGTTCCTAAGTCGGACCCCGCCCCTGCTCGCGCTCGTGGCAAGACTTCGGCCCACGAGGATGAAGGTGATTCGGACGAGGTCCAAGTTCTAGAGGTAGTTGCCGCAATGCCCATCTCTTATGCATTTCTGGCTTCTACTTTCCCAGCTAATCCGGCCGGTCAGGTTCACGACGCCGAGCCTATTGCTTCCCGGCCCCCTGTTACCTCGGGGAAATGTGGGGCTCCTGCTAGCGCCTTCGAGGCGGTCCCCAAGAAACGAATGAAGAAATCTGCTCCGAATCCTCCCAGGCGCAAGACCATGCCTGGAGTCGCAGGGTACGTTCCTTTTGCTGATATTCCTTGTTGTTCTCTTTCTGCTTTTCTTCCTGACGACCTTCTTTCTTTCTTATTTTTGTAGTGCTCCACTTTCTGTTAAGCCTGGCGATCCTATCATGACTAGCCGCGTGACTCGGCAGCCGTCTCCTCCGCCCGCTGAAGATACCAGGATTCCCAGTCATGCTCGTGTTGCATCTCCCTCAGCTCCGAATCCGTCGCCTCCTCGTCACGATGTGCCTAAGACTCCTCTCGTTGACGTCGACCCCACTCGGCCCTCCGAGTTTTCCGCCGAACCCGTTGCCCCCTATGTGGACCCGAGCGTCTCTACCGAGCCTCTTTCTACCGCAGGAGTTTCTATAGCAACTCCAGCTCCAGCCGAAGAGGTCGTTATCTCGGCGCCCTCTACGACCGTGACCCCTCCTATTCCTAAGGACACCGTTCCCATTGCCGAGGTATCGGCTCCTGCTGATGTCTCCTCTAAAGCAAGAAAAGCTGTTGCCACCAAGGCCTCCACTTCCCAGAAAGGTCTTGTCGGCTCTTCTCAGCCGAGTATTGCCGATGTGCTGCGCAAAGGAACTGCGCCCACCAAAGCCTCCGTTACTCCGGCCGCCAGTACCCAGCTTGCTCTTCATAAGAGCCCTGCGGCCACGGTGGTTACACAGCACGTCCGGGGTAAAGTCTTAACTCGGACGGCTAGTGGGAACAGCCTCGGCTCGCTGGTGGAATATGCCAATAATTGGAATGCTGCCGATCAGTTTGAGGGTAATCCAATCAGTCAGCCATTTCAGCTTTCCGACATTAGCAGCCATTTGTATCAAGCTGCCAAGATCATCCTTGATACTAACAAGATGAATGAGGTAATTGCCGTTTTGCGGAGTTTTGATTGATTCTCCAGATGGTACTATATACTCTAGTCCCTGAAACTTGCAAGGAAATAACTTGTTATTTGCTTGGAAGTTTAATAGTGCTTTACTTAATCTAACTTTAACTTTAGGGTTCGAATTTATATCCGACTAGGTCCGCCTTAAAGCTTGCTTGACTTTTGTTTAGTTGATCTTGAAATATCCAGCCACCTAGATCCGGGTTTGGTCTTGCTTGACTCGGATCTCTTTTAGCTTCGAATATCCAGCCACCTAGGTCCGGGTTAAGTGTCGCTTGACTCGGATCTCTCTTCGCTTCGAATATCCATCCACCTAGATCCGGGTTAAGTTTTGCTTGACTCGGATCTGTTTGAGCTTCGAATATCCAGCCACCTAGATCCGGGTTAAGTTTTGCTTGACTCGGATCTGTTTGAGCTTCGAATATCCAGCCACCTAGATCCGGGTTTGGTCTTGCTTGACTCGGATATTTTTAGCTTCGAATATCCAGCCACCTAGGTCCGGGTTAAGTGTCGCTTGACTCGGATCTGTCTTCGCTTCGAATATCCAGCCACCTAGATCCGGGTTAAGTTTTGCTTGACTCGGATCTATTTGAGCTTCGAATATCCAGCCACCTAGATCCGGGTTAAGTTTTGCTTGACTCGGATCTTTTTGAGCTTCGAATATCCAGCCACCTAGATCCGGGTTAAGTTTCGCTTGACT
The DNA here is from genome assembly GCA_023614405.1 of Avena insularis. Classification (NCBI taxonomy): domain Eukaryota; kingdom Viridiplantae; phylum Streptophyta; class Magnoliopsida; order Poales; family Poaceae; genus Avena; species Avena insularis. The sequence goes on from CM042695.1 coordinate 117,425,965, forward strand.
CGGATTTGTTTTAGCTTCGAATATCCATTCATCGTTTGCTCCATTGTTCAGATTGCACATGACTGGCGGACTGCCGAATTTCAAAGGTTACTTTTTTCGCACCGAAAACTGGAAGAGAAATATGAGAAAGTGCTTCCTGTGGTAAAAAAGGCTGGTAAGTCGATAATTCCTTTTCGCCGTTTTCGGCATTCTTATTGTTTTGTCCGCGAGATGTCGGCTCACTTTTTTGGTGAACAGGTAATATCAATAATCTCAACATCCGTCTTCAGAAGAAAGTCAAGAGTCTGGAAGGTTAGTTTCCCTTGTACCTTACACCTTTTCCCTCTTTAAAATGTGCGCTAAGCTTCTTTTATTTCGTTTGGCTTTGGTAAAGCCGAGTTGCAAACTTTTGCAGCATCTCACCAAGATTGCACGCCCATGCCTGACGTGATGCTGCATTTTTTAGAACAAAGCGCTACTCATTCGGCGCAGTTAAAAGAAAAAGATGATGAAATAGCTCGTCTGCGCGCCGAGGTAGAAACCCTTAAGCTCTCTCAGGAATCCGAGTTAGAAAAAGTCGATCAAGAATTCTCCGAGGAGAAAAATCGGCTAGCTCTGCAACTGCAGAAGAATAAAGAGCTCCTCGAGGCTGCCGAACTGAAAACTCGGGGAATGAGCGAGGAGATCGCTCGCTTTGAGAAGAGCAAGATTGACTGGGCTAAAGACCTTCAGATAATGATGAGCTACATTCATCGTAAGCTTCTTAGCACTGCCGGATTATCTTTTTCTTTTTTGTTCCTGCTATCTTCTGATGCCTTCGTGTTTTGCGCAGATCACTTTCCAGAAGCTAAACCCGTGAGTTCTAAAGCGGTTCTTGCTACTCGAGTGCACCGAGGTGTCCCTGTCGACGCGGACTCGGAGTATTCGATGGAAGATTTCCTTGTCAGCTGCCGCGGTAGGTCTGGCGAAGATTATGGGCAGGGATTTGGTGCAGGCAGCTATCCGGGCCTACCATGTTCTTTGGCCGAATACTTCTGGGACTCCTGATATCAATGAGGTTGAATTGCTGGTGAAGAGATTGATGGCATCTGAGAAGCAATTAAGTCTTTGGAGGGAATCAGCCGGACGAGCTGGCGCTGATATGGCTCTCACTGTTATCATGTCATGGTATGAAGACATTTCTCTTGATATCCTGAGAAATTCAGACCGTTCCCGTTGGGTTGAGGACCCCACTTTCGTCGCTCTTTGGCAAGCTCGCTCCTTCCAACTCGTCGAGTATGCCGACGTGCACACCTGGAATGAAGGGCCAAGTTTCCTTCCAAACCCGGACGAGGAGGTCGTAGTCGAGGATGCCTCAGATAACGATTCAGCTGAGCAAGGGGGAGATGAAGATGACTCGGTTACTTCTGGTGACTCCAGTTCGAGCTCGGATGGCAACGGCGACGCGCGATCTTCCTCCAAGGGTACCTGCATTCCATCACAAGAATCGATGCTCCTCAAGCCTCGGCTTCACGGGTTGCACTGGTCTATGGAGGGTGAGGTAACATCGGCCGAAGTTCCTCCTACCTCGGAGTACCCAGCCCCTGACCAAGTTACCGCCTCTCCAGCTAAAAACGTTTAAGTCATTTCTTATCCCTGGTATGCCGGGCGTACGATGTACGTGAAACACTTGTCTGTCCTCTATATGAATTTCTTTTGCCGTGTGCTGCTGAGACACATATGTTTGTAATTGTTATCACTTTATCTAAGTGGTCTTGTTTGTCCGAATCTTCTGCTGTGTTGGCCTGCGATTTCTTAATTTTGGGATTTATCTTTATCTTTATATTCTCGTGGTTTAACCAATTAGTCCAGGTGTTAGCTTCGTATACCATACTAGTTTGGGCTGTTCTTACTTTCAATGTCGAAGTTTGATACTTTCTTTGTATCAAATGCTAACCAGGACTTCGGAACAAGATATAGTAGTTCTCGAGTTACTGCTCATGGCGCCGAAGTCTAGCGTGTAAATCGAACTGCGGAAATAATATGAAACAGTTGGCAAGTCACCGCTCAAGGTGCCAAGGTTTAGTACACAAATTGTAATATCATATGGCAGTCCCCGAGTCGCTGCTCTGGATGCCGAGGTTTAATACCTGAGATGGAATCGAAATAATATATGGCAGTCCCCGAGTCACTGCTCTGGATGCCGAGGTTTGATACATAAAATGAAATTGAAATAACATATGGCAGTCCCCGAGTCAGTGCTCTGGATGCCGAGGTTTACTACACAAGATGAAATTGAAATAACATATGGCAGTCCCCGAGTCACTGCTCTGGACGCCGAGGTTTGATACATAAGATGAATTTGAAATAAAATATGGCAGTCCCCGAGTCAGTGCTCTGGATGCCGAGGTTTAATACATAAGATGAAATTGAAATAACATATGGCAGTCCCCGAGTCACTGCTCTGGATGCCGAGGTTTGATACATAACTGATGCCTGATTTTGAGATAGCATACTACGAGTAAAATGGGCGAAGTAAAGCTACATTCCATGGCCTTTTCGTTTCCTCGCCAGCTTTGTCTGCTCTGTTCTTTCCAGGGGACTGAGCATCGATTAGGTAATAGGCATCATTGTGCAATGCTTTGCTCACGACGAATGGTCCTTCCCACGGAGGTGATAGCTTGCCGTGATGTTGCACCAGTCGGAGAACTAAATCCCCTTCTTTGAACACTCTTGGATTTACCTTTTTGCTGTGATAGCATCGCAAGTTCTGCTGATAAATAGCTGATCGTGATAGCGCCAGCTCTCTGGCTTCTTCTAGCAAGTCAACAGTATCTTGCCGAGCTATTTCATTTACCTCTGAGGTTGTATACTGAGTAACCCTTGGCGAGTCATGTATTATGTCGGCTGGAAGCACGACCTCTGCCCCGTATACTAGAAAGAATGGTGTATAACCTGTTGATCTATTTGGAGTAGTCTTGAGGCTCCATAATACGGCTGGTAGTTCCTCAATCCAACATCCTGCCGACCTTTGCAGTGGTTCGACAAGCCGTGGTTTTATTCCTGACAATACTAGTCCATTAGACCTTTCTACTTGCCCATTAGATGCTGGGTGAGCCACAGAGGCAACATCTAATCTTATGTGCTTCTCTCGGCAAAACCTAGCGAAGGCTCCTTCTGCAAAGTTTGTGCCGTTATCTGTAATAACACTGTGCGGATACCCATATCTTAAAATAATATCTTTGAGGAATTTCACTGCTGTGGGCCCATCGCATTTTTTATTGGTTTCACTTCAATCCATTTTGTGAACTTGTCCACCATAACCAATATGTGGGTCATTCCCCCTCGGGCCGGCTTAAATGGTCCCACCATATCTAAGCACCACACAGAAAACGACCAAGTGATGGGTATCGTTTTTAATTCGGCCGACGGCATATGTATCTTGGTTGCATATCTCTGACAACCATTGCATTTTTCAACCAAATCTTTGGCTTCTTTCAACGCTGTCGGCCAATAAAATCCATGCCTGAATGCTTTGGCTACCAGGGCACGAGATGAGGCATGGTGTCCACATTCTCCTTGATGTATATCTAGGAGGATCTCTTGGCCTTCTGCCGAACTCACACACTTTTGCAATACGCTTGTCACGCTTCTTTTATATAGCTCATTGTTTATGATTGTATAGGCTTTTGCTCTTCTTACCGTCTGTCTTGCTAATACTTCATTACTCGGCAACATCGCATCTTTGAGGTAAGAGAATATGGCTTGCGCCCATAACGGTGTGATTTTTCCTGGTGTGGCCTCACTGTCTATTTCCATGTTTTCTGCCGACATAACTATCTCGGCCTTCTCCATACTTGTGCTTACCTCTGCTGTCCTCCTATGGGGTAGTTCCGAGCTATATTGCTGGTCTACTTCCATCGGCGCATTATCTTCTGCTGAATTTGCCGGAATAAAGATAGACTCGGATTCTGGTGATGGGGTTATTGATGGTTTCCTGAGGTGTTCTAGGGCAATACCCGGGGGAATTGACTGCCTGGTTGATCCTAGTTTTGACAATGTGTCTACGACATCATTTTCTGCCCGAGGTATGTGGTGAAATTCACACCCTTCAAAGTATCCGCTGATCTTTTGCACATGAAATCTGTATAAAGCCATATTAGCATCTAATGCATCCCAATTGCCTGAGACTTGCTGTACTACTAGATCCGAGTCCCCATAGCATAAGATTCGGCGTATGCCAATCTCTTTTGCTACTTTCAATCCATGGACCAGTGCTTCGTATTCGGCGACGTTGTTTGACGCGGCAAAATGTATTTGTAGCACATACTTCAGCTGATCTCTTTTGGGCGAGGTTAACACTATTCCTGCCCCTAAACCATTTCTTAGTTTGGAACCATTGAAATGCATCGTCCAATAATTTGGGTCTGGTAATGGTGGCTCATACTGCACCTCGGCCCAATCTACAAAGAAGTCAGCGACTGCCTGAGATTTGATTGCATCTCTTCTATCGAACTGTGGAGCGTATGGTGACAACTCGATTGCCCATTTTGCTATTCGGCCACTTGCATCTTTGTTGCTCAATATGTCGGCTATGGGTGCTTCACAGATCACTTTGATGGGATGCTCTTCGAAGTAATGTTTAAGCTTCTTTGCCGACATGTACACTCCATAGGCCATCTTCTGATAATGTGGGTAATTCTGCTTTGAAGCGGATAACACCTCGCTCAAATAATACACCGGCCTTTGTACCGACTTATCATCTTCGAGTCGTTCTACGACGACTACAGCACTCACCACCCTGTTGGTAGCTGCTATATAGAGTAACATAGGTTCTTTTGATAATGGAGAAGCCAAAATGGGTGCTGTAACCAACATTTTTTTCAACTCATGAAATGCATTGTCTGCTTGTGGAGTCCAACTGAATTTATCTGATTTCCTCATCAGTTGATAGAGTGGTAGTGCCTTCTCTCCCAGCCGACATACAAACTGGCTGAGCGAGGCTAGGCACCCCGTGAACTTTTGTACATCATTTAGACACCTTGGCAACTCCATTCTTTCTACTGCTTTTATCTTTGTTGGGTTAGCCTCTATACCTCGGCTAGACACAAGAAAACCGAGTAATTTTCCTGCCGGCACGCCAAATGTGCATTTTTCCGGATTAAGCTTCATTCGGAACCTTCTCAGGTTCGCGAAAGTCTGCCGCATATCATCCAGTAACGTTTTGCTTTCCTTGGTTTTGATGACCATGTCATCTACATATACTTGTACATTTTTTCCTATTTGGTCGTGTAGACATTTTTGCATGCATCTCTGATACGTTGCTCCTGCGTTTCGCAGGCCGAATGGCATTGTGCGATAGCAATAAGCCCTGTACGGGGTAATAAACGCAGTCTTTATTTGATCGCCCGGATTTAACGGTATCTGGTGAAAACCAGAATACGCGTCTACAAATGACAATAACTCACAACCAGCGGTCGAATCAATGACTTGGTCTATTCTAGGTAATGGAAAAGGATATTTTGGACACGCCTTGTTCAGGTTCGTGTAATCGATACACATTCGCCATACAATGGCTACATTCGGATCATCTTTTTTCTTTTCTACTAACACCGGATTTGATGACCAATCCGGATACAGCACCTCCATGATGAACCCGGCCGCGAGGAGCCGAGCTATCTCATCCCCTATTATTTTTCTCCTGTCTTTGGCGAAGCGGCGGAGAGGTTGCTTCACCGGCCTTGCTCCTGGCCTTACATTCAGAGAGTGCTCAGCCAACTCCCTCGGAACACCTTGCAGATCCTGAGTTGACCATGCAAATATGTCCCGATTCTCACGGAGGAAGTTGGTGAGCTCTCCTTCCTATTTAGCATCTAGGCCTGCACCAATAGTAACTGTGCGTTCTGGGAATTGCTCGTCTATCTGAAACTTCTTCGTTTCTTTAGTCGGCTGAAAGGAGACACTTCCATGTGGATTGGCCAGTGTCGGCATATTCAAGGCCGACCGAGCGAGGGCTGCTACCTCCTAATCCTTATTTTTCTCTTGCTATAACCAATGATTCGCCAATTTGACCTTACCAAGCACATTCCATTGACTTCTTGTAGTCCCCTGCTACTGTTATCACTCCTTGTGGTCCGGGTAGCTTCATTTTCAGATAACTTACATGACAGCTGCCCATGAACTTGGCCAGCGCAGGCCGTCCGAGTAGAGCATGATAACAACTCTCTAGATCCACCACTTCAAACTCTAAGTTTTCTGCTCTGCAGTTATCTCTTGTGCCAAATAACACATCCACTCGGACTTTACCAATGGGTTCGCATGAAAGTCCTGGCACTATCCCATGGAAAGTGGTCCTCGTGGATTGCAGCATGTTCTGCGATATTCCGAGTTTATGCATGGTATCTTTGTACATGATGTTGATACTGCTTCCATTGTCAATGAGTACTTTTGAAAATTTCACATTAATGCTTGGTCCAACGAATGTCGGATCCAACACGAGTGCATACGACCCCGGATTCGGCATTATCTTGGGGTGTTCCTTTATGCTCCAAGTTACCTCCTGATCTGCCCAAGGCACATATCTTGGCACTGCCGGCATAACTGCATTTACTTCCATATGCCGGCCAGACACTCGCTTGTCTTGTTGTTCCGCCAGAACACGCAATAAGACTGATGATGTTCTCTGTAATCATTGCGTCCAGTATTCGTTGGATTTGTTCTTCCATCCTGGATTTGGTTCATCACTTGATGTACCGCATCCCTCCGGTCCGAGTTATCGTATCTCGGGGGAGGAGGCGGTAACATCAGTTGCTGTGCATTTGCTCCAGTCAACTGTGGTTGATGCTGTTGATGTACTTGATGAGGCGCTGCCTGAATGCCTGCGGGGTTTCCCATTGCATTTTTCATCCATGCACATTGGCGGGTCGTATGGTTGGCTGGCCTGGATGGGTTTGACGTGTGAAATTTACACGGCTGATCTAACATAGATTCGAACGTGTACTTCGGCCTCTCCTGCCACTGCTTCTTTTGTTCTGGGGTCCATTGTATTTTTCCTTCATTCCTTGGTGTCCACTGCTGAGGACTATTCTTCTGCCGTTGAGTCGCTCCGTGACTCGGCTGATCCTGCGCTACCGCTGCCACTTGAGCCGAATTATACCTATAATCCGGCCTTTCTTCTCTTCTTCTTCCTCTGAAGTCACCGCGCCTGGATGACCCGGCCAAATCTCTTGCATATTGGTCTTGTTGCTCCCGATGATGTGCCGACATTAATTCTGGTTGCGTTGGATCTCCTAATGCATAGGAGTCCGCTATTCTGATAGTTTCTGCCAATGTGGTCGGCATATCTCTTTGCATACGTTGCCATAATACACTGGCATAGCGGCATCCTTGAGCGAACCACGCTATTGCTTGCGACTCTATAACTCCTTCACACGAGTTTCTCAGGTTACACCACCGAGTTAAAAACTCTCTATCTGTTTCATTCGGCCTCTACTTGCACATGGCTAACTGTTGCGGCCTGTTTGGCCTTTTGTATGTGCTGGTAAAGTTGCTGACGAACATTTCTTCAAAGTCTAACCAACAGTTGATACTGCCTGCTGGTAGATTATTCAGCCATACCCTAGCTGGTCCTTCCAACATTTGTGGGACATACCGTACTGCCCATCGTAAATTCCCACCTGCTATTTTCACAGCAGTGGCATAATCAATCAACCAGTCTTGTGGTTTGGTACTCCCATTGTATGTTTTCGTGCCTCTCGCTAGCTGAAAGTTCTGCACATGCGGTTCGCCCATGATCCGTGGTCCAAAGCACGTTGGACCTGGCGGACCCTGTTCTTCCAGCAACTCGGACCGGTATAACCGGTCTAGCTTTACTCTCGCATCATTTGATGGCAAATCTACGTAACTCGCCTTGCATTCCATAGTGGTTATTTCCACCGTGGATCGCATATTCCATCTCGGAATAACCATCATTGTATCTTTCATTCACTTGATTGTGGCGAGCTGGTCTTGCTTCTCTTTCTTGCCGAGGTTCATGTCTTGGCTGTGGGTTGAGCGGCTGTTCTCTTCTTACTTCAACCGGGGTATTGTTCTCGTGATTACCTCTTCCGAGTTCTCTTCTGCCGAGGTCTCCGTTGCCTCGGCTTCCGCCGTCTTTCTCAAGACGGCCGGGATTCCTCTCGCCACTGTTACCTCGGCTTCCATTGCCTCTGTTCTCGTTTGCTTTTCCAGCTATTGCCGGATCATACAGAACAATTTGCTTGTTTCTCTTTCCTGAAGTTACTGCTTTGTCCTTTCGTGCATTATTTCTGGGAGAGGAGGCTGCTGCCACGGACAAGGTTGGTGCTGCTCCAGCCGAGTGAACCATTCGCGAGGCCCCTGGCCTCGCCGGGTCTGCCCTGAGCATTTCTTCATTTTGCTGGTTCGCGATGCGCACCAGCTCATTCACTCTTTCTTGCTGTTTCTGCCGGGCTTCGCCGGTCAAACCCTCTAGCTCTAATGCTGCGGCATTCGCCGCTCTTAGGTTCTTTGCCGGGGTATTGTACCTCGGCAAGCCCAAATCAATCGATTCTGCCTTGTGAGCAACATGCTCCTTGTTGATATCATCTATGAGGTTCTTCCCTCTCATTCTCAACTCGTCTACCCGTTCGGGAGCGACGTCAAGCTTATTAGCTTTGGCATATTCTCACAGGGTTCTGTTTAGAGACTCACGCAGCGCCGACACCTTTTTTGCCTCTACCAGCACCTTTTGCCTGGTTTCTTCTAACTCTGCCTAAGCATTAGCCGGATCAAGTATCGTTGCTACAGGTGTAGTCAAGTTTTCTATGGTTGCCTAAAAAATGTTTTCTGGCCTTTCCAGAGGTGGCCCTCTTACTCTTGGTGCTTTTGGGGTAGTGTCCTGTACCTCAGCCTGGTTGGTCACTGGAGGGATTACCTCAGAGGGTGGTGCCGTCTGGGCGTTCACGCCTGCGCGGCTCTCTGTTGATCCGCTCCTCACTACTCCCGCCTCAGACTGCCGCGACCATCACCTCGACGCTGCCCATAGGATGTGCTCCACACGGACGACTTGCAGCGCTAAGGGGCGGCTCTCCTGCAATAAGAACTTGGTGAGGATAAATGCCGGAGATGTCGACGCCGACGTAGACCTTGTGCTCGCCCAAACTGACGAAGACACCGTTCCGCGGGGGAGTTTTTCCCCTGAAGCTTCCCGCGTTGTCGCTGACATAGTCACAGAGATCGAATCTCCTGACCAGGCCAGAAACCACGTGCTCGCCAGTGTTGATGAAGTTTCCCGTCCGGATCATGACTCCAGCTAGCACCGCTGCTGGCCCCACGGTGGGCGCCAACTGTCGTGGTGGTGGCACGGCAGATGCCATGGGTAGGCTAAAGTATGGGGCCAATGGATGCTAGTGGGATCTGGGGAGGGAAGATGCAATTGATACTGCACACAAAAGGCAAAGGCTAAGATCTTTATTTCTCCTTCCTTGGGCTACAAATGCTCCTCGAGCTGTATACAAGAAGGGAGAACTTTACCAGCCTAACGGTCCCTAGAATGAGCCGATCCCTTCTTCAGGGTCCAAGCCTCCCCTTATAAAGGAGAGCCTTGGGCTCCTCTAGGGCTAACATGGCAAGCATATTCGTGGAATATGCTTGTCCCAATATAGTAGTTCGGCGCCCCCCTTTCCCTGTCGCTCCCCTAATGACGGCAAGGTTTCAGAGGGCCCCTCCCGCGTGCCTTGGGCTTCTGGACTGTCACCTCCGTGACCTCCTTCTGCCTCTCTGTCACTCTGTGACTTTGTCCCTAGCGCTTGGCTCTGTTCAGATTCTCCCTAGCTAGCGACTAGGGTTTGACTTCAGGCTCCTCCTTCTCCTTCAAGCTTCGTATCATTCGGCCCTTCCTCGCGTAACTCGGCCTGTCCTTCACCTGCATCAAGATTACCCGGGCCAACCCGGCCGACTTACGCAGTATCTCGGCCGGGTAATGCCTTGCCGTCCTTGTAAAGGTCTTGCCCTTTCATATCTCGGCCGACTTCTACAGGATTCGGCCGACTCAGACTATAACTCAGAAACCAGACGGGGGACACCCTTTCGTCTTTCCCCGTCCTTACCCTATCCGGGGTTACCTCCCCAACGAATATAAATAAACCATTCATCATCGGTGCATGACCATAAAAGATTTCATTCATATAAATAGAACAACCATTGTTCTCAGATTTAAATGAATAACCACTTCGCATCAAACACGATCCAGATACAATGTTCATGCTCAGTGCTGGCACCAGATAACAATTATTCAAGTTTATTACTAATCCCGACGGCAAGTGGAGAGGTATCATTCCAATGGCGATCACATCAACGCTTGATCCATTGCCGACACGCATCTTGACCTCACCTCTTGCTAGCGGTCGCTTGTTCCAAAGCCCCTGATTCGAGTTACAAATATTAGCAACTGAACGGGTATCAAATACCCAGGTGCTACTACGAGCACTAGTCAAGTACACATCAATAACATGTATATCATATATACCTTTGTTTGCCTTGCCGGCTTTCTTGTCTGCCAAATACTTGGGGTAGTTGCGTTCCAGTGGCCAGTCCCCTTACAATAGTAGCACTCGGTATCAGACTTAGGTCCAACTCGGGGTTTCTTTTCAGGCACGGCAACCTGTTTGCCGCCCTTACTTCCCTTCTGTTTTCCCTTCTTGTCTTTCTTGAAACCAATGTTCTTATTTATCATCAACACTTGATGTTCCTTTTTATCTCCACTTCTGCAGTTTTAAGCATTGACAGAAGCTCGGGGAGAGACTTCTTCATGGCTTGCATATTATAGTTCATCACGAAGCTCTTATAGCTAGGTGGCAGAGATTGCAGAACACGATGGATGCCTAAGTCAATGGGGATCGATATTCCCAAGGACACAAGCTTATCGGCGTAACCCGAAATCTTGAGTACATACTCACTTATGGAGCTGTGCTCTTCCATCATGCAACTAAAGAACTTTTCTGAAGCATTATAGCTCTCTACAGCAGCATGTGTGTCGAAAATCATTTTCAACTCACCCATTGTATCAAATGCATTGCCATTTTCGAAACGCTTTCGAAGTTCCGGCTCTAGCCCATACAATATGACGCAATGAACTAAGTTGTGGTCCTCCTAACGAGTCTGATAGACATTCTTCTCCTCGTCAGGGGCATCATCAAAAGGTGGGGGCCTAGCGGTTCTTCTAGCACATATTGCTTTTGTGCAGCAGAGAGGAGAATCCTGAAATTCATGGCCCATTCGGTAAAGTTGTTACCATTCGTTGCAAGTTTCTCTTTATCCATGAACACACTAAAATTAAAAGCAGGTGGTGCCATCTACAATAGAATTTGTAAAGTTTAGACTAAGTTTTTGATAGATTGAGTTCAACTAATCCATATTACGAATGAAATCCCACTCAAAAACGACATCCCTCATGCCTGATTACATGAACCAAATCCACTACACCAAGTCCGATCATCACGTGAGTCGGTGTAGCTTCAAAGGCGAGCATCAAATGGGCATCATATCTACTATATGACTCATGCTTAACCTTTCAGTCCGTGTTCCGAGGCCATGTCACATGCTAGGCTCGCCAAGTTAGAACCTTAGTATTCGTGTGTGTAACTGTCTTACACCCGAAATATGGTCGTGGATCCAAGAACACCCGAACATCACGTGATGTCTTGGAGCGACGAAAACATAATCAGTGCATACTAAAGGAAGAACACATTCTTATCTTGATATTTAAATGAGGGATCATCTTATTATGCTAATAAAGCGCTAAACAAGCAATATAAGATGCTATCAAACATCACATGTTTATTAGTGAAATGATATGGTTCCCGCATATGATCTCTATCATGTGCACCGTGGTATGATCACTATCATACCTTTATGTGTAAGGCCAAGGTCTATGGAACTTACACATTATGTGTGATGTAAGAGTATCATATCATACTTCTACTTACAACATCACCATATCATAACACTAGCCCAACAACAATCTAAACTAGACGCCTCTAATTTATCCATTGCAAGTTTTACGTGGTTTAGCGCTTTCGAAGATAGAACTGTTCTTACCTACGAACATGAACCACAACGAGGATAACCAAATTGTTGACAACTCTTTGCAAAATATATATTGACTATAGTAGGAGAGACAGACACCCGCTAGCCACTTATGCAAACTAGTTGCATGTCAAGCGTGGAACAGGTCTCATGTGCGAGGACATGTAAAGTTTGTCCGGGCCGCTTCATCCCACTATGCCACCAATATCCAAAATTACAATTAAGAAGCAACAACATGATCATCATCGCCCACATACTCGTATGTGTACTACCCGTGTAAAGTATCTATGCATAGATCCGGCTCGGATAGCACTGTAGGGTTCGCAACATAGAAAACAAAAAATTTCCTACGACAATGGGAACAACTATGTACCAAGATCTATCTACTAGATACAAACAACGGGCGGATGTATATCCGTAGAGAACATACCCTTGAAGACCTACAAAGCTTAACTAGTCCAAACTCGTGGTTGATGTAGACGATCTATTGCCGATCTCAAGATTGAGAGGAAGTTCTAGCGCCGCAAAACATCGGCGCATCCGTGCTTGCACACACGTCTAAGACACCGAGCAACCTCCGCCTCCTCGCTCTAGCGATGCAGCGGAAGCACAACTCTTTCTTGCCAAAAAGCCACCGGGAACATGTATCTCTCTAGTCCGAGACCATGGGGGATAAATACTAGAGGGGGAGAGAGATCCTTCACGAGGAGGTGTGTGTGAGAGAGAGGGAGAGGGGTGCCTTTTATAGGAGAGGGGGGGGGGACCCCAAGGGGGTGTACGGCGCATGGGGGCTTCCCCCTTTCCCTCCCCTCATTCATGTGGGTGGACACTCCACTCACAAAATTCCTTTAAATTCCCTCCACTAAAAATCCCACTCAAAATTGCTATTAAATTTCCACCAAATTTAATGCAAACTCTCATTAAATAAAACTCTTTTATTTATTCAGAATTTTTTCAATTACTTTAATGACAAACATTCACATATAACCCCTTGCTAGAATTCCATTTCACATGCAAAAACACTTTCTGCAATTTCACCCGAAAACCTGTTTCGGTATCTAGTGAAATAAATTCCTACGCTTGTTATTCTTTCCGGCATGAAACTTTTGCTCCAATTGGATGTCAGTGTCCCTTAAGTGTGTCACCCTACGGTTCGCTAATAATGCGGACATGATCGAGACCCTTCTCTAATCAATAATCAGAAGCGGGACCTGGAGATCCATACTGACTCCCACACATTCAACGATGACTTTCCTGTGATCGTCGGAACCTTTTATGTTAGTATCTTAATCCCTTTGTTTCACGATATATGTCACGACCCGAGATCAGGGATAAATAAATACCAGATCCTCATCTGATATAAGCCTAACCTAAATTCCAGAACGCGCAGGGGAAGATCGGTAACATTACAGAACATACAAACCATACATAATAAGGTAAACTCTTAAGAGAGTTACAAACCAGTCATACAAGCCAAGGGTCACAGACCCATCATTACATCAAACAACGGAAGCAAAAAAGTTGTTCTAAACAACAAACTTAGCAAAGGGCCTAAGAGGCCTTTAACAAAAGTAGCGACCCTTCCATAGATCCTAGGCTGCTGCCCGGGAACCCCGACTACTCGTAGACTTCGACGTAGAAACCACCTTCAGTTGGAGTAGCTTCATCTCTAGAAAACATCAACGAAGCAAGGATGAGTACAGGGTGTACTCCGCAAGACTTATGGCTAGTGGAGTTGTTTTGCATAAAGCCATCTTTTGTTTTCAAAACAAGAGGGAGAAGAAACTCGTCTAGTCAGATCATTTTCAAAAGGGGATAAGAAGACTTCAACTCTATCTCTTAAAATCATCTTTGATATCCACCAGGAATCATCATCAACATAGCAACTCTTCCCGGACTACCCCCTCAACAACCCCGAGAAAGTATTCCGGATCTCACTTTAGTTGACAAGTTTTAACATTCGATTATAGTTCTCTATGATCTTCACGTCCGTTCCCAAGTCGTCCATAACCGTGGACATGGCTTTTCAAAAATATTAATAACCCTGCAGGGGTGCACAACTTTACCCACATGTACCAACCGATTCTTAATGCCAAATTATTAGCCCTCTTCCTTGGAAGGCCGGCAGAGAGTGGTTGACCACGACCTTTACCCTGCTTTCACCGAGACCATGAGTCACGCACTAGGGAGATGCCGCCATAACGGGTCAAGTCCCGAAGCCGGTCCCTAATGATGTGCGCAGGGTTCAAGATTACGGATGCCGGGCATCTCTTGTTCCCGACCACGCTTACCTACCTGTTATGAATGCACCTCCTTCACCTCCATTCAAGAATAACCAAGATGCGTATGTCGAATGGAAAGCCCAAACTATGTGACTCATGGAATCTACTAGGCAAGTTAGTTGGTCGAGGGGGTTTCCAGGCCCCCGTGTGGTTGTACGCTCGTCTTGGTTCAAGAGGCAAGAACATCAGGTCCTAGGGGTGGCAAGTATGGGACTACAAAAACCACAACCCACGTGGCCTCCCATACAAGCCTTAGCATATTTATCATTCATCTCTGATCACATCACCACAACCTACCATACTAGATTCATTCGCACCTCCGGTGCATCACATGAGTGATTAGCATCGGACCACTAAGAATGGCTAAGCTTGACTGAACTGTGGCACTAGCAACGCTCATAAGCCAGACCCTAGTTATGCTAGGAGCAGCGGATCAGGTAATATAGTTCACAAAGGATAAAATGCATCAGATAGGATTACTCTGCCTACTAATAAAAGACTGTTTGAACCGAATGCATATGACGAGAATGAAATACTTTGTAATCATAGGATTCATATGTATGAGTGGGGCTTCGCTTGCCTTGTCCGTTGTTGGAATGGTACTGCTCTTCGGTGGCGTTGACTTCAACTTCGGGTTTGGTTCCTATTCGCGAGAACCAATCACCGGAAAAGAGAAAGTAACACTCAACACATGGCATGTGCAATGCTCATACAATATGGATGATATGACAAGTTAAATAGTGTTGAATTGAACCCTAAGGCATGCTTGGTCACTTTAAAGGGGGTTCTGAAAGTCCAAACCCTAAAACAGGGGGATCATCGGAATCACCTATGGGGTTCAATTGGTTCTTCTAATTAAACTTGATGTCGAAGTTGATTAACAATGTATGATTATAGCTTAGTTGGATAGGTTTCATTTTTCTGAACATTTTGCTATATTATTTGTATTTTTATGATTTAAAATGAATTAGTTATGAATTTCCCAAATTTTAATTCATTTTTAACATTTTTGGAATATTTAAATTAATTTCCAAACTTGGGCCCACATGTTAGACTTTTATTAATTTCAGAAAATATTTACAGAAATTATTAAAATCCTGACAGGTATGGCCCACATGTCATATTATTTTCTATTTACAGAAATGATTTACTGATAATGAAAATAAAATAAAAGGATTACTGCATCAGCATGATGCAGTGCTGATGTCAACAATGGAGAGGAGCTCTCTGCAAGCGCTTAGGGGCGATGTGGTCAAGGAGCGGTGCGTTAGGGAGGGAGAGAGCAAATAGAGGCGGCGCCTGAATGGTCGTTTAACACGGAGACGAGATGCTGCCAAGCAGTGGTGTCGGGCTCTCGCGGGGAGGGGGATACAGAGGGAGAGGGAGCAAACGGAGGGGTGCTGGAGCACCACAAGCTCACCGTGAGCATGACAGAGGTGGTGGCGAGGCTTGGGGAGGTCAGACAGCGGTGGATCGACGGAGACAACAGCGGCTTCCGACGGCGCTTCGAGCTCGATTTTGGGGAGAGGAGGTCGTCCCGGCTCGCGTGTTTCGGGGAGAAGGACGAGGACGGCGAGGCGATGCTTCTGGTCACCTCAGCTGGGCGAGGGGTGCTCGGAGACGGCAGGGACAAAGAGGACCTGGCGAGCTAGGGTTCGGCCATGGCGTTGTCACGAGGGAGAGGAAAAGAGAGGGGGCGAAATGGGTACTGGGAGATAGAGTGTGGCGCGGCAGTTCTTATCCGCGGCTCCAGGGGAGGCGGCAGGCATCGCATCGCGCAGGAGATCGATGGCGAGCGCGCTGCCAGGCAGCTGCTTGCCGGCATCGGGGAAGAAGGGAGGAGGAAAGGCCGAAGGGGTACGGGCCAGAGGTGGGCTGGCTTGGGCCCCGGGTAGGCTTCCTGCTGGCGCTAGGGAGAGAGAAGGAGAGGTGGGCTCGGCCCAGTAGCTAGGTTAGACACATTTTTTTTATTTCCAGAAATGTTTTTCTATTTCTATTTCTATTTCTGATTTCCCTTTTGTAATTTGAATTTCAAATCTGTTTTGAATATTTTCAACTTACATAAACTTTTATAAAGTATATGAAATAGTGTGAGACCCTTTTTACACTTTGGGCTCAACTCATGTAGTTAGTTGTTTAAATACAAAACTCATTTGAATGGTTTTCAAATAGAGGGGGAAGTTAGGGTTTAGGGTTTGATTTGTTCTTTCTTGATTAAACCAAAATGCAAGTGTAATGCATGCATGAAATGCTCAAGCACATCTTATTTATATTACACAGAAAGGTGGTATGTTATAACTCTACCCCACTTACAAGAATCTCGACCCGAGATTCCTAGGTTTTAGAAAAGAAGGCAGGGTACTCAAATCGAAGACGATCTTCGCGTTCCCAGGTTGCTTCTGACTCGGAGTGATGAGACCATTGAACTTCCAGGAACTTAATTGTTTGACGACGAGTCTTGCGCTCGGTCTCATCAAGAATATGAACAGGGTATTCTTAGTAGGTTAAATCATCTTGGAGATCCAAAGTTTCATGGTCCACACCACGAATGGGATCTTTGAAGCAACGCTTGAGTTGAGACACATGGAAAACATCATGTACCTATGGAAAAGTTGAAGGTAGATCCAATTGGTAGGCAAGCTCACCCCGTTTGGAGAGAATGTGAAAGGGACCAACGTAGCGAGGTGCCAATTTGCCTTTGATACCGAATCGATGGACACCCTTCAGAGGAGTGACCCGGTGGTAAACTTGATCACCAACTTCATAATGAACATCAAGATGATGACGATCATAGTCGGACTTATAACGATACGGAGCGGCCTTCAGACGCTCCCGAATTATGCGAACTTGATCTTCTGCTTCTTGGATCATGTCCGGACCAAAGAATTGTCTTTCGCCGGTTTCTGTCCAGTTCAACGGTGTTCGACATGTTCTCCCATACAGGAATTGGAAAGGTGCCATGCCCAAACTGGATTGAAAACTGTTGTTATAAGAGAACTCCACAAAAGGAAGACATTTCTCCCAATTCTTTCCAAAGGATATGACACACGCTTTGAGCATGTCTTCAAGAATTTGATTCACTCTTTTAGTTTGACCACCGGTTTTAGGATGATAGGCTATGCTGAAGGAGACATGAGTTCCCATTGCTTCTTGGAAACTTTGCCAGAATTTGGAAGTAAAAAAACTTCCACGATCAGAGATGATCTTCTTGGGAACACCATGAAGAACGACGGTCTGAGAGATGTATAGGTCAGCCAATTGACTAGCACGGATAGTTTCACGAACTGGAAGGAAATGAGCAACTTTAGATAACCGATCAACTATTACCCATATGGCATCATTTCCTGCTTGTGTCCTTGGGAGTCTAGTGATAAAATCCATACCAATTTCATCCCATTTCTGCTCAGGAATTTTCAATGGCTGCAGAAGTCTAGCAGGCCTTTTATGTTCAGCCTTTACACGACGGCAAACGTCGCACTCTGCAACAAAGCGAGCAATTTCTGCTTTCATTCCACTCCACCAGAATCTTTGATGGAGATCTCGGTACATCTTGGTACCACCAGGATGGATAGACAGAGGGGATTCGTGAGCTTCCAAAAGAATTAGATCTTTGATTTTCCGACTGTTTGGAACCACTAGCCGGTTACTGAAGTATAGAATACCTTGATCATTGACGGAGAAACATTTAGCTTCACCACTTGCAACACGTTCTTTGATCTTGGTAACTTCATCATCTTTCTTTCGAGCTTCCTTGATTTGATCCTCTAGAGAAGATTTTATTTCAAGGTTAGCAAGGAATCCACAAGGAACTACTTCAAGGTTAAAACGCTTGATTTCCTCGTAGAGAGCAGGTTGGGCTTGTGAAATCATCAGATTGTTGCAATAAGACTTCCGACTTAGCGTATCAGCTACGACATTGGCTTTGTCGGATTGATAGTTGAGACCCAAATCATAAGCTTTGATGAGTTCCAACCATCGTATTTGCCTGAGATTCAGATATGGCTGGGTGAAGAGATACTTTAGGCTTTGATGATCCGAGTAAAGTTCACAACGGTTACCGATGAGGTAATGTCGCCATTGCTTAAGAGCATGAACAACAGCAGCGAGCTCGAGATCATGGGTTGGATAATTGTTCTCATGTGGCTTCAACTGCCGAGAAGCATAGGACACTACATGACCATCTTGCATCAACACACAGCCTAGCCCTTGAAGAGAAGCATCACAATAGATGACGAAGTCCTTGCTTGTATCCGGAAGGACAAGCACATGAGCGGTGGTTAGCTTGGTTTTCAAAGCTTGGAAACTTTCTTCTGCCTTTTCTGACCATTAAAACTTCTTATATTTCTTAAGAAGATCGGTCATAGGCTTGGCTATCTTGGAGAAGTTCTCGATGAATCGGCGGTAATATCCTGCCATTCCGAGAAAACTTCGGACTTCCTTGACTGAAGTAGTCGACTTCCATTCCAGAATGGTCTGAACCTTATCCGGTATGATAGCAACACCACTTGCAGACATGACGTGACCAAGGAAGACGAACTCTTGTAACCAGAACTCACATTTGGAAAACTTGGCGTAGAGGCGATGTTCACGAAGTTTAGTCAATACCAAACGTAGATGTTCGGCATGCTCTTCTTCGGTCTTGGAATAGATTAGAATGTCATCAATGTATACCACGCATTTAACTTGTCGAGATACTCCATGAAGACGGAGTTCATGAGCCTCATAAATGTGGCAGGGGCATTGGTTAGCCCGAAGGACATCACTGTATACTCGTAAAGACCATAACGAGTTGTGAATGCCGTCTTTAGGATATCTTCCTTTCTGATCTTGATTTGATGATACCCTGATCTTAAGTCCATTTTGGAGAAGACAGTGGCACCACTTAATTGATCAAAGAGGTCATTTATCCGGGGAAGTGGGTACTTATTCTTGATTGTCACCGTGTTGAGTGGGCGGTAATCAACCACCAATCTTGGAATATTTGTATCCCGCTTCTTGACAAAGATGGTAGGGCAACCCCAAGAGGATGTGCTAGGTTGGATGTATCCTAGACCCTCTAAATCTTCAAGTTGCTTCTTCAACTCAACCAACTCATGAGGAGGCATGCGGTAAGGTCTTTTGGAGATAGGAGCACTTCCAGGAACTAGCTCAATGACAAACTCCACACTTCGATCAGGTGGCATGCCAGGAAACTCTTCAGTAAAGACATCCGGGAAATCACAGAATACATGGACATCTTGGACCTCGAGAGCAGGTAGGACATCCATGGCATACAACTCCGAGAAAGGTTTAAGAACTGCTGACGGAGACTTTGAACCATCAGTCCAATACTTGACAGTTATGCCAGCAAGAGAGGTCACAGAAACTGTTCTGAGTGCACAGTCAATGACAGCTTGATACTTGGTTAAACAGTCCATGCCCAGAATGACATCTATGTTGGTTGACTTGAGTGCAATGAGAGAAGTGGGAAACTTCTGATATGCTATATCTGTCTCAACCCCATGAGTAACCCAGATGGTCTGCCAACGAGACCCGGGAGTACTAATCTCTATAGGGGAAGACATTGCTTCAAAAGGTATACCATGCTCCCGTGCAAACTCTTGTGATATGAATGTATGCGATGCTCCAGAATCAAACAAAACGGTTGCGAGAATTGAATTGACACGGAGCGTACCCAGAATGAGGCCTGGATCTTCCTGAGCTTCCTCAACAGTGACATGGGTCATACGACCACGTCCAGCACCTTGAGATTTATCATTCTTATTTGCCTGCTGATCATTGCATCCGACAGCCCTTTGAGAACACTCCCTTGAGTAGTGACCAGGCTGACCACAAGAGTAACAGGTAACCCTAGTGTGAGAACCAACAGGAGGGTGATAGTTTGATCCACCAGTATTTGATTGTGGCTGACGAGAATTATTGCCAGAAGACTTAGGTGCATAAGGAGCACGAGGCACAACACTGTATGTAACAAAGACACGGCGCTTCTTGTTACTAGAGGAAGAAGCACGAGAATTTCCCTTCACGCTTCTGAGACACTTCCATATCCTTCCTTCCATGCTCCAAGGTAAGATCCTGGTTGTGCAAGTCCTGGAAAGACTGGAACTTGAAGGGCAGCAACTCATAGCGAAGTGCAGGGTTAAGTCCCTTACGGAACAGCTCTTGCTTATCTTCATCATTTGTCACATCCCTGGTTGCATAACGAGCCAGGCGAGTAAACTCACGCCCATAGGTTTCAATATCCTTGCGCCCCAGAGTCAGATCCAAAAAATCCCTCCTTTTGAGATCCATGACGGGCTTAGGGATATATGAGGCACGAAATGCTGCAACGAACTCCTCCTAGGTAATGACATGTCCCTAAGCTTGCAGATTCTGAAAACCTTACCACCAAACACCAGCCTCACCTTCCAGTTGATAGGTGGCAAAGTTGACACGATCAGCGGGACGAACACGAAGATCACTGAACTTGCGCTCTATGGTGCGGAGCCAATCATCAGCTTCAAGGGGCTCGTTGGAGTGGGTGAAGATTGGAGGAAAAGAGCGGATGAAATATCCAGGTGACACACCGTCAGACGACGCTCGTTGTTCTCGCCACACGCCCGTATATGCTCATTCCGCAGACGGTTGGTCTCAATGTTGTTGAGAACCTCGGCCATTGTGGGAGGTGGCGGAAGTTCCTGATCAGCATCGTTGTGTCCTCAACGGCCAATAGATCCACGAGTACCAGCCGGCATCGTAAGAAAACATAAACCATGAGAATGGATTCACCAAAGAGGGTACAACAAAGGATGGCAAAACCATATCAAAAGATCATGGTAAAAGTGAACATGTGGATGAAAACTATATCAATGCGTTAAGTATGGCAGTAGAACAAGCATATGAAACGTATACGCTACCAACTTAGATACAAACCATAGCAATGGAATGCAAGCATGATATGATACCAACAAGTCACAAAAGAGTTGGGAGAAGAATTGAAGGCATCCTTAGCAAAGTTGAAAAACAATGCTTCAGTTGCACTGGTATATTTTGGAGACTCTGAGCCTTGCAACCAAGTACGGAGTACTAGGGAAAAACAACCCAAACCCGTATATCCTAAGAGTTTCAAATGATAGACGAGAAGTGAAAACTTTGCAAAGCAAACGAGGTAAGATAACTCAGCAATATAACAACCTTGGATAAGAAGTAAAAATAGTCCTATTCAGAGTTTTGCAAATAGTTTTTAGCTTTCAAATAGTTTTCTCAAACTCTAGACTCAACATCGACCAGCTAGAAGGGTTTCCTACAGGCAGTCCTGCTCTAATACCAAAATCTGTCACCACCCGGGATCAGGGCTAAACAAATACCAGATCCTCATCTGATATAAGCCTAACCTAAATTCCGGAACGCGCAGGGGAAGATCGGTAACATTACAGAACATACAAACCATACATAATAAGGTAAACTCTTAAGAGAGTTACAAACCAGTCATACAAGCCAAGGGTCACAGACCCATCATTACATCAAACAACGGAAGCAAACAAGTTGTTCTAAACAACAAACTTAGCATAGGGCCTAAGAGGCCTTAAACAAAATTAGCGACCCTTCCATAGATCCTAGGCTGCTGCCCGGGAACCCCGACTACTCGTCGACTTCGACGTAGAAACCACCTTCAGTTGGAGTAGCTTTATCTGTAGAAAACATCAACGAAGCAAGGCTGAGTAAAGGGTGTACTCCACAAGACTTATGTCTAGTGGAGTTGTTTTGCATAAATCCATCTTTTGTTTTCAAAACAAGAGGGAGCAGAAACTCGTCTAGTCAGATCATTTTCAAAAGGGGATAAGAAGACTTCAACTCTATCTCTTAAAATCATCTTTGATATCCACCAGGAATCATCATCAACATAGCAACTCTTCCCGGACTACCCCCTCGACAACCCCGAGGAAGTATTCCGGATCTCACTTTAGTTGACAAGTTTTAACATTCAGTTATAGTTCTCTATGATCTTCACGTCCGTTCCCAAGTCGTCCATAACCGTGGACACGGATTTTCAAAAATATTAATAACCTGTAGGGTGCACAACTTACCCACACGCATTCAACCGATTCTTAATGCCAAATTATTAGCCCTCTTCCTTGGAAGGCCAGCAGAGAGTGGTTGACCACGACTTTTACCCTGCTTTTGCCGAGACCATGAGTCACGCACTAGGGAGATGCCGCCATAACAGGTCAAGTCCCGAAGCCGGTCCCTAATGATGTGCGCAGGGTTCAAGATTATGGATGCTGGGCATCTCTTTTTCCCGGCCACGCTTACCTACCTGTTATGAATGCACCTCCTTCACCTCCATTCAAGAACAACCAAGATGCGTATGTCGAATGGAAAGCCCAAACTATGTGACTCATGGAATCTACTAGGCAAGTTAGTTGGTCGAGGGGTTTCAGGCCCCGTGTGGTTACGCCTGCCTTGGTTCAAGAGGCAAGAACATCAGGTCCTAGGGGTGGCAAGTATGGGACTACAAAAACCACAACCCACGTGGCCTCCCATACAAGCCTTAGCATGTTTATCTGTCGCATCCCAAATTTTAGATTTGGTTCTGCATATCATTCATGCCATTGCATCATACTCTTCCATGCAAAACCGTCGATTGAAAAGATTCGACAAAACACTATTTTCTAAACCCTACTCTATTTTACTACGGAGCTCCTGCGGGAGGCTTTAGTGGGACTTGTGTTGTCCACCCTTGTAGCCTAGTGGTTTCACTCATCCCTTGACCCTAGGTTGTTCCCCTCGATTTTACAAAAATTTAGGAACAAGAATCGCCCGATTCGGAGTTCGTACGGAAAAGTTACGGAGGTTTTACTAAAAGATCAAAATCGGCGCCGACTTCGCCGTGTCCGCCTCCAACCGCGCCACCGTAACCGTCTCCAACTCCTCCTCCGCTGGCCTCCCTCCTCTTAACGCCACCCAGCGCTGCCCCCTGGCGCCCGGACCCCGCCGCCCTGCCTCGATCTCCGCGCAGCCGCCGCCGCCTCGGGAGCAACCCGCCGCCGCCTTGGTAAGCGCGTCGCCACACTGCCAGGCTGTACACGTCTGCCTGCGCCGCCCGCACCAGCAGCTTTCGCCACGCCGCTAGTCATTGCCACTGCCGCCGCCCGCTTCCTCACGCAGCGCCGCCCGTCGCCACCGCCGCGCGCTCGTGCGCCACCGCTCGCGCCGCCCCGCGCTTCGTGCGCCGTCATCTTTCGTGGTCGTTGGATCTCAGAACAACGGCCCAGATCGGCCGTTGACCGGTCAGTCCTAGGCGTTGACTAGTCAAACGCCCAGTCAGCGCCCAGTCAACAGCCACGTGGACCAGTCAACAGACACAGTTGACTGGGTATTCCCTTTAATCGATTTAGTTGGCAGATTTTCGTAGAAATTTGTAAATTGCGTAGAAATTCATCCGCTGGGCCAAAAATTGCAAATAAAATATGTGTAGGTTCAGTGAGTCGTGTAGAATCTTGCTGTACCATTGTTTCACACCTTTGCAGCAAGATTTAGTACAGTTTAATCAAATGAGTTAATGACCTTTTTGGAGTAATTAATTCGTAGAAAAAGATTTGTAACTCCAAAAATTGCGTGTAATATGTCCCTGGATTCAGTAGAACGAGGGGAATCACATCGTGAATTAAAAGGATAGGCTTACAGTAAAAAATTCTGCAGAAACTGTCTAGTGGCTTTCTGCAGTGTTTTAATTACTCGGGGAGTTTTATAATTCCTTTTTGAGTAATTCTAATTGGTACTGTTTCTAAATAGCAATGCCTATGCGGTAGAATTTTCCCAAGATTTTACAAACAATATACTATCGGTAGTGAATTATTTGAGTTCTAGCTCTAGTTTTGAGCATTATTTTTTGCATAATCGTTTTCCTTGCACTAAACTATTTTCCATGCATGCAGTCAGTACCTCTACTAATTACTATTATGTGGTGTTGCTGTAGCGTCATCCACTTGTCATGCATACATTCATGCATCATCTTTGTTGCATATGCCTGTGGATTGTTTGTTTATGATTGCAATTGTATCGTGTAGATTGTGACGAGTGCAACGCTTGCTCGTGTGTGGATTGTTCTTCCGATCGCTACAACCAAGGTAAGTAGATGCTACTTTGTTCATGATATCGTCCTGCTATTTTCAATGCATTGTCGTGTATTTTGTAGATGCATGTGTAGGATGATAATATCGCTATGCTATGTCCTATTATGTGGTAGGGCTTTCCTGGTAGATGAACCACCGTTGGTAGATGTGCTTAGCCATGCTATGATGAACGAGGACTGGGTTACATCACTACAAGTTGTTTATAAATGAGTTGGTTTGCAAAAACTAAAAAAACTTAATCAATGAATCTCTCCTGGTGTGTGGGATTGATAATTTTTGGTGGTTTCATTGCGGAAAGGCACCCAGGTATCAAGAGAGAATGATTGACTTCTTTATTCTGTAGCTTACGTGTACAACCATGTGCCAATAATGAAATGGGTGGTTGGTTGGGCTTAGTAGGTTGTGGTAACTCAAACCCGCGTATCCAGAGATGTAGAATTTTGATAGGTTGGACCGGTGCGCGTCGGGATTGGGGAGCTACTTCCCGAACAGTCTCTTCTTGGACTTCTCCCTATCATCACCCAAAATGAGAGTGATGGTATGAGTTGGGCTGGCCAAGTCACATGGTTAAAGTGTACTAACCCCTGCAGAGTGTATAATCTAATCGATTAGCCGTGTCCCCGGTTATGGACAATTGAGTTGCTTGATATTGAGTCTATGACATGTTTCTCGCTCATTCTAATTTCATAATTGCTTTAACATTGTTGGGTTAACTTAACTGGGATCTTTTCAAAGAAAATCAAAAACTGTTTACGAAAGTAGGACAAAGGTATTTGCAAATGCAAGCCAGACACAGCTCCACTTGCCAGATATGCATGTAGATGTTAGTACTATTGTCTCCTTTACTAGCTCTACTTGCCATACATTCCATGTATTGACCCTTCGGGGCTGCTACGTTTCATGTTGCAGGTTATTCCGATTCTGAGTAATCGATATAGGCCACGGTACTCCACTCGGCACTTGTTCACTTGTGGGCAATTTGAAGAATGGAGGATTTGCTTTATTTATGTCGCTACCTGAATAATTTGAGCTAGCCTTGAGCTAAGCTTTTATTGTAATAATGGTACTCTGGATCTTTGTTATTTATGATACACGGATATTTTGCTATGTTATTCATCTCATTCTATTGTGGGCCAATGAACCGATCCAGGGATTGGCATGTCACATAGAAGCCACGGTCTTTTCAGAACCGCGGTGTTACAAGATGGTATCGAGTCCGTGTGTCGATCAGAGATCGTGACCTAGGATTGGATTAGGAAGCCATAGAACTATTAGAGCATATATTAACTCTGTCTTTCATCTTATGCCTTTCACTCTCGTAAATTCTTACCATATGCTATTCTCACACTTTCCTCTTTAAATTGATAGATGGGAGAAGTCAGGACTGAGTATGCCACCATGGAGTCACCAAGGCCCTTTGCAAGACAGTTAGCACAGCTCTGATCATTGGGATTGCCACTGCCCATGTTCAAGGGAAGAAGGCTGTACACCTATGGATATGGTGAGGATGCGTGGGAGATCACCACCTTCATCTTCAGGGATGCCGCCTTGCCAAACCCTGTGCATCTGATCTACACCAAGACATACTGCAACTGGGGACTTGGAATCAACTTGGCCATACATGAAGCCCTGTCTCGCCAGTGCCATCATGTCCGACACCTACTGCCAGCAGATTCATCCTACCGTGACTATGGGAGGCGTGATGAAGATGGGCACATTGTGGTTACCCCGGGCGACAGGAACAACATGCCGCCCCGTCGGAGGCACATAGAGGACATGGAAAGGGAGAATGGAGCTCTAGCTGAGAAAGTGATGATGATAAAGGAGATTGCAGATTTTGCTAGCAATGGTATGGTGGTCCAAGGACAGGAGATTGACACCTTGCATGAAGCCGTGGGAGTTCTGGAGAATGCCCTGATAGCCAGAGATGCAACCATAGCACACCTCCATGGTACTGTGCAGGAGAACACCCAGAACATACAACAGCTGCAAGGGACCGTCCAGGAAAGGGATCAAACTATTGAAGCTATGACAACCCAGATTGCCGCTCTCCAAGCACAGCTAAATCCACCCTCTGATGATGACAATGGAGATGATGGCAACAACGGGGATGATGATGACAGTGGGAACGATGATGATGATGAGGACGAGGATGATGATGATGGAGACGATGATGGTGGGGGAGATGAAGCTGTTGCAGTTGCAGCTGAGAGTGAAGAAGAAGAGGAGGATCCAGAAGAGGTGGAGTTTGAAATCTCAAGTGATGATTCAGGAGAAGTGTACACTCCGCCGCCATGGTTGAACCGTGGACCGAAGCGCCAACGCATGAGTGCAAGGACCTACCGCAACCTCTTCAAGAAGTAGACAGAAGTCCACCAAATAGTCCTCGTTAGGTAAAATCGTTAGGATTAGTCTCGATCGATGTGAAACTTAGTTGATGTTAGTTTAAGAGTGATTAGTTGCTTATTTGTGTACACCAATATCCCAGGAATTAATTGTGCGAATTTTATGAAAGAGTTATGGCAAGTTTGGTTAACATCTGTGTTATTTTCGCTGCAGTTTTCTGCTGATACAGCAGTACTGTACGATTTTTCATATTTTTCTGGTAACTGGGAAAAATCTGAAAAAAATAGGTCTGGTGCTAAACACTCTGTACTGTATGTGCAAAAATCATCTAAATTTTCTGACGAGTCTAAGTCAGGTAGAAAAATTCGTGAACGCTGCTGGACTGTTCTGGCAGATTGCTGTTTTTGTTGGTTAGTTAATCAACTGTTTAGTTAACCATTGCCAACTCTTGTAAAACTATTTCAGTAGGTATATACTGCTTGGATAAACCCTGGGATGTTGCTGGATCACTTGTTTGTTGATGTGTTGCTTGCTTGTGATTGTCTGCTATTGTTTGTTGTTGATTGATCATATGCATGGGTAGAATCCTATTATCGTAGTTGTTTCTTTCTAAGCTTACCTGTGCTGAACCGCAGATGCCTCCCCGCCGTCAACCCACTGAGTTGGAGCAGCTCATGGCAGCTCAGGCACAGCTGACCCAAGTTATGACTCAGTTCATGGCAGCTCAGAACAACAACAACAATAATGGAAACAACCAGCCTCAGGGAGATGCTCTCACTAGATTTCTGAGGTTAAGGCCAACTAAGTTCTCTACTGCAACGGAACCAATGGTTGCTCTCGACTGGTTGCGTTCAGTCAACAAGGATCTGGTAACTGTTGGATGCACGGATGCTGAGAAGGTGAGGTTTGCCGCTCACCTACTGGAGGGACCAGCCGCTTCTTGGTGGGACACTTTTCAGATCACCCACCCGCTGGACACTGTGACTTGGGCAATGTTCGAGGAAGGTTTCAGGACCAACCACGTGTCTTCAGGAGTTCTGAGCCTGAAGAGGAAGGAATTCCGCAACTTGCGCCAAACCAACCGCACTGTGGCTGAGTACATTGAGGAGTTCAACAACCTGTCCCGTTATGCACCTGAGGATGTTGACACTGATGCGAAAAGGAGGGAGAGATTCCTGGATGGCCTTAGTGATGAGCTTTCAGTGCAGCTACTGGTGGTTTATTGCCCCACTTTCTAGGAGCTTATGGACAAGGCCAGGATCTTGGAAGGGAAGCACAAGCAGGTGGAAAGCCGCAAGAGAAAGAGTAACAATCACCACTCTGGTTCACATCACAAGTCTCGCACTTCATATGATGGATACTCCAAGCATGGAGGAAGTGACCATGGGAGCCATGACTGCCACCACCATGGAGGCGATGGGCATCTTCATGACAACCATAGGAGCAGCCACCACAGCCACAAGGGAGGACACTCTCACCACTCTGGAGGACACGGTGGACATGACCACAACCGTGATCGTAGCTTTGTGAAGAAGGATCTGAGTGAGGTGACCTGTTTCAAGTGTAAACAGAAGGGACACTATGCTGACAACTATCCGGAGAGGAAGGGACTGAAGCCAACCAACAACGAGAAGGCCACAGTGAACCACATGAATGTGGAGGAGATCCCAGACGAGCCTGACCTTGTGATTGGTAAGTTTCCAATCAACACTCACCCTACACTTATACTATTCGATACTGGTGCATCGCATTCATTCATATCAAGGGCATTTGTGGATAAGTATAAGCTACCTACTGAGTCTATGAAAGGGTCCATTAGAGTGAGTTCACCTGGAGGAGATATGATAGCTAGCGGGATGCATAACTTAACTGTGAGGATTGGAACACACAACTTCAGTGCACATTTGGTAGTGTTGGAATCACAGGGGTTAGATGTCATTCTGGGTATGGATTGGATGTCTATGCATGGGGGACACATAGATTGTGCACAGCGAGCTGTTTCACTCAAAACCCCGGATGGTAAGAGGATTAGATTCAAGTCAGCAGTGCGACCGGGAAGGTGTAAGCTGAATTCTCTTAAGGGGGTTAGCATGGATAATGTGCCAGTGATTAGGGATTACCCTGACGTGTTTCCGGAGGAGCTGCCAGGGATGCCACCTGACAGGGAAGTGGAGTTTCTCATCGACCTGATGCCGAGAACAGGACCTATTGCAAAGAGACCATATAAGATGGATGTGGATGAGCTGAAGGAATTGAAGAATCAGCTGAAAGAGCAGTTGGACAAGGGATTCATTCAGCCTACTTCGTCGTCATGGGGAGCACCTGTTCTGTTTGTGGAGAAGAAGGACAGCAGCAAGAGATTAGTGGTGGACTATCGCTCGCTGAATGAAGTAACCATCAAGAACAAGTACCCTCTGCCGAACATAAATGATTTGTTTGATCAACTGGAAGGAGCGAAGGTGTTCAACAAGATTGATCTGCGATCAGGCTACTTCCAATTGAAGATCCGGGAGGAGGACGTACCAAAAACTGCCTTCACCACTAGGTATGGTTTATATGAGTATACGGTTATGTCTTTTGGACTAACGAATGCCCCGGCATATTTCATGACCATGATGAACAAGGTATTTATGGAGTACTTGGACAAGTTCGTGGTGGTGTTTATTGATGACATACTGATATATTCCAAGGATGATGCTGAGCATGAGAAACATCTGCGACTGATTATGGAGAAGCTGAGGGAACACAAGCTTTATGCCAAATTCAGCAAGTGTGAATTCTGGCTTAACACTGTTGGATTTCTTGGACACGTAGTGTCAGGAGAAGGAGTCGCTGTTGATCCAAGCAAAGTGACTGCAGTAACTGAGTGGGAAGCGCCCAAGAATGCAGGAGAGATACGAAGCTTTATGGGACTTGCTGGATATTACAGGAGGTTCATTGAAAACTTCTCCAAGATTGCTAAGCCGATGACTGAACTTCTGAAGAAGGAGAGAAAGTTCGAATGGACGGATGTGTGTGAAGCCAGCTTTCAGGAACTAAAGCGTCGCCTAGTAACCGCACTTGTTCTGTGTTTAGCAGACCTTCAGAAGGATTTCCAAGTGTACTGTGATGCTTCTCGACAGGGACTTGGGAGTGTGCTGATGCAAGATGGGAGAGTAGTGTCATATGCCTCGCGACAACTTAAGCACCATGAGCAGAATTACCCCACACACGACTTGGAGTTAGTGTCAGTGGTTCATGCGCTCAAAGTATGGAGGCATTACTTAATGGGGAACACTGTGATGTATACACCGACCACAAGAGCCTGAAGTACATATTCACGCAGAAGGAACTAAACATGAGGCAAAGGAGATGGTTGGAACTTATCAAGGACTATGATATGAATCTGCAATACCACCCAGGAAAGGCCAATGTAGTAGCAGATGCTCTGAGTCGGAAGGTTTATGCCAATGGATTGACAATTGGGGAATTGCCCGAGGATTTGTGCAAACAATTCAAGGACCTTAGACTGGAAGTAGTATCTGAAGGATACTTGGCAACAATGGAAGTCCAACCAACGCTACAGGACGGAATCAGGAAAGCTCAAGTGGGAGACAAAGAGATAGATGAAGTAAAGGAAAAGATGAAGGAGGGTCGAGCAAGGGAATTCCGCGAGGATGAGCAAGGAACCTTGTGGTATGGAGATCGTTTGTGCGTCCCCAACGATCTGGAGTTAAGGAAGTTGATTATGCAGGAAGCTCATGACTCGCCGTATTCCATACATCCGGGCAATACGAAGATGTATATGGACCTAAGGGACAGATTCTGGTGGAACAACATGAAAGGAGACATCGCGGAGCATATTACCCTATGCGATGTATGTAGCTGAGTGAAGGCGGAACACCAGAAGCCAGCAGGACTGCTACAGCCATTGCCCGTGCCGGATTGGAAGTGGGATAGAGTGGGAATGGATTTTATCACAGGATTGCCCAGGACCAGGTCAGGATATGACTCCATTTGGGTAGTGGTTGACCATTTGACCAAGTTAGCCCACTTTATTTCGGTGAAGACGACTTACACGAGTGCAAAGTTGGCCAAGATTTATATGGACAGAATTGTGTGCCTACATGGAGTTCCCAAGAGTATCGTATTTGATAGGGGCACCCAATTTACCTCACACTTCTGGCGCCAGCTGCACGAGTCACTTGGTACTAGATTGGAGTTTAGCACAGCGTTTCACCCGCAAACTGATGGACAGACCGAGAGGGTGAATCAGATTTTGGAGGACATGTTGAGAGCTTGCGCTTTGGCTCATGGTTCTAGTTGGGATGAGAATTTGCCATATGCTGAGTTTTCCTACAACAACAGCTATCAAACCAGCATCAAGACGTCACCGTTTGACGTACTGTATGGGAAACGGTGCCGAACACCATTGCTATGGGATGGAGTAGGAGAACGCCAGTTGTTTGGACCTGATTTGATCAAGGACGCTGAGGAGAAGGTCGCCTTGATCAGGGACAGGCTGAAGGTAACACAATCAAGGCAGAAGAGCTACGCTGACGCCAAGCGCAAGGAAGTGGTGTATGAGATAGGTGATAGAGCATACCTCAGAGTGTCGCCGCTTCGTGGGATCAAGAGATTTGGAATTAAAGGTAAGCTGGCACCTCGATTTATTGGGCCGTATCGGGTCTTAGCACGCAAAGGAGAAGTTGCTTATAAGTTGGAGTTGCCAGAGGCTCTGTCCGCAGTTCAGAATGTGTTCCACGTATCCCAGCTGAAGAAGTGCCATCCGGAGATGGTGGATACACCATTAAGAGACACTATACCACTAGAGGATGTTCAGCTTGAGAACGACTTGACCTATGAGGAGAAATCGGTCAAGATTCTGGAGACAGCGGAGAGGACTACCCGTACCAAGACGATCAGGTTCTACAAGGTACAACGGAGCCACCACACCGAAGAGGAAGCCACTTGGGAGCGTGAGGATGACATCCGAGAGGACTACCCACACCTATTTGCTAGCCGCGCCGAATCTCGGGGACGAGATTCATCTTAAGGGAGTTAGTCTTGTCGCATCCCAAATTTTATATTTGGTTCTGCATATCATTCATGCCATTGCATCATACTCTTCCATGCAAAACCGTCGATTGAAAAGATTCGACAAAACACTATTTTCTAAACCCTACTCTATTTTACTACAGAGCTCCTGCGGGAGGCTTTAGTGGGACTTGTGTTGTCCACCCTTGTAGCCTAGTGGTTTCACTCATCCCTTGACACTAGGTTGTTCCCCTCGATTTTACAAAAATTTAGGAACAAGAATCGCCTGATTCGGAGTTCGTACGGAAAATTTACGGAGGTTTTACTAAAAGATCAAAATCGGCGCCGACTTCGCCGTGTCCGCCTCCAACCGCGCCACCGTAACCGTCTCCAACTCCTCCTCCGCGCGGGCCCTCCCCCTCCTCTTAACCGCCACCCGCGCGCGCCCCTGCCCTACCGCGCCCGGACCCCGCCGCCCTGCCTCGATCTCCGCGCAGCCGCCGCCGCCTCGGGAGCCACCCGCCGCCGCCTCGGTAAGCACGCCGCCGCCGCCGCCACGCGCCGCGCCGCCCCGCCACTTGCTTGCCTCGCGCCCGCGCCAGCCTCGCGCCCGCCCGCCCGCCGCCAGCGCCCGCCGCCCTTCGCAGCCGCCGCCGCTGCCGCCTCACGCCACCGTTCCGCGCTGACCGCTTTCCCCTTCCGCGCAGGAACCGCCGTCGCCGGAGCCGATCGCCGCCACCGTCCCGAGCTCGCCGCCGTCGTCTCCGGTGAGTCGCCGCCGTCATCTTTCGTGGTCGTTGGATCTCAGAACAACGGCCCAGATCGGCCGTTGACCGGTCAGCCCCAGGCGTTGACTAGTCAAACGCCCAGTCAGCGCCCAGTCAACAGCCACGTGGACCAGTCAATAGACACAGTTGACTGGGTATTCCCTTTAATCGATTTAGTTGGCATATTTTCGTAGAAACTTGTAAATTGTGTAGAAATTCATCCGCTGGGCCAAAAATTGCAAATAAAATATGTGTAGGTTCAGTGAGTCGTGTAGAATCTTGCTGTACCATTGTTTCACACCTTTGCAGCAAGATTTAGTACAGTTTAATCAAATGAGTTAATGGCCTTTTTGGAGTAATTAATTCGTAGAAAAAGATTTGTAACTCCAAAAATTGCGTGTAATATGTCCCTAGATTCAGTAGAACGAGGGGAATCTCATCGTGAATTAAAAGGATAGGCTTACAGTAAAAAATTCTGCAGAAACTGTCTAGTGGCTTTCTGCAGTGTTTTAATTACTCGGGGAGTTTTATAATTCCTTTTTGAGTAATTCCAATTGGTACTGTTTCTAAATAGCAATGCCTATGCGGTAGAATTTTCCCAAGATTTTACAAACAATATACTATCGGTAGTGAATTATTTGAGTTCTAGCTCTAGTTTTGAGCATTATTTTTTGCATAATCGTTTTCCTTGCACTAAACTATTTTCCATGCATGCAGTCAGTACCTCTACTAATTACTATTATATGGTGTTGCTGTAGCGTCAGCCACTTGTCATGCATACATTCATGCATCATCTTTGTTGCATATGCCTGTGGATTGTTTGTTTATGATTGCAATTGTATCATGTAGATTGTGACGAGTGCAACGCTTGCTCGTGTGTGGATTGTTCTTCCGATCGCTACAACCAAGGCAAGTAGATGCTACTTTGTTCATGATATCGTCCTACTATTTTCAATGCATTGTCGTGTATTTTGTAGATGCATGTGTAGGATGATAATATCGCTATGCTATGTCCTATTATGTGGTAGGGCTTTCCTGGTAGATGAACCACCGTTGGTAGATGTGCTTAGCCATGCTATGATAAATGAGGACTGGGTTACATCACTACAAGTTGTTTATAAATGAGTTGGTTTGCAAAAACTAAAACAACTTAATCAATGAATCTCCTGGGTGTGACGGGATTGATAATTTTTGGTGGTTTCATTGCGGAAAGGCACCCAGGTATCAAGAGAGAATGATTGACTTCTTTATTCTGTAGCTTACGTGTACAACCATGTGCCAATAATGAAATGGGCGGTTGGTTGGGCTTAGTAGGTTGTGGTAACTCAAACCCGCGTATCCAGAGATGTAGAATTTTGATAGGTTGGACCGGTGCGCGTCGGGATTGGGGAGCTACTTCCCGAACAGTCTCTTCTTGGACTTCTCCCTATCATCACCCAAAATGAGAGTGATGGTATGAGTTGGGCTGGCCAAGTCACATGGTTAAAGTGTAATAACCCCTGCAGGGTGTATAATCTAATCGATTAGCCGTGTCCCCGGTTATGGACAATTGAGTTGCTTGATATTGATTCTATGACATGTTTCTCGCTCATTCTAATTTCATAATTGCTTTAACATTGTTGGGTTAACTTAATTGGGATCTTTTCAAAGAAAATCAAAAACTGTTTACGAAAGTAGGACAAAGGTATTTGCAAATGCAAGCCAGACACAGCTCCACTTGCCAGATATGCATGTAGATGTTAGTACTATTGTCTCCTTTACTAGCTCTACTTGCCATACATTCCATGTATTGACCCTTCGGGGCTGCTATGTTTCATGTTGCAGGTTATTCCGATTCTGAGTAATCGATATAGGCCACGGTACTCCACTCGGCACTTGTTCACTTGTGGGCAATTTGAAGAATGGAGGATTTGCTTTATTTATGTCGCTACCTGAATAATTTGAGCTAGCCTTGAGCTAAGCTTTTATTGTAATAATGGCACTCTGGATCTTCGTTATTTATGATACACGGATATTTTGCTATGTTATTCATCTCATTCTATTGTGGGCCAATGAACCGATCCAGGGATTGGCATGTCACATAGAAGCCACGGTCTTTTCAGAACCGCGATGTTACATTATCATTCATCTCTGATCACATCACCACAACCTACCATACTAGATTCATTCGCACCTCCGGTGCATCACATGAGTGATTAGCATCGGACCACTAAGCATGGCTAAGCTTGACTGAACTGTGGCACTAGCGACGCTCATAAGCCAGACCCTAGTTATGCTAGGAGCGGCGGATCAGGTAATATAGTTCACAAAGGATAAAATGCATAAGATAGGATTACTCTGCCTACTGATAAAAGATTGTTTGAACTGAATGCATATGACGAGAATGAAATACTTTGTAATCATAAGATTCATATGTATGAGTAGGGCTTCACTTGCCTTGTCCATTGTTGGACTGGTACTACTCTTCGGTGGCGTTGACTTCAGCTTCGGGTTCGGTTCCTATTCGTGAGAACCAATCACCGGAAAAGAGAAAGCAACACTCAAAACATGGCATGTGCAATGCTCATACAGTATGGATGATATGACAAGTTAAATAGTGTTGAATTGAACCCTAAGGCATGCTTGGTCACTTTAAAGGGGGTTCCGAAAGTCCAAACCCTAAAACAGGGGGATCATCAGAATCACCTATGGGGTTCAATTGGTTCTTCTAATTAAACTTGATGTCAAAGTTGATTAAAAATGTATGATTATAGCTTAGTTGGATATGTTTCATTTTTCTAAACATTTTGGTATATTATTTGTATTTTTCTGATTTAAAATGAATTAGTTAGGAATTTCCCAAATTTTAATTCATTTTTAACATTTTTGGAATATTTAAATTAATTTCCAAACTTGGGCCCACATGTCAGACTTTTATTAATTTCAGAAAATATTTACAGAAATTTTAAAATCCTGACAGGTATGGCCCACACGTCATATTATTTTCTATTTACAGAAATGATTTACTGATAATGAAAATAAAATAAAAGGATTACTGCATCAGCATGATGTAGTGCTGATGTCAGCAATGGAGAGGAGCTCCAGATCGAGCTCGGCTCGGCACTAGGGGCGACGCGAGGCTGCGGGAGCGGGTGTGTTAGACAGAGGGGAGCTAGGCGAGCCAAATAGAGGCGGCGCCGCCCTAGAATGGTCGTTGGAGCACGACACAGGGCGGCGCGCAGCAGCGGTGGCGTCGGGCTCTCGCGGGGAGGGGGATACAGAGGGAGAGGGAGCAAACGGAGGGGTGCTAGAGCACCACAAGCTCACCGTGAGCACGACAGAGGTGGTGGCGAGGCTTGGTGAGGCCGGACGGTGGCGGATCGACGGCGACAACGGCGGCTTCTGACGGTGCTTCGAGCTCGATTCCGGGGAGAGGAGGTCGTCCCGGCTCGCGTGTTTCGGGGATAAGGACGAGGACGGCGAGGCGATGCTTCTGGTCACCTCAACTGGGCGAGGGGTGCTTGGAGACAGCGGGGACGAGGAGGACCTAGCGAGCTAGGGTTCAGCCATGGCGCTGCCGCGAGGGAGAGGAAAAGAGAGGGGGCAAAATGGGTACTAGGAGATAGAGCGTGGTGCGGTGGTTCTTATCCGCGGCTCTAGGGGCGACGGCGGGCATCGCAGCACGCAAGACATCAACGGCGAGCACCCTGCCAGGCAACTGCTTGCCGGCGTCGGGAAAGAAGGGAGGAGGAAAGGCCGCAGGGGTACGGGCCAGAGGTGGGCTGGCTTGGGCCCCGTGTGGGCTTCCTGCTGGCGCCAGGGAGAGAGAAGGAGAGGTGGGCTCGGCCCAGTAGCTAGGTTAGACAAATTTTTTGTTATTTCCAGACATTTTTTTCTATTTCTATTTCTGATTTCCCTTTTGTAATTTGAATTTCAAATCTGTTTTGAATATTTTCAACTTAATGAAACTTTTATAAAGTATATGAAATAGTGTGAGACCCTTTTTACACTTTGGGCTCAACTCATGCAGTTAGTTGTTTAAATACAAAACTCATTTGAATGGTTTTCAAATAGAGGGGGGAAGTTAGGGTTTAGGGTTTGATTTGTTCTTTCTTGATTAAACCAAAATGCAAGTGTAATGCATGCATGAAATGCTCAAGCACATCTTATTTATATTACAAAGAAAGGTGGTATGTTACAATATATTACATGTCCGAGATTCGATCATCGGTATCTCCATACCTAGTTTGATCTCGTTGCTGACATGCACTCTTTTCTTGTTCTCGTGATATAACATTCTAGTGATCAAATCACTTGCTTGCAAGCTAACCAATGTGATATCACCGAGAGGGCCCAGAGTATATCTATCCATCATCAGGATGAACTAGTTCCACTCCTGATCCATGAGTCTCAACATAACACTTTAGTAGTTTTGAAGCCATCTTTATAATCACCCAGTTACAGTGTGACGTTTGATGTCATCAAGAAACTCTTCCGGTGTTAGTGATTGACATGATCTCATGGTCTAAGGATTAGGATCACTTCATAAGTTGTTTATAGAAATATAAACTCAATGACTTTGATCATAATGCTATACTTCGTATGAATGTTCATCACATCATTACACTAATGTTGTGATCCCGATATTAACAACATCCAATGTCCATGATCAGGAAACTGTGATCATCTTGTTAATCAACGAGCTAGTTTATGAGAGAGGCATAACTAGGAACTTTCTGTTTGTTTATTAAACACACATGTATTAATGTTTCCGTATTAATACAATTATAGCATACAAAATAA
This sequence comes from Avena insularis, assembly GCA_023614405.1. NCBI lineage: Eukaryota > Viridiplantae > Streptophyta > Magnoliopsida > Poales > Poaceae > Avena > Avena insularis. The sequence continues at coordinate 117,463,315 of CM042695.1, forward strand.
ACATCTATCATGTACTTGGAATACACATAATAAACATTTTATTATTGCCTCTCAGGGCATATTCCCTTCAACAAACTTAGCATCAGGAGACAGTTTAGGAATAATGGTACGTCTCTCAAGGAGACTCCTAATAGCACTAGCACCAGGTGTGTTTTGTTACTCTTCAATAAATTCATCAGTCATTTCAATATATCCATCATTAATATCATATCTCTCTCTAGACTCAAGTGAGCTAACAGATGTAATAGTGTCTTCACTAGGAGTTTCAGTGTTTCCCAATATAGTTCTAGCAATAGTAGCATCTAGGAAAGGACCTAATGAACCACTCGCATCAAGCATAGTAGAAGTAACATCATGAGTATCAGAAGCAATTTTAGATTCAGCAGTAGTAGCAGTGTGTGTAGCATGTGTATGTGGTGGTGGTGTAACAAGCTTACTTATAACAACGGTGAATCAAGATCAGCAGAGTTGTTTAGGACCGTACCTCTTTTTGTAGTGGATGGTAAAATAGGAAACTTTCCATCACGAGACTTCCCCATGATGAAAGGAATAGAAGTGAACAACAATAGATCCAAGTGAACTTACAAATAAAGCTATGGTCCCCGGCAACGGCGCCAGAAAATAGCCTTGATGACCCACAAGTATAGGGGATCACAACAGTCTTTGAGGGTAGTATTATCCAATTTATTGATTCGACACAAGGGGAGCCAAAGAATACTTATAAGCCTTAACAATAAGGTTGTCAATTCAGCTGCACCTGGAAATAGTCTTGCTCAAAGTAGGTTATCAGTAGCAACAGTTTTGTAGTAGCAATAGCAAAGTAATAGCTGCAGTAAAACAAAGGTAGTAGTAACAATAGTAGCAAATAGTAGGATATGAGTGCAGTAGGCATAGGGATGGATGGATGGGCGTTGCATGGACGAGACTATTCATATAACTTCAAGGTTTAGGGCGATTGCAAATATGTAAGATAAAGCATCCAAGTACTAAACAATCATAGGTATGTGCTCCATATGTAGTTATACGTGCTCGCAATGAGAACTTGCACACCATCTTTTGTCCTGCCAGCCCATTACAACGGGGCCTCAAGGGAATATATTGCCAATTAAGGTGATACTTTTAATAGAGCACTAGAGCAAAGCATTAACACTCCATGAACACATGTGATCCTCACATCAATCCATCCCCTCAGGTTGTCCCAATTTCTATCACTTCGGGGCCTTTGGATCCGGACAATGATATGTGTACATAACTTGCAGATAAGATCACAAACAATACTATCATCATGAATCAATAATAAGTTTAGATCTGATATCATGGCACCCGGGCCCTAGTGACAAGCATTAAGCACAACAAGTTGCAACAAAGTCAAATAGCACTAATAGAGATACTAGGCGCCATGCCCTAACAATCTTATTCGATTACATGATAGAACTCATCCAATCCCTACCATCCCCATAGCCTACAGCGGGGGATTACTCACTCATGGATGGGGGAAACATGGATGGTTGATGGAGAGGCGTCGGTGATGATGATGGCGATGATCCTCTCCAAATTCCTCGCCCGTCGGGAGTGCGAACGGAGTTTACAGTTCAATCACGGTTTTTCGTGGTCATGCAGCCAGCAAGAACTCTTTCTAGAAAAACATCTAACCCCCCCTGAGTTTTTAGGTCAAGAGGCAACTTATAGGCGAAGAGGGAGGCCGAGGGGGTGCCCGAGGCGGCCACACCCCTCCCAGGCACGGCCAGGCCTAGCCCGAACGGACAGGGGGTGTGGGCCCCTCGGAGCCCCACTCCGTCTCGTCTTCTGGCTCCTTGAGTCTTTTGGTGAAATAGGATTTTTGGCATATTTTCCGGGATTTTTCCTGATAGTTGATTTTCTGCACAAAAACTAGACACCAAGGTAATTCTGCTGAAAAAAGCGTCAATCCGTGTTAGTTGTATTCAAATCACACAAGTTTAGAGGAGAAATAATAGTAAAAGTGTTCGGGAAAGTAGATACGTTTTGGACGTATCAACCAGCCACAATTACTTTCTCCATGAGGTTGGTGACAGTATTGCATTTGATCTTGGTAGAGAATTTAAGATCCATAAATGTGTTGGTGCTTCCTGTGTCCAACAGTGCAATTCCCTGCTTGCCTCCAATCTAAACTAAGACAGTGAATGTAGTGTTTGAGCTCTGCCATTGAGCTGCTTGTACAGAAATTTGCATCATCTTTTGTTCCTCACTCTGATTTGTGTCATAGGTTTGCCAAGTTCTTCCTCAGTTTCTTCTTGGCAATCTTGGAAGTGCTCTTCCCCTTCAGCAGTCATCAGATTTAATTTCTTGTATTGCTGACAACGGTGTCCAAAGAACCATCTCTGACCATAGTACTTGCATGAGTTCGGTTCTCTTGGTTTGGTGTCAGGCTTGGGAGCTGCCTTATCTTGTTCTTTCTTGGCTGGTGAGGGGTTCAATTGGGAGCTTTTTCGTGTGGAAAACTAAGGAGAGTAGGAATTCTTTTGGAATTGAGAGGTGGAGAATGTTTTTCTATGGCTGGCAGTATTGGCATTGACTCCTTGTTCCATATTCCTGGCATACTCCACAGCTTGATACAATGTACTAGGCTGGAGGGACTTGATGTAGTGTTTGATTTCCCCCTTAAGTCCATTAATGTAACACTTGATATAATATGGTTCCTTGACTGTTGGGTTTTCTTTCCTATTGTCTGCCATTTTTGCCTCAAACTTGTCTATATATTCAGAGACAGTATTATTGCCTTGCTGGATAGTGTTGAATTCTTCAAGCAGCTCATAGGAGTTGCTCTCAGAGAATCTGGTTACTAGGGCATCACAGAATTTTTCCCAGGAGAGGTTCTCTTCCAGTACACCAGAGTTTCGCAGCCAGGTATCAGCCTTTCTAGTGATGTACATTTGAGCATAATCAAACTTGGCATTCTCAGGAACATAAACCATGGAAAAATATTTCTTTGTTGTTCTCAGCCATTCCTGTGGGTTGGTTCCATCAAATTTTGGAAATCCATTTTGGGTGCTTTAGCAATTGATTTGTAGAATTGGGCATCTTTGTCCATCTCATTGTGTCTCTGATGGTTCCCTCTATCCTGGTAGTATTCCTGTCTACCAAGTTGCTAGTGGTTATGTGGCTGTGTAACGTTGGTTGGGTGTTGGGGTTGTTGTGGTTGTTGAGGGTGGTGTTTGATGGCCAATTTTGGGTGGGTGGCTGGTAATATGGGGGATGTGGGTTGTAAGGTTCATGATAGGCAGGTGGTGGGTAATGGGTGTTGGGAATTGGTTGGTAAAAGGGGATATGGTGGTATGGGGGGAAGTTTCTGGGTAGACGGGGGGTTGTGGTGGATGATGAAAAGCTTGGTAAGGTTGGAAGGGTTGTGGCTGGTAAGGGTACTGAAGATTCTGGAACTTCTCCTGGTACTGACCCTCTTGACACTGCTCATGGTATTGTCCCTCTTGGTACTACTCATAGTGTTCCCGAGTATGGTTCTCCTGTTCCACGTACTGGTAGTCATACCTTGGTGGGTCTAGAGCTTTGCTAAGGCAACGCCAGTGTGGAGGCTGTGAGTGTCCTCTTGTTGGCTCCGTGTCCGCCTGAGGTTGTGTAACAGCGTTGGAGGAGATAGGAGCTTGTTCCAATGTTCTTCCCTGCTCAACCATGAGTAGAGCTTCCAAGCGTGATAACTGGTCACTCAAGGCTGTCACTTTCTCTTCCACGCCTTCCATCTTGTGACCAATCTCTTCAGTTCTCGTGTTGACATGTTCCATCTCGAGCTTGAGAGCAGCCAATTCTGCCGCCTCCTGACTCTCTGTGGTCTTGGATTTCCCTATGGTTGATGTCGAGTTTCTGCCGCTGTCGCGCGATCCCGCTACCTGTAAAGCACACGAATCGGGAACGACTTCGGGATTTTACTACCGAGGGAGATAATCCTTAGCAACCGAAGGGGAACCCGATTTGTGCCCGAGCAGTGCTGCCGCCAAGATGCCACCGTCGACTCCCGTCAGAATTGATGCACTTCCGCCAATGCCGCTGTCGACCACCACCGCCGCCGTGAAAAGGGAGAGGAGGGTGGGATTTTACGAGAGATCCCAACCACCCTATCTTCCCAAATCGACACGCCGCCTAGAGCTGGAGCTCGTGAGCTCTCGGATCCCGATTTGAAGAAGATCGAAGCCAAAGATCGATAGCTCTGATACCACTTTGTCAGATGCTAGAGAGGATCAGATCAGCAAAAATCTCCCGACGTGGAGAACCCTTAATCAATTCGGGATTTTCTATCTAATTGGATCTAACCCTAGAACAGAAATACAGAAGTAAGCATAATTTTGGGTATATTCTCGATAGCACTCTCTTCCCGACAGGGAGGCTATATATAGACGGTTCAGTTATTACAGTGCCAATTTAATTACAGTAAAAGTAAATCAACACAACGGCAAACACACACGCAAGGACCATTGATCTTCATGATTGCCTCTTAGCTGTTGGATCAACATTGATGTACCGAAGCGTTACGCCCTTGATATCCAGGCATCTGACACGCGGTTTTTTGTTTTTATACAACTGAATGAGTGCACGTTTGCTTTGTTGTTGGGTAGTGCGTCTCCAGCACGACTCATGCAAAAATGCAGTCCATTTTTGCTGGCTTGGTTCGAACCGATGCCACAACGAGGTGATCTATTTTGTTCGGACAAATTATTTAATTGTTTTGCAATTTTTCTCAGCCGAAAATACTAGAAAGGAACTGCATCATCGCATCCTAGGTCCCCATCTATGTCGTTGAAGGCATTGAAGTCGCTGCCCTCCTCGCACTTGACCTTTTATCCCGTCGGCACTAGCATGACCTCCACCCCATCGTCTTCCACCACGCGCACTGGCCTCGCTGGCAAGCATAGCCTACGCCGGTCGCTGCCACCGCAAGCACGTCACTCGCTTACCTCGCTCCACGACAGTCGCCATTCGGTTTAGTATAGGGAGATCAAAGATTTCGGTTCAGTATAGGGAGATTGAAGATTCTGGTTCAGTACAGGGAGATCGATCCACGACAATTGTCGTCCAGTTCAGTATAGTCAGCAAGAAGGGAGTCTGGTACGAGCTGGGTGGGTGCTTGGGCACAAAAACTTCAGGCGAGTGGACGCGGTGGCAGCCCCGTGTGTCGAAGGTGGGAGAGGTGGGGTGCAGCCTCGTCGATTGGATCGGGAGATTAGTTCTAAAAGGCCTCGTCTTGGTCTTCTCTTGACCGTGCCACGACTAGATGGTATGTGCGTGAGGGTTGACTCGGTCTTGTGAATAAAGTGTACAAACCCAACACTAAGTACTTAGCCCTGTCCCTGATTACTCATGACTTTGAGCGACTGCACTCAAAGGAATTCAAGAAATCTCGTCATTCCAATTTCTTTAATTCAAATTTTGATGGGTGAACAAGGGTACAGGGTTCATCGATATCTGTCAATGGTACGCAGGTTCACTAATATCGATTAGTGGACCGTTTTCAAATTATAAGTTTTTTGGTTCATTGATATCTATCAATGGTACCCCTTGGTTCACTGGTTTCTATCGGTGGTACCCTTCTATTTTAGAAGAAATTTGTATTTCCAAAATGATAAGATAAAACCACCGCTTTACGCAAATTCAGCCAAACCTTCACCTAGCTAAATATGCATGTACTTGAAGGTTAAGATTTATATCCCACCAAATAGGTGAACTTGCCAATACATTTAAAGTATTGATCATTCGTGGCTGCAACCTTTCATGTTGCAGGTTGCCCTAAAGATGAGTGAGGTACGATGTTAGGGTTGCGAGTCTATACTCAGCATGTTATCGTCTATGGCTCTTGATGGAGCTCTTTATAGTTATTAGTCTTTTGTTGTTGATCTTTGTTAAGAGGAGCTAGCCCTTCTGTTATGCAAATTGTATGTGTTTATGTAAAGTTCTAGATCATTTGATGTAATAGTGTTGGGCCTTTGGTACAGGTGGTACCGCGACCCATTGGCTGTTGGTCCCCCACCATGTATCTTCTGGTGACCTCAAGAGGCAAGCTTCCCACGCGAGGCTACATGGAGCACCAGCCGAAGGCGGGGTCTGTGATGACACCCCTCAAGGACGGATCCTCAACAAGGACGCAAGCCCCAGCGTGTAACACCCCAGTATTTAGGAACCAACGAAGGATAGAAATAGGATTTTGTGCATGTGCATCTATTCATCTGTAAAAATACGGGTAAATTTTTCGCCAAACAAAAACTTAAAGTGATCGGAGTTTCTTTCACTATCTAGAGATAGGAATAGCTCTTTATAGTGATTGTTATAAATTTTGATATGATCTTTATGAATTAATGTGTTTTGGAGGGAAATAATTTGAATTCAAATTTGAAATTTGAATCATTTGGAAAGTATTTAAAATTTATAAGTTAGTATTTTAAAATGTTTTCCAAATTTATAGTAATATTATTTGTTATATTAATGATATATTAAACAATAATAAGAAATTAAGACAAAGAAATTTAAATAAGAAATGATTCTTAATTCTTTTCTTTATTCTATAATCATATTATAGTATGAAGTTGATACAATAAATAAATTAACTCATTATAGTAAGAGAATTACAAGAAATAAAATTCTATTATAAAGGAATTATTACAAGATTCTAACAAAGGAATAAAATAAAAATTACAATAAAAATCTATAAACCTATCTATTCTTGTACTACATCTTGAGCATCTAGATCTTGTACATGCAAAATACAAAGAACATAAAAAGAGAAATAAAGGTGTTATTTTTGTTAGTTTTACTCTCAGTTGAGGGCAGTGAAGTGCACTCCTCAAAATTACATCATTGAGTAAGTTAAAGGGCCAAATTCCATCAATGTAAAGGATCTGTTCTTTTCAAACAAAAGAACTACAGATTCATATTATTAACACGGTAAAAAGGGGCAAGTTTCACCAGGGCAGTTATTAGTAAAAGGATAGAAGTGAAAATAATTTCACTTGATCTGATCCACAAATAGCACAAGCATCCAGGCAGCACAGTCAACTAATTGCATGATGTGTGCTGTCGAAACAACAACAACAACAAAAGTAATCAAAAGGGAAGTGCATAGCCGTAGCACAGCTCCCAGCAGCTCATTCCCATTCTCAAGCACAAAGCCAAGAACACACTAAGCCTTCCAAAGCCCAAACAGAACCACCAGGCAAGATATACACCAATTATTAAACCATCTACAAGATGGTGACATAAGGAGGGGATGGAGCAGGTGGATAGCAAGGTCAAGATCAAGCTCATAGGAACCAGGAGGAGCAGGAACAACACCAGCAGGTGCAGAACCACATCAAAGCCAGCAAGAACAAGCTAGCAAGATCAACCAGCACCACATCAACATCACCAACAACCAAGTTATGTGGTGAGTACACATAAAACCATCACGTGATCAAATCATCTTATCTAGACTATCAAGCATGTGTTGTTTTATATGAAAACTTCCCAGAAAACACCCAAGTGGGGTGTATCCATCATAGAAGATTTTACATAAAACTTAATGAACAATCCTTACAAGTAAATCCAAAACCTCAGCCTGTGCATCATAGATCTTAGAAATAAATTGATATCTCCATATTCCAATATAACAACAGTCCTAGATCATGATTTCTGGGCACATCTCTTAAAAGAGTAGAACATCAAAAATCAATAGATCTTAAGGATCCATATTAAACAGTAAGAATACCAATCATTTTCTCAAAGAATTCAAGAATCATTAGCTGATACTAAGTATCAGAACACATATATGAGGGATAGCAAGTCAGAAACTTAATTTCTATCTAGCTATGCCTCAGACCAACATCATAGGCTAGGAAAAATTATGGTATCTTAGGATATTAAATCCAGCAGGAAGTTTCAATTCATTTAAGACAAGCCACACTTGGACAAGAAGAATTTATCCCAATATCAGAATAAACACTTGTGTACCATTCCAAAGAAGGTGTCACAAGTATGAATTCTAAACCAAGCAAATCCTATACTTAGCTTTCATAAGTACACTTGTAGTTAACTAACTAATCATTTTCCTGGAATCAGCAACCAAGAATCATTATCACGTTTGCATATACACAATCAGAGTATCATTGGAGTAACATATTAACTCCAATCTGCATGTATCCACACAAGCCAGTATATAAAAATACAGTGAATAACCATTGACAGTACTACTGTCAGTACTAAGATCATGAACAATAGTGAAATCCCAAATCACCAGGATCAACAGGAAATAGTTTAACAAAGTATCATTTCATCTAGACAATATCCAATAACCAATTGGAATCAGTTTAACAAATCCACAAACAACTTTGCCATCTTTAATATACAATCATCCAGAATTGTATAACCACCACTACCAGTCCCAATTCATTCATCATAATTAAATCAGAGGGATGAACCCTAATCGAACCAGGAACCCTAATTAGGGATTGCCACTAGAAGTACACATAAGCTAACCAGAGAGTTAGATAAGGAGAAGAACAATACTCACCAGTGGTCCTCGTTGACGAATAGAAGAGGAAGCAGAGGGGCCGACGAACACACACAATGTACAGGAGCACCCAGGTCACTGACTTCGCATAGGAGCCATGCGTGACCACAGCCACACCAGTGGTCGAACAACAACACCGCACCACCAGGAGCACCACACAGCACCACATGAGCGACAGAGAGGTATATCACCAGCAGCCACCAAACCCTAGGGTTCGGGGTGGAGCTAGCCTGGCCGAGGAAGAGGTCTAGAGGCAAATCGAATAGGACCAGGCGATGGAGCGGGGTCGTCTACCTTGCCATACACCACGACGACGGTCGAGAAGGCCCAAGGCGACATGAATTGGGTGGCGACGGCGTCGGCAGCGCAACGCACCACGGGGTCGACGGAGAAGAAGAGGAACGAGTGTGATAGAGTGAGATATGGGTTTGTACTGGGTCAATAGGGTCCAATACCATTTCAATGGGTGGTCTTGACAAGACCATTTGGGCCAGGTTGGGCCTAGTTAGCCCAATGGGTTGGCCCAAAAGTTAAAAGAAAGATTTAAAAGATTTAATGAAAGACGAATATACCCCTCAAACTTAATAAACCCTAAGAAATAAAATAAAATCCTAAAAATACAAACAATAGGTTTATAATTCATAAAAAAAGCAAGCATTTAATTTTTAATATAATAAATTTAGGTTAATGATTTTTATAATATATATTCCTTATGGAATTTTATAAAAATAAATAAAATACCTAAAAATAAATAGAAATTACTTTTATCATTCTTAATCAGTATAGTATTTTATAAAAATACTAAATTGATATTTAAGATATCAAAATAAAATCTTCTAAATTAAAATGTTGATTCTTAAAAAATAAATATTAAATAAATAATTAAAGGAGTTAAAAATAAATAAAAATTAGTTTTTGACTCTTTTACTGCTATATTATATTACAAAAATATTAAATATAATATTACAAAATATTAATAATTATTATTAAAACAATTTCCTTTATAAAGGCAATTCAAGAAAATTTATATATTGGGTAAAACACACAAAGAAGATAAATAATAAATGATGCATTGCATTACTATGCATAATCATTTTTGCTTCTTTAAATGTTGTCCTTACCGGGCAATAATGATGTTTTGTGAAATAGAAGCTCAAGGTCGAGTGCAAGCATCCGACTTTACTACCTTCCAATCACAAGGCAAGTTCATCACTTGCTCATGTCCTTTGATGAGTCTTTATCAAAGTAATTGCAAATTGTGTGTTATCATCTGTGTTTCGAACAAAGAAAATATTATTTTCTCAAAAAAAAATTGTTGATATCATCCTAAGTGCTGATATGTATAAGGTGAGAAATGGAACTTAGGTTTCCAGTTGCAATGAGTAACATCACATAGGAATAAATAACCAGTGTCATCAGTGATTCTAGCGCCGTATATTACGCGTTAACCATGAGATTTGCAATGGGATGGAGAAGTCAGCTGTATCCTTTTTCTTCCGTATGTATGGCAATACGACCTTAACATGACGCTGTGTTTCCTTGCGAGGATCCAACATATGGGTGGGCACCCTTAGGCCCCACGATTTTTCTTGTCTAGATTATATATGAGTGGTTGTCAGTGGTATAGTCAGCCCTATATGGAACTTGCCAGGGCATCACCAACTCATAGAGTCTTCGGGAACTCATCATGGTTATAGCTTACCTGGGAGGGGGATTAACGGAGGTGTAGTCATCCCGGAGGATCGTGCAAACATGCGGGGTCGCAGAAAGTGTTGTGATTGGCTTGGATCACCTACTGGGCCTCACATCATGGAATTGTGGACAAGAAAGTACACTCGGTTGTGCAACAAGGAGTTGATCTCTCATGGGTAAAGTAACGCACATCTGCAGAGTGTAAGAACTGTAACATGTTACTCCCTGTTACAGGAAGGATCTACGAACGTGGCAGGAAAGGAACTCCATGAAAGTTCTGGTCAACCTGTGAAGGCTGAAGGGCATAGTTTTTCATAATAAAACCATTTTTTAAAGAAATGTTTATGAAAACTGCATAGTGCCAAGGACTGATAGTCCGAGGTGGTAGATAGATCATCAAATTTCCCACCTTGCATATAATGAACTTGCTGGGTAACGCTGTTACTCACCCTTTTCTTTGATCCCCTGCTTAGACTCTAAGGAGCTAGAAGATACTCCATTATATGCAGCCGAAGGCCAAGAGGATGTCTACTACGAGGAGCCAGATCTGTCCGGGAAGGGGTGGACTATGAAATACAATATGGATTGGATGACAATGAGTCAGAATAGTTGCCTAGTTATTAGTAACCAATTGAGCCGAGCAACAGAAACTTTATATAATAAGTTGTTGAGCTCAATTCAGAGTATAAGTTTGAAACTTTGAATCTTCTGCCGAAATAGTTAAAGTTTGGTTTGTAAGTTGAATCTTTTGAAGTCTCGAACTTCTGGTATTGTAATAATAATGTGTGTATGTTTGTAATTTGGACCCGCAATATTTCAGTTGTGCCACTCTGAGGGATATGATATTTATATAACAGTGTTCTGTAGATGTCATGTCAACGATTATAGTGTACTACACATGCAGTGGTATGATGGGTCACCGCAGCTGGTATTAGAGCAATTGCTTTGACCTTAGGTTGGAAACCTAGTAAAGGGTATTACATGTAGGAGCTTATCGTAAGGATAAAGAATTCTCTAAAAGAGTATAATGGGTATTCAAATGAGAATATTCTGTTGTATACTTTAGTGTCATAATTCTTTGTTATGATGCAATATTATAGTTGTTTACTAATCAAAATATTTTGTATACAGTGCTATGGCACCAAAGTTTCCAAAACAAACTTTGGTATGGAAAAAAGAGACTCTTGATGATTATCAAGGATCATTCACTGATCAGCTTTGTCAACTCTTAAGGATTTTTAGTTGTTCAACTAAGATTCCAGTGAATACCATAACCTATTATGATGGTCGTATGCTATCCAAGTATCGTGTGAGTATCCAAATTCCAAAGGAGCTTGGATTATATCACTATTTACCCATGGGTGAAGGTAGAAGTCATTTAGTAGCATACCATGTTGCTATTTTGGAGGCGATAGCTAATATTCGGGAGCACAAAGCCCAGGAGTTAGAAGGGAGCACATTCTCCGTGATTCCTCGTGATTCTATAGACACGGAGGTAATATACCGGTCTTTGTACGCTGTGGGTTTTCCCTTCTTCGAGTCTCTCAACGACCAAAACTGTATTGACCACCTGATTTGTGGCGGCTATGTAGAGCAGCAAAGGTTTTTTTCCTTGGGGAACACGATGATAGGTAATGCCGAAAGTGTTGGAGATATGCCCTAGAGGTAATAATAAATGTAGTTATTATTATATATCTTTGTGTTTATGATAAATGTTTACATTCATGCTATAATAGTATTAACAAGGAAACCATTAATACTTGTGTGATTTGTAAACTTAATTTGAAGTCCCTAGTATGGCCTCTATACTTCACTAGCTTGTTGGTTGATTGATGATGTGGTTTCTTTGTCATGAACATTGAGATGTTATCAACAACAAGATCATATCGTTAGGAGAATGATATGGTGGACATACTCCTATAGACAAGCGTAGCATAAAGATCAAGTCATTTCAATAGTTCAATTGCTATATGCTTTCTGATACATAGTAACCTAATTCCTTCGACCATGAGATCATGCATATTGCCTTTACTGGATGGATGCTTTGATGTCATCAAACACCACACCGTAACAGGGTGGCTATAAAAGTGGCATTGGGTGTTCGGAAAGTATTGGTTGAAACACATGGATCAAGAGTGGGATTTGTCCATCCACATGACGGATAGATATTCTCTGGGCCCTCTCGGTGAAATGTCATCCAATTAGCTTGCAAGCATGTGACTTGGTCACAAGGGATCACATATCACGAACGAGAAAGAGTACTTATCGATGTGAGGTTGAACTAGGTATGCGAGATACCAGCGATCATGACCTCGGATAAGTAACATATCGTGAGACAAAGGGAAATTGGTATCGTATGTAAGTGGTTCATTCGATCGCAAAGTAATCGTAGAAATATGTAGAGCCATATGAATTTCAGATTCCTCTATTGGTTATTGTTCGAGAAGTGTCTCGATCATGTCCGCATAATTCACGAACCGTAGGGAGACACACTTAAGGATTCGACGTTGTTTGAGTAGTTATGGTATTATGAGAAAGAGACCGAATGTTGTTAGGAGTCTCGGATGGGATCAGGTATATCAAGAGGTTATCCGGACTGGTCCGGAGAATAAGATTCATATAAGGAAAGTCCCATTTGAGTTGGGGAATGGTTCCTTGTTTTCATCGAACATTCTAGAAGGTCCGGAATGTCGGCACTCCGGGGAAGGGGTACATGAATGTGTCATTGCAAGATGGAATGATTGCATCATGTACTAAGTGTTCTCGCTGTCCAAAATAAAGGGTTTATTTAATTCCTAAATTGGAAAAGTCAAAGCCGGTTTGATTGTCAAACCGCCATTTTGGAAGAGGAGAAGTTGGAAACCGACTTGGGGGAGGAGTCCTCCTCCCCAAGCCGGCGGCCAGCCCTAGGCCGAGTTGGGGAGGGACTCCCTCCCTCCCCTGGCGCGCCAGCCCTCCCACCTATAAAGGGAGGGGCAGGGCCTCCCTCTAGAGACACACAAGTTCCTATCCTCTAAACTAGAAACTAGACCTAGACCCCGGTTTAGAGCTGTTTCGGTTTAGAGCCTTCTAATTGGTTTAGAACCCTCTAATTGGTGTGTCTAATTACTAGACCACTAATAGCCTCTCTCATAAGCTCCACCATACTCGCACCGGCTTAAGGCGAAGCCCTGCGGGATCTCCCCTCTACCTCCGGTACCACGCCGTTGTGCTGCCGGAATCGCGAGGAGAGTGCTACAACCTCCGCTGCCTGCTGGAACAAGGGAGAGGAAGGTCTTCGTCGAAACGAGCGATGTGACCGATTGAGGGCGCTGCGGAACGCTGCCGGAAGGATCGCTCTGCGATCTTGAGATCGGAAGAAATGCGACTACATCACCCACGAATCCGCTCTCGTTAACCACTTTGGAATCTTCGAGGGTGAGTTATTCCATCGACTCGGTGCTACAATCTAGTAGATAGATCTTGGCTTGTTTGTTTGTATGCGATAGAAAATTTTTGTTTTCCATGCTACGAACCCCTCAAAGGGTATCGAGCCGTGTCTATATGTAGATCTGTTGCCGAGTAGAACACAATGGTCATTGTGGGCGTTGATGCTTTTGTAGATTGCTTTTGTGTACTTTGCATCTTGCGGTATGTTGGGATGAAGCGGCCGGCTAACCTTACATGACATCGTTCATGAGACTTGCTCCACGCTTAACATGCAACTTGTATTGCATAAGTGGCTTTGGTGCCTGTTTCTCCTAGCATAGTTAAGATCCAATTTACAACGGGTAATCAACAATGCTAGTATCAATGTTGTGGTTCTTGTTCGTAAGTTAGAACGACACTTATGGAAAGCCCCAAACCACGTAAAATATGCAAAGAAAGTAGAAGCGTCTAACTTTGTTTTGCGAGGGTGTCTGATGATGTGATATGGCCATGATTGTGATTATATTTGATGTATGCAATGTTCCTTATTGTAAGTTGGCAACCGGCGGAGCCATATGGTTGTCTTTAATTTCTTAAGACCTGCGTGTCTATTCAAAATAGTTGTAATAGTTGAAGCTGGTGGGCGACAACCATGAAGAAGCGTCATTGACCTTGATGCTATGCGGAGATGATGGAGATCATGTTAGTGCTTGAAGATGGAGATCGGAAGCACAAAGAAGAAAGGCCATATCATATCACATATTATGAATTGCATGTGATGTTAATCCTTTATGCATCTTGTATTGCTTAGTAGACGACGGTAGCATTATAAGATGATCCCTCATGCACATAAATTTCAAGTTCTAAAGTGTTCACCCTTAGTATGCACCGTTGCCAAAGCTTGCTGCTTCGAAGCACCACGTGATGATCGGGTGTCTTTGATTCCGGTGACTACAACGTAAGCAAGCCAGATTTGCTTATGCGAAGCTAAGGTTTGTCTTGACGAGCCTAGCATGTACGTACATGGCCTCGGGAACACGGATCGCCGAAGGCAAAGCATGAATCATATAGTAGATATGATGAACATGATGATTGTTCGCCATTGAAACTATATCAACTCTCGTGATGATCGGTGTTGATGTAGTGGATTTGGTTCGTGTGATCACTAAAACAATGTGAGGGATGTTGTTTTGAGTGGGAGTTCACCTAGTTTAATTTCATTAATTAATTTGAACTCAATTTGTCATAAACTTAGTCTAAACTATTGCAAATATGTTGTAGATCAATGGCAGCCCCTACCATCAATTTTAATGCGTTCCTAGAGAAAGAAAAGTTGAAAAACAATGAAAGCAACTTCGCGGATTGGTTCCGCAATTTGAGGATTGTCCTCACAGCTGGTAATTTGACCTATGTGCTGGATGCACCGCTAGGTGACCCACCTGCAGCTGATGCTACCGATGAAGTAAAGAATGTTTACCTCGCTCGGAAGAATCAGTACTCCATAGTTCAGTGTGCTATCTTGTATGGTTTAGAATCGGAGCTTCAGAAAAGGTTTGAAGAGTCAGACCCATATGATATTGTCAAGGATCTCAAATTAATCTTTGAGACTCATGCGGCAATTGAAAGTTATGAAGCTTCTGAAAAGTTCTTTAACTGCAAGATGGAAGAGGGTAGCTCCGTCAGTGAGCATGTGCTTAAGATGTGCAGGCACGCAAATAAACTTCAAAGTTTGGGTATAGTGATTCCTAATACTTTGGGGTTTACCGCATCCTCCAATCACTACCACCAAGTTACAAGAACTTTGTGATGAACTACAACATGCGTAACATGAACAAAGAGTTGCTGAACTATTTGCTATGTTAAAATCTGCGAAGTGGAGATCAAGAAAGAGCACCAAGTGTTGATGGTCAATAAGACCACCAAATTCAAGAATGGGATGTCTATGCTTAAGTGACTCTTCATGAAGGGTGTTTAGAAAGTTAGCATACCGACGAAAAGGACCAAGGGTGGACCCAAGCCTGAAACGAGTGCTTTTCTTGCAAGGGAGAAGGTCCTTTGGAAGCGGAATTGCCCAAAGTACTTGGCAGATTTGAAGAACGGCAACATCAAGAAGAAAGGTATATCGATATACATGTTATTGATGTGTATCTCACTAGTATTCGTAGTAGTGCACAGGTATTTGATCTGGTTCGGTTGCTCATATATGTAACTCAAACAGAGCTACGAATAAGCGGAAGCTAGTAAAGAACGAGGTGACGATGCGGCGTGGGAAGCGGATCAAAGGTTGATGTGATCGCGGTCGGCACACTACCTCTTCATCTACCATCGGGATTAGTTTTATACTTAAATAATTGTTATTTGGTGCCTGCGTTGAGCATGAACATTATATCGATCTTGTTTATTGCGAGACAGTTACTTGTTTAAATCCGAGAATACTGGTTGTTCGATTTATATGAGTAATGTGTTTTATGCACATGCACCTTTGATAGATGGTCTATTCATATTGAATCTCGATAGTAGAAATACACATATTAATAACATTGAGGCTAAACGCTTGAAATCAGCGATAATTTGACCTATATGTGGCCGTCGTCTTGGTCACATTGGAGTGAAGCGTATGAAGAAACTCCATTCGATGGACTTCTTGAATCACTTGATTTTGAATCACTTGAAAGATCTGAAGCATGTCGATGGGTAAAATGACTAAGACTCCATTTTCGGTATGATGGAGCGAGCTACGCACTTATTGGAAATCATACATACCGATGTGTGTGGTCCAATGAGTGTAGCATCGCAAGATGGTTATCGTTATGTTCTTACCTTCACGGATGACTTGAGTAGATATGGGTATATCTATTTCATGAAACATAAGTCCAAAACTTTCGAGAAGTTTAAGGAGTTTCAAAGTGAGGTAGAGAATCAACGTAACAAGAAGATTAAATTTCTACGTTACGATGGAGGTGAATATCTAAGTTACGAAGTTTGGCGAGCATTTGAAGAAATGTGGAATACTTTGCGATTGACACGCCGGGAACACCACAACGTAATGGTGTGTCCGAACGTCGTGTCGAACTCTCTTAGATATGGTTCGTTCTATGATGTCACTTACAGATTTGCCACTATCATTTTGGGGTTATGCATTAGAAACAGCCGCATTCACTTTAAATAGGGCACCGTCTAAATCCGTTGAAACGACACCGTATGAATTATGGTTTGGGAAGAAACCTAAATTGTCGCTCCTTAAAGTTTGGGGATCTGAAGCCTATGTAAAGAAGTTACAGCGGACAAGCTTGAACCCAAAGCGGAAAAATGCGTCTTCATAGGATACCCGAAGGAAACTATTGGGTATACCTTCTATCATAGATCCGAAGGCAAAATCTTTGTTGCCAAGAATGGATCCTTTCTAGAGAAGGAATTTCTCTCGAAAGAAGTGACTGGAAGGAAAGTAGAACTCGACGAGGTTGTCGAACCTTCTCTTGAAATTGCGAGTAGCGCAGACCGAAGAAGTTCCTGTGGTGCTGCACCAATAAGAGAGGAAGCTAGTGATGGTGATCATGAAACTTCGGTTGAAGTTGCTACAGAGCCTCGGAGGTCAACGAGACATCGTACCACTCCAGATTGGTATGATTCCGTTATGAATGTCATGTTGGTGGACAACGCCGATGACCCCGAGACATATGAGGAAGCAATGATGAGCCCAGATTCCAATAAATGGCAAGAAGCCATGAAATCCGAGATTGGATCCATGTACGAAAACCAAGTATGGACTTTGGTGGACTTACCGGATGGCCGGAAGGCTGTCGAGAACAAATGGATTTTCAAGAAGAAAACAGATGCTGATGGTAATGTTCTGTCTATAAAGCTCGACTTGTCGCAAAAGGGTTCGACAAATTCAAGGAGTTGACTACGATGAGACTTTCTCACGGTAGCGAAGCTAAAGTCTGTGAGGATTATGTTAGCAATCGCTGCATATTATGATTATGAGATATGGCAGATGGATGTCAAAACAGCATTCCTCAATGGAGACATTGATGAAGAGTTGTATATGATGCAACCCAAAGGTTTTGTCGATCCTAAAGATGCTAACAAGGTATGCAAACTTCAACGGTCCATCTATGGATTGAAGCAAGCATCCCGAAGTTGGAATCAACGTTTTGATAAGGTAATCAAAAGTTTTGGTTTTATACAAACTTATGGAGAAGCTTGTATTTACAAGAAAGTGAGTGGGAGCTCTGTAGCATTCTTAATACTGTATGTGGATGACATATTGTTGATTGGGAATGATGTAGACCTTCTTAATAGTGTCAAAGAGTATTTGAATAATAGTTTTCAATGAAGGATCTTGGCGAAGCAGCTTACATATTAGGCATAAAGATTTATAGAGATAGATCGAACGCCAAATATCATTGTCACAAAGTACATATTTGGACAAAGTTCTAAAGAGGTTTGGAATGGAAGATAGCAAGAAAGGGTTCTTGCCCATGTTGCTAATATGACCTTGAGTAAAACTCAAAGTCCGACATCGGGAAGATAGAGAAAAGATGAGTAAGACTCCTATGCCTCAGCCATAGGATCTCTAATGTATGCCATGCTATGTACTAGACCCGACATCGCATATGCCGTTAGTCTAACTAGCAGATATCAAAGTGATCCAGAGTGGATCATTGGACAGGGTCAAAACATCCTTAAGTACTTCAGAAGAACTAAGGATATGGTTCTTTCTTATGGAGGTGATGAACAGCTCGTTGTTAATGGTTACACCGATGCTAGTTGGAACACCGATCCGGATGATTCTAAATCACAATCTGGATACGTATTTATTTTGAATGGTGCAGCGATTAGCTGGAGTGCAAAGCAAAGCGTTGTGGCGAGATCTTCAACTGAATCGGAATACATGGCTGCCGAGGCTTCACAAGAAGCGATATGGATGAAAGAGTTCATTACAGAGCTGGGTGTGGTTCCTAGTGCTGGACCCAATGTCTATCTACTGTGATAACATGGGCGCCATAGCCAATGCAAGAACCAAGGTCACACAAGAAGTCAAGCATATCAAGCTGCGTTTTCACGCTATTCGAGAACATATCCAGGATGGGGATATAAAGATTTGCAAAGTACACACGATCTGAATGTGGCGGATCCGTTGACTAAACCTCTCCCAAGGGCAAAACATGACCAACACCAAACTGCCATGGGTGTTCGTTATATTACCATGTAATCTAGATTAGATGACTCTAGTGCAAGTGGGAGACTGTTGGAGATATGCCCTAGAGGTAATAATAAATGTAGTTATTATTATATATCTTTGTGTTTATGATAAATGTTTACATTCATGCTATAATAGTATTAACAAGGAAACCATTAATACTTGTGTGATTTGTAAACTTAATTTGAAGTCCCTAGTATGGCCTCTATACTTCACTAGCTTGTTGGTTGATTGATGATGTGGTTTCTTTGTCATGAACATTGAGATGTTATCAACAACAAGATCATATCGTTAGGAGAATGATATGGTGGACATACTCCTATAGACAAGCGTAGCATAAAGATCAAGTCATTTCAATAGTTCAATTGCTATATGCTTTCTGATACATAGTAACCTAATTCCTTCGACCATGAGATCATGCATATTGCCTTTACTGGATGGATGCTTTGATGTCATCAAACACCACACCGTAACAGGTGGCTATAAAAGTGGCATTGGGTGTTGGAAAGTATTGGTTGAAACACATGGATCAAGAGTGGGATTTGTCCATCCACATGACGGATAGATATTCTCTGGGCCCTCTCGGTGAAATGTCATCCAATTAGCTTGCAAGCATGTGACTTGGTCACAAGGGATCACATATCACGGGAACGAGAAAAGAGTACTTATCAGTAACGAGGTTGAACTAGGTATGCGAGATACCGACGATCATGACCTCGGATAAGTAACATATCGTGAGACAAAGGGAAATTGGTATCGTATGTAAGTGGTTCATTCGATCGCAAAGTAATCGTAGAAATATGTAGAGCCATATGAATTTCCAGATTCCTCTATTGGTTATTGTTCGAGAAGTGTCTCGATCATGTCCGCATAATTCACGAACCGTAGGGAGACACACTTAAGGATTCGACGTTGTTTGAGTAGTTATGGTATTATGAGAAAGAGACCGAATGTTGTTGGTCTCGGATGGGATCCGGATATCACGAGGTGATCCGGAATGGTCCGGAGAATAAGATTCATATAAGGAAAGTCCCATTTTGAGTTGGGGAATGGTTAGGTGTTTTCATCAGAACATTCTAGAAGGTCCCTAATGTCCCGGCACTCCGGGGAAGGGGTACATGAATGTGTCATTGCAAGATGGAATGATTGCATCATGTACTAAGTGTTCTCGCTGTCCAAAATAAAGGGTTTATTTAATTCCTAAATTGGAAAAGTCAAACTGCGCTTTTGGTCAACCGCCGATTTGGAAGAGGAGAAGTTGAAACCGACTTGGGGAGGAGTCCTCCTCCCAAGCCGGCGGCCAGCCTAGGCGAGTTGGGGAGGGACTCCTCCTCCTGGCGCCGCCAGCCCTCCCACCTATAAAGGGAGGCAGGGCCTCCCTCTAGAGACACACAAGTTCCTATCCTCTAAACTAGAAACTAGACCTAGACCCCGGTTTAGAGCTGTTTCGGTTTAGAGCCTTCTAATTGGTGTAGAGCCCTCTAATTGGTGTGTCTAATTACTAGACCACTAATAGCCTCTCTCATACGCTCCACCATACTCACTTTGGCTTAAGGCGGCCCTGGGATCTCCCTCTACCTCCTGCACCACGCCAGTTGTCTTTGGGAATCGCGAGGAGAGTGCTACAACCTCCGTTTCTTTGGAACAAGGAGAGGAAGGTCTTCGTCAATCGAACGTGTGACCGATCAAGGGAGCGCCATGGCGGAAGGATCGTCTCTGTGATCTTGAGATCGGAAAGAGTACGACTACATCACCCACGAGAATCTGCTCTCGTTAAACACTTTGGAATCTTCGAGGGTGAGTTATTCCATCGACTCGTTGCTACAATCTAGTAGATAGATCTTGGCTTGTTTGTTTGTATGCGATAGAAAATTTTTGTTTTCCATGCTACGAACCCCTACAGAAAGTGTCTTCTTGATTTCTTCGAATGCTCGTTGGTCCTCGTCGGCCCACTAAATTCTTTCTGATTTTTTCATGAGGGCGTAGAATGGGAGCGCCTTTTCTCCTAGCCAAGCGATGAATTTTCTCAGTGCTACCATGCATCTAGACAATTGCTGGACACCCCAAAGATTTGTCAGCTTAATTATGAGTATTGCTTGTATTCGGGGTTCGCCTCTATTGCTCTTGCTGATACTAGGTACCCGAGGAGTTGTCCCGCTCGGACTCCAAAGGAGCACTTTATCAGGTTGAGTTTAATGCGTTATATGTCGAGATTATCAAATGTTTCCCGTGGGTCACTGATAAAATTCGAGTTTTTTGGTGGTGATGATGACGTAGTTGATGTAGTCTTAAACGTTGTTACCAATTTGACTTCCGAGGAAATTTTACATCATCCGTTGGTATATAGCAGCAGTGTTTTTGAGGCCGAAAGGCATAATTGTGTAGAAGAATACACCATAGGGTATGGTAAATGTTGTTTTGTCTTGATCCTCTCCTTTCATACCAATATGGTGGTATTCGGAGTACGCATCTAGGAAGGAAAGACGCCTCATCCGGTAGTCGCATCAATAATTTGATCGATTCGTGGGAGCAAAAAATGATCCTTTGGACAGTGTTTGTTGAGTGCGGTGAAGTCGATGCACATACGTAGATCTTTAGTATTTTTCTTCGAGAAGCCTACATGGTTGGCGACCCATAGTGCTTTCTTGATTTCCTTGATAAATTTGGATTTCTCGTCCAATGACCTTTCTTTTTGGTTCCACAAAATGGTGAAGCGATTGCTTCACAGGTCTGGTGCTAGGATATAAGTTGAGTGCATGCTTAGTGAGTTCCTTGGGGATTCATGGCATATCTGATAGTACCCATGCAAAAATCTCCCAACGCTCATAGAGGAACTCGATGAGCATGCTTTCCTATGCGGGGCCAAGGTTGGTGGACACCAAGGCTGTTTTATTCGGGTCTATAGGGTGGACCTAGATCTCCCTTGTATATTTTGTGGTGTCGAAAGATATGTCAGGCATAACTCGAGATTCTTGCAGAATCTCTGTGCCTGTTGATATTTTCAGCTGCTCAAATTCTATCTCCATCCCGAAATATTCAGAGATTTTGTTGAATTTCCGGTCGCAATTGTCGGATCGGGTAAAGCTTCCCCTTATTGTGATGATCCTATTGGGCACTGGCATTTTCATCACCAGGTAGGTGATGATGGCCTGTAAGTGCACAGGTTCATCAGTGCATGTTTTCGTGGAAGTATTAATTCCAGTTTTTATATTGATCCCAATGAGGAGCTTCGATAAATGTTTGTATGCGATGTTTCTATCGCACCCAAGGTGTCACGGGTCTTGAGTGAATTGACTGCAAATGTCGGAGGTGGAAAGTGGTGAGTGAATAATAGAGGAAACTTGAGTAAAAGTAGATGCGGAAAGTAAATAACATAAAATTAGAAAGACGGTGAAAGTGTTCGGAGTTCCTGTAGATAATAAATCTTTAATATTCATGGTGAGAAACCGTTCATGGTGATAGTTAGTGTGCCAAATGGGTGAAATGAGATAAGTGGTTGTGATACTTCATATTCATAAGTGAGTAGGCAAGAAACCCATATACCGACTAGGAGTCCTCATGAAAAATTCCTCCTTGTCCCAATGGTCCATCTACCTGTTACCACAGTAATAGTCAGCACATTAATTAAGGTATTTCGACTAGATCAAGGCTTTAATCTTGATGGTTCCTTGTTTATCCTCAAGTAGTACTAGCTCCTCATTGATATCGGCCGTGTCACTCGGGGGTTCGCCAATTCGCTAGTAAACAAGTTCATATCTATGAGACATTGAGATCATGTTATCTGGGCCCTTAAATTAGACAACAAGCATTAGGCAAACATAGATATTCATTCTCACATTATAATAATCACGACAACAATCACAAATGTATGAAATAAGAGAGGCACATCACATCTCACCAATCCCCTACATATCCCACGCCTATGGAGATTTAATCAGACATGAGAGGGAGGTAGATCAAAGGCATAATAATATTGCAAAGGGAAATTATCTCAACTTTACCATAGCAAGCCACACTACCGTTTGGAGATCAAATCAAATACAAATCAAGACAAGATCAAAGTATCAAACCCTAATCTTATAAGTGGCAATCTCTCTCTTTCTCTCTACAAATGGGAATAATGGTGGAGTGGTAGGATTAGAGGCTAGAGATCTTCGAAGAATGAGGCAATGTTCTTCTCCTTCTTCAGATCTGATCTCCCCTCTCCTGGAATGGATTGCGGCAACAATGTTCTATTTTTCATCTCTCCCCAATAGAGAAGTTGCTTGTATTGATATAACGAAGGCGCTGGAGGGTCGTGTGGTCGGGCGGTATGGGCGGGATCCGGCCGTACCGGTGGTCGTTGCACCACCTGGACGCCTCTAATGAAGGGGGCTTTAATTGATGATTTGCTTATTTGGTTGTAAATAGCTCATAAATGCTCCAAGATCTTCTAGAAATGTTTATTAAAATCTGAAATTCATCACAAGAATCCAAAGTTTTGCTAATATGTGATGTTAACATTAGTTCAAAGATAAAAATGAAACCCAGCAAGAACCAAAGTAAAATCATTGGTAAAAAGTGTCAACATTTGGAGCTATCAGTAGGCGTAGTGCGGTACTGCCATGAACCTTGCGAAAGTTGAGCGCCCCAGGATCGCGTGGTATTGTGATGGCCAATCCATAACTTCGAAGTCCAGTTTTTACCGCCTAAAATTATCTTGCAATCCAAAGACAAGATCAAGGTAGATTTTTCCTAGAGGAATTTTGGGTTTACCTGGGACTATTCCGTGAAAGGATGTCTCCGTTGGTGCTAGATTCGTTAGGGAGACGTTCATGGCTCGTAGGTCTTGGCATAGATGAGGTTGATGCTATTGTAGGTGTTTATGAAGACCTTTCTCATACCAAACCCACCAATTTTTGTGTCAACAATGAGAGCCGAATGACCCAGTCAAGGTACTCGAAGTGTGTGATCAGCTCTGCTAAAAGTGATTTCCTGTTCTGACGAGTGGATAAATTCAGGAGTTGGGGGTGGCGCTATTACCGCCATATTGACTTGTCAGGTAATCATTTTTTGGATCCTTTTTTATGGGCGCCCTTTCTGGATCATAAAACATTGCTCCTATAGACCTAGGGTATTCCTCCTCTTGGTTTCTGTTTCTGGAAGGTTGCATTTGCCCATCCGGTGCTAGTCCTGGTGGAGGTGGCGGTGCCACAAGAGCAAGGGTTCCTGGTGCTACGGTGCACCAGCAGTTTGTTGCGTCATTCACCTTTGCATTGCATAATGCCTGCATCCCGAGGAATGTGCGGCAATCTTTCATGAGGTGAGTAAATCGTCGCCTCCTCTCGGAGTCGACAATGAAGTGCATATTGCATGGTCCTTCCAGCATCTGCAATGGGGACATCAAGGGTTCCCTTGGTCGATATGGCTGAGTTGGCCTACTTTTTCCCACCTCCTCTCGGCTGTCACAATATCCGCCACTATGGTTATCACTCCTTTGGTTATCCTTCCCGACAAAGCCAGCTTCTACATAATTTGGTCTGTTGTAACCATCGAAATTGCGCCTTCTTTTATTATCATTGTTTTGCCTATCGCGGTCTTCCTTAGGTGAGCGCCCATGTTTGTTGTGTATGGCATCCTCACTATCAGCCCAACGATTTGCCATGTCCACCATTAGAGAAATTGTTTTCGGCTTCACCTGTCCCAACTATTCAATGAAATCCTTTCTCTGCAAACCATCATTGAAAGCATCGATTGCCCTCTCATCGAAGATGTGTTCTACAGAATTTTTGATGATGTTCCAACACTAAATGTATGCCCAAATAGATTATCTAGGTTTCTGCTTGTAGGCCCGCAACTCCTCGATAGATGCGGGACTCTTGAATGTCAATTTGAAGTTTCAAATGAACTTGTCCTCCAGATCGCTCTAGCTTCTCATAGATTCTTTGGGTAATTGCCTGAGCCATGAGCGTGTTGCGTCGCTTAAATGTAACTGGAGGCTCTGCATCACTATGGCCTTTGAGCCACCCTAAATTTTGACGGTTTGCAAATAATCGACTAGCCATGCCTCGGGTTCTTGGAGTCCGTCGTATTTTGAGGAGTCACGAGGGAGCTTGAAATCCTTGGGTACCGGAGTCTTGCGAACTCGACGGGTAAAGCAACTGGAGCCACATGGTTTATGCTTATCATAACTTTTTGCATCAGAATATCTTCGGCTACTGCGTTCCTCCCTTGATCTATCAACCATTCTCTATGTAATGTCGTTTCTGGTGTCATCGACGTGTGAAGAATGTGTAAATTGTGCATGGTGAGGGGAGCTAGATCGTCGGGTGTTCCTCGTGTGCCAAGTGTAGGGGTTCGTAGCATGGAAAACAAAAAAATTCTACCGCATGAACACACAATCAAGATCTAATCTATGATCAAGCCAAGATCTATCTACTAGATTGTAGCAACGAGTTGATGGAATACTAACCCTTGAAGATCCAAAGCGGTTAACGAGAGCAGATTCTCGTGGGTGATCTAGTCGTACACTTCCCAATCTCAAGATCGCGTAGACGATCCTTCCGGCGCTGCGTTCCGGCAGCGCTCCTGTCACATCCCAAGATTTTTCAAATCTTGTTATGTGAAAAATAAATAAACAAAATAAACAATTGTTGATTTTTAGGGTGAGAGGAAACTTTTTGAATCCAATTGGAAACCTTCAAACCTATTTTGATCAAATAAATCCTAAAGGGATTTATAAAGATAAACAATTAGTAAAGAAAGTTTTAATAATTGGAATCACTATTTTTGGATCTTTTTATAAAAGATTTGGTTTTCAAAAGCAAAGGTAGAAATATAAATAAGGATTATTTTATAGAGCCAAATTAAACCTTGGCCAAGCTTTTGAAATAAAATATTTTGTTTTGATTAAAAGTGTAAAGGTTTATTTAAATAAAATAATGAGGGTTTATTAATACCCAATTTTAAAGTAAAGGCTTTTCCATTTTAAATAAACACTAAAACTTGATATTTTATTTTAAACAAGTTTTCCAAGTATTTTGTATTCTCAAACAAAACCTACTGAAATGGTTTTGATATTATTTAGATTTCAAATGGAGATTTTAAATAAATCAAATCCTATTTGATTTAATAGCTAAGGTCTATTTATTTAATTATTAATGGATCCTAAAAAGAATAAAAATCATTTTATTTTGGACTTTGATTTGTGTTGTTAAACAGAACTAAAATCAATGCAAAGTTTGGCAAATATTTGAAATCATTTCAGTGTTTAATTGTTTGATTGAAATTCAAAACAGGAAAATCAAATGGAAAAAAGAAAAAGTTTACTGTATAAAAAAATGAATCAGACCAAACCCAACCCAACAACCCAGCGAGGCCCAGTCGCATCCCAACTTCTTTTCCCGTCTCTGCGAATCGTTTTCCACTGAAAAACCAACCCGCAGAGTCACAGACAACAGGACCCCGGCCCACCCCTATTTCCTCTCCCTCGCTGACAGACCGGTCCCACAGCGCCAGCTAGGCGTCATCAACCTCGCGACCTCGTCGCCTCGCTGTTTTTGGCAGTAACACCGGCGTTGAATACGCGTTAATAGCGGCCCTAATTCCTCCAGCGACTACGCCAATTTAATCGCCCGTGCCTTGTAACACCCCGTCCACTCCTGGGCCCGGGGGGTGTCACTTCTGGCAGCTTAATAGGATATCAAGACTGGCCCCACAGACCACCACTAGTCTTTTCTGCGCACTTTGTCCTCACTAAATGCACCGCTACCCACTTCCCGGTCGGTCACCCATCCTAGAATTGCTCTAGGCCAAGCACGCTTAACCTTAGAGTTCTTTTCGAATGAGCTTTCAGAAAAGAAGTTGTAACTTGTTGGTATGAGTATTCTATCAATCCTATTAAGCCATGTGCTTGGTCTCACATACACCCACCCTTTAGAAGATCGATGCCCTCATCGATCAAGCACACCCCAGGAACGTTCCCTCTTGGCACGCGTCTGTGCGTCCAGTGTCGGCACATGTGCCATGCCGTGTCCACTCCGGGCCACACGCGCCATGCTTCACATGTCCCGCCACTAACCCGCACACACCCGTTTAACCGCGAGGTCGGCTCTGATACCACTTGTAACACCCCGTCCACTCCACGGGCCCGGGTGTCACCAGCAGCTTAATAGGATATCAAGACCGGCCCACAGACCACCACTAGTCTTTTTCTCGCACTTTGTCCTCACTGCATGCGCACCCGATTACTTCCCGGTCGGTCACCCATCCTAGAATTGCTCTAGGCCAAGCACGCTTAACCTTAGAGTTCTTTTCGAATGAGCTTCCGGAAAAGAAGTTGTAACTTGTTGGTATGAGTATTCTATCAATCCTATTAAGCCATGTGCCTGGTCTCACATGCCTTCCCTCTCTTTCCCCTCACTCGCCTCTCCCTCTCTGCCCCTAGGCTGCTTCGATTTTTCAACCACCGCCGTCTCCGACGAGCTACGCGAGCAATTCCGGCCACATCCCGGCACCTCTCACCTCCCACTGCACACGAGTTTGTTCTCCACCCCCAGGCGCATCTGCCAGTGCCTCGAACTCGCCTGCGAGTGCCCCAGAGCCTCGGCTTCGACATCATCTGAACGCCACCACCGTTTGCTGACGCTCCGGCGAAGTATCCCGTAAGCAACGCCCTCCCCTCTCCTTCCCGATGATACTCCTGCACTCGCCACACTCGCCCGCGTCTAACCGTGTCCTTGTTTTTCCTCGGGGCGAACCGCAGCGTCACCCTCGACGACCTCCAGAGCCGCCTGACGCCACCACTCACTCCGGCGAGGAATTCCAGTCGCGTCTGAGCGCCCCTCGCCAAGACGACCACACGTTGAGCATCGACAACCCCCTGCGAGCACGGTGAGCCACCTCCCGACCTTCCTTGCTTCCTCTATCGCCAGGTCCGCCGCTAGCCGAGCACCGCCGCCGCGCGCCACCGTCGTCGCGCTGCCAGTTAGTGGCAAGTCGATGATAGCCGTTCGATCTCGATCTAGTGGATAGGAAAGAAAACTTAAACGAAGGGGTATGTTTGCCTCTGTGCCACACGATCCAACTTAGATCCAACTTAGATCCAACGCCTCCCAGTGCCTGATCCAACCGAAGCGGTACCAGCGAATTAAAACATGACACGTGGCTCAGCTCGTTTGATTTAGAACAAAATAGATCTATTAGATGTTCAAATTTGAATAATCCATAACTTTCAAACCACACGTCCAAATTTTGCAAACTTTATATCAATGGATTCAGAAAAACAATCCCTAGCCAACCATGCAGTTTGTTTAGCAAAAAGCTTCTGGTAAAATGATTGTTTTTGTAGAAACTTGTGTAGGCTTGTTATGAATATAAAAATTGTTCTAGTTATGATTTGGAGTTGAAATATTTGAAAAATGGTTTGTTGTGAACCTACTGACCTTAGGAACCAACTCATGGATTTAAAAATGAATTTTGTGAAGTTTAGGAATAGATACTTGAATTAGCTCATTTCTAGTCAAATAAAAATATTGATTTTGATATGGAAATGATTTTTGAGTAAAACCTTTGGGAAATGTTTTGATTCAAACCTACTGACCCTAAAAACCAAGTTTTGTGAATTAACAACTTATTTGGTGAACAATATAAATTTTCTGCTTTGGTAAAAGCATTTTCCACCACATGAAATAATGATTTGATTTAAGAAATGGTTTATAGATAAAACCCTTTTGCAAATGGTTTTACCACTTTAGAAAAATACCACTTTGAACCTTACAATGTCTAGAACCTAGTAGAAACCACCTTTGCAAATAAAACTATCTTTTGCATGCTTGCATGCATGACCCTGTTTCTATTATTTTATGTGTGATAAATTGTTTGAATATTGGTTGGAATGCTAGATTGAATCTGTGTTTTGCTTGATTGATTTGTAGTGAAGTTAGAAGAGTGTGATATTAGCAAGATCAAGAAGTGAACCAATATTCTCTACCAAAAAGGCAAGTGACACTATCATCCAAGTCCTACTATTTTCATTACACTTAGTGGATTTTGAAACATGCATGATAAGGTCTACTATATTTTGCTATGCTAAATCCTAATAGGATACCCTTATATATTCCTTAGTGAAAACAATGTAGTTGTAAAATGCTTAGCCCTGTTATATATATATTGAGAAGGGATACATGTTGAGATTATATGAAGTATTGAAAAGACTTATGTTTTATATAATAAAACAAGTACTCAATGAACCACCTGGGTGGACAAGGATACTAAGTTTTGGACAAGGTGGCAACAAAAGGAACCATGTTTATATGTCAATCTCTTTTTGTATGTGCACTAGAAGAAAACCACCCAGGGACTTAGAGATTGAACATGTTTCTCGTACAGTGGCTTTCGTGTACAGCCACATGCTAAATGGGCACTGGCTTAGTCAACTACATAGTGGAAGACCCATGCATTGGCCTCTTCAGGTTAACTAGAATGAGGGAACTTGAAACCCTACATTGGTGCCTGGTAGACAAGCTAGCATTGTGTATTGGGAGGACTCCTATGGAAAGACTTTGTCACATTCTCAATCTGCCAGTACTCCATCTTGGTGAGTACTTATCCAGCAGCCACTGGTGGCAACAAGATGAGATTGTGTCATGTGGGTAAAGTGTACAACTTCTGCAGAAGATAAAAATCTAAGTACTTAGCCGTGTCCCCGGTTATGGACAATACTGAGCAACTAAGGCCTAAAGCTATGGAAGATCTCGACATTCCAATTTCTAAAAGTAAAACTTGAAAATGACAACAAGAGACTTGAAGCACTTGGAGTTTTCCAAGGAGTTCAGAAAGATTTGACAAAAGATCAAAAATATTTTGAAAAGATAGGATAAATTATATTGCTTTCTACAAATGAGCCTAAACCCTACTTAGCCAAATATGCATGTAATGATAGGATCCACTTATTTCTACATAGTAGTGAAACTTGCCAATACAATTCAGATGTATTGATCCTTGTGGATGTAACTTGTAATGTTGCAGGTTTGTTTGATGTTAGTGAAGTTTAATGAATAGGATTACAAGTCTACAACCAACATGTTTTCCTGTGGCACTTTGAAGATGAAGGACCCCATGCTATTGTTATATTCTGCTGCATTGTAATGAGATAGCCAAATGAGCTATGTAAGATGTAATAAATTATTTTATTCCTGGTTATAAAGTTGTATTATGACCTTTGTTTCTTAATATTACATCTTAACTGTGGATGCTAGCTATTGATCCAGGGACTAGCATTGTAAACACAGGGATCTCTACCTTATTAAAGGTTGGGATCTCTACAGATGGTATCAGAGCATTGTGTTGCCTGTAGGATTGTAACCCTAGGATTGGACAAAACCCCTTAGAAAAATAGAAGTTGTATTTGTTCCAAAACTTATTTACAAACAATATTGTAAACTCTTTCCTCAACCATTTTGGTTTTGGTTCTACATCTCTTATATTTCAACTTATGGATAAAGCCTACCCCATGGCCAAAGACTTCACCATGTGCAAAGGAATTCATCAACTCTAATGACTTCAACATCTTCAACTCTAATGACTTCAACATCTTCAACTCTAATGACTTCAACATCTTCAGCATTTTCACCAAGGACTTCAACCTTGGATATCACTAAGGACAAGTGAGACAAGAAATCTTGCTCAAGATTTGGAGACTAAGGAAACACAACTTAGAAGGAGCCATCATCACCTTGAAGTTTTGTGACCAAGAGTTTTCCCAAGGAAACCATGATCTCATGCAAGAAGAATCAACCAAGAAAGATGGAAAGATCTCAAGTGAACCATATAGATGGACCACCATATTTAGTTAAGTCAAACACACCAACTTATGTGAGTAAAAAAATAATATTTTGGTTGCCTAAAAATATGCTTGGAAACTTGTTGTTTGAAAGGAGTGTTTGTTTGTGATTTCTTGCACTTTGCTTATGTGAATTGTGATGTGTGTGATTAGAATTATTTTCTTAGAAAAATCTTACTTATTCTAATCTTAATCCAACCCAAACAGATGACTACTCCAAGAGACTCCAACATCAAGGTTGATGACAACAACAACAACCAAGAGGACAACATGAGAGAACTTATAGTAACCCAAAACCAGTTGAACCAAGTGACAGCTCAATTCATAGCCAACACCAGTGAGGTCGATCCAACCATGCAAAGGTTTTTGGAAACTCAAACCCAATTGTTGCATAAGGTGACAAATCAAATGATCAACATGGAAAGCAACTCTTCCAAAGGAGTTTGTGACAACAAGGATGACAAAGATGTTATTCTAGAAGGAACCCAAGCTTGCAATATTTGTGGAGACAATGATTACACTTCCAAGGAGCATGGAGATCAATGCCCCAATTGTGAAGAGAAACATCCAGCTGACCATGCCCCACATCTCAAGCTACTTGTTACCTATGTGAAGGAAATAATCATGTCCCTATCCAATGCCCCATCTATTCCATAGTTGAACAAAGGAAACAAGGTGGAGTGCAACAACTGATTGCAGACTATCATGAGAGAGCCAAGTCTACCAAGAAGGATGAGGACAAAGGAAAATCTCCACTTGTACCTCCATGCAATATGACCCAATTTAAAGGACCAAAGAGGAGACATATGAATTATCCAAGGAGTAACAAAAGGTCAAAGAAACCAGCAACTGTTCCTACCTATGAGATAACATATGAAGAACATGAACTAGAAGCACTCCTAGCTTTGGAGAAACCCAAGAAAAAGAAGGACAAAAGCCATGTGCAATGTAATCATTGTAAAGAAATGGGACACTATGCCAGTGAATGTCCAGAGAAGAATAAGTATAAGGAGATTGGCCAAGTATGGTGTAACAACTGCAAAGAGCTAGGCCATTATGTAGCAACCTGTCCATAGAAGATACGTGATGAACTCAATCTTATCACATGTTACAACTGTGGTAACCAAGGACATTATGCAAGCAACTGTCCAGAAAAGATGAAGCACAATATAAACAAGCCTATGAAGGATCTCAGCCTTGTCACATGTTTCAAATGTGGAAACAAAGGACACTATGCAGATGTTTGCCCAGAGAAGTTTCCCCAAGATCCCAAGCAAGCCAAAATGTAATTTAGTTAGAAATTTTTTAAGGGTGGTAGTACCCTAGATGCTTTGAGCCAACTTGTAACCCTAGCCTTCCCAAATCTCGGGACGAGATTTATTTTAAGGGTGGTAGCCTGTCACATCCCAAGATTTTCCAAATCTTGTTATGTGAAAAATAAATAAACAATTGTTGATTTTTAGGGTGAGAGGAAACTTTTTGAATCCAATTGGAAACCTTCAAACCTATTTTGATCAAATAAATCCTAAAGGGATTTATAAAGATAAACAATTAATAAATAAAGTTTTAATAATTGGAATCACTATTTTTGGATCTTTTTATAAAAGATTTGGTTTTCAAAAGCAAAGGTAGAAATATAAATAAGGATTATTTTATAGAGCCAAATTAAACCTTGGCCAAGCTTTTGAAATAAAATATTTTGTTTTGATTAAAAGTGTAAATGTTTATTTAAATAAAATAATGAGGGTTTATTAATACCCAATTTTAAAGTAAAGGCTTTTCCATTTTAAATAAACACTAAAACTTGATATTTTATTTTAAACAAGTTTTTCAAGTATTTTGTATTCTCAAACAAAACCTACTGAAATGGTTTTGATATTATTTAGATTTCAAATGGAGATTTTAAATAAATCAAATCCTATTTGATTTAATAGCTAAGGTCTAGTTATTTAATTATTAATGGATCCTAAAAAGAATAAAAATCATTTTATTTTGGACTTTGATTTGTGTTGTTAAACAGAACTAAAATCAATGCAAAGTTTGGCAAAGATTTGAAATCATTTGAGTGTTTAATTGTTTGATTGAAATTCAAAACAGGAAAATCAAATGGAAAAAAGAAAAAGTTTACTGTATAAAAAAATGAATCAGACCAAACCCAACCCAACAACCCAGCGAGGCCCAGTCGCAGCCCAACTTCTTTTCCCCTCTCTGCGAATCGTTTTCCACTGAAAAACCAACCCGCAGAGTCACAGACAGCAGGACCCCACCCCTATTTCCTCTCCCTCGCTGACAGACTGGTCCCACAGCGCCAGCTAGGCGTCATCAACCTCGCGACCTCGTCGCCTCGCCATTTCTGGCAGTAACACCGGCGTTGAATACGCGTTAATAGCGGCCCTAATTCCTCCAGTGACTACGCCAATTTAATCGCCCGTGCCTTCCCTCTCTTTGCCCTCACTCGCCTCTCCCGCTCTGCCCCTAGGATGCTTCGATTTTGAGCTCAACCACCGCCGTCTCCGACGAGCTACGCGAGCAATTCCGGCCACATCCCGCCACCTCTCACCTCCCACTGCACACGAGTTTGTTCTCCACCCCCAGGCGCATCTGCCAGTGCCTCGAACTCGCCCGCGAGTGCCCCAGAGCCTCGGCTTCGACATCATCTGAACGCCACCGCCGTTTGCTGACGCTCCGGCGAAGTATCCCCGTAAGCAACGCCCTCCCCTCTCCTTCCCGATGATACTCCTGCACTCGCCACACTCGCCCGCGTCTAACCGTGTCCTTGTTTTGCCTCGGGGCGAACCGCAGCGTCGCCCTCGACGACCTCCAGAGCCGCCTGACGCCACCACTCACTCCGGCGAGGAATTCCAGTCGCGTCTGAGCGCCCCTCGCCAAGACGACCACACGTTGAGCATCGCCAACCCCCTGCGAGCACGGTGAGCTACCTCCCGACCTTCCTTGCTTCCTCTATCACCAGGTCTGCCGCTAGCCGAGCACCGCCGCCGCGCGCCACCATCGTCGCGCCGCCAGTTAGTGGCAAGTCGATGATAGCCGTTCGATCTCGATCTAGTGGATAGGAAAGAAAACTTAAACGAAGGGGTATATTTGCCTCTGTGCCACACGATCCAACTTAGATCCAACTTAGATCCAACGCCTCCCAGTGCCTGATCCAACCGAAGCGGTACCAGCGAATTAAAACATGACACGTGGCTCAGCTCGTTTGATTTTGAACAAAATAGATCTATTAGATGTTCAAATTTGAATAATCCATAACTTTCAAACCACACGTCCAAATTTTGCAAACTTTATATCAATGGATTCAGAAAAACAATCCCTAGCCAACCATGCAGTTTGTTTAGCAAAAAGCTTCTGGTAAAATGATTGTTTTTGTAGAAACTTGTGTAGGCTTGTTATGAATATAAAAATTGTTCTAGTTATGATTTGGAGTTGAAATATTTGAAAAATGGTTTGTTGTGAACCTACTGACCTTAGGAACCAACTCATGGATTTAAAAATGAATTTTGTGAAGTTTAGGAATAGATACTTGAATTAGCTCATTTCTAGTCAAATAAAAATATTGATTTTGATATGGAAATGATTTTTGAGTAAAACCTTTGGGAAATGTTTTGATTCAAACCTACTGACCCTAAAACCAAGTTTTGTGAATTAACAACTTATTTGGTGAACAATATAAATTTTTACCTTTGGTAAAAGCATTTTCCACCACATGAAATAATGATTTGATTTAAGAAATGGTTTATAGATAAAACCCTTTTGCAAATGGTTTTACCACTTTAGAAAAATACCACTTTGAACCTTACAATGTCTAGAACCTAGTAGAAACCACCTTTGCAAATAAAACTATCTTTTGCATGCTTGCATGCATGACCCTGTTTCTATTATTTTATGTGTGATAAATTGTTTGAATATTGGTTGGAATGCTAGATTGAATCTGTGTTTTGCTTGATTGATTTGTAGTGAAGTTAGAAGAGTGTGATATTAGCAAGATCAAGAAGTGAACCAATATTCTCTACCAAAAAGGCAAGTGACACTATCATCCAAGTCCTACTATTTTCATTACACTTAGTGGATTTTGAAACATGCATGATAAGGTCTACTATATTTTGCTATGCTAAATCCTAATAGGATACCCTTATATATTCCTTAGTGAAAACAATGTAGTTGTAAAATGCTTAGCCCTGTTATATATATTGAGAAGGGATACATGTTGAGATTATATGAAGTATTGAAAAGACTTATGTTTTATATAATAAAACAAGTACTCAATGAACCACCTGGGTGGACAAGGATACTAAGTTTTGGACAAGGTGGCAACAAAAGGAACCATGTTTATATGTCAATCTCTTTTTGTATGTGCACTAGAAGAAAACCACCCAGGGACTTAGAGATTGAACATGTTTCTCGTACAGTGGCTTTCGTGTACAGCCACATGCTAAATGGGCACTGGCTTAGTCAACTACATAGTGGAAGACCCATGCATTGGCCTCTTCAGGTTAACTAGAATGAGGGAACTTGAAACCCTACATTGGTGCCTGGTAGACAAGCTAGCATTGTGTATTGGGAGGACTCCTATGGAAAGACTTTGTCACATTCTCAATCTGCCAGTACTCCATCTTGGTGAGTACTTATCCAGCAGCCACTGGTGGCAACAAGATGAGATTGTGTCATGTGGGTAAAGCGTACAACTTCTGCAGAAGATAAAAATCTAAGTACTTAGCCGTGTCCCCGGTTATGGACAATACTGAGCAACTAAGGCCTAAAGCTATGGAAGATCTCGACATTCCAATTTCTAAAAGTAAAACTTGAAAATGACAACAAGAGACTTGAAGCACTTGGAGTTTTCCAAGGAGTTCAGAAAGATTTGACAAAAGATCAAAAATATTTTGAAAAGATAGGATAAATTATATTGCTTTCTACAAATGAGCCTAAACCCTACTTAGCCAAATATGCATGTAATGATAGGATCCACTTATTTCTACATAGTAGTGAAACTTGCCAATACAATTCAGATGTATTGATCCTTGTGGATGTAACTTGTAATGTTGCAGGTTTGTTTGATGTTAGTGAAGTTTAATGAATAGGATTACAAGTCTACAACCAACATGTTTTCCTGTGGCACTTTGAAGATGAAGGACCCCATGCTATTGTTATATTCTGCTGCATTGTAATGAGATAGCCAAATGAGCTATGTAAGATGTAATAAATTATTTTATTCCTGGTTATAAAGTTGTATTATGACCTTTGTTTCTTAATATTACATCTTAACTGTGGATGCTAGCTATTGATCCAGGGACTAGCATTGTAAACACAGGGATCTCTACCTTATTAAAGGTTGGGATCTCTACAGATGGTATCAGAGCATTGTGTTGCCTGTAGGATTGTAACCCTAGGATTGGACAAAACCCCTTAGAAAAATAGAAGTTGTATTTGTTCCAAAACTTATTTACAAACAATATTGTAAACTCTTTCCTCAACCATTTTGGTTTTGGTTCTACATCTCTTATATTTCAACTTATGGATAAAGCCTACCCCATGGCCAAAGACTTCACCATGTGCAAAGGAATTCATCAACTCTAATGACTTCAACATCTTCAACTCTAATGACTTCAACATCTTCAACTCTAATGACTTCAACATCTTCAGCATTTTCACCAAGGACTTCAACCTTGGATATCACTAAGGACAAGTGAGACAAGAAATCTTGCTCAAGATTTGGAGACTAAGGAAACACAACTTAGAAGGAGCCATCATCACCTTGAAGTTTTGTGACCAAGAGTTTTCCCAAGGAAACCATGATCTCATGCAAGAAGAATCAACCAAGAAAGATGGAAAGATCTCAAGTGAACCATATAGATGGACCACCATATTTAGTTAAGTCAAACACACCAACTTATGTGAGTAAAAAAATAATATTTTGGTTGCCTAAAAATATGCTTGGAAACTTGTTGTTTGAAAGGAGTGTTTGTTTGTGATTTCTTGCACTTTGCTTATGTGAATTGTGATGTGTGTGATTAGAATTATTTTCTTAGAAAAATCTTACTTATTCTAATCTTAATCCAACCCAAACAGATGACTACTCCAAGAGACTCCAACATCAAGGTTGATGACAACAACAACAACCAAGAGGACAACATGAGAGAACTTATAGTAACCCAAAACCAGTTGAACCAAGTGACAGCTCAATTCATAGCCAACACCAGTGAGGTCGATCCAACCATGCAAAGGTTTTTGGAAACTCAAACCCAATTGTTGCATAAGGTGACAAATCAAATGATCAACATGGAAAGCAACTCTTCCAAAGGAGTTTGTGACAACAAGGATGACAAAGATGTTATTCTAGAAGGAACCCAAGCTTGCAATATTTGTGGAGACAATGATTACACTTCCAAGGAGCATGGAGATCAATGCCCCAATTGTGAAGAGAAACATCCAGCTGACCAATGCCCCACATCTCAAGCTACTTGTTACCTATGTGAAGGAAATAATCATGTCCCTATCCAATGCCCCATCTATTCCATAGTTGAACAAAGGAAACAAGGTGGAGTGCAACAACTGATTGCAGACTATCATGAGAGAGCCAAGTCTACCAAGAAGGATGAGGACAAAGGAAAATCTCCACTTGTACCTCCATGCAATATGACCCAATTTAAAGGACCAAAGAGGAGACATATGAATTATCCAAGGAGTAACAAAAGGTCAAAGAAACCAAAGACATTCCTACCTATGAGATAACATATGAAGAACATGAACTAGAAGCACTCCTAGCTTTGGAGAAACCCAAGAAAAAGAAGGACAAAAGCCATGTGCAATGTAATCATTGTAAAGAAATGGGACACTATGCCAGTGAATGTCCAGAGAAGAATAAGTATAAGGAGATTGGCCAAGTATGGTGTAACAACTGCAAAGAGCTAGGCCATTATGTAGCAACCTGTCCATAGAAGATACGTGATGAACTCAATCTTATCACATGTTACAACTGTGGTAACCAAGGACATTATGCAAGCAACTGTCCAGAAAAGATGAAGCACAATATAAACAAGCCTATGAAGGATCTCAGCCTTGTCACATGTTTCAAATGTGGAAACAAAGGACACTATGCAGATGTTTGCCCAGAGAAGTTTCCCCAAGATCCCAAGCAAGCCAAAATGTAATTTAGTTAGAAATTTTTTAAGGGTGGTAGTACCCTAGATGCTTTGAGCCAACTTGTAACCCTAGCCTTCCCAAATCTCGGGACGAGATTTATTTTAAGGGTGGTAGCCTGTCACATCCCAAGATTTTCCAAATCTTGTTATGTGAAAAATAAATAAACAATTGTTGATTTTTAGGGTGAGAGGAAACTTTTTGAATCCAATTGGAAACCTTCAAACCTATTTTGATCAAATAAATCCTAAAGGGATTTATAAAGATAAACAATTAATAAATAAAGTTTTAATAATTGGAATCACTATTTTTGGATCTTTTTATAAAAGATTTGGTTTTCAAAAGCAAAGGTAGAAATATAAATAAGGATTATTTTATAGAGCCAAATTAAACCTTGGCCAAGCTTTTGAAATAAAATATTTTGTTTTGATTAAAAGTGTAAATGTTTATTTAAATAAAATAATGAGGGTTTATTAATACCCAATTTTAAAGTAAAGGCTTTTCCATTTTAAATAAACACTAAAACTTGATATTTTATTTTAAACAAGTTTTTCAAGTATTTTGTATTCTCAAACAAAACCTACTGAAATGGTTTTGATATTATTTAGATTTCAAATGGAGATTTTAAATAAATCAAATCCTATTTGATTTAATAGCTAAGGTCTAGTTATTTAATTATTAATGGATCCTAAAAAGAATAAAAATCATTTTATTTTGGACTTTGATTTGTGTTGTTAAACAGAACTAAAATCAATGCAAAGTTTGGCAAAGATTTGAAATCATTTGAGTGTTTAATTGTTTGATTGAAATTCAAAACAGGAAAATCAAATGGAAAAAAGAAAAAGTTTACTGTATAAAAAAATGAATCAGACCAAACCCAACCCAACAACCCAGCGAGGCCCAGTCGCAGCCCAACTTCTTTTCCCCTCTCTGCGAATCGTTTTCCACTGAAAACCAACCCAGAGTCACAGACAGCAGGACCCCACCCCTATTTCCTCTCCCTCGCTGACAGACTGGTCCCACAGCGCCAGCTAGGCGTCATCAACCTCGCGACCTCGTCGCCTCGCCATTTATGGCAGTAACACCGGCGTTGAATACGCGTTAATAGCGGCCCTAATTCCTCCAGTGACTACGCCAATTTAATCGCCCGTGCCTTCCCTCTCTTTGCCCTCACTCGCCTCTCCCGCTCTGCCCCTAGGATGCTTGATTTTGAGCTCAACCCACCGTCTCCGACGAAGCTCGCGAGCAATTCCGCCACATCCGCCACCTCTCACCTCCCACCACACGAAGTTTGTTCTCCACCCCAGGCGCATCTGCGATGCCTCGAACTTCGCCCAGAGCCTCGGCTTCGACATCATCTGAACGCCACCGCCGTTTGCTGACGCTCCGGCGAAGTATCCCCGTAAGCAACGCCCTCCCCTCTCCTTCCCGATGATACTCCTGCACTCGCCACACTCGCCCGCGTCTAACCGTGTCCTTGTTTTGCCTCGGGGCGAACCGCAGCGTCGCCCTCGACGACCTCCAGAGCCGCCTGACGCCACCACTCACTCCGGCGAGGAATTCCAGTCGCGTCTGAGCGCCCCTCGCCAAGACGACCACACGTTGAGCATCGCCAACCCCCTGCGAGCACGGTGAGCTACCTCCCGACCTTCCTTGCTTCCTCTATCACCAGGTCTGCCGCTAGCCGAGCACCGCTGCCGCGCGCCACCATCGTCGCGCCGCCAGTTAGTGGCAAGTCGATGATAGCCGTTCGATCTCGATCTAGTGGATAGGAAAGAAAACTTAAAGGAAGGGGTATGTTTGCCTCTGTGCCACACAATCCAACTTAGATCCAACGCCTCCCAGTGCCTGATCCAACCAAAGCGGTACCAGCGAATTAAAACATGACACGTGGCTCAGCTCGTTTGATTTAGAAAAGAATAGATCTATTAGATGTTAAAATTTGAATAATCCATAACTTTCAAACCACACGTCCAAATTTTTCAAACTTTATATCAATGGATTCAGAAAAACAAGCCCTAGCCAACCATGCACTTTGTTTAGCAAAAAGCTTCTGTTAAAATGATTATTTTTGCAGAAACTTGTGTAGGCTTGTTATGAATATAAAAATTGTTCTAGTTATGATTTGGAGTTGAAATATTTGCAAAATGGTTTGTTGTGAACCTATTGACCTTAGGAACCAACTCATGGATTTAAAAATGAATATTGTGAAGTTTAGGAATAGATACTTGAATTAGCTCATTTCTAGTTAAATAAATTTTTTGATTTTGATATGGAAATGATTTTTGAGTAAAACCTTTGGGAAATGTTTTGATTCAAACCTACTGACCCTAAACACCAAGTTTTGTGAATTAACAACTTATTTGGTGAACAATATAAAATTGTTGCTTTGGTAAAAGCATTTTCCACCACATGAAATAATGATTTGATTTAAGAAATGGTTTATAGATAAAACCCTTCTGCAAATGGTTTTACCACTTTAGAAAAAATACCACTTTGAACCTTACAATGTCTAGAACCTAGTAGAAACCACCTTTGCAAATAAAACTATCTTTTGCATGCTTGCATGCATGACCTTGTTTCTATTATTTTATGTGTGATAATTGTTTGAATATTGGTTGGAATGCTAGATTGAATCTGTGTTTTGCTTGATTGGTTTGTAGTGAAGTTAGAAGAGTGTGATATTAGCAAGATCAAGAAGTGAACCAACATTCTCTACCAAAAAGGCAAGTGACACTATCATCCAAGTCCTACTATTTTCATTACAATTAGTGGATTTTGAAACATGCATGATAAGGTCTACTATATTTTGCTATGCTAAATCCTAATAGGATACCCTTATATATTCCTTAGTGAAAACAATGTAGTTGTAAAATGCTTAGCCCTGCTATATATATATTGAGAAGGGATACATGTTGAGATTATATGAAGTATTGAAAAGACTTATGTTTTATATAATAAAACAAGTACTCAATGAACCACCTGGGTGGACAAGGATACTAAGTTTTGGACAAGGTGGCAACAAAAGGAACCATGTTTATATGGCAATCTCTTTTTGTATGTGCACTAGAAGAAAACCACCCAGGGACTTAGAGATTGAACATGTTTCTCGTATAGTGGCTTCCGTGTACAGCCACATGCTAAATGGGCACTGGCTTAGTCAACTACATAGTGGAAGGCCCATGCATTGGCCTCTTTAGGTTAACTAGAATGAGGGAACTTGAAACCCTACATTGGTGCCTGGTAGACAAGCTAGCATTGTGTATTGGGAGGACTCCTATGGAAAGACTTTGTCACATTCTCAATCTGCCAGTACTCCATCTTGGTGAGTACTTATCCAGCGGCCACTGGTGGCAACAAGATGAGATTGTGTCATGTGGGTAAAGTGTACAACTTCTGCAGAAGATAAAAATCTAAGTACTTAGCCGTGTCCCCGGTTATGGACAATACTGAGCAACTAAGGCCTGAAGCTATGGAAGATCTCGACATTCCAATTTGTAAAAGTAAAACTTGAAAATGACAACAAGAGACTTGAAGCACTTGGAGTTTTCCAAGGAGTTCAGAAAGATTTGACAAAAGATCAAAACTATTTTGAAAAGATAGGATAAATTATATTGCTTTCTGCAAATGAGCCTAAACCCTACTTAGCCAAATATGCATGTAATGATAGGATCCACTTATTTCTACATAGTAGTGAAACTTGCCAATACAATTCAGATGTATTGACCCTTGTGGCTGTAACTTGTAATGTTGCAGGTTTGTTTGATGTTAGTGAAGTTTAATGAATAGGATTACAAGTCTACAACCAACATGTTTGCATGTGGCACTTTGAAGATGAAGGACCCCATGCTATTGTTATATTCTGCTGCATTGTAATGAGATAGCCAAATGAGCTATGTAAGATGTAATAAATTATTTTATTCCTGGTTATAAAGTTGTATTATGACCTTTGTTTCTTGATATTACATCTTAACTGTGGATGCTAGCTATTGATCCAGGGACTAGCATTGTAAACACAGGGATCTCTACCTTATTAAAGGTTGGGATATCTACAGCTCCCGCAGTCGGTCACACGTTCGGTAATCGATTAATACCTTCATCTCCCTTGTTCTAGCAGGCAGCGGAGGTTGTAGCACTCTCCTCGTGATTCCGGCAGCACGACGGCGTGGTATCGGAAGTAGAGGGAAGATCTCGCAGGGCTTCGCCTTAAGCCGGAGCGAGTATGGTGGACTATGAGAGAGCCCTTGGTGATCTAGGGTTTAGAGGCACCAAGGAGAGAGGGCTAGGCAGGCGGCTAGGGCAAGGGGATAGCCCCAACTCGGCGGCAAGGCAAACCCTAGGGGCGGCGGCGGTTTGGTGGAAGCCGGCGGCTAGGGCTAGGGTTTAGAGGAGAGGTGTGAGCTAGAGGCACCTGCCCTTCTTCTTTATAGGTGGGAGGCGCC
Source organism: Avena insularis (assembly GCA_023614405.1). Lineage (NCBI taxonomy): Eukaryota > Viridiplantae > Streptophyta > Magnoliopsida > Poales > Poaceae > Avena > Avena insularis. The sequence goes on from CM042695.1 coordinate 117,505,560, forward strand.
GAGGAGGAGAGTCCTCCCCAAGTCGGCCTCCTTGGCCGTGGTGGAGAGGAACTCCTCCCCAAGTAGGTTTCCTACTCTCCCTCCACCAAGCAAAACTGCCGTTTGACTTTTCAAATTGGCGTTTGACTTTTCAAACTAGGATTTGATTTATCCCTTTATTTTGCTCAGCGATGCCACCTAGTACATGATGCAATCATTCCAACTTGTTATGACACATTCATGTACCCTTCCCCTCCGGAGTGCCAGACCTTCCGGAACCTTCTAGAACATTCCCGATGAAAACTCCGGAACCATTCTCCAACCCCGAAACAGGACTTTCCTTATATGAATCTTATTCTCCGGACCATTACGGATCTACTCGTGATATCCCGAATCCCATCCGAGACTCCGAACGACATTCGTTCTCTTACTCATCATTCCATAACTACTCAACAACATCGAATCCTTAAGTGTGTCTCCCTACGGTTCGTGAATTATGCGGACATGACCGAGACACTTCTCCAATCAATAACCAATAGAGGAATCTGGAAATTTATATGGCTCCCACATATTTCTACGATTACTTTGCGATCGAATGAACCACTTACATACGATACCAATTTCCCTTTGTCTCACGATAGTTTACTTATCCGAGGTTTTGATCGTCGGTATCTCTGCATACCTAGTTCAACCTCGTTACCGATAAGTACTCTTTTCTCGTTCCCGTGGTATGTGATCCCTTGTGAGCCAGTCACATGCTTGCAAGCTAATTGGATGACATTCCACCAAGAGAGCCCAGAGTATATCTATCCGTCATATGGATGGACAAATCCCACTCTTGATCCATGTGTCTCAACCCATACTTTCCGAACACTCAATGCCACCTTTATAGCCACCCAGTTACGGTGTGGTGTTTGATGTCATCAAATCATTCTTACGGTGATGGTGATAAGCATGATCTCATGGTCGAAGGAATTAGGTTACTATGTATCAGAAAGCTTATAGCAAATGAACTATATTAAATGACTTGATCTTTATGCTACGCTTAAATATAGGAGTATGTCCATCACATCATTCTCCTAATGATATGACCCTGTTGTTAATAACATCTCTATGTTCATGATCAGGAAACCATGATCATATATTAACCAACAAGCTAGTTTAACAAGAGGCTTTACTAGGGACTCTTTTATGTTTACAAATCACACAAGTATTAATGTTTCCGGTTAATACAATTATAGCATGGTATGTAAACATTTATCATAAGTATGAAGATATGATAATAACCACTTTATTATTGCCTCTTGGGCATATCTCCAACAGTCTCCCACTTGCACTAGAGTCAATAATCTAGTTTCAAACCTTTGTGTATTCAACACCTATGGCTTTCTGGTGTTGTATGTACACGATTGCTAGTGGTCAACTGATCTCCGGATCTGACACTTCCAGGTCCGTGTGTAATTGCATGTCTTTGCGTCTCTACGCATCACTCATTCACTAATGAGATGGCTTCGTACAAATTTGGTCCTTTGGTGTGACTTTTAGTTCTTTGGGGTTAAAACATGTTGATAATATTGTCGTACAATATATCTTCATAGTATTATCCCTGCTGTGAACTACACCTAGTTTGATAACAAACTACTTGACACAAATGCCCTCTTTTGCTGCTATAATAGCAGTTATATACTTAGCCTTTTGTTGTAGTATCTGTCACAATGTCTTAACTTTGGAACTCCTCCAAATCCATTATGGAACTTACTTTCCATCACATTGTGCCACCCTTAGTTTAGATTGAGATAAACTTAATTTGTACTTCGTGACAAAACTAGTATCATGTAATACTTTTACAATGAACTAACCATCTATTTGTCACTTCTACAAAATAATATATTCTTAGTTCTTTTAAAAGATCATAAGAATATCTTTACTATCATCCAATAATCATCTTATGAATTATTCTAGTATATGCTCATAACATTTAGAGCATAGGACATATCTGGATTTGTACACATCACAGCATGATTGATAAAATACTCTTTGTGATTTTATACATCAAGTATCAATCTATACTTGAATCTTTGTTTCACTTACCAAGTGTCAATATACTTGAATATATCATCAATATTGAACTCATTCAATCCTTTCTGTGTGACAAGAACCTTTCTTGTAGTTTCTATATTGAACTCATTCAATATCTCATCTATGTACTTTCGGCACAACCATATTAGAGTCTATTGATGCCAAATATTTGGGTTTTGCCTAAGTCTTTCATCGAGATGAAATTCTTATCTTGTGTTAATAAAAGATACATTATTTCCAATCAACAATATGTCTTCCATATAATGTATTAGAAACATGTCTTAGCGCTCCCACTTAATTTCTTGCAAATGCAAGAATCTTCATCGTCTCCGATGAAATTAAACTCTTTTAACAGTTTCATCATAGTGAAGATTCCAACTCCGTGATGCTTACTTCAACCATTGAAGTTTGCATATGCTTTTAGCATCCTTTGAATTAACAAAACCCTTTGGACCGTGTCATGCACACGTCCTTGGTAACCATTCTATTAGAAGAACTTGTTTTGTTTATTCAACACATAACAAAATTATATGTCGTGGTTGCTACATTAATCCGTCTAGACTAAATATTGCTATGAAAGATCAGATCTTGTCATAGTCAACCTTTGAACATTGTTGTGAACTCTTTCCCAACATGTCGACTATTTCATAGATGTGAAACATCCATGTCTATTTCTTTATAGATCCAAATACTACTAAAAGGTCTTGTACCTTTCCAGAGGGTCTTTCAAGTTCAAAGCTTGATCTCTCGTATATGGAACTATCACGGATTTTATGGCTTCAAGCCATTTGACGGAGTCAGGGCCCATCATCGCTTCTTTGCATGTAGTCGGATCATTATTGTCAAATAATGATTTAACTCTCAAATATTGCTATTTGATTGTTTACCCGGCCTACTTGTTTCAATAGGAACTTAGATCTCCGTGACCACAACCTTTGAGGCACGTGAGCCATGAGCATTGGAGCTGCCTCCGGAACACTTTTCGGCGCTGCGCAACTTTGCACATATAGCTAAGGTTCTTTTAACCTTATCAAAGTTCTATTGTCCTCCCACTTAACTTTTCACGAAAAATTCCTTCTCTAAGAAACTTGACGTTTTAAGCGACAAACATTGTTGTCTCCGATGTTATGGAGGAACAGTTATTCGAAATAACATACAAAGCCAGGTTCATCCGACTTTGGTTGCAAACATATTTCTTATGCATAGCATACCAATGTTTAAGAAAGGACAACTTGGGTTTAATCCCAAACCATAACTTTATATGGTGTCAATTCAACGGATTATGATGGAGCTCTTTTCAGTGGAAAAACGGTAGCCTCTAAAGCTTTTAATCTTTAAAATATAATGGCAGTTTTATGAATTACACCTTTGATCTTACCATGTCAAACAAGGTTTAATTACAAATCTCGAATGCTCCATACTCTTATGGTGTTTCGAAAAATGCAAATCCATGGAACGATTCCTTAAATCTTAGGTATTATGCTAAACTTGTAACTCAAATATCTTCCTTTATGATCTTATCATAAACTATTTATATTCTTGTTACAATGATTTTGCACTTCATCTTGAAAGTCTTTGAACTTTTCAAATGTTTAATACTTCATCCTTATTAAGTAAATATTCATATATTCACTCAAATATTTTGAGGAAGCATATGAAGTTGAAATCCATCGCTCTTGACTACACATAATGGACTTCATACAACAATATGTACAAGTTCCAATAAGCCAGTCATTCGTTCCTTTTGGCCTATGAATGAAGTTTTAATTATCTCTAGGAAAGTTTAACAAGCATCATTTGATCAAAAATCAAAAGACTCCAAAATTCCATCCATATGGAGTTTCTCCATGTTTTCTTTCCAATATAATTTAAACGGCGATGTCACTTCCTAAGTGATCTTTTAATTTGTCTTTCGACATTTTTAGCACTAGTTTTATGGATGTGATTTCTCCAACGAGATTTGTAAATCATCCATCTTTTATGGATTACGGCAATTATTTGAACAACCCTTTTGTTCTCATAATACCTGATAAAACAAATTTTGAAGGCAAGCTTTGATGTTTAATGAGCAACACAATAACCCTTTATTTGTTCTCGATGAACATCATCACATATTGTTTTGCTAGTTACTTAGGCCATTGTAATTCATGAATTCTGTTGTTCCGTATGACGATTCATACCAACAAATTCAGTATCCAATACTTAAGAACCACATTATTTAACAAGCAAAGAATACAGCCATAACACGTATATCCTCTATATACCCAAACTGAACAATTCTAGTCTTTTCTTTTCTGCCATATATTTATGAGATTCTCTTTCAGTATTTCTTTTCTGTTTGAAAGAATCTATCAATATAAATAGTGGAGCCATATACATGACATATAGTCCAAAGCATGTATAGTAAAATACCAATGTCTTTGGACTTGCACTTTGAAGTAGATCGCCATCATCAAATGTTTGGTGTTCTTTCAAATTCCTTTCTTTAGTAATCTCTTGGTGTAGTAAACATTTTACCTACATCAGATATTCACCTTTATCATGGAATTATCCATGATCAAGCTACTTTTAGCTTATAACGGTGAATCGCGAGTATAATGTTGCTCTCCAAAACCTTTTGGAGGATTAGGACAACTAGTGTCTCCAACCTTTTGCAAATTCTCATCAAATATGAGAACATGAATTTTGCCATATTATACTCTATCATGTTGCAACCAAAACTTTGTTTCAGATATTACAATATCTTCCACACATCATGGTTTCTGAAACAACTCTTTCAGATCCTAGATAACCTTGATATTAAGACAATCCTTTGAATATCAAGAATCATGGAGACAAACATGATACTCATACACTAACACTTGGAATTGTCACTCTTGATTTAATACCAATTATTAAACTTCATGGAGTAACCGAAACTTACTGAAAGTTTGCAATAGGACTTTTAAACTTTAGATTAACACTTCAAAACAATACGATCACTACTGCAGAATAGGCCATTAGTGACGGGCTCAAATTGCCTATTAGTGACAGGCAAAGCGCCTGTCACTGATAACTAGTCACTAATACAAGGTTACTAGTGACAGGCAAGTGCCTATCACTAGTACACATACTAGTGACAGACATTTACAGGTGGCTGTCACCAGTATGTGTGTACTCATGACAGGCAAAAAATATGCATGTCACTAGTTGCAATCAGTAGTGACAAGCCTATTATCCTGCCCATCACTGCCCATCACTGGTTTGAATTTCGGTATTAAAAAAATAAATTCCCTTTCCACAAATGTTCCAAATAGCATAATAAGATGTTATAAAAACTTAAAAGTATTTTCCACTAATATTTCAGATAATGTTGTACCAATGATTTGTTCACAAACAGAATAACATAATTTTTACACGACCAGACACATACACATACACATACGTAATTCTCACATCATGTAACCCGGTAAACGGCCAAAACACTCTTTGCCTACATTAAATAGAACCACCCAATCCTCGGGCTGGAGACAAACAACAAGTAGATAGAGCGACGTTGCGATACGTGGATGAAGCATCAAGTTTACCGCAAAGTATGCACTCTATCTCCTCCTCGTTGAACACTCTAAGGGTCTTAAGACCAAAAACCTGCAAGTTGTTGAAATTTATCAGTATTGGCCCTCTTCTGGAAAGAGGATGAACTACATTTTGATCTAGTGAAAGTGAACATTCAACACCAATCTTAATTACTTTGCAGACTACTTCATGTATGTGTGCTCGTGTTTAGTTTAATCTCATCAGATTGGCATATATGTTATGCTAAAAATTTAATTCTTGATTTAGTACTACTAGCAAGTCAACACTAATATGCAAAAATTGTAGCAGCGAGCAGCATATCAGCCAGTGAGTAGCCAATGGTACCAGCGAGCAGCATATTAGCATATCACCAAGTATAAACTCGATTAACAATTTGCAGAAACAAAGAATCAAAGAAACCAAATAAACAGAATAAAATGCCATGTACCACATTCCAGGACAATGCATGCTTGATCAATTGGGTTGCAGCCGCCTTGGTGCGTGAATCATGAACCGCCGGGGTGTAAAATCAACAATCCAGGGGTAAAATAACTATCCCTACATTTAGAATAGCAATTAAGACTCAGTAGGACTTACCTTGGATTGAAGGGCACTAGTATGTACTTCTTTTCCTTATTATTTTGCAATACATGTAAGATGCACTCCCTCAAAATAATCTCCACACCTTCATCGGAGCTTAGGTTCCTGTCGTGCATGTGATAAGGATCAGTAACTCCAACATTGGCAAGTTCTTTATTCTGTCTAGTCTCTCTGACTAGATACAAATAGCTTTAAAACATTTCATTGTTGAGACACATGCCAACTAAAATATTTCATTGCTCGTACTCTATACTATCACAGAAAATTGATCTTAAGGTTCATACCTGCATAATTCGGTGTTTAGATCACAGATAGCCAACTCAAACCACCTTGGCCAAACTAGCTAGCAGATCAACTGTTATTCAATCAAACCTACATAGGTACAAAGATAACAATGGAACATTGGTAAGTAGTAAGTACAAAATGCCTAGTTAAACAACTACACTGTTAAAACATTGACATGCTAAAAAAATACTTTAATATATATTCTGTTTATTCTAATAGTTGTATCATCCAGAGTATCTTCTGGATCAGCAATTTCCAAAAGTCCCAACAGTATATCCCGTAAATAGATATAGTGGCAAACTCTACTAATTCTACGTTCGAAATATCAGCCGAGTTTGGGCTGGGTTGCATTTGAGTGTCTGAAGTCATACCATGTGCAGAATAATAGCAGCTTTTTACACATAAAATAATGACCAGGTTTGTTCCTTGAACAACCCTTCATTCATACATCTAAACATAGTGTGCATAAAAACAAAGACTACCAGTTGGTTCACCTTGAAAAGTATGTTCTCTTTTGTGGGGCCAAAAACCTTCATTTTTCTTCTGTATTGGAACATAAATGAAAGATACTATTTATATAACAAGTAGTTAGTACCATTACCTGCACCGAGTGACTAGAATTATACAACAAGTTACTATACTGCGTTAATACAATAGAAATTGCAAGAACAAACTAAACACTAAGCATTCCTTTGACAATAAAAGGAAATGGATCAGGGAGCTAGTCCTGCCTCTACTATTGAAATGACCAAGTGAGACTAATTGTCTACTGGAATACTACAAGTAGAAGGAACAGTACTAATTGTATACTAGAATACTATAACTAGAAGAAACACTTCAGTTATTCCAATTAGAAGCACCAAACACCTACTTTTAGCGGGGCATTTTGTACGTGTGTGTATTTGTGATCAAATGCGAACAGAGGCAGAGAGCTGAAACATGTACATCGAAGTAGGAGAGCAGTACACACAAATACAAGTCCATAGCATAGTGAATCAAGGGACGATAGGAAAATTAACCATCAAGGACCTCACATGCATCAGGTGAAATCTGTAGCAACAAGGTAGCAGCAATAATGCATAGAGAAACTACCATTGTTTAATAAAAAAAGCATGGACATCACGCTGAGAACCAAAGCAACGGAATACAACAAACATGAGACTGACATGCATTCGCCAATCTGAGAACTAAAACAAGCAGGTCACCCATCATACGAGATCATCTAGTAGCAGGATAATAGTACATCATAAGTTCAGCAATCCATACAGGGTTAAAATACAGTAGGAAACAAGTGCTGCAATCCCAACTGTTTCAGGATTCAGAGTTTAATGTAAACAACTGAAATAAGAAAAAATTAGGATCAGAGTTTTACTGATACCAACGCCCACAGTTCTCCAATTGCAACAATTTAAACTGCAGTTGCAAAATTCCCTCAGATCAAGAAAACAGACTGTTACAGAAAATTAATAGTATAGGATTTTTCGAGATCTCAATCAAATCAGCACAATACTTGAGAGGGGACAGGAACTAGGGGAAGAAGCACCGCGCTAAGTGTGGGTTGAGAGTACCATTATTTGCAAATTCAGTTATTTAAGTGCAGGTTGTAGGGGAAATGGGAGGCTCGGGAATACGAACCTGGGACGCGTCGGCCGACGGAGGCCTGACGGCGTATGCGGCGGGAGACCTGGGACGCGTCGGTGGCAGGGAGGGGGAGTGGGCTGGTGGTAAGGGGACGAAGCAGCGCAGCTCCAGGCAGCGACGTCCTCATGTTGGGAGGACGGGTGGCGGGGCGTTGGGATGCAAGGCGGGTTTGGAGGGCGACGACATTGGGATGTAGGCCGGCGTTGGGGATTCAGGGCCGTGCGTCGGGAGAAGGCGTCTTCGCGTCGGGGGAAGGCGTCGCCGCGAGCGACGGCGTTGGAGGGGCTGGCGGCTTTGGATGGGTGGTGGGATGGTGGCGATTGGGTACTACGAATCAGGGATGGAGACGGGGAGCAAAGCAACCGAGCAAGGGGCGGTGGTTGGGCCGTTGGGGACGGGGTCTCGCGTACTAATCCACTTATTAATCGGTTGCTTGAAACCAATGTGTTTCTGTTCGTTTGTAGCGAATCATGCGTGTTTGACGCGGCAGCGTGCTAGGCTTGATTGATGGTCGTCCTATAAATCTGTAAAATTACTAAGGTCCCGTTCGAAAGAAATTCTCCTCATACCATGCTGATTCAAGAGGAGTGCAAACATTCGCCGAAATCTCGTTTTTCCGGAACACCGAGGCGCGGCGCTCGCTTCAGTCGTGTAGGGCTTGCTTTTGTCCAGTGCATGTGAATAAAATAATGCAATGCTATGTGTCTATTTGGCCAGGAGTTAATCATTCAAGCTAAAAAAAAATCAGTAATCGTTCCTTTCATTTCTCCTCTGGCCATCCTAACACATGCGCATTCGTTTCCCATGCCTCCGTAGACGAAAACTACTAGAGTGACACAATTTTAGCCCATCATTACTTATAGGTTCCTAGTGACAGGTTTATATGCGATCTGTCACTAAGTAAAAAATTTATTTGAACGGACTTAAAAAAAATACTAGTGACAGTCACGTTTGTACGCCAGTCACTAGTGTTGTATACTAATGACAGGCTTATCTTTGCCTGCCGCTAGGAACACTCAGTAGTGACGGGCATAGTTTTGCCTGTCACTAAACATCTGGAAGCTATAAGCCTTTCTGCAGTAGTGGATACCAGTTCGTAAAGTAACTAACCAGAATTTTATAGTTCTATCATCTCAATTAAAACTAAGCGCAAGGTGGTAAACGGATGCCAATGACTACAACAACTATGCAAATTCACTTTGATTTAATTTATGATAAATAGTGTTCAACTTTTAATCATATTGCCATTGAAATCCCACTCAAAACAATATCCCTCACATTGTTTTAGTGATCACACGAACCAAATTCACCACATCAAAACCGATCATCACGAGAGTTGATGTAGCTTCAATGGCGAACAATCAACATGTTCATCATATCTACTATATGACTCATGCTTTACCTTTCGGTGATCCGTGTTCCGAGACCATGTCTGTACATGCTAGGCTCGTCAAGATCAAACCTTAGATTCCGCATGAGCAAATCTGGCTTGCTCACGTTGTATACACTCGCAGAATCTAACACACCCGATCATCACGTGGTGCTTCGAAACAACGAGCTTTAGCAACGGTGTTTACTAAGGATGAACACTTTAAAACTTGAAATTGTGTGCTTGAGGGATCATCTTATAATGCTACCGTCGTGAACTAAGCAATACAAGATGCATAAAAGGATTAACATCACATGCAATTCATAATATGTGATATGATATGGCCTTTCTTCTTTGTGCTTCCGATCTCCATCTTCAAGCACGAACATGATCTCCATCATCACCGCCATTGCATCAAGGTCAATGACGCCGCTCCATGGTTGTCGTCCACCAGCTTCAACTATTACAACTACTTTGAATAGACACGCGGGTCTTAACAGAATTTAAAGACAACCATATGGCTCCTGCCGGTTGCCAACTTACAATAAGGAACATTGCATACATCAAATATAATCACAATCATGGCCATATCACATCACAACACACCCCTGCAAAACAAAGTTAGACGTCTCTAATTTTCTTTGCATATTTTACGTGGTTTGGGGCTTTCAATAAGTGTCGCTCTAACTTACGAACAGGAACCACAACGTTGATGCTTGAACTATCAAGTGCCCGTTGTAAATTGGATCTATACTATGATGGGAGAGATAGACACCCGCAAAGCCACTTATGCAATACAAGTTGCATGTTGAGCGTGGAGCAAGTCTCATGAACAATGTCATGTAAGGTTAAATGCCGCTTCATCCCATCATACCGCAAGATGCAAAGTACACAAAAAGCAATTGGCAATAAAAGCACCACCGCCCACAATGACCATTGTGTTCTACTCGTGCAACAGATCTACATATAGACACGGCTCTGATACCACTGTAGGGGTTCGTAGCATGGAAAACAAAAAAATTCTACCGCATGAACACACAATCAAGATCTAATCTATGATCAAGCCAAGATCTATCTACTAGATTGTAGCAACGAGTCGATGGAATACTAACCCTCGAAGATCCAAAGCGGTTAACGAGAGCAGATTCTCGTGGGTGATGTAGTCAGACACTTGCCGATCTCAAGATCACGTGAGACGATCCTTCCAAGCGTTCCTAAGGCTCCCAGCTTGGTCACATCGTCGCATTCGATGAAGACCTTCCTCTCCCTTGTTCCGGCGGCGGAGGTTGTAGCACTCTCCTCGTGATTCCAAAGACGGCTGACAGTGGTACCGGAAGTAGAGGAGATCTCGCAGGCTTCGCCTTAAGCGAGCAGTATGGTGGACTATGAGAGAGCCCTTGGTGATCTAGAGTTTAGAGGCACCAAGGAGAGAGGCTAGGCCGGCTAGGGCAAGGGAGATCCCCAACTCAAGGCAAGGCAAACCCTAGGGCGGCGATTTGGTGAAGCCGTGGCTAGGGCTAGGGTTTAGAGGAGAGGTGTAGGCTAGAGAGGCACCCCCCTTCTTTTATAGGTGGGAGGCGCGCCAGGAGGAGAGTCCTTCCCCAAGTCGGCCTCCTTGGCCGGCGGGTGGAGGGAGAGGAACTCCTCCCCAAGTAGGTTTCCTACTCTCCCTCCACCAAGCAAAGCTGCCGTTTGACTTTTCAAATTGGCGTTTGACTTTTCAAACTAGGATTTGATTTATTCCTTTATTTTGCTCAGCGATGCCACCTAGTACATGATGCAATCATTCCAACTTTTTATGACACATTCATGTACCCTTCCCCTCCGGAGTGCCGGACCTTCCGGAACCTTCTAGAACATTCCCGATGAAAACTCCGGAACCATTCTCCAACCCCGAAACAGGACTTTCCTTATATGAATCTTATTCTCCGGACCATTCCGGATCTCCTCGTGATATCCCGAATCCCATCCGAGACTCCGAACAACATTCTGTCTCTTACTCATCATTCCATAACTACTCAACAACATCGAATCCTTAAGTGTGTCTTCCTACGGTTCGTGAATTATGCGGACATGACCGAGACACTTCTCCGATCAATAACCAATAGAGGAATCTGGAAATTCATATGGCTCCCACATATTTCTACGATTACTTTGTTATCGAATGAACCACTTACATACGATACCAATTTCCCTTTGTCTCACGATAGTTTACTTATCCGAGGTTTTGATCGTCGGTATCTCTGCATACCTAGATCAACCTCGTTACCGATAAGTACTCTTTTCTCGTTCCCGTGGTATGTGATCCCTTGTGAGCCAGTCACATGCTTGCAAGCTAATTGGATGACATTCCACCGAGAGGTCCTAGAGTATATCTATCCGTCATATGGATGGACAAATCCCACTCTTGATCCATGTGTCTCAACCCATACTTTCCGAACACTCAATGCCACCTTTATAGCCACCCGGTTACGGTGTGGTGTTTGATGTCATCAAAGCATTCTTCCGGTGATGGTGATAAGCATGATCTCATGGTCGAAGGAATTAGGTTACTATGTATCAGAAAGCTTATAGCAAATGAACTATATTAAATGACTTGATCTTTATGCTACGCTTAAATATAGGAGTATGTCCATCACATCATTCTCCTAATGATATGACCCTGTTGTTAATAACATCTCTATGTTCATGATCAGGAAACCATGATCATATATTAACCAACAAGCTAGTTTAACAAGAGGCTTTACTAGGGACTCTTTTATGTTTACAAATCACACAAGTATTAATGTTTCCGGTTAATACAATTATAGCATGGTATGTAAACATTTATCATAAATATGAAGATATGATAATAACCACTTTATTATTGCCTCTTGGGCATATCTCCAACACCAAGTACTGCTGCGATTGTGTGGTGATTTGTTGGCTCATTGCACGACTCCTTGCTCACCTTGCGCAAGAGTTTCGCCTACCATGCCCAGTCCCATGAGAGGGAGGAGATGAATGGCTATCCGCGGATCATCGACTGCTGGTTGAGTTGTTAAGAGGTAGGTCTGGGCGGCGACAAGGGCAGCCTCTGCTATTTTTGCTTTCATGTTACCCACAGAATCTACTGACATGAATGATAGATCCAAATCTCTGGCCAGCTCTCACCTTTCATCTTTTGGGATGCATTGCAGCCACGAAGTGCTCCTTTTGGGCTATGGTCCTCCAGTGATGATGCCGGAATTTTGGGTGGAGCTGAGTTGTGCCCAGCGGAGGCTGTATTCATTGGCTAACCTTTTCCTCTCATCTAGAGACCGCTGCAGTCGAAGAAAGTCCTTCCTATTGTGGTGCAGCAAGTACTGGTAAGCCATCAATTCTAACTTTGTGGCGTTTGCTGTCATAGGCACCACACATAATACGGCGTCTCGGGCATTTTGTCAGGATGCTGGAGGTAGCTAAAGTGTTATGCGCTCGCCAGAGCGTTCTCACGATGTCTTGCAACATCATCTGACAAAATATCGTTAGGGTTCTCACATAATAGGCACCTCTCCGTACTACATGATGGTCTCCCTCTGGTGGGTCCTGTCTCTCCTCATGATGTCCTGTAGCATCATCTGACAAAATATCGTTAGGGTTGATAATAGGGTTACCGTTGGAGTCTATGGGTGCTAAGGTTTCTCCTTCTTCCTGGATTGCGCACACTTGGTGGTGCATCATGTATGACTGGTTGTCGTCACTGCCATACCCATAGGAGACACTGATTTGTGAACTAGTGAAGTCCCATGGATCTTGTTCTGGATATAATTCTGCCTTCCTGATTCCGGGGTCGATGCTTTGTTCAGCTTTGTCGAGAAGCATGATTGATGAACTTGGGCGACGCAGGTGTGGCCAACGGATCCGAATAGATCTAAACCGAAAGGCAGAGGTTCTCGAATCCTCCCACACGAAAGTGAAAAGTTCCGATCATGAGATCGGTCTCCTGGTCAAAATCGACGAGAGTCGACAAAGTGGTGGGCGGGCGCGGATCATCGAGATCCTAATGGACATCGCCAACCTTGATCGTCAGGGTTGCTTTTTGGTGAAGGGGAAGCCGCCGAATCCATGACTCCAACGCTCAAAGTTCCTACAAATGGCACCAATTGACGGGGGTAACCTCTCCAATGCCCACTGTTATGGACATAGGGTTTCATGGAAAAGAGAGCATTGGGAATTTCGTCGGCTGATCAGACAAACAAGGAAGCCGATGTAGTCTGATTATAAAAAAAGATTGATTACAAAGTCTTAGGTTCGCTAGGTGCGATCTAGCTCACGACGGATTGCAGAAAACAGAAAAGCTAAGGTGTCCTCCTCGTCGGGTCCTCCCTGCCTTTATATAAGAGAGTGGGTCCTGGAGCCGTATACGGAGAGGTTACATGTTTGCAGTTACAATACAAACTCTAAGTCGGTTCATAATCCTTCCTTGTCCGACAAGGTAAGCTTCTATCCGTCGGATGCTCCTTAAACTCATTTAGGTTTCATGGGCCATAAGTCTTTATGCGCCTATGATAACTAACCATAAGGATCCGATAGGTCATATCCATGTTAACTACGATCTAGATCTAGATATATAATACGCATCTTTTAAATATCAAGACCCTCTAAACGATCTGCTGAATTTTGTCTATATCTAGTGTATGTGTGGTACTTGGTGGTCTCAGCGGCATGTACCTGTAAGTAGAGGTGGTTGGGAGCCTAAGTTCTTATTTGTTACATAAAAATGCACTAAGAATATCAATACAGGAGTCGAAACGTTTTGGAGTCAGCTTTTTGATTAAACCGGTCGTGACTATATATTACACGTGACGGTTTTTAGGCAGCTTTCTAGAAAGAAATCGGATTAAGCGGATAGTATCATTTAATGTCGGCTCAAAATTTTAGTGGGAAAACCGGCTGTAGAAGAAGCTCGGTTTTGTAGACAAATGCATTTTTACAGAACCGTACCTACCGAAGTCCTCTTAGCCAGTTAGGAGCTACCCACCGGTCCCTATTCATGCATGTAGGACAACTCATTTACATTTCCTTATAATGCCTTGCAGTTATGTCTTTTTAGAAAGAATAACATGATATCATACAGGATTCAGGTTGACCACTCTTATCAAATGTTTGACTATATTTTTGTTGGCTTCACATTTTCTATTAAAATCGACTATATTCCACATGGATTTTGTAAAATTCGTCCGAGTGAAACAAAAATCACAATGAAACTCGGTTGTAACTCATAGAAAAGTTTTATGAAATCATAAAACTATACTAAAACCTAAATGAACCTTATAAAAATCATAACGAAACTCAGCTACAACTCATATAATTTTTTTATGAAATCACGAAACCAGTAAGAAACCGATATGAAACCTACATGTACAAATGAATGTTTTGAGATTTTCATAACTGTTTCATTCAAGTTTTAAAAAACAGAAATTTTATTTTTTAAAAACATATTGAAAGTTGATCTTGTTTCGAAGAGCTCGGTGAGTCAAAGAAGATGGTAAATTTCCGCGTTGGGTTTTGTACAAGTGTGTGGCGCATGCAAAAGTAAAAAGAATCTGAAAGACTTATTTTTGCTATAGATGTAGAGACTTGTGTTTCTGCAGAATTCTGTGCAGATCGATCACCTACACTGCACGTGGTTAACAAGGGGATGTGCCAAATGGGCAGTCACATGCACAGGGAAGTGACAAATCGTTGTGTCCCCTTCTCTCTCGTAGCCTAGCGCACACTGTACGCAGCGTGACCACCTGGACCTGGATCTGTAGGTACGTGGTGGCAAACTTCGTATATATCTCCGCGTCTCACACATATACGCACATGAAAAACGAAACGATGAATGGTCAGGGGCTGTAATGGCCCACCAGATATCAAACCAATGATTGATGCTTTGGTGTAAATGTGTGTTTATTGGGGCGAGTATACGCTCGGTTTTTTTTTTGAGGACTGCATTGTACCGTTTTTTTTTATAAAAAAAACACGACGCCCTGAAGCACCGACGGAATGCTCTTTATAAGTAGCGCCATATACTCAGGCAGATAGACGCAGCCTGGCCTGGACTAGAAGCAGAGAGCTAGAGAGAGGAACGTACCGTACCTAACTACCTATAGCAACCCAGCCGCCATGATCCATCTGAAGCAACCTCTGGTGCTCTCGGCGCAGAGCGGCAATGTTGCCTCGCCTCTTTTCGCCACTGCGGCCGCAGCCAGCAGCCAGCAGAGGCGAGCCCCCAGAGCCGGCGGCCCGGTCAGAACGCGCAGGATTAGCTGCGTATCGACCGAGGAGGCCACCGGCGTCTCGACGACGTCCGTGACGACCAAAGGGAGGAACCTTACGGTGACGGCCACTGTGACCGCGCAGGCGGCGCGGACGTCCATGTACATCTCTCGCGGCCTCGACGACCTCGGGGACCTCTTCGGCAAGACGCTGCTGCTGGAGCTCGTCAGCTCCGAGCTCGACCCCAGTGAGTTTCTGGGGCTGGAGAACCGTGCCTCTGCACTGTTCATGGTTTCTTTGCACTCACGTGACATGACTAATTGTAAGTGCCTTTTCTTTAATTTGCGAAGGTACTGGAAGGGAGAGGGAGAGAGTGAAGGGATTTGCACACATGACGCTGAAAGAAGGGACGTACGAGGCCAAGATGTCGGTGCCGGCGTCGTTCGGGCCGGTGGGCGCGGTGCTGCTGGAGAACGAGCACCACAGGGAGATGTTCATCAAAGACATCCAGCTCGTCACCGGCGGCGACGAGAGCACGGCCGTCACCTTCGACGTCGCCTCCTGGGTGCACTCCAAGTTCGATAACCCCGAGCCGCGCGTCTTCTTCGCAGTCAGGGTAATGAATCGAAGCTGCCATGCATGACACTCTCCCATGGGATGCACATGCACGCACGGGCACCGTCCGGAGGAATTAACTAACGACCATGCGTGGGTACATGTTGCAGTCGTACCTTCCGTCGCAGACGCCGCCGGGGATCGAGGCGCTGAGGAAGAAGGAGCTGGAGACGCTGCGCGGCGACGGGCAAGGCGAGCGCAAGTTTCACGAGCGCGTCTACGACTACGACACCTACAACGACCTCGGCGACCCTGACAAGAACGTCCAGCACAGACGCCCCGTGCTCGGCGGCAAGGAGCGCCCCTACCCTCGCCGATGCCGCACCGGTCGCCCCAGGACCACCTTCGGTGCGCACATCATGCATAATAATCCATCAATCTGACAGATATCATCAATCGACGACTGAATCGATCATCAGGAATGAATTGTAGTACTAACTGAAGAAATTAATAAACCGCAGACCCAGAGACGGAGAAGAGGAGCTCGTCGGTGTACGTGCCGCGTGACGAGCAGTTCTCCGGCATTAAAGGGCTGACATTCAGCGCGACGACGCTGCGGTCGGGATTGCATGCCGTCCTGCCGGCGCTGGCTCCGCTGCTCAACAACTCGGAGCACTTCCCCCACTTCCCGTCCATCGACGCCCTCTACGACGATGGGATCCCGCTCCCCGTCGACGGCAGCGCCTCCTTGAACATCATCAGGGACGTCATCCCCCGAGTCGTCAAGATGGTCGAGAACACCACCGAACACGTCCTCCGCTTCGAGGTTCCCCACATGGTCCAGAGTGAGCAACCGCCGTCGTCCGCCGCCGCCTACTTGAGCTAGCACATGACACAAGCAATGACGACTGACGATCGATCATCGCATACCTGACATGGTTTTGCAGGGGACAGGTTCTCGTGGTTCAGAGACGAGGAGTTCGCGAGGCAGACGCTCGCAGGGTGCAACCCTCTCTCCATCCGCCTCCTCACGGTAACTAATAATCAGCTAGGACTAGGATGGATTAATTAATACGTACTGGGTATGATAACACCCTCCAAGTTACATTCACTGAAGTAGAAAAAGAATCCAATAAAAACATGCAGTAGAAACATATCAAACGTGGTAAAAAAAATCGTTTGAAGCTAGTAGTCCTCTCCGACCGCTTTTTGGTAATTAAACGAGAGAGCATGCATGGCATGGTGCAGGAATTCCCCATCGTGAGCAAGCTCGACCCTGCGGTGTACGGCCCGCCGGAGTCGGCGCTGACCAGGGAGGTCCTCGAGAAGATGATGAACGGCGTCATGACGGTGGACGAGGCGCTGGAGAGTAAGCGGCTGTTCATGCTGGACTACCACGACGTGTTCCTGCCGTACGTGCATAAGGTGCGTGAGCTGCCGGAAAGGACGCTGTACGGGTCCCGCACTGTCTTCTTCCTCAGCGACGAGGGAACGCTAATGCCGCTGGCCATCGAGTTGACACGGCCGCAGTCGCCGACCAAGCCACAGTGGAAGCGCGCCTTCACGAGCGGGAACGACGCCACCGAGTCGTGGCTGTGGAAGCTGGCCAAGGCACACGTGCTCTCCCACGACACCGGCTACCACCAGCTCATCAGCCACTGGCTGCGCACGCACGCTTGCGTTGAGCCGTACATCATCGCCACCAACCGGCAGCTCAGCCGGATGCACCCGGTGTACCGCCTCCTGCACCCGCACTTCCGCTACACCATGGAGATCAACGCGCTCGCCAGGGAGGCTCTCGTCAACGCGGACGGCATCATCGAGGACGCCTTCTGGCCGGGGAAGTACTCCATCGAGCTCAGCTCCGTCGTCTACGGTGCGACCTGGCAGTTCAACACGGAGGCGCTGCCGGAGGACCTCGTCAGCCGGGGACTCGCCATGCGCAGGGAGGACGGGGAGCTTGAGCTCACCATCAAGGACTACCCGTACGGCAACGATGGGCTTCAGATCTGGGACTGTATTGAGCAGTGGGCGACCGATTACGTGAATTTCTACTATAAGTCTGATGAGGACGTCACAGGCGACGAGGAGCTTCAGGCATGGTGGGAGGAGGTGCGCACCAAGGGGCACGCGGACAAGAAGGACGAGCCTTGGTGGCCGGTGTGCGACTCCAGGGACAGCCTCGTCCAGATCCTGAACACCATCATGTGGGTCACGTCCGGCCACCACGCCGCCGTCAATTTTGGGCAATACCATTACGCCGGGTACTTCCCCAACCGCCCCACTGTGGTGCGGATGAACATCCCGGTGGAGGAGAATCGGGAAGACGAGATGAAGAAGTTCATGGCCAGGCCGGAGGAGGTTCTGCTGCAGAGCCTCCCATCGCAAATGCAGGCCGTCAAGGTGATGGCGACGCTGGACATTCTCTCGGCACACTCGCCCGACGAGGAGTACATGGGAGAGTATGGCGAGCCGGCGTGGCTGGACGAGCCCATGGTGAAGGCGGCATTCGAGAAGTTCAGCGGCAGGCTCAAGGAGGTGGAGGGCAGCATGGACGAGCAAAACAACAACCCAGAGAACAAGAACAGGTGCGGCGCTGGGATCGTGCCATACGAGCTGCTGAAACCATTTTCGAAGCCAGGGGTCACCGGGAGGGGCATCCCTTACAGCATCTCCATCTGATCCCGGCTCCAGGATTAAGCGATAGGATTGTATTTCTGTATGTAGGATTGGGACTTGGGAATAAGACGCACACCATGTAGGAACCCATATTGCTCCCGTACACAACACGGGCTGGGACAGGGTATCTATAGCTAGTGTGTTTCAAATATATAGAATGTCATGGATCAATATTACTTTCTCCGTCCATAAATAAATGGACGCTGCTAGGGAGTGCACGCTCGTTTCTGCACTACGCGGTGCTTCCCTGTCGGAAAGTAACACATTCCCAAAATGAAAAAAAGGCTCACATGGTTCGTGCACAACACCCCTAGTATTTTGTCTTCATCTAATAATAAAGGTCCCTAACCTCCCAAATCCTAGACTCCATAGCCCCGATCTGGTGACAAAGGATTTGTTACATGCTGAGGAGTTTTTCGTCAGTTGGTTTCTTCGCTGCTTCATCTGATCCCTGGGTGATGCTCTAATTCCTGCTTTTTTCTTCTTCAAGATGTAACTCTTTAGGTACTGCAACAAAACGCATCCTTTCTCATCCACCAGGTCCATGACCACCTATATTATATAACTTTTGACCCAAATAGCCCTTCTCAGATGTGACCATCATTACATCCCCGTGTTGTGCTCATGAAAAAAAAATAGATATATAAAACACAGCAACATCCGTATGACTTAAACATGGAACTTGCTTGGGAAAAAGATCTATGTAGCCTGTAACTCGTTAGATTTTTATGTAAACCTGAAACATCCATGTGATTGATAGTTCGGAAATAATTAACAAGGGACTTGCAATATATTTGCACTAGAAAAAAGATATAACTAAGCTGGACATTTGAACAAGAATTGTGCATGTATCAACAAGCAACACTTGGGTTTTTTTCCAGAAGAATAAAGAATGAGAAAAAAGGAAACAGTGGCAGAATGTAACAAGTAAGACTAACACACAAGCAGCATTGACGCACACCACACAAGGGCAAAAATTTGCAGTTAGATGTCCATTATATTGTGCACATGGTTTTTGAGTGAACCAAGATATCAGGATGTAACAATATTGTTTCTTAAATCGCAACTAGAAGTGGCGCCTAGAAGTTGCATGTTGTAAGTCATAAATTACACCACCCCGTGTAGCTCGACACCCACAGGTCACAACTAGTAGTTCCCTTTACGGTGAACAAAATCTTGAAACCGTAAAGCAGCACTATATACAGAGATAATAACACATGTTTGAACCAGTATTTGTGTATCCCCTTTGCAGTTAGTAGTTTCTCCTCCTATTGGAGATAACTGCATGTAAAAAATGAAACAAAGTAGTTTAGGTGTTGGTGTCTATGGCAATGAAAGGGAGGTGTTTATGGCAATGAAAAGAAAAAGTTATAAACTGCATGTATTTGAAAAGACCAAAAAATAATGATGCATGGTAGTTTCACCCCACTGTCGTGCTGATTTAAGTATTCAAAATTTGTATCCTCTATACTAAAACCATGCCATTGTTGTAACAAATATAGCTATAGTTGAACCAAAACTACATCTAGATACTAGGCGTGGGTCCTAATGAAATTACTCTTATCTAACTAGCTGCACATACTAATTATTCTGGAGAAAGTATATCTAGTACTTGTGATTTATTGGTTTATTACATACATGAAATACATTCATATTTGTAGAAATAAAATACAGTAACCAATTGAACAGGTTGTATCTATGGTCAGAATTATACATCTCATAATTATTTCAATAAACCCATCTTAACAGGATGTACAAATGATAAAAAAACTTGCATCTTACAATAAAAATGGTAACATGTATAAAATATTTTAAAACTATAGGTGTAAAAAGGTACCTTAGATTAGGTAAAACCAGACAAACTTCTTAGCACATGATGTATATATGATTAGAAATTTGCACCCTATGATAGTACAGTAACTTGCCCACTGATATAATAAGATCTAAAGCTTCGTGCGTAAAATATACATCCATATGAGCAACCGCCCTAATTTAACTCATGATGTATATATTTTAAGCATGAAAATATACATCCCAAGTGAGGTATAGATACTATACACATGCAAAAAAGTTACATGCTATATATAAAAAGTTATAGTTCATATAACTTTAATATAGTAAAGTTACATGCTATATATAAGTTATAGGCTATTCGACACCCAGGGTGCAGAATAGTTATTTTGCATCCCATATAACTTTATGCTGTCACGTTAGAAATTTATGTTTTGTATACAAATAATTATGTTCATATTCATCCACAACGCAAAAAATTGACATAAAAAATAGTTTATAAGTAATTATAGTGTAAAAAACACTAAAAATACGCATTTTACGTCGTATTTTTATACGGCATGTAAACAAAAAAATTTATGACATGTCATATTTTTTTTGTTTACATGCCATATAAAAATACGACGTAAAATGCATATTTTTAGTGTTTTTTACACTATAATTACACATAAACTATTTTTTATATCAATTTTTTTGCGTTGTGGATGAATATGAACATAATTATTTATATACAAAACATAAATTTCTAAACCTGATAACATAAAGTTATGTGGGATGCAAAATAACTATTCTACACCCTGGGTGTCGAAAGGGTTTATATATATATATATATATATATATATATATATATATATATAAAGTTACAGTCCATATGCATTTAATACAGTAAAGTTACAACCGAGATACTATCCATATGCAAAACGTTACGGTCTATATTTTTAGGAATGGAGTTACAGTCTAAATACTATCCATATGTAAAAAGTAACTTGCTAATTACAGTCAATATGTATAAAAAGTTTTCCATATACATTTCATATCGTCCATATGCAAAAAGTTATAGGATAGACAAAAAGTGACAGTCCATAAGCAAAAAATAGCAGCCTAGGTGCAACCAATAAAAATACATCCAAGATTTTGAAAAAATATTTGTGAGCTGATAAATTACGAAATAGATACTTCAGGAATTCACATAGTAACATTTACAATTTTTTGCAAAAGACCTGGAGGCATACTCGTAGGAAACAGGAATTTCGTGGATACATGGATCCAATGCAAAATTGGCAACTTTAGCCCTTCATTACAGAAGTTGCAAGCAGATTAATTGCATTGCTGGTACCAAATTATACAGAGTACCATGAAGCTAAGTTAGTTGGATTTGTTTACGACACTCACCTTTGTGCGTGGCCGGAAGAAACTATCCCCGGCGAGCCGGCGGCAAGCCTTCCACCGCCACCCCTTTGGCCCTCCTATCCGCATCTATGGACACACCTACCATGGGGACAGGATTACGACATGGACGAATCTGGGAACGGTGGCGCCGCCGGCTGCAGGATCCTGGCCATTCAGATACGCCTCGACCGCCCAGGGCCTACAACTGCTCGTGCTGCTGCTTGGACCTATGCCAAGAACATAGATCGTGCTCCTACTCTTTCTCCTCCCATCAACCACACCCCCGCAAGAGCTCTCCTCTCGCCGCCACAACAAGAGGTGGCTTGCTGAGGGCGAACGCACGACCTGCTCCTCCTAGTATCGCATCACTCTGCACTGACTGGATTCATCCGTGTATGAGTGTTTATCCGTGGGATTGAGAGGGGAGAGAAAGTAAATGGAGATGGGGAAAGAAAGTCACACGATG
This sequence comes from Avena insularis, assembly GCA_023614405.1. NCBI lineage: Eukaryota > Viridiplantae > Streptophyta > Magnoliopsida > Poales > Poaceae > Avena > Avena insularis. Next base: position 117,528,173 of record CM042695.1, read on the forward strand.
ATGAAGAGATTACTGACACTGCGTGGTTGCTGGTCTTCACCATGTAATGCCATGTGGGCCTCTCTCTTGGATTGGACTCCTTCACGTAAATATGTGTCCCGTACACGAAGCCAGGTTGGTCCTCGTATCGATTCCTGTCGACGGAAGTTCATCCAACCAGATCGGACGGTAGCGACGTGTGCGCACTTGGTAATGCCAGAAAGTGCCTAAGCAAGAATTAGATTTCACGTAAATAAATGACTTGAATTTGAGTTGAGTTATATATGTTCTTCTTCAGATCCTAATCCCTATCCATCACTGGGTCATACCTTGCTCCTTGAAATTCTTATCTTATTGTGGTCACGCTTTGAAAGAATGGGAAAACATTATTAAAAACATTTATGGCCTCACCTGCAAAGCCATCTTACTCGGCTTGCAGGCCTATTTTAGTAGCTCTATGGTCCAAGTGTATTATTCAACAAGTTCTAATTACATGGAGGAATGACACGCTACGTCGAGGGTGAAAAACCGTCAGCCTAGGCTACGCCGAGGGCTGCTCTCGGTGTAGCGTCATCGATAAAGACCTTCCTCGGCGGAGCGCATGAAGCCGTCGGCTGCGCTTGGCATAGCGGTCGTCGGCATAGTCTAACGACCGGTTATAAAAATAATTTCAAAAATAAATTCAATTTTTTTTCAAACATTTCTCAACTTTTTTAATCTTTGAATTATTTGACTACTTAATCTCGCACTTGAAATATTTTAACACTAATTATATTTAATCTTTGATCAAATTGTAGTCATGATCAAACTTTCCGGGTAATCACCCATCCTCATTACTCCACACCCAACACGCTTAACTTCTTCGTTTCTTCAGAATCTGTTTCCGCAAAGCAATTTATATCTTATTGTCAATACTATGATATTAATCCTACTAACTCTTATATCATCATGCCAAATGTTTATATTTTTTAAAATTACAAAAAATTATTTAAGTAAACAACAATGAATAAGTAAAAATATTATTGAATTCAAATAAAAATATAATTTTTTTTTGTATTTTTCTATTTAATATGGGATAATTAATATATTTAAATCTGTAAATCAGAATTTGACAAATAATATGTCTAAATTGATCATAAAAATAATAGGAATCCAAATATGATATCCACATCAACTTATCACAAATTATGTCTATGATTCTAGCCATAATTTCATTTGCCCGTTTAAAACGACAGGCATAAATATTCTTAGCTCGGTGTTGAGACTTGCTAAACTTGAAATGGATCTCTGATGAAATACCATATTGTAAACCTAAAAATGATTTTTAAAAAAATCACAAGCATTAGATCATGTACCTATAGTTCATATCTTACCAACTTCCTGCCGATTCAGCAGGAATTTATCTTTTTCACCAGGGATGTAGATGGGAAGGTTTGAGATCTCCAGTTGGGACATTGTCCATATAAGGTGGTCTAGTATTTTTTTTAAATAGGGTGATAGCATTTTGAATTAGCCATTTGGTGGTTGCTTCACAAAACCTCCGTCTTTTGTGCTCGAAAAATGTAAAATGACTTTTTGGTGCGACGAAAAGGAAAACTTCCTTCTACAACATTGTTCGCCATTCCATGATACACATGTATGCACAATATGGACATATTATCACAAACTATGTCTTGATTCTAGCCATAACATTGGTCATTTGACCCAAAAGCCAGGAAACCTCGAATGAGATAGGTCATTTTGTGAAGGTTTTTTTGAGACATAATCAATATACCAAGTTTGATATTTTTCCTTCAAGCTATGTCATTGTCAGGGGGATGACCCCCGATAGGGTCATAAAGGGTGAAACTGAATGCGGTACCTGCCTGGCTTGGGCCGAGTCTGGTTGACACGGGCTGCGTATAACGGTGGCTGGGTCATCTTGCTAATATGTGCCGACATAAGAAGCAAGTCGACTCGTAAAGGACAATGATTCACAGTCTGCAGGTAACGATGGGGCGAGTCTCACAAAGGGAAGCCGAATGAAGGAAGGATCGTGGCTCCTTTCCGAGTAAGTTCCGGGAAGGACCATGCTAAAGCAGAGTCAACAAAGAAGGGCTCCGCCGGGTGACAACCAAAGGAGCCGGGTGACGCCAAAAGCACCAAGTGACGTATAAAACGAAGTATGATGCCAAAGGAGCTGGCGTCTACGTACAAGAAGACCTTTGGATACATACCTTTGATGATTGGGTCAAGGACCTAGGGCCGGCCCATTGACCCGGCCCGCAAGATAATGACAAGGCCCAAACGGTAAACCCTAGGATCCAAACTGTAACCTAGCTATTCCCGTTGCCTATATAAGGACGGGCATAGCTAGGGTTAGAGATAGACGCAACTAGTTCCCCAAGGCAGGCATTCTTCCTTCTTGCTAGTAGGCAAACAACTCGAGGAGCACTTGTAAGTTAGAAGGTGAAATAAAATCACAAGTCCTTGGTGGTTCTTCGTGTTCTTCGTGTGCGACTGCACCGCGCACACCCTCCCTAGATTCCTCAAGCGTCCATACGGTCTGTAACTACCTCGGTGAATTACGCTCCTAGTTACAAGCCTGGATGAGCAGAAATGGTTGAAATAGTACGGTGGGGCCCAAATGCCACTCACAGGTAGACCTTTCGGCCGTCCCAACCATTTCTAAACATCGGGACAAGAACGGCGGCGTGTCGGCAGGTGAAGGATCAACTACATACACAAATGAGTATGTATGCAAGCCACCATACAACAAAGACATCGAGCCATTCCATCTAAAAAAGGAAATATAGCAACGCATACGCAAGATCCAAATATCCTAGATAGATATAATAGTTTAGGATATCTCCTCATACATCAAGCATCGAGTATCAAGCGAAGCGAAGACAAAATCCGAGTACGGATAAGAAGCAAATCGGCATAAGATGCCCCATAAATAAGCAGATCCCGCCCACAGATCTCACGGATCCCCGTTCCCGGAATCTCTACACCGAATGATCGTTGCCCACATCGTCCGTCTCCTCCACCCAGTATCCATCTTGCGAATGTACCTGTTCATCTGAACCAATAATTTATCGTGTGAGACCCTAGGGGTACTCAGCAAGTCTTTATGCCTCTAAAGGGGACACAACCTGGGGTGACGCAATTGCAGCAAAAGATAAACCCTAGCAATTCTATAGATACCCGCTAACCATCCGCCTAACCAGAGATAGACGGATGTCCGTGGATTAATAACAACAGTTTTCATGGTAATCTTAACAGATCCATCCTCCTCCTCGCTTACCGACGAGGAAGCGGACGAACAGCCCCCCATCCGTTGGCAGTTTTATTATCCATTCCGGGAGTGTTACACTATTTACTAGTCAGGTACCTAGTCTAGTCAAATTAAAAACGGTACTTTAGTTATGCTTGTCTATGATCGAGAAACTGTGCTCCAAGTCGTCCATAATCATGACACGGCTTTCAGAAAGTTTTACCCTACAGGGGTGCACAAATAGCAACACACACTCGATATGCCTCGGAAAAACCAAATCAAAACCCAACGAGGCAGTCACGACAAAGCGATCATAGGATTCAGAAATATTTCAGGGGGCCACCCCATTGAGCTACCCGCAACGAAGTTAGCTGACTTCGAGACGGCCTCAAGGTTTAGGAGCCGCATAAAACGATCGAACCCGAAAGTGTGACTGGGCTTGTCGACATAAAACGGGTCACGGACCTAAATAGATGCAGGCGACTACGCACAATTTAAATAAAGCAAAGAAGTTGGCATAAGTACAGAGAGTAAATAAAACCTCAAACTAGTTTGTGGCCCCAAGAAATAAGAATGAATCAAGCTCGCTCGGGGGTTCATAAGCCTCCCGGATGTGGATAGCGAATAATCTTGGAACAGGAATCAAGCACTCGGGGTCTTACGGGACACAAGTGAGCCTGAAAAACCAAATAGCGAATATGGCTCACCGATGCCACTTTCATTAGTTATCCCATTACTACTTAGGTTAAGTTGTTTAGGTACCTCGTTATCCATCAGACACTCACATACCCTACACATGCTGTTCTACGACTCGCATGGCTCAAACAACTCCTGTAGTAATGGCTCATGGGATGGAGGAACAAGCTTCGGTGGGGTTTAAATGTAAAGGCTATGCAATACTTGGGATTCAATTTAATGCAATCGCGACTCAATGATGCAAGAATAAGAAAGAGGCAATAGGTACTATATGTATGCAAGCATGTGGTAGTGCTTGCCTGGCAGCTCAGTTGAAGCAATGGATGGATCTGGGTAGTGCTCACGGTTCTCTTGATATATCCCCCCAGCGTCTATTCGGAGAAGAACCAAACAAACAAGGGCCAACATAAATAAAGTGCGCAAGCACATGAATAAAATGCGACAAGCAAACAATCATGCCATGATGAATGATGCACAATTTGCATGGCAATAAGGTAGCATGGCATGGGTGAGGTGTGGAATACAAGAATAAATCATTTTATTGAGTTTTAGCCTCATTTTATCCTCATATTAGTTGCTGTACACATTATATTTATATGATGCATGCTGCAAAACAGATAAAGGATTGCATAAACAGAAAGGTCTCGTCGAGCTAATCATTTTAGACATATTATTTGTTAAATTTGGAGTTATAAAACAAAATATATTAATTACTTAAGGAAAAAGGGCATTTATTGTAATTTTAATTAACTTGGGAAAATAAAGTGTCCAAAATATATTTTGAATGGCATATTTGAAATCCTCACATTTTTCTGATTTGAAAACATATATTATTTGTATTAATTGGATTTATAAATTAAAAGTTATTTAAAAACAGATTTAAATCATATTAAAACATTTTCAGAAATTGTTTTATTAAAACAAAAGGAACACAGAACTTTTTATACACAGGTGAAGCTAGCCCGAGACGCTGACAATGGGGCCCGACACGGAGACAGGCTGAGCTGGCAAAAGCAAAAATCACAAGCACTTTTCTCACGGAGCCCGGTTGTACCCACACTCAATGGCAGGTGGGGTCAGTGGTCTCACAGGTCCGCCGCGCGCAGGTCAACAGGGTGGCGACAGCTGGCCGGGGAGGGATCTGTGCATGCTCGAAAAGATCTGGGAGGGGCTTTCTGCAAAAACTACTGGGAGGATCGGTGCTGCCTGACGAAACTGAAAAAAAAGTTCACAAGAGGAGCTAGCTCTACCGACACGGGCATTTAAGATGGCGAGCTATCCTTTGGGAATCTGAACAAGCCACAAAGATCAAAGTTGAAGAGGGGACTATCCTGCAAAAGTTTTGTGTTTTATGAATCGACGGAGGCGGACTGCACCGGTTGCTAGATTGCGAGGAACAGAGACAAAAACTACTACTCGGGCTGTTCTGCTGCAGGGCTTGGTGCGTGCGGACGTTGCTGCTGTTGCGCGTGCGACGATGGTTACCGACGACGGCGACGATTCAGGCGGCATGATGCGGAAGGAGGGAAAAGAGGGGGAAAGGAGGTGACACTCACCTCGACCAATTCCCTCTGGAATTGGGACCGGGGAAAGAGGAAGATGGACAGGGCGGTGGCGACGGGGCGGGCCTGCTTGGTCACGACCGAAACGGAGGCGAGGAGGTAGTCCCTGGCAGCTCCGGCTCCTATCTTCCACGCAGATGTCGTGGTGACAGAGTGGTACCAATCCCGCGCTCATATGAACTTGACGACGGCCATAGCGATGCTCCTTCGCCGCGGCTCCCTCTCGGTCTCTCTCTCGGAACAGGGGGAAAAAGGAAGAAAGATGGCGGCGCTGATGGACGGAAGGAGTCTAGGGTTCCAGGGATGCGGCTGATGGTAGATAAGGGTGGGACGCGGCACGCGGGCGGCATGAGCCCTGACGGAGCTTGATGGGACGGACGGACACCTGCTGCTCCGTTTCCTGCAGAGAGAAAAAGGGTCGAGAGGAAGACGGCGTGAAGGGGTACTGGGCCAAGGTGGGCTGCTGGCTCTATTGCTGGGCTGCTGCGGCTGGGTGCAAGGTAAGCTCTCTCCCTCTCATAACTCTTTTTATTTTATTTACAAAAACTGTTTTGATTTGTTTTGTTTTGTTGCAGGTTTAAACAAGCCTAAGAAATACCTCTTTTGGAAGCTTCTTTGCAAATTTTTGTTATAGAACAGAGATAGCTAAGGAGTGTAGAGAGGGCTTGGATTTAGACTAAGATGAGGTGAAAAAGAGAGGAGAGGGGTTAGGGAGAGGGATGGCATGGTAGCTAGGGTTTGGTTTAGATGGGGGTGGTTTAGAGAGGATGGGGTAGAGGGGTATGGTGATTAGAGAGGAACTTAGATAGAGGATAAGAGAGAGAGGGGGGGGTACTTAGGGTTTGGTTTAGATTAGGTATAGATTAGGGTTTAGGAGAGGGGGGTATGGTGATGATGAGGTAGGTGATGGTCTAGGCTTAGAGAGATAGATGGAGAGGTTTGTACCTAGGGTTTGCCTTGGACAAGATCAAGCCAAGAACAACCAAGATCAAACAAGATCAAGACAAGAAAAAGAGAGGGATGGAATGTTAGGGTTTGAGCAAGATCAACATAGATCAAGCCAAAAGAAAAGATAGAGGTAGAGAGAGGGATGATCCACTCAAAGATCAAATAAAATCCAAATGACAAGCTAAAGGGGTACTTGCATGGCCCATGCAAAATATTTATTGCCATGTGGGTTCTTGTGAAAACAATATTATTACATGGCATTAATATTATGCATTCCCAAAATTGGAATAAAAGCCAATGAAAAGAAATGAAAGGATGCCCCATGTGGAGTAGTTGGAGATGGCCATGTTTGAAATAAAATGTGACATGCTAGTGTGTATGTTCCACTAGATGATTACTAGTCCCAAAAATATTCCCACATGAGCATAAATCCATAATAATCCATATGGAAGCTAGGAAAAAGGGTTCCACTCACAAGGCATGCAAAGGTGGCCAAGTGGCTCTCATATATCAATAATGTGAAAACAACATGATGCTAAGATGAGAGCATGTGGAAAAGAATTGGATCCATCCCAACCCACATGAGCTAGAGGTAAACTCAAATAAAGTGCAAAGCTCATATTTAGTTGGATGGTGGAATTATAAGGTGGTGAAAGAAAAGGTGGTGGAGTTAATAAAAGATATGCCCCCAACTCAACTTGGGCATTAAACAATATATCAAGATCCAAATACAATATCAAGAGGCAAATACAATTTACAATGCATATGAGATAAGAACCAAAACAAAAAGGGGTTTTATATGATGCTCAAATGCAAGGTGGCATGATGGCATGAGCATGATATAATGATGATGCAACAATTATATATTTGAAGTAGCCATTATCTAGACTAGGCTAGTAGCATTGCAATTGTTAGACAATTGGGATGCTACAACTCTCCCCCACTAAACAGGAATCTCGCCCCGAGATTCTAGGAAAAAGAAAACAACACAAGGAGAGACGGGTGTTTGAACGAAGGTGACCCTCACGTTCCCAAGTTGATGAAGAACGGAATGGTGCGACCACTACACCTTGCAAAACTTGCTAGACTTGTTGCGAGTCTTGCGTTTTGCTTGCGAAACAACGGTTAGAAGAGTTGAAGGATTGTCGTGAGACAAGAAGGATAGGATGGACATAGCTCCGGTTTTCTCAAGAACAGGATAAAAGAAGAAGAACCACTGGTGAAAGAAAGAACAAGATGATGCATCATGGATATAGAAAGACACGCCGTTAAGATTAAAGATTTACCGATACTAGAGAGGATGAATCTTTGTCTCGCCGGAAGAAAAGGAGCTAGATTGGAGAGATTTTGAACCATTATGACGATAGCATCGTATCTCCTCTCGGATTTGAGAAATGAAGTTCGGAAACAATATTGCCTTCAAACAATAGAGTCCCTTGATATGAATAGAAAGATTTAGTTAGACATCGCCGGATTAGATTCTTCTTGCGCCGGTAAGAACCAGAAGATCACGCAATTGAGGTGCGCGGATATAACTTCCAGAGATGGATGTGAAGGTAGATCATGGTGGAATCCCGAGAAGCAAAGATTATGGAGGATCTGGAGTTTATTGTAGATATACTTATTGCTTTCTTTAGCCTTGAGGCTAACGCAATAGATTTGCGGCTGATGGCATCAACCATAATTGGCTTTACCACCGAAAAAGAATTGATGAAACAAAGAGAGAGATAGTTTCCTTCCTTCTTGTTTGGGGATGTAGAGCATCGGTAGATAGACGAGGAACGAAAGGAGTTTGCGTTTGTTTCCACCAGATAATTGAAGATTTTGCTCCGTGTAGAAAAGATAGATCATCATCGAGAGATTATTGATTACTTTCTTCGAGAGAGCACTCCGGAACAACAAGGACGGAAGTAAAAGTATCAAGGGATAAAGGCCACTTCTAACTTCCGTGGAATGAGTGAAATCGCATTAATTCACCTATTCATTGTACAAGAGCGAATGATAAGAGTAGTGGTATGGTAGCTACTCCATCCCGCACTCAAAGCATTACTCCGCACATGAACAAGAAACCATGCAACCCAACTACCGAAACAAACTGAAGGTATTGACAAGAAGAGCTCATGGAACTCCGTAAGGAAACAAAGATTGATGCAAATGATTCACCGGATCCAAGATAGATAAGGGTGATGATGTTGTCGTCATGTCGGAAGTACCAAGCCACCGAAAAGATAAGAAGGAAGATCATGGAGACACTGCACGATTCCACAGATAAAGAAAAAGATAGCACCACTTGCACATAAGGGTAACAAAGGATCTGAAAAATCTTCATGGCCTCCGGTGGATTGAGCATAGACGATAGAGCGAGAGGGTTTCAAGAGATTACTTAACGAGAACGAGGTGAAAGAACTCCATGTTCTTCTTGAAATGATTGAGAAAGATTTAGTAGTCTTGAGGATAAACTTTAGCGGAACGACGATGATAACTTGCCAACAAGGAACAACTCCGGATTGGTTGAAGATGGAAGATGGAATTAACAATGAACTTGCTGATTCCAGAATTGAAGCGATCTATTTAGCAGAAGGACGTGGCCGAGATAGGTGACTTCAAAAAGTCAGAACTCTCACTTTGAGACTTTGCACACAGGCATTGCTCACGAAGCTTGAGAGAAAGAGACACAGATGATCCTCCATGTCCTTCCATTGATATGGAATAGGCAAGTATATTATCAACATATACCACCATGGACTAACAAGATATTCCCAGAATATCAAGTTCAAGAGGCGGGAGAAACAAACAAATGTTCGAAACACTTTCTGAGCTCAACGCTCTTTGAAAGATCAACGTTACGAGCACGGGTTCGTGTTGAAAGAGATGCACTGGTAGAATAGATTATCTGGTCCTTCGGAAGAAAAAGAGATGTCACCTGGTTCACATTGTCGATCGGATCACCGGTTACAAAGATAAAGAGATCTTGGTTAAGAACCGATGATAGCTCATACCTTAAGCAAAGCTATCAGAGATGAAAAGATGCAATTCCCTCGTATCAAAGAGAATTTTGCAGATATGGAGTTGAAAACGATGTGCAGCAAGATGGACAGAGGATAGACCGCCGTAGTGCTTGAGAAACTCCGGATTGCCAAAGATGCTTGAATAAGCATAGATATGATCAATGTGTACTCAAAACCACAGGAGATAACCTTATCCTCCAGATGGTGACGGTTGATAGCATTTTCCCATATTCCAATCGACACTTATCATGAGTGGAATATCGCTATGCCGAGAGCCAAATTACAATCACCAGCATCGAATCGACACACGTTATGTAATTAGCCCAAGAGAAAGGAGATGAAAAGAAACTCTAGGATTAAGCGCCGGCGACAAAAGAATGAGTTAGCATGGATATGCTGATAAGAGGAAGATAGATAATGTTTCACACACGACTGAAAAAGGAGTGTGGAAACACAGATGTATCAAAGAAAAATTTTCCGCATTTTTCGGCATTAAAATACCAATAGATGCGCAAAATCACTTAGCAGATAGAGATTAGCAACAGATGCTTTCACAGAATGTGGGGTTGCTAGAAGGAAGAACACCCTTAAGAAGATGGCACCGGTTAACAAGGAGTCGGATAGATCGCGCCGGTTTGGCAAAAGCCTGTCGGTATGGAATGTACCAACAGTTGATAATCAAAAGGCAGATAAAGATAACATGTTGGATGCAACAGATAGACAAGGAATTACACACACACACACACACTTTCTATGGTACTATGGAAACCCAGAACACGTGAATCCTAGTTTGAATTTTAAGAAGAGGATCGAAAACGTTACACTTCCTTACCAGAAAAGGGTGGTGGTTGGGTAAGAAGAAAAATGGAAGCAGTCCTACTCTCACGTTTTGTTTTCCCTAGTATACATAACTACCAAAATATTTGCTAGATGCATAACGACCATTTGGCTGAGACCACGAAGGGCGGATGGCTCGATACCAATTGTAACTACCTCGGTGAATTACGCCCTAGTTACAAGCTGGATGAGCAGAAATGGTTGAAATAGTGCGGGGCCCAAATGCCACTCACAGGTAGACCTTTCGGTCGTCCCAACCATTTCTAAACATCGGGACAAGAACGGGCGGCGTAATCGGCAGGCGAAGGGATCAACTACATACACAAATGAGTATGTATGCAAGCCACCATACAACAGTACATCAGAGCCATTCCATCTAAAAAAAAGGAAATATAGCAACGCCATATGGCAAGATCCAAATATCCTATATAGATATAATAGTTTAGGATATCTCCTCATACATCAAGCATCAGAGTATCAAGCGGAAGCGGAAGACAAAATCCGAGTACGGATAAGAAGCAAATCGGCATAAGATGCCCCATAAATAAGCAGATCCCGCCCACAGATCTCACGGATCCCCGTTCCCGGAATCTCTACACGGAATGATCGTTGCCCACATCGTCTCCTCCTCCACCCAAAGATCCATCTTGTAATGTACCGCTCATCTGAACCAATAATTTATCGTGAGACCCTAGGGTACTCAGCAAGTCTTTATGCCTCTAAAGGGACACAACACAGGGTGACGAATTGCAGCAAAAGATAAACCCTAGCAATTCTATAGATACCCGCTAACCATCCGCCTAACCAGAGATAGACGGATGTCCGTGGATTAATAACAACAGTTTTCATGGTAATCTTAACAGATCCATCCTCCTCCTCGCTTACCGACGAGGAGGCGGACGAACAACCCCCCCCATCCGTTGGCAGTTTTATTATCCATTCCGGGAGTGTTAGACTATTTACTAGTCAGGTACCTAGTCTATTCAAATTAAAAACAGTACTTTAGTTATGCTTGTCTATGATCGAGAAACTGTGCTCCAAGTCGTCCATAACCATGACACGGCTTTCGTAAAGTTTTACCCTCAGGGGTGCACAAATAGCAACACACACTGATATGCCTCGAAAAACCAAATCAAAACCCAACGAGGGCTCACGATAAAGCGATCACAGATTCAGAAATATTTCAGGGGCCACCCCATTGAGCTACCCGCAACGGTTAGCTGACTTGAGACGGCCTCAAGGTTTGTGGCCAGTAAACGACCGGGAACCCAAAGTGTGACTGGGCTTGTCGATACAGCAAAACGGGTCACGGACCTAATAAAGACAAGCAAAGACTCGCACAATTTAAATAAAGCAAGAAAAGCATGGCATAAGTACAGAGAGTAAATAAAACCTCAAACTAGTTTGTGGCCCCAAGAAATAAGAATGAATCAAGCTCGCTCGGGGGTTCATAAGCCTCCGGATGTGGATAGCGAATAATCTTGGAACAGGAATCAAGTACTGGGTCTTACGGGACACAAGTGAGCCTGAAAAACCAAATAGCGAATATGGCTCACCGATGCCACTTTCATTAGTTATCCCATTACTACTCAGGTTAAGTTGTTTAGGTACCTCGTTATCCATCAGACACTCACATACCCTACACATGCTGTTCTACGACTCGCATGACTCAAAAAACTCCTGTATTAATGGCTCATGGGATGGAGGAACAAGCTTTGGTGGGGTTTAAATGTAAAGGCTATGCAATACTTGGGATTCAATTTAATGCAATCGCGACTCAATGATGCAAGAATAAGAAAGAGGCAATAGGTACTATATGTATGCAAGCATGTGGTAGTGCTTGCCTGGCAGCTCAGTTGAAGCAATGGATGGATCTGGGTAGTGCTCCTGGTTCTCGTGATATATCCCCTGCTCAGCGTCTATTCGGAGAAGAACCAAACAAACAAGGGACAACATAAATAAAGTGCGCAAGCACATGAATAAAATGCGACAAGCAAACAATCATGCCATGATGAATGATGCACAATTTGCATGGCAATAAGGTAGCATGGCATGGGTGAGGTGTGGAATACAAGAATAAATCATTTTATTGAGTTTTAGCCTCATTTTATCCTCATATTAGTTTCTGTACACATTATATTTATATGATGCATGCTGCAAAACAGATAAAGGATTGCATAAACAGAAAGGTCTCGTCGAGCTAATCATTTTAGACATATTATTTGTTAAATTTGGAGTTATAAAACAAAATATATTAATTACTTAAGGAAAAAGGGCATTTATTTTAATTTTAATTAACTTGGGAAAATAAAGTGTCCAAAATATATTTTGAATGGCATATTTGAAATCCTCACATTTTTCTGATTTGAAAACATATATTATTTGTATTAATTGGATTTATAAATTAAAAGTTATTTAAAAACAGATTTAAATCATATTAAAACATTTTTAGAAATTGTTTTATTAAAACAAAAGGAACACAGAACTTTTTATACACAGGTGAAGCTAGCCCGAGACGCTGACAATGGGGCCCGCACAGAGACAGGCTGAGCTGGCAAAAGCAAAACCGCGGCGCACTTTTCTCACGGAGCTCGGTTGTACCCACACTCAATGGCAGGTGGGGTCAGTGGTCTCACAGATCCACCACGCGCAGGTCAACGGGGTGGCGACAACTGGCCGGGGAGGGATCTGTGCATGCTCGAAAAGATCTGGGAGGGGCTTTCTGCAAAAACTACTGGGAGGATCGGTGCTGCCTGACGAAACTGAAAAAAAAAGTTCCGCGAAGAGGAGCTAGCTCGGCTGATACGGCGACGAAGATGGCGAGCTATCCTTTGGGAATCTGAACAAGCCACAAAGATCAAAGTTGAAGAGGGGACTATCCTGCAAAAGTTTTGTGTTTTATGAAAATCGGAGGCGCGGATCACCGTTGCTAGATTGCGAGGAACAGAGACAAAAACTACTACTCGGGCTGTTCTGCTGCAGGGCTTGGTGCGTGCGGACGTTGCTGCTGTTGCGCGTGCGACGATGGTTACCGACGACGGCGACGACGATTCAGGGCGGCATGATGCGGGAAGGAGGGGAAAAGAGAGGGGGAAAGGAGGTGACACTCACCTCGACCAATTCCCTCTGGAATTGGGACCGGGGAAAGAGGAAGATGGACAGGGCGGTGGCGACGGGGCGGGCCTGCTTGGTCACGACCGAAACGGAGGCGAGGAGGTAGTCCCTGGCAGCTCCGGCTCCTATCTTCCACGCAGATGTCGTGGTGACAGAGTGGTACCAATCCCGCGCTCAGATGAACTTGACGACGGCCATAGCGATGCTCCTTCGCCGCGGCTCCCTCTCGGTCTCTCTCTCGGAACAGGGGGAAAAAGGAAGAAAGATGGCGGCACTGATGGACGGAAGGAGTCTAGGGTTCCAGGGACGTGGCTAATGGTAGATAAGGGTGGGACGCGGCACGCGGGCGGCATGAGCCCTGACGAAGCTTGATGGGACGGACGGACACCTGCGGCTCCGTTTCCTGCAGAGAGAAAAAGGGTCGAGAGGAAGACGGTGAACAGGGATGGCGTGAAGGGGTACTGGGCCAAGGTGGGCTGCTAGCTCTATTGCTGGGCTGCTGCGGCTGGGTGCAAGGTAAGCTCTCTCCCTCTCATAACTCTTTTTATTTTATTTACAAAAACTGTTTTGATTTGTTTTGTTTTGTTGCAGGTTTAAACAAGCCTAAGAAATACCTCTTTTGGAAGCTTCTTTGCAAATTTTTGTTATAGAACAGAGATAGCTAAGGAGTGTAGAGAGGGCTTGGATTTAGACTAAGATGAGGTGAAAAAGAGAGGAGAGGGGTTAGGGAGAGGGATGGCATGGTAGCTAGGGTTTGGTTTAGATGGGGGTGGTTTAGAGAGGATGGGGTAGAGGGGTATGGTGATTAGAGAGGAACTTAGATAGAGGATAAGAGAGAGAGGGGGGGTACTTAGGGTTTGGTTTAGATTAGGTATAGATTAGGGTTTAGGAGAGGGGGGTATGGTGATGATGAGGTAGGTGATGGTCTAGGCTTAGAGAGATAGATGGAGAGGTTTGTAGCTAGGGTTTGCCTTGGACAAGATCAAGCCAAGAACAACCAAGATCAAACAAGATCAAGACAAGAAAAAGAGAGGGATGGAATGTTAGGGTTTGAGCAAGATCAACATAGATCAAGCCAAAAGAAAAGATAGAGGTAGAGAGAGAGGGATGATCCACTCAAAGATCAAATAAAATCCAAATGACAAGCTAAAGGGGTACTTGCATGGCCCATGCAAAATATTTATTGCCATGTGGGTTCTTGTGAAAACAATATTATTACATGGCATTAATATTATGCATTCCCAAAATTGGAATAAAAGCCAAGCAAAAGAAATGAAAGGATGCCCCATGTGGAGTAGTTGGAGATGGCCATGTTTGAAATAAAATGGGACATGCTAGTGTGTATGTTCCACTAGATGATTACTAGTCCCAAAAATATTCCCACATGAGCATAAATCCATAATAATCCATATGGAAGCTAGGAAAAAGGGTTCCACTCACAAGGCATGCAAAGGTGGCCAAGTGGCTCTCATATATCAATAATGTGAAAACAACATGATGCTAAGATGAGAGCATGTGGAAAAGAATTGGATCCATCCCAACCCACATGAGCTAGAGGTAAACTCAAATAAAGTGCAAAGCTCATATTTAGTTGGATGGTGGAATTATAAGGTGGTGAAAGAAAAGGTGGTGGAGTTAATAAAAGATATGCCCCCAACTCAACTTGGGCATTAAACAATATATCAAGATCCAAATACAATATCAAGAGGCAAATACAATTTACAATGCATATGAGATAAGAACCAAAACAAAAAGGGGTTTTATATGATGCTCAAATGCAAGGTGGCATGATGACATGAGCATGATATAATGATGATGCAACAATTATATATTTGAAGTAGCCATTATCTAGACTAGGCTAGTAGCATTGCAATTGTTAGACAATTGGGATGCTACACGGTCCCTAGGGGTGGTCGCTTCATCAAGTTCGGCGAGCATCAAGTCTACGTCACGGTGTGCATGGAGCGTGCGTACCCCGAGCGAGTCATCTTGGCCCTAGATCCACCTGCGGTTCATGCTGCGGGAGAACTACACCAGTTTGCTTCTGCGGAGGTAATGATGACTGCACCCGCTCCCTTGCGTCCTCCGGTGCCTCCAGTAGTTCCAGTGGTAAACGAGCTAGACGAGGAAGATGAACTGGATGTCACGCCCAAGGCAGCAAGGACTGCAAAGGTACCGCTGGAGAGACCAGAGACCATAGCAACGAGTAAGAGAGCAAAAGAGTTGCAGGAAGCGATAGACAAGCTGGCGGAACCAGTAGCACCAGCAGTTGACACGGCGCGTGCGCAAGCTGAGTTAGAAGAAACAGGAAAAAGGTGTTAGAAAGAGCTAAATAGGTTGCATGGCTTCAGCATGATCTAGAGATTACCCTCCGAGAGTATAACTCGGCAAATCGTGTCAAGGGAGCTAAAACCCAGCTCGACACATCAAGAATAAGAGGAAGGAACCTCAACAACGAGCTGGCCGCAGACGGCACGTCAAGAGTGACTCCATCGTGCAACCATGAAACCGCCATACGACCGACATACAAAACGGCAGCTGCAAATCTCAAAGCTGCAGAAGCAGCGATGGCCGAGATACCTCACTTGACGGGTGAGGCAAAGAGAAAACAGAAGGAAAGAGTAAATGAGTTGGTGAAAGATGCTAGGAAACTGAATGAAGCATACTACAGGGCAAATCCGGGTGCAGCAGGCATATGACAGCTTGTTCACTCGGCAACGCCAATCCCGGCTAGATCCGTTGGACATGTAGCTTCCTCGTCGGGTGACACGCCGAAGCAAAGACGAGAAAAGAGTGTAGACTCGGGAAGAAACAAGCAGATGGTTGCATATGACCCGGAAGTTTCTCAAGGTAACCCAGGTCATGGTCAAGGCATAAGAAAAAATGCTGGCCAGGGAAACGAGAACCAAGGGAACATTGGCCGAGAAAGTCATACCGGCCAGAGAAATGACAATGGAGGTCAGAATTATCCGACGCAACCTAGGCGTGGAAGTCACTCGGCAGGAGGAGGAAACCCACATCCAAATCCACCACCAGCACAACCAGAAAGGCAGTAGCAAAATGTAGGGAGAGCGACGCAACAACCCGCAGATCAAAATACAAACAGATACAATGATGGTTACTCGGCCATGACGAATGTTGGGTACAAAATGCCGGATCACGTGTACAACACGCTGGGATCTCGACAGGGAGGCAGAAACCTCCAGTCGGATGACGCGAGACTAAAACTCGACCGAATAAAAATGGCTGAACTTACCGAATCACAAGGTCCACTGGGTCCACCATGCTTTGGGCCAAGGATCATGAGAGAGCCACCGCTGCCAAACTTCCAGCTAGAAAGAGGAACCAAGACATACGATGGTAGCACTAAACCTGAATATTGTCTTATCGATTACGGATCCGCGGTAAACATTGCGCAGGGTAATTTGAGATGGGCAGTGCAGTACATTCCACAAATGCTGGAAGGACCAGCGAGAGTGTGGCTGAATAACTTGCCACCCGGAAGCATCAACTGTTGGGTTGACTTTCAAGAAGCTTTTGTGAGTAACTTCACAAGCACATATAAGAGGCCGAATCGCCCACAACAATTGGCTATATGCAAACAAAGGCCAAATGAAACGGAAAGGGGGTTTCTCACTAGGTGGTGCACTATGTGTATTCTTGCAAAGGGGTAATTGAGTCATAGGCCATAGCATGGTTTGCACAAGGGTGCCGACATGGAAGTGTACTATGGCAAGGGTTGCAAAGAGATATGCCGGCCAGCCTAACTTAGACCATAAAGATCACTGACTCGTATGCATTGGGGGATCCAACTCAACCTTTGATCGTGTCGGCAGATGGAAACACTGAGAATCAAATCTACGATGCAGCTGGGTCACAGAGGCACCAAGACCGCAGTGAATACAAGAGCAAAAGGTGAGATGAGAGGCCAGATTACAGGTACGGTTCGACTCAAGTCACCACTGTAAGTCAAGATCGTCCTGATGATCGTAGCAGCCAGCGTTAAAGAACAAGTGGGCAGTAGCAATGGGTACCAAGGAATGATGGCAAAAGGCCATATGAGCAGAAGAAGCCTTCGCAAGAAAGGAAAAAATACACTTACGAGATGATGTTGGATCAGTCGTGCAAGTTCCAGATGCCAAGTCTGAGTAAGCCAGCAAACCACACGACTCGACAGTGTAACTGGTTCCAAAAGGGTGATAGAGTAGATTCGGCATGTCAGTAGCTACCACCATCTCCCCCCACCGCTCACAAGAGGAAATGCTCAGATTATTGGTAAGGAGACGAGATATGAGAATCAGCAGCCGAGATACCATAACCAAGAAAGAATAGAGGAAGTGCATCAAGTGCAAGACCCAAGAAACGATGGCACTTATCTCGACCACAGAGGACGAAACGAGTATAGGGAGCATCACCAGAGTTACGTTGTGTTTGTTATAGAGTCGAATGACAAGAAGAGTCAGCATAAGTAGATGATGGAAGTAAATTCCACAATGCCAGCGATACCAAAGTATATGCATTGGTCTAAGCAAGAAATAACGTGGAGCATAAAAGATCACCCCAAGATCATGCCAACTCCTGGAGGCTATGCCTGGTGCTGGACCCAACTTTCATGGGCCCTGATATCAATGTGAAGTTCTCCAAAGTACTGATAGATGATGGCAGTAGCATCAATATCATGTATAAGGATACAATGCTCATACTGGGTATTACCATGAACATGCTGGAGCCGAATAAGACGACGTTTCATGGCATTGTGCCGGGATTGTCGTGTGAGCCAATTGGAAAAATTTGGGTGGATGTCTTATTCGGAAACAGGGAGAACTGTTGCAATGAGGCCATAGAATTTGAGGTGGTAGACCTTAGCAACTCATATCATGGGTTACTCGCCAGACCAACTATGTCAAAGTTTATGGCTACTCCTCGCATTGCTTATCTGAAGATGAAGTTGCCGGGTCCATGTGGGGTTATCACGGTTCAGGGTGACTACAAGCAATCTATTGCATGCGCCTCAGCCGGCTCTTTGCTGGCCGAGTCTTTGGTGATAGCATAGGAAAAGCATCAGATGATGGAGGTTGCAACATTGGCTAAGGCCGCACAATTGTCTATGCCGGCATTAACTAACCCGCACGAAAGTGTTTATTTCCAAGCAACAAAGGAGACAAAGAATATACAGATTGACGAGGCTTTCCCGGAGCGCACAATGACCATTGTTGTCGGGTTAGCTGACAAATAGGAAAGCGAGCTCACTAACTTCCTTCGTGAGAATCAGGATATTTTTGCATGGTCCACACATGATTTGCAAGGTGTTCCGAGGGAGTTGGCTGAGCACTCTCTACATGTAAGGCCAGATACCAGCCGATGAAGCAACCCCTCCGCCGCTTTGCTGAAGATAGGAGGAAAGTGATAGCTGCCGAGATAGCCAGACTCTTAGCTGTCGCGTTCATCATGGAAGTACTTCATCCAGATTGGTTGACAAATCCAGTGTTGGTCAAGAAAAAGAAGGATGACCCGAACGTGGCAGTGGTATGGTGCATGTGTATTGACTATACGAACCTAAATAAGGCGTGTCCAAAAGATCCATTTCCACTGCCTCGGATCGATCAAGTCATTGATTCCATTGCCAGATGTGAGTTGTTATCATTTGTAGATGCATACTCTGGTTTCCACCAGATACCACTGAACCCGGATGTTCAAATAAAGACGGCTTTTATTACCCCATACGGGGCCTATTGCTATCTAATATGCCATTTGGATTGAGAAACATAGGTGCCACATATCAAAGGTGCATGCAAAAATGCCTGCAAGATCAACTTGAAAAAAAACATTCAAGTATATGTTGATGATGTGGTAATAAAAACCAAGAAGAGTCACACTCTCATCGATGACTTGCGTCAAACATTCGAGAACTTAAGAAGATTCCGGATGAAACTTAACCCGGAAAAATGCACCTTCGGTGTCCCAACTAGAAAGTTACTTGGATTCCCTATATCCAACCGAGGAATCAAAACTAACATGACAAAGATCAGGGACATTGAAAGAATGGAATTGCCAAAAACCCTCAATGATGTCAAGAAGTTCACAGGATGCCTGGCCTCATTGAGTCGGTTTGTGAGTCGGCTAGGCAAAAAATCCTTACCATTATACCAACTGATGAAGAAGTCAGACAAGTTCATATGGACGTAGCAAGCTGATCGCTCTTTCCACGAACTTAAGAATATGTTGGAAACATCACCAATATTGGCCTCACCACTATCCAAAGAGCTAATGTTGCTCTATGTCACAACAACTAATCGGGTGGTTAGTGCAGTGATAGTGGTAGAGCTCGAGGAAGAGGGCAAATCAGTCCAGAGACCAGTTTATTACTTGAGTGAAGTGCTCTCTATGTCGAAATAGAACTACCCCCACTATCATAAAATGACATATGGGGTGTACATGGCAGCTAAGAAGTTAAAGCATTACTTTAAAGAGCACCCAATCTGAGTAATATGCAAGGCACCTATCTTAGATATTTTGGGAAGTAAGGACGCATGTGACAGAGTGGCAAAATGGGCCATAGAGCTAGCACCATATACCCCACAATATGATAGGCGGGAGGCCATTAAATCTCAAGCAGTGGCGGACTTTTTTGTAGATTGGATGGAAATGCAGTACGAGTCACCATTACCTGACCCGAACTATTGGAAGATGCACTTTTACGGGTCCAAAATGAAAATGGGTCTCGGTGCCGGGATAGTTCTCACCTCACAAAAGAGGGATCAACTCAAGTATGTGTTGCAGATCCATTTTGCTGCGTCCAATAATGTCACCGAGTATGAAGCACTTGTTCACAAGATAAAAGTGGCTAAGGAAATTGGCATCAAAAGAATCATGTGCTTTGGCGACTCAGACTTGGTCATTCAGCAAGTGTCTTGGCATTGGGATGCATTGGATGCGAATATGGCACTGTATCGTTTCCATGTTCAGCAGATTTCCGGATACTTTGAGGGATGTGAGTTCCACCACATACCCAGAGCAGAAAACGAAGTAGGTGATGTTTTATCCAAGCTAGGGTCATCTCCGCAAGCAATCCTACCAAGAGTAGCATTGGAGCACCTTAGAAAACCGTCAATCAAACCTTCACCAGAGTCCGAGTCAATCTTTATCCCGGCGAGCCAAGAGTCGGAGGCTACACCAATGGACGTGGATACGGGGGCAGGTTCGAGTAACCCGAGGACTGTTCCATTCGACCCGGGGACTGTTCCATTCAACCTGGGGACTGCCGATTCGAACTCGGGGACTCGCCAGGTTATGTCGGCAGAAGCAATGTCGGCTGAGCCCATGGAAATTGATGAAGAAACAGACCCAACACCAATTATACCAATTTGGACACAACCAATATTTAACTACTTGAAGGATGGAACTCTTCCGAACGATGAGATATTGGCAAGACAAACATAAAGAAGGTCAAAAGCATACACTATTATCAACAAGGAGTTGTATAAAAGGAGTGTAACCAATGTACTGCAGTGATGCATTAGCTCAGAGCAAGGCCAAGAGATACTCATCGATATTCACCAAGGAGAATGCGGGAACCATGCCTCATATAGAGCATTGGTGGCCAAGGCATTTCAACATGGTTTTTACTGGCCAAGTGCACTCGAGGAGGCACAGGAATTAGTGAAGAAGTGCAATGGGTGTCAACGATACTTGGACAAAACACACTTGCCGGCATCGGAGCTCAAAACTATACCAATCACTTGGTCATTTGCAGTATGGTTCTTGGATATGGTGGGACCATTTAAACCCGCACGAGGTGGCAGACTCATATACTTTTTATGATTGACAAGTTCACCAAGTGGATAGAAGTGAAACCCATCAAAAAATGTGGTGGAAAGACAACAGTGACATTCTTAAGGGATATAATCCTAATGTATGGCTACCAGCATAGCATAATTACAGACAACAACACAAACTTTGCCGAAGGAGCCTTTGTTCGATTCTGCATGGACAAACGAATAATACTGGACATAGCGTCAGTCTCTCACCCAGAATCAAATGGGCAAGTCGAAAGGGAAAATGGGCTAGTATTGTCCGGGATAAAGCCTCGCATGATTGAACCACTCTAGAGGTCACCTGGATGTTGGATAGAGGAATTACCCTCAGTGTTGTGGAGCTTAAGAACAACTCCAAATCAATCAACTGGCTATATGCCATTTTTCCTTGTCTATGGAGCATAATCAGTTTTTCCTACCGACATAGAGCATGACTCGCCAAGAGTAAGGCAATACGTAGAAGTTGAGGTAAAAGAAGCCCAATAAGATGGAGTTGATTTACTCGAAGAGGCACGACAATTGGCATTATCCAGAGCAGCCATATATCAGCAAAATCTCTGGCGATATCATAGACGAAAAGTTCACCCTCGTGTGTTTAGAGAAGGGGATTTGGTGCTCAGGCTGGTGCAACGCACAACTGGAATACACAAGCTATCACCCCCATAGGAATGTCCATTTATTGTAAGCAAGGCATTGCACAATGATTCCTACTATCTAATAGATGCCCGTGAGGCACAAAAGAACAAGGCGGACAGGTCGGGTGAAAAAACCAAAATGACATGGAATGTGGCATTGCTTCGTGCTTTCTATACTTAGGGAAGGAAGTGCATGTATATCTGAACTCTCATACGTCAGATCTTATGCCGGCTATGTGCTAATAATAAAAATGGTATGACTCGAAAAGTGACTCGGGGAATTCCCCTTTATCTATGGTTATACATTCAATACTTATTATTTATGTCGGCTGGCATTGCCTCCTACCCCTATCTCGGAATAGTAATGTATGCACGTTCGAGGTCAACTCTTCGACTTAGCTGTTGTCCGAAATATGGCTTCATGGCAAGCAAGAGAAAAATACCAAAGATGGGTAAACATGAACATCGGATAAGGGGAGGAGAAAATGCGAGCCGACTCTATCTATATCTATGTATATCTAACCCATTGAAGGATATGTCGGTTTTCGTACCGAATGACTTTAAGTCAGGTTTCCTAGATTTATGAACTATTAACTTAATCATTATGACTTTGAGACTCTAATGTCGAACGCCAAAAAAGGTAGACAAAAGCCAAAGTTGGGGAATTAAGAAAATGACAAATGAAACTCAGGGACTTGCCCCAAAGTGATTCGAACTTAAGCCAGAATATAAGTTTATGCTTTCACAAAGGCACATCACAAAGTGATTCTTCATCAAATTTTTCAACTGATTCGGCAGAATCAAGAAAGCTAGGACCATCACACCAAGCGTGAACATTGGTGTACTCAATCATAGCATAATCTCTCTCCTGGAGTTTCTTGATGAGTTCCGAGTCATGGGTCCACTTGCCGTCAGCTCTCATGTTTTGCAGCATGTCCAGATTGATAGCCTCATACCAAGATAAAACAAAGGATAGAGCCTTATCTGCTGTAGCCCGACTGACCGACTCGCGCCACTGATCCATCCGTTCTTCAGAGAGCATAAGTCTCGCCACGAGCGGGTCAATAAGTTCGGTAGGATCTTCATCCGGCCAAAGCGTCCTAAAGACATGAATTGCAACCTAGAGCAGATCGACCCCGCGGGATTTCAAGGTGGTAACCCGCTTTGAAAGTGCAGCGAGATGTTCATCAATGGTCACGTCACCATCTGCCGGCTCACCAGACTCGGACCAAACCTTCTGCATGGCCCTAAGGGCAAACATGTTGACTTATGGGAAGTTTTCTGAAAGAAAGGGAGAAATCGTCAGGAAATGGCAAAAACGGGGATGTCAAAAACAAGATTACAACAAAAAGAGTAAGGACTCACTACCGAGGATAGTGTTGACGCGTCCGAGTTTGGATTGCCATGTCTTAGATTTGGCACGAAAGCTTCAAGATCTTGATGAGCTGAGATTACCATCAACTCGCTATCTTTAAGAAGCTTATATGTTTTCTCGATCGTGCCAAAAAGTTGACCGTGTTCCTGTGCAAAGTCTTCACGCAACCCCTCAACCTCAGCTTTATGCTTCTGCTCCATCTCGGCAATCTGCTTCTTCAGCCGGTTCACCTTGTCTCGCTCCTTTTGGAGCTTGAGCTGGTGCTGCCCTGCTTGTTCGAGAAAATGTTCCATCAGATCCGGCATGTAGACACTGTCCTGGAGTTGTTATGTGAGAAAAAGTTTCTCGGCTACTCCAAGATATAACAACATGGAAATAAAAAACTTTAAGCAAGATAGCTACAAAATTACTAAGAAAAAGGGCAATACCTTTAGCATTAGAGATCTGCTTATGAAGCACCTCCACCGTAGACTGAGCAGTAGCTGCAAAGAAAAAATAACAAGAGAAAGTTAGTATAACAGGTAAAATGGTTAGTCAGAAAGAGGCGGAGTAAGATGACGTACCTTTTCCCTGGACCTCAGCAACAAGATCGCGATGTTCCGCAGAAAGCTTCTGGTACTTTCACAACAAAGTCTGAAAACTCTTTGTGCGCTGGTTGTACGTAAGCTACGAAAAGGAACATGAGCGCATGAGCGCCTAGTTAGATAAATTTGTTAACATGTGATCCCAACAAACGACATGATAAAATATACCATAACTTTGAGATTACCGCCGAGTAAATGCTTTACTCGGCAGTAACCTTAGGGACTAGGGGTCAGTTTTTCAACATGTGACCATGGCAAATGGCAGGGTAAGATATACCCTAACTTTGGGCTTACGGCCGATTAAATGCTTTACTCGGCAGTAACCTTGGGGACTAGGGGTCAATTTTGCAGCATGTGATCATGGTAAACGGGAGGATAAGATGAACCTTAATTTTGAGCTTACAGCTGAGTAAATGCTTTACTTGGAAGTAACATAGGGGACTAGGGAATATGCATATACTAACACCCATAACATTACAGAGTGAAATAGTTTCATACCTCATTCACCCGATGAACTCGCATCATAATATTGATGGCTTGTTGAGTCATCTCGAACACAGTCTGTGGGCCCAGCCGTATTTCTTGTTGGCCTGATGCTGGAGGAAGGCTTGAATTAACTTCGTGATTGCCCGTGGCATTCCATTCTAGCGCAAAGGGTTTAGCCGAACCAAGGTTGTGCCTACTCAAGGTCCGATTCATAACTTGGCCTTTCTTTAAGGCAGATCCAACAACGGCACGAGTAGCAGCTGGGATATTATGCAATGTCATTGCCTCAGAAGTGCCACTCGATCCGGGTGCAACCGCAGGTTTATCCAACGAACCCGCCAAAGCGGGTGCCTTTATTGTTGCGGTTGGCTTCTTCTGCGGAGCTGTACCTTGGCCGAAGCTCAAGGTCTGCTGCTTTGAACCCATCGATTTGACGGGAGTAGTCCGGGTCTGACCAGCTGAAGGAGGCCGGGTTCAACTTTTCTGTGCTAGCGGTGGCAGAGTCAATTTTCTTTGTTGCTGCTACGAAGGAGCCGAATGAGCTGGCTAGGCTTGTTGCTGAGAAGGCAAGGGGGGTTTCATCTTCGGATCAGTCACAAGGGGAGCTGTCATAGTGGCAGTCTAGGTGGAATCGGCGTTGATGTTGCTGGCACCAGGCCCCTTCTACAAATTTCTCTCAATGATGGGTTGTGCTGGCTGGGTCTCCTTCCTTGTCTGAATTTCTGGGTCGGCCTGTGGCCAAGACTCGGAAGCCTCAGTCGTAGATGTGGAGACCCGGATGGGAATCTGAGGCTCGGTTTTAGCACGAGCAAGAGAAACAGGCTTAGCAATAGTCGACACCATGCAAGTGCAGACTGGGTCGCAGACATGACAGAGTTGAAACTAAGAAGCTAAAGGCTCATAAAATAAATACTGAGAGAAAAAACAAAGGATGACAAATAGCAAAACTTACACGGAAACAACGGGATCGCGAGGAACACGCCGTGAGACTTTGCACTTGCGGGGCTGCAAGGGTTCGGCGTCAGGGGCCACGGTAGCAGCAGCTCCATGCTTATTCAAAGAATGGACGCCGCTGGCGGATGCCTCGTGCCATTTAGTCGGCTTGCTAGCTAGAATCTTGCCACGACCACCCGTGGCGAGAGGAAGACCCTCATAAACATGTCCGGCTACATCAGCAAATGCGAAATTCAACGAGATAAGCCAAAGGCATAAGGCAAGGATCAAGTACCTCTAAAAGTTGACAGTCATCATCATCGTCATCCGGCCAGCCCCTCAAAGCAATTCGGGTAGGATTCTTACCCGGAGAAGGGCCGGCAACGGCGAACGGGATATGCATGAAGCATTCAGAATCAAAATCCTCGTCATCAGGATCAGGACGATCCTCGTAAAAACCAATAGGAGGACGGGTGATGTCATTTACCTGGGCTACAAGGTTCTACAAAAAGCAGATAAGATGAAATCAACATGGGAGCGCTGAATAAGTGGAAGTAAATCAAAGGCCGAGTAATGTATGTCGGAAAAGTCGGGTTACCTAGAAACTTACCCAGGTGTCGGGGGGATAGCCCCCGGTAGGGTCATAAGGGGTAAAACATTACCCAACTTGGCTCATGCCGAGTCAAGAAAATACCAGCCAGATCATAGCGGCTGGGATATGAAGCCTGTGTAAGGCCGACATAGGAAGTGTGTCGGCCCGCATAGAACAAGGAAGTTTAACTTGCAGGAAACGGCAAGCCAGATCTCACGAGGGCAAGCCGAGTCAGGAAGGATGCGTGGCCCCTTTCCGAGTAAGATCCAAGAGGGACCATGTTAAAGCATGGTCAAAAGAGAAGGGCACCGCCGGGTGAAAACAAAGGAGCCGGGTGACGCTAAAAGCATGAAGTGACATATATAGCACTGTATGACGCCGTAGAGCTGGCGTCTACGTACGGGAGGACCGTTGGCTATACAAATTTGCTGACTGGGTCAAGGGCCAAGGGCTGGCCCCAAGACCCGGCCCGCATAGTAAAGACAAAGATCAAACCAGTAAACCCTAGGGCCCAAACTGTAACCTAGCTATTCCTGTTGCCTATATAAGGAGGGGCATAGCTAGGGTTTAGAGAGGCACGACTAGTGCCACAGGGCTATGCAAAAACAGCTCAAGGAGCACTTGTAAGTTCCAAGGAGAAATAAAATAACAAGTCTTGATAGTTCATAGTGTTCATCGTGTTCTTCGTGTGCGGCTCAACCGCGCACACCCTCCCCGGTTACCACAAGCGTCCATCTGTCCCCCAACTTAAGCCTACCCATGGCATCTGCCGTGACACCACCACGATAGTTGGTGCCCACTGTGGGGCAATCAACGGCTCTTGCTGGATTTTTCATCCGAACGGGCAACATCATCGCTTCAACGGGCGAGCGTGTCTACTCCGACCTCATCTAGAGGTTTGGAGCGCTCAACTTCGTCAGCGACAATGCGGGCTGCTTCAGGACCAGGCCGTTCCCAAGGGGCGGTCGCTTCATCAAGTTCAGTGATCATCAAGTCTACATCGCAGTGCGCGTGGAGCGCGCATACCCCGAGCGCGTCGTCTTGGCGTTGGATCTACCTGCGGTCCATGCTAGGGGAAAGCTTCGCCAGGCTGATTTTGCTGAGGCAATGATGACTGCATCTGATCCTTCTCGTCCCCCATCACCTCCAGTAGTCCCAGTGGTGAATGAGGCAGCCGAAGAGGAGGACCAAGATGCCACACCAAGGGCAGCAAGAAGTACGCAAGTACCACTGGAGAGACCGGAAAACATAGTGATGAGCAAGAGAGCCAAGGAGTTGCAGGAAGCGATAGAAAAACTGGCAGAGCCAGTAGCACATGCGCAGGCTGAGTTAGAGGAAACCAGGAAAAAGGTATTGGAAAGAGCTAAGGAGTTTGCCAAGCTACAACAGGATCTGGAGATTACCCTCTGGGAATATAACTTGGCGCATCGAGTCAAGGACGCAAAGACCCGGCTCGACGCGGTGAGAATAAGAGGAAGGAACCTCAATGAGGAGCTGACAGATGCTACGTCCAAAGTAACCCCAGAATGTAGTCATGAAACAACCATACAACCGACATACAATACGACAACAGCCAACCTGAGAGCTGCAGAAGCAACGATGGCTGAATTACCTCACCTAACGGGTGAGG
The DNA here is from genome assembly GCA_023614405.1 of Avena insularis. NCBI lineage: Eukaryota > Viridiplantae > Streptophyta > Magnoliopsida > Poales > Poaceae > Avena > Avena insularis. The sequence goes on from CM042695.1 coordinate 117,555,622, forward strand.
CAAAGAGAAAAGAACAGGAAAGAGTAAACGAGCTGGTGAGAGCAGCAAGAAAGCCGAATGAGGCCTATTACAGGGAGAATCTGGGTATAGCTGGCAGGTCACAACTCGTTCATTTGGCAACCCTGATCCCGGCCAGGTACACTGGGCATACAGCCTCCTCGCTAGGGGATGCACCGAGACAGAGAAAAGAGAAAAGTGTGGACTTAGGAAAAAACAAACGGATGGTAGCCTATGATCCGGCTGTAGCTCAAGGAAACTCAGGCCATGCCCAAGGCACAAGAAAAAAATGCTATCCAGGGAAACGAAAACCAAGAGAATGTTGGTCGAGAAAATCATGTCACATAGAGAAACAATAATGGAGGCCAGAACTATGTGCCGCAACCTAGGCGCGGAACTCACTCGACAGGAGGAGGAAACCCACCTATGAACCCGCCACCAGCATAACCCGAAAGACGACAGCAAAGCGTAGGATGAGCGGTGCAGCAACTCGTGGATCCAAATGCTAACAGGTATAATGATGATTACTCATCCATGATGAATGCCGGGTATGAAATGCCGGATCACGTGTACAATGCGATGGGATCTCGACTAGGAGACTAAAACTTGACAGAATAAAAATGGCAGAACTGGTCAAGTCACAAGGTCTGCAGGATCCACCATGTTTTGGCCCAAGGATCATGAGAGAGCCACCATTGCCAAATTTTCAGCTGGCAAGAGGAACAAAGACATACGACGACATCACCAAACCATAAGATTGGCTTATCGATTATGGGACTGCGGTAAACATTGCATAGGGCAACATGAGATGGGCAGTGCGGTACGTACCGCAGATACTGGAAGGACCATCGAGGGTGTGGCTGAATAACTTGCCACCCAGAAGCATCAATAGCTGGGTTGGTTTTCATGAAGCTTTTGTGAGTAATTTCACAAGCACCTACAAGAGGCCGAATTGCCCACAGCAATTGGCTATGTGCAAACAGAGGCCGAATGATACAGACAGAGAGTTCCTCAGTAGATGGTGTACCATGTGCAACTCTTGTGAAGGGGTAATTGATTCTTAGGCCATTGCGTGGTTTGCACAAGGATGCAGACACGAAAGTGTGCTATGGCAAAGATTATAGAGGGATATGCCGACAAGTTTAGCCGAAACAATAAAAATTGCCGACTCATATGCGCTAGGGGATCCAACTCAGCCTCTGCTCATGTCGTGAGATGGGAACACTGAGACTCAAATCTACGATGCAGCCGGGTTACAAAGGCGCCAAGACCGAAGTGAGTACAAAAGCAAAAGGTGAGATGAGAGGCCGGATTACAGGTATGGTTTGACTCAAGTTGAAGCTGTAAGTCAAGATCTTCCTGATGCTGGAAGCAGTCAGCATCAAAGAACAAGTGGGCAACAACAGTGGGTACCAAAGAACGATGGTAAAAAGCCATATGAACAGAAAAAGCCTTGGCAAGAAAGGAAAAAGTACACTTACGAGATGATGTTGGATCAACCATGCAAGTTTCATACGCCGAGTCCAAGTAAGCCAGCAAACCACACAAATCGACAATATACTTGGTTCCAGAAGGGTGACAGAGTAGACTCGCCAACTCAGCAGCTACCACCACCTCCCCCACCACCACTTATGGGGGAAATGCTCAGGTTATTGGTACTGAGAAAATATATGAGAATCAACAATAGAGATACCGTAATTAATAAAGTAGATAAGTAGTACATCAAGTGCATGATCCAAGGAACATGGCGCTAATGGTGGCCATGGAGGCAGAAACGAGTACAGAGAGCTTAACCAGAGTTACGTCGTGTTTGTCACAAAGCCGAATAATAAGAAAAGTTAGCAGAGATGAATGATGGAAGTGAATGCCACAATGCCAACGATACCAAAGTATATGCATTGGTCTAAGCAAGAAATAACGTGGAGCATAAAGGATCACACCAAAATCATGCCGCACCAGGAGGGTACGCTCTAGTGCTGGATCTAACTTTCATGGGCCCATATATCAATGTGAAATTCTCCAAGGTGCTGATCGATGATGGCAGTACCATGAATATCATGTACAAGGATACAATGGTCAAACTAGTCATCACCATGAACATGATGGAGCCGACTAAGACAACGTTCCATGGCATTGTGCCGAGATTATCATGCAAGCCAATTGGAAAGATTTGGGTTTATGTCTTATTCAGCAACAGGGATAACTATCACACCGAGGCCATAGAGTTTGAAGTGGTAGACCTTGTCAGCTCATATCACACGTTACTCGGCAGACCAGCTATGGCAAAGTTTATGGCCACCCCTCACATTGCTTATCTAAATATGAAGTTGTCGGGTCCATGTGGAGTTATTATAGTTGAAGGTGACTACAAGCAATCTATTGCATGCGCCTCAGTCGGCTCTTCGCTGACGAGTCTCTGGTAATAGCATAGGAAAAGCAGCAAATGATGGAGGTTGCAGCATTGGCTAAAGCAGAACAGTTGTCTATGCTGGCACTTACTAACCCGCATGGCAGTGTGTCCTTCCAAGATACTAAGGAAACAAAAAAGATACAGATTGATGAGTGCGGTGACCCAACATACCACTACATGATGTAGTACACTATAGTCGTTGACATAATACCAATGAAACACCGTTCACTAGTATTACATCCCTCAGAGTGGTACAACAAAAACACAACAGGTCCAAGACATGACTATAGGTTACAACTCAAATCTTTACACAAGATCCAGAGAACACTCTAGGTTAAAAAGAGAGAAAGAAACTTCTTACAAAGAAGAATCAAAAATAAACAACTCAAAAACTATCATACTAATAAGACTAGTATCTGAATTATTGGTCTGGCATTGCTGCTATTGCAATACACTAAATAAATAGGTTCTATGGCTAGAGATTACATTCCTATCTAATCATTACTTCGTATTCACTTGAGTTGGTGTACATGTTGACTTTCTTGACTTCATTGAAGAGCTTTAGCTTTTGATGATGATTCCCGGAATATGACTTGATGTAGATGTCGTCTTAACGGCTTCAGAATCTAGCAAGGGTTAATAAGATACGTTGAGTACGGGCGTACTCAGCAAGTTCACTAGAAAAGGAGTGTTTGATGCACTATATCTACAGCCACAGACCGTAGGTTGTAGGCAACGCAAGTTTTCATAAACATTTCTTCAAAGGTTGGTTTTATTCTGAAAACCTATGTCCGTCAGCCTTCACGGGTTTACCAGAACTTTCATGGAGTTCCTTTCCCGCCGTGTTCGCAGCTCCTTACTGGAACAGGGAGTAACAAGTTACAATTCTTACACTCTGCAGAGGTACGTCACTTTACCCATGAGAGATCTTAGCTTTGTTGCACATCCGAGTTGCAGGCTCGTTCACACTTCCTTAGTGTGAGGCCCAGACTAAGATCCAAGACAATCACTGCCCTCTCCGCGACCTCATATGTATACATGATCCTTTGGGGGCGGCTCACCTCCGTTAAGCCCCCTTTCGGGCAGGCTAAAACCCTAATGAGTTCCCGAAGACTCTATGACCTGGTGATGCCCTGGCAACTGCCATATTAAATGGACTTATACCATTAAACACCATTCATAGATAATCTAGACACCAAAAGTGTGGGGCGTAAGGGTGCCCACCCATATGTTGGATCCGCACAAGGAATCACAACGTCACGTTAAGGTCGTCTTGCCTCCATACGAGAGGAAAAGTATACAACTGACTTCTCTGTCCCATTCCAAATCTCATGGTTAACGCGTAATATACGGTGGAAGAATCACTGGCGACTTTGATTGTTAAGTCCTAGATAATATGTTCCTTTACCACCGAAACTTTCACAGTAGGTTATTACCTCATGGTAAATAACCTAAAATCATATTATTATGAAAATAGTGTTTTCTGACCTTTTTGAAATGCAGGTGATGACAACACTGGATTTGCAAAATACTTTATAGAAAATAATCAAAGGACATGAGCAAGTGTGTGAACTTGCCTTTTGTGATTGCAAGATTATGCATTCATGATCTTCAAGACAATATAAGATCCAATATCTGAAATCAGCATCATTGGTCTGGTAAGGACTAATGTTTAAAGAAGCAAGGTGCTATTATGCATAAGTAATGTAATGCAATTCCGTAAACTCGAATCCCGGGGATAACGTTGTTCTAGGGTTTGAATACTGGAATTGGTTTGTTTGGAATGTGTTGCCCTTTTAGATTAAGTTTCAAACTTGTGCTTCTTATTAAGGATTGTGAGTGTGTGCGAACAACACGTATTTATACAATAATAAGATACACACATATGGAATTTTACTCAAGATTGTTTACACTATAATTGTTTATCTTCAAATTTTACTTTACAGGTAATGTCACTTATAAAGAACTTAAGTGTTATCAATCCTAAGTTTACAAGTAAAGTATAAAGTAATGTGATTACGATTAATTGTCATTTGTTGACTTAAGTGGCAAAACGAATAACTTTTGAATAAAAGATTTCTTTATTAAGGTTTAAACAATCCTGATAGTTTTTAGAATAGGATTAATAGAATGTGATTGATATTGTTTAAGTTTGCTTGAATAGTCTGGACTTGAGATGCTTATAACTTAATTATAACATACCAAAGTTAACTATAAAATACATAACAAAGTCTTTAGAATATTATTTGAAGTATTGTAGACTAAAGTTAACTTCAAAGACATAGATGGACTTAAGGTATATTGCATGTACCTTTGTGTACTTTATAATGTTTCCTTAAAGTTACTTAAGAATGGTTATACTTTTATTTGAGTAGTGGTTTCTTATTATTATACTGGAGTGGAATCATTTATCTCTTCATAAATATGTGGTTATGGTTTGTGAATAAGTAACTCATTTTAGTGACTACTTGTGAAGTCACTATAGTGTTTTCGTATGATTATAATCTTGTGATTGAATTATTGGAAAAGATTTTATTTAGTCACAAATTATTCTTGAAGATTTTATATTGAATAAGGACCCTTTTAGAAAATAACTTACACTAATGGTTGAATGATAATTCAATAAAATTGCATTTAAAATGTGTTGAAGCATTTTGACTTCATAATATCAATATTTAGGACTAATACTATTTATTAGACTCAATTGACTAATTTTTAGAAATATTAGTAATTTTTATTTACCCTTATCTTAATTATCAATTAAGGAAATAGGTTTAAATTCAAGTTGTTAAAGTGTTTTAAAACATTTTTACCTCAAAAGTGGAATGTTATATTTTTAACCTGTAAGTATTATTTTTGTGATCAATTTGGTATATTACATTTATTTTTATCATTTATAAATAATAAGATATGATTTTTATAAAATTTATTACTATATAAATACTTAATAAATAATAAATATTTAATTAAGTGAAATAATAATGCATGATTATAGTTTTAAATTATTATTCTTTTTTCTAAGATTTTTGGTATTTTATTTATATTTTTATCATTTACCATTATTAAATATGAATTATCAAAGTTTTATTACTTCTAAAACCTTTATTAAATAATGTTTATTTAAATAATTAACATAATAATATTTGATAATAGTTTTAAGTTGTAGATTTTATTTTTCTAAACATTTTCATATATTATATATATTTTTATGAATTATAGAACAATAGTTATTGAATTTATAATGTTTAATCAATTTCTGAAAATAATAAAAAGAATTACTGTGTCACTATGACATCAGCACAGAGTTATGGTTGTTTTACACCGGCACAGAGCCTACCTACAGTGGCTGACAGAAGGGCCCAAGGCCACCTGTGCTGCCACGCGGGCAAGGATGGACCCACCTCGGTGTTGACTGAGACTGACCGCGCGCCTGACGTCAGGGTGACATCACTATGATGTCATCCTGTCCAGAACTTCTCAGGTGGTGTACGTGAACGACGGAGGAGGGCTCGCGGAGCTGCACAAGACGCTAGGGAGCCATTCGCTAGTTGCTCCGCCTGCTTTGCATCACCGGAGCCTCGGCTCCGACGAGCATCTGCGGCGGCGGATAGAGGTGCACGACGCAGACACTATAGAGGAAGAGAGGAAGGCAACGGAGAAGTGTCAGAGCACCATGAGCTCACCAGCATGCCGTCGGTAGGCTCGGGAAGGCTCGGGGTAGCTGGACTCAACGACGAGGATAGCGGTTGGAGTTGGGAACGGAGGTTCCAATTGCAGTGCTCGGGACTTCTTCGGCTCGCGCTGACTGGGGCAATCGACAGAGTCCAACGAGACGAGTCTTCCAGGCATCACGACGAAGATCGGGATGGCCGGAAACATCGGCGATGGACAACCCTGGATGGAACTAGGGTTCGGTCAAAGAGGAAATTGAGGAGGAAGAAAGGGGAATTGGGGTCTAGGTTCTCCGGTGGCGGCGCTGGGATTATATAGATGGCGGAGAGCGGTGCGCGAATCTGAATGGAGGCAGACGACAGGGCGCGGCGGCGAACGGCGGCGATGCCGACAGGCAGCAGCTTGTGACGTTGCAGGGAAGACGATGATTGACATTTTTGCAGAAAACCCCCTGGAAGTTTGTCTGATTCACTCCACAGTACCTCTTTGGTCCCACTAGTCAGCCAGAGATAAAAACAGGTCGGGCCGGTTGTTGGGCTGCTACTAGGCTGCTGAGAGTTGCTTGTGAGTAGCAGATAGAGAGATGAGGGAATGGGCCTCGGCCAGAACTGATTCCTCTATTTTTTTTCTTTCTGTTTGTATTTCATTTTCTGTTTCATTTCTCATATTTGTATTTTTCATTTGTTTTGGAATCTTTCTTTATAGAATTCACTTGCTGGATAATTGTAGTAATAATAAAATGTATTTAGTATCATTTTGTGATTTTTTATAGTATAATGTTATTATTTCTTTATTTTCTTATATATATACCTTTCCTTTTAGTATTTGTAAGGGCCTTTGTTATTAATTTTCTTTATATAATAACCCATTGATTTATTATATAATATTTCTTTATTTAATGATAGAACTTAATTCTAGTTAAACTATAGTTTGGAGAGAAATATATATAATGATCATATATCATTATTGAATGTATGATATACAAAGGAAATCATCTGGTTAATATTACTCCCCATAAATCTTGGGAATTAATATGGTTAATATGAATCCAGGAAATAACAATGTATATATTTTATTATAACTAACCTAGGAGTTAGGGTTTGATTTGTAAATGCTTACCCTAGGTTTAGGGTACTTAATACACTCATATTCTTTTATAGGCCTGGATAAGGATTTATGGTTAAGACATATTGTCTTCATGCTTATGTTTATGAATGGTATCACTGTCCAAGATAAAATAATGGGGTTATTCTTTTAGGATAATTTGTGAGAAAGAGTTAATAATTGTGGTTTATAAACACATGTGATTTTATTGTTTGGAAGTGACAAGGATATGCTTGAGTGATTTGCTATAGGATAATATTCCTATAATCCATTGTGGAAATAAAATGATTTATCCAACATATGATATGGATGTTAAGCTTGATTATAGATTTAGGATTTAGTGTTTACCAAGAATTCCTATCTTCCATAATTCACAATCCTAGATTTCTAATTAAGGAATTCCTTTCCTAGATATACTGCTTCTCTTTATCCATCATCATGTATTAACATGATGAGCTTTACTTCACAAGAATATTCTTATCCACCTATTATTCTTCTAAATCCATTTATAAATCCAATGAGCTTGACACTAAAGCCTTTCATAATATTCTCATATATATACTTGGTTATATCACTACTCTACTGCTGATAACCTCCAATCCAATAAGTAGTTACTTCTAACTCCATCCATACCCTTCCATAATCCTCCACCACTAATATTACTCTAGTAGGTGTATATATCCAACTACTCCCCTAAAAAACTTACTATTCTTTAAGAGGAATAACACCACTTCAATAACTCCATGCTACTCTAGATTTAGCTTGGTCATACTATCTTATATCTACTTTTACTCCAGCATCTTATATTTCAGCTTCACATTATATCATGGTGACTTATCATGGCTAACCTAGAATAACATATCTATACTAGGGTTCAATCATATTCTATCCACCAATGTCACTTATACATGATATAAGCATTCAATCTTGGTGACTAAAGCATGATCATTATAATCCTTTGATCCTTTATGGTTTAGGTTTCTAGTTGGCTAATCAAGGCCTTCATCAATACAACATTACAGTTGTATTATAATTATCTTCTTAGTATCTCTACCTGACTAAGAAATATTATTCATTGACTATACCTACCTGATCCAATATGATTACTCCTGGTAAATTTCTTCAGGATTCATCCTTGTTATCTTCTTTATCACCATATAATTATATATTCCAAATAAATCTTCTATCATTTCAGGAGTGAGTTAACTCCATCAATTATCACATTGGTCCTATTCTCTTCAAACACCCCCATCCTATAGATGATATTTAAATCTAGCAATACTATTTACCTCTTCTTACTTCTTTCTTTATAGACCTTAAGTGAATGCTATGATATGGACAAGAGTTGATAGATCAATAATTGATAGGTTAAGAATTAGTGAATCAATAGTTGATTACTCAACATTGATGAACAACAAATATGAGAATAAGGTTCAATAGAGATGCTAAAGATTGATATGGGAAGAAAGATATATGTGAATGATCTTTACTTGATTTCCTTCCTACTCAATCTCACTAAAGAGTTAAGGTTATGTACTACCATGATACTCATGGTATAAGTAGATGAGATTAAGATAGATCAAGATTTATTTGTTACATTCCTATTACTTAAGTTATGTTTATAACTTGGTATTCATGAATTGTGCAATGAATACTAGGATATGATTCCTTAAGGATCAAATATAAACCATTAAATAATGTATTAGGGTTTAACTTTTATTACATTTGATCTACCCTTAGGTCAAATCTCCCTTATCCAAAATAAGGTTTTAGCAAAGGTCATATTGAAACTTATCGCAATCAACTTGATGATTTACTTCAATTCCATCAAGTTGAGAGAAGCTTCAATCAATTTGACAAGTTTTGTTCAAAAGCGCGAAAATTATTCGGATTTTCTATGCATGAATGCAATGCACACATCCGTGTTCAGCTTATTTCTAAGCTCTAATGCTAGGATGTTACAGATGTCCTCCTTAAAATAAACTTCGTCCCTGAAGTTCGTAAACTCTCATGTTTTGGAGTAAGGAATTGACTTGTGTTGATTATGGCATTTCTCAACTCCATGGTAACCTCAAACAAAAATAATTGTAGTACTCTATATCCAGATCCTTTCGTTGAATTCTCATCATTCTTCGCAATCTCGAACTTGTTTTCTTCAATACTCCAAAGTTCCTTTTACTATCATCCCTTAGGGATATGTTCTCATTATGTAATCCTTAAATTGGAGTTTCTTATTTAGTTCATTTCCCTGATTAGGTACCCTAATCTGACTCCTTTACTTGATCATCGAACTTCCTTATTATACTATGTAAGGTCTAGGAAGTCTCACCAAAATAGGGTTTTAAATTTCTATTAGCCAATAGTTGTGTTTCAAAGACTATATTTGGTTTTTCTTTGAATGGTTTCTACTGATAGTCCTTCTAAAAATTGGATTTGAACACATTTAGTCCATACCCTCGGCATTTCTTGTTTCCCTATATATATCCAATTGGATGTGCTCTATTACTTCTTAAGGATCATTTAAGAGTTGTTTTTATTAACATGAGTCTATTGAAATTAGTCTATTCTGCCACCTTCATGCTTTTACCTTATCTGGCTTTTAGACAACCTTTTGTTATTACCTATAGTACTTCTTCAACTTTCATTTATTAATGACCTTAAGGTTTGAGTACTACTACCTTGAAGTACACTTCGATCTTTCATCCACACATACTTCTGAAAGTACTTTTATATCAGTGGCTTCTTTTAACCTTATGAAAATAAGGCTTGTTGTTCTTGTAGGTTAGTCCTTCTTCAACCTTTATTCGGAAAGTCGGATAATGATGCTTTCATTTCTAATATTTACTCTCCCCCTTAGGGTTTACTAATAGTCTTCAAACTGTCTAAGTAGTATTTATTGGACTTATAATTAGAATATTGGTCTCTATCCAGCTTATACTCTACCAAGTTAGGGTCTTATGAAAGATTGTACAGTGTATCCACACAATTGTGGATCTCCGAAGTGGATTTTTCAGCATTATTAGTCTTACTTACTATTTGGACATTTCGCTTTGATAGGTCTGATTTCGTGAAGAGTCTCGAAAGACGGTCGCTTTAATGTTTATACTCCTTCATGTCTTTCTTAACTTAGGCCAAGTTTTATGCTCTTTGTGCAAATTTTAAGAAGATCTGGTTAACGAAGTTAACCAAATACCAGCTGCGAACAATCCTAGGGTGTATGAATGACCCTGCGGTTTTCGACATACTTTTGGCATTCTCCCTGAATTGTCAGAGCTTGAATACCATTTTGGTTCCAAAGCTTCTTCTTTTTACTAATTCATGATGCTTCCATGAACTAGGTACTACTTCATTAACTTCTTAGCAATATCACCTATTTTGGGTGAACTTAAGTTTATTACTTCTTGTTACTCCATGTATTCCCTACATGAATCTTCCTTATTATAGCTGGCTAAGAATGATCTGAACTTGATCCATCCTTCAAATTGTGTTGATACTCCTTATACTTGCTTCATTCATCATGTAAGTCTTCATCTTAATCTTCGGAAGTCGTCACTCCCTTACACGAATTCCCTTTTCTATCTAGGTCTATAACATCAAGTAATAACTGGACGTTGCAACATGCATTTGCACACCAAGTCAAACTTCATGTATAGATCTAGTCAATCAAGAAGATCCAAGAAAAAACAATAAATTCAAATGTGGTACATATAACACACAATATTCTAATCCCGCAATATATTAGTTAAGTATAACATCTCTAGAATTCAGGCTTAGTTGTGTAGTATATGACACCTCCTCGTATAGGTTTATATCGTGATACTTAGCACATAGGTCAAACTATTCTTTATCTCAATATTTACCCAAATTGCTCAAGTGCAACAGGATAATCTTAAGCAAAGTGGTCTCAATTTGGTTTTGACTAAACTTCTGTCTCACTTTTTTGGCTGCTAAAATGAAGTCAAGAAAGTCAACATGTACACCAACTCAAGTGAAGACGAAGTTACTGATTAGATAGGAATATAATCTCTAGCCATAGAACCTATTTCTTTAGTGTATTGCAATAGCAGCAATGCCAGACCAATAATTCAGATACTAGTCTTATTAGTATGATAGTTTTTGAGTTGTTTATTCCTGATTCTTATTTGTAAGAAGTTTATTTCTCTCTCTTTAACCTAGAGTGTTCTCTGGATCTTGTGTAAAGAGTTGAGTTGTAACCTATAGTCATGTATTGGACCTGTTGCGTTTCTGTTGTACCACTCTAGTTATCTCACCATGATCCAGTTATGTTTTACCTTTTTACATGACTCAAGAGCTAATCTAACCATGATAACTTTACTTCTCATTGTACTATCATTGATTCTTATCATAATTTTACTCCGTCATGGGAATTCTCAAGTGAATCCCACATGATTACTACCCATTACATCAACATTAATCCTGATGATATTCATCATGTTTTATTTGGTTACCAATTAACAATAAGATTCCACTATGCTACTTGAATTCTAGGGTTAGACTATACCATTAGGACTACTTCAATTGATGTCTTACACTTGATCCTAATCTACTGTGACCAATTGGATTTACTAAAGTATCTTGATGGATTATATCTCCCGAGGAAGACACTAAATAGTACTATACGGAGAAAAGATAAAATAATTACTCCTAAGAAAGAATGACTTAAGTATCTAGTGAAAAAATTATCCTCAGGTGGATACTTATCACAAGTCATAACAATATTTGGTTTAGATAAGATGGCTTCTATAGTCACTATCCAACCTACAGATCTTCCTAAAAGGGTTTTAATCCTAAGGTCAAAGCATATGCTCTAATACCAACTGCGGTGACCCAGCATACCACTACATGATGTAGTACACTATAGTCGTTGACATAACACCAATGAAACACTGTTCACTAGTATTACATCCCTCAGAGTGGTACAACAGAAACGCAACAGGTCCAATACATGACTATAGGTTACAACTCAACTCTTTACACAAGATCCAGAGAACACTCTAGGTTAAAGAGAGAGAAATAAACTTCTTACAAATAAGAATCAGGAATAAACAACTCAAAAACTATCATACTAATAAGACTAGTATCTGAATTATTGGTCTGGCATTGCTGCTATTGCAATACACTAAAGAAATAGGTTCTATGGCTAGAGATTATATTCCTATCTAATCAGTAACTTCGTCTTCACTTGAGTTGGTGTACATGTTGACTTTCTTGACTTCATTTTAGCTTTTGATGATGATTCCCGGAGTATGACTTGATGTAGACGTCGTCTTAACGGCTTTAGAATCTAGCAGGGGTTAAGAAGATACGTTGAGTACGAGCATACTCAGCAAGTTCACTAGAAAAGGAGTGTTTGATGCACTATATCTATAGCCACAGACCGTAGGTCATAGGCAATGCAAGTTTTCATAAGCATTTCTTCAAAGATTGCTTTTATTCTGAAAAGCTATTTCCGTCATCCTTCACGGGTTTACCAGAACTTTCATGGAGTTCCTTTCCTGCCGCGTTCGTAGCTCCTTCCCGGAACAGGGAGTAACAAGTTACAGTTCTTACACTCTGCAGAGGTGCGTCACTTTACCCATGAGAGATCTTAGCTTTGTTGCACATCCGAGTTGCAGGCTCGTTCACACTTCCTTGGTGTGAGGCCCAGACTAAGATCCAAGCCAATCACTGCCCTCTCCGCGACCTCATATTGTAAGGTTCCCAACCTTTAATAAGGTAGAGTCCCCTGTGTTTACAATGCTAGTCCCTGGATCAATAGCTAGCATCCACAGTTAAGATGTAATATCAAGAAACAAAGGTCATAAATACAACTTTATAACCAGGAATAACAAAATTTTATTACATCTTACATAGCTCATTTGGCTATTACATTACATTGCAGCAGAATATCTATAAGCATGGGGTCCTTCATCTTCAAAGTGCCACAGTGCATATGTTGGTTGTAGACTTTGTAATCCTAATCAACACACTTCACTAAATCAATCAAACCTGCAACATCACAAGTTACAGCCACAAGGGTCAATACATTTGAATTGTATTGGCAAGGGATACTATGGTAGTATAGTGGAGTCTAACATCTATATGCATTTGGCTAAGTGGAGTTGAGGCTTGCTTTGCTCAAAATAGATTTTTCCTTAACATTTGAAAACACTAAGTTTTTGCTTGACAAAAACATTTCTCCCAATCAAAGATTGAAGATCCTTTAACCCTTGTTCAACCACAAGTTTTTAACTTAAATATTTGGATGATGAGATTCTTGATTGCTTCCATGTCTTGATGCTCAAATTGTCCTTTACCAGGGACATGGCTAAGTACTTAGATTTTACACTCTGCAGAGGTGGTGCACTTTCCCCACAAGACTTGGTTTCACCAAGACAAGATCTTTCAGAAGCCTTCCCTTAGACCAAAATGGACGCGCTCCAACCTATAAAACTCTACCACCAACTGTCCATATGGCTAAGTTCTTGCAACCTATATGATCCAGGCAGAGCCCATAATGCCAAGTGGTTGCACTTGAAGCTTCTCAACATTTGACATCTCAAATCTCTTTGTTCCTGGGTGGCCATCCACAAGTGAGATACACAAGGTAATCCATAAACATGGGCCTTGTGAACCACTCAAAAAAAAACCACCAAGCAATTACCATTCCACCCAGGTGATTCATTAACTTAGTTGTTTTATTAAACAAAAACACAAGTCCTCAGACTTAGAAAATTTTCCATAGTATGGATATATATTCCACCCTTGTTTTCTATTAGCTAAGCTAAGCTTTATAGTAGTAGGAATCTTAACTTAGGAAAATTTCTACTAAGGTTTCATCTACTAGGTTTTCCTATAGCAAGGTTTATACTTAGCAAAATTCCATGCAAGTTTTACTTAGAAAAAATCACTAATGCATAGTGAAAGTAATGGGACAAAAAGTATGAAGCATCACTTGCCTTTTTGGTAGAGGGTTTAAGTTCACTCCTTGTCCTTGCAACAATCACACTCTTCAATTCACTACAAATCAATCAAGCAAGGCACAATCTCAATCTACCAATCAAGTAAAACATCACATAAAATGATAAAGTCAAAGTAATGCATGCAAACATGCCAAGCTTTGTTTTATTTGAAAAAGTGGTTCCTAATGGGTCATAAACATTTGAAAACACCTATTGATCATTTTGTAAAGTGGCAAAAGTCTTTTGCAAGGGATTTCATTTCCTAAACCATTTTCAAAACAAAGTATCATTTTATGTGGTGTAGAAATGTTTTTACTAAGGCATTAATCTATAGGGTTCACAAAATATGTTTTCAAACCATAAAACTTTGTGTTTAGGGTCAGAGAGTTTAAAACAAAACATTTCCCAAAAGTTTTCTTCCAAAACCATTTTTAATAAATAAACTATATTCTTATTTGACTAGAATTGGTTTTAAATCAAAGAATCATTCTTTTTATTCACCAAATACATTTTTGAAACCACAAAGTGTTTCCTATGGTCAGTAGGTTCAAAAAACACCATTTGCAAAAGATTTTATCCTCAAAATCATTTTTGAACAATTTTTATAATCTAAACAAGCATACAAATGTTTCTGCAAAAACAAACATTTTACCAGAAACTTTTTACTAAACAAATGGCATGGTTGACTAGGGCTTGTTCCAATGATTCCATTGATATAAAGTTTGCAAAATTTGGACGTGTGGTTTGAAAGTTATGCAATTTACAAAATCACAATTCTAATAGATTCAAATCTGTTTTAAATCGAAGTCTGAGCCACGTGGCTGTTTCTGATTCGTCCATACCGTTTCGGTTGGATCGAGCACTCTGGTGCGTTGGATTTTAAACAGACCGTGCGGTGCAGATCTATTTGTACCCCTTCGACCTAATCTAATCATAGCCACTGGATGACGATCCAACGGCGCATAGCAGCTTGACCAAGAATCAAGCGGCCTTCAAGGCGGATCACAAGACAGCTCTGCTCGTGGTGGTTCTGACGAAGCAGGAAGGAAGAGAGGAAGAGGAGATGCTCACAGGGTTCACAAGGGTGCAGATAAGCTCAACGCGGTTGTCGTTGCTGAAGGGGCGCACGGAGCTGATGTCAATCGCTCACCGGAGTTCCTGCTTCCGTCGGGCATGCTCTGGTCGTTGTCGAGGGCGAGGATGGGGGCACCCTAGGACAAAAGGGAGACACCGTTAGGTTCGCAAGGGCATGGCGATCATTATCGTGTCCACGGGGAAGAGAAGGGTGGTCGGGTTTACCGGGGAGACGTCGCCAGCTTGAGATGTATCGGCGCTACCGCTCGGAAGACGTTGCTAAGCTCATGGTGCTCGAGCAGATGAACGGAAAGCTTAGGGTGATGCGTCAGAAGGTAAGGAGCGAGCTCGTGTGATCTAGGGGCAATGGGGTTGTCTAGCTTCGCCGGAATTTGTGCTGCAGCTCGTTGGAGCAGAGTGGGTTCATGCGTGAAATCGTGGCAGCCTGGGGGCAAGGGAGGTCTGGTGTGTGAGGGAGATCAGAGAGGGGAGAGGGACGCTTAAATGCGCGCGGTCATGGGGCTGATTCAACGCGTGGTTATGAGGAATCAAGCGTACAGTTATTTGACAGAAACGGCGACGAGGTTTGGGGAGAGAAGAGGTCGCGGCGGGTGAGGAAGAAGGCTCGGGTGTGGGGCTGTTTCGTCAGTGGAGTGAGAGAGGGAGTTGGGGTCCACCAGTCAGTGTCCTTGCGGGTTTCTTTCATGGTGAAAAACGATTCGCTCGCTGAGAGGGAGAGGTGGGCTGCTGGGCTAGGATGGGCTGGCTTGGTCTGATCTTTTTTTTGTTCTGAATCTATTTTTCCTTTTTCCAATTCAATTTCTGTTTTGAAAATCAATTCACAATTCAAACAACAAAACAAACATTCAATTTAATTCAAACTCCTCCAAACTTCTATTGTGTTTTGGTTCTGTTTAACAACATAAACCAAAGTCCAAAGACAAAAATAATATTTTTATTCTTTTTAGGATCTATTTAATAATTAAATAAAATAGATCTTAATTATTAATTCAAATAGGTTTTGATTTATTTAACAAAATCTCCATTTGAAAACTAAATATTATCAAAATCAAATCAGTAGGTTTTATTTGAAAATAGAAGATATTTAGAAAACTTGCTTAAAATAAAATAACATTTTTATTTTAGGGTCCATTAATAATTAAATAAAAATGGACCTTAGTTATTAAATCAAATAGGGTTTGTTTTATTTATTTTCAAAACTCTATTTGAAATCCAAAATAGTACCAAAACCATTCAGTAGGTTTTATTTGAAAACAATAAACACTTGGAAAACTTATTTAAAATAATTTAATCAGTTTTGATGTTTTAATTAAAATGGTAAAACCTTTTATTTAAATAAAATTGGATATTAAATCCTTATTATTTTATTTAAATAAACCTTTACTATTTTTTTATCAAAACAAAATGTTTTATTTCAAAAGCTTGGCCAAGGTTTAATTTGGCTCTATAAAATAATCCTTATTTATAAATCTACTTTTTCTTTTGGAAACCAAATCTTTTATTAAAAGATCCAAAAATAGTAATTCCAAATATGTTTAACTTTATTGTTTATTTAACTTTTTAAATCCCTTTAGGATTTTATTTGATCCAAATATGTTTGAAGGTTTCCAATTGGATTCAAAAGTTTCTTCTCACCCTGAAAATCAACAAGGTTTTATTTTATTCATTTATTTTTCACATTACAAGATTTGGAAAATCTTGGGATGTGACAGGCTACCACCCTTAAAATAAATATCGTCCCGAGATTTGGGAAGGCTAGGGGTTACAAGTTGGCTCAAAGCATCTAGGGTACTACCACCCTTAAAAATTTTCCATCTAGATTACACATTGGCCTTCTTGGGATCTTGGTGTAACTTTCCTAGACAGAAGTTTGCATAGTGGCCTAGCTCCTTGCATTTGAAACATGTGATAAGGCTGAGGTCTTGAGGTGGCTTCTCTGGACAATATGATGCATAATGTCCTAACTCTTTGTAGTGGTTGCACATCACTTGGCTAAAATCCTTCCTCATCTTGGGTTTCACTAGCTTTTGTTTGTATTCTTGTCTCTTCTTCTTTTCTGGGCATTCACTGGCATAGTGTCCCATCTCTTTGCAATTGTCACATTGCACTTGAGTAATATCCTTCTTCTTCTTTTTGGGTCTCTCCAAAGCTAGGGGTTCTTCTAGTTCATGTTCTCCATATCTTACTTCAAAGGTGGGAAATCTTTCTCTCTTCTTGGGGCAGTTACTAGAGATATAACTTTCTTCTTCACAATTAGGGCATTGATCTTCAAGCTCCTTGCATGTATGATCCTTGCCTCCACAAATATTGCAAGCTTTGGTTCCTTCTAGAATAACATCTTTGTCATCCTTGTTGTCATTAGCTCTTTGGGAAAAGTTTTCTCCCATGTTGATCATTTGAGTAACTAATCCTTGCAACAATTGGGATTGAAGTTTCAAAATCCTTTGTATGGCTGGGTCTAGTCCATTGTTGTTGGCTAAAAGCTGAGTTGTCTCTTGGCTCAACTCGTTTTGGGTTGCTATAAGTTCTCTCATGTTGTCCTCTTGGTTGTTGTTGGTGTCATCAACCTTGATATTGGAGTCTCTTGGAGAAGTCATCTGGTTGGGTTGAATTGAGATTAGAATAGGCAGAATATTTCTAAGGGAATAGTTCTAATCACACACATCACAATTCACACAAGCAATGTGCAAGCAATCATAAACAAACACTTCACTCAAACAACAAGTTTCAAGCATATACTTGGCAATCAAAAATATTTTTGTTACACCACATAAGTTGGTGGGCTTGACTTAAACTAAATATGGTGGTCCATCTATATGGTTCACTTGAAATCTTTCCGTCATTCTTGGTTGATTCTTCTTGCATGAGATCATGGTTTCCTTGGGAAAACTCTTGGTCACAAATACTTCAAAGGTGTTGGTGGCTCCTTCTAAGTTGTGTTTCCTTAGTCTCCAAATCATGAGAAAGATTTCCTTGTCTCACTTGTCCTTAGTGAAATCCAAGGTTGAAGTCCTTGGTGAATATGCTGAAGATGTTGAAGTCATTAGAGTTGAACATGTTGAAGTCATTAGAGTTGAAGATGTTGAAGTCATTAGAGTTGATGAAGTCCTTTGCACATGGTGTAGTCTTTGGCCATGGGGTAGGTTTTTCCATCAAGTTGAAAATAGAAGAGATGTAGAGTTGAAACCAAAATGGTTGAGGAAAGAGTTTACAAGATTGTTTGTAAATAAGTTTTGGAACAAATACAACTCCTATTTTTCTAAGGGGTTTTGTCCAATCCTAGGTTTACAAATCCTACAGGCAACACAATGCTCCGATACCATCTGTAAGGTTCCCAACCTTTAATAAGGTAGAGTCCCCTGTGTTTACAATGCTAGTCCCTGGATCAATAGCTAGCATCCACAATTAAGATGTAATATCAAGAAACAAAGGTCATAAATACAACTTTATAACCAGGAATAACACAATTTTATTACATCTTACATAGCTCATTTGGCTATTACATTACATTGCAGCAGAATATCTATAAGCATGGGGTCCTTCATCTTCAAAGTGCCACAGGCAGACATGTTGGTTGTAGACTTTGTAATCCTAATCAACACACTTCACTAAATCAATCAAACCTGCAACATCACAAGTTACAGCCACAAGGGTCAATACATTTGAATTGTATTGGCAAGGGATACTATGGTAGTATAGTGGAGTCTAACATCTATATGCATTTGGCTAAGTGGAGTTGAGGCTTTCTTTGCTCAAAATAGATTTTTCCTTAACATTTGAAAACACTAAGTTTTTGCTTGACAAAAACATTTCTCCCAATCAAAGATTGAAGATCCTTTAACACTTGTTCAACCACAAGCTTTTAACTTAGAAATTTGGATGATGAGATTCTTGATTGCTTCCATGTCTTGATGCTCAAATTGTCCTTTACCAGGGACATGGCTAAGTACTTAGATTTAACACTCTGCAGAGGTGGTGCACTTTCCCCACAAGACTTGGTTTCACCAATACAAGATCTTTCAGAAGCCTTCCCTTAGACCAAAATGGACGCGCTCCAACCTATAAAACTCTACCACCAACTGTCCATATGGCTAAGTTCTTGCAACCTATATGATCCAGGTAGAGCCCATAATGCCAAGTGGTTGCACTTGAAGCTTCTCAACATTTGACATCTCAAATCTCTTTGTTCCTGGGTGGCCATCCACAAGTGAGATATACAAGGTAATCCATAAACATGGGCCTTGTGAACCACTCAACCAAAAACCACCAAGCAATTACCATCCCACCCAGGTGATTCATTAACTTAGTTGTTTTATTAAACAAAAACACAAGTCCTCAGACTTAGAAAATTTTCCATAGTATGGATATATATTCCACCCTTGTTTTCTATTAGCTAAGCTAAGCTTGATAGTAGTAGGAATCTTAACTTATGAAAATTTCTACTAAGGTTTCATCTACTAGGTTTTCCTATAGCAAGGTTTATACTTAGCAAAATTCCATGCAAGTTTTACTTATAAAAAATCACTAATGCATAGTGAAAGTAATGGGACAAAAAGTATGAAGCATCACTTGCCTTTTTGGTAGAGGGTTTAAGTTCACTCATTGTCCTTGCAACAATCACACTCTTCAAGTCACTACAAATCAATCAAGCAAGGCACAATCTCAATCTACCAATCAAGCAAAACATCACATAAAATGATAAAGTCAAAGTAATGCATGCAAACATGCCAAGCTTTGTTTTATTTGAAAAAGTGGTTCCTAATGGGTCATAAACATTTGAAAACACCTATTGGTCATTTTGTAAAGTGGCAAAAGTCTTTTGCAAGGGATTTCATTTCCTAAACCATTTTCAAAACAAAGTATCATTTTATGTGGTGTAGAAATGTTTTTACTAAGGAATTAATCTATAGGGTTCAAAAAATATGTTTTCAAACCATAAAACTTTGTGTTTAGGGTCAGAGAGTTTAAAACAAAACATTTCCCAAAAGTTTTCTTCCAAAACCATTTTTAATAAATAAACTATATTCTTATTTGACTAGAATTGGTTTTAAATCAAAGAATCATTCTTTTTCTTGACCAAATACATTTTTGAAACCACAAAGTGTTTCCTATGGTCAGTAGGTTCAAAACACACCATTTGCAAAAGATTTTATCCTCAAAATCATTTTTGAACAATTTTTATAATCTAAACAAGCATACAAATGTTTCTGCAAAAACAAACATTTTACCAGAAACTTTTTACTAAACAAATGGCATGGTTGACTAGGGCTTGTTCCACTGATTCCATTGATATAAAGTTTGCAAAATTTGGACGTGTGGTTTGAAAGTTATGCAATTTACAAAATCACAATTCTAATAGATTCAAATCTGTTTTAAATCGAAGTCTGAGCCACGTGGCTGTTTCTGATTCGTCCATACCGTTTCGGTTGGATCGAGCACTCTGGTGCGTTGGATTTTAAACAGATCGTGCGGTGCAGAGCTATTCGTAGCCGTTCGACCTAATCTAATCATAGCCACTGGATGACGATCCAACGGCGCATAGCAGCTTGACCAAGAATCGCGCGGCGGCATCGCTGCTCGTCATGTGGTTCTGGCGAAGCAGGAATGAAGAGAAGGAGAGGAGATGCTCACAGGGTTCGCAAGGGTGCAGAGAAGCTCAACACGGTTGTCGTTGCTGAAGGGGCGCACGGAGCTGCTGTCAATCGCTCACCGCAGTTCCTGCTTCCGTCGGGCATGCTCTGGTCGTCGTCGAGGGCGAGGATGGGGGCACCCTAGGACAAAAGGGAGACACCGTTATGTTCGCAAGGGCATGGCGATCATTATCGTGTCCACGGGGAAGAGAGGGGTGGTCGGGTTTACCGGGGAGACGTCGCCGCAGTTGGAGACAGACGGCGGCGCTGGCTCGAGAAGTCGTTGCCGAGCTCACTGTGCTCGCGCAGATGAACGGAAAGCTCAGGGTGATGCGTCAGAAGGTAAGGAGAGAGCTCGTGTGATCCAGGGGCAATGGGGTTGTCTGGCTTCGCTGGAATTTGTGCTGCAGCTTGTCGGAGCAGAGTGGGTTCATGCGTGAAATCGTGGCAGCCTGGGGGCAAGGGAGGTCTGGCGTGTGAGGGAGATCAGAGAGGGGAGAGGGACGCTTAAATGCGCGTGGTCACGGGGCTGATTCAACGCGTGGTTATGAGGAATCAAGCATGCAGTTATTTGACAAAAACGGCGACGAGGTTTGGGGGAGAAGAGGTCGCGGCGGGTGAGGAAGAAGGCTAGGGTGTGGGGCCGTTTCGTCAGTGGAGTGAGAGAGGGAGTTGGGGTCCACCAGTCAGCGTCCTTGCGGGTTTCTTTCACGGTGAAAAACGATTCGCTCGCTGAGAGGGAGAGGTGGGCTGCTGGGCTGGGATGGGCTGGCTTGGTCTGATCCTTTTTTTTGTTCTGAATCTATTTTTCCTTTTTCCAATTCAATTTCTGTTTTGAAAATCAATTCACAATTCAAACAACAAAACAAACATTCAATTCAATTCAAACTCCTCCAAACTTCTATTGTGTTCTGGTTCTGTTTAACAACATAAACCAAAGTCCAAAGAAAAAAATAATATTTTTCTTCTTTTTAGGATCTATTTAATAATTAAATAAAATAGATCTTAATTATTAATTCAAATAGGTTTTGATTTATTTAACAAAATCTCCATTTGAAAACTAAATATTATCAAAATCAAATCAGTAGGTTTTATTTGAAAATAGAAGATATTTAGAAAACTTGCTTAAAATAAAATAACATTTTTATTTTAGGGTCCATTAATAATTAAATAAAAATGGACCTTAGTTATTAAATCAAATAGGGTTTGTTTTATTTATTTTCAAAACTCTATTTGAAATCCAAAATAGTACCAAAACCATTCAGTAGGTTTTATTTGAAAACAATAAACACTTGGAAAACTTATTTAAAATAATTTAATCAGTTTTGATGTTTTAATTAAAATGGTAAAACCTTTTATTTAAATAAAATTGGATATTAAATCCTTATTATTTTATTTAAATAAACCTTTACTATTTTTTTATCAAAACAAAATGTTTTATTTCAAAAGCTTGGGCAAGGTTTAATTTGGCTCTATAAAATAATCCTTATTTATAAATCTACTTTTTCTTTTGAAAACCAAATCTTTTATTAAAAGATCCAAAAATAGTAATTCCAAATATGCTTAACTATATTGTTTATTTAACTGTTTAAATCCCTTTAGGATTTTATTTGATCCAAATAGGTTTGAAGGTTTCCAATTGGAGTCAAAAGTTTCTTCTCACCCTGAAAATCAACAAGGTTTTATTTTATTCATTTATTTTTCACATTACAAGATTTGGAAAATCTTGGGATGTGACACATATGTCTTCACGATCCTTCGGGGCCGGCTCACCTCCATTAAGCACCCTTCCGGGCAGGCTAAAACCCTGATGAGTTCCCGAAGACTCTATGACCTGGTGATGCCTTGGCAAGTGCCATATTAAATGGACTTATACCATTAAACACCATTCATAGATAATCTAGACACCAAAAGTGTGGGGCGTAAGGGTGCCCACCCATATGTTGGATCCGCACAAGGAATCACAACGTCATGTTATGGTCGTCTTGCCTCCATACGAGAGGAAAAGGATACAACTGACTTCTATGTCCCATTCCAAATCTCATGGTTAACGCGTAATATACGGCACAAGAATCACTGGCGACATTGGTTGTTAAGTCCTAGATAATATGTTCCTTTACCACTGAAACTTTCATAGTAGGTTATTACCTCATGGTAAATAACCTAAAATCATATTATTATGAAAATAGTGTTTTCTGACCTTTTTGAAATGCAGGTGATGACAACACTGGATTTGCAAAATACTTCACAGAAAATAATCAAAGGACATGAGCAAGTGTGTGAACTTGGTTTTTGTGATTGCAAGATTATGCATTCACGATCTTCAAGACAATATAAGATCCAATATCTGAAATCAGCATCATTGGTCCGGTAAGGACTAATGTTTAAAGAAGCAAGATGCTATTATGCATAAGTAATGTAATGCAATTTCGTAAACTCGAATCCCAGGGATAACGTTGTTCTAGGGTTTGAATACTGGAATTGTTTTCTTTGGAATCTGTTGCCCTTTTAGATTAAGTGTCACACTTGTGCTTCTTACTAAGGCTTGTGAGTGTGTGTGAACAACACGTATTTATACAATAATAAGATACACACATATGGAATGTTACTCAAGATTGTTTACACTATAATTGTTTATCTTCAAATTTTACTTTACAGGTAATGTCACTTATAAAGAACTTAAGTGTTATCAATCCTAAGTATACAAGTAAAGTATAAAGTAATGTGATTACGATTAATTGTCATCTGTTGACTTAAGTGGCAAAATGAATAACTTTTGAAGAAAAGATTTCTTTATTAAGGTTTAAACTATCCTGATAGTTTTTAGAATAGGATTAATAGAATGTGATTGATATTGTTTAAGCTTGCTTGAATAGTCTGTACTTGAGATGCTTATAACTTAATTATAACATACCAAAGTTAACTATAAAATACATAACAAAGTCTTTAGCATAGTATTTGAAGTATTGTAGACTAAAGTTAACTTCAAAGACATAGATGGACTTAAGGTATATTGATTATGTTATTTGTACCTTATGTACTTTATAATATTTCCTTAAAGTTACTTAAGAATGGTTATACTTTTAATTGAGTAGTGGTTTCTTATTATTATACTAGAGTGGAATCATTTATCTCTTCATAAAGATGTGGTTATGGTTTGTGAATAAGTAACCCATGTTAGTGACTACTTTTGAAGTCACTATAGTGTTTTAATATGATTATAATCTTGTGATTGAAGTATTGGAAAAGATTTTATTTAGTCACAAATTATTATTGAAGATTTTATATTGAATAAGGATCCTTTTAGAAAATAACTTACACTAATGGTTGAATGATAATTCAATAAAATTGCATTTAAAATGTGTTGATGCATTTTGACTTCATAATATCAATATTTAGGACTAATACTATTTATTAGACTCAATTGACTAATTTTTAGAAATATTAGTAATTTTTATTTACCCTTATCTTAATTATCAATTAAGGAAATAGGTTTAAATTCAAGTTGTTAAAGTGTTTTAAATTTTTATTTACCTCAAAAGTGGAAGGTTATATTTTTAACATGTAAGTATTATTTTTGTGATCAATTTGGTATATTACATTTATTTTATGATTTGTAAATAATAAGATATGATTTTTATAAAATTTATTATTATATAAATACTTAATAAATAATAAATATTTAATTAAATGAAATAATAATGCATGATTATAGTTTTAAATTATTATTCTTATTTTCCTAAGATTTTTGGTATTTTATTTATATTTTTATCATTTACCATTATTAAAATATGAATTATCAAAGTTTTATTACTTCTAAAGCCTTTATTAAATAATGTTTATTTAAATAATTAACATAATAATATTTGATAATAGTTTTAAGTTGTAGATTTTATTTTTCTAAACATTTTCATATATTATATATATTTTTAGGAATTATAGAACAATAGTTATTGAATTTATAATGTTTAATCAATTTCTGAAAATAATAAAAAGAATTATTGTGTCACTGTGACATCAACACAGAGTTGTGGTTGTTTTATACCGGGGCAGAGCCTACCCACAGTGGCTAACAGAAGGGACCAAGGCCACCTCTGCTACCACGCGGGTAAGGATGGACCCACCTCGGTGTTGACCGATACTGACCGCGCGCTTGACGTCACGGTGACATCACTATGATGTCTTCGTGGCCAGAACTTCTTAGGTGGTGTACGGGAACGACAGAGGAGGGCTCGCGGACCTACGCGAGTATGCGGGTTGGATGCGCAGGATGCTGGGGAGCCGTTCGCTGGTTGCGCCGCCTGTTTTGCGTCACCGAAGCCTCGGCTCGGACGAGCATCTGTGGCGGCGGACAGAGGTGCACGACATAGATACTATAGAGGAAGAGAGGAAGGCAACGGAGAGGTGTCAGAGCACCATGAGTTCACTAGGATGGCGTCGGTGGGCTCGGGAAGGTCGGGGTAGCCGAAATCAATGACGAGGACAGCGGACGGAGTTGGGAACGGAGGTGCCAATTGGAGCGCTCGGGACTTCTTCGGCTCGCACTGACTAGGGAAATTGACAGAGTCCAACGAAGCTCGGGATGGCCGGAAACGTCGGCGACGGACAACCCTTGTTGGAACTAGGGTTCGGTCAAAGAGGAAATTGAGGAGGAAGAAAGGGGAATTAGGGTCTAGGGTTCTCCGGTAGCGGTGCTGGGATTATATAGACGACGGAGAGAGGTGGCGCGAATCTGAATGGAGGCGGACGTCATGGCGCAACGGCGGACGATGGCGATGCCGACAGGCAACAGCTTGTGACATTGCGGGGAAGACGACGATTGGAATATTTGCAGAAACCCCCTGGCAATTTGTCTGATTCACTTTGCAGTCCCTCTTTGGTCCCACTAGTCAGCCAGAGAGAAAAACAGGTCGGGCCGGTTGTTGGGATGCTACTGGGCTGCTGAGACTTGCTTGTGAGTAGCAGATACAGAGATGAGGGAATGGGCCTCGACCAGAACTTATTCCTCTATTTTTTTTCTTTTTGTTTGTTTTTCATTTTCTGTTTCATTTCTCATATTTGTATTTTTCATTTGTTTGGGAATCTTTCTTTACAGAATTCACTTGCTGGATAATTGTAGTAATATTAAAATGTATTTAGTATCATTTTGTGAATTTTTATAGTATAATGTTATTATTTCTTTATTTTCTTATATATATACCTTTCCTTTTAGTATTTGTAAGGGCCTTTGTTATTAATTTCTTTATATAATAACCCATTGATTTATTATATAATATTTCTTTATTTAATGATAGAACTTAATTCTAGTTAAACTATAGTTTGAAGAGAAATATATATAATGATCATATATCATTATTGAATGTATGATATACAAAGGAAATCATCTGGTTAATATTACTCCCCATAAATCTAGGGAATTAATATGGTTAATATGAATCCAGGAAATAACAATGTATGTATTTTATTATAACTAACCTAGGAGTTAGGTTTGATTTGTAAATGCTTACCCTAGGTTTAGGGTACTTAATACACTCATATTCTTTTATAGGCATGGATAAGGATTTATGGTTAAGACATATTGTCTTCATGCTTATGTTTATGAATGGTATCACTGTCCAAGATAAAATAATGGGGTTATTCTTTTAGGATAATTAATGAGAAAGAGTTAATAATTGTGGTTTATAAACATAGGCGATTTTATTGTTTGGAAGTGACAAGGATATTCTTGAGTGATTTGCTATTGGAGAATATTCCAATATCCACTATGGAAATAAAATGATTTATCCAACAGATGAGATGGATGTTAAGCTTGATTATAGATTTAGGATTTAGTGTTTACCAATAATTCCTATCTTCCATAATTCACAATCCTAGACTTCTAATTAAGGAATTCCTTTCCTAGATATACTACTTCTCTTTATCCATCATCATGTGTTAACATGATAAGCTTTACTTCACAAGAATATTCTTATCCACCTATTATTCTTCTAAATCCATTTATAAATCCAATGAGCTTGACACTAAAGCCTTTCATAATCTTCTCATATCTATACTTGGTTATATCAACTACTCTACTGCTGATAACCTCCAATCCAACAAGTAGTTACTTCTAACTCCATTCATACCCTTCCATAGTCCTCCACCACTAATATTACTCCAGTAGGTGTATATATCCAACTACTCCCCTAAAAACTTACTATTCTTTAAGAGGAATAACACCACTTCAATAACTCCATGCTACTCTAGCTTTAGCTTGGTCATACTATCTTATATCTACTTTTACTCCAGCATCTTATATTTCAGCTTCACATTATATCATGGTGACTTATCATGGCTAACCTATAATAACATATCTATACTAGGGTTCAATCATGTTCTATCCACCAATGTCACTTATACATGATATAAGCATTCAATCTTGGTGACTAAAGCATGATCATTATAATCCTTTGATCCTTTATGGTTTAGGTCTCCAGTTGGCTAATCAAGGCCTTCATCAATACAACATTACAGTTGTATTATAATTATCTTCTTAGTATCTCTACCTGACTAAGAAATATTATTCATTGACTATACCTACCTGATCCAATAGGATTACTCCTGGTAAATTTCTTCAGGATTCATCCTTGTAATCTTCTTTATCACCATATAATTATATATTCCAAATAAATCTTCTATCATTTCAGGAGTGAGTTAACTCCATCAATTATCACATTGGTCCTATTCTCTTCAAACACCCCCATCCTATAGATGATATTTAAATCTAGCAATACTATTTACCTCTTCTTACTTCTTTCTTTATAGACCTTAAGTGAATGCTATGATATGGACAAGAGTTGATAGACAATAATTGATAGGCTAAGAATTAGTGAATCAATAGTTGATTACTCAACATTGATGAACAACAAATATGAGAATAAGGTTCAATAGAGATGCTAAAGATTGATATGGGAAGAAAGATATATGTGAATGATCTTAACTTGATTTCCTTCCTACTCAATCTCACTAAAGAGTTAAGGTTAGGTACTACCATGATACTCATGGTATAAGTAGATGAGATTAAGATAGATCAAGATATAGTTGTTACATTCCTATTACTTAAGTTATGTTTATAACTTGGTATTCATGAATTGTGCAATGAATACTAGGATATGATTCCTTAAGGATCAAATATAAACCATTAAATAATGTATTCAGGTTTAACTTTTATTACATTTGATCTTCCCTTAGATCAAATCTCCCTTACCCAAAATAAGGTTATAGCAAAGGTCATATTGAAACTTATCGTAGTCAACTTGATGATTTACTTCAATTCCATCAAGTTGAGAGAAGCTTCAATCACTTTGACAAGTTTTGTTCGAAAGCGCGAAAATTATTTGGATTTTCTATGCATGAATGCAATGCACACATCCGTGTTCAGCTTATTTCTAAGCTCTAATGCTGGGATGTTACAATGAGGATTTCCCGGAGTGCACAGTGACTATTGGCCCTAGATTATCTAACAAATAGGAAAGCGAGCTCACCAACTTTCTCCGTGAGAATCGGGATATCTTTGCATGGTCCATAGAGTATTTGCAAGGTGTTCCAAGGGAGTTGGCTGAGCACTCTCTACATGTAAGGCCAGATGCCAAGCCGTTGAAGCAACCCCTCTACTCTTCACCGAAGATAGGAGGAAAGTAATAGCTGCTGAGATAGCCAGGCTTTTGGCTGCTGGGTTCATCATGGAAGTGCTGCATCCAGATTGGTTGTCGAATCCAGTTTTGGTCGAGAAAAAGAAGGATGACCCAAACATGGTGGTGGTATGGCGCATGTGCATTGACTACATGAACCTCAATAAGGCATGTTCAAAAGATCCATTTCCACTGCCATGGATCGATCAAGTCAATTATTCCACTGCCGGGTGTGAGTTGTTATCATTTGTAGATGCATATTCTGGTTTCCACCAGATACCACTGAATCTGAATGATTAAATAAAGACAACTTTTATCACCCCGTACAGGGCTTATTGCTATCGTACTATGCCGTTTGGATTGAGAAACGTAGGCGCAACATATCAAAGATGCATGCAAAAATGCTTGCAAGATCAGCTTAACAAAAATGTTCAGGTATATGTCGATGATGTGGTAATAAAAACCAAACAAAGTCATACCCTAATCGAGGATCTATGTCAAACATTCGCAAACTTAAGAAGATTCCGAATGAAACTTAACCCGGAAAAATGCACCTTTGGTGTCCCGGCTGGAAAATTACTCGGATTCCTTGTGTCCAGCCGAAGATTGAGGCTAACCCGACAAAGATCAGGGCCATCGAAAGAATGGAATTTTCCGAAAACCCTCAATGATGTCGAGAAGTTCACAGGGTGTCTGGCCTCATTGAGTAGGTTTGTGAGTCGGTTAGGAGAAAAGGCCTTACCATTATATCAGCTGATGAACATATCCTTCCCTTCAGCAAGATATTTGCTGAGAGCGCCACCAACCTCAAGATCATCGCACTTGTAAGTTTTATTTGCCTTTTGCATTTAATATGAGTATCCCACTGTAGCCCCCGAGGATTTAGACGAAAAAACAAATGTATTTGCATCTGAATGCTCTAAGAGTGACTAAGCTAGAAAACTTCGCATTGTAGCCCCCAAGTATGTAGTTTGAACGAATTATTCCGACTAGATACTTTTAGTGTAGCATACGCAGTGTTTGTAAATTTCAATACTGTAGCCCCCAAGCTTCTAGTTGAAACTGAATTAGTTCTGACTAGATGCTTAAAGAAAGACTAAGCATTTTGCCGAGTTAAAAACTCTCACTGTAGCCCCCAAGCCTGTAGGTGGATACTTATCCAGCTAGATGCTCCAAGTAGACTAAGCAACTTTGAATTTATATCCATAGAATGAGAATGCTCGGAGAGGCGTCGCCAACGAGAAGTTCCATAAGATGCGCACTGAGCTGGAAGCTGAAAAGGGTAAAACTTCCTTCTTGAAGGAACAAATCACCAAGAGCAAGAGTCTGTTTTTCCTTTCAATTTCGCAATCAACTTGGTTTTGTGCCATCACTCTCCGACTACTCATTGTGTGCTGTTCTTTTTCTGACTTGCAAAAACCATCGCCAAGGACAAGGATATTGTCGAGCAATCCAAGCACATTGAGTTGTTGGATAGCAAAAACAAAATCCTTAAGCAGGAGAGGGCTGATACCTTGAAGATGCACGAGGAATCCATGAAGGCATTGCAGGAGTCCGCCAACACGGAGATGAACCGCCTGAAGGAGGAAATTGTGATCCTCAAGAAGCAGAAGAAAGCTGCCGATGAGCAGAATCAGCGCAACCTTGAGGCTTACAAGGTTCTTCGACAAGAGCGGGACTCCATGGCAGAGACACTCCAGCAAGCGAAGGCGAGCATCTTTAGTAAGCATTCTCCGTCTTGTGCTTCTGTAAGCTAGGTACTCTAAATTTTTTGTGTTATTGAACTCATGTGCTCCTTTGTTTGTCGGAAATACAACTCCTATTGGTTTGACCAAGTCTCCTCCATCGCCAAAGGAATGCATGGTTCTCGCCGGCAACTTCATCAGCACCACCGTCAAGCAAGCCAAGGAGATCGCCAAGCCCCTCAACATCAACATCAAGGCGGTCGACTCCATGATGAAGTACTCGGAGATCCTGCACCAAGCCCCGAAGCGTATCATAAGCTGGAAATCTTCATGTACCCGGGATGGTGCAAGAATGTCACTGGCAATGGTCAAGGCCCATTACGAGAACGCCGACATCGACACGGTAACCTCAGGTCTTCCCGAGATAGACGATGAAGGCCAGAAGATTGACCACAAAGCTATTTGGGCATCGCTCGCGGGTTTTGACACCAGGGTTGCCGAGTTGGTTGATCACAAAGTCTTCATTCCCCTTGAGGTCATTGACGGCAACCACCAAAGCTCCTCCAAGTCCCTCAAAACCACCGACTTTGAAGAGGATGGCTCTCCTACTGTCGATGATGCTGCATCAAAGTCTCCTACACCAGAGGAATAAAAAACACTTTGTAATATTTGTTTCCTCTGGATTTGTGTATGCGGAAAAACTACTGTATTAACTTAAGGCGGAAAACAATAGTTGTAATTTCCTGCTACTCAAGTACTAGTTCCATCATATAAATATTTTTTAAGCAAGTGCTAGCTTATCCATTACTTTGGTTCGTATGCTTGACCTTTCATGAGTCGGAAGACTCGTAGTCGGAACCATGCGCTCAGGTGATGATGCCCAATGGCACCGTCAAAAACCTAAGCACAAAATCGCCGACAACAAGTGCCAAAATTCACTACTCCAGAATCCACATAAAAACAACAAAGAACGTGTAGACCAGAAAACTTAAGCTAACGCCCGTAGGCGGAATTTTTACAAGTGCAAATGCAAAACTTGCGCATAAAGGTTTTATATGATCCAAAAATGAACACTAAAGGAGGTAAAAGACTTAGGAATATGAGTGAACCAAAGAGCTTTATTTCATTGATCATATAAGAGGTACACAGTAGATAAAAAATATGCTAAGTGTAGAAAGGACGTAGCTGTGCTATGTTCCATGGCCGATCAAGCTCCGGGTAGTCATCATCCGGGTCACGTCGCTTACGCTTATGATCATCACTGGGTCTATCCTCAAGTTCACGATTGTCAACGAGGTAGTAACACCCATTGAGCAGCGCCTTGCTTATGATGAACAGTCCTTCCCATGGCGGGGATAATTTGTGTGACTTCTTCTGCTTAAGTCGGAGCACCAGATACCCCTCTTTAAACGAGCGATGCCGAATGCGGTGACTATGGTAGCTATGTAGCTTCTGCTGGTAAATGGTGGATCTTTGGCATGCCAATACTCGCTCTTCCTCGAGAAGGTCCACATCTAGGCGTCTGGATTCTTCAGCGTCATCTTCGTCGTAGGCGCCAATTCTTGGTGAATCGTGAAGGATGTCGGAAGGCAGGATGGCTTCTTCTCCATATACAATGAAGTAAGGGGTGTAGCCGGTAGATCTGTTGGGTGTAGTTCGTAAACTCCACAACACATATGGTAACTCCTCCGCCCAGGCTCCAACTGATCTATGTAGCGGTGCCTTAAGACGTGGCTTGATTCCCTGCAGAATTAATCCATTGGCTCGCTCAACTTGGCCATTGGACTGTGGATGTGCCACAGATGCTAGGTCAAGTCCGATGCCCTTCTCCCAACAATAAGCTCCCACTTCTCCGAGTGACAAGTTGCTGCCGTTGTCGGTGATAATGCTATGTGGGAGACCAAATCTCACCACTAGATCCCGGACAAACCTAAGGGCAGTTGCCCCATCAAGCTTTCTAATGGGTTTAGCTTCTATCCATTTGGTGAATTTATCAACTGCTACTAGCAGATGCGTAAACCTAATGGACCAACCATGTCTAGCCCCCAGACTGCACACGGCCAAGTTATTGGTATTGTTCGCAATTCTTTAGCTAGAACATGGGGTTGTCGGGCATAATACTGGCATCCCATGCATGTCTCAACCAACTTGTCAGTGTTCGCCTTCGCGGTCAGCCAGTAGAATCCTTGCCGGAAGGATTTGGGGACCAACCATCGAGGAGCGGCGTGATGCCTGCAATCTCCGAGATGGATCTCACGAAGGATGTCAATACCTTCTTGCTGGGAAACACACTTAAGGTATACACCAGTGGTGCTTCTTTTGTAGAGCTGTCCATTGATTATGGTATAGCCCTTTGCTCGACGTACTATTTGCCGACTTTCGACCTCGTCGATGGGCAAAGTTCCGTGTATGAGATATTCCATGAACGGTTTTGTCCAAGCCGGAGGGACCTTTGTCACTGTGTGAATGAAAGAGTCAACTCTATCCGGGTTCTCGGGGTCCGCTCCCTTCATGGATAGTGTCCTTAGATGTTCCAGGAAAACGCCAGGCGGAATTTGTTTGCGCTCTGATCCAAGCGTTGATAGTAGATCAACCGCCTCATTTTTCTCCCTTGGGACATACTTGACTTTGTAGCCTAAGAAGCTCTTGGCTATCTCGTCCACTTCGTCTCGATATGCCGCCATCATAGGGTTTCACGCGTTCCAGGTGCCAGCCACCTGATGGGCAACCAAGTCATAATCTCCATAGCAAACTATGCGCTTGATTCCAACATCCTTGGCTATGCGTAGTCCGTGAATGAGTGCTTCATACTCTGGCATGTTGTTCGTAGCCTCGAAGTGGATCTGTAGAACGTAGTGTAGCTTCTCCCCAGTTGGTGACTATAGCAGTACACCAGCCCCCGAGCCATTGAGTAGCTTTGATCCGTTAAAGTGTATCACCCAGTATTTTGGCTCCGGCATAGGGGTAGCATTTGGCATCTCCGTCCAATCTGCAAAAAATCCACTAAGATCTGCGATTTGATAGTGTCGCGTATTTTGTAGGTAATCTCGAAGGCGGCAAGCTCAATGCCCCACTTCACGACCCTTCATGTAGTGTCGCTATTGTTGATGATGTCGGATAGTGGAGCTTTGCTCACCACTGTGATAGGGTGCTCCAGGAAGTAGTGCCTTAGCTTCCGAGAAGCAAGGAACACTCCATAAGCTAGATTCTGGTAGTGCGGGTAACGCTGCTTGGACTCTATCAAGACCTTGCTTACATAGTAAAATGGTCGTTGAACTCCGTACTCATGCTCTGGTTCTTTCCGCTCTACCATGACGACGATGTTGATTACCTGGGTGGTGGCCGCCATGTAAATTAACATAGGCTCCATAGGCTCGGGTGCTGCAAGGATAGGCGCTGAGGAGAGTATCTCCTATAGCTGCTTCAATGCTGCGTCTGCTTTGTCCGTCCAGGTAAATTTGTCTGCCTTCTTTAGCAACTTGTATAGCGGCAGAGCCTTCTCTCCAAGTCGGCTGACGAACCGGCTAACCGCTGCGACGCAACCTGTGAGCCGTTGTATGTCCTTCAGGCATGTCAGACGGTTTATGTTTAGGATGGCCTTGATTTTCTCTGGGTTGACCTCGATTCCACACTAGGAAACGATGAAGCCCAACAATTTGCCGGCTGGAACCCCAAAGACGCACTTCTTTGGGTTAAGCATCATGTTGTATTTTTGGAGATTATCAAAGGTTTCTTTTAAGTCGGAGATTAAGTCGTTTGACTTTTTAGACATCACTGCTATATCATCCACATAGGCATGAACATTCCGAACAATTTGATCGTGTAGGCAATGTTGCATGGTCCGCTGGTATGTAGCACCTGTGTTTTTCAGCCAAAGAGCATCATGACCTAGAAAAACATGCCGTAAGGTGTGGTGAATGAAGTGGCCAATTGGTCTGACTTCCTCATCTTTATCTGGTGGTATCCTGAATATGCATCGAGAAAACACAAAAGCTCCGAGACAGCTGTCGAGTCAATGACTTGGTCAATGCAAGGCAAAGCAAATGGATCTTTGGGACATGCTTTGTTCAATCCGGTGTAATCAACACACATTCTTAATTCTTTGGTTCCCTTTTTGGGGACAAGTACAGGATTGTCCACCCATCGGGTGTGAAGGACTTCTCAGATAAAACTAGCCTTAAGTAACCTAGCTATCTCCTTGCATATGGCGCGTCTCTTCTCGTCTCCGAAGCGTCGTAGAGGATGTTTCACCGATTTGCATTTTGGATCAATATTCAAGCTGTGCTCGGCAAGTTCCCTAGGTACACCTTTCATGTCGGCAGGTTGCCAGGCAAAGATGTCCCTATTCTCACGGAGGAACTCGACGAGCGCGCTTTCCTATTTGGGATCCAGGTTCGTCCCAATGGCGGTGGTCTTGGAGGCATCGCCTACCATAAGTTCCACCGGCTTGGTTTTGGTGGCGGCCTTGAAAGCTGGGGAGGAGTCAGAAATATGCTTCTTTGACGCTGGCATCTCCGTGGGATAGACCTTGCTCTGGATATCCTTGAATTCTTCGTTGTAGAGGACAGTTTCTGCAAAGGCTGCTTCTCCAATCTCGCAGTCCCTTGCCTTGGTAAAACTTCCGGATATGGTGATGATGCTGTTTGGTCCGGGTATCTTGAGCTTGTTGTAGATGAAGCATGCTTTGGCTATGAAGGTGTGGAAGATGTCGCGTCCGAAGATGACATGGTACACGCTCTTGAAGGGGACCACCTTGAAGGTCATGTGTTCTTGGCGGTAATTATTAACATCG
Organism: Avena insularis; assembly: GCA_023614405.1. Taxonomy (NCBI): domain Eukaryota; kingdom Viridiplantae; phylum Streptophyta; class Magnoliopsida; order Poales; family Poaceae; genus Avena; species Avena insularis. The sequence goes on from CM042695.1 coordinate 117,590,639, forward strand.
CCAAAAGCCACCTGAAGCATGATGCACCCAAGGGACCGAGCCTCCCGGCCAAGAACTACGCCATGGAACATGGTGCTGGTCCGCCTTAGGTTGGCCTCCGTCAAGTTCATCTTGTGCAGTGTATCCAGGTACATGATGTTGATGCTGCTTCCACTATCCACCATGCATTTTGTGAACTCATTGCCGTCAATCAAGGGGTTGATGACCATGGCGTACTGGTTCTCCATAGGGATGAGGTCTGGGTGATCCTTCCTGTCCCAAGTGATTGGAATCTCCGACCAGCACAGGTACTGGGGAACTGGGGATAGGGTGGCCATCAGTATCCTTAGCGAGGTTTTCTGTTACCGGACAGTTGGGGTGCCAAGGAAAGTGTGGTAGACGGGGGCCTTCTTCTCAAAGGGGTTCTTGCCCTTGCCATCTCTCTTGGCGTCGTTCTTGGGGTCAACATCCTCGTCCATGTCGCTTGAATCCTTGGACTCCTCGTCCTTCTTCTTCCCCTTGCCCTTGCCTCGCGGTCTGTTCTTCCGACTTTGCTTGTAGCCGGACTCCGGGTCCTCCTTGAGATTGTTGACAAACTTGCAATGGTGATTGGTGTGAGTGGCTTTGCCGTTGGCGTTGAGGTGTACAAGGCATGGCATATCATGGTACTCCTCGTATGTTTGGGGAACGCGGAGCCCTGTCTGCCATCACCGTGTCCTGCAAATGTCATGGCGACCATGTCGAAGGTTTGCTTTTCTTCTGGCGGGATCTTCTGCTTTGTGCTGCTGTTCCTCCTAGCTTGAGTTGGAATGGCCGTTGTCGGCAGGGAGCCACGAGCTTCGTTGTCGGCAGCCATGAACTCACTAGCCAGCTGGATCATCTGGCTAGCCGGTGATTGTCCTGCAAGCGCTTCAACTTATGTCGGAGCAACGTACTTTTCTACAACCCATCGATGAAGGCGGTCATGGCGGTTTGAGCGTGCACTCCTGCGCAGGAATTCTTCATATCTAGCCAGCGAGATAGGTAGGCGCGAGATGACTCGTCTTTCTCCTGCATGCACCGCTATAGATTGCCAACAGTACAGGGACGCTTATATGTACCCTCGAAGTTCTTGGTGAATGCTTCTTGCATGTCCAACCAGTTGTAGATGGACTTCTCTGGCAAGTCGTCAATCCATTGTCGGGTCGTGCCCACCAGCATCAGTGGGAGGTACTTGACGGCAATGTTGGGGTTACCCCTGGTGATATCCACTGTGTTGACGTAGTCCTGCAACCATGTAGCTGGTTTCGCAGTGCCGTCATAGGGCTTGATGGTCTTGTAAATCCGGAAACCCTTGGGGTAAGTTGCGATCCGTATTACAGGTCCAAAGCAACGCGGTCCCAGGTACTGTCCTAACCGGGCCTCGTAAATCTTGTCTAGGAGTGAACGTGCGTCATATGGCTCCAGGCTTGCTCTTTTCTTCTTGCCGCCAGGAGAAGGGCTGCGTGAACGACGCGGGCCTCCTCCGCCATGGTGGCTGCTAAGGGGCGACGGAGGCGGAGGTGGTGGTGGGTTAGCCTTCTTGCTGTTACCCTCTTGCGATGCCTCACACTTGTCGTTGTTGCTTGTTGGACACGGAGGGTCATGACGCAACCTGCTCTTGTGTCCTTGGTTGCTCTCTCCATCATGATGGGGCTGCTCCGTGTTGTCGTGGATGATGATGCCGCTTTGCCTTGGCGGAGGCATATCTGTGCGATGGTGAGACTTGGGGTCTTCACAATGTCGGGGAGACCGGGGCGGTGGAGATGGGCGATGAGGATGATCCTTGCCTCCGTGGTCGGAGGATATGGGGATAGCGGCTTTCCTGTTGCGTGCATCCCTGCGTATTTGTTCTGATGAACCCATCTGGGACCCGACATCATGAGGAGATCAGTTCCTTGGAGGCTTAGGAATGCTAGACTTGCAAAACGCTAGGTCAGACTCAAGCCTCTAAGAGGTGGCCTTTTACTGCTGTTTCACCGCCTTGTCCACAAGGTCATAGACCTATTCCATAGCTGCGGGTGATCTATCCTGCTCCAGAAGGGTCTTGGCGATGGAGAGGTTGAGAATAGGAGTGGGCATCATCTGCCTGCGTTTGCTGTCAATGTATGTCTTTGCTTGTGGCGGCTTCGAGGGGGCCCATCCTAGGTTTTGCCATACACTAGGATCGTTGATGACACGAGCCGGAGCTTTCTTGGCCTTCTGCTGCTGGAGCAGAGTCTTGTACTCGGCCTCCATTTCTCTAGCTTTCTCTATTGACTTCTGCGCGTTGGCCAGATCTCGATCTAGCTTAGCGCCTTGCTCCGTGATGGCCTGTGCCACCTCCAGCAGCTGCTGGCGCTTCTCGTCAAGCTGGACTACGTTCCGTATATGGGCCATGGTCATGGGCTCGACGAGTAGGTTGCCGTACATCACTCTATCAGCTGGAGTGATTTGGGAAGTAGCAGACGTGGATGCCAGAGGCAGCGGGTTTGCGGTGTTGTTGTTACTCGGACCGGTGTTGAGTTCCTGCGGCTGCTGCACTGGGTTAGGCGGAGGGGGCATGGCCTTTGCGCGATTATTGTTGGCAGCAACGGGTGGTTCCTTCCCCTTGTCCAGCGCTTTAGGTGGATCCTGTCCGGGTTGATCTTCCTCCATCACCGTCCCAATGGCGACGAACACCTCTCGGGACGTTACGGTGTTGTTTGCCTGCTCGTCGCGTTTGTAATCCTCCTCCATCTCCTGCATAGAGTCTAGCTCCTCCGGGCTGAAGTCTACCTCCTCCGAGTCAGCGCTGATGTCGGTGTAGAGTGTGTCAAGCACGGATTCGGAGGGTGCCGCGGCTTCCTCGATGACGGGCGGTGGTGGTGTGACAACAATGACGATGACTGGAGGTGGTGGTACGGCCGCAGCGACAATGACCGGAGGCGGCGGTGGCGGTGGATGAGGCGGAGGGGCGCCATCTAAGAGTGCGAGCGCTGTCTAGGATGCCTCCTCAGATTCCGCGCAGTTGTTGACGGTGTTCACCATGCTTTTGAAAGTGAGGCGTACTGAAGCCTGCTGCCTCCTTAGCGTATGTCAGAGAAGCGTACCCTGGTCCAGTCCTTCCACAAGTGATACATGGCATCATCATTGGGTTAATGCGCCAGGTCAGACCGTATACGGAGCCACCTAGCTAGGTAATCGCGAGGGTTTTCACCCTCTGTCTGAACGCAACGCTCCAGATCAAAGATAGTTACCACACCGACAAACTTGGATCTCTGCTGTCCAGACGCACGGGTGAAGCCGGCGGACTTGTAGCGATCTTCCACCATTATATCCTGTACAGGGGCGGTTGGGTGGGCCTTGAATTTTTCCGATCTTTGCCGGCAAACTCCGGAGAGAGATCCAACTTCGATCCTTCTGCGAACATATCCTGCCCGTAGGCGGTCCGTGCGGGTCTTGACGCTCCTGCGACTTCCAGGGAACTAGTGCCCGAGTCGGTTTCACCGATGAAGAGGTGGATGTCTCCGATTGGGACGATCGAGCAGCGGGTGGGGTTTGTCTTCACCGGGATCCAGAACTCGTCGTGAGGGACAATCGGAACATTGCCGGAGAAGAGAACACGACCAATGGCTCGGTTTCACCGATTCCCGCGAAGAGCTTGGACCTCGCCCGCTGTAGAGCCTGAAGCGCCTCTAGCCCCACGGTGGGCGCCAACTGTCGTGGTATTACCGACGAGTACGCCATGGAGGGGTCCTCACAGTGCGTGTTTATAGACGTGGGGTAAGGCGGACGATTGACGGGTATGAGGTAACACAACTTACCTAGGTTCAGATCCCACAATGGTGGCGAAATCCTACTCCTGCTATAAATCACTATAATGGCAATACGCCGAGTTACAGGGATCGGTTCGCTGTGTGAGGTATGATTTAAATGGTGCCCTAAAGGCTCCCATAGGTCCGGCTTATATAGTCACCAGGTCCTAGGGTTACAGGGAAAGTCCTAGCCGGATAGGTTACAAAGTCCTACACTGCATACAACTAGTCTAGCGTGTCTTGCAGTCCAAGGCTCCGGGTACGTCGGTGACTCATCCGTAGCCTTCCTTTATCCGGCATGGGCCTCCCTTCTGGATCCATCTAATCGGGTTCCCAGTGCCATGGGCCTTGCTACCAACTGTGGGCCACCCGGGTTATCCGGATAGGAGACATGCTATGATGATACCCATATAGCATATCCCCAACAGTGCACTCGTGGAGGCATAAGATTTAGTAAGAAAATGCAATGGGTGTCAACGATACTCGGCCAAGACACATTTGCCGGCATTAGAGCTTAAAACTATACCAATCACTTGGTCGTTTGTAGTATGGTTCCTGGATATGGTGGGGCCATTCAAGCCCGTGTGTGGCAGCATGACTCACATACTCGTGATGGTTGACAAATTCACCAAGTGGATAGAAGTGAAACCCATCAAAAAATGCGATGGGAAAACAACCGTAACATTTCCGAGGGATATAATCCTAAGATATGGCTACCCGCATAGCGTAATTACAGACAATGGCACAAACTTTGTCGAAGGAGCTTTTGCTCTATTTTTTATGGACAAACGAATAAGACTCGACGTAGCGTCAGTCGCTCACCCAGAATAAAATGGGCAAGTTGAACGAGCTAATGGGATAGTCCTATCCGGGATAAAACCTCGGCTAATGGAACCACTCTAGAGAACACCTGGTTGTTGGATAGAGGAATTACCCTCAGTATTGTGGAGCTTAAGAACAACTCCGAATCGGTCAACTGGCTATACAACATTCTTCCTTGTTTATGGGGTAGAAGCAGTTTTGCATGCCGACATATAGCATGACTCGCCAAGAGTAAGGCAATATACAGAAGCCGAGGTAAAAGAAGCCCGGGAAGATGGAGTTGATTTACTCGAAGAGGCTCCAGAGCTGGCACTATCCAGATCCGCCATATACTAACAAAATCCCCGACACTATCATAGCCGGAAAGTCCACCCTCGTGTATTTAGAGAAGGGGATTTGGTGCTTAGACTAGTGCAACGCACAGCTGGGATGCACAAGTTATCACCCCCATGGGAAGGTCCATTCATTGTAAGCAAGGCACTGCACAATGATTCATACTATCTAATAGATGCCCGCGAGGCACAAAAGAACAAGGTGGACAGATCAGGTGATGAAACCAAAAGGCCGTGGAATGTGGCATTGCTTTGTCCTTTCTATACCTAGGGAAAGAAATGTATGTATCTCTCAAACTCTCATATGTCGGACGTTTATGCTGGCTTTGTGTTAATAATAAAAATGGTATGACTCGACAAATTGACTCGGGGAGTCCCCCTCATGCTTATTGTTTTCCACTACTATGTCGGCTGGCGCGGTCACCTAAACTTATCTCGAAATAGTAATGTATACTCGTCTAAGGTCAACTCTTCGACATAGCTGTTGTCCGAAGACATGGCTTCATGGAAAGCAAGAGAAAAAGGCCAAAGATGGGTAAACATGAATAGCGGGTAAGGGAAGGAAAATATGCGAGTCGACCCTATGTATATTTATATCTAACCCATTTCAGGATATGTCGGCCTTTATGTCGAATGAATCTAGGTCAAGTTGCCTAGTTTCATAACCGCTAACCTGATCCTTGTGATTTTGAGACTCTAATGTCGAACACCAAAAAAGGTACACAAGATCCAAAGTCGAGGGATAAGCAAAATAGCAAATGAAACTCTGGGACTTGCCTATAAGTGATTTGCATTCAAGCCAAAATATAAGTCTTCTCCTTCATAAAGGCACACAACCAAAAGAACTGCAGTACTTATTACATCTGCACCTGGCATACCGGGGATATCATAAAACTTAAGTGTTTTTATCCAGCTTAAGAAGAAGCTGGACTCGGAGGGGATTCACCAGGTTTGGAGCTCGGCGCATCATCAGGCTCAGCCGAGTCAATTATGTCGGCCGAAGCAGCCACATCTGACTCGGTTGCTTTGCTATCAGCAACGCCTTCCTCGACAAGAACTTCCTCTTCAGCAACATCAAGAAAACTTGGCCCATCACACCAAGCATGAACAAGGGCGTACTCAACCATGGAATAAGCTCGCTCCTGGTGCTTCTTGATAAGATCTACATCATGGGTCCACTTGCCTTCGGCTCTCATGTTCTGCAGAACATCTAGGTTGATATCTTCATACCAATATAGCATGAAGGACAAGGCTTTGTCTAAAGTAGCGTGGCTGGCTGATTCACGCCATTGGTCTAGCCGTTCCTCAAAAAGCAGCAGCCTGGCCGCGAGCGGATCAATAAGTTGAGGAGGATCCTCATTCGCCAGAGCGTCCTAAAGACGTGGATTGACGACTTAAGTAAGTCCACCCCATAGGATTTCAAGGTGGTTACCCACTATGAAAGTGCAGCTAATTGCTCATCGATGGTCACCTCGCCATCCGCTGGCTCACCAGACTTGGACCAGACCTTCTTCATAGCCTTGAGAGCGAACATGTTGGCTTCGGGTAAGTTCTCTGCAAGAAAAGAAGAAATTGTCAAAGGACAAAAAGATAGAAATAAGAGCAAGAACACAGTGAAAAGAGTAAGGACTCACTACTGATAAACGAGTTGATGCGGCCGAGTTTGGACTGCCAGGTTTTGGACTTGGCGCTAAGAGCATCAAGATCTTGGTGAGCCGAGTCTAAAGCTGACTCGGCCTCCTTAAGCAACTTGTACATCTTCTCAACTTTACCAAAAAACTGTCCTTCTTTCTCGGCAAACTCCTGGCACAGTTCCTTGAGCTCAGACTGATGCTTCTGCTCCATCTCCGCGATCTTCTGCTTGAGCTGGGTCACCTCATCTCGCTCCTTTTGGAGCTCGATCTGGTGCTGCCCTGCTTGTTCGAGACAGTGCTCCATCAGTCCCGGCATGGAAACACTATCCTAGAGTTGTTCTGCGAGCAAAAGTTTCTCGGCTACTCTGAGATATAACAAATTTACAAGGAAATCCTAAAGCTAGGTAGCTATGAAATTTCTGAGGAAAAGAGCAATACCTTGGGCGTCTGAGATTTGCTTGTGGAGTGCATCCATGGTAGATTGAGCTGTAGCTGCAAAACAAGAATAACAAGAGAAAATTAGCATAAAAAGCAAGACGGCCAGTCAAGAGGGAGGCCGAGTAAGAGGATATACCTTGGCCTTGGTTCTCAGCAATGAGATCACGGTGATCGGCAGCAAGTTTTTGGTACTTCCATAGCAGGGCCTGGTGTACTTTGGTGCGCTTATTGTGCATAAGCTGCAAAAAGAGATATGAACAAAGAGTACTCAATGGATCAAGATATTCAATCCCGACAGAAAATAAAACGGGATGCATTTTAGTTCTGAGCTTATAGTCGAGTAAGTTCCTTACTCGGCAATAACCTCGGGGACTAGGGTTCGATTTTTTCGAATAGTTGATCCCAGCAAAATAACAAAGGAGAGATATAACTTAGTTCTGAGCTTACAACCAAGTAACTGCCTTACTCAGCAATAACCTCGGGGTATAGGGTTCGATTTTGTCAAGACATTTGATCCTACTAAACAACAAAAAAGGATGGCAGTTTAGTCCTAAGCTTACAGCCGAGTAAATACTTTACTCGGTAATAACCTCGGGGGATAGGGGTCAGATTTTCGACACAAGTTCATGGCGAACTGAATGAAAATACATGTCCAATTATGAGCTTACGACTGATGAGTGCAGTAGAACTTCATTGGGAGACCCCAAGAGGAAGGTATGATGAGCACAACAACAAGTTTTCCCTCAGTTAGAAACCAAGGTTATCGAACCATTAGGAGGAAGGAAAAGACTCAAAGGTGTTGCTAGCAATTTGGAGACCTGCACAACACAAACTCAAGACTTTGCCCCAAAGAACAGTGAGGTTGTCAATCTCACCGGTTTGCTGTAACAAAGGATTAATTGTATGGTGTGGAAGGTAATAGTAGTTTGCAACAAGTAAACGGTAAATAGTGGAAGATGTATCAATGGTAAATATTGGACCGGGGTCCATAGTTCACTACAGGTGTTCTTTTTGGATAAACAAACATGGCATGCTGGGTAAACAAATTGCAGCAGGGCAATTGACAGGACTGAGCAAGGCATAATAATGCAATACTAGACATCATGATCCTATGAGATTCGATTGGGCAATACAACAATATACATAGACCGCCATCCAACTACATCTATGACTAGAAGTCTACCTTTGGGTTATCATCCGAACCCCCTCCAGTATTAAGTTGCAAGCAACAGACAACTTCTTTAAGCAAAGTGTGTTAGGTAAACGATCCACTTGTTCCATGAACAAGAGACCGTTGTTTTCTCCCTAGTGGCAACAACACATCTACAACCTTAGAGATTTCTGCCACTTCCCTTAGATTACATAGAGGCATGAACCCACTATCGAGCATAAATACCCCCTCTTGGAGTCACTAGCAACTACTTGGCCAAGATAGATACTAACAACGGAGAGCATCCAAGATCACAAACAACACAGACATGATAGAATCAATAAGACAAAACCATTAATCAGTCTGACATAGTAATCTCAATATCAAACACAACATGCATGATTACAAATAGATGAGATCTTGATCATGAACGAACCTCACAAGATCTAGACATCAAAGCACAAAGGAGGAGATACAACCATCTAGCTACTACATGGACCAGTAGTCTAGGGTGGAACTACTCATGCTTCATACCGGAGGCTGGCATGATGAAGAACAAGGCCTCCGAGATGATCTCCCATCCGACAGGATGCCAAGAAGAGCTTTAGATCCCTTGATCTAGGGACGATGGTGGCGGCGGCTATAGACGATTTCGTGGAATATTGATCGGGTACTTAGGGTTTAGGCATCGGGGCTTCTTATAGGCGAAGAGGCGAGGCAGGAGGGCGTCTCCACCCCCCTAAGCGTGGGGTGGGCCCACCCACGCGGCCAGGGGGTGTGGCCCCCTGGTGGGTCTCCTCTGTATCGATTTCAGGCTTCGTGTTCCCCATGGTAAAATATTGACTTTGGCTTTTGTCCCATCCAATTCCGAGAATATTGATTTTCTGCCTTTCTGGAACCAAAAACAGAAGAAAACAAGCAACTGGCATTGTGGAATCTTGTTAATAGGTTAATACCAGAAAACATATAAAAACACCTCAAAGTGTGGACAAAGCAAAGCAAAGTAGATACTAAACAAGCATGGAACATCAAAAATTATAGATACGTTTCCGACGTATCAAGCATCCCCAAGCTTAACTCCTGCTCGTCCTCGAGTAGGTAAGTGATAAAAGAATAATTTTTGAGGTGACATGCACCATCAAGATCAAGATCAAACCACTTGCAAGCATTGAAAGCTGGGATCAAAGAACTCTAAACATGAGCATGAAAGATGAAGTTCTAACAGTAATACAAAGTAACTATGCATGCAACATGAAAGTATACAAACAAAGATCATGAATAACATGCATTGAACAACTATCGTTTGTTTCACATACAGAAAACATGGCATAGTGGCATTCAGCTTGTTCCTCATAGAGTAGCAAGTATATTGTAAGATCCCACCTTTATAAAGGTAAAGATCCCTGTGATTGCAATGCTAGTCCCTGGATCAATGCTTCCATCCACAGTTTAAGATGAAGTACACAGATACAAAGGTAATTATTACATATCATTCCAGAGACAAACATAGTCTTTTACAACTCCATGGCCACATGCCTAATACAAGAGTTCAAATATAGAATAAGATAAATAAGTCTTCATCTTCATGTGCCACAGGCAAGCATGTTGAGTGTAGACTCATAACCCCTAATCATCATCAGAGTAACCTGCAACATCACAAGTTATAGCCACAGTGGGTCAATACTTTTGGAATAGTATTGGCAAGTGATACCTTAGTAAAATATTAACATCTAGATACTACATGAATTTGGCTAAGTGTAGCTTAGGCTTGCTTTTCTCAAAATAGGTTTTACCTATCAGTTGAAAACACTAAGTTTTTCTTTGACAAAACTTTCCCAAGGAATCACCAATAGAAATTGGTGAACCTTGACCCTTGTTCAACCACAAGTTTTAACTTAGAAATTGGGATGAGGAGATTCTTGATAGCTTCCATGTCTTGATGCTCAAGTTGTCCAATACCAGGGACATGGCTAAGTACTTAGATTCTTCCATCTGCAGAGGTTGTGCACTTTCCCCACAAGACTTGATTTTCACCAAGACATGACCTTTCAGAAGCCTTCCCTTGGACCAAATGGACGCGCTCCAAACCTATCATCCCACTACCACCAACTGTCCAAATGGCTAAGTTATTGCAACCTATATGATCCAGGCAGATCCCATAATGCCATGTGGCTGCACTAGAAGCTTCTTAACATTTGGCATCTCAAATCCCTTTGTTCCTGGGTGGCTTTCCACAAGTGAGATACACAAGGTAAACCATAGAAATGGGCCTTGTGTAACCACTCAACACAAACCATTCTTTCCATTCCATCCAGGTGTTTCATTCACTTAGTTGTTTTATTAAGCAAAAACACAAGTCAATGACTTAGAAATATTTCTCATAGCATGAATATATATAAACCACTCTTGGTTACTACTAGCTAGGCTAAGCAAGGCAATAGTAAGCATCTTAACTTAGAGGAATTTCTAACAATTCTACAACTACTAGGATTTCCCAAGCATAGCATATAGATACTTATCAAAATATTCATGCAAGCCCTATACAAAATATTTCTAGTGCATAGGTGAAAATATAGGGATAAAATCATGAAGCACCACTTGCCTTGGTAGTTTGGGGAGTAGCAACAATCTTCACAACCACAATCACTATTAGCACCAAAATCTACACATAAAATAATGGCACCAAAATCACATAACAAAATATACAAACAAAAATATATGAATGCATGCAAATGCCATGTGATGGTTTTTCTACACCAAACAAGGCAAGTGTACAGTACTGAAACATAAACAAGACCAAGATACTCAAAATGATCTTTATTTGATCTTTAAAACATTTTTCAAATAATTTCCATACTCAAATTAAGCCTACAAATGTCTCTGTAAAAATAACCATTTTTACAGAGGCAAAACATTAAACACATTGCATAAACAGATAGGATTTTCTCCAATGATATAAAATTTTCAAAATTTGAACATGGGAAACAAAAGTTATGAATTTTGCAAGTTTGAATCACTAATAGATCAAATTTCTGTTTTAAATCTAAACTCAGGCCACGCGGCGTGCTCTGATTGGCCCATACCGGTTCGGCCGGATCGATCAACGTGGACCACTGGATCTAAATGAAAACGCACGGCCAGATCTAATGCGTACCCCTTCGTTAAGTGAATCTATCGTATGCGTCAGATCTAGATCTAACGGCTACAGATCAAACAACCAAAGTTTGGCGGGGCCAGCGGCGGCTCTGTCAGAGAAGTTGCCGGCAATTTAGGTCACGCGGGGAGGAGTGGAGATGCTTACTGGGTTCACGTGGTTGCTGCGATGCTCAAGATGGTCGAGGAAGATACAGGGGCACACGGATTCAACGGCAGGACCTCATCAGAGTTGCTGGCGGCATCGGGTGTTTGCGGATGGAGTAGTTGCCGACGATGTAGACCGCCCTAGCATGAACTAGTGGCGTCAGAGGACGCACAAGGTTGCGGCGAACATGATAGGGTCAGAGAGGAAGCAAGGGGCGCTCGGACATTACCGGTATTCCTCGCCGGAGTTGAGCGGCGGCTCTGTTGCTTGCAGGGATGGATGGAAAAGGCTGCCTGGGTCAAGCGCGGCCAAACGAGAGGGGTCAGGAGGTGCACAAGGTTGCAAGGAACATGATCGTTTGAATTAGAAGGGATGGGGTGGTCTGGCTCACCGGAATTTCGTCGCCGGAGCTCGTCGGTACATCGGCGGTGTGAGAGCAAATAGGGGCAGCCTGGTGGCGCTTCTGGCTAGCTATGTTGGGGGAAATGGTCGTGAGGGGGAGGGGATTAAGTAGCCGGAGTGGAGGAGAGAATCGCGCACGCAATAAACAGCAATTAACCCGATTAAATCGCGGTAGTGAAGGAGAGGGAGGAAACAGCGAGGCCAGGTCGTGGGCGGGGTTTGGGGACGACGTTGATGGGGCAGGGTGGAGTAGACCTGTCAGTGAGGGGGTGTGCGCGGGTCGGGTGAGAAACAGAGGGAGAGAGGGAAACCCGGGTGGGCTGCTTTGTCTACTGGGCCGAAAAGGTAGCGCCTGGCCCAGTTCTAATTCCTTACCCTTTTTCTTTTTCTAAATCGATTTTCAGGAAACAAATTGAAATGAAATCAAATGCATTTGAATTCCAAATCTTTCTAGACTTTTTATAAAGTGAAACCTGCATAATTTTGAGCATAAAACCATGGTGTCTTACTAGACTTGCTTGGTCCTTTTGAAATTTTAAAATAAACAGTGCCTTAGCACAAGATTTAATAAAGATAAGAAAATGGTTTTAAAACCATATTTTTTTTGGAAATTTTGTCCAAGCTTTGGAACTCAACCAAACCACTTATGAACAAACAAATCTTGGTTTGAAACAAATATTCTCTCACTAGAGAGAAGCATTGGATCAAAACTTGTCTACATAAAATAATAAGCACTCAAAGTTTCTGTTTTCTTGGAATGACTTTGAAAATGGTCCCTAAATGATTATGCATGCATGAATGATATGCAATATTTGAAAACATGATTTTAGGGATGTTACAAATCTAACCCCCTTAAGGTGAATCTCGCCCTCGAGATTCGGATTGGCTAGCAAATAGGTGAGGGTGGTCTTTCCAAAGATCATCTTCTCTTTCCCATGTTGCTTCTTCTTCGGAATGATGGTTCCATTGAACTTTGCAGAATTTGATAGTCTTAGTCCGAGTAACTCTTTATGCAGTCTCAAGAATCTTGATGGGTTTTTCCTCATAAGTGAGATCACTTTCCAATTGAACCTCCTCCAAAGGTATAGTATCCTTCAAAGAAGTCTCTTCCATTTCCGGATGGCATTTCTTTAGCTGACTCACATGAAACACATTGTGAACGGCAGATAATGATTCTGGCAATTCAATCTCATAAGCTACTTCTCCTTTACGACTCAGAATTTTGAATGGTCCAACATATCTTGGGGCCAATTTTCCTTTGACACCAAATATCTTCACTCCACGAAGTGGTGACACTCTAAGATAAGCTCTATCACCTTCTTCATAGGTGACTTCTCTACGCTTAGGATCTGCGTAGCTCTTCTGTCGAGACTGTGCTATCTTCAATCTGTCCTTAACTAGCTTGACTTTCTCTTCAGCCTCTTTTATTAGTTCTGGTACGAACAAATTTCTTTCTCCCACACCATTCCATAATAATGGGGTGGTACACTTTCTCCCATAGAGAAACTCAAACGGTGCCATCTCAATACTAGATTGATAGCTGTTATTGTAAGAGAATTCTTCGTAAGGAAGACTTTCATCCCAACTAGCTCCAAAGTCTAGAGCACATGCCCTCAACATATCTTCGAGAATCTGGTTGGTCCTTTCTGTTTGTCCATCAGTCTGAGGATGAAAAGCAGTGCTGAATTCCAATCTCGTTCCCAATGACTCATGTAGTTGCCTCCAAAAATGAGAAGTGAACCGAGTTCCCCTATCAGACACAATACTCTTGGGTACTCCATGCAGACACACAATCCTACTCATATAGATCTTGGCTAACTTAGCACTTGTATAAGTTGTCTTCACGGGTATGAAATGAGCCACTTTAGTGAGGCGATCCACTACTACCCAAATAGAATCATATCCTGACCTGGTCCTTGGCAATCCAGTGATGAAATCCATGCCAATCTTGTCCCACTTCCAATCAGGAATAGGTAGTGGTTGTAGCAATCCTGCTGGTTTCTGATGTTCCGCTTTCACTCTACTACATACATCACACAAAGCAATATGTTCGGCGATGTCTGTAGTGACCTCGGATCGGTAAGGATCCTAAGTCCCTGTGATTAACATGCTAGTCCCTGGATCAATAGATAGCACTCACAATCGATGAAATGTCATGTAAAACACAAAGTCATTATTACACGGAGAATCCAGAGTATGAATTTATTACAAAGTCGCATAGCATTAAGCTTGCTCAAATAACAGCGGAAACATAAAAGCAGCTTGAGTCCATTAACGCCCCAGGCTTGTCGAGTGTAGACTCGTGATCCCTACGCACCTTTCAATCTTCGATTTCTGCATATAAGACATGCAGCCAACAAGTTGGGTCAATACTTTGAATGTATTGGCAAATTACACCAAGGAGAGAAAAGACTATCTCTACATGCAAGGCTAGTTTAGGCTATGGAGTTCATTTGCTCAAAGCTAGTTTTCTTAAGTAGAGAGAAGAAGAGAAGATTTTCCCTACTTTGTAAACATTTTCTTAGATAAAATAGGGTCGAATGGCACACGAGGATATTACTCACCAAGTGTCCAACAACCAAACACTTGGATATTACGCACCAAGTGTCACTTGGATATTACACACCAAGTTCCCAAAATCCCTCCCATTGGCGATATTACTCACGCCATGGGGTTTTAAAAACTTTGTTTTAGAAAAGAGAGAGGAAGATCCTTCAGAGGCTCCATCCTTCAGATGCTCAATGTTGTTCTGTTTCCGTGAACACGGCTGATCGATCAGATTGCAATACTCTCGAGAGTTTGTGCACTTTACCCACAATCCATGATCAAGTCCTTTTACAGACAAGACCATGGCGAGGCTTTCCCTTAGTAGCCCCTCTACCTTCCGGATCCAACCGTGCCAAGAACCTCCAAATGTTGGTACCCAAGTGAGGTTTCCCACTAAGTACTAGGCCAAGACAGAGCCCATAATGTATTGTGGTTGCACTGGAAGCTTTTGAATTCTGAAACATGGCAGACTTCTTTGATTCCTAGGTGGCCGTCCTCCACCAAAATCTCACTCGTTGACCCGACAACCATTTCGCCCAGAAGAAAACTTAGTTTTATTTTGAAGTGCGTTTGAGAAGAAAAGTTTGCTCTAGAGAGCCTTTATACTTAGAGAAATTCTTTGTCTTTCGAACCCCCCAACGGTACTTTGTATATATAGCATAGCAAGCAAGCAAAAAAACAGGGGTAACCTATTAGGAGGGAAAATCCTAAGTATAGAGCTACTCATGGCATACTACAAAATCATCGCACTTGCAAAATAATACTAAGGAAGAAATTCTACTAGAACATCCTACACATGCATACTACAGAATTTTGAAGATCACATGCATAGAATCAAAACTGGGACAAAAGTTATGAACAAGTGGTGTAACTTTCCTTGATCTGAGCAGCACTCTGCACAATAGCACTCCTTAGCGCACTCCGAACAATCTAACAAAACAAAAACAAGGGTCTAATCACAACTTGCACCAAATATGCCACAGGGATAACATGCATGCATGCAACATGGTATTTATATTGACCAAGGTAGTATAATTGGGTTGCAATTGTGTTAAAGGTGTTACTAGGATTGATTTCCCATAGGTTTAAATCAATTTGGGTCACTAATATAGTTCATAAGGTTAATAGGAGATCCAACCATCTAATTAGCCCCAAATTAGATCTAATGATCTTAAGCAAAGTTTTATAATTTTGTTCAGTAGGTATTGCGGAAACAAAGTCAACGCAACAAAAATCAACTAAAACGGAGTTCTGATTATTTTTCTATGAATTAAATACTCCAATCTAATGATTAAAATCTACACCAAAAACCCTATTGTAAACTTGGAATTTTATTGCAGATCTGAGTTCTACATAAAATTATTAATCCAACAGTGTATTGTAAGCTAAATTTGGCCAAGTATTTAATTTTATACGAATTTCGCAAGTTTTAAACTAAATATGCAAATAGATCTAGCCCTAACTTAAAAACTTGCTGGCGCAGCATCGTCCGGTCGGCTGCAAGTGGGGTGACGCTTGGCGCAGCGCTGTGCCGACGCTGCTTGGTTGCCACGCGATTAAGCGTGCTGCACCGCCGATCGATCTTCTAATCCTAACAGTCGAGCCTAGATCTAATGGCTAAGAGCAAGGACGAGCTCACCTCTCTGGCTGGCGGCGGCTGGCGGTGGTTGGGTGCAACGATGGTCGGCGTCGGCGTCCGTGTTCCTCGGTGAGGGTGAAACAGTCATGGATGGTCGCCTCCTCCTCGCGGTCCCGCCCGTAGCCTCAGATTCGATCTTCTCTTCCCCGAGCGGTGGCGGTGGCTGCTCCTTTTCTGCAGCTCCGGCGAGCAATACGTGGCGGTACACTGCGGTAAATAGAGGGGAAAACGGTGAGTCGACGTTGTCGATCGATAGGTTCAAGCTAGGGAAGAAATCAGGGGGAGGGGGTTCCCCTGTTGTCGACTTCGTCGGCTTACCGAGGCCAGCGGCGGTTCGAGCCCGTGGAATCGGAGGGAGGCTAGGGTTCTGAGGGTTTGGGAACGGAGGAGAGGACGCGCGACTGGGTCTTTATATGCAGCCTGGGGTGGAGTCCTGGCTGGACACGGAGGCGGGAAGAAGCGTGGCCGGCGCAGACTCCGGTTCTCGTCGGAGAGGAAAGGGGAGGGTGACAGGTGGGGTCCGGGTGTCGGTGGAGGAGGGGGAAGTGGGCTGGCGCGGGCGCTGGCTAGCTAGCTGTCATATGCAGTGGGTATGCAATGCCCGCTTAGGTTAGGTTGTTGCCCCTTTTTTTTCTTTAAACATTTTTCAATTTCTGTTTTAGTAAAACTTAAATAACTTTTGCATATAAAGTCCAAAAATGTTGAAACCAACTTCTAAATTTTTGTAAAAAGAAGGTGGTCATCTTAGGACCATAGTTTAATGTTTTACATAGTTTTTAGAAGGATCAAGCTTGACTACAACAATAATGCTTACATATAGAAATCTTTATTAGGGTTTTGATAGGTTTAGGTGTTAGGATTTTGTTGCAAATTTTTATTTGTAGGATGCAATGATGCAAGGATGATGCATGCCTCTAATAACATCCTATTATAAAATCTGGGATGTTACAAACCTACCCCCCTTAAGAAAAATCTCTTCCTCGAGATTCGGATTGGCTAGCAAATAGGTGTGGGTGTTCTGCCTTCAAGTCTTCTTCATGCTCCCACGTAGCTTCTTCCTCGGAGTGGTTGTTCCATTGTACTTTGCAGAATCTTATGGTCTTGGTGCGGATAATCCTTTCGGCTGTTTCCAGTATTTTGATGGGTTTTTCCTCATATGTAAGGTCATTTTCCAATTGAACCTCATCTAGGGGAACGGTGTCTCTTAGCGGTGTTTCGGCCATCTCCGGGTGACACTTCTTTGGTTGTGACACATGAAACACATCATGAACAGTCAGTCCTTCCGGTAACTCTAACTGATAAGCAACTTATCCTCTACGGGCCAGAACCTTATATGGTCTTATGAATCGTGGGGCTAACTTGCCCTTGATTCTGAACCTCTTAACTCCTTGTAGGGGTGACTCGGAGATACGCCCGGTCCCCTATTTTATAAGCCACATCTCTGCGCTTGGAATCAGCATAACTCTTCTGTCGGGATTGGGCTACCTTTAGCCTATCCTAAATCTGTCGTACCTTTTCTTCGGCATCCTTGATCAATTCAGGTCCAAATAGACTACGTTCACCAACTCCACTCCATAGTAGCGGAGTCCTACACTTCCTGCCATATAGAACTTCAAACGGAGCCATCTTGATACTTGTCTGGTAGTTGTTGTTGTATGAGAACTCCGCATATGGCAGGTTATCGTCCCAACTAGACCCATAGTCTAGTGCGCAAGCTCTCAACATATCTTCTAGAATCTGGTTCACCCTTTCAGTTTGGCCATCTGTCTGAGGGTGGAAGGCAGTACTGAATTCTAGTCGGGTTCCAAGAGACTCATGTAACTGTCGCCAAAACTCTGAAGTGAACTGGGTGCCTCTATCTGACACAATTACCTTGGGAACACCATGCAGACTTACAATTCTTGACATGTATATCTTAGCAAGCTTAGCACTTGTATACGTGGTCTTTACGGGGATGAAGTGAGCCACCTTGGTAAAGTGGTCCACCACAACCCAGATAGAATCAAATCCTGAACGAGTCCGGGGCAATCCCGTGATGAAATCCATGCCTACCTTATCCCACTTCCAGTCGGGTATAGGCAGTGGTTGAAGTAATCCGGCCGGTTTCTGATGCTCGGCTTTAACTCTATTGCATACATCACACAGAGAAATATATTCTACAATTTCCCTCTTTAGGTTATTCCACCAAAATCTATCCTTCACATCCATGTACATCTTCGTGTTACCTAGATGAATCGAGTAAGGTGAGTCATGAGCTTCTTGTAAGATCAACTTCCTGATGTCGGGATTATTGGGAACGCACAAACGCTTCCCATACCAAAGGGTTCCTTGTTCGTCCAGACGAAATTCTTTTGTCTTTCCTTCACTTATTTTAACTCTTATTTCTTCCAACTCTTTATCTCCCTTTTGTGCTTCCTTGATTCTCTCTTGGAAGGTATACACTATTTCCATAGTCGCTACGTGTCCTTTCGGAACTATTTCTAGTCTCAGATCCTTGAATTGCTTGCATAGATCCTCTAGAAGTTCCCCTGCGGTAAGTCCATTCACATAAACCTTACGACTTAAGGCATCGGCCACCACGTTTGCCTTTCCGGGATGGTACTATAAATCCAAGTCATAATCCTTAATTAGTTCAAGCCATCTTCTTTGTCTCATATTCAACTCCTTTTGGGTGAAGATGTACTTCAAACTCTTATGATCTGTGAACACATCACAATGTTTTCCCATGAGGTAGTGTCTCCATACCTTGAGTGCATGAACCACAGACGCAAGTTCCAAATCATGTGTGGGGTAGTTGTGTTCGTGGTTCTTAAGTTGTCGGGAGGCATAGGATACCACTTTCCCATCCTGCATCAATACACTTCCAAGTCCTTGTCGAGAAGCGTCACAATAGACTTGAAAATCCTTTTGGATATCGTGCAACGTAATCGGGCGCCGTTACAAGGCGTTTCTTCAAATCTTGAAAACTTGCTTCGCATGCCTCGGTCCATAGGAATTTCTTTTCCTTCTTCAATAGTTCTGTCACGGGTTTTGCTATTTTGGAAAAGTTTTCAATGAACCTCCGGTAATATCCTGCGAGGCCCAAGAAACTCCGAATATCTCCCACATTTTTAGGTGACTCCCATTTAGTCACGGAAGCTACCTTACTAGGATCTACGGCAACTCCTTTTGCCGACACAACATGAACGAGGAATCCTACTTCCTTTAACCAGAATTCGCATTTGCTGAATTTGGCATACAACTTGTCTTCTCTTAGTTTCTCCATAATAAGGCGCAGATGTTTCTCATGTTCCTTCTCATCCTTAGAGTATATGAGTATATCATCTATGAATACCACGATAAACTTGTCCAAATATTCCATGAACACCTTGTTCATCATGGTCATGAAGTATGCTGGGGAATTGGTTAGACCAAAAGACATCACGGTGTACTCATACAATTCGTATCTTGTGGTGAATGCTGTTTTGGGCACATCCTGTTCTCGAATCTTCAGCTGAAAGTAGCCTGATCGCAGATCGATCTTTGAGAACACACTTGCTCCCTTTAACTAGTCAAACAAGTCCACAACCAGCCTTAATCGTCACTTCGTTCAACGAGCGGTAGTCCACAACCAGCCTCTTGGTTTTATCCTTCTTTTCCACAAATAGGACAGGTGCTCCCCAAGATGACGCGCTGGGTTGGATGAATCCCTTGTCCAATTGTTCCCTAAGCTGTTTCTTGAGTTCCTTTAACTCGTCCACATCCATCTTGTATGGTCTCTTAGCTATCGGCCCCGTGCCTGGCATCAAGTCAATGAGGAAATCGATATCACGATCGGGAGGCATTCCTGATAGTTCCTCCGGGAAGACATCTGGGTATTCCTTTACAATAGGTACCTCCTCCAAGCTAACCCCCTTAAGAGAGTTCACCATGGCTTCCGTAAGTGCAAATTTTGACCTGATACGAATCCTCTTCCCTTCCGGTGTTGTGAGCATGATAGTCCTTTTGGCATAATCTATGACTCCTTCATATTCAGTCATCCAATTCATGCCCAAGATTATGTCTAATCCTTGTGATTCTAGAACTACTAGACTTGTGGGAAAGATGTGTGTCCCAATCCTTAGTTCTAATCCCTGGCAACCGGAGTTTGCCACTATTTCTCCCCCAGGAGAACTTACCCTTAGAGGAAAGTTTATAGTCTCCGTAGGTATCTTGCCTTTATCCACAAATACCCTTGATATGAATGAATGCGATGCACCAGTATCAAAAAGAACAACTGCGGGAATAGAATTGAGCTTGAACTTACCAATCACGGAGTCTGGTGCATCACAAGCATCCTCCATGGAGACATGATTCACCGTGGCTTTGACAAACGGATTTGGCTTCTTCCCGTTTCCATTGCCATGGTTGTGTCCATTTCCATTCCCATTGCCATTGCCATTCTTCTTCTCGGGGCAAGAGGTTGCATAGTGCCCTGTCCTGTTGCACTTAAAGCATGTCACCTCACTGAGATCCTTTCCATTGCTGCCACTCCTATTGCGGTTTTGTAACACCCTCAGAATCGGACCTATGCAAGTTTTAGCGAAACCCGCCAAACCCGCATAGAAACGATTCAAAGGTGCCCACCAGGCACTTTCGTGCGGGTGGAAAACGAAGTAATAACATTACACAACAGTCCTCGATGGGACCCACATAACAGATAGATACAACAGCGACTCAAAGAGTCAAGAATACAGATATAATATACAAAGATCCAAATCACCTTGAAAACGAGGGAGCGTCCAACTACGGACAAGATGCAAATGGGGCTAAGAGCCCTGAATAATAACCAATGGCGTCCATAACCCTGCCAAGCCGGAAGGGTAACCTCGCTAACGACGCCGATCTCAAAACCTGCTTAAACAAAAGGTGCCGGCAAAGGGCAAAGGAAAAGAGGAGCGTCGATTGAGGCCAAGACATTACGAGACTAGAATTCGGCGGTCCTCGCCTACATAGGTATGGTGGACTGAAGCGGCAGCGGCAGCATGCACTAAACAACCTATAGAGACTCGGTACAACTGGCGGCTATCAGAGAGGGATAAGGAAGATCTATTCGGAACCATCCTGATTCTAACACCAAACAATCCCATCCTGGTACTTCCCCCTCGAGACCAATCGAGGAAGTCAACCGAGGAACTCACCACGCTTGGCGCTTTATTTATTCCGCTTAGTAGCGACATTACTAGAAAAATATAGATAGTCATCCCGATAAAATAAGCAAGGCACTTTTACTTAACCATTCCGTTATAGTTGCAACAATTACTAGTCAGATACAGATAGCATGAGATAAACCCAAAACCCAGCAGTTGTTGGTACTTTTATTTAGCCATTCCGTTATAGTTGCAATACTTACTAGTCAGATACAATGGTCGCAAGCGACAACCCAAACAAGCAAATGTGGGCAGTTTTAATTAGCCATTCCATTATAGTGAAGCTGATTACTAGTCATTATAAAGTCAAATTTATAGCACTACTTTAGTTATAGTTGTCTATGATCGAGATACTGTGCTCCAAGTCGTCCATAACCATGACACGGCTTTCAGAAAGTTTTACCTGCAGGTGCACAAATAGCAACACACACTGATATGCCTCGGAAAACCAGATCAAAACCCAACGAGACAGTCCGACAAAGCAATTACAGGATTCAGAAATATTTCAGGGGCCACCCTTTAAGTAGATCCCAAGCAACGGCCGCCGTTCAAACGGGCTTAAGGTTGTGGAGGCGGTCAGAACGACTGGAACCCGAAGTGTGGCTGGGCTTGTCGATACAAATAAAACGGGCCACGATCCTAAATAAAGATAAAGCAGACTCACACAATTTAAATAAAGCAAGAAAGCATGGCATAAGTACAGATAGTAAATAAAACCTCAAACTAGTTTGTGGCCCCAAGAAATAAGAATGAATCAAGCTCGCTCAGGGGTCCATAAGCCTCCGGATGTGGATAGCGAATATTCAAGGAACAGTATCAAGTACTGGGTCCACGGACACAAGTGGGCGGTCGGAAACCAAATATTATCTATCACCCACCGATGCCTCGCTTACTTACTTCAATTTTGTTGTTAAACAGGAATTAAAGTGAACGATAAGTAAAGCCATGATCATCTCCAACATCAAACAAAGGCAATACTCCAACAATCATGGTACATGGCGACACGCAGCACTTGAGCAAACGACTACGACGCTAAGTCCAACTATCTACCAAACAACAGGTAATAGGATGTGTCCAAGGCAATATACTTGCAAGGGATATCTCGGCACGGAAACTAGAGCATCGCAACACGTATAGCAATAGATCAACAGAGGGAATAAATACTATAAAAATAAGATAGGTAGAAGGGGAGATGCTGCTGAAAACATTGTCGAAGGTTCAACCAAGATCGTAGACTCACATCAACTCAACGGCCTTATCCGCGAAGAAGCAAAACACTAGAATAAACGCCGGATGCAATATTTAATACTACGGCAAAAGATCGGGCATGATGCATGTATGATGTATGGCATGGCAAAGATGCGATGCAATTAGATCAATATTAAGTGGAACCGGGGTCCCGACATTTAATTAAACGGTTCAAGTTATTTATTTACCCTGCAAATTAAATGTTGTAATAACAGGGCAAGATAAATTACCGGTTCGCTACACAAATTTAAATGAGACCAATATAAGGCTAGATTTGCCCGCATATGGACCCCATATTTAATTATTAGGTGAATCGGCATAAGGCCCCCAAACCACACAAATATGCATGCAAGTATGGCAATTAATATGCAACAAGTTGTTATTACATTTATAAAAATAGGGTTCGAGAAAAGGGGTCACACATTAGGGGGGGTCTCGACGATCTTGGTCCGAGGGTTCGACGGAAACGTGCTCGGATAGCGGAGGTAGGTCTTATCGCATCCGTAGTCTTCGGATCCGGGGGAGTACTCGGCGTCCTCGGGGGAGTACTTGGCGTTCCGGGAAGAAGCACTTGTCGCATCGGGGTCTCGGTATCCGGGGTGAAGTACTCGGCGTTCCGGGTGGGCGACCTTGGCGTGCGGCAACCTACGAAGTAGACCTTGGAGTTCCGCGATGATCTTATCGATTCCCTGTCGAAGGCCTTGGCGCTTCGGATCGGTCTTCGGCTCGGGGCCTCAGGGTCTTGGGGTTCGCGTCCGCGTGGCGATCTTGCCGTTCCGGGCACCTTCGGTCCTTGGATCCGAGAGGGGGTACTTGTCGTCTGCGTCCTTCGAGGCCATGTTGTGGTACTGGTCATCCATGATGAAGGTCTTGTCTATGGTTCGTCAATGCTACCGGTCTTGGTCCTTTGCGAAGAACTTGTCGATGAGATAAGGGCCCGAGACGAACTTGGTGGTTCACATCTTCAGCAACAGACACCAGAACAGCTGCCAAAACCAGCGGCACCCGAGCCTGCAGGCAGAGGCGTCAACGTCGCTGCAGGGCCCGCTCGCGTCGGCTCGGGAGATGGTCCTGGCGACGGCGGCCGGCACGGAGGCACGAGAGGCAGCAGCTCGCTGCAGAGCGCGGGGAGGGGGACGGCCATGGCGGGGCGGCGACAAGAGCGGCGGCACGCGCTGGGGAACGCGGGCGTCGGCGGCGGGCACGCGGTGGTTGGGGCAGGGGTCCCAGGCTCGAAAGCGGCTGGAGGCGCTGGAGGCCGAGGCGGGGAAGGAAGCGAAAGGGCGGCGAGCAGCGGAGGAGGAGGCAGCGGCCAGCTGCTGGGGAGGAGGAGCAGAGAGGAGCGAGAGGCGAGGCGAGAGGAAGCGGCCGGAGGCGGAGGCGTCGGTGGTGGGAGAGAAAGAGTAGGGAGAGAGAGGAGAGGGAGAGAGCGGGGGCACGCGGGGCCAGGGGTGGGGCCGGGTGCGGGTCCACGCTGGGCTGGCGGACAAGGTGGGGCGCGCGGCTGAGGGGAGGAGAGAGAGGGGTCCCCAGGTGGGGTCGGTGGGGCCTGTGGCGGTGAGAGGTGGGAGTTGGTTGGTGGGGTGTGGGTCTGGGCAGTCGCTGTGGCCAGGCGTCGGTGGTTGGAGGGGAAGAGGGTAGGGAGGCTGTGGGTTGCTGTGGCTGTGTGGCCAGGGTGAGGTGGCAGCAGGAGAGAGGGAGTTGGCAGGTGGCGGCTTGGGGTTGGTTAGAGGGGAGGGAGAGGGTGAGGTGGCAGCCAGGGATTGGCTGGGGTGAGGTGGAGGAGGGGTGGGAATAGACCGGTAGGTTTAGGAATTTAGGTGGACCGTTTTTATTCCGGGGGTGGTCGTTCGGGTCGAATCGGCCCGTTCGACTGCCCCACTAAAAATAATTAACTATTTTATTTATTTCAAACTGGGCTTTTGCAAATCGATAGCAGACAAAACAAAATATCCCGGCGACCCGGGTTTTGCGTTTGAATAAAGACGGGGCGTTTAGAAGACAAATTAGGTTTTCCGAAAATAGTTTTATGCAAGCAAATGCAAGATGATGACGATGCTCAAATGCAATGTGGCATGATGACATGAGCATGCGGCCATGACGATGCAATGCACAAAAACAACGCGATTTTCTAGTAGTGGTTTTGCGGGATGCCACAGGTTTTTATGCCCATTGTGTTTGTGGCCGCCATGGTGATGACCGTTATGGTTGTGGCCATTATTATTATAAGGTGGTGGTGAGGAATTGCGCTGCTTCTGGTACAGAACAGAGTGCTTGTGAGGGTTAGACTTCCTCTTGCGGTTTTCTATGCTCTTCCTTTTGGATTCAACCACAATGGCTCTGTCCAGGAGTTCCTGAAAGTTGTCAAATTTCTGAGCCACAAGCTGAATGGATATCTCATCATTGAGTCCTCTTAAGAACTCCTCCTGTCTCTTGGCATCAGTGGAAACATCATCGGGTGCATAACGGGCTAGCTTGTTGAAAAGCTCACCATACTCGGTGACAGAATGGTGCAGCTGGTGTAGGTCGCGAAATTCACGCCTTTTCAGAGTAATGATACCAGCAGCCACATGATGAGTGCGAAAAGCTAACTCAAACTGATCCCAAGTGATAGCATCAATATCCGGGTGGGTGACTTGGTAGTTATCCCACCATTCTGCAGCGGGTCCTTCAAGATGGTGTGCGGCATAACGTACCCTGTCGGCTCCGACAGCTTGCACGGTGTCTAGCTTCTTGTTGATTGTACGTAGCCAGTCATCTGCGATGATTGGTTCAGCGCTGCTCGTGAAGGTAGGTGGGTTCAACCTCAAAAACCGAGTCAAGCGATCCTGTTGAGGTGGTGGCGGAGGTGGTGGTGGTCGCAGGTTGTTGTTGTTGTTTTGCATGTTCTGAGTGAGCAGTTGGATCAGTTGGTTCTGAGTGGCCAAAAGTTGTGCTATTTCCGGAGGGATTTCGGAGTTCGCACGTCTTGGCGGCATCTGTGGGGTTTGAGAGAAAAGTTAATAAATAGACAGAAAGGCTAAGTAGTAAACTCCTACCCTTATGAAACACACCAAGCACAGAAGACACATTAACACAACTCAACACAGAAAACAACCAAGTTTAACTAAACCAGAATTGTCTTGGTATATATTACAATCGCGAATAACGTTCTACTATAGAATTAAAGGTGGTCCAACTATTACACATCATCCACGCCTTCCTCTTCCTCGTCCTCGAACGAGTAGCCTTCCTGCTCTAGGGTTGTCTTGTACAACTCCATCTCCTTCGTGGTGGCTTCAAGCTTCTCTTGGAGGTTCTTAATCTCATCCTGCAGCTTCTTGGTGGTGGCTTCTAGCTGCTCCTGAAGTCCCTTCTTCTCTCTTTGTAGCTCCTCCACTAGGCTTGACTTCTTCGCGGCTTCAATTTGCTTTGCCAAGTCCCTCTTGGAAGCACGCACATCATTGATTATCTTGCAAAGGCCTTCAGTTTGCACTTCAGCTCCATCGATCTCCTGTTTGAGTTCCCTAATTCTCTTGTTTTTATTTATCACCCTCTTCTCTTGGTTAGCGAACTTCTTCTCTTGGTCATGGAACTTTATCTCTTGGAGCTTCATTGCCTCCTCCTGCTGCTTGATCATTTCCTCCTTATCCTTGATGAGGGCGCATAGCTCGTCGTTCTTTAACATCTCGAGGAAGGTACCCTTTTCAAGGTCATGGATGTGGCACTCCAAATCTTGATATTGGGTCCTTAGGCGCTTGGTAGAAGTTCTTTCCTCAAAGGTTAACTCCATGGGAATTCCTTCCTCATCTCGTCTTCCAAAGAGGCCGCCGTAGTGTCCTTGGAGAGCTTCATGATGACGTCCACATAGGCGACCAATGAGTTGCTGCAAGCTGATGCTAAGGGCCTTCTCCTTGGAATCACTAACAATGTGGATTGCTATGTCTTCCTCCGGGTTCTTGCCTCGCTCTTTTCCTGGCTGGATGACTTTGACTCCCCAACAGCCGTCCTTGTGGAGTTTCTTCATTGTGCTCCCCTGGATTGTTGGGAGGGGAAGGTCCAAACGTGTGAGTAGGTCCATGAGGCATCCACCAAAGCGAAGGGGCTCGATGTCCGCGACGGTGTCGTAGAGGAAGCTCGTCATCTTTAAGTTAGAAGAATGAAAATTAGATATTTAATCAAGTAGAGGAAAGCAGATACTAGAAGTGCGGAAAACAACTTAGTAGAAAAGTAAGTAAGGCAGATAAGTTAGAGGTGGTTCCAATCCTAGGGTCACGTCCTACAGGCAATGATGTGCTCTAATACCATCTGTAGTGACCTCGGATCGGTAAGGATCCTAAGTCCCTGTGATTAACATGCTAGTCCCTGGATCAATAGCTAGCACTCACAATCGATGAAATATCATGTAAAACACAAAGTCATTATTACACGGAGAATCCAGAGTATGAATTTATTACAAAGTCGCATAACATTAAGCTTGCTCAAATAACAGCGGAAACATAAAAGCAGCTTGAGTCCATTAATGCCCCAGGCTTGTCGAGTGTAGACTCGCGATCCCTACGCACCTTTCAATCTTCGATTTCTGCACATAAGACGTGCAGCCAACAAGTTGGGTCAATACTTTGAATGTATTGGAAAATTACACCAAGGAGAGAAAAGACTATCTCTACATGCAAGGCTAGTTTAGGCTATGGAGTTCATTTGCTCAAAGCTAGTTTTCTTAAGTAGAGAGAAGAAGAGAAGATTTTCCCTACTTTGTAAACATTTGCTTAGATAAAACAGGGTCGAATGGCACACGAGGATATTACTCACCAAGTGTCCAACAACAAAACACTTGGATATTACGCACCAAGTGTCACTTGGATATTACACACCAAGTTCCCAAAATCCCTCCCATTGGTGATATTACTCACGCCATGGGGTTTTAAAAACTTTGTTTTAGAAAAGAGAGAGGAAGATCCTTCAGAGGCTCCATCCTTCAGATGCTCAATTTTTTTCTGTTTCCGTGAACACGGCTGATCGATCAGATTGCAATACTCTCGAGAGTTTGTGCACTTTACCCACAATCCATGATCAAGTCCTTTTACAGACAATACCATGGCGAGGCTTTCCCTTAGTATCCTCTCTACCTTCCGGATCCAACGGTGCCAAGAACCTCCAAATGTTGGTACCCAGGTGAGGTTTCCCACTAAGTACTAGGCCAAGACAAAGCCCATAATGTATTGTGGTTGCACTAGAAGCTTCTGAATTCTGAAACATGGCAGAATTCTTTGATTCCTAGGCGGCCGTCCTCCACCAAAATCTCACTCGTTGACCCGACAACCATTCCGCCCAGAAGAAAACTTAGTTTTATTTTTAAGTGGGTTTGAGAAGAAAAGTTTGCTCTAGAGAGCCTTTATACTTAGAAAAATCTTTGTCTTTCGAACCCCCCAACGGTACTTTATATATATAGCATAGCAAGCAAGCAAAAAAAACAGGGGTAACCTATTAGGAGGGAAAATCCTAAGTATAGAGCTACTCATGGCATACTACAAAATCATCGCACTTGCAAAATAATACTAAGGAAGAAATTCTACTAGAACATCCTACACATGCATACTACAGAATTTTGAAGATCACATGCATAGAATCAAAACTGGGACAAAAGTTATGAACAAGTGGTGTAACTTGCCTTGATCCGAGCAGCACTCTGCACAATAGCACTCCTTAGCGCACTCCGGACAATCTAACGAAACAAAAACAAGGGTCTAATCACAACTTGCACCAAATATGCCACAGGGATAACATGCATGCATGCATGCAACATGGTATTTATATTGACCAAGGTAGTATAATTGGGTTGCAATTGTGTTAAGGGTGTTACTAGGATTGATTTCCCATAGGTTTAAATCAATTTGGGTCACTAATATATTTCATAGGGTTAATAGGAGATCCAACCATCTAATTAGCCCCAAATTAGATCTAATGATCTTAAGCAAAGTTTTATAATTTTGTTCAGTAGGTATTGCGGAAACAAAGTCAACGCAACAAAAATCAACTAAAATGGAGTTCTAATTATTTTTCTATGAATTAAATACTCCAATCTAATGATTAAAATCTACACCAAAAACCCTATTGTAAACTTGGAATTTTATTGCAGATCTGATTTCTACATAAAATTATGAATCCAACGGTATATTGTAAGCTAAATTTGGCTAAGTATTTAGTTTTATACGAATTTCGCAAGTTTTAAACTAAATCTGCAAACAGATCTAGCCCTAACTTAAAAACTTGCCAAGTGGCAGCTTCCGACTGGTCTAGCTGGAAAGTGGGGGTGACGGCCGCGCATGCCCACGCACCTGCACGCAAGCGTGATTGGCGTGCATCGCCGATCGATCTTCTAATCCTAACCGTCGAGCCTAGATCTAACGGCTAAGAGCAAGGACGAGCTGACCTCTCTGGCTGGCGGCGGTTGGGCGCAACGGTGGTCGGCGTCGGCGTCCGTGTTCCTCGGTGAGGGTGAAACAGTCACGGATGGTCGCCTCCTCCTCGTGGTCCCGCCCGTAGCCTCAGATTCGATCTTCTCTTCCCCGAGCGGTGGCGGTGGCTACTCCTTCTCCGTAGCTCCGGCGAGCAATCCGTGGCGGTGCGCTGCGGTAAACAGAGGGGAAAACGGTGAGTCGACATTGTCGATCGAGAGGTTCAAGCTAGGGAAGAAATCAGGGGGAGGGGGTTCCCCTGTTGTCGACTTCGTCGGCTTACCGAGGCCAGCGGCGGTTCGAGCCCGCGGAATCGGAGCCGAGGCCAGCGGCGGTTCGAGCCCGCGGAATCGGAGAGAGGCTAGGGTTATGAGGGTTTTGGGAACGGAGGAGAGGACGCGCGGCTGGGTCTTTATATGTAGCCTGGGGGGGGGAGTCCTGGCTAGACACGGAGGCTGGAAGAAGCGTGGCCGGCGTAGACTCCGGTTCTCGTCGGAGAGGAAAGGGGAGGGTGACAGGTGGGGTCCGGGTGTCGGTGGCGAAGGGGGAAGTGGGCTGGCGCGGGCGCTGGCTAGCTAGCTGTCGCGTGGGCGCGGGTGGGCTGGCGCAGCGGCCCAGTTAGGTTAGGTTGTTGCCCCCTTTTTTTTCTTTAAACATTTTTCAATTTCTGTTTTAGTAAAACTTAAATAACTTTTGCATATAAAGTCCAAAAATGTTGAAACCAACTTCTAAATTTTTGTAAAAAGAAGGTGGTCATCTTAGGACCATAGTTTAATGTTTTACATAGTTTTTAGAAGGATCAAGCTTGACTACAACAATAATGCTTACATATACAAATCTTTATTAGGGTTTTGATAGGTTTAGGTGTTAGGATTTTGTTGCAAATTTTTATTTGTAGGATGCAATGATGCAAGGATGATGCATGCCTCTAATAACATCCTATTATAAAATTTGGGATGTTACAATGTACTTCTTGAGATTGTTCCACCAAAATCTTTCCTTCATATCCATGTACATTTTGGTGTTACCCGGATGAATGGAATATGGTGAGTTGTGTGCTTCTTGTAAATTCAGTTTCCGGAGCTCCGGATCTTGTGGAACACAGATACGTTTTCCATACCATAAAGTACCATGTTTGTCTTCATGGAATCCTTTGGCTTTTCCTTTACCAATCTTTTCCTTGATCTCTTCAATTTCCTTGTCTGTCTTTTGGGCTTCTTTGATTTTGTCCAACAAAGTGGGTTGAACATCCAATGACATGAGATGTCCTTCAGGTACAATCTCCAATCTGAGATCTCTAAATTGGGCACACAGACCATCTGGCAACTCTCCCTTAGTAAGGCCATTCACAAATACCTTACGGCTTAGAGCATCTGCCACAACATTTGCTTTTCCGGGATGGTATTGCAAACTCAAGTCATAGTCCTTGATGAGTTCTAGCCATCTTCTTTGTCTCATGTTGATTTCTTTCTAGGTGAAGATACACTTCAAACTCTTGTGATCTGTGAACACTTCACATCCTTTAGTCCATGCGAATTTCTTGTCTTTCTTTAGTAACTCTGTCATTGGCTTAGCTACCTTGGAGAAATTCTCAATAAATCTTCTATAGTATCCTGCCAAGCCAAGGAAAATACGAACCTCTTTTACTGACTTAGGATATTCCCATTCAGTCACAGCTGACACTTTAGCGGGATCAACTGCTACACCATCTCCTGACACAACGTGTCCAAGAAATCCAACTTCATTTAACCAAAATTCACACTTGCTGAATTTGGCATACAGCTTATGCTCTCTAAGCTTCTCAAGTATCAAACATAAATGTCCTTCATGCTCTTCTTTGCTCTTGGAGTAGATCAAAATGTCATCGATGAAAACGACAACAAACTTGTCAAGGAATTCCATGAACACTTTGTTCATCATATTCATGAAGTAAGCTGGCGCATTGGTCAAACCAAATGGCATCACGGTGTACTCATACAATCCATACCAGGTGGTGAAAGTTGTCTTAGGTATGTCTTGTTCTCTTATCTTGAGATAGAAATAACCTGACCTAAGATCAATCTTTGAGAACACACAGGCTCCTTCTAACTGATCAAACAAGTCATTGATTCTAGGCAAAGGGTATTTGTTCTTGATAGTCACCTCATTGAGTGAACGGTAATCTATGCATAACCTTTGGCTTCTATCTTTCTTTTCCACAAACAAAACTGGTGCTCCCCAAGATGAAGAACTTGGTTGAATAAATCCTTTCTGCAACTGTTCTCCAAGTTGTTTCTTGAGTTCTTTCAACTCATCAACTGACATCTTGTATGGTCTCTTTGCTATTGGTCTAGATCCTGGTAGCAAATCAATCAGAAATTCCACATCTCTATCTGGTGGCATTCCCGGCAATTCTTCCGGAAACACATCCGGATATTCACTCACAATTGGCACACTGTCTATGTTAACCCCCTTAAGAGAATTTAGCTTACTCCCTTTCGATTCAAAGTTAGACCCGAATCTTATCCGTTTCTTTTCCAGGGTTGTGAGTGCGACAGTACGATTGGCACAATCTAGTACTCCTTCATACTTGGTCATCCAGTCCATTCCCAAAATTACATCTAGTCCTTGGGAATCTAGGATTATCAGACTCACTGGAAACTTATGCTTTCCAAACTCTATCACTAGATCACGACATCCAAGACTTACTATCATATCTCCACCGGGAGAACTTACTTTTATTGGACACCCAATATTTTCAGTGGAAAACCCATTTCTATCAACAAATGCTTTTGATATGAATGAATGTGATGCACCAGTATAAAAAAGAACAAGTGCTGGAATAGAATTGAGTTTGAACTTACCAGCCACAACATCGGACTCCTCATAGATTTCTTCCACATTGATGTGGTTCACTTGTCCTTTTTGGAAAGGGTTGGGCTTGTTGGGTCCTTCAACTTTCTTTTCTGGGCATTCATTTGCATAATGCCCCATCTTCTTGCACTTGAAACACTCAACCTGACTAAGGTCCTTCTTGACAGGCTGGCTTCCACTAACACTTCCACTTCCAATGTGGTGGCTTTTGTATCCACTCTTGTGATTCTTGTACTTGTCATTGTCATGACTACGGTGATGTTTGTTGTCATGATGACGGTTGTGGTTGTGGTGGCTATTGTACTTTCCATGCTTGTGGGATCCAGAACTCCCACTATCATCATAATGGGAACGCTTGTGAGACGATCCCGAGCTGTGATTATCAAAGTTGTGTTTCCTCTTCCTGCTTTCAACCTGTTTCATCTTGCTCTCCAAGATGGCAGCCTTGTCACAAAGAGATTGATAATTGGGGACATAGGCCACAGATAGCTGCAGGTTCAGTTCATCATTCAACCCTTCGAGGAACTTCTCTTTCCTCTTGGCATCAGTGTCAACTTCATCTGGTGCATAACACGCCAGATTGTTGAACTCCTCAATATATTCAGCCACGTTGTTGTGGCGTTGCTTCAGGTTATGAAATTCCTTCATTTTCAAGCTCATCACTCCAGATGAGATGTGAGCGATACGGAAACCATCTTCAAAGATAGCCCATGTCACATCCTCAATGGGAGTGGTGATCTGGAAGTTATCCCACCAAGTAGTTGTTGGTTCTTCCAACAAGTGTGCTGCAAACCTAACTTTCTCCTCATCAGTATAGCCAATAGTTACCAAATCCTTGTTCACTGAGCGTAGCCAATCATTGGCCACCATGGGGTTAGTAGTTCCTGATAACTTAGCAGGCCTCAGTCTTAAGAATCTGGTGAGCATGTCAAATCCTGGTGGGTTATTCTGATTGTTGTTGTTGTTGTTGTTGTTGTTGTTGTTGTTATTCTGATTCTGCATAATATTCAATGATACACATCAGATGTTTATACAAGGACTACTTAATATCTTTATGAATACAATGGGAAATCTCATCATACATGATTGCCTCTAGGGCATATTCCCAACAGTCTCCCACTTGCACTAGAGTCAATCTTATGACATCACATGTCTAAGCATCTAATGCCCATGGCTCTCAGGTGCGCCTCATGCTTCGGCTGTGGTAACGGCTTTGTCAACGGATCCGCAATATTTGCATCCGTGTGTACCTTGCATAACTTGATATCACCCTGATCCACAAACTGGCGAATCAGGTGGTACCGCATGAGTATGTGCTTGTTCTTACGGTCTTTGTCTAGGTTCCTTGGCTTGTGCAATAGCACCATTGTTGTCACAATACACGTCCAACGGATTGGACGAGCCACGAACCACACCAAGATCCATGAGGAAATTCCTCATCCAAACAGCTTCCTTTGCTGCCTCCGGTGACAATATACTCAACTGTATTGTGAAGCCTTGAACATCTCTTGCTTGGAACTCTTCCAGCTCACATCACCTCCGTTTATAATAAACACATATCCGGATTGCGAACGAGAATCATCAGAGTCGTTAAGATAACTCGCATCCGTGTAACCCTTTACACTAAGTTCATCTTCACCACCATAAACCAAGAACATATCCTTAGTCCTTCTCAAGTACTTTAGGATATTTTTAGCCGCTGTCCAGTGGATCTCTCCAGGATCAGCCTGGTATCTGATCACAACACTTAGAGCATAGGAAACATCCGGCCTAGTACAAATCATGGCATACATGATGGATCCGACTGCAGAAGCATATGGAATCGCACTCATCCGACTTCGCTCATCAGTTGTCGAAGGACACTGAGTCTTGCTAAGTTTTACACCATGGGACATCGGTAAGAACCCCTTCTTAGACGATTCCATGTTGAACTTCTTCAACAATTTGTCCAAATAAGTACTCTGACTCAATCCAATGAGCCTCCTTGATCTATCTCTATAGATCCTGATTCCGAGGATGTATGTTGCCTCACCCAAGTCTTTCATTGAGAAATTCCTTTCCA
Source organism: Avena insularis (assembly GCA_023614405.1). Classification (NCBI taxonomy): domain Eukaryota; kingdom Viridiplantae; phylum Streptophyta; class Magnoliopsida; order Poales; family Poaceae; genus Avena; species Avena insularis. The sequence goes on from CM042695.1 coordinate 117,624,445, forward strand.
ATGATTCCTTGGTTTCTTGCAACATCTGGACATCATTTCCAATCAGTAATATGTCATCCACATATAAGATAAGAAAATTTACTTTGTTCCCACTAAACTTCTTGTACAAACAAGAATCATGATCACTCTTGATGAAGCCAAACGATTTGAATACCTCATCAAAGCAAATATTCCAACTCCGAGATGCTTGCTTCAACCCATAAATGGATTTCTGAAGTTTCCACACCTTGACAGCATTAGCTGGATCGACAAAACCCTCGGGATGTATCATATACACGTCCTCGGTTAAATTTCCGTTAAGGAAAGCCGTTTTGACATCCATCTGCCATATCTCGTAGTCGAAATAGGCCGATATAGCTAACATGATCCGAACTGATTTAAGCATTGCTACGGGCGAGAAAGTCTCGTCGTAATCAACTCCTTGAACTTGTTGGAACCCCTTCGCGACAAGGCGTGCTTTATAGATTGAAACATTTCCATCCATATCAGTTTTCTTCTTAAAGACCCATTTGCACTCGACGGGTCTTGCACCGTCTGGCAGATCAACCAAATTCCAAACTTGATTTTCATCCATGGACTTTATCTCGGGTTTCATGGCTCCAAGCCATGACTCGGAATCAGATCCCACCATCGCTTCCGAATAATTTGCAGGCTCATCACTGTCTAACAGTAACACATCACGAACACTTCGTAATCTTTCCGATCTTCGTGGTACAGGTGCTGCTGTCGGCTCAGCTACCACGACCGGCTCAACCTCCAAGGTTTTTGCCGACTCTCCATTAGCCGGTTCCTCTCGAATTTCTTCGAGCTGCACCGTGCTCCCACTTACTCCCCGACTGAGAAACTCTTTCTCAAGGAATACACCGTTCCGAGCGACAAACACTTTGCCCTCTTCTTGGTTGTAGAAGTAGTAACCCAAGGTTTCCCTCGGATACCCCATGAAAATACACTTATCCGACTTGGTTGTAAGCTTGTTCGACTGAAGTCGCTTGACAAATGCTTCACAACCCCAAATCTTAAGAAAAGACAAACTCGGCTTTTTGCCTGTCCACATCTCATGCGGTGACTTCTCTACCGATTTTGATGGTACTCTGTTTAGTGTGAACGCCGTTGTTTCTAGACAATAACCCCCAAATGATAAAGGCAGATCTGTCCGACTCATCATTGGCCGTACCATGTCCAACAAGGTCCGATTCCGCCTTTCCGAAACACCATTCCTTTGTGGCGTTCCCGGCGGAGTAAGTTGAGGAACTATTCCATAACTTTTCAGATGGTCATCAAACTCATGGCTCATGTACTCGCCTCCTCGGTTCGACCGAAGAAACTTTATTTTCTTGCCAAGTTGATTATGTGCTTCATTCTGGAATTCTTTGAACTTTTCAAAAGCTTCCGACTTATGTTTCATCAAGTAGATATATCCATACCTACTCAAATCATCAGTGAAGGTAATGAAGTACTCATAACCACCCCTGGCTGTCGTGCTCATTGGTCCACATACATCACTATGTACTAGTCCCAACAAGTCGGACGCCCTTTCGCAACTCTTTGCAAAAGGTGTCTTGGTCATTTTGCCGAGTAGGCAAGATTCGCATGTCTCGAACAACTCCAAGTCGAATGAAGTTAGGAGTCCATCATCATGGAGCTTCTTCATGCGTTTCCAACTTTTATGACCAAGCCGACGGTGCCAAAAGTAAGTCATATTCAGATCATTTGGTTTCAACCTTTTAACATTTATGTTATAAACCGACTCACCATCAAGATTCAAAATAAATAACCCGTCATGGACGGGTGCAAAGCCGTGAAACATATCATTCAAATACAAAGAACAACCATTATTCTTGATATTCGATTCATAGCCTTGCCTCATCAAACATGAAGCAGAAATAATGTTTCGACTGAGCACTGGAACATAATAACAATTATTCAGTTCCATAATGAATCCAGAAGGTAAATGAAGTTGCATCGTGCCAACTTCCAACGCAGCAACTCTTGCTTTGTTGCCAACTCGAATATCAACCTCGCCTCTTGCTACGCTCCTAGTTCTTACCAGTCCTTGCAACGAGTTGCAGATGTGAATAACTGATCCGGTATCATATACCCAAGAACTATTAGGTGCATCAGCAAGATATATGTCTATAACATTGCAAACAAGTGTAAATGAGTCGGAAGTCATACCTCCACTCTTGGCTTTGTCGGCCAAGTACTTGCTGCAGTTCCTCTTCCAGTGGCCATCCGCCTTGAAGTAGAAGCAAGTGGATCCGGCTGAAGGAGATGGCTTAGTCCCCGAGGAAGCGCTTGGGACCGGGTCCGAGCACCTTTCCTGACTTAGCCTTCTTCTTAGTCCAAGAACTCTTCTTGAACTTAGCCTTATTCTTCACCATCAACACTTGACTGGCGCCCTTCTTGAGATCCGCCTCTGCCTGCTTGAGCATCCCATATAATTCAGTGAGCTTATTATCCATACCATGCATGTGGTAGTTCGAAATGAACTGCCCATATGCACTAGGAAGAGAGTTCAGAATTATATCCGTAGCGAACTCTTCGCTTATGGGGTAGCCAAGCCTCTCCAGAGATTGCACATAACCAACCATTTTGATCACATGCGGACTCAGTGGATCACCATCCTTAAGCTTGCAACTCAGCAAAGCCTGAGCGACTTGATACCTCTCAGTCTTCGCCTGAGCCTGGAACATACTTTTGAGGCTTTCGATCATATCGTAGGCCTCAACATGCTCGAACTGCTTTTGCAATTCTGGTTCCATGTGAGCAAGCATAAGGCAGCTAATATCCGTGGACTCATCCTTAGCCCGACGGTAGGCATTGGTGGTAGCGACAGTCGCATTCTCATTCGGCTCATCTGGAAGTGGGTTGTCTAGGACATGGTCCTTCTTTTCTTGTTTGAGAACAATTCTCAGATTTCGATACCAGTTGGTAAAATTAGTGTCGTTCAGTTTATCTTTCTCAAGAATGGTTCTCAACGCAAAACCGGATATCTGAGAGTGACTTCTACTTGGTGCCATGATCTACAACAAAAAATATGCAAAACACTTAAGACATGTATTCATAAAAGAGAAAGCATATTAAACATTTTAATATTTTATGCTCCCACTAGAACCAACACCCCTTCGATGGTTGCTTAGTGATTCAGGATCCTAAATAAGCAAGTCAGCTAGTGAGCTTTAGCATCACCGCTAGCCGCCAAGTGATCTAGGTAGACAACTCCTTGTCAATCGTATCTCATATGACTATTGTTGGACGGGTGGTATCACATGCCCCGGCTCCCATCCGACTTTTCCCCAAGCCCCACAACCGTTGTGATAGACCCGTCTAGCTTACCGAGTGTTTCCGCAGTAAGAGTCCGACTTGAACCCACCTAGTCGGAAAGAATTGGCAGCACCTCAATTTTATGAGCCCACTACCAAAAATGTCCGACTTGTGATGGTGCAAACACTGGCAGGTAAAACCGACTAGACCTTCTTTGAGGGATTAAATTTTACCGACTATCTAATAGAGGTAAAATAGAGACATAACAATAACACAAAATAAAGCAATTATAATGTGAAATGGTATGGCTCCCTTCATGGCGATCTCCATCTCCACAAAGTCTGTAATCCGACTCGTGTCAACTCTTATCACTTGCCGTCTTACTCCATGTCGCCGACATGTACAACGCCTTGCATGCCTTCCGGGTTCTCCAAACAGCTACACTAGCTTAGTAAAATAAATTACATAGAGAATTCGACACGCAGATCATTATACAATAAAATGACAACACCTAGGCTCCAGCCAGCTGAAAAAAACCGTGATTCGCAGATCACGTATGTATTACACACATACATCACATGCACATGAACCATACCATTCACAACTTCCTGCAAAAACAAGTTATGCATACAGACAATATCTACCGGCGTTGTGAAACTCGCAACGACATCTAAGGCGCTTCTGACGTATGGCCAGCGGTCTCATGGTGCGGCGTGCGGCGATTTTCAGCGTAGATCTCATCTACGATCCGGACATGGATTCCGACCATTGTTCCGATTCGATCAAACTTTTTGATCTTCGATCATCGCCTCTGGATTTACGTGTCACAGTCTACCCCGATGGCGGAAGCCGACCGGTAGGGGTATGTCGTTCCACGACCTCAGCAGTATGATCACGGAAATCAGATCTACCATTCCCCGAGTACAGTTGATCCAGTCAACCTCATACAAAACCGATCTATCTCATAGATCGACCACCAATCAGCATATAGATCTCATCTACATCCTACCGCATATCACATATGCGAGATCTCGAGCCTAAAATAAGAAGCTATCGCTCTGATACCACTGTTGGGCCACGCAGAGATAAACCAAAAAAATTCCTCTAACGTGGTGATCCCAAGACCTAGCTGAGGTAGAAGGCCATGAGGTTTACCACTAGACGCGCAGTTGCGGACTACCGATGAAGCGCGTCAGTTGATGCAGTGCAGTCCTCACGATCCGATCGTCCTGGTGCTGATCGTACAACACCTCTGCTGGTATCCACACGTACAAGGAGGAGCACCGGCGGCGAACTGCTAGGTTCGTATCGACGGTAGGACTGTTGTGGAGCTAGGGTTTCCAACACATGGAATGACCTAACCGAACAACGATTAACCTTTCTGGGTTACGGTGCTCCACTATATATAGGGAGTAAACGTGGGCTCAGCTCGCGCGACCCATTCACTAAAGCCCATATAACACTAGTCACCATGAGTCCAACTCACAAACTCAGTCCTAATCCGGTTTTGGTACAACCCAACCAGATAACAAGTTCAGATCCAATCCAAACTTGCTCCCACACTTAAGTGTGTGACCCCGCAGGCTCATGGCTACTTGGACACGATTGGAGTCCGACTCTCAATCGATCAGTCGGTAGCGGCTCCTAGCAGAACGTGCCGACTCCCAAGTACCAAAGAGTCATGACGACTTGCCTTTCCAATGCGACTTACGTCCGAGTCCATTTTGCCTCACGATATACCTTGTCAGACTATAGGCAAATATTTGTCATCCCTTAAATAGTCCAACTCTCTTCTCGATCCGAGATAAGTGATTCACCCGACTAACTCTTAGTCGATCGCCTCGGTTAACACTTAACCGAGTCGTGCATGGCCATGCTTTCCGAATCATATCTCACAAGAGGGCCCAGAGAATATATCTCCAAGAGGAGGGGCAAAATCCCATCTTGGTTATTCACATCACACCGCTTGATTCTCAGTCGACCCGAACTCTGCCTTTATAATTGCCCAGTTACGGATCAGCGTTTGACAGAATCTAAGTCGGTGATCCTCAACTCGGACTATGCAATAACCTCAGGTCTAAGGATTACATTGATTGAGATATACAAATGACAACTTGTTCGTTGTACCTCAATATGGGTCAATCTGACTCGCTAAACTCTTTAGCCGAATCTGTGTAAGTTGGAATAGCATCTCCATGCCCATGACAAGTGGAACCGAGTCATCAAGCCAACTTTCACATTGGTCTAAGTTGTGTGTCCAGCACAACCTCAATGACCAAGGATATTTAGTACAAACAACATGAATGTATAGTTCCACAACCGAATCACATATTCAATGATACACATCAGATGTTTATACAAGGACTACTTAATATCTTTATGAATACAATGGGAAATCTCATCATACATGATTGCCTCTAGGGCATATTCCCAATAGTTGATAGTAACATTAGGCATCTATTTTATAAGATTGTAACATCCCTAAAATCATGATTTCAAAGTTTGCATATCATTCATGCATGCATATAGATTTGAGATCAATTTCAAACTCATTTCAGAAAAACAGAAGCACATAGTGCTACGATTTTATGTGAACAGATTTAAATCAAATGGCTATCCCCATTTGAAAGTTTGAATGTTTATGAACCAAGTTTGTTGCCCTCTATGTGGATAGGTTTGAGTGTAGAATTTGAACCAAGTTTTACAATTTGGAAATGGTTTCAAAAACCATTTTTCAAATTTTGCAAACCAAGTGCCAAGTCTCTGTTATTTTGATCTCCAAGCTTGACCAAGCCTTTTCAAAGCAACCACATGATTTTATGCCTATATTTGAGACTACTGCTCACTGCAAAAATCCCAAGAAGTTTTGAATTCAAATGAAACTTGAAATCATTTGAAAATCAATTTAGAAAATTGAATCAGAAAAAGAAAAGGAGAAAGAATTAGAAACAGGCCGGCGCCAGGATTCTAGCCCAGCTTCTAAACAGGCCCAACTAGCCCACCCGGGCCGTTTCTTTTCCCCACGCCTTGACACCCACTCAGCCGCTGACCCGGACCCCACCCCTCGCCTATTTAAGCGACAAGCGGGCCCGTCCACGTCGGCCGTCTTCCCAGTTTAAGCGCCACGAACTCCGCCACATTCTGCACTGATTTCGCGAGGTTAATTGGCATTGATGCAGCAAGCGTTTCTTGTCGAGCCTCTGGCTATAAAATCCCCACATCCTCGTGACCATTTCCCCTCAAACAATTTCGCCTCCACGCCACCAGGCTGCCCACAACTCGCACGATGCCACCGCTGTTCCGACGACTGCGCCGACGAATTCCAGTGAGCCCCGTGTTCCCCTCTGTCTCTACTTCATGCTATCAAGATCAGCGAGTCTTTGCGCACCTACTAACACTCCCCATTCGCCCTTGCATGATCCGTAGCTCCAGCAACGTCGACGACTGGCCGCCACCATCCTCTGCACGAACTCCGGCGACCTCCCTCCATAAGTAGCCACCGCCCCTTGCCCTCTGACTGATACGCCTAGAATCTCCATCGTTGTGCGCATCTAACAGTACCCCTATTTTGGCTTAGCGCGACGAGGAACCTCGCCAACGTCGACGACTGACCGTGCCCGACGTCTGTCTCTACTCCGACGAGGAATCCCCGCCGTGTCCGCGCGCCCCTCAACGAACCATCGCCACCTTGAGCATCGGCAGCATCCTGCGATTCTGGTAAGCGCCTCCTTTCTTCCCCGGACGACCTAGAACGCCGGCACCGCCCTTCGACCACGCTGCCGCCGCCGCTAGCGCCGCTCGTTTCTGGTTAGGAGATTCTTAGCCGTCAGATCTGGATCCTACGCGTAAAAATAGTTCACTTAACGAAGGGGTATGGATAGATCTGAGCCGTGCAGCGATAGTTAGATCCAACGGCGCGAAAGGGGGATCCGGTGCGAACCGGTACGCACCAGTAAAATCGTGACACGTGTCCAGGGTTTGATTCAAAATTAGAATTCAAATCAGATTTGATCCAATTTTCAAATGGCTATAACTTGAGATTTCCATGTTAGATTTTTGCAAATTTTATACCGTTGGAATCAGTGAGTCAAGCCCTTTCTGAATCTGCAATGTGTTTAACAAAAAGTTTCGGTTAAAATGCCTTTTTAAACAGAAACTTATTTAGGACCATTTGGAGTATAGAAATTGTTTAGTATTTGGTTTTAGTGCTAAATAAGTTTGGTTAGCAAACTTTTTGACTTGGTTATGTTTCTGTATCATGCACTTGCTTGGTGGAGTTTTCAAAAATCATCACTAGCATTTTCTTGCATGCATGCATTCATATTTTTGTTTGTATATGAATTGTATGTAATTTTGTGCTACAAATGTTTATGTAGATTTTGCTAGTGACTGTGATTGTGAAGAGTGCTACTATCCCCATTACCAAGGCAAGTGGTACTTCATGATATTTTCATCCCTTTATTTTGAATAAGCATTAGAATTATTTTTGCTAAGTCTTGCATGTTATTGTTTTTGCCAAATGCTATGTTGGGAAATCCTAAGTAGTTGTAGAATTGTAGAATTGCTAGGGATTTTCCTAAGTTAAGTTACTATGCCATGCTTAGCCTAGCTAGTAGAAAACAAGGGTTGGTAAAGTATGTACATGCTATGTTGAAAATAATTCTAAGTCTTTTGGACTTATGCTTTTCTTAATAAAACAACTAAGTCAATGAACTTCCTGGGTGGAATGGGACTTGAATGGTGGTTTTTGGTTGAGTGGTTACACAAGGCCATGGATATGGCTTGTGTATCTCACTGTGGTATGCCACCCAGGCACAAAGGGATTTGGAGGCCAAGTGTTGAGAAGCTTATAGTGCAACCACTTGGCAATATGGGCTCTGCCTTGATCATATAGGTTGCTAGAACTTAGTCATATGGACAGTTGGTGGTAGTGGGATGATAGGTTGGAACGCGTCCATTTGGCTAAGGGAAGGCTTCTGAAAGGTCCTGTCTTGGGAAACCAAGTCTGGTGGGGAAAGTGCACAACCTCTGCAGATGGAAAATCTAAGTACTTAGCCAAGTCCATGGCAATGGACAACTTGAGCATCAAGACATGGAAGCTACAAGAATCTCATCACTCCAACTTCTAAGTAAAAATTTGTGGGTGAACAAGGGTAAAGGACCCCAATGTCTATTGGTGGTTTCTTGGGAAAGTTTTTGACAAAGAAAAACTTAGTGATTTCAACTAATAGGAAAAACCTATTTTGAGCAAAGCAAGCCAAGCTACACTTAGCCAAAATGCATATAGTAATATAGTCCACCTAAAAATTTACTAAGGTATCACTTGCCAATACTATTCCAAAGTATTGACCCACTGTGGATGTAACTTGTGATGTTGCAGGTTACTCCGATGATGATTAGGAGTCATGAGTCTACACTCAACATGCTTGCCTGTGGCACATGAAGATGAAGACTTATGTTTATTTACTTATTCCAAAAACACTTGTATTAGGCCTTTGGCCCTGAGTTGTAAAAGACTATGTTTTATCTCTGGAATGAATGTAATAAATGACCTTTGTATCTGTGTACTTCATCTTAAACTATGGATGCTAGCAATGATCCAGGGACTAGCATTGCAATCAAAGGGATCCTTTTCCTTTACAAAGGAGGGATCTTACAGATGGTATCAGAGCACTGTGTTGCCTGTAGGATTATGACCCTAGGATTGGAAACCACTAAGGAAAAATTTTCAACTACTTCTACACTTGTCTATTCTTCTCGTAAACTTTTCTAATCTTCTCATTCTCCTCTCTATTTGTAGATGAACTCCATCAACGAAGCCGTGAAGAAAGGACCACTCATGACCATGACCTTGGAGTGTGAAACTGAGTTTCCTAAAATTCTCAAGGACCTCATGGTGGCAATGGAAGCACATGGTGCAGCTGTGTACAAAGGCTTTCCCGTGATGGATGAAGGAGTGGAGTACTGGTGGGTGCAACTTCACTTGTACAAAAACAAGGAAGACAACCACAAAGGAAGAGGATTCTGCATGTACACCAACACTGTGATGCACACCACATTCTTTGAGTCAGCAAGAGAAGCAGCTTGGAGGACTATCAAAGAACTTAGTGCTAGAGTCAAGTGCAGAATGCTCAACCTCCAAAAAGACTTAGAGAAAGAGAAGGAGCATACCCAAGAGTTGGAAGCCACCAACCAAACTTTAAGGGGAGATATTATAGACTTAGTGATGGAATCATGTGAGCAAGATAGGCTGATTGCCTCTAGGAACATTGTGTTAGCCACCAGATCCAGTGAGATAGGATTGTAAACGCACTTCGTTAGTTGGACCACCACCTATCACCTTATTTTCCAAAATGATACCTTAAATAAGTTTGGACCTTGATTGATGTAATGGATTCATGTATGCATGACTTGTGTGATTTTGTGTTCCAAGGATATGTGTGAAATGTTTGGCTTGTTTATCTTAAATTGTGTTGTTCTAACTTTTCTATCTTATAAATAGATGCCTATTACCATCAGCACTGTTGAGGAGTTCCAGGTTACCCGTTTTGGTCCTCGTATCGTTGAGCTTACCACTTTGCTCAATCTCCCTCTTCCCACCATCATGGTGCATCCACTCACCAAGTTCGAGAGGAAGGACCTCTGGGGCTTCAAGGTGAACCAGCCCGGACGCCAGACAGAGCCTACTACGGAGGCCATCGTCTTCAATCTTATGCACGATGACAGGGAGAGAGGCATGGAGGTCGTCATGCAGGACGATAGAGGGCGTCTGCTAGGCCGTCCTCCCGGCGAGTTAGGGGCACCCACTTCCACGTCTTGGAAGGCGTGATGATGATGGAGAGTCCATCGACTTTGAGGGCGACTCGAGGGGCGCAGAGCCGATACGTCTCTATCTCCGGGACTTAGAGTCTCTTATTAGGCACGTGGACACGGACATGACCAATGTCATGCTCAACAATAGCGAGCTCAGTGCAGCTTGGCGAGAAGGACAAGCTTTTCGCCTGAGGCGAGATAGTCAAGGAAATGGAGGAAAAGTTCGAGACCCAGGACCGTAAGTTCAAGAGTCAGGAGAAACGCGTCCAGGATAGGAACAAGAAGATCCGGGACATGACTGAAGAACTAAAGTCCAAGGATTTCGAGCTAGAGCAGCAGCACATGGTGATTGAGAGGCTTCGTTCCCAGAAGAGGGCTCTCAAGACCAAGATCGAGTCCTTGACCACTACTATTGAGGAGAACAAGGCCGCGATGGAGAACGCAGGTCTTACCTTTGTCGAGGAGGAGATTGATGCTAATGAGTAGACTTGACTACTCTCTTATCTTTTATTATCGTACTTGTTATTTGTGAACTTGTTATTCGACCATCCGACATGTGGATGGCTTGCCACTTGTGTGTTTTACTTTGAGACTTTGTTATCTTGTTGTTGAACTCTTATCTTTGTGTTGCATGTTATGTGTTTGCTTATGTGATGTAATGTGCATAAACATGTATGGGTATCTCATTCTTATCTCTATTTGAACAAACCACAGATGCCTCCCCGTCGCGCAAACCCCAACCCCAACAACATCACCCCGGAAATGCAGCAAATGATGAATGCGCAAACACAGCTTATGCAGATGATGACAACATTCATCCAAAACCAGAATAACAAAAACAACAACAACAACAACCCCAATAACAACAAAAATAACAACAATAACAACAACAACAACAACCCTCCGGGCTTTGATATGCTCACCAGATTTCTGCGTTTGAGGCCAGCTAAGTTCTCGGGGACGACTGATCCCATGGTGGCCAATGATTGGCTACGTTTTGTGAACAAGGACTTAGTGACCGTGGGCTGCACGGATGCTGAAAAAGTCAGGTTCGCAGCACATCTGTTGGAAGGGCAAGCCGCCACATGGTGGGACAACTTCCAAATCACCACTCCTTTAGATGAGGTGACTTGGGCTATCTTTGAAGATGGCTTTCGCACAGCTCATATCTCATCAGGAATGATGAGCCTGAAAAAGAAGGAGTTTCACAACTGAGCGGCGCCAACTGCGTGGTGAATACATAGAAGAGTTCAACAATCTGGCGCGCTATGCACCGGATGAGGTTGACACAGATGCCAAAAGAAAGGAGATATTTCTGGAAGGCTTGAATGATGAGCTGAATCTGCAGCTGGCTGTGGCATATGTTCCCACTTATCAGTCGCTTTGTGACAAGGCTGCCATATTGGAGAACAAAATGAAGCAAGTCGAGAGTAGGAAGAGGAAACACTCCGACAAGCACAGCTCGGGATCGTCTCACAAACGATCTCACTATGATGACAATGGAAGCTCAGGATCCCATAAGCATGGGAAATTCAGCAAGCACCACAACCACAACCGTCATGACAACAAGCATCACCGCAGTCATGACAATGACAAGTACAAGAACCACAAGAGTGGACATAAGAGCCACCACAGTGGAAATGGTAGTGGAAGTGGAAGTCAGCCTGCTAAAAGAGACATCAGTCAGGTTGAGTGCTTCAAATGCAAGAAGATGGGACACTATGCAAATGAGTGCCCCGAAAAGAAAGTTGAAGGACCTGTCAAGCCCAATCCTTTCCAGAAAGGTCAGGTGAACCACATTAATGTGGAGGAGGTCTATGAGGAACTGACATTCTTTGGTAAGTTCAGACTCAATTCCATTCCAGCATTTGTACTCTTTGATACTGGTGCATCTCATTCATTCATATCAAGAGCATTTGTTGAAAGAAATGAACTACCGGTAGAAACTAATGGGTGTCCTATAAAAGTAAGTTCTCCTGGTGGAGAAATGATAGTGAATTCAGGATGCCATGACCTAGTCATAGAATTCGGGAAGTATAAGTTTCCCGTTAACTTGATAATATTAAACTCCCAAGGCTTGGATGTCATTATGGGAATGGACTGGATGACTAAGTACAAAGGAGTGATAGATTGTGCCAGCCATACTGTCTCACTCACAACTTCGGATAACAAAAGGATCAGATTCAAGACCAGCTTTGGAGCAAAGAAGAGTATGCTAAATTCTCTTAAGGGGGTTAGCATGGACAGTGTGCCAATTGTATGTGAGTATCTGGATGTCTTTCCGGAAGAATTGCTAGGAATGCCACCGGATAGAGATGTGGAATTTCTGATAGATTTGGTACCAGGTTCTGGACCAATAGCAAAGAGACCATACAAAATGTCAGTTGATGAACTGAAAGAGCTCAAGAAGCAACTAGGAGAACAGTTGCAGAAAGGATTTATCCAACCAAGTTCTTCATCTTGGGGAGCCCCAGTTTTATTCGTGGAGAAGAAAGATAGAAGCCAAAGGTTATGCATAGATTACCGTTCACTCAACGAGGTAACTATCAAGAACAAATATCCTTTGCCTAGAATCAATGACTTGTTTGATCAGCTAGAAGGAGCATGTGTGTTCTCGAAGATTGATCTTCGGTCAGGCTATTTTCAACTCAAGATAAGAGAGCAAGACATACCCAAAACAGTATTCACCACAAGGTATGGATTGTATGAGTATACCGTAATGCCTTTTGGCTTAACCAATGCTCCAGCATACTTCATGAATATGATGAACAAGGTGTTCATGGAATTTCTTGACAAGTTCGTTGTCGTTTTCATCGATGACATCTTAGTCTACTCCAAGAGCAAAGAAGAGCATGAGGGACACTTGCGTTTGATACTTGAGAAATTGTGAGAGCACAAGCTTTATGCCAAATTTAGCAAGTGTGAGTTCTGGTTAGAAGAAGTTGGTTTTCTTGGTCATGTTATGACAAAGGATGGTGTAGCAGTTGATCCTGCTAAGGTTTCAGCTGTGACAGAATGGGAATCTCCCAAGAATGTAAAAGAAGTTCGCAGTTTCCTTGGCTTAGCAGGTTACTACAGAAGGTTCATTGAGAATTTCTCTAAAGTAGCTAAGCCCATGACTGAATTATTAAAGAAAGACAAGAAGTTTGCTTGGTCTGAAGGTTGTGAAGTCAGCTTTCAAGAATTGAAGAAGAGACTTGTGACAACACCAGTTCTATGTACGCGGTTGGAAAAGGATTTCCAAGTATATTGTGATGCGTCTCATCAAGGTTTGGGTGCCGTACTTATGCAAGACGGTAAAGTTGTGGCCTATGCCTCGAGACAACTCAAAACTCATGAAGTAAACTATCCTACTCATGATTTAGAGTTAGCCTTTGTCGTCCATGCACTCAAAACATGGAGGCATTACCTTTTGGGAAAATGTTGTGAAGAGTTTGAAGTATATCTTCACCCAGAAGGAAATCAATATGAGACAAATAAGATGGTTAGAGCTTATCAAGGACTATGACTTAAGTTTGCAATACCACCCCGGTAAAGCAAATGTTGTAGCAGATGCTCTAAGTCGTAAGGTATTTGTAAATGGCCTTACCAAAGGACAATTGCCAGATGATTTGTGTAAGCAATTCAAAGAACTCAGATTGGAGATTGTGCCTGAAGGACATATGTCTTTAGATGTCCAACCCACTTTGTTGGACAAGATTCGAGAAGCTCAAAAGACTGATGCAGAAATTGAAGAGATTAGGGTAAGGATTAGCCAAGGGAAAGCTAAAAGTTTCCATGTAGACGAACAAGGTACTTTATGGCACGGGAAACGTATTTGTGTTCCGCAAGATCCGGAGATGCGGAAACTGATTCTGCAAGAAGCCCACAACTCTCCATATTCTATTCACCCGGGTAACACCAAAATGTACATGGACATGAAAGAAAGATTTTGGTGGAACAACCTCAAGAGAGACATCGCCGAGCATATTGCTTTGTGTGATGTGTGTAGTAGAGTAAAAGCGGAGCATCAGAAACCAGCGGGTTTACTTCAACCACTACCTATTCCTGATTGGAAATGGGACAAAATTGGTATGGATTTCATCACCGGATTGCCAAGGACCAGATCAGGATATGATTCCATATGGGTAGTAGTGGATCGCTTAACTAAAGTGGCTCATTTTATACCCGTGAAGACAACTTATACAAGTGCCAAGTTAGCCAAAATCTACATGAGTAGAATTGTATGCCTTCACGGTGTGCCTAAGAGTATTGTGTCCGATAGGGGAACCCAATTCACTTCCCATTTCTAGAGACAGCTACATGAATCATTGGGAACAAGGTTGGAATTCAGTACTGCTTTTCATCCTCAAACCGATGGACAAACAGAAAGGACTAATCAAATTCTGGAAGACATGTTGAGGGCATGTGCCCTAGATTATGGAGCAAGTTGGGATGAAAGTCTGCCTTACGCAGAATTTTCTTATAACAACAGCTATCAAGCCAGCATTGAGATGGCACCGTTTGAGTTTCTCTACGGAAGAAAGTGTACCACCCCATTGTTATGGAATGGTGTGGGAGAAAGAAGTTTATTTGGGCCTGATCTTATCAAAGAAGCCGAAGAGAAAGTCAAATTGGTTAAGGACAGGTTGAAGATAGCACAGTCCCGACAGAAAAGCTACGCAGATCCTAAGCGTAGAGAAGTCACCTACGAAGTTGGTGATAGAGCCTATCTTAGGGTATCACCACTCCATGGAGTCAAAGGAAAGTTGGCACCAAGATATGTTGGGCCATTCAAGATTCTGAGTCGCAAAGGAGAAGTTGCTTATGAAATTGAACTGCCAGCATCTCTATCAGCAGTCCATAATGTATTTCATGTGAGTCAGCTTAAGAAATGTCACCCAGAAATGGAAGAATCTTCTTTGAAAGATACCATACCTTTGGAAGAAGTTCAACTAGAAAGTGATCTCACTTATGAAGAAAAGCCTATCAAGATCCTTGAGACTGCAGAAAGAGTCACGAGAACAAAGACTATCGAGTTTTGCAAAGTGCAATGGAACCATCATACCGAAGAGGAAGCAACATGGGAAAGAGAAGATGATCTTCGGAAAGACCACCCTCACCTATTTGCTAGCCAATCCGAATCTCGAGGGCGAGATTCACCTTAAGGGGGTTAGATTTGTAACATCCCTAAAATCATGATTTCAAAGTTTGCATATCATTCATGCATGCATATAGATTTGAGATCAATTTCAAACTCATTTCAGAAAAACAGAAGCACATAGTGCTACGATTTTATGTGAACAGATTTAAATCAAATGGCTATCCCCATTTGAAAGTTTGAATGTTTATGAACCAAGTTTGTTGCCCTCTATGTGGATAGGTTTGAGTGTAGAATTTGAACCAAGTTTTACAATTTGGAAATGGTTTCAAAAACCATTTTTCAAATTTTGCAAACCAAGTGCCAAGTCTCTGTTATTTTGATCTCCAAGCTTGACCAAGCCTTTTCAAAGCAACCACATGATTTTATGCCTATATTTGAGACTACTGCTCACTGCAAAAATCCCAAGAAGTTTTGAATTCAAATGAAACTTGAAATCATTTGAAAATCAATTTAGAAAATTGAATCAGAAAAAGAAAAGGAGAAAGAATTAGAAACAGGCCGGCGCCAGGATTCCAGCCCAGCTTCTAAACAGGCCCAACTAGCCCACCCGGGCCGTTTCTTTTCCCCCCGCACGCGTGAGCACACCCACTCAGCCGGCCCGGCCGGACCCCACCTCCCTCGCTTATTTTCACGACAAGCGGGCCCTGGCCCACGTCAGCCGTCTTCCCAGCTTCACAAGACGAACTCCTCCGCTGCCCGTTGCTGCACTGATTTCGCGAGGTTAATTGGCATTGATGCAGCAAGCGTTTCTTGTCGAGCCTCTGGCTATAAAATCCCCACATCCTCGCGACCATTTCCCCTCAAACAATTTCGCCTCCACGCCACCAGGCTGCCCTAACCTTTCGACGCAGCCTTGCTTGTTCCGATCAAGCGCCGACAATTCAGTGAGCCCCGTGTTCCCCTCTGTCTCTAGTTCATGCTATCAAGATCAGCGAGTCTTTGCGCACCTACTGACACTCCCCATTCGCCCTTGCATGATCTGTAGCTCCAGCAACGTCGATGACTGGCCGCCACCATCCTCTTCACGAACTCCGGCGACCTCCCTCCGTAAGTAGCCACCGCCCCTTGCCCTCTGACTGATACGCCTAGAATCTCTATCATTGTGCGCATCTAACAGTACCCCTATTTTGGCTTAGCGCAACGAGGAACCTCGCCAACGTCGACGACTGACCGTGCCCGACGTCTGTCTCTACTCCGACGAGGAATCCCCGCCGTGTCCGCGCGCCCCTCGATGAACCATCGCCACCTTGAGCATCGGCAGCATCCTGCGATTCTGGTAAGCGCCTCCTTTCTTCCCCAGACAACCTAGAATGCCGGCACGCCCGCGGCCAAACGCGTGCTGCTTGCATGCTACTTCGCTCTTCGCCGCACCACGCTTGACCGACGACGCCTTGCCCAATTACCCGCGCCGCCGCCGCGCGCCTTCTGGTTAGGAGATTCTTAGCCGTCAGATCTGGATCCTACGCGTAGAAATAGTTCACTTAACGAAGGGGTATGGATAGATCTGAGCCGTGCAGCGATAGTTAGATCCAACGGCGCGAAAGGGTGATCCGGTGCGAACCGGTACGCACCAGTAAAATCGTGACGCGTGTCCAGGGTTTGATTCAAAATTAGAATTCAAATCAGATTTAGATCCAATTTTCAAATGGCTATAACTTGAGATTCCCACGTTAGATTTTTGCAAATTTTATACCGTTGGAATTAGTGAGTCAAGCCCTTTCTGAATCTGCAATGTGTTTAACAAAAAGTTTCTGTTAAAATGCCTTTTTAAACAGAAACTTATTTAGGACCATTTGGAGTATAGAAATTGTTTAGTATTTGGTTTTAGTGCTAAATAAGTTTGGTTAGCAAACTTTTTGACTTGGTTATGTTTCTGTATCATGCACTTGCTTGGTGGAGTTTTCAAAAATCATCACTAGCATTTTCTTGCATGCATGCATTCATATTTTTGTTTGTATATGAATCGTATGTAATTTTGTGCTACAAATGTTTATGTAGATTTTGCTAGTGACTGTGATTGTGAAGAGTGCTACTCTCCCCATTACCAAGGCAAGTGGTACTTCATGATATTTTCATCCCTTTATTTTGAATAAGCATTAGAATTATTTTTGCTAAGTCTTGCATGTTATTGTTTTTGCCAAATGCTATGTTGGGAAATCCTAAGTAGTTGTAGAATTGTAGAATTGCTAGGGATTTTCCTAAGTTAAGTTACTATGCCATGCTTAGCCTAGCTAGTAGAAAACAAGGGTTGGTAAAGTATGTACATGCTATGTTGAAAATAATTCTAAGTCTTTTGGACTTATGCTTTTCTTAATAAAACAACTAAGTCAATGAACTTCCTGGGTGGAATGGGACTTGAATGGTGGTTTTTGGTTGAGTGGTTACACAAGGCCATGGATATGGCTTGTGTATCTCACTTGTGGTATGCCACCCAGGCACAAAGGGATTTGGAGGCCAAGTGTTGAGAAGCTTATAGTGCAACCACTTGGCAATATGGGCTCTGCCTTGATCATATAGGTTGCTAGAACTTAGTCATATGGACAGTTGGTGGTAGTGGGATGATAGGTTGGAACGCGTCCATTTGGCTAAGGGAAGGCTTCTGAAAGGTCCTGTCTTGGGAAACCAAGTCTGGTGGGGAAAGTGCACAACCTCTGCAGATGGAAAATCTAAGTACTTAGCCAAGTCCATGGCAATGGACAACTTGAGCATCAAGACATGGAAGCTACAAGAATCTCATCACTCCAACTTCTAAGTAAAAATTTGTGGGTGAACAAGGGTAAAGGACCCCAATGTCTATTGGTGGTTTCTTGGGAAAGTTTTTGACAAAGAAAAACTTAGTGATTTCAACTAATAGGAAAAACCTATTTTGAGCAAAGCAAGCCAAGCTACACTTAGCCAAAATGCATATAGTAATATAGTCCACCTAAAAATTTACTAAGGTATCACTTGCCAATACTATTCCAAAGTATTAACCCACTTTGGCTGTAACTTGTGATGTTGCAGGTTACTCCGATGATGATTAGGAGTCATGAGTCTACACTCAACATGCTTGCCTGTGGCACATGAAGATGAAGACTTATGTTTATTTACTTATTGCAAAAACTCTTGTATTAGGCCTTTGGCCCTGAGTTGTAAAAGACTATGTTTTATCTCTGGAATGAATGTAATAAATGACCTTTGTATCTGTGTACTTCATCTTAAACTGTGGATGCTAGCAATGATCCAGGGACTAGCATTGCAATCACAGGGATCCTTTTCCTTTACAAAGGAGGGATCTTACAAAGATAGAAAGAATATAGAAACAACATCACAGAAATACACAAGACAAGGTAGCACAAGCATATCATTTGCAAACAAGCACACAAGTCATGGCATACATAAATCCATTAGAAGCATCCAAGGTTCAACATAATTAGACAAAATTTTGGAAATAAAATGATAAGTGTGGTGGTACAACTAACGAAGTATGTTAGAACTCTCACTCACTAGACAAAATGGCTATCAAAGCATCCTTAGTAGCCATCTGCCTATCTTGTTCACAAGATTCCCAAATCAAGTCTATGATGTCTTCCCTTAGTTATTGGTTGGTAGTTTCCAACTCTTGGGTATGCTTCTTTTCTTCTCTAAGGTCATTTTGGGTGTTGAGCATTCTGCACTTGAGTCTATCACCAAGCTCTTTGATGGCCTTCCAAGCTGCATCTCTTGCAGAGTCAAAGAATGTGGTGTGCATCACTGAGTTGGTGACCATGCAGAATCCTGATTCTTTGTGGTTGTCTTCCTTGTTTTTGTACAAGTGAAGTTGCACCCACCAATATTCTTCTCCTTCATCCATCACAGGGAAACCTTTGTACACAGCTGCACCATGTATCCCCATGGTAACCATAAGGTTCTTGAGGGCTTTTGGAAATTCAGTCTCACACTCTAGGGTCATAGTCATGAGTGGTCCCTTCCTTACAGCTTAGTTTATGGAGTTCATCTACAAATAGAGATGAGAAAGAAGAATTAGAAAAGTTTACGAGAAGGAAAAAGACAAGTGTGAAAATTATTGAAATTTTTTCCTTAGTGGTTTCTAATCCAATCCTAGGGTCATATTGATCGGGTACTTATGGTTTAGGCATCGGGGCTTCTTATAGGCAAAGAGGAGAGGTAGGAGGGCGGCCAGGGCGGCTGCACCCCCCTAAGCGTGGGGTGGGCCCACCCGCGCGGCCAGGGGGTGTGTCCCCCTGGTGGGTCCACTCCGTATCGTATTCAGGCTTCGTGTTCCCCATGGTGAAATATTGACTTTGGATTTTGTCCCGTCCAATTCCGTGAATATTGATTTTCTGCCTTTCTGGAACCAAAAACAGAAGAAAACAAGCAACTGGCACTGTGGCATCTTGTTAATAGGTTAATACCAGAAAACATATAGAAACACCTCAAAGTGTGGACAAAGCAAAGCAAAGTAGATACTAAACAAGCATGGAACATCAAAAATTATAGATACGTTTCCAACGTATCAAGCATCCCCAAGCTTAACTCCTGCTCGTCCTCGAGTAGGTAAGTGATAAAAGAATAATTTTTGAGGTGACATGCACCATCAAGATCAAGATTAAACCACTTGCAAGCATTGAAAGCTGGGATCAAAGAACTCTAAACATGAGCATGAAAGATGAAGTTCTAACAGTAATACAAAGTAACTATGCATGCAACATGAAAGGATACAAACAAAGATCATGAATAACATGCATTGAAAAATGTTCGTTTGTTTCACATACAGAAAACATGGCATAGTGGCATTCAGCTTGTTCCTCATAGAGTAGCAAGTATATTGTAAGATCCCACCTTTATAAAGTTAAAGATCCCTGTGATTGCAATGCTAGTCCCTGGATCAATGCTATCATCCACAGTTTAAGATGAAGTACACAAATACAAAGGTCATTATTACATATCATTCCAGAGACAAACATAGTCTTTTACAACTCCATGGCCACAGGCCTAATACAAGAGTTCAAATATAGAATAAGATAAATAAGTCTTCATCTTCATGTGCCACAGGCAAGCATGTTGAGTGTAGACTCATAACCCCTAATCATCATCAGAGTAACCTGCGACATCACAAGTTACAGCCACAGTGGGTCAATACTTTTGGAATAGTATTGGCAAGTGATACCTTAGTAAAATATTAACATCTAGATACTACATGAATTTGGCTAAGTGTAGCTTAGGCTTGCTTTGCTCAAAATAGGTTTTACCTATCAGTTGAAAACACTAAGTTTTTCTTTGACAAAACTTTCCCAAGGAATCACCAATAGAAATTGGTGAACCTTGACCCTTGTTCAACCACAAGTTTTAACTTAGAAATTGGGATGAGGAGATTCTTGATAGCTTCCATGTCTTGATGCTCAAGTTGTCCAATACCAGGGACATGGCTAAGTACTTAGATTCTTCCATCTGTAGAGGTTGTGCACTTTCCCCACAAGACTTGATTTTCACCAAGACAGGACCTTTCAGAAGCCTTCCCTTAGACCAAATGGATGCGCTCCAAACCTATCATCCCACTACCACCAATTGTCCAAATGACTAAGTTATTGCAACCTATATGATCCAGGCAGAGCCCATAATTCCATGTGGCTGCACTAGAAGCTTCTTAACATTTGGCATCTCAAATCCCTTTGTTCCTGGGTGGCTTTCCACAAGTGAGATACACAAGGTAAACCATAGAAATGGTCCTTGTGTAACCACTCAACACAAACCATTCTTTCCATTCCATCCAGGTGTTTCATTCACTTAGTTGTTTTATTAAGCAAAAACACAAGTCAATGACTTAGAAATATTTCTCATAGCATGAATATATATAAACCACCCTTGGTTACTACTAGCTAGGCTAAGCAAGGCAATAGTAAGCATCTTAACTTAGAGGAATTTCTAACAATTCTACAACTACTAGGATTTCCCAAGCATAGCATATAGATACTTATCAAAATAATCATGCAAGCCCTATACAAAATATTTCTAGTGCATAGGTGAAAATATAGGGATAAAATCATGAAGCACCACTTGCCTTGGTAGTTTAGGGAGTAGCAACAATCTTCACAACCACAATCACTATTAGCACCAAAATCTACACATAAAATAATGGCACCAAAATCACATAACAAAGTATACAAACAAAAATATATGAATGCATGCAAATGCCATGTGATGGTTTTTCTACACCCAACAAGACAAGTGTATAGTACTAAAACATAAACAAGACCAAGATACTCAAAATGATCTTTATTTGATCTTTAAAACATTTTTCAAATAATTTCCATACTCAAATTAAGCCTACAAATGTCTCTGCAAAAATAACCATTTTTACAGAGGCAAAACATCAAACACATTGCATAAACAGATAGGATTTTCTCTCCTGATTCCAATGATATAAAATTTGCAAAATTTGAACGTGGGAAACAAAAGTTATGAATTTTACAAGTTTGAATCACTAATAGATCAAATTTTTGTTTTAAATCTAAACGCAGGACACGCGGCGTGTATTTATTGGCCCGTACCGGTTCGGCCGGATCGATCAACGTGGACCACTCGATCTAAATGAAAACGCACGGCCAGATCTAGATCTAACGGCTACAGATCAAACAACCAAAGTTTGGCGGCGCCAGCGGCGGCGAGTGGCGTCGGCTCTGTCAGAGAAGTTGCCGGCGATTTAGGTCACGCGGGGAGGATTGGAGATGCTTACTGGGTTCGCATGGTTGCTGTGATGCTCAAGGTGGTCGAGGAAGAGACAGGGGCGCACGGATTCAACGGCAGGACCTCGTCGGAGTTGCTAGCGGCGTCGGGTGTTTGCGGATGGAGTAGTTGCCGACGATGTAGACCGCCCTAGCATGAACCAGTGGTGTCAGAGGACGAACAAGGTTGTGGCGAACATGACAGGGTCAAAGAAGAAGCAAGGGGCGCTCGGACATTACCGGTATTCCTCGCCGGAGTTGAGCGGTGGCTGTGTTGCTTGCAGGGATGGACGGAAAAGGCTGCCTGGGTCAAGCGCGGCCAAACGAGAGGGGTCAGGAGGTGCACAAGGTTGCAAGGAACATGCTCGTTTGAATTAGAAGGGATGGGGTGGTCTGGCTCACCGGAATTTTGTCATCGGAGCTCGTCGGTACAGCGGCGGTGTGAGAGCAAATAGGGGCAGCCTGGTGGCGCTTTTGGCTAGCTATGTTGGGGGAAATGGCCGCGAGGGGGACGCGATTAAGTAGCCAGAGCAGAGGAGAGAATCATGCACGCAATCAACGGCAATTAACCGGATTAAATCACGATAGTGAAGTCGAGGGAGGAAACGGCGAGGCCAGGCGTATGGGTTTGGGGACGACGACGGGCAGGTGGTGGGGGTAGGCCTGTCAGTGAGGGTGTGTGCGCGGGTCGGGTGAGAAACAGAGGGAAAGAGGGACACCCGGGTGGGCTGCTTTGTCTACTGGGCCGAAAAGGTAGCGCCTTGCCTAGTTCTAATTCCTTACCCTTTTTCTTTTTCTAAATCGATTTTCAGGAAACAAATTCAAATGAAATCAAATGCATTTGAATTCCAAATCTTTCTGGACTTTTTATAAAGTGAAACCTGCATAATTTTGAGCATAAAACCATGATGTCTTACTAGACTTGCTTGGTCCTTTTGAAATTTTAAAATAAACAGTACCTTAGCACAAGATTTAATAAAGATAAGAAAATGGTTTTAAAACCATATTTTGTTTTGGAAATTTTGTCCAAGCTTTGGAACTCAACCAAACCACTTATGAATAAACAAATATTGGTTTGAAACAAATATTCTCTCACTAGAGAGAAGCATTGGATCAAAACTTGTCTACATAAAATAATAAGCACTCAAAGTTTATGTTTTCTTTGAATGACTTTGAAAATGATCCCTAAATGATTATGCATGCATGAATGATATGCAATCTTTGAAAACATGATTTTAGGGATGTTACATATATGCATAGGACACCTTCAAATTTCATAAGAGTGACTAGATACAAATAGCACAAGAAAAAGTAATATCAACAATATGCATCAAGCAATAAGTTTTGGGACAATGCAAATAGAACTAAGTATGGCAACTATGCTCTCTTAACTGGTGCCTAAAGGTAGAAGGTGGAGACTCAATAAAATGGTGGAAGAAAGGCCCTTCATGTAGGGAAGCAGGGATTTCAAGTTTCAAAAAGAGATTCCAAAAATTATGGTACTTGTTATCTTTCAGCCCTCATTGCCCCTATCATAAGCATCTTGAAGTGATTAAGGATAAAGTGAACAAACTATGGAGTATATGCTTGACAAAGTATAATTTGGCAATCTCATGTCCCTTGAATATGAGGGCCGCACCACATGCTACTCAACTTTAGTCACCTGTAAGTTCTTGTCATAGTAAGTACATGTGTATCATAGAGAACCGCCAACAGGGTACCCCTTGCACATGGTACATGAGCTATCCCATAACCAAAATGATAAGGCAAGCAGACAATGAGCATCTCAGCAATCTTTTTATTTGCTATTTGCATAGGTTTTTATTGAGGATTCTTCACAGATTGCTCATTATGGTGATGCTGCAAGTTTCCACCGTGATTAGGCATGGCTTAGGCTAGCGGCCCAGGCGTTTATCTAACACAAAATACATAACTCCATGGACTTACAAGCTCCCTTTTTATTTCACACCGGTGACATCCATAGACAAAAGAGCATGGTATCAACTGTTTACAAAGTACAAGTGCAATGTTGAAAATGTTCCCCATGACAGCATGGTTCTGCTAATTCCAACGTATAAGTGCAAGCATATACAACATAGATAACACAATGGTTCAAGTTTATTAGGTTCAAGCAAAATAAAGTGTGCCATCAAGTTTGTGAGAGCTTTAATCACTAAGTTTTCACATAACAAAGAGACTTTTTAACTGGAAGATAGATGAAAACAAGAATATACTTGGAATGGTGTAACACCATGCATAGGAATCTATAGTGGACACTTTGGAATAACTTGGTTTCTTGAGAGTTGGAAGCATGAGTAGAGCTTACTCATACAAGTGGAGGCTAGCAAAAGACTGGGAGCAACCAACTAATAGAGCAATAATGTCCATAATCATGCAGAGCGACAAAACATTACTAATCAAAGCATAGAGTGGTACTACAAGTCAAGTAATAAATTATCATAGAGGCTATGGTGACTTGTTCATAGTCATAACATGGTGTGAGCATGTGCCAAGTCAACCCAAACAAAGCATCAAAGGAGAATACCACAATATTATGCTTTCGCATGCTAAAACAATGCATGATTCCTTCAAGGCACACTAAGCAATCCCAATAGTTTGGAACAAGTCATGCTATAGCAATAATCACTAAGCATAAGTTCAAAACAACACCTAGCATGACATGCTAAAGTCTAAGTCACAGTCAAAGCAAGCTCCTCTTGCACTATTTCAAGCAAGAACTTTCTACTCCTCTCCAACACCAATCAACTTATTTGAAACAACACAGCGATAATGGGGGTCCAAACTACTTTATTCTAGCAAACTAAACAAACTAGGAAAAGCAAACAAAAACTAAGACGCTCCAAGAACAACACAACAGTGCATGGAACAATAAAAACGAAGTGTCTAGAAAGACCTAAGCTTTTTATTGATGAAGAAGGGGATGCCTTGGGCATCCCCAAGCTTTCACGCTTGTACCTCTTGGATATTTCTTGGGGTGACACGAGGGTGGCATCCCCAAGCTTGATATTTTGTCCATTCTTCATCTCATTACATCATTCTCTCTCTACACCTGAAAATTTTCCTTCATACAAAACTTCACACAATCTTCATTAGCAACATTAGTGTATTCAAAAGATAATAGACCCTTGGGTTTAGCTTTAGAACAGCAAAACTTTCACTAAAAACACAAGGTACTGTAGCAATTCCCTCAAAAAGCTCAATTTCCCAAAAAGAACCCAAAAAGGAATCAATAAGAAGCAAATGCAAATAATGGAAGAAATCTGTCAGAACAGACCAGAAGGTAGAAACCAATTTTTTTGAAGACCTTATATTGCTCAAATCAAAAAGTGTTGAACTAATGAAAGTTAGCTAACATACTGGGGGTTTATTCGTAAATTTGCAGCTCAATACGACTTACAGAGACTCCTCAAGAATTTTTATGGTGGAGCAAAAAAATCTGTTTCGGGACAGCAACTCCCCAAATCTTACTTCCCTCTCATTAGAGGTCATTCTTGGCACAAAAGGCAAACAAAAAAAAGTAAGGAGTGGTCATTACTAAAGTAATAACTTCCAAGACTCAAGAAAACTCTTGGGTTATCTCCCAACAAGTACTTTTCTTTAACGCCTTTAAGTTAGGCACAAGAAGAAAGAATCAAATATTTTCAAATGAAGAATTAAGATCAAAACTTGAAATCTCTTCAACTAGGAAAGGTATATCATCCAAATGAGTTTTGGAGGATAACTTCTCATCTCTCTTTGGTTCACTACTTTCATCAAAAGGATTTTCAGGAACAATCCAATCAAAATTCTTTTCTAGGGCTTCATGCATTCCAACAAGTTTAAAGGGTATGGGTATCTTAATTTCCTCTCTAGGTTTAGTTTTATCTAGAGTATCCATAACATCTACACATGAGCCTAGCATATTAAAATGTTCAAAGACCTTTTTGGCTTCCTTAGCAACATCATTGAACTCTTTTAGTAAAGTTTCAAGGATAAAGTCTATCTTTTTAGGATCCTTTTCTTCTTTTAGTTTGAGAAACAAAATTTGCATCATGGGGTGTTAGCAAACCTAGACTCCAACATATGAACTAAAGAATCTACAACAATTTCATCATTAGGAGCAAGTTCTGCTATAGATCTATCCTCAATATCCTCATG
This sequence comes from Avena insularis, assembly GCA_023614405.1. Lineage (NCBI taxonomy): Eukaryota > Viridiplantae > Streptophyta > Magnoliopsida > Poales > Poaceae > Avena > Avena insularis. The sequence goes on from CM042695.1 coordinate 117,650,527, forward strand.
TTTGCTAACATGATTAAAGAATTCTTCAATATTTTCTTTCCCAATTATGGAGCAACTACGTATTGAAAGGTATTTTAGGGTGAACTTGGGGATCAACATGGTGAGCTAGAGCAAGGTGACAGCTAAAGCATGAACTAATTTTTTGTGTTTTTGATAAGAGAAAGCAAACCAAACTAAACTATTTTTTTGGAGTTTTTGATAAAAAGAGGAAAACAAAACCAAAGCAAAAAAGCTAAGCAAACCAAAAACAAAGTAAAGAGAAAGGTTGAGAAGGACTCCCCTTATGAAGACGTCCTTAGCCTCCCCGGCAACGGCGCCAGAAAAAGGCTTGATGAGTGCAGCGGCACTTCGTTGGGAGACCCCAAGAGGAAGGTATGATGAGCACAACAGCAAGTTTTCCATCAGTTAGAAACCAGGGTTATCGAACCAGTAGGAGTAAGGAAACGACTCAAAGGTGTTGCTAGCAACTTGGATACCTGCACAACACAAACTCAAGACTTTGCCCCAATGAACAGTGAGGTTGTCAATCTCACCGGTTTGCTGTAACAAAGGATTAACTGTATGGTGTGGAAGGTAATAGTGGTTTGCAACAAGTAAACGGTAAACAGTGGAAGATGTATCAATGGTAAAGATTGGACCAGGGTCCATAGTTCACTAGAGGTGTTCTCCTTAGATAAACAAACATGGCATGCTAGGTAAACAAATTACAGTAGGACAATTGACAGGACTGAGCAAGGCATAACAATGCAATACTAGACATCATGATCCTATGAGATTCGATTGGGCAATACAGCAAGATACATAGACCGCCATCCAACTGCATCTATGACTAGAAGTCCACCTTTGGGTTATCATCCGAACCCCCTCCAGTATTTAGTTGCAAGCAACAGACAACTTCTTTAAGCAAAGTGTGTAAGGTAAACAATCCACTTGTTCCATGAACAAGAGACCGTTGTTTTCTCCCTAGTGGCAACAGTACATCTACAATCTTAGAGATTTTAGTCACTTCCCTTATATTAAATAGAGGCATGAACCCACTATCTATCATAAATACACCCTCTTTGAGTCACTAGCAACTACTTGGCCAAGAGATCTACTAACAACGGAGAGCATGCAAGATCACAAACAACACAGACATGGTAGAATAAATAAGACAAAACCATTAATCAATCTAACATAGTAATCTCAATATCCATCGGATCCCCGCAAACACAACATGCATGATTACAAATAGATGAGATCTTGATCATGAACGGAGCTCACAAGATCTAGACATGAAAGCACAAAGGAGATACAGCCATGTAGCTACTACATGGACCAATAGTCCAAGGTGGAACTACTCACGCTTCATACAGGAGGCTGACATGATGAAGAAGAAGGCCTCCGAGATGATCTCGCCTACGGCAGGGTGCCGGGAAGAGCTTCAGATCCCCCCAATCTAGGGACGATGGTGGCAGCGGCTACAGACGGTTTCGCGGAATATTGATCGGGTACTTAGGGTTTAGGCATCGGGGACTTCTTATAGGTGAAGAGGCGAGACAGGAAGGCGGCCAGGGCAACTGCACCCCCTAGGCGCGGGGTAGGCCCACCCGTGCGGCCAGGGGGTGTGGCCCCCTGGTGGGTCTTCTCTATCTCGTATTCAGGCTTCGTGTTCCCCACAGTAAAATATTGACTTTGGCTTTTGTCCCATCCAATTCCGAGAGTATTGATTTTCTGCCTTTCTGGAACCAAAAAAAGAAGGAAACAGTCAACTGGCACTGTGGCATCTTTTTAATAGGTTAGTACCAGAAAACATATAAAAACACCTCAAAGTGTGGACAAAGCAAAGCAAAGTAGATACTAAACAAGCATGGAACATCAAAAATTATAGATACGTTTCCGACGTATCAAAGACCGAGTAAATGCTTTACTCGATAGTAACCTTGGGGACTAGGTAATATGTACATATAAAAACACTCATAACATAAAAGAGTGAAATAGCTGCATACCTCAGTCACCCGATGGACTTGCATCATAATCTCGATGGCTTGATGAGTCATCTCAGACACATTCTTGGGGCCTAGCTGCACTTGCTATTGACCAGAGCCCGAAGGAAGGCCATTGTTCACCTCATGATCGCTTGTAGCATTCCACTCTAGTGCAAAGGGGTCAGTAGAGCCAAGCCTATGCCCACTTAGCGTCCGAGTAAGAACTTGGCCCTTCTTCCAGGCCGCTCCTACAATGGCACAAGTGGCAGCGGGGCTAGCATGCAAAGTGCTTGCTCCAGGAGCATCGTCGGATCCAGGAATAGCCGCAGATTACCCAACAAATCCGCCGAAGCAGGTGTCTTTCTTGATGTGGTTGGCTTCTTCTGTTGAGTTATGCCTGAGCCAAAACTCAGGATCTGCTGCTTGGAACCCGTCGTTTTAACGGGCAGTGTCCGAGTCTGGCCAACCAGAGGAGGCCGGGTCTGGCTCTTTTGTGTTGGCCATGGAGGAGTAGGTCTCCTGCGTTGTTGCTACGGCGGAGGAGCCAAGTGAGTAGGCTAAGTAATTGGTTGGGAAGAAGAGGTAGACGTTTCCTTCTCAAGGGGAGCTGTAGTAGAGGCATTCTGGGCGGAATCGGCACTGATGTTTCTGGCGCCGGGTCCCAAGTTCAAACTGTCAGAGGAAACTGGTGATGCAGGTCGAGTCTCCCATGTAGGTTGGGCTACTGGGTTAGCTTCAGGATGAGGCTCGGAAGCCTCAATCATAGAAGCAGAGAACCGAACAGGGCTCTGTGGCTCGGGAGCGGCACGAGCATGGGGACTGTCTTGGAAATAGATGATGCCATGCAGGTGGCAGACTAGTTCACGGACATGGTAGGGCTGAAAACAAAAGCTAAAATCTCGTAAAGGAAGCACTTCGAGTAAGATAAGGAGTAACGAACTACGAAGTTTACCCGGAAACAACAGGGCCGCGAGGTGCACGTCGACCAACTTTGCGAGTCTTGCGGGGCTGCGAAGTCCCAACTTCAGGGGTCGCGGCAGCAATGAATCGACGTTTCTTTGAAGGATGAGCACCACTGGTGGAGGTGCCACGTCGTTTGGTTGACTTGGCAGCGGGGATCTTGCCGCAACCACCCGTGCCAAGAGGAGCAACCTCGTGTACCTGGCCAGCTACATCAACAAATGCAAAGTTCAATGGGATAAGCCAGGAGCATAAGGAAAGGATCAAGTACCTCTAGAACTTTCTAGTCATCATCGTCATCATCCGTCCAATCTCTTAAAGCAGTTCGGGTAGGATTCTTACCCGGGGAAGGGGCGGCAGCGGTAAATGGAATGGGAATAAAGCATTCCAAGTCAAAATCCTCCTCATCCACATCAGGGCGATCCTAATAGTAGCCAATAGGAGGAACGGTGCTATCATTTCATTGGGATACAAGGTTCTGCAAAAAGCATATATAACAAGATTAATATACTGCGCCGAATAACAGATGTGCAATGAAAGCCGAGTAAGAAGCATGTCGGCAAGGACAAAATTACCCGGAAACTTACCCAGGGGATAGGTTTCTCGCGACTAAAAGGGGGAAAGCTCCAGGCCCAGTTGTCCCCCATCGTAAGCTTGAAGATAGAGCTGACTCAGCGAGCAACATCATCGTTCGGAAGATCAAAAGTGGAGTGGTGAGTCAGATCATGCAAACCACTCATGAAGCAGATCTTGTGACACCTGGCTTGGAGGGGGTTGACTCGACGGCTAATGAATGTGCACATTAGATCCTCTCCCGTCAAATTAAACCCCTCTGCCGGGTCCATCATTCTCTCAATGGCGGCATGGGCCTCGTTCACTGCTGGGTACTTTTCCCGCAGGTCAAACTTCCAGTAGTCCTTGTTGGGCACCTCATCCTTGAAGGGAAGAAGGCGAATGTAGTCGTTGTGCCCGGTGTTCTTGACATAGAAGAAAGTTCTATGCCATTTCTTGCATGAGTCCAGACCGATGACCTAGGGAAAAATGGAGCCCCTCCTGGGTGTGATGCTGGCAGCACCGCACTGGGTGGGTCTTTTCTCCGAAGAGGGAACACCAGGATTGGGAACAACTTGAATGCGAAAATAAAAATACTTGGCCTAGAGAAGAACAGTGGGCCAGATACCAAGATAGCCCTCGCAGGCAGAGATGAAACAAGATAAGGATCCAATAGCATTGGCAGGGATATGATGGGTTTGTAGATGGAAAGTAGACATAAATGACATAAAGAAATCGCTAACGGGAAGAGCAAAGCTGCGCTCAAAGTGGTACAGGAAGACCATGCGTTCATCTGGCTCTGTCTTAGGAGAAATATCACCAAGAGGGAGGCGGCAACCAATGCCCAGAGGAATGCGCCTGGTGGAGTAAAGCCACTCGATCTCCTCGAGGGTAACCTCAGTGCCCTCCCAGGCACCACGCTCACCGACAGTCTCGTGCTCCTCCACCTCTTCGCTGCCGTCGTGGGCATCCATGTGTTCCAGAGCCTCTGGCGCTTCCTCCGTCGGAAGCGGCCTGGACTTCCAATGACCCGTCGAGGGATCGAAGAAGAAGGAAGGAAGAGGAAAACACCAAGCCAGTGGTGCGAGCAAGAATAATAACAATTGGGCAGTTGGAGATTGGAACGGGCGCAAGGAATAAGAAGGGCGGGGGAAACTGAAGCGACAGGGCGGTTAATTCCCCCCACGCCTCTACTTAAGGGGGAGTAAAAACCCCAAGTGTAGGATCTATATGTGTCGTGTGGCCCAGGTGTGGCCGTGTACGCGGCCGATAGACGCATCAGTAAGCGCCACGTGTGCACAATACACAACTTGGGCCACATCGCATCACACAGCAAAGGACCCGAGGCGTTGCGCGATGGGACTACCATAGTGACGGGTGTTATTGCGCCGCCGTCACTGTGCTGTCAGGATTTGAGACAAATTTGAGGCAAACCACTATGATTACAATATGTCAGTGACTAAGGCTAATATAAAAAAGGCAAATATGACTCGGCAAAGGTCAAAAAAGACCTCGCTAAGCCAAAGACGAGACTCGGCGGTACCTTGCTGGACTCAGCAAAGATCAAGATCAGGCCAAATAGGCCATTCCGCATATGAAATGCAAAAGGAAAAAAAAGAAGTTCTAGGGTCATTAAAGGAATCTGGGGACGCCTAACAGCAAAACCTGTAAGGCCTCACCAGCTTCGGGGACTAATGTCGGGGGGGGGGGTAACCCCTGGTAGGGTCATAAGGGGTAAAACATTACCCATCTTGGCTTAGTCCGAGTCAAGAAAATAGCAGCCGGATCATAGCGGCTGGGATATGAAGCCTATGTAAGGCAGACATAGGAAGTGTGTCGGCCCGCATAGAACAAGGAAGTTTAACTTGCAGGAAACGGCAAGCCGGATCTCACGAGGGCAAACCGAGTAAGGAAGGACGCGTGGCCCCTTTCCGAGTAATATCCATGAGGGACCATGTTAAATCATGGTCAAAAGAGAAGGGCGCCGCCGGGTGACAACAAAGGAGTTGGGTGAAGCTAAAGCACTGTATGACGCCGTAGAGCTGGCATCTACGTACGGGAGGACCATTGGCTATACAGCTTTGCTGACTGGGTCAAGGGCCAAGGGCTGGCCTCAAGACCCGGCCCGCATAGTAAAGATAAAGATCCAAACAGTAAACCCTAGGTCCCAAACTATAACCTAGTTATTCCCATTTCATATATAAGTAGGGGAATAGCTAGGGTTTAGAGAGGGACTACTAGTGCCACAGGGCTATGCAAAAACAGCTCAAGGAGCACTTGTAAATTCCAAGGAGAAATAAAATCACAAGTCTTGATAGTTCATAGTGTTCATCGTGTTCTTCGTGTGCGGCTCAACCGTGCACACCCTCCCCGGTTACCACAAGCGTCCATCAAGACCCCAACTTAAGCCTACCCATGGCATCTGCTATGACACCACCACGACACTAGGGTCTTTGACGATCAAAGGGAGGAAAGCTCCAAACCCATTCGACTGCCATAGTCAGCTTAATGATCGAGTTAACTCGATGGGCAACGGTTTCATTGGGAAGATCGAAAGATGGTGGCCTTAGTGGGTTATTTCCAGCTGAGCGGCGTGGTCTTGGAGCCTCATTATGCTAACTTCGAGGTTGATTTCGTGGGGCTCCGTCCCTACTTGACTTAGGGCGATCCGGGTCATTTCTTCGTTTGGCATTGCCAGCCGAACGGCTAGGGGGTGGCATCCTTAGCAGATCTTGTTCTCGCCTACGATGCACCTTTGGGTCTTCCCTATGGCGATTATTCTGCCGACAATGGGTTTAGTGAGGTACCAATGCCCTGATGGCATCTTGAGACACAACCGGAATAACTTCCCACCAATCCCACGCGGCCCTACGAGGATGACCATTTGATTATGTCCTTGAGTTTTCTTCCTCCCGAGGGTGATGACGTCGGTCCATATCCCTGCGGGGTCTTTCATCAGCAGTTTGGCATTGAATGATGCGACTATCTTCTGCTATTTCAATCCTTTGTTGAGTACTGCTATGCACTGCCGGACCTTCTCTAGAGACGGATTATTGGCGAGGATGGCTCAAGCGGCTGCAACGTTCTCCACTAGCATGTTGTAGACTTGAATATTCTCTCTGGTTTTATCGTCAAATAGATCTCTGTGGATATCTGGGTTCCTATTAGAAAGAACTAGACCTCCCCTTGTCTTGTGTGGCAGTCTCTTGAACTATGACTGGTACTGGGCAGGATTGTTGTCTATCTGTTGTCTAAGCTCGATGATGTGCGCAACTTCCTAGAGAAAAAACAAGCGATGCTTTTCTAGGTCCTCAGCCCTTTTCTCTAGCTCCCCTGGAGTAAGATCCGAAGCAGATGGGATTGGTATCGTGAGTGCATCTCCGTAGATTTCACGTGCACCCTTAGTGACAACGTGTCCATCGACATGAGGGTTGATTGGTGTTGGATTAACCAGATCTCCGTCCTGGTTCTCCACCTCGATCTCTTCGTCAACTTCTTCCTCGTTGGCTTCCTCTACCGACTCTATCGGTGTCAGGTTCTTGTTCTTCTTCTTCTTCTTTGACCGCCCAGTAGCCTTAACATGTGTACCTATGGCAAATACGACTTTCGGTCCTGTACCCGGAGATAAGCTTTCGTTGGTACTTTCCGTCGTGGTTGGCTTCTGGACCTTAGACGAATCTCAGGTGTCCATGTAATCTTGCAAGGTGTAGTCTTTGTCCATGCTATCATATTGTAACATCCCAAAAATACTAAACTTGGATCATCAAACTCTAATCATCAAAATTAGGGTTAACAAAAACTTTTCTAAATAAAATTATGGAAGCATGCATGTGAGTATGCATTTCATTTTAAATTCTTTTGAACCACCTTGTTTGTGTGTTCCATTGCTTGTAAATGGATGTTTAGGTGAAATAAACATCATCTAAACATTTCCCACACTTTTCCCAAAGACAAGTAAATCAAAACAAATAAAACAAGGGAATGGTCATTTTGACCAATTTAACTCCCATGCCTACTTTGGTTGTCTCAAACTTTCAGAACCTAACGACTTTCTGGATCTTTGCACCCCTTGATTGTACTCATAAAAAAGTATCAAGGCCCACTTTGTGATCATCCAGAAACTTTCAAATGCATAGTTTAAATGAAAATTCAAAATTGAATCTTTATCATATGGGAAGATCCCACTTTTTCAAAAACCACTCAAACAAGCTCAACTTTCAAAACCCAAGCATCTGTAGACTCACCAGCACCAACCTAGCACACCCACCAAAAATCTTTTCAAAATTCAGAACTTGAGTTCTTGCGGCCATTTCATCAAACAGGTTGCAGACACAAATCAAACAAAATCTAAACACTATTGTGAGCAGTGATTGAAGTCTAACTTGTTCCCTCTCTGGTTGCAACTAGGTTTTAGTAGATCATCTAGCTCAATTGCACACCCTTAGCATCCCTGTAAGCTAGGCAATGCCATCAATGGTGAACAACCGAAGCTCACCATGCCACCCCAGTGGAGACAGCAAGCTAGGAAGGAAACTAGCCGTGCCAACCTTGTCTGGGAGATCACCCATGCCTCATCGCCCCCTCTCGACCAGCCATGCCTCAAAGAAGTCGAACACAGCACCCAGGAACTCCGCACCCGTGCCTCTGTCAACCATGCCGAGCATGCGCCAGAGCGCCACGCTCGACCGAAGCCCACAGACCGCGTGCCGCCCTTGCCGCGTGCATACATGATCGCCACCGACCCAAGAGACCACCAGACATCCCCGTTCGCCGCCCCATGATGCACAACCACCGCTCGCCGTCGAAGATGTCGCCTCTGCCGCGCAGAGCATCGTGTGTTCTAAACAAAAACGCACCGCCCCTACACGCGCATTAAAGCCGTAGAGCATCACCAGGAGACCACCAAGCGATCGCCACCGCCGGCCATGCCTCTAATAGCCCGTAGCCATGTCGCCTGCCCATCCCGTTCGGTCTCGTCGTCGCGACTATAAATAGAGGCCACCCCCAGCCGAACTGAGCACACCATCTCACTCCCCTCTCCTCACTGATCATTCCACCCTATTCCCGGAGAAAGGCGAGCAGCGCAGCGCCGGAATTTCACCGGAGCCCGCCGCTGCTGGAGAAGAAGGGAGCCAGCGATTGGAGCCGCCCCAGGAGAAGCTGCCGGTACCAGGAGGTTCGCTGTCGTCGACTTCGCCGTTCGCCCGTCTTGCCGACCCTCGCCGGAACCCCGGTGAGCCCCCAACGACCCCCACTGGCCGTGCTAGGTTTCTGTCTCGCCGGTGTTGCCCAACGTCGACGATGACCCTCAGCCGTTGTATTAGAACCAGATCGAACGCACCACATCGCCCCATACCGCTTCGCACCCCCCTGTCTCACTGACGCGTGGGGACAGCCACTTAAGCAGCCCGCGGAAGCGCTATGCTTAGCAGGCCGGCCCGTTAACCTTTCCCGCGCAGCCCAGTTATTTGAATTAAACCTTTTCCATTTTATTTCAAACACACTTCTGTACCCATTTTCAAAAATCAACCCAGGTCGATTCAGTGCACCAAATTGAATGAAACCAATTTTGTTAGAAAGGCCTGGGAATGTTGAATCCAAGCCCGTTGGATTCAAGTCATTTGGATCTGTAGATCATCTTTGGTAAAAATAACAAGGCAGAAGCTTTTCTGCATTCAAACATTTTTCAAATTAAAACCATAATAGCTTTTGAGTTGATTCCAACTCTCAAAAATCACATTTGACCATACCTTTCAGAATATATAGGTTTACTTACATAAATAATGTTCAAGTAATAAAAGAATGCCACATAGGAATTTCTAGTCACTTTAATTAATTAAAATAAAAGGGTAAAACCTTATTAAATTGTGACACCACTTTAAATCACATTCCCATGGACTAAAATATGTGGTGATGAGATGTGTCAACATGATCCCATGTTTGGTTTGGAGAATAGTAAATCTTAAGTAGTTTTTCAATGAGTAGAAATTACTTTTCTAAAAATAAAAGGAATTAAACCAAGCCTTAATCTTTTAATGTTAGTGATGATGCTAGATCATCTATAGGACCCTTTTGTGTGATGATTGCAAGTAATTAAGTATTGTTTGGTGATTGTGTACATCGTATTTATTTATAGACGCTAGTACCGACCAATGATACGAGGAGGAAGGAGGATTCTACGAAGAAGAAGCCGAGGAGAACTTCAACCACTGCTCTGCACAAGGCAAGCTAACACTTGCAAGCTTATACTGATGTTGTGCAAGCCCATACTTGCAAGCCTTACTAATCAAGTTGACCTATGCAAGCTAATACTTGCTTGTTACCATGCCAACTATATGCCTTAAGCATATGTAATCATACCCACTTGATAGCCCAATCCTAGTTTTATTTGCAAGCTTCTACTTTATTTCTTTATCAAAGCTTTAACTTAGAGTTGACTTAAGTGACTTATAGATCCTAGAAAGATATATTTGAAGGTTGCATAAAGAGCATAAAATTTGGCCTAAGTTAGAAACCTTGCTATCATCCTAAGATATAAGGTTGTATTTAGTTGAAACTCCACTAGTTTACCACCCCTCATTAGTGCTACCCCCACTTGTAGATGCTAGTGCTAAGCATAAAACTTGATCAACTTTAGATGGGAATACTTGGTGAAAATGGTTATGAAAACCTTAGAATGATGGATCATTCTACTGAGATGTTTTGACATATGTTTCCTAACACCAGATGATTTTGGTGATGAAAATGTTGAGGCATGAGCCTTAGCCCTTTATAAAACTGATGGTTGTCTGGATGCGATACCATTCCAATTTTATCATACAACCACAATACCCGAAAATTGAGTAGGGCTTAACTGGAAGCTTATATAACTTAGTATTAGTTCCCTCATGGCCAAGGTCTAAGCTGAGACTACCTTGTGAAGATTGTCCACCTGTGCAGTACCCAAGATGACCGTTGGTCATGGTTGGGAGGCCAAACTCATAGGAGAGGTGCTTTTACTAGGGCGTGTAATTGAAAGGTTAGGATTGATTATCCGCATACTAAGTATGGTGAATTCAGGATTTGTTCCTGACGGATGTATCGAATGTTGTGGTGAAAGTGTACAATCTCTGCAGAGTGTCAAACTATTCGAATAGCCGCATCATGATTATGGACGATTAGTGGCCATCTTTCTTCCCCGTCAGATGTTTTCAAAATGACTTGTGAAATGAATTGATACTTTGACTTGACCACAACAGAGTTGTGACATGAGTTACCAGATTCCTACTTAGGAGTTATAAAATTGTGACTAGCTTCTCTTGCTTCTGAACTAGTAGAGATAAATCTGGCTTCTTGCAAAACAACCCTAGAGCCTAGTGTCCTATTATCCAAAAACCCTTTTACTTGTTAGTATTAGTTTGCGAGTACTTAAAGAGTACTCATGGCTTTGTCCCTGGCTATTCCCGTGGCCAGACTATGACGAGGAGTACCTGGAGGATGGACCCCAAGAAGGTTACGACAACTAGGATCATCTCCCATCGTCAGCATTGCCTGTGAACCCGAAGATGGAGCTTCGCCTACGCTACCATTATTATTATGTATTCCGCTGCTTGAAGTTGTATTAAGAACTGGATCATGAGATACTTATTTGTGTAAGACCTTATGTATGGTTTGTAATGGATGATGTACTGCGGTATCCAATTATGTTATGTCTCGCAAAAATGGTAATCCTGGGATTGCGATGTATGGCATAACAGGCATCTGGGATTAAAAATCCGGGTGTTGACACATATGGACTCAGAGGGTTCTCCGGCTCACCCTGCGCTAGTTTGGAGGTGTATTCCTCTTTATATGTTGCTATCTCCTTCTTGAAGTCTCGGAGTTCCTGCAACGTAAGTGATTCCTGAGGGGAAGCAGGTAAGTCAGTATTTTCTCCGATTGCATCAAGAACTGATTCGTTACTAGCTCCAGCATCAACAGAGTCGGATCCAGAGCCCACGTAGGGCACGAAGCAATGCTTCTTTTTCTTCATGGACTCGAGGTATTAATGCAGTTGGGTTTCCGCCTCTACCATCTCAAAGCTCTGCATGATCTTGGTGATTGCTTTGTAATCGATGTAGGGGTGCTTCATCATTTGGTTTATCCTGTGCCTCAAGAGTATTTTTCGCTCCAGCATCGGTAGAACCAGATCCGAAGAGAATATACTCCTCATCCGTGTACCCGGTCTCAATAGGAAGATCAGATCCGGATTTTTCTTCCACCACTACTTCCCCTACAGGAGCGGGCTGGGTGGGTTCAGGTTTTTTCAGGATCTTGAACTCTTCCGCCTCTACGGACAGAGCAGATCCAGACTTTTCATCCTATTGAAAAGTACGCCATAGGGGGTTCTGAAGGCATTGAGAAGATGGGGTGTGAGACGTATGGTGTTCCGGGAGCGGTGAGCTCAAGTTTACCTAGGTTCAGATCCGACTGCGGTGATCAGATCCTACTCCTGCTATCAACCCTGTAATATATCAGCGACAGACGGATGTTACAGCGGATTACAAGAGAGGTTCGCATGTGCGAGTAGCTTGTGGTATTGGTTGCCCTAAAGGCTCCCTCATATATGATTTATATAGTCACCGGGTCCTAGGGTTACAGGAGAGACCTATCTAGCTATGTTATATAGTCGGTAACTAGGTACTGCTTGGACTACAAGTAATACTACAGGCCTAAGTCGGTAACTCTTCTGGGCCTTGTCGTAGCTGGAAGTGACTCCTCCTCTTTGTCTGACTGGGTCGCCCGTGAAGCAAATCTCTAAACCGTTGGTGGGCCACCCTGGTCAGCGAGTTCTATGGGTATACCCAGAAAGTATATCCCCAACAGTAACCCCCGGAAGTCTCCAAGATCCAAAGTCGAATAAATCATCTAGCTTGATGCTTTCTTCGTCTTGAGAGTCTTGAAGGGTTCTAGAAAAATTCTTCAAGTATTATAGGATTCCGAGTCTCTTCTGAGTCGGATATGTCTTCTTGACTTCAGTCATTTTCCTGCTCGTTTCAAAACATGAGCCGGATTTAAACAGTGTCGTGTTGTCTAACAACTTTTTTAGACCAGGTCTTGTCACTAACAAACATCCTATCAGCACGACCATTGGTGGGTCCGTTCTTTACAGAACAGAACACCGTTTCAATGCACGCGCGAGAATCGAGGGGGCAGAAGCGTCGCGAGGAAGCCACCTATCTCTCTCTTATATGTGTGGCGCAAATCGCATGGATTAACGCGAATCTTGGCATAGAGGTTAATAAAAGAAGAAATCTCTTTCTCCTAGATTCATTCCTCGCTGTTCTTCATTGCCTCCTCATAATCCTCGAGTGCTCTGCATCCTCCCCATATGCACACCCAAAAACCCTTAGCGTCGCCAGTTCTTGACCTCCTCCGGTGATATGGAAACACCATCAAGCTCCGGAGCAGTAGCAGCGATAGGCACATCGGTGATGGACGAGAGGAAGCTGCGGGGCCTTTGGGTACTGAGCACCATGGACAGCGCTGAGCTCCAAGTCATGGAGAACGAGGGCTACCTCGTCGCCGGAGCGTGGTGGAGCAGCGCTGGATATGTCGTTCCCGCACCGCGCGACGTCGAACAAGTTCTCTTTGGCAGGCACATCGACCGTGGCCTCAGTCTTCCTCCGTCGGAGTTCTTCACCGAAGTTCTCCAACATTACGGTGTGCAACTTCACAATCTTCCTCCCAAATCTTTGCTTGAGCTTAGCACTCATGCAGCTCTTAGTGAGGGATTTATCGGTATTAGACCGAGTCTTACTCTTTTCCGGTACTACTATGGTATCCGGAAGAACTCCATTAGTGCTGGTGTTCCTTATATCACCAGCACTCTTAGCTTAGTCCTTAGGAGAAACCGAGTTTATCCTAGGATTAATGCTAGTGAATCTGTAAAAATATGGGTCGGAACCATTTTTATCATAAGGATATTCCGGCTCTGAACAAAGCAGAAGGTCTTCTGGCCTTCGTCGATGGTGCTGCTCCCCACCAAAAATCATGGGACGTATAAGTGTCGGAATTGTACGAAGACTTAGTCCTCGGCAAGAGGCGGATTGAGTTATTGATGAAGCATAAAGGGCTCCACGGATCCGACTTGATCCACTATTTGCTAGATCGCCGGATTTACCCACTGCAGTATCACGGAGACCGCTTGATGCACACGGTCACCATAGACTGAAAAGATAGCCTGAGGGTCAGTCCGAATCGCATTCCTGTGAAGGACTACAAGACCCGGATGCAATTTTTTATCAAGGAGATAGTTTAAAGGAGGCTCCCCGAAGTCTCCATGAAAATGTTCACTGCCGACCGTCCTCTAACTCCGGTAAATATTTCGACTTTGTTTTTAAGTTTTACTGCCCTTTTCTGTCTTTTCCTCCGACTCTATTTTTACTGATGTACTTCAAATTATCAGCTCTAGAACCTCCCCGAGTCTGAGTTGGCTCCTCTTGAGGGCTATGGTTTAGACGATTCCGAGGCGACGGAGGATGACGAGGTGCACGAAATTCCTGCCTCTGCCTCTGCCTCCAAGAAGCGCAAGGCCAAGGAATCTGTTATTACCGCTGGCACACAAGTATTTCCAGTGGTTAAAAGATAATCACCTTATAATATTTTAGTACTTTATACATTGTTTCTTTCCAAAGCACACCCGACATTCACTATTGTGTGTTTTAGAGCTAAATCAGTTTTGAAGAGAAAGCTTAAGTCGGAAGGCAAGCCAGCCAAGCAACTACGCTAGCAGAAGCTTGCATTATCTCCAGCTGTGCCTCCTCCAACTCCCAGCAGTACTCATACCTCAGCACCGGAGATCTCTAACTCTCCTAGTGCCAATTCCGTCATCCCTGACGCAACCTCGCAAGCCCTGGTTACCATTGGTAGCCAGGCAACTGACAAGGGTGAACCCATCAAGGGTAATGATCCCATGGTAACGTCGCCAGGGAAGGTTGATAAAATGGACGGATCTACTGCCTCCGGCCTAAAGCAGAAGAAGAAGGAGGAGATCCTCAAGCTGGCGCAATCCAGTCTCAAGAAGCAAGTCCTTACTCTAAAGGAAACGAGCCAGGATACGGAGGATGTCAAGCTAGTGAGCCTCCTGGACCAAAATTTTGGTCCAGGATACCAAGATTGAGTCTGGCGAGCTTCCATCAACAAGCGTTTCTCCCCTATCCCTTGCCTAGAAAGTGTTCCATAACACGAAACTAAGATTTGAAAAGTTGCACTTGGAGAACATTGTAAGTTTACAATTCTTGTTTATAGTATTTATTATCATATCCTCTAGCCACCAAGCATGAAGTCGGATAAAGATTGTAGTATAAGATCCAGTTGATGCTTATAGGATGCAAAAGAACGATATAGTGTAGCCCCCAAGGCTCGTACTGTATTTTGACTTAGTTGAAGGTCCAGACCGAGTCTTAGTAGTCGTCTGACGGTATTCTGTCTTTAACTTATATAAATTTGCATCTTACAACCAGGACTTGCTCAAGAACATTTGCAATAAGCGCAAGGAGATTAAGGCCTTTCGTCTTGAGAATTCCAAGCTGCAGGTTGAGAAGGATGAGGCGGAAGGTAATCTTTTCCGACCTTTTCCCTTAGTGATTGTCATAGTCAAATTGTTTAGCCGACTAATATTTTTCCCTTTGCAGAATTGCTAAATCAATCCAGCAAGATGGTGGAAGAGGCCAAAAACTTCAAGGTCTTACAATTGGAAAATGTTGAACTCCGGGACGAGCTTGAGAAGCTTAAAACTGAATCGGAGAAATTAGTGGCTGAGAGGCTCGAGAAGCTGTTGGACCTCCGCAATAAACAACTTGATGATTTGCGGAAGGATTTCAACAGCTAGAGGGATCTAGCCCAAGACACAGAAGCAGAACTGAAGAGTCTCCGGGAGGAGCATTCTCAGTGGAACCACTGTGTGCTAGGTAATATTTCCGACTTTACTCTTCCTTTGATTTTCGACTTTCTTTTAGTCAGATTTTGATTTTTGGTTCTTTTCCAGATCCTCTACATCTTTCCAACTCTTCTTCCTCTGAACCTTGTCTCGAGCGCATTAAACTTGTAGGAGATGTTCTTTTCGACTTCCGTCAGACTCTTGAAGAGCCTAGCGAGTCGATCAGACTTTCTGATTTGAACAATATGCCAGTGCTTGAGGTGAGGGATAGAGAGAAGGAGATTCCAAAGCTCATCAAGGATTGGAATATTTCCTATGCTCGGACTGCTGCACAGACTGCCCTCACTATGGTGATGAGCCACCACAATGATATTGAAATCTGGCACGTCACCAAGGGCATCTCCGATAAGAACGATGAGGGTAACCCGCAAGACATCAAGGCCATCCAAGAATCTTGCACGGGTTATGCTTGTCGTGTGATGAAGATGATGAATTACACAACACCATTCTTCCTATATGTCGACTCCAACGCTCCAAGGTCTCCACCACCACTGCATGAATCTGCAACATAAAACACTCGATGCATTACCCTGAAGTTTTCATTTGGTCTGTAATGATGGGAACAATATTTTGTTTTAAATGTGCTGGTATGTAATAACTGATGCTTTAGTACTTAGCAGTTGTTGTATATATTTTGATTTGTGTGCTCGTAAGTGTCTTAAGCACTCCGTATTTATACTTTTCATTTTATCTGGCTTTCTGCCTCGTCCCTTTTATGAGCCAGCCAACTTTAAGCACGGAAACTCTGCCGAGTCAACGGAGTGCAATTGCTAAACCAGTTTAAACTCGGAAATAGAGCTGGCCTCCAGTACCAACAATTCATTACTCGGAATATGCCCGTGCCTAAGCAATCAGATAAAAAACTAAAGTATAAACACAAAATTAGATTTACACCCTAAGGTAACATTTTTATAGATATTCAAAAATCATAACCAGAATGAACATGAGCATAAAGTACATTAAAGCATCCTAGGATTTTTGAAAATGACATGCTCTTTTGGAAATAAGATGGTGATGTCTACGCACTTCTATTATTGTAGACAGTTGTTGGGCCTCCAAGTGAGAGGTTTGTAGAACAGCAGTAAGTTTACCTTAAGTGGATTACCCAAGGTTTATCGAACTCAGGGAGGAAGTTGTCAAAGTTATCCCTCTCAAGAAACCCTGCAATCAAGATACAAGAAGTCTCTTGTGTCCCCAACACACCCAATACACTTATCAGGTGTATAGGTACACTAGTTAGGCGAAGAGATAGTGAAATACAAGTGGTATGGATGATTATAAGACAACAGTGCCAGAAAGAGCTTGACGGCATGGAAGAGACTGGAAGCAAGCAAACATGCAACAGATCTAGATGCAAACGGTGTTTCAATGCTTAGAAACAAGGCCTAGGGATCATACTTTCACTAGTGAACACTCTCAATAAATATATTATCCTCATGATACTACCCTGAACTACTCTCTGGTTGGACACTCTAATCCATGGTAGGGCTATAACAACACACCTCGAAGTCCGCCTTCTCCATCTAGATAACCCCACACTGTCACCTTGAGCGCTAGATGGTTCCAACAAACCCCAAAATTTCATAAAGACATCCAACTCCAAATATACTCATGATAAATATTTATGAACTCTAGCCTAAGAGCCACCACGACGTGCACGCTGTCACTTTCACACACGTGGGGAGAGCAGAGATCTATTGAAGCACTTAGTATTTATGTAGACTCTAGCCTAAGTGCCACCACGGTGTGCATGCTGTCACTTTCACACACGTGGGGAGAGACAGAGATCTATTAAAGCACTTGAGTAGCAGAGTAGATCTACTTGATTACAAAGCTCATGATCACAATATGATCATGCATAGAGAGAGATGAACACATAGCTACCGGTAGAGCCCTTAGCCTTGAGGAAGAACTACTCCCTCCTCATCATGGGAATCAACAACAGCGATGGAGATGGTGGTGGATATCGATAGAGATAGCTTTGGGGGCACTTCCCTGTTCTGGCAGGGTGCCGGAACAGAGACTTCTGTCCCCCAAATATCCCCTTCGGTGGCGGCAGCACTGCGGTACTTTTCGTGGATGTATGATGGATTCTTTAGGGTTTCTGCATCAGAGGCTTCTTATAGGCGAAGAGGGCAAGGTCGGTGGAGGCCCAGGGGGCCCACACCCCTGGTGGCGCGGCCAAGGTGGGCCCGCGCCACCCTAGGGTGTGGCCACCCTGGTGCCCTACTCCGTCTCTGCTTCGTGTTTCCGTATTGCTCCGGTAAAAATAGTAAGTTTGGCTTTTGTCCCGTCCAATCCGAGAATATTCATTTTTGTAAGATCCCACCTTTATAAAGTTAAAGATCCTTGTGATTGCAATGCTAGTCCCTGGATCAATGCTAGCATCCACAGTTTAAGATGAAGTACACAGATACAAAGGTCATTATTACATATCATTCCAGAGACAACATAGTCTTTTACAACTCCATGGCCACAAGCCTAATACAAGAGTTCAAATATAATAACATAAGTAAGTCTTCATCTTCATGTGCCACAGGCAAGCATGTTGAGTGTAGACTCATAACCCCTAATCATCATCAGAGTAACCTGCAACATCACAAGTTACAGCCACAGTGGGTCAATACATTTGGAATTGTATTGGCAAGTGATACCTTAGTAGAATATTAACATCTAGTTACTACATGAATTTGGCTAAGTGTAGCTTAGGCTTGCTTTGCTCAAAATAGGTTTTACCTATTAGTTGAAAACACTAAGTTTTTCTTTGACAAAACTTTCCCAAGGAACCACCAATAGAAATCGGTGAACCTTCACCCTTTTTCATCCACAAGTTTTAACTTAGAAAATTTGGATGAGGAGATTCTTGATAGCTTCCATGTCTTGATGCTCAAGTTGTCCAATACCAGGGACATGGCTAATGTAAGGTTCCCAACCTTTAATAAGGTAGAGATCCCTGTGTTTACAATGCTAGTCCCTGGATCAATAGCTAGCATCCACATTTAAGATGTAATATCAAGAAACAAAGGTCATAATACAACTTTATAACCAGGAATAAAATAATTTATTACATCTTACATATCTCATTTGGCTATCTCATTACAATGTAGCAGAATATAAGAATAGCATGGGGTCCTTCATCTTCTAAGTGCCACAGGCAGACATGTTGGTTGTAGACTTGTAATCCTAATCAATAACTTCACTAATATCAAACATACCTGCAACATAACAAGTTACAACCACAAGGGTCAATACATTTGAATTGTATTGGCAAGTGATACTATGGTAGTATAGTGGAGCCTATCATCTATATGCATTTGGCAAAGTGGAGTTGAGGCTTGCATTGCTCAAAAATAGATTTTTCCTTATCATTTGAAAACACTAAGTTTTTGCTTGACAAAAATCACCCAAGGCATCTACCAATCAAAGACTGAAGATCCTTTAACCCTTGTTCAACCACAAGTTTTTAACTTAGAAATTTGGATGATGAGATTCTTGATAGCTTCCATGTCTTGATGCTCAAATTGTCCTTTACCAGGGACATGGCTAAGTACTTAGATTTTACACTCTGCAGAGGTGGTGCACTTTCCCCACAAGACTTGGTTTCCCAAGACAAGATCTTTCAGAAGCCTTCCCTTAGACCAAAATGGACGCGTTCCAACCTATCAATCCCCTACCACCAATTGTCCATTTGGCTAAGTTATTGCAACCTATGGGATCCAGGCAGAGCCCATAATGCCAAGTGGCTGCACTTGAAGCTTCTCAACATTTGACATCTCAAATCTCTTTGTTCCTGGGTGGCCATCCACAAGTGAGATACACAACGTTCACCAGTCCCCTGGCCTTGTGTAACCACTCAACACAAACCATTCCCTCCATTCCACCCAGGTGTTTCATTCACTTAGTTGTTTTATTAAGCAAAACACAAGTCCTCAGACTTAGAAATTTTCCATAGTGTGAATATATATTCCACCCTTGTTTTCTATTAGCTAATCTAAGCATGATAGTAGTAGGAATCTTAACTTAGGAAATTTCAACTAAGGTTTCATCTACTAGGATTTCCCATGGCATAGTTTACACTTAGCAAAATTCCATGCAAGTCCTACTTAGAAATATCACTAATGCATAGTGAAAATAATGGGACAAAGTATGAAGCATCACTTGCCTTTTTGGTAGGGAATATAAGTTCACTTCTTGTCCTTGCAACAATCACACTCTTCAAGTCACTACAATTCAATCAAGCAAGGCACAATTTCAATCTACCAATCAAGCAAAACATCACATAAAATAATAAAACAAAACAATGCATGCAAGAGATTGTTTTATTTGGAGAAGTGGTTTCTAATGGTTCATAATCATTTGGAAACATCTAATGGTCATTTTATAAAGTGGCAAAGTCATTTGCAAAAGGTTTCACTTTATAAACCATTTTTAAAACAAGATATCATTTTATGTGGTGCAGAAATGTTTTTAATA
Organism: Avena insularis; assembly: GCA_023614405.1. Lineage (NCBI taxonomy): Eukaryota > Viridiplantae > Streptophyta > Magnoliopsida > Poales > Poaceae > Avena > Avena insularis. The sequence continues at coordinate 117,670,438 of CM042695.1, forward strand.
AGGCATTAATCTATAGGGTTCACAAGATATGTTTTCAAACCATAAAACCTTGTGTTTAGGGTCAGAGAGTTTATTTCCAAAACATTTCTCAAAGGTTTCCTTCCAAAACCATTTTTAATAATTAACCCATATCTTTATTTGACTAGAAATGGTTTTAAATCCAAAGTTCATTCTTTTGTTTCACCAAATATATTTTTGAAACCACAATTTGTTTCCTAGGGTCAGTAGGTTCAAAACAAACCATTTTCCAAAGATTTTATCCTCAAAATCATTTTAGAACATTTTTTATAACCTAAACAAGCATACATAAGTTTCTGCAAAAACAAACATTTTACCAGAAGCTTTTTACTAAACAAATGGCATGGTTGGCTAGGGCTTTCTTTTATGAATCCATTGATATAAAGTTTGCAAAATTTGGACGTGTAGATTTAAAGTTATGGAATTTACAATATCACATATCTAATAGATTCAAATCTGTTTTTAAAACCAGAGTCTGGCCACGCGTCTTATTCCTATTCGTCCATACCGTTTCGTATGGATTGGCTAATATAGACCGTAGGATCAAGTTACATCGCACGGCACTGGTTGCGTACCTCTTCGGCGTTAAGTGAATCTATCGTATCCATCAGATCGTCATCTAACGGCCATCGTCACCCTGACCAAGTTCTGGCGGCGCTCGACGGCTGCGCGCGGCGGCGACGTTCGGCTAGCGGCGGAGCTGGTGCTAGAGGAAGCAAGGAAGAAGAGATGGCTCACCGTGATCGCAGTGACGTGGGGATGCTCAACCTGCTCGCGGTTGACGAAGGGGCGCACAAGGTTGCGGGTAATCGCTCGTCGGAGTTGCGTCTGACGACGGCCACGCTCTATCGTCGTCGAGGGCGGCGCTACGGGTCACGAGGGAGCAAACAGAGAGCACGGTTAGATGCGCAAGGTCATGGCGATGATGCGTGCGTGAAGGAGAAGGAGAGGGGCGATCGGAGGTTACCAGGGGGTGTCGCCGGAGTGGAAACATACGGTGGCGGCGCTTGGAGTCGTCGTTGTCAAGGCTCAGGGGCGCGCACGAGCGAGCTAATGTTACGGGAAAATTTGCCAGGATGTGGGGATCAGGTGAGGATGGTCGAGGGGGCAAGGGGCAGTGTCTACTGGCCGGAATCGTCGTCAGAGCATCGTCGGACAGAGGATGGTGCAGAGAAGAATTGGGCGGCCTGGGGGCACGCTTGGGTGAGGTGACAGAGGGGAAATGGAGGGGAGACGCAGGCGAGTAATAGGGCATGGTCGGGGGGTCGGTTAACTGCGCCAGTAATGCGAATTAAGCCACGTCTTAATCGCCTGCAACGGCCGGCGGAGTGAGGGGCGTGGTCAGCGGCGGGTGGGGAAGAAGGAGCTGGCGGTGGGGCCGTCTGGCAGCGAGAGAGGGGAAAGGGAAATGGGGTCCATCTGCCAGCGTCTGTGTGGGTCGATTCGCAGGTTCGAATCGTTTTCTGCGGGGAGGAGAGGAGCTGGGCTAACTGGGCCAGGTGGGCTTAGCTGGGCTGGGTCGACCTTGCTCTATTTTTTTCCTGTTCTGAATCTTTTTCCTTTTTCAATTCTTAATAATCTGTTTTGGTTTTGTTTAACTAATTCAAACCTCAATTTGATTTCATATCTCAACCAAAGTTTGTGAAGATTTAAGTATTGATCAGTAGCACATTCTGAAATCATTTTTTTTGAATAAAACCTTATTCTTTTTGGGTCTTTTATTAAATCAAAAGGCCCTAGTTTTAAATCAAATAGGATTTAATAGTAATTTTAAATCTCCATTTAAATTCTTTAAACTTTCCAATTCCTTTCAGTGGTTTTTATTTGTTTAGTTGGTTCAAATAATTCATCTTGAATTATTTGGAAAGTATTCTAATATGATTTAATAATTATTTAAGATTGGGTATTTGTTTTGATTTCAATGGAATTTAATATAGTTTTAATTCCCAAATTTTATTTGGAGGTTTTATTTTATTTAAGTTGATTAAACAACTTTTATTCCACTTGGGTGAATTCCAAATATCATTTTCTCATGTATTCTTATTTAGAGATTTGTCTTTATTAAGATAGGGATAGAATGGTTATTGCCATTTTATTTTATTTGGAATATTCTTTATCCTTTTATTTTATTTGGATTGGGATTATAATCATTCCATTTGCTTAATGGATTAGGCCAAGATTTGATTTGGTCTTTAAATATTCTTTATTTAATATTTTTTATCTTTGTCTTATAAAATCCATATCTTTTTATTTAGAGATCCAAACTTGGGAATTCCAATTTGTGAAATCTTGTTTAATATTTGTTTATCTTTTTAAATGTCTTTAGGATCATTTGCTCACCACTTGGTATGGATTTTATATAAGGGCTTTATTAGTTTTGGAATTAAATTCCTTATCTTATTATATTCATAAGATTTTATTTATGGTTCCAAATTAAGTGAAACCAATTTATATGGCTTTATATTATTTCTATTTGTCTTCCTTGATCCTTTGTGAATGTTTGTTGATCAATTTTCATATGGATCAAATCCATGGATTTGGAGATACTTTGGAAATGATTTTTATTCCATTAGGGTTTAGGGTTTTGGATTTATTTTCCAAATGTTTAAATTTCCAGATACATTCATTGAGGAATGCATTTCTCTTGATTTGGATTTTGTTGAATTCAAACTTTACCAAAGTTTGTTCAAGATGGGATTTTAGGTTTCCTTTTAGAAACAAAAGTTTCTTTTCTCCCTGATTTTCAACAAAAATTTTATTTTGTTTATTTATTTTTCACATTACAAGATTTGGAAAATCTTGGGATGTGACAGCTAAGTACTTAGATTCTTCCATCTGCAGAGGTTGTGCACTTTCCTCACAAGACTTGATTTTCACCAAGACAGGACCTTTAAGAAGCCTTCCCTTAGACCAAATGGACGCGCTCCAAACCTATCATCCCACTACCACCAACTGTCCAAATGGCTAAGTTATTGCAACCTATGTGATCCAGGTAGAGCCCATAATGCCATGTGGCTGCACTAGAAGCTTCTTAACATTTGGCATCTCAAATCCCTTTATTCCTGGGTGGCTTTCCACAAGTGAGATACACAAGGTAAACCATAGAAATGGGCCTTGTGTAACCACTCAACACAAACCATTCTTTCCATTCCATCCAGGTGTTTCATTCACTTAGTTGTTTTATTAAGCAAACACACAAGTCAATGACTTAGAAATATTTTCTCATAGCATGAATATATAGTCCACCCTTGGTTGCTACTAGCTAGGATAAGCATGGCAATAGCATGTATCTTACTTAGAGGAAATTCTAACATTTCTACAACTACTAGGATTTCCCAAGCATAGCATATAGATACTTAGCAAAATAACCATGCAAATCCTATACAAAATATTTCTAATGCATAGGTAGAAATATAGGAATAAAAACATGAAGCACCACTTGCCTTGGTAGTTTGGGGAGTAACCACAATCTTCACAACCACAATCACTATTAGCACCAAAATCTACACATAAAATAATGGCACCAAATTCACATATCAAAAATATACAAGCAAAAATATATGAATGCATGCAAATGTCATGTGATGATTTTCTACACCAAACAAGACAAGTATACAGTACTGAAACAAAAACAAGACCAAGATACTGAAAACAAACTTTATTTGATCTTTAAATCATTTTTCAAATAATTTCTATACTCAAATTAATCCTATAAATGTCTCTGCAAAAATAACCAATTTTACAGAAGCAAAACCTTAAACACATTGCATAAACAGAGAGCATTCTTTCTCCTGAATCCAATGATATAAAATTTGTAAAATTTGAACGTGTGGATCAAAAGTTATGAATTTTACAAGTTTAAATCACTAATAGATCTAATTTCAGATTTTAAATCAAACCTCTGAACTGCGCTTTCTAATTAACGATACGCTTGTGGATCGATCAACGAGAGCCATTAGATTTAAGTGGTAGCGCACGGTCAGATCTGCGCGTAACGGTTCGAGTAAGTGATCTAATCCTGAGCCTCAAATCCAGATCTAACGGCTGCGAAGCTTGCGACCAAAGACTGGCGTGGTGGGGTGTGACGTGGCTCCTGGCGTGGCGGTGGTGGCGGTGATGGTCTAGGGCTGGGGTGTGTGGTGTGGCTTACCGGACTCGCAAGATCACGAGGAATCTCAACATGGCAGTAGCTTGTCGAGGGGTGCACGGACACAGCAGCAGGACCTCGTCGGAGTTGCTAGCGGCGTCGGGTGTTTGCGGATGGGGACATTGCCGAGGCTCTGGATCGCCCTAGCATGAATCAGATGGTTCAGGAGGTGCGCAAGTCCGTGGCGAACATGATAGGGTCAGAGAGGAAACAAGGGGCGCTCGAAGTTTACCAGTATTACTCGTCGGAGTTGAGCGGCGGTGTGGTCGCTTGCGGATGCTAACGGAGTCGACGACCTGGGTCACGAGAAGGCAAAATAAAAGCATCAGGAGATGCGCCAGAACATGCTGGTCGTGCTTGTTTGAAGCAGAGGCAAAGGGGCGATCGTGTCTCACCGGAATCAGTCGCCGGAGCTGGTTCTTTCTGCGGCGATGCAACGCGAAATTAAGGCAGCCTGGTGGCGGAGCGAGCGAGTGGTGTGAGGGGAAAGGTGCGGGGTGAGGAGAGGGTTTTGTAGCCGGAGCAGGGGCGAGGATCACGCGAGGAAACCCCGGCAATAACTCGGGTTTTAAAACGCGGCAGTGATGGCGGAGAAAACAGCCGGCGACGTGGTCGTGGGTGTGATTTGGGGACGATGACCGCGTGGCATTTGGATCCACCGGTCAGCGAGCGCGGGGTAGGTCTGCGTCGCGTGAGAGAGAGAGAAAGACCCCGGGTGGGCTTAGTGGGCTGAGTTCATTGCTGGGCCAAAAGAGTAGCGCTGGCCCTTTTCCTTTTCATTAACCCTTTTTCTTTTTCTATTTGAATTTCCAGGAATCAAATTCAAATGATTTCAAAATGTGTTTGATTTCAAACTTGTTCTGGATTTTTATAAAATGAAACCTGCACATTTTTTAGTATAAAACCATGTTGTCTCACCAGACTTGCTTGGTTCCTTTGGAGTTTTAAAAATAAAACAGTGCCTTTACACAAGATGTAATAAAGATATGAAAATGGTTTTAAAACCATATTTTGTTTTGAAATAATTGTCCAAGCTTTGGAACTCAATCAAACCAACACATGAACAAACAATCTTGGTTTGAAACAAATAATCTCTCACTAGAGAGTAGCATTGGATCAATGTCTGATTACATAAAATAATAAGCACCCAAAATGCTTCTATTTTTGTAATGACTTTGGAAATGATCCCTAAATGATTATGAATGCATGGATGATATGCAAACTTTGAAAACTTGATTTTTGGGATGTTACAATTTTTTAGCTTTTCTGAAACCAAAAACAGCAGAAAACAGGCAACTAGCACTGTGGCATCTTGTTAGTAGGTTAGTTCCAGAAAGTGTATAAAAATACCTCAAAGTGTAGACAAAGCATAAGACAAATGATACTAAACAAGCATGGAGCATAAAAATTATAGATATGTTTATGACGTATCAAGCATCCCCAAGCTTAACTCCTGCTCATCCTCGAGTAGGTAAGTGAGAAAAAGAATAATTTTTGAGGTGACATGCACCATCACAATCAAGACCAAACCATTTGCAAGCATTGAAAGCTGGGATCAAAGTACTCTAAACAAGAGCATGGAAGATGAAGTTCTAACAATAAGACATAGTAACTATGCTGCAACCTGAAAGGATATAAACAAAGATTCATGAATGACAATGCATTGGAAGACATTTGTTTGTTTCACATATAGAAAACATAGCATAGTGAAATTTAGATTGTCCCTCATGGAGTACCAAAACATAAATGCATAGGACACCTTCAAAGTTCATAAGGGTGACTAGATACAAATAGTTCAAGAGCAAGCAATATCAACAATATGAATCAATCAATAAGTTTTGGGACAATGCACATAGAACTAAGAATGGCAACTATGCTCTCTTATTTTGTGCCTGAAGATAGAAGGTGGAGACTCAATATAAAAGTGGAAGAAAGGCCCTTCAAAAGGGAAGCCGGGATTTCAAGTTTCATAAATAGCTTCCAAAAATTATGGTACTTGTTAGCTTTAAGCTCTCATTGCCCATATCATAAGCATCTTGAAGTGATTAAGGTTAAATTGAACAAAATATGGAGTATATGCTTGACAAATTATAAGTTGTTAATCTCATGTCCCTTGAGTACGAGGGTCGCTCCTCATGCTACTCAACTTTAGTTACCGGTAAGTTCTTGTCATAGTAAGTACATGTGTATGATAGAGAACCGCTAACGGGGTACCCCTTGCCCCATGATACAGGAGCTATCCCATATCAAAATAACAAGGCAAGCATACAATGAGCATCTCAGCAATCTTCTTATTTACCATGGGAAAATGGTGCTTTTTTCTATCTTTCCTCTTTTCTCATCTCTTTTTTTCTTTTTCTCAATCTTTTTTTTATATCTCTCTCTTTTTTTATAAGAAGAATGCTTCATAGATTGCTCACTATGGTGATGCTGGAAGTTTCCACCATGATTAGGCATGGCTTAGGCTAGCGGCCCAGATGTTTCTCTAAAACATATACATAACTCCATGGACTTACAAGCTCCCCTTTTTTTCACACCGATGAAATCCATAAACGAAAGAGCATGATATCAACTGGGTAGATATTTACAAGTGTTGAAAGCGTTCCCCATGACAACACGGTTCTGCTAATTCCTAGCGTATAAGTGCAAGCATATACAACATAGATGACACAATGGTTCAAGTTTATTATGGGCAAGAAAAATAAAGTGTGCCATCAAGTTTGTGAGAGCTTTAGTCACTAATTTTCACATAACAAAGTGAATTTTTAATTGGAAGGTAGATAAAACAAGAATATACTTGGAATGGTGTAACACACCATGCATAGGAATTTATAGTGGAATCTTTGGAATAACTTGGTTTCTTGGGAGTTGGATGCATGAGTAGAGCTTACTCAATACAAGTGGAGGCTAGCAAAAGACTGGGAGCGACCAACTAAGAGAGCAATAATGGCCATAATCATGCAGAGCGACAAAACATTACTAATCAAAGCATAAAGTGGTACCACAAGTCGAAAACTAAATGATCATAGAGGCTAAGGTGACTGGTTCATAGTCATAACATGGTGTGAGCATGTGCCAAGTCAACCCAAACAAAGCATCAAAGGAGAATACCACGATACTATGCTTTTGTATGCTAAAACAACACATGATTCCTTCAAGGCACATTAAGCAATCTCTATTATTTGAAACAAGTCATGCTACAGCAATAATCACTAAGCATAAGCTCAAAACAACATCTAGCATGACATGATAGAGTCTAAGCCAGAGTCAAAGCAATCTCCCTTTTGTACCACCTACGCATGAAACTTTATACTCTTTTCTAGCACCAATCAACTTATTTTTAACAACTCACAAAGATAATAATCAATAAAGATTAGTGAGCTTGTCTCACAAATCCACAAAGAAGAACTAAAAATTTCTAAGCTGAAAGCACAATAAAACTAAGGCTAAACACGGTGCTAGCAAAAGAGAACACTCACAAACCAATAAGAGTGAAAACTAGAGTGTTCTAAACAATGAAAACATAGTGTGTGTCTCTCCAAAAGAAGTGTGCTAGGATCCAAACAACTTATTATAGCAAACCAAGAGAAATAAAACTAAAAAAGACGCTCCAAAAACAACACAATAGTGCATGAAACAATAAAAATGAAGTGTCTAGAAAGACCTGAGATTTTTATTGATGAAGAAGGGGATGCCTTGGGCATCCCCAAGCTTTGACGCTTGTAACTCTTGAATATTTCTTAGGGTGACATGGGGTGGCAATTCCCAAGAGTGAGATTTTGTCCATTCTTCATCTCATTACATCATTCTTCCCTTACACCTGAAAATTTTCCTTCATACAAAACTTCACACAATCTTTATTAGCAACATTAGTGCATTCAAAAGTAATAGACCTATGGGTTTAGTTTCAAAACATTAAAACTTTAATTAAATACACAAGCTATTGTAGCAATTCCTTCAAAAAGTTTAATTTACCAAAGCGAACCCAAAAAGAAATCGATAGGAGACAAATGCAAATAATGGCAGAAATCTATCAAAACAGAACAGCAGGTAAGAAGCGATTTTTTCGAAGACCTTATGTTGATCAAATCAAAAAGTGTTGAACCAACGAAAGTTAGCTAATAACAGGGGGGATTTATCAAGAAAATTACAGCTCAATCCGACATACAAATATTTTTCATTAATTTTTGCAGTGAAGCACAAAAATCTGTTTCGGGACAGCAACTCCCCAAATCTTACTTCCCTCTTATTAGAGGTTATTATTGGCACAAAAATCAAACTAAAAGGATAAGGAGAGGTTATTACAGAAGTAATAACTTCCAATACTCAATAAAACTATTGGGTTATCTCCCAAGAAGTACTTTTCTTTAATGCCTTTAAGTTTGGCTTGATAGTTTGAGAAGATGCTCACATAAGAAATATGAATTGAAGTAAAAGAGAGCATCAAGAAGCAAATTCAAAACACATTTAGGTCTAACCCACTTCCTGTCACATCCCAAGATTTTCCAAATCTTGTAATGTGAAAAATAAATAAACAAAATAATTTTTTGTTGAAAATCAGGGTGAAAAGAAACTTTTGTTTCTAAAAGGGAACTTAAAATCCCATATCGAACAAACTTTGATTAAAGTTTGAATTCAACAAAATCCAAATCAAGAGAAATGCATTCCTCAATGAATGTATCTGGAAATTTAAACACTTGGAAAATAAATCCAAACCCTAAGCCCTAATGGAATAAAAATCATTTCCAAAGTTATCTCCAAATCCATGGATTTGATCCATGTAAAAAAATTGATCAACAAACATTCACAAATGATCAAGAAAGACAAATGTAAATATTATAAAAGCCATATAAATTGGTTTCACTCAATTTGGAACCATAAATAAAATCTTATGAATTTAATAAGATAAGAAATTGAATTCCCAAAGCTAATAAAAAAACCTATCTAGAAACCCATACCAATTGGTGAGCAAATGATCCTAAAGGAATTTAAAAGGATAAACAAATATCAAACAAGATTTCACAAATTGGAATTCCCAAGTTTGGATCTCTAAGTAAAAAAGATAAGGATTTTATAAGGAAAAGAAAGAATTATTAATTAAAAAAAATATAAAAATATTCAAAGACCAAACCAAATCTTGGCCAAATCCATAAACAAATGGAATGAATTATAATCCCAATCCAAATAAAATATTGGATAAAGAATCTCCAAATAAAATAAAATGGCATAAGCCAAATCCTATTGGAATTAAAACAAATACCCAATCTTAAATGGTTAATAAATCATATTAAAATACTTTCCAAATAATTCAAGATGAATTATTTGAACCAACTAAACAAATAAAAACCTACTGAAAGGAATTGGAAAGTTTAAAGAATTTAAAATGAGGTTTAAAATTATTAATAAATCCTATCTAATTAAAAACTAGAGCCTATTTTGAATAAATAAAAGACCCCAAAATGAATAAGGTTTTATTCAAAAATTGACATCAGAATATAATACTAATCAATATTTAAATCTTCACAAAATTTGGCAAAGTTTTGAATTCAAATGAGTGCTTGAATTGGCCAAAAAAATCAAAACAGAATAAAGGAAAAGGAAAAAGAAAAACAAACAGAACAAAAAAAAAGAGAACAAGACAGCCTAGCCGGCCAGCCCAACTAAGCCCAACCTAGCCCAGTTCCTCTCTTCCTCGCAGAAAAACGCTTCGCACCGCGAAAGAAACCCGCTCAGTCGCCGACGCATGGACCCCACCCTCACTCTCTCTCACTCGCAGACAACCGGGTCCCACTCCCTAGCTTTCTTCCTCACCCGCCGCGACCTCTTCTCCCCTCACCTCGCCGGCTGTTTCCGCCGATGAATGCTCGCTTTAATTCGCGACATTGATGCTGCCTTTACCCTCTGCGACCACGCACGTTAAAGCGTCTCCCCCTCCTCTCTCCTTCCCCTTTGTCGCCCCACCTTAGCACGCCCCCAGGCCGCCCTAATTCCTCTCCGAACATCACTGTCACCGACGGATTTCCCTGCCGATTCCGGCGACCCCGCGCCACCCCTTGCCTCCCCGAGCACACAGGCAAGTTCCCCAGGCCCTGGTGCATCTTTCTGCATCCGTAGCTCGCCCGCGCGTGCCCTGCAAGCTCGGCAACATCTTCGACTGAGCGCCACCGTCAACTACATCAGCTCCGGTGACCCTCCCCGCAAGCCCCATCCTTCCCCCTTTCTCTAGAGGACACCACTACACCCTGTGTTCTTTCGTGCTTCTAATGCCCCCTGTTTCGCGTCCTATCGCACCTTGTAGGATCGTCTCCGACAGCACCAGAGCACGCCGTCGCCAGTAGAAGCTCCGGCGAGGAATCCCCATAGCTCCAGCGCGCCCCTCGACAAACGGGAAGCACCTCGAGCACCCCATGCCTCGGCGAACTCGGTGAGCCTCCTCCCTCTCCTCCTCGCTTCCTGCATCGCCAAATCCGTCGCCGACTGACCACGCGCCGCCACCTGCCGCCGCCAGCGCCGCTGCCAAATGGTCAAGGCAATAGGGTCCATAGGATCTAGATCTGACGGATGAGATTAGAACGAGAATGAAGGGGTATGCTCGCCTCTGTGCCGCACGATCCAACTTAAATCCAATAGCCTACAGTGCGTGATCCAGACAAAACGGTATCACCGAGTAAGAACACGACACGTGGCTCAGACTTCGTTTTAAAAACAGAATCTTTCCTATTAGAAATTCAATTTTGTAAAATCCATAACTTTCAAACCACACGTCCAAATTTTGCAAATTTTATATCAATGGATTCAGAAAAATAAGCCCTAGCCAACCATGTACTTTTTTTAGTAAAAAGCTTCTGGTAAAATGTTTGTTTTTGCAGAAACTTATGTATGCTTGTTTAGGTTATAAAAATTATTCCAAAATGATTTTGAGGATAAAATCTTTGGAAAATGGTTTGTTTTGAACCTACTGACCATAGGAATCACTTTGTGGATTCAAAAATATATTTGGAGAAACAAAAGAATGAATCTTTGATTTAAACCATTTCTAGTCAAGTAAAAATATGGTTTACTTGATAAAAATGATTTTGGAGGAGAATCTTTGAGAAATGTTTTGGAAATAAACTCTCTAAACCTAAACACAATGTTATATGGTTTGAAAACATATTTTGTGAAACCTATAGAATTTTGCCTTATTAAAAGCATTTCTTCACCACATGAAATAATGATTTGGTTCAAAAATAGTTTATGAAGTAAAACCTTTTGCAAATGACTTTGCCACTTTATAAAATGATCATTAGGTGTTTTAAAATGTTTATGAACCATTAGAAACCACTTTTTCAAATAAAACCATCCTTGGCATGCTTGCATGCATTGTTTTGTTTCTATAATTTGATGTGACGAATTGCTTGATTGGTGGATTGAAATTGTGCCTTGCTTGATTGAATTGTAGTGACTTGAAGAGTGTGATTGTTGCAAGGACAAGGAGTGAAATTATACTCTCTACCAAAAAGGCAAGTGATGCTTCATACTTTTGTCCCATTATTTTCACTATGCATTAGTGATATTTCTAAGTAGGACTTGCATGGAATTTTGCTAAGTATAAACCATGCTATGGGAAATCCTAGTAGATGAAACTTTAGTAGAATTTCCTTAAGTTAAGATTCCTACTACTATCATGCTTAGCTTAGCTAATAGAAAATATATATTCATGCTATGGAAAATTTTCTAAGTCTGAGGACTTGTGTTTTGTTTAATAAAACAACTAAGTGAATGAATCACCTGGGTGGAATGGAAGGAATGGTTTGTGTTGAGTGGTTACACAAGGCCAGGGGACTAGTGAACCTTGTGTATCTTACTTGTGGATGGCCACCCAGGAACACAGAGATTTGAGATGTCAAATGTTGAGAAGCTTCAAGTGCAGCCACTTGGCATTATGGGCTCTGCCTGGATCATATAGGTTGCAATAACTTAGCCAAATGGACAGTTGGTGGTAGGGGTTTGATAGGTTGGAGCGCGTCCATTCTAGTCTAAGGGAAGGCTTCTGAAAGATCTTGTCTTGGGAAACCAAGTCTTGTGGGGAAAGTGCACCACCTCTGCAGAGTGTAAAATCTAAGTACTTAGCCATGTCCCTGGTAAAGGACAATTTGAGCATCAAGACATGGAAGCTATCAAGAATCTCATCATCCAAATTTCTAAGTTAAAAACTTGTGGTTGAACAAGGGTTAAAGGATCACCAATTTCTATTGGGAGATGCCTTGGGAAAGATTTTGTCAAAGCAAAAAGTTAGTGTTTTCAAATGATAAGGAAAATCTATTTTGAGCAATGCAAGCCTCAACTCCACTTTGCCAAATGCATATAGATGATAGACTCCAATATACTACCATAGTATCACTTGCCAATACAATTCAAATGCATTGACCCTTGTGGCTGTAACTTGTTATGTTGCAGGTTTTGTTTGATATTAGTGAAATAGGATTACAAGTCTACAACCAACATGTCTGCCTGTGGCACTTTGAACATGAAGGACCCTATGCTTATAGATATTCTGCTGCAATGTAATGTAATAGCCAAATGAGCTATGTAAGATGTAATAAATTATGTTATTCCTGGTTATAAAGTTGTATTATGACCTTTGTTTCTTGATATTACATCTTAACTGTGGATGCTAGCTATTGATCCAGGGACTAGCATTGCAAACACAGGGGACTCTACCTTATTAAAGGTTGGGAACCTTACAGATGGTATCAGAGCATTGTGTTGCCTGTAGGATTTGTAAACCTAGGATTGGACAAAACCCCTTAGAAAAATAGGAGTTGTATTTGTTCCAAAACTTATTTACAAACAATCTTGTAAACTCTTTCCTCAAACCATTTTAGTTTTGATTCTACATCTCTTCTATTTCAAACTTGATGGACAAAACCTACCCCATGGCCAAAGACTTCACCATGAGCTAAGGACTTCATCAACTCTAATGACTTCAACATCTTCAACTCTAATGACTTCAACATCTTCAACTCTAATGACTTCAACATCTTCATCAATTTCACCAAGGATTTCAATCTTAGATGTCACTAAGGACTACAAGTGTGACAAGAAATGTTGCTCAAGACTTGAAGACTAAGGAAACACAACTTAGAAGGAACCATCATCACCTTGAAGTTTTGAGATCAAGATGCAAGAAATTCTCTAAGGATACAAAGATCTTGTTCATGAAGAATCAACTAAGAAGGATGGAAAGATCACAAGTGAACCATATAGATGGACCACCATATTTAGTTTAAGTCAAACACACCAACTTATATGGTGTAACAAAAATATTTTGTTGCCTAAAAATGTGCTTGAACTTTCTTGTTTGAGTGAAATGTTTGTTTGTGATTGCTTGCACATTGCTTGTGTGAATTGTGATGTGTGTGATTAGAACTATTTCCTTAGAAATCCTTTTGCCTATTCTAATCCCAATCCAACCCAAACAGATGACTTCTCCAAGAGACTCCAACATCAAGATTGATGACAACAACAACAACCAAGAGGACAACATGAGAGAACTCATAGTAACCCAAACCTAGTTGAACCAAGTGACAGCTCAATTTATAGCCAACACCAGTGAGGCGGATCCAACCATGCAAAAGTTTTTGGAAACCCAAACCCAATTGTTGCATAAGGTGACAGATCAAATGATCAACATGGGAAGCAGCTCTTCCAAAGGAGTTTGTGACAACAAGGATGACAAAGATGTTATTTTATGAGGAACACAAGCTTGTAATATTTGTGGAGACAAGGATCACACTACCAGGGAGCATGAAGATCAATGCCCCAACTGTGAAGAGAAACATCCAATTGACCAATGCCCCACATCCCAAGCTACTTGTTACTTATGTGAAGGAAATAATCATGTCCCTATCCAATGCCCCATCTATTCCATAGTTGAACAAAGGAAACAAGGTGGAGTGCAACAACTGATTGCAGACTACCATGAGAGAGACAAGTCTATCAAGAAGGATGAAGACAAAGGAAAATCTCAGCTTGTACCTCCCAACAATATGACTCAATTTAAAGGACCAAAGAAGAGACATATGAATTATCCAAGGAGCAATAGAAGGTCAAGGAAACCAGTAGACATTCCTACCTATGAGATAACATATGAAGAACATGAACTAGAAGCACTCCTAGCTTTGGAGAAACTCAAGAAAAAGAAGGACAAAAGCCATGTGCAATGTGGTCATTGCAAGGAAATGGGACACTATGCCAGTGAATGTCCAGAAAAGCAGAAGTATAAGGAGATTAGCCAAGTGTGGTGCAACAACTGCAAAGAGCTAGGCCATTATGTAGCAACTTGTCCATAGAAGATACGTGAAGAACTCAATCTTATCACCTGTTACAGTTGTGGTAACCAAGCACATTATGCAAGCAACTGTCCAGAAAAGATGAAGCACAAGATAAACAAGCCTAAGAAGGATCTCAGCCTTGTCACATGTTTCAATTGTGGAAACAAAGAACACTATGCAGATGTTTGTCCAGAGAGATTTCAACAGGATCCCAAGAAGGCCAATATGTAATCTAGTTAGAAAATTTTTAAGGGTGGTAGTACCCTAGTTGCTTGAGCCAACTTGTAACCCCTAGCCTCCCCAAATCTCGGGACGAGATTTATTTTAAGGGTGGTAGCCTGTCACATCCCAAGATTTTCCAAATCTTGTAATGTGAAAAATAAATAAACAAAATAAATTTTTGTTGAAAATCAGGGTGAAAAGAAACTTTTGTTTCTAAAAGGGAACTTAAAATCCCATCTTGAACAAACTTTGATTAAAGTTTGAATTCAACAAAATCCAAATCAAGAGAAATGCATTCCTCAATGAATGTATCTGGAAATTTAAACACTTGGAAAATAAATCCAAACCCTAAGCCCTAATGGAATAAAAATCATTTCCAAAGTTATCTCCAAATCCATGGATTTGATCTGTGTAAAAAAATTGATCAACAAACATTCACAAATGATCAAGAAAGACAAATGGAAATATTATAAAAGCCATATAAATTGGTTTCACTCAATTTGGAACCATAAATAAAATCTTATGAATTTAATAAGATAAGAAATTGAATTCCCAAAGCTAATAAAAAAACCTATCTAGAAACCCATACCAATTGGTGAGCAAATGATCCTAAAGGAATTTAAAAGGATAAACAAATATCAAACAAGAT
Source organism: Avena insularis (assembly GCA_023614405.1). Lineage (NCBI taxonomy): Eukaryota > Viridiplantae > Streptophyta > Magnoliopsida > Poales > Poaceae > Avena > Avena insularis. The sequence goes on from CM042695.1 coordinate 117,685,790, forward strand.
TTCACAAATTGGAATTCCCAAGTTTGGATCTCTAAGTAAAAAGATAAGGATTTTATAAGGAAAATAAAGAATTATTAATTAAAAAATATATAAAAATATTCAAAGACCAAACCAAATCTTGGCCTAATCCATAAACAAATGGAATGAATTATAATCTGAATCCAAATAAAATATTGGATAAAGAATCTCCAAATAAAATAAAATGGCATAAGCCAAATCCTATTGGAATTAAAACAAATACCCAATCTTAAATGATTAATAAATCATATTAAAATACTTTCCAAATAATTCAAGATGAATTATTTGAACCAACTAAACAAATAAAAACCTACTGAAAGGAATTGGAAAGTTTAAAGAATTTAAAATGAGGTTTAAAATTATTAATAAATCCTATCTAATTAAAAACTAGAGCCTATTTTGAATAAATAAAAGACCCCAAAATGAATAAGGTTTTATTCAAAAATTGACATCAGAATATAATACTAATCAATATTTAAATCTTCACAAAATTTGGCAAAGTTTTGAATTCAAATGAGCGCTTGAATTGGCCAAACAAAATCAAAACAGAATAAAGGAAAAGGAAAAAGAAAAACAAACAGAACAAAAAAAGAGAACAAGACAGCCCAGCCGGACAGCCCAACTAAGCCCAACCTAGCCCAGTTCCTCTCTTCCTCAGAAAAAAACGCTTGACCATGAAGAAACCCTTCGATCGGCGCATGGACCCCACCCTCACTCTCTCTCACTTGCAGACAATCGGGTCCCACTCCCTAGCTTTCTTCCTCACCCGCCGCGACCTCTTATCCCCTCACCTTGCCGGCTATTTCCGCTGATGAATGCTCGCTTTAATTCGCGACATTGATGCTGCCTTTACCCTCTGCGACCACGCACGTTAAAGTGTCTCCCCCTCCTCTCTCCTTCCCCTCTGTCGCCCCACCTTAGCACGCCCCCAGGCCGCCCTAATTCCTCTCCAAACCTCACTGTCACCGACGGCTTTCCCTGATTCTGTCACCGACGGCTTTTCCACCGGCCATCCCTTGCCTCCCCGAGCACACAGGCAAGTTCCCCAGGCCCTGGCGCATCTTTCTGCATCCGCAGCTCGCCCGCGCGTGCCCTGCAATCTCGGCAACATCTTCTACTGAGCACCACCGTCAACTACATCAGCTTCGGTGACCCTCCCCGTAAGCCCCGTCCTTCCCCCTTTCTCTAGAGGACACCACTACACCCTGTGTTCTTTCGCGCTTCTAATGCCCCCTGTTTCGCGTCCTATCGCACCTTGTAGGATCGTCTCCGACAGCACCAGAGCACACCGTCGCCAGTAGAAGCTCCGGCGAGGAATCCCCATAGCTCCAGCGCGCCCCTCGACAAACGGGAAGCACCTCGAGCACCCCCACGCCTCGGCGAACTCGGTGAGCCTCCTCCCTATCCTCCTCGCTTCCTGCATCGCCAAATCCGTCGCCGACTGACCACGCGCCGCCACCTGCCGCCGCCAGCGCTGCTGCCAAATGGTCAAGGCAATAGGGTCCATAGGATCTAGATCTGACGGATGAGATTAGAACGAGAACGAAGGGGTACGCTCGCCTCTGTGCCGCACGATCCAACTTAAATCCAATGTCCTACAGCGCGTGATCCAGACGAAATGGTATCAGCGAGTAAGAACACGACACGTGGCTCAGACTTCGTTTTAAAAACAGAATCTTTCCTATTAGAAGTTCAATTTTGTAAAATCCATAACTTTCAAACCACACGTCCAAATTTTGCAAATTTTATATCAATGGATTCAGAAAAACAAGCCCTAGCCAACCATGTACTTTGTTTAGTAAAAATCTTCTGGTAAAATGTTTGTTTTTTCAGAAATTTATGTATGCTTGTTTAGGTTATAAAAATTATTCCAAAATGATTTTGAGGATAAAATCTTTGGAAAATGGTTTGTTTTGAACCTACTGGCCATAGGAATCACTTTGTGGATTCAAAAATGTATTTGGAGAAACAAAAGAATAAATCTTTGATTTAAACCATTTCTAGTCAAGTAAAAATATGGTTTACTTGATAAAAATGATTTTGGAGGAGAATCCTTGAGAAATGTTTTGGAAATAAACTCTCTGACCCTAAACACAATGTTATATGGTTTGAAAACATATTTTGTGAAACCTATAGAATTTTGCCTTATTAAAAGCATTTCTTCACCACATGAAATAATGATTTGGTTTAAAAATAGTTTATGAAGTAAAACCTTTTGCAAATGACTTTGCCACTTTATAAAATGATCATTAGGTGTTTTCAAATGTTTATGAACCATTAGAAACCACTTTTTCAAATAAAACCATCCTTGGCATGCTTGCATGCATTGTTTTGTTTCTATAATTTGATGTGATGAATTGCTTGATTGGTGGATTGAAATTGTGCCTTGCTTGATTGAATTGTAGTGACTTGAAGAGTGTGATTGTTGCAAGGACAAGGAGTGAACTTATACTCTCTACCAAAAAGGCAAGTGATGCTTCATACTTTTGTCCCATTATTTTCACTATGCATTAGTGATATTTCTAAGTAGGACTTGCATGGAATTTTGCTAAGTATAAACCATGCTATGGGAAATCCTAGTAGATGAAACTTTAGTAGAATTTCCCTAAGTTAAGATTCCTACTACTATCATGCTTAGCTTAGCTAATAGAAAACAAGGGTGGAATATATATTCATGCTATGGAAAAATTTCCAAGTCTGAGGACTTGTGTTTTGTTTAATAAAACAACTAAGTGAATGAATCACCTGGGTGGAATGGAAGGAATGGTTTGTGTTGAGTGGTTACACAAGGCCAGGGGACTGGTGAACCTTGTGTATCTTACTTGTGGATGGCCACCCAGGAACAAAGAGATTTGAGATGTCAAATGTTGAGAAGCTTCAAGTGCAGCCACTTGGCATTATGGGCTCTGCCTGGATCATATAGGTTGCAATAACTTAGCCAAATGGATAGTTGGTGGTAGGGGTTTGATAGGTTGGAGCGCGTCCATTCTGGTATAAGGGAAGGCTTCTGAAAGATCTTGTCTTGGGAAACCAAGTCTTGTGGGGAAAGTGCACCACCTCTGCAGAGTGTAAAATCTAAGTACTTAGCCATGTCCCTGGTAAAGGACAATTGAGAATCAAGACATGGAAGCTATCAAGAATCTCATCATCCAAATTTCTAAGTTAAAAACTTGTGATTGAACAAGGGTTAAAGGATCACCAATTTCTATTGGGAGATGCCTTGGGAAAGATTTTGTCAAAGCAAAAACTTAGTGTTTTCAAATGATAAGGAAAATCTATTTTGAGCAATGCAAGCCTCAACTCCACTTTGCCAAATGCATATATATGATAGACTCCAATATACTACCATAGTATCACTTGCCAATACAATTCAAATGTATTGACCCTTGTGGCTGTAACTTGTTATGTTGCAGGTTTTGTTTGATATTAGTGAAATAGGATTACAAGTCTACAACCAACATGTCTGCCTGTGGCACTTTGAAGATGAAGGACCCTATGCTTATAGATATTCTGCTGCAATGTAATGTAATAGCCAAATGAGCTATGTAAGATGTAATAAATTATGTTATTCCTGGTTATAAAGTTGTATTATGACCTTTGTTTCTTGATATTACATCTTAACTGTGGATGCTAGCTATTGATCTAGGGACTAGCATTGCAAACACCGGGGACTCTACCTTATTAAAGGTTGGGAACCTTACACTTCCTATGCATAGGAATCTTGTCAAGAAACAAGTCATGAATGCACAAAGCAACAAGCATAGGAAAGCAAAACAAGTGCAACTTCAAGATTTTCAACATAGAGAGGAAACTTAATATTGTTGAGATACATAAGACCATGTTTCCCTCTCTCATAATAACTTTCAGTCGCATCATGAATAAAATTAACAATATAACTATCTGATACGTCGGAAACGTATCTATAATTTTTGATGCTCCATGCTTGTTTAGTATCTACTTTGCTTTGCTTCGTCTACATTTTGAGGTGCTTTTTACATGTTTTCTGGTACTAACCTATTAACAAGTTGCAACAGTGTCAGTTACCTGTTTTCTGTTGTTTTTGGTTCCAGAAAAGCTAGTAAAGAAATATTCTCAGAATTGGACGGGACAAACGTCAAAGTCAATAACTTTCCGTGGGGAACAAGAAGTCCAGAGGGGAGCCGGAGAGGTGGGCTAGGGCGCCCAGACCCCCTAGGCGCGAGTGGGCCCTGCCCTGCACCTAGGCAGGGTGTGGGGCCCCTGGCCACCGCCTCGGCCTCCCCATTTGCCTATAAGAAGCCCCTGATACAGAAACCCTAAGGACCCAATCAATATTCCATGAAACCTTCTATAGCCGTCGCCACCGTCGTACCTAGATCAGGGGGATCTGAAGTTCTTCCCGGCATTCGGCCGGAGGGGAGATCATCCCGGAGGCCTTCTCTCCGGTATGATGCGTGAGTAGTTCAACCTTGGACTATGGGTCCATGTAGTAGCTAGATGGTTGTATCTCCTCCTTGTACTTTCATGTATAGATCTTGTGAGCTCCGTTCATGATAAATATCTAATCTATTTGTAATCATGCATGTTGTTTTTGCGGGGATCCGATGGATATTGAGATTATTATGTTGGTTTGATTAATGGTTTTGTCTTTATGATTCTATCATGTCTGTGTTGTTTGTGATCTTGCATGCTCTCCATTGTTAGTAGCTATCTTGGCCAAGTAATTGCTAGTGACTCCAAGAGGGGGTATTTATGCTCGATAGTGGGTTCATGCCTCTAGTTTCCAAGGGAAGTGATAGAAATCTCTTTGGTTGTAGATGTGTTGTTGCTACTAGGGAGAAAACAACGGTCTCTTGTTCATGGAACATGTGGACTGTTTACCTTACACACTTTGCTTAAAGCTTTATGCATTGCTTGCAACTTAATACTGGAGGGGGTTCGGATGATAACCTGAAGGTGGACTTCTAGTCATAGATGTAGTTGGATGGCGGTCTATGTATCTTGTTGTATTGCCCAATCGAATCTCATAGGATCTTTCTGACTAGTAATTACATTGTTATTCCTTGCTCAGTTCCTGTCAATTGCCCTGCTGTAATTTGTTTACCCTTCATGCCATGTTGTTTATCTAAGGAGAGCACCTCTAGTGAACTATGGACCCCAGTCAAATCTTTACCATTGATACATATTCCACTGTTACTTTTTTACTTGTTACAAACCACCATTACCTTCCACACCATACGTTTAATCCTTTGTTACAGCAAACCGGTGAGCTTGACAACCTCACTGATTCGTTGGGGCAAATTCTTGAGTTTGTGTTGTGCAGGTCTCCGCGTTGCTTGCAACACCTGTGCGACGTTTCCTTCCTCCTACTGGTTCGATAACCTCGGTTTCTTACTGGGGGAAAACTTGCTCTTGTGCTTCTTCACACCTTGCTCTTGGGGTTCCCAACGAAGTGCTCCTACATCAACTCAGCGCTGCATCACTATCTCATAAAACATTCTTATCATGAGCCACATGCATATAATAATTATTACTCTCTACATAAGCATAGTCATTTTTATTAATTGTAGTGGGAGCAAATTCAACAAAATAGCTATCATTATTATTCTCATCACCATAATCATAAAATATAGGAGGCATATTGTAATCACAAAAAAAATTCTCCTCAATAGTAGGTGGACTGAAAATATCATATTCATCATTGTAATCATCATATATTGGAGGTTTGGTATCATCATAAGCAATAAAATAGCTATCCTCCAAAGCTGGGGAACTAAAAAGATCATTTTCATACAAACTAGCTTCCCCAAGATTAGACTTTTCCATATCATTAGCAATAATGGTGTCCAAAGAATTCATACTAATAACATTGTTACTAGCATGCAAATAAAGTTCCATAGGTTTTTTAATTTTCTCTTCAAAACTTCATGTCCTAACTCAATATAAATACTATAAAGCTCTCTAATTTTGTTGTTGTTTTCCATTAAGCCTAACTAGTTAAAACAAGAAACAAAAAGACAAAATTGCAGAATCTAAAGGAAATAACTTCGAGCACTCACACAGGAGGATGTGAGTACCTTTTACCTTACCTCCCCGGCAACAGCGCCAGAAAATAGCTTGATGTCTACGCACTTCTATTCTTGTAGACAGTTGTTGGGCCTCCAAGTGCAGAGGTTTGTAGAACAGCAGCAAGTTTCTCTTAAGTGGATTACCCAAGGTTTATCGAACTCAGGGAGGAAGTGGTCAAAGGTATCCCTCTCAAGCAACCCTTCAATAAAGATACAAGAAGTCTCTTGTGTCCCCAACACACCGAATACACTTGTCAGGTGTATAGGTGCACTAGTTCAGTGAAGAGATAGTGAAATACAAGTGGTATGGATGATTATAAGACAATGGTGCCAAAAAAGAGCTTGACGGCATGGAAGATACTGAAATCAAGCAAACATGCAACAGATCTAGATGCAAACAGTGTTTCAATGCTTAGAAACAAGGCCTAGGGATCATACTTTCACTAGTGGACACTCTCAAAAAATATATTCTCCCCATGATACTGCCTTGAACTACTCTCCGGTTGGACACTCTAATCCATTGTAGGGCTATAACAGCACACCTCAAAGTCTGCCTTCCCCATCTAGATAACCCCACACTGTCACCTTGAGCGCTAGATGGTTCCAACAAACACCACAATTTCATAAAGACATCCAACTCCATATATACTCATGATAAATATTTATGAACTCTAGCCTAAGTGAGGCGTTGCATGTCCTTTAGGCGAGCGATGGCTCAGTTGATGTGGATCCTGTTGGGAACCCCAAGAGAAAGGTGTAAAGCAGCACAACAGCAAGTCTTCCCTCAGTAAGAAACCGAGGTTATCGAACCAGTAGGAGGAAGGAAACGTCACATAGGTGTTGCAAGCAACGTGGAAACCTGCACAACACAAACTCAAGACTTTGCCCCAACTAACAGTGAGGTTGTCAATCTCACCGGTTGCTGTAACAAAGGGTTAAACGTATGGTGTGGAAGGTAATGGTTTGCAGCAAGTAAACAGGTAACAGTGGAGGATGTATCAATAGTAAAGATTGGACCGGGATCCATAGTTCACTAGAGGTGCTCTCCTTAGATAAACAACATGGCATGAAGGGTAAACAAATTACAATAGGGAAATTGATAGGAACTGAGCAAGGCATAACAATGCAATACCAGACAAAAAGATCCTATGATATTTGATTGGGCAATAAAAGAATATACATAGACCGCCATCCAACTACATCTATGACTAGAAGTCCACCTTCAGGTTATCATCCGAACCCCCTCCAGTATTAACTTGCAAACAATAGGCAACTGCTTTAAGAAAAGTGTGTAAGGTAAATAATCCACTTGTTCAATGAACAAGAGACCGTTGTTTTCTCCCTAGTGGCAACAACACATCTACAACCGAAGAGATTTCTGTCACTTCCCTTGGAAACTAGAGGCTTGAACCCACTATCAAGCATAAATACCCCCCTCTTGGAGTCACTAGCAACTACTTGGCCAAGATAGCTACTAACAACGGAGAGCATGCAAGATCACAAACAACACAGACATGATAGTATCAAATAGACAAAACAATTAATCAATCTGACATAGTAATCTCAATATCCATCGGATCCCCGCAAACATAACATGCATGATTACAAATAGATTAGATCTTGATCATGAACAAAGCTCACAAGATCTATACATGAAATCACAAGGAGGAGATACAACCATCTAGCTACTACATGGACCCTTAGTCTAAGGTGGAACTACTCACGCTTCATATTGGAGAAGAAGGCCTCCGAGATGATCTCCCCTCCGGCAGGGTGCCGGGAAGAACTTCAGATCCCCCGATCTAGGGACGATGGTGGCGGCGGCTACAGAAGGTTTCGTGGAGTTTTGATCATGTTCCTAGGGTTTCTTCATCGGGGGCTTCTTATGGGCGAAGAGGCGAGGCTTCGAGGCGGCTGGAGGGCCCACACCCTACCCAGGCGTGGGGTGGGCCCACCCACGCCTAGGGGGGTGGCGGCCCTGGTTCGCCTCTCTGTCTCGTCTTCTGGCTTCGTGTCCCCCACGGTAAAATAGTGACTTTGGCTTTTGTCCCATCCAATTCTGAGAATATTGATTTTCTTCCTTTCTTGAACAAAAAACAGAAGAAAATAGGCAACTGGCACTGTGGAGACTTTTTAATAGGTTAGCTCCAGAAAAGATATTAAACCACCTCAAAGTACAGACAAAGCAAAGCAAAGTAGATACTAAACAAGAATGGAGCATCAAAAATTATAGATATGTTTCCGATGTATCAAGCATCCCCAAGCTTAACTCCTGCTCGTCCTCGAGTAGGTAAGTGATAAAAAGAATAATTTTTGAGGTGACATGCACCGTCAAAACCAAGATCAAACCATTTGCAAGCATTGAAAGCTAGGATCAAAGAACTCTAAACATGTGCATGAAAGATGGAGTTCTAACAATAGGACAAAGTAACTATGCATGCAACATGAAAGGCTACAAACAAAGATCATGAATAACCTGCATTGAAAAATGTTTGTTTGTTTCACATACAGAAAACATGGCATAGTGGCATACAGCTTGTCCCTCATAGAGTAGCAAATAGATGCATAGGACACCTTCAAATTTCATAAGAGTGACTAGATACAAGTAGCACAAGAACAAGTAATATCACAATATGCATCAATCAATAAGTTTTGGGACACTGCACACAGAATGGCAACTATGTTGTCTTAATGGTGCCTAAAGGTAGAAGGTGGAGACTCAATATAAAAGTGGAAGAAGGGCCCTTCACAAAGGGAAGCAGGGATTTCAAGTTTTAAAAAGAGCTTCCAAAAATTCTGGTACTTGTTAGTTTTCAGCCCTCATTGCCCCTATCATAAGCATCTTGAAGTGATTAAGGTTAAAGTGAACAAACTATGGAGTATATGTTTGACAAAGTATAAGTTGGCAATCTCAAGTCCCTTGAATACGAGGGTCACACCTCATGCTACTCAACTTCAGTCACCTGTAAGTTCTTGTCATAGTAAGTACATGCATATCATAGAGAACCGCCAACGGGGTACCCCTTGCACATGGTACATAAGCTATCCCATACCAAAATGACAAGGCAAGCAGACAATGAGCATCTCAACGATCTTTTTATTTACTATGTGCATAGATTTTTATTGAGGATGCTTCACAGATAGATCAATATGGTAATGCTGCAAGTTTCCACCATGATTAGGCATGGCTTAGGATAGAGGCCCAGGCGTTTCTCTAACACAAAATACATAACTCCATGGACTTATAAGCTCCCTCTTTAGTTCACACCGGTGACATCCATAGACAAAAGAGCATGATATCAACTGTGTACAAAGTACAAGTGCAATGTTGAAAACTTTCCCCGTGACAGCATGGTTGTGCTAATTCCAACGTATAAGTGCAAGCATATACAACATAGATGACACAATGGTTCGAGTTTATTAGGGGCAAAGAATATAGTGTGCCATCAAGTTTGTGAGGGCTTTAATCACTAAGTTTTCACATAACAAAATATTTTTAATTGGAAGATAGCTAAAAACAAGAATATACTTGGGATGGTTTAACACACCATGCATAGGAATTTATAGTGGACACTTTGGAATAACTTGGTTTCTTGGTAGTTGGAAGCATGAGTAGAACTTACTCATACAAGTGGAGGCTAGCAAAAGACTGGGAGCAACCAACTAAGAGAGCAATAATGGTCATAATCATGAAGAGCAACAAAACATTACTAATCAAAGCATAGAGTGGTACTACAAGTCAAGGACTAGATGATCAAAGAGGCTATGGTGACTTGTTCATAATAACGACATGGTGTAAGCATGTGCCAAGTCAACCCAAACAAAGCATCAAAGGAGAATACCACAATACTATGCTTTTGTATGCTAAAACAACGCATAATTCTTTCAAGGCACACTAAGCAATCCCATTTGTTTGGAACAATACAAGATACATCAATAATCACTAAGCATAAGGTTAAAACAACACCTAGAATGTCATGCTAAAGTCTAAGTCACAGTCAATGCAAGCTCCTCTTGCACTTTCAAGCAAGAACTTCCTACTCCTTTCCAACACCAAGCAACTTATTTGCAACAACATAGCGAGAACGGGGGTCCAAACTACTTTATTCAACCAAACTAAACAAATTAAGAAAACCAAACAAAAACTAAGACGCTCCAAGAACAACACAACAGTGCATGAAACAATAAAAACGAAGTGTCTAGACAGACGTGAGCTTTTTATTGATGAAGAAGGGGATGCCTTGGGCATCCCCAAGCTTTGACGCTTGTACCTCTTGGATATTTCTTGGGGTGATACGTGGTGGCATTCCCAAGCTTGAGCTTTTGTCCATTCTTCATCTTATTACATCATTCTCTCTTTACACCTGAATTTTTTCCTTCATACAAAACTTCACACAATCTTCATTAGCAACATTAGTGTATTCAAAAGATAATAGACCCTTGGTTTTAGCTTTGGAACAGCAAAACTTTTCACTAAAAACACATTCTACTGTAGCAACTCCTTCAAAAAGCTCAATTAACCAAAAGAGAACTCAAAAAGGAATCAATAAGAAGCAAATGCAAATAATGGCAGAAATCTGTCAAAACAGACCAGCAGGTAGAAACCGAATTTTTCGAAAATATTCTGTTGCGCAAATCAAAAAGTGTTGAACTAAAGAAAGTTATCTAACATACTAGGGGATTTATTCGTAAATTTCCAGCTCAATCTGACTTACAGAGACTCCTCACGAATGTTTATGGTGGAGGACAGAAATCTGTTTTGGGACAGCAACTCCCCAAATCTTACTTCCCTCTTATTAGAGGTCATTCTTGGCACAAAAAGCAAACAAAAAGGATAAGGAGAGGTCATTACTGAATTAATAACTTCCCATACTCAAGAAACTCTTGGGTTATCTCCCAACAAGTACTTTTCTTTAACGCCTTTAAGTTAGGCTTGATAGTTTGAGAAGATACTCACATAAGAAATATGAATTGAAGTAAAAGAGAGCATCAAGAAGCAAATTCAAAACACATTTAAGTCTAACCCACTTCCTATGCATCGGAATCTTGTACACAAATAAATTCACAAAGAACAAAGTGACAAGCATAGGAAGATAAAACAAGAGTAACTTCAAAACTTTCAGCACATTGAGAGGTGTTTCAGTACCATGAAAAATTCTACAACCATACTTTCCTCTATCATAATAATTTTCAGTAGCATCATGAATAAACTCAACAATATAGCTATCACATAAAGCATGCTTTTCATGTTCTACAAACACAAAATTTCTATGAAGCTCAAAAATAGTGGGTTTAAAACCTTCATAGGTTTTACCCAAAGTAGATATTTCAAAAGGATTTAGAGGAACATAACATTCATCCTCCTTTGGTAAGCATGGGGGACAATCAAATAATGTAAGGGATAAAGAGTTACTCTCATTAGAAGGTAGGCATGGGTAGATAATCCATTCTTCCTCCTTTTGTTCATCACTCTCCTCTTTTTCATCTAATGAGCTGCCAGTTTCAACAATTTCTTCTTCCACAGGCTCCTGCAAGGCATTAGTCTCTTTCATTTGTGGAAAGCATCTATTAAAATATTCAAGAATATAGCCATTTTCTTCCTTGTAATTATCAAATAAAAATTTAAGTATCTCATAAACCTCAGATTCATAAGGTGCATCATCAGTATTTTCAAGCAAACTGGCAAGTTCAAATGCACCCTTGAAGGCAATAAATTCTTCAATTTGTTCCACATCATCAAAGTCATAATTTCCTTTAACATAAGAGGATATGGTAACACTATCATTATACTCACATTAAAAAGGGAGGTTTTTATACCTCCTACAGCAACAAGCTTTATCAAAGCAATAAGTAACATTATAAGTAGAGCATACGTCTCTAGCAATAGTATTCAACTTATCAATTTGTTCCCATAAGTGTTTCCCCTTTTGTGACAAACGGTGTTCCTTATAATAATACTTTTGTTCTTCCGTGAACCCACCTTGCCAATAAGAACTAGTTTCAAAGAAACCATCCATTGATAGAAAGCATGACCAGGCAAGGCAATGACAGACCAGCAACTAGAGTAGGAACTAATTTTTTTTGTGTTTTTGATAAGAAAAAGCAAACCAAACTAAACTAATTTTTTGGAGTTTTTGATAAAAAGAGGCAAACAAAACCAAGCAAAAGAAACTAAGCAAACTAAAAAAAAGTAAAGAGAAAGGAAGTGGAGGACTCCCCTTGTGAAGACGTCCTTAGCCTCCCCGGCAACGGTGCCAGAAAACTTGTTGATGGCTTAGTTGATGTGGAGCTTGTTGGGAACCCCAAGAGCAAGGTGTGAAGTAGCACAACAGCAAGTCTTCCCTCAGTAAGAAACCAAGGTTATCGAACAAATAGGAGGAAGGAAATGTCACACAGGTGTTGCAAGCAACGTGGAAACCTGCACAACACAAACTCAAGACTTTTCCCCAAATAACAGTGAGGTTTTCAATCTCACCGGTTGTTGTAACAAAGGATTAAACGTATCGTGTGGAAGGTAATGGTTTGCAGCAAGAAAACAGGTAACAGTGGAGGATGTATCAATGGTAAAGATTGGACCGGGGTCCATAGTTCACTAGAGGTTCTCTCCTTAGATAAACAACATGGCATGAAGGGTAAACAAATTACAGCAGGAACTGAGCAAGGCATAACAATGCAATACCAGACAAAAAGATCCTATGAGATTCGATTGGGCAATACAACAATATACATAGACCGCCATCCAACTACATCTATGACTAGAAGTCCACCTTCAGGTTATCATCTGAACCCCCTCCAGTATTAAGTTGCAAGCAACAGACAACTGCTTTAAGCAAAGTGTGTAAAGTAAATAATCCACTTGTTCCATGAACAAGAGACCGTTGTTTTCTCCCTAGTGGCAACATCACATCTACAACCAAAGAGATTTCTGTCACTTCCCTTGGAAACTAGAGGCATGAACCCACTATCGAGCATAAATACCCCCTCTTGGAGTCACTAGCAATTACTTGTCCAAGATAGCTACTAACAACGGAGAGCATGCAAGATCAGAAACAACACAGACATGATAGTATCAAATAGAAAAAACCATTAATCAATCTGACATAGTAATCTCAATATCCATCGGATCCCCGCAAACACAACATGCATGATTACAAATAGATTAGATATTGATCATGAATGGAGCTCACAGGATCTATACATGAAAGCACAAGGAGGAGATACTACCATCTAGCTACTACATGGACCCGTAGTCTAAGGTGGAACTACTCACGCTTCACGCCGGAGAAGAAGGACTCCGGGATGATCTCCCCTCCGGCAGGGTGCCGGGAAGAACTTCAGATCCCCCGATCTAGGGACGATGGTGGCAGCGGCTATAGAAGGTTTCGTGGAGTTTTGATCAGGTGCCTAGGGTTTCTGCATCGGAGGCTTCTTATAGGCGAAGAGGCGAGGCTGGGAGGCGGCCAGAGGGACCACACCCTACCCAGGCATGGGGTGGGCCCACCCGCGCCTAGGGGGTGTGGCGGCCTGGCTCGCCTCTCTGTCTCGTCTTCTGGCTTCGTGTCCCCCATGGTAAAATATTGAATTTGGCTTTTATCCCGTCCAATTCCGAGAATATTGATTTTCTACCTTTCTAGAACCAAAAACAAAAGAAAACAGGCAACTGGCACTGTGGCAACTTGTTAATAGGATAGTACCAGAAAAGATATAAAAACACCTCAAAGTATAGACAAAGCAAAGAAAAGTAGATACTAAACAAGCATGGAGCATCAAAAATTATCGATATGTTTCCGACGTATCAGCGATTCGGCCTGGTAATGTTGAGTATAGCCTTGATTTTGTCCTGGTTCACTTCTATGCCTTGCTCAGAGACGATGAAACCTAACAATTTTCCGGCTGGAATTCCAAAGAAACACTTCTTCGGATTTAGCATCATATTGAATTTTCATAGACTAGCAAATGTTTCCTCCAAGTCGGAAATTAAAGTTCCCTTATTTCTGGACATAACTGCTATGTCGTCTACGTATAATGGACGTTGCGTCCTATTTGGTCGTTGATACAACGTTGCATAGTACGTTGATATGTTGCTCCTGTGTTCTTTAAGTCGAAAGGCATAGTTTGTAGCAGAAGGTTCCTAAAGGAGTGATGAAAGATGTCTTAATTTGATCCGGCTCTTTCATCGGTATTTGGTAATATCCGGAATATGCGTCGAGAAAACAGAGTAGCTCTGACCCTGCCGTTGAGTCGATAACCTGATCGATTCTTGGCAAAGGGAACGGATCTTTTGGGCATGCTTTGTTCAAAGCGGTATAATCAACACACATCCTTAAATCAATGGTGTCCTTTTTAGGGACGAGTACAGGATTTGCCACCCAATCTGTATGGATGACCTCTGTTATGAATCCGGCTAATTCTAGTCGGGCTAATTCCTTGGCTATCGCTTTGCACTTTTCATCACCAAACCGTCGTAAGGACTGTTTGACGGGTTTAGCATTAGGGTACACATTAAGAGATTGCTCGACAAGTTCCCTAGGTACTCCGGTCATGCCAGAAGGCTGCCATGCGAAGATATCACTATTATCTTTGAGGAACTCGACGAGCGCGCTTTCCTATGTGTGGTCTAAGCCTACCCTTATGTTCGTCGTCTTGGCGGGATCATCTTCCTTGAGCGATGTTTTCTTCGTCTCGTCCGACGCCTTGAACTGCAAACTTGGCTTCAGCACCTCGTTCTTCATAGCGGGCATCTCGGACGGATTGATGGTCTTCTTGATCTCCTGGTATTCCTGGGCGTGCAGCACGACTTCAGGGAAGGCATCAGATCCTTCGTCGCACTCTCGCGCCTTCCTCGGGTTTCCCGGACGGTGATTACGCCCTTTGGACCTGGAAGTTTAATCATGTTGTAGATGTAACAGGGACAATCCATGAACGCCCAGTAAGCCGGACGTCCGAAGATGGCGTGGTAAGCACTTTTGAATGGTACCACCTCAAAAGAGAGTGGATCAGTCCGGTAATTGTCTCGGGTTCCAAATGTCACGTCCAGAGTAATCTCACCCAGAGAATCTGCATGTCTCCTGGTATAATGCCATGGAAAGTTACACTACTGTAACTCAACTGGCTCTCGTGCAGCTTCATGCGGTGGAGTGTCTTGATGTAGAGGATATTGATGCTGCTCCCACTGTCCATGATTGTTTTAGAAAAGTCATAGCCATCAATAAGAGGATTGACGACCAGAGGGTACTTTCCCCGACGATGTGTTTTCCTCAGGTGATCTGAGTGATCAAAGGTGATGGTTACATCTGACCACTCCAGAAATTGTGGAACAGCCGGAACCGTGGCATTGAGCTCACGGAGAACTGCCTTCTTTTCCTTAGCAGGTTGGGATCCTAGGAAGCAGACGTATGCGTCTTTATTATTCGGAAAAGTCTTATTTCCATCTGACTTGGGCTCTGCGGCGGTATCCGCTTCTTCCATGTTGGAATCTTCCTTGGGCTCCTTTCCTTTCTCGAAATTTTTATTTCCTTTTCGTTGCTTGGCTCTGTAGCCAGCGGATTCGTCTTTCTTGATGTTGTCATTGAAACGAAACTCTACATTTGTGTGGATAGATCCTCTGTTATTATCCAAGTGGTGGACACAGGGATTATTGGCAATGTCGGCCCAGGTATAGGTTCTTCTGGGTTGCTGATCTCCTCTGCCCTGGATTCGGAACTTCCACGCCCTCTACCCCGGCCGCCTCTATGTCCTCCTCGTCCGCCAGATCCGAACGTTGCGTTAACAGTTGCGTTATACGGAGCCGGTTTTTCATCCGAGGTGTTCTTGCGCTTCTGAGCTTGTTGTTTTGGTTGTTTCGCCGCATTGGGATTGGCCAGAATGTTTAGCAGACCTTCTGAATCATCATCAGCATCAGCGTATTTTCTTGTCGTCTCTATCATCTCTCCCAAATATGTGACGTGGTCACGCTTCAGTCTGTGACGTAAAAGTTCGACTAGGAGTCCTGCGATGAAAGCTTCTATCGCAGTTTGTTCATTTACTCCCTCATAGGAGTTTTTCGTGTCAATCCAGCGTCTGAGGTAATCCCGACAGGTTTCTCCGGGTCTTTGTGTGCAACGCTGCAAGTCTTTGACTGTGCAGGGCCTCCTTTATGTTCCCTCGAAGTTTGAAAATAACGCACTTTGCATATCATACCAGTTATGAATTGAATTCTCTGGCAGTTCATTGACCCATAATCGAGCCGTCTTCCTCAGCATGAGCGGGAGATATCAGACTGCGAACAGGCTGTTTCCTCCTTTGGTGATGCAACAAGCCTGGAGAAAATCCTGGAGCCAGGTATCCGGCCGAGCCGAGCTGTCGTAGGGCTGAATGTGTTTGGCAATACCAAAGTCAACCGGAAATTTGGTCTGACGTATGCGTGGTCCAGAGCATTTGGGTCCCACGTATACATCCTCTTCCTCATACTGCCGCGCCTCTATGTTTGATTCAATGTGATGGCGAGCATCATTTGGCGAGAGAGATCTGCGCCTCGGAGGCTCGCGGCTTCTACGCGGTGGAGTCGGATTTCTGCTTCTCCTCTCACCATTGCCGCCTCCTCCCCTGCGGCTTCCATGGATACGTCGGGATCCTTCATGGTCGCTGCTAGGAGGCGATGGTGACCCTGGTGGATTATTTCCGGCTGGGTTACGCGGTGGTGGCGGTGGAGCCTCATTATGCTGACTCTGATGTCGGTTTCTTCAGGCTCCGTCCCTACTTGATTCAGGACGATCCGGATCATCTCTTCGCCCCACATTGCCAGTCGGACAGCTCGGTGGTGGCATCCTTAGACGATCTTGCTCTTCTTGCTGGCGGCGTGTTTCCGGGTCTTCTCTATAGCGGTTGTTTTGCCGACGATGGTCCTAAAGAGGGACCATTGCCCTGATGGCATCTTCGGACGCAGCCGGAATAACTCTTGCCCAGTCATGCGCCGGCCGGCGGGAGTGGCTGTTTGAGCCTATTCTTGAATTCTATTCTTCTCCACGGGGATGATAGCGTTGATCTGTATCCTTGCGGAGCCTTCCATCAGCGCTTTGGTCACCTCTAGTATGGCAAAACTCGGATTTTGAGGCCAGCTTGCCACTGAATGGCGTGGTCGTTTTCTGCTGCTTTAATCCTTTGTCCAGCAACGCGACACACTGTTGGACCTGCTGTGGAGACGGATTGTTGGCGAGGATGGCTCAAGTTGCAGCAGCGTTTTCCAACGGCATGCTGTAAACTCGGATCTTCTCTCCGGTCTTTCCGTCGAATAGATCTTTGTGGAAATTCGGGTTCTTATTGGCAAGAAATGGACCTCCCCTTGTCTTGTTTGGGTGTCGCTTGAAATCTGACTGATATTTGGCAGGATCACTGTCTAACTGCTGCCTAAGCTCGACAATGCACACGACCTCTTCGAGCAGAAACAGACGGTGTTTTTCCAGGTCCTCAGCCTTTTCTCCAGCGCCTCCGGTGTGAGATCCGAAGCCGTTGGGATTGGAATCGTGAGAGCATCTCCATAAATTTCATGTGCACCCTTGGTGACGACGTGTCCATCCACAGGAGGGTCGATCGGCGTAGTATTAATCGGATCTCCATCCTGATTCTCCATCTCGATCTCTTCATCAACTTTTTCTTCGTTGGTTTCCTTGATGTCTGGCTCTACCGGTGTCAGATTCTTGTTCTTCTTCTTCTTTGACCGCCTAGTAGCCTTAACGTGCATACCAGTGGCAAAGACGGCTTTTGGTCCGGTACCGGGGGATAAACTTCCGTCGGTACTTTCCGTAGTGGTTGGCTTGTGCACCTTGGAGGAATCTCTGGTATCCATATCATCCTGCAAGGTGTAGCTTTCATACATGCTATCATATGGACTAGGAGAATTTTCCGGCTCACCTTGCGTTGGCTTGGAGGCATGTTCTTACTCGTACTCCTCCATCTCCGTGTCGAAGTCTCGAAGTTCCTGCAACGTTATTGACTCTTGAGGGGAGCTAGGTAAGTCGGTGTTTTATTCGATTGCGTCTAGGTATGAATCTCTACCGGCTCCAGCATCGGCAAAGTCGGATCCATAGCTTATGTGGTACACGAAATAGTGCTTCTTCTTGTTTATGTTCTTGAGGTAGTGGTATAACTTGGTTTTCGCCTCAACATCGACAGAGCCGGATCCGTAGCGGAAGTATTCCTCATACATGTATCTAATCTTGTCGGAGAGATCAGATCCAGATTCTTCTTCCACCTCTTCTTCCACTACAGGAGTGGGCTGGGTGGGTTTGATTTTCTCTGGGATCTTAAACTCTTCCGCCTCTGCAGAAAAAGTAGATCCGTATCTTTCTTCCGCCATGGTCATCACCTCAAGGGTGGGTTGGGCGGGGTCAGCGAAACCGAGATAAATATCGATCTCGCCGATAGACATGATCGTGTAAGTCGTCATGGGTTGACATGGTTATACCCTACGGGTACGTGATCTCAGCATACCTGGTCCAGCCCAAGGAAGGCCCACAGCAGATGTACGCTGGCCCATGAAGATTTTCGGGTGGCCAAGGCCCATGACGCCTTCGGATCCTTGGAGAGCAAGACTAGCATAGATAGGAAATTCAAAAGGGTAAAACCCTAGAACTTGTAACCGACTAGGTCTATACCCGGGACCTGCCTAAGTCTATATAAAGGCCAGGAGGGCACGACCTAGAGCTCTCGACTCATACTTTCGCATACGCACCTCCACGCCAGATCAAATCTGCACACCCCTGTAACCTTCGGTTCCGCCGTAATCAAGAGCAGACAAGCAGGAGTAGGGTTTTCCCTCGGGGCTGAACACAGGTAAATCTCGTGTCTCCTGGTTGCTTGTCTGTTAACCGTTCCACGATCTCCAGCATCCCCATCTTCTCCAAAACCCAAGTCCATAACAATGGGCATTGATGAGATTAAACCTCGTCAATTGGCGCCGTCTGTGGGAACTAGGGTTGCTGATTGTGCGGTCGTGACAGTCCCGACCCGATCAATCTACAACTCTGCGACGACGGAGAGTCACCTCCTCTTCGGCGCTTTTGACTTCACCGCCCACTCGCCGGCCACCATGAAAGATTTCGAGCCCGTAGGCGACGGACTCGAGATCCTGTTCGGGAGTTTCTGCTTCCAGGTGGGTCAGACTGGCACCCTCCGCCTTCCTGAGCGGGTACCCCTACCATCAATCAGGCCCGCCTCGTGGGATCCACACCCTGTGCTACGCACATCGTCATCAACAGATGAGTTCTACGACAGCAACAACTGCAACTCCGATCTGTGCGATCCACCTTCGGATGAAGGGACCTACGGTTCCGGATCCGAAAGCTGCGGCAGTAGCGAACCAATCTACAAGCACTACCAATGCGCCGCAGTCATCCAGGAACAACAAACGCCTAACCCGCCGCCCAACCCGAACCCCAACCCGCAGGACAGAAACAGCGGAAATGGCGGGAACAGAAGAAGCCAGTCCCCCCCCACCCGACGAGGAAAACAACGGCCACGTCATCCAACTTAGCAAAGAAGGATGGGTCCAGGCGCGCCGCGCCGTAGCAGGCGACATAGTCCTACCTGCAGACGCCTCACGTGAACTACTGATGGCATACCACTTCCTCCTCATCGAGGAGCACAAGAAGCAAGTCAAGATGCAGGAAACACTTGACAAACGCAAGCAAGCAGCCTCCGAGTCCAGCGCGCGACGAGCTGCGCTCTCCGCCATGGCCCCCGGCTCTAGCACGAACGGAAACCAAGGAAACAAGCACCGCTCTCGGGTGGAAAACATGGATCCCAAGGAGCGTTGTGATGTGACCCGAACTCTCCACACATCATTCATGGAGATGGATGCCGACGGCAACGTCATCCCGAAGACACCGCAAGCTGTGATCATGGCAGCCACTGCGTATCTCGCGGCCCACCCATCTCCGGAGGGGGACCCGAAAAGAGCCATGCATAAGTCCGCACTCACCAGACTCGGACTTGTCGGAGCTGCGCTCCACCAAGACGCTCCTGTGGAGCTGAAGAAGAAAGCTCTGGCCAGGCGCGACCGGAGCCCCACCCCTTCATCCGAAGAGGAAGAGGAACACGACCTTCCTCGAAGGAAGAAGAGCTCGCATCACCATAAACGCGACTACGACGCCAGAGACGCGCTTACACAGCACAAAATCGACAAAGCGCGAGCCAAACGTGCATGCTCGTCTGAATCCGAGATGGACGAAGACGAAGGACAACTCTGTGGAGCCCGATGCTTCAGCAGATCTGTTCGACGAACACAGATGCCACGGAATTTCAAGCTTCCTTCGGATACTCCGAAGTTCAACGGCACGCAAGATCCAAAAGCCTGGCTCAGTGACCATCTGTCATCCGTCAAGTTGCACGGTGGTAACAAAGAAACCGCCATGCAATGCCTTCACCGCAATGACAAAGCAGCGCTGCAGCTCAGCAGCCTATCATCAGGGTCCATCCGAAGCTGGGAGGAGCTAGCTTACAGCTTCATCCGAAATTTCAAAGGCACCAGCAAGAGGCCTGCCTCAATCGAAGAGTTGCGAGCCTGCACTTAGAAAACAGGAGAATCTATTCGCTCGTACATACTACGTTGGTCTAACACCAAGAACTCCAAAGCACACATCTTCGAAGAGAGGGCCATCGACACCTTCAGGGACGGCGTCAAACGCCAAGATTTCAAGGAGGAACTTGGGCGAGTCAAGCCCAAAACACTCGACCACCTCATGGACATCGCCAACAGGTGGGCCGACGGCGAAGATTGCATTCACCGAGCACAATCGGATGAAGAGGACGACTACGGCCGAAGACGGGAACGCTGCAACAAGAGGAGATCGCGAGTCTACGACGATCGCGACGGACCCTACATGGTCGCGGCCGGCTATGCCGACCGTCGCAACAACAACAGCCGCAACAGCGGAGGATACCGCGGAGGAAACTTCCGGGACGGCGGACGCCCAGCATAGTCGTGGCAACGCCACGACCGCGACAACGGACCCTCAGCATACGACAAACTTTCGGGTCCATGCACCATCCACTTCTACATCGACAAGCAGGATGGCAAAAAGAAAGCTAGCCACATGCTCAAGGACTGCCGCGAGTTCCAGAAACTCAGCGAAAGCATGGTGCAGATGAGGCAACAAGCCCCAATCTCTGCATTCGTAAACACACCTGCGCCAGGTGAAATAGCACACTGAGCTCCTCCACCGCTGCCTATCGGAGGCCCAAATCAACCAGTCGCACCAGCACAGAACAACGCTGGGAACGGGTACCCTCCACCGAAAGGAGCACTAATGATGATCCAGAAGGGACACCCCACGAATAGGGTGCAGAAGAAGATCACCCGACAAATCAACATGGCCGTAGCAACTCCACCTGCCATCCCTGAGTACCTCAGCGGATCGGAGTCCTGCATCACATTCACTTGTGTGGATCACCCTTGCCAGATCCCCCGCCCAGGTCATGCTGCCCTGGTGCTGGAGGCGCAGATCGGAGGTTTCGAGATGAGTCGCGTCTTCATGGACGGCGGCAGCGGCATCAACCTAATGTTCGCAAGCACTCTAGCAGCAATGCGGATCCCGCAATGCAGCCTGGAACAGTCAGACACAACGTTCCACGGCATCGTTCCAGGGAAGGGCATATTTCCCCTGGGCAAAATAGGGCTCGACGTCATCTTCGGGAAGCCGGACAACTTCCGGCTGGAGCGACTCGAATTTGAAGTGGTGGACTGGCCGTCACAATACCACGCCATCCTTGGGCGTGTAGCATTCGCAAGGTTCCTGGCTGTCCCACACTACGCATACCTACTACTCAAGATGCCAGGGCCAAAGGGCGTCATCACAGTCCACGGGAGCTTCACCCGATCGGACCAATGCGACAGGGATTTCAACAAAATCTCCCAGTCTTTCGGCATGCAAGACGAGCTCGTAAGGCTCCGTGAGGTGACGGACAATGGGGCACCCCCAATCACAAGGCAAAACGCACCTGACATGTCCTTCGACTCCACCGTCAACACCAAAAAGGTGCAGGTCCATCCGACGGATGCCTCCAAGACGACGCTGATCTCCAACGACCTCAGCCCCGCATAGGAAGGCGCGCTCGTCGAATTCCTCCGTGAGCGCTGGGAAATCTTCGCCTGGTGTCCTGCGGACATGCCGAGTTCCTGTGGAATTCGCCGAACACGCACTCAACGTCTTTCCGGACACCAAGCGGTCAAGCGGTCCATCCGGAGACCGTCTGAGCCACGAAGCTATCGGCAAGGAAATCAATAGACTACTCGCTGCAGACTTCATCAGGGAAATCAAGGAAAGCGAGTGGCTTGCAAATACAGTGATGGTCCCAAAGAAGGACACGGACATCCTGCGGATGTGCGTGGATTTCACGTCACTAAACAAGCATTGCCCCAAGGACCACTTCCCTCTTCCTCTGATCGATCAGATCATCGATTCGACTGCAGGTTGCGAGAAACTCTCCTTCCTCGATGCCTACTCAGGCTATAACCAGATTCGACTCAAGGTCAAAGATCAGGAGAAAACGGTGTTTATCACACCGTTCGGGGTATTCTGCTACAACACAATGCCTTTCGGGCTAAAGAACGTAGGTGCCACGTGCCAGCGATGCATGCAGGCTTGCCTCAAGGACCAGATCGGTCGCAACGTCCAAGTCTATGTCGACGACATAGTGATAAAAACCAAGGAGGCAAGAACACTTATCGACGATCTCCGCGAGACGTTCGACAACCTCGACCGCTACAGGATCAAGCTCAACCTCGAAAAGTGCGCCTTCGGCGTCCCATCGGGTCAGCTGCTTGGGTACTTCATCTCTTAGCGAGGGGTCGAGGCGAACCCGAAGAAAATCAGAGCCATCATGGCAATGGAGAAGCCGAAAAACCTCAAAGGCGTCCAGCAGCTCGCAGGACGAATAGCGGCGCTAAGCAGATTCATCAGCCGCATGGGCGAGAAGGCCCTACCATTCTACCAATCGCCATAATCAGATAAATTCAGTGGACGCCGGAAATAGCACGCATTCGAAAGCCTCAAGCGGCTTCTCTCCACCTCGCCCGTCTTGGTAACGCCAAGGGAGCGCGAGCCTCTGCTGCTGTACATATCAGCCACACACCAGGTGGTCAGCACCATGCTAGTGGTCGAACGACCCGAAGAGGGCAAGACCCACGGGGTCCAACGCCCAATCTACTACCTCAGCGAAGTACTCACGCCAACAAAACAGAGGTACCCTCACTACCAGAAACTCTCCTACGGCGTGTTCATGACGGCTCGGCGGCTGAGCCATTACTTCCAGGAGCACCAGGTGATGTTCGTCAATGAGGCACCCCTGAA
The DNA here is from genome assembly GCA_023614405.1 of Avena insularis. NCBI lineage: Eukaryota > Viridiplantae > Streptophyta > Magnoliopsida > Poales > Poaceae > Avena > Avena insularis. Next base: position 117,709,182 of record CM042695.1, read on the forward strand.
CAGCATCCTAAACAATCCAGAGGCCACAGGACGCGTGGCCCTGTGGGGCATCGAACTGTCACCCTTGGACATCGTCTACGAGAAGCGACTCGCAATCAAATCTCAAGTCCTTCCGGACTTCCTGGTACATTGGATGGAGCTGCAGCTGCCAGACACCCCAGACATGTCGCAGTCATGGGCAGATTGCGCCAGCGGCTCAAGCGTGAAGTCGGAGCGGGGGCGATCATCTTGACCTCCCCGCAAGGCGACATGATGAAGTACGTCCTTCGGATGAAATTCCGAGCTTCTAATAATGAGGCCGAATACGAAGCCCTCATACACGGCATGAGGATGGCAAAAATCTGCGGCGCAACGCGCCTGGTCATCTACGGTGACTCCAACCTCGTCGTCCAGCAGACGATGAACGAGTGCGACGCACACGCCGAAAACATCATCGTCATGGGTTTTTAAGCCGAAATCCAGCTCTCGTCGAGAAGGACGAGAGGGACATCACTGGCATAGACCAAGCGACCCATGGCGATAGTTTCGCCGATTCCTGCATGCAGATTCTGCCACGAACAAAGCTCCAAAGGTCAGCTGCCCCACGGTGGGCGCCAACTGTCATCGGATTGTCGACAAGTACGCCATAGGGGGTCCTAGTGGTGTTGGAAAGATGGGGTGTGAGACGTTGGATGTTCTAGGAGCGGTGAGCACAAGTTTATGTAGGGTTCGCAGCATAGAAAACAATGTTTTTCCTACGATGGGGACAACTATGTACCAAGATCTATCTACTAGATACAAGCAACGGGCGGATATACATCCGTAGAGATCATACCCTTGAAGACCGACAAAGCTTAATGAGGTTGAACTCATGGTTGATGTAGACGATCTCTTGCCGATCTCAAGATCGAGAGGAAGTCCTAGCGCCGCAAATCAGCGGCGCATCCGTGCTCGCACACACGTCCGAGGCACCGAGCAACCTCCGCCTCCTCGCTCCAACGATGCAGCGGAAGCACAACTCTTTCTTGTCGATTAGCCACCGGGAATATGTATCTCGCTAGTCGGAGACCATGGGGGATAAATACTAGAGGGGGAGAGAGATCCTTCACGAGGAGGTGTGAGTGAGAGAGAGGGAGGGGGCTCCTTTTATAGGAGGAGGGGGGAACCCCAAGGGGGTGGCCGGCGCATGGGGCTGCCCCCTTGCCCTCCCTCCATTGATGTGGGTGGACACACCACTCACAAAAATGCCCTTCAATTTTCTCCACTCAAAAACCCACTCAAATTCCCATTAAATTTCCACCAAATTTAATGCAAACTCTCATTAAATAAAACTTATTTTATTTATTCAGAATTTTGTCAATTACTTTAATGACAAAAATTCACATATAACCCCTTTCTAGTATTTCATTTCACATGCAAAAACACTTTCTGCAATTTCACCTGAAAACCTGTTTTGGTATGTAGTGAAATAAATTCCTGCGCTTGTTATTCTTTTCAGCATGAAACTTTTGCTCCAAATGGTGTTGGTGTCTCTTAACGATGATCGAGACCCCTCTCAGATCAATAATCAGAAGCGGGACCTGGAGATCCATACTGACTCCCACACATTCAACGATGACTTTCTTGTGATCGTGAGAACCTTTTATGCTAGTATCTTAATCCTATTGTTTCGTGATATATTACATGTCCGAGATTCGATCATCGGTATCTCCATACCTAGTTTGATCCCTTTACTGACATGTACTCTTTTCTTGTTCCCGTGATATAACATTCTAGTGATCAAATCACTTGCTTGCAAGCTAATCAATGTGATATTACCGAGAGGGCCCAGAGCATATCTATCCGTCATTAGGATGAACAAATTCCACTCTCGATCCATGGGCCTCAACATAACACTTTAGTAGTACTGAACCCATCTTTATAATCACCCTGTTATGGTGTGATGTTTGATGTTATCAAGATACTCTTCCAGTGTTAGTGATCGACATGATCTCATGGTCTAAGGATTAGGATCACTTCATATGATGTTATAGCAATATAAACTCAATGACTTTGATCGTAATGCTATACTTAGGATGAATGTTCATCACACCATTCCAATAATGTTGTGACCTCGTTATTAACAACATCCAATGTCCATGATCAGGAAACCTTGATCATCTTGTTAATCAACGAGCTAGTTTATGAGAGAGACATAACTAGGAACTTTCTGTTCGTTTATTAAACACACATGCATTAATGTTTCCATATTAATACAATTATAGCATGCAAAATAAACATCTATCATATACTTGGAATATACATAATAACCACTTTATTATTGCCTCTCAGGGCATATTCCCTTCAGTCTCCCACTTGCACTAGAGACAATAATCTAGTTACATAGTGATAAATCTAACACCCATGGAGTTCTGGTGTTGATCATGTTTTGCTTTAGGGAGAGTTTTAGTCAACGGTTCTGCTATATTGATATCCGTGTGCACTTTACAAATCTTTATATATCCATCCTTGACATGCTCGCGGATGGAGTGAAACCGACGCTTAACATGCTTGGAATTCTAGTGAGACCTTGGTTATTTGGCATTGGCTATGGCACCATTGTTGTCACAATATATCACCATCGGGTCCAACGCGCTCGCAACCACACCTAGTTCGGATATGAACTCCTTCATCCAACCTGCTTCCTGAGCCGCTTCCGAAGCAGCAACATATTCGGCCTCCGTTGTTGATCCCGCCACCACGGGTTGTTTGGAACTACTCCAACTAACCGCTCCACCATTCATGAGAAATACATATACGGATTGAGACTTAGAGTCATCCGGATCGGTGTCAAATCTAGCGTCTACATAACACTTAGCGACGAGCTCTTCTTCACCTCCATACACAAGGATCATATCCTTAGTTCTTTGCAAGTACTTAAGGATATTCTTGACAGCTATCCAGTGTTCCGATCCTAGATCAGATTGGCACCTAATAGTCAAACTAATAGCATGTGCCACATCCGGTCTTGTACATAGCATGGCGTACATTATAAAGCCTATGGCTTAAGCATAGGGGACTTTGTCCATTATCTCTCTTTCTTCCGCCGTTGCCGGACTTTGAGTCTTACTCAATGTCTTGCCTTGCAACATAGGTAAGAACCCCTTCTTACTTCCATCCATTTTAAACTTCTTTAAAATCTTATCAAGGTATGTACTTTGCGATAGCCCTATTAGGCGCCTAGATCTATCTCTATAGATCTTTATGCCTAATATGTATGACGCTTCACCTAGGTCCTTCATTGAAAATTTTCTATTTAGATAACTTTTAACACTGTTTAAAAGATCTATATCATTTTCGATCAGTAATATGTCATCCACATATAATATCAGAAATTCCACATTGCTCCCACTCACTTTCTTGTAAATACAAGCCTCTCCGTAAGTTTGGACAAATCCAAACTCTTTGATCACCTCATCAAAGTGGAGATTCCAACTCCGGGATGCTTGCTTCAGTCCATATATGGATCGCTGAAGCTTGCACACCTTGTTAGCATCCTTAGGATCGACAAAACCCTTTAGTTGTATCATATACAACTCTTCTTCAATATTGCCATTGAGGAACGCGATTTTGACATCCATCTTCCATATCTCATAGTCAAAATATGCAACAATTGCTAACATAATCCTAACTGACTTTAGCATCGCTACGGGAGAGAATGTCTCATCGTAGTCAACTCCTTGAATTAGTCAAAACCCCTTTGCGACAAGTCGAGCTTTATAGACGGTTACATTACCATCAGCATCAATTTTCCTTTTGAAAATCCATTTATTCTCCACGGCCTTTCGGTCATGAGGCAAGTCCACCAAGTTACAAACTTGGTTTTCGTACATGGATTCCATCTCGGATTTCATGTCTTCTAACCATTTGTTGGAATCCATGCTCATCATCGCTTCTTAATACATCGCAGGGTCATCAATTTCATCAATAATGAAATTCATAACAGGATTTCCGTACATCTCGGGAGCTGCATGCATCCTGCTAGACCTGCGAGGTTCGGTAGTATTCTCTTTTGGAGCTTCATGATCATTATCATTAGTTCCCTCTTCAATTGGTGAAGCCAACTCCGAAACGACTTCTGGTGCTGCGCTACTCGCCATACTATGAAGAGAAGGTTCTACAACCTCTTCGAGTTTTACCTTCTGACTACTCAGGCCTTTCGCGAGAAACTCTTTCTCTAGAAAGGATCCATTCTTGGCAACAAAAACCTTGCCCTCGGATCTATGATAGAAGGAATACCCAATAGTTTCCTTAGGGTATCCTATGAAGACGCATTTTTCCACTTTGGGTTCGAGTTTATCCGGTTGAAGTTTCTTCACATAAACATCGCATCCCCAAACTTTAAGAAATGACAGTTTAGGTTTGTTTCCAAACCACAATTCATAAGGTGTCTTTTCAACATATTTAGATGGTGCCCGATTTAAAGTGAATGCATCAGTTTCTAGTGCATAACCCCAAAATGACAGTGGCAAGTCCGTCAGAGACATCATAGATCGAACCATATCTAATAAAGTATGATTATGACGCTCCGACACACCATTTCGCTGTGGTGTTTCGGCAGGTGTGTGTTGTGAAACTATTCCATACTCTTTCATATGAGTGCTAAACTCGTAACTTAGATACTCACCTCCATGGTCGGACCATAGAAATTTGATCTTTCTATTACGATGATTTTCCACTTTATTCTGAAATTCCTTGAACTTTTCAAAGGTTTCAGACTTGTGTTTCATCAAGTAGATATGACCGTATCTACTCAAATCATACGTGAAAGTTACAAAATAACGATATCCACCTCGCACCGACACGCTCATTGGACCACACACATCAGAATGTATGATTTCCAATAAATCTATCGCCCGTTCCATTGAACCGGGAAACGACGTTCTAGTCATCTTGCCCATAAGGCATGGCTCACATGTATCAAATGATTCAAAATCAAGTGATTCCAAAAGTCCATCCGAATGGAGCTTCTTCATGCGTTTAACGCCAATATGACCTAGACGGCAGTGCCACATATATGCGGATATATCATCATTAAGTTTAATCCTTTTAGCATCAACATTATGAATATGTGTAACATTATTATCGAGATCGAATAAAAATAAACCATTCATCATCGATGCATGACCATAAAATATATCATTCATATAAATAGAACAACCATTGTTCTCGGATTTAAATAAATAACCATTGCACATCAAACATGATCTGGATACAATGTTTAAGTGGAGAGGTAGCGTTGCGACGGCGATCACATCAACACTTGATCCATTGTCGACACACATCTTGACCTCACCCCTTGCTAGCGGTCTCTTGTTCCGCAAACCCTGATTCGATTTACAAATATTAGCAACTGAACCGGTATCAAATACCTAGGTGCTATTGCGAGTACTAGTCAAGTACACATCAATAACATGTATATCATATATACCTTTATTTGCCTTGACGGCCTTATTGTCTGCCAAATACTTGGGGCAGTTGCGCTTCCAGTGGCCAGTCCCCTTGCAATAATAGCACTCAGTGTCAGACTTAGGGCCAACTCGGGGTTTCTTTTCAGGCACGGCAACTGCCTTGCCACCCTTCTTTCCCTTCAGTTTACCCTTCTTGTCTTTCTTGAAACCAGTGGTCTTATTGATCATCAACACTTGATGTTCTTTCTTGATGTCCACTTCTGCAGTTTTAAGCATTGACAGAAGCTCGGGGAGAGACTTCTTCATGCCTTGCATATTATAGTTCATCACGAAGCTCTTATAGCTAGGTGGCAGAGGCTGGAGAACACGATGGATGCCTAAGTCAATGGGAATCGTTATTCCCAAGGACACAAACTTATCTACATAACCCGACATCTTGAGTACATGCTCACTTACGGAGCTGTTCTCTTTTATCATGCAGCTAAAGAACTTTTCTGAAACATTGTAGCTCTCTACAGCAGCATGTGTGTCAAAAATTATTTTCAACTCACCCATTGTATCAAATGCATTGCTGTTTTCAAAACGCTTTCGAAGTTCTGGCTCTAGCCCATACAATATGCCGTAATGAACTAAGTTATGGTCCTCCTGACGAGTCTGATAGACATTCTTTTCCTCGTCAGGGGCATCATCAAGTGGTGGGGGGCCTAGCGGCGCTTCTAGCGCATATTGCTTTTGTGCAGCAGTGAGGAGAATCCTCAAATTCATCGCCCAATTGGTAAAGTTGCTAGCGTTCGTTGCAAGTTTCTCTTTCTCCATGAACACATTGAAATTAAAAGCAGGTGGTGCCATCTACAACAGAATTTGTAAAGTTTAGACTAAGTTTATGATAAATTGATTTCAACTAATCCAAATTAAGAATGAAATCCCACTCAAAAACGACATCTCTCGTGCCTTTTTGGTGATTACATGAACCAAATCCACTACACCAAGTCCGATCATCACGTGAGTCGGTGTAGCTTCAAAGGCGATCATCAAATGGGCATCATATCTATCATATGACTCATGCTTAACCTTTCGGTCTGTGTTCATATGCCATGTCTTTACATGCTAGGCTCGCCAAGTAAGAACCTTAATATTCGCGTGTGTAACTGTCTTACACCCAAAATATGATCGTGGATCCAAGAACACCCGATCATCACGTGATGTCTTGGAGCAACGAATCATAATCGGTGCATACTTAAGGAAGAACACGTTTTTATCTTGATATCTAAATGAGGGATCATCTTATCATGCTAATAAAATGCCAAACAAGCAATATAAGATGCAATCAAACATCACATGTTAATAAGTGAAATGATATGGTTCTTGCACTTGATCTCCATCATGTGCATCATGGTATGGTCACTATCATACCCCTATGTGTAAGGCCAATGTCTATGGAACTTACACGTTATGTGTGTTGTAAGAGTATTGACTTATACTTCTACTTACAACATCACCATATTATGACACCATACCAGCAACAATCTAAACTAGACGCCTCTAATTTATCCATTGCAAGTTTTACGTGGCTTAGGGCTTTCAAAGATAGAACCGTTCTTACCTACGAACATGAACCACAACGAGGATAACCAAATTGTTGACAACTCGTTGCAAATTAGATATTAACTATAGTAGGAGAGATAGACACCCACTAGCCACTTATGCAAAACTAGTTGCATGTCAAGCGTGGAACAGGACTAATGTGCGAGGACATGTAAAGTTTGTCCGGGCCGCTTCATCCCACTATGCCACCAATATCCAAAGTACAACTAAGAAGCAATAACATGATCATCATCGCCCACATACTCATATGTGTAATACCCGTGCAAAGCATCTACGCATAGATCTGACTCTGATACCACTGTAGGGTTCGTAGTATAGAAAACAAAATTTTTCCTACGATGGGAACAACTATGTACCAAGATCTATCTACTAGATACAAGCAACGGGAGGATATACATCCGTACAGATCATATCCTTGAAGACCGACAAAGCTTAACGAGGTTGAACTCGTGGTTGATATAGACGATCTCTTGTCGATATCAAGATCGAGAGGAAGTTCTAGCGCCGCAAATCAGCGACACATCCGTGCTCGCACACACGTCCGAGGTACTGAGCAACCTCAGCCTCCTCGCTCCAGTGATGCAGCGGAAGCACAACTCTTTCTTGCCGAATAGCCACCGGAAACATGTATCTTGCTAGTCCGAGACCATGGGGATAAATACTAGAGGGGGAGAGAGATCCTTCACGAGGAGGTGTGAGTGAGAGAGAGGGAGGGGGCTCCTTTTATAGGAGGAGCGGGGACCCCAAGGGGGTGGCCGGCGCATGGGGCTGCCCCTTGCCCTCCCTCCATTGATGTGGGTGGACACTCCACTCACAAAAATGCCCTTCAATTTTCTCCACTCAAAACCCACTCAAATTCCCATTAAATTTCCACCAAATTTAATGCAAACTCTCATTAAATAAAACTCCTTCTATTTATTCAGAATTTTGTAAATTACTTTAATAACAAACATTCACATATAACCCCTTGCTAGTACTCCCTCCGTTTGGGATTATAGGTCACGCACGGTTAACTAGGCTGCTAATTTGACCAACAAAATATAAATAGAATAACACAAAAATTATACCAATGGAAATTTTAGATGCTATATTTTCTAATAGTATAGTTTTTGTGCTATATAACTTATATTTTATTAGTCAAATTAACAACATAGGTATACGTGTAGGACCTATAATCCAAACAGAGGGAGTATTTTATTTCACATGCAAAAACACTTTCTGCAATTTCACCCGAAAACCTGTTTCGGTATCTAGTTAAATAAATTCCTGCGCTTGTTATTCTTTTCAGCATAAAACTTTTGCTCCAAATGGTGTCGTTGTATCTTAAGTGTGTCACCCTACGGTTCACGAATAATGTGGACATGATCACGACCCTTCTCAGATCAATAATCAGAAGTGGGACATGGAGATCTATACTGACTCCCACACATTCAACGATGACTTTCTTGTAATCGTGAGAACCTTTTACGCTAGTATCTTAATCCTATTATTTCGTGATATATTTCATGTCCGAGATTCGATCATCGGTATCTTCATACCTAGTTTGATCTCGTTACTGACATGCACTCTTTTCTCGTTCCCGTGATATAACATTCTAGTGATTAAATCACCTGCTTGCAAGCTAATTAATGTGATATCACCGAGAGGGCCCAGAGCATATCTATACGTCATCGGGATGAACAAATTTCTTCTCGATTCATGGGCCTCAACATAACACTTTAGTAGTATCGAACCCATCTTTATAATCACCCTGTTACAGTGTGATGTTTGATGTTATCAAGATACTCTTCTAGTGTTAGTGATTGACATGATCGCATGGTCTAAGGATTAGGATCACTTCGTATGATGTTATAGCAGTATAAACCCAGTGACTTTGATCGTAATGCTATACTTCGAATGAATGTTTATTACACCATTCCAATAATGTTGTGACTTCGTTATTAACAACATCCAATGTCCATGATCAGGAAACCTTGATCATCTTGTTAATCAACGAGCTAGTTTATGAGAGAGGCATAACTAGGAACTTTCTATTTGTTTATTAAACACACATGTATTAACGTTTCCGTATTAATACAGTTATAGCAATGCAAAATAAACATATATCATATATTTGGAATATACATAATAACCACTTTATTATTGCCTCTCAGGGCATATTCCCTTCAGTTTACCCAGGTTCGATCCGACTGCGGTGATCGGATCCTACTCTTGCTAGCAGCCCAGTAATATATCGGCGTAAGCCGGATGTTAAAGTGGATTACAAGAGAGGTTCGCCTATGCGAGTTGTGATTGTGGTAGTACGATTGGTTGTGCCCTAAAAGCTTTCATAGGGCCGGTTTATATAGTCACCGGGACCTAGGGTTACAAGAGAGACCTATCCGGGTATGTTACAGAGTCGGTAACTAGATACAACTTGGACTACAAGTAATACTATATGCCTAAGTCGGTAACTCTTCTGGGCCTTATCGTAGCCGGAACTGGCTCCTCCTCTTTCTCTGACTGGGCCGTTCGTGAAGCAAAGCTCTAACCCGTTGGTGGGCCACCCTGGTCAGCGAGTCCTGTGGGTATACCCGGAAAGTATATCCCCAACAGGTAACTCTTCTGGGCCTTGTCTTAGCCGGAAGTGACTCCTCCTCTTTCCCTGACTGGGCCGCCCGTGGAGCAACGCTCTAACCTGTCGATGTGGCACCATGGTCAATGAGTCCTGTGGGTATATCCAGAAAGTATATCCCTAGTAGCAGCAATTTTTTTCTTACCATGAGCAAAAACTAAATATGGCCAAGTTCATAGACCAAGAATGGCCCGTCTCCATCTGGCCTCTAAACCTAGCTCTCTCGACAGGCTTCTGAGGAAACCCTCCTCGCGCGTCCCTCCGCCCTCGTTTGTTGACGGAAGCAAGGCCGTGCTGGCACCGCCACCAGCTTGGGCCACACTGGCAGGCCATTCGCCACCTATCCCCCGACCTCCTCCTGATCCCCGCTCCCAGCCGCCCGTTCGCCTACCTCCTCCTGCACCCTGTCCCATGATAGCCTGACCCCCTGCATCGCCTGCAGGCGAGGGCGCAAGGCTATGAGCCAGGCCTCTGTGGTACCGCCGATCTCTTCCACTCCTGGCCTATCGTGTCTGGTTCGTGTTGGCTGCTGTAGCGCTGCACTGTCTGCACTGAATGGAATCAGTATTCGACTAGGTAAATTTCTTTAATACTCAATTTGAAATTCGAAATTCAGCTATCTAATTGAATTAGATATCAAAATTGATTGAATTAGATACATTGGTAACTGAATTCATAAAATTTTCTTTACTATCACAAGAGTTTCTTTTAGTATTTTCTTATACTTAGTTTGGCTCGGGGCTTGCCCCAATCCTGGCTCCACCACTGAGTGGAACCAACGTTCGAGTGTCATTCCATGTCAGCCCAAGTTCGACGGTAAATCTACTAGACCCTGCTAAAATTACAGAAGTACATTGATAGCGTATTTGAGCATGTGAAGCGTCTGGAGCTAGCTAAGAGAAATGGAGAGACGAGTCTAATAAATCAATATTCACTCCACCGTTTAGCATAGATCAAAGACCCACCATCCAGAATGAAAAATAATAGCAAATGGCAGTCATCTATTCACTGACGAATGGGACCTCCTGCCATTTGATTCCCTTAGGGGTGAGTCTTGTACTAGACTTAGCGTCTAGTAAAATTTCCTTAAACTCATTGCCGTACCGTTCAGAAGGCTTCTTAGACTCCAGAAATTCACAAGAAGCCCGTGCCATGCGGTGACTATATAGGAATATTAGACAAAAAGATGTCTACCGGGGGTCGAACTCCCATGATAACCTGACCCCCTGCATCGCCTGCAGGCGAGGGCGCAAGGCTATGAGCCAGGCCTCTGTGGTACCGCCGATCTCTTCCACTCCTGGCCTATCGTGTCTGGTTCGTGTTGGCTGCTGTAGCGCTGCACTGTCTGCACTGAATGGAATCAGTATTCGACTAGGTAAATTTCTTTAATACTCAATTTGAAATTCGAAATTCAGCTATCTAATTGAATTAGATATCAAAATTGATTGAATTAGATACATTGGTAACTGAATTCACAAAATTTTCTTTACTATCACAAGAGTTTCTTTTAGTATTTTCTTATACTTAGTTTGGCTCGGGGCTTGCCCCAATCCTGGCTCCACCACTGAGTGGAACCAACGTTCGAGTGTCATTCCATGTCAGCCCAAGTTCGACGGTAAATCTACTAGACCCTGCTAAAATTACAGAAGTACATTGGTAGCGTATTTGAGCATGTGAAGCGTCTGGAGCTAGCTAAGAGAAATGGAGAGACGAGTCTAATAAATCAATATTCACTCCACCGTTTAGCATAGATCAAAGACCCACCATCCAGAATGAAAAATAATAGCAAATGGCAGTCATCTATTCACTGACGAATGGGACCTCCTGCCATTTGATTCCCTTAGGGGTGAGTCTTGTACTAGACTCAGCGTCTAGTAAAATTTCCTTAAACTCATTGCCGTACCGTTCAGAAGGCTTCTTAGACTCCAGAAATTCACAAGAAGCCCGTGCCATGCGGTGACTATATAGGAATATTAGACAAAAAGATGTCCACCGGGGGTCGAACTCGCGACCTGACCCCCCAAGACCAGTCCCTCAACCAACACGCTAAAGAAATTTATCTGTTCTGTGGGAGACGCGCACCCTTTTATACGTTAAATGGACGGGCCAACGAAAAAAGGCCAACAGGCCCGCGTACCTCACGTGCCACGGGCCGCCCGTAGAGCGGCCGGCTGTCAGGCGCCGTGCTGCCGGCCAAGACAAAGACGTGGCCCGACGGGCCACGTTGCGGCGGGTATGTTTGGATTGTGGCCAAAGTGTACCCTACCAATATTTTGGTCATAATCAAAAGGTTGGCTCTTGTTTGGATTCTTGCCATTTTTTGGCATACCAATGCTCCACTATCAACTCTAGTTCACTTTTTTAGCCAATGTTAATCAACTTGTGGACAAGCAAAGGCTTAACAAAAATTTTAGCTAGCCAAAAATTTAATAGGACAATCATAGGCAAAAACCAAACACACCCTAACTCCCTCTTCCCGCCCAATCCCAGCGCCTCCCCGTCCCGTCTCTGTTCACCTATAACGGCTTGCGTGACAGCCTCTCCCTCTTCTTCCTCGCTCTCCGGGTCCTCTTTCTCCCTCTTCCCTCCCAAACCCAGAAGCTTCCGGACCATTTCAAAACCCTAAACCCTCGCCACCCAAACAAGCAAATTCCCGCAGCTTCGCAGGCCGCTCCGGGCGATTCGGTCCGCTCCGATACCCCTGCTTCTCCTATTCGCGCCCGCATTGGTCGATCCGACCGCGACCCCGCGGGAATCGGCGCGGATTTGGGCGCAGGATTTCGCTCGAGCGGCGTTCCCGCGCCCGGATCTCCTGAAGCTTCTAGAACATCCTATGCTGTGCGGCCACACAGCGCGGTAGGATCCTCTGGTTCGTGCTCCGTTTGCTCGATTCGGGAGGGGCTTCGCTAGAACCGGGGCGGATTTGGGGCGCGCGGGGGTTCGGAATGGCCGCGGCGCCTCATCTTCTCGCCGCGGTGGTGCTCTGGGCCGCGTTCTCCGCCGCAGCGTCTTTCACCGACCCCTCCGATGGTACGTTTGCTCACCCACGACACGTGGTGGATCGAGCCCACCCCGTGATTCCTCTACTTTGTGCGTGCGTTACGCGCGCACTTCCTCTTTGTGGCTTTCATGAGCGCGCGCGTGGTTTTGGTCAGTTTCTCTCTGTCCAGTGCGCACATGGTGGGCTGGTTTGTATCGCAGTTAGGGAGCTTGCCCATGCTCGTGGATTGGTGTGCTTGCGTTCCTTGGGCGCGCTTGTGATTGTGTCTGTACATGCTTGCACTTTCATTTAGATCTGTCATCACTGGATATGGTTGCGTAGTGGTCACATTTGTGTGCTAGCACATGGAAATAGCATCTCTTACTTCTGACCCTTGCTACGACGATTAATATGCTTATGTAGTGCCATAATATACATGAGTGTGCATCTTTTTGTGTATGTAAAGTACTTCGCTTTGTGCAACGACTCTGTCTGATGCCATCCTGTTCTCTGTGTATGTCTCTTGCTGCTCTGAAATTTGTAAGCTGTAGGTCCTAACAGCTTCACTGTTTGTTTTGTTATTGTACTATTGTTACTGTCCAGCAATCGGGATTTGGGAATTATATCGCACACTGGAGTCGCCATGGCAGCTTTCTGGGTGGACAGCCATGGGTGGTGACCCCTGTGGCGGAGACGGGGAACTTGGATCGTGGCGGGGGGTCTTTTGCAAGGACTCGTGTGTCGTGGCTATGTAATTCTCATTTAATTCTTAACTTGCCGCTCTGTTTGCCTGCAAATTTATAGGAACATTTATTCTATTCTTTCTGTTTTGTGACTTCCATGCAGAAATATTAGTGGGCTCGGGGTTGGTGGGTGGCTTGGCCCAGAACTGCTCAAACTCCACTCTCTGAAAGAGCTGTAAGCTTATTGTTACAAAATTTGTGACATCTGCTAACCGGTCTTGATTCTGCAATTTTTGACACACATTTCTGCTTATGGTGCTTTTATGTGTCATGATGATAGTGATGTGAGCTTCAACAACATCGCTGGTGAAATCCCACCCACTTTGCCCCCAAACGTGGAATACTTGTACATTCTTCTTGCCTTTGTTTCTTATCCTCTTCAAGCTTGGTTAAGTATATTTAAATATGAAATATGAGTGGTATGACTATTGTACGGTGTGGTCTCTTGCAGAAATTTGGCAGCCAACAAGTTTGAGGGAAATATACCACCGTCACTGCCATATTTGCACTCCCTTAAATATTTGTGAGTTGATTTTTGGAAATTGGAGCATTCCCTAGTCCCTACTTAAAATTTGGTGGCAGAAACAATTCTGAACTGTAATCTTGATTCCAGGAATATCAGCTATAATAATCTCTCTGGAATAATTGGTGATGTGTTCATTAACATGGAAAGCTTGGTAACGATGTAAGATCACCATATCTTGATTACTTCTAAAACATATATGTTCCTCGCAAAATAAATGATTTATTTTATCGTACTCTGAAATGCAACATGCTGTTTCAGCATGCTATGCACATATCTGTATCCTGAAACATCTGCATACCACTGCATGAATCATCAAATGTAGTATGGGATTGTCACGTGTAATGGTTTGTGCACTTCATTTTGTTGTGAACTTCTCGCAGTTCTTTTGTTCAATGATCTGTTCTAAAACAATCTTTCAGCTCATTTCTATGTTAACAGACGGCACATTTTTAATCGTATTAACCCCCTCCCACACACACATACACACATTTCGATGCCAAAATATTTTTTTTCTTTTTTTCTTGCTCTGGTCCAATTTGTCTTAATATTTTGATCTGTCTGTACGTTCGTGTCATATTTGTCCCGTCTTTTTTCAGGGACTTGTCATCCAACTCTTTCGGCGGTGACTTGCCAAGATCATTTAGTTCATTGAACAACCTTCACTATCTGTAATAGCAATGTGCCTTCTATATCATGCGCACTGCACACAGCTGCAGGAACTTGTTAATTAGAAGTTTCCTTGCCTTCTTTTGCAGTTATTTACAGCATAACGACTTCACGGGATCTGTGATTTTGTTAGCAGACCTTCCATTGGTAGCACTGTAAGAAATTCGACTGGGCTGGAGGCATATTTGATTTTCCATATTATCTGTCAATGCTAATGTTCTTCTATTGCTTGCAGCAACATTGAGAATAATCACTTCAGCGGGTATGTGCCTGGAACTTTTGAGTTCATTCATGAGCTGAGGTACTGAATTCTGTTATACATTGCCCCTTCCTGTTCGTCCACAGGATCTTGTGTGCATATCTATATGTCTTGACTTCATATCTAGTACATTATGTGATTAACCTTCTGGTTAATATTCCAGGATTGATGGAAACCATTTTCAACCAGGTTTCAAACGTTCACCGTCTTCATTTACTAGGACGAAACATTCACCTCCACCCCCACATTTGGCTCTACCTCCACCTCCACCTTCACCTCCACCTCCACCTCCACCTCCACCTTCACCAGCAGTCAAGCAGAATTTAAAGCACAGAGAAAAACCTCCGCAGCCTTCTGTTGGCTACGCATCTCTGCACAGTCCTAGCCACCATACGAAGTCACACTCTCGAGTGACAGCAGCTGCAATAGCTACCATCACTTGTACAATTTTTGTACTCTTCATTATTGGGTTGATTCTGAAAAGCTGGAAAGATTGTACATGTGACCCGAAGAGCGCTTCTGACAGTATCAAGTCTTTACCAGCCAATTTGGAAGGAGGTAGCACTGGGCAATTTACTAGAATTTTCGTACCAATTTGTGCTAGTTGATGATCAATTGGTCATGCATATATTTGTATCTATTTTGGTTATTTTTATTACTCACCATGAATCTAGGACTGGTAACTGTAAACTTGAGTCACCAGAAACCCCGAACCCTTTAATTTTTCATGCCCATTGACAAAGTGTTACATCAAATTCATCTGGATACATTTTCCTTTCATCCTTGCATTCATTCACATCATTGAAATTTATATTATTGCCATTTTGTAGTCCCTAAAGCAAATGAGGTCCTGTACTCTTGGAGTTCTCTTATGATTGGACGTGATACTTCCTCTAGCAATAATAATAGCATTAAACCTGGAAGAGTTTCCAAAAGGAAAATTTTGGCCAAAACATCCAAAAACCTTGTACCTGCAAAACAATTTCTGGCAGTCGACATTTTGGTGGCTACCAGGAACTTCAATGAAGAATGCCTTATCGGTGAAGGTATTACTGGCCGGGTTTACAGAGGTGATTTTCCGGATGGCCAGGTATGATACTTTTATCATAACAAGTGGATCATTATGACCTTTCTATATTGCTAATGTGTTATTCTGGAACAGGTTCTCAAATCTAATTTCTATAGCTTGTACTTTATAACCCTGGTCGTTGACTTGTTCTCTATCTGGTTTATTATTGACTATACTAGATTGAATACTTTCCCTGTCGGTATGACATCTCGTCTTCCTGTATTGAGGGCTGTAGCAATACTTGTTCTCCATGTCTTCATAAGATTTACAGTTTGATGGACAGGGAGGGACATTCTTAGTTTCAAATATCACTTTCAAAAAATGTGAATTTTTAAAGCGGTGTAATGAAATTGTCATTTTAATAAATAGCAAAGGTATCTTCTCTAAAAAAATAGCGAAGGTATCAAATTTGTATGAACCGTTTTTTAATCTATAATTCATGCATTTCTCCTTGTATGCACAGCTCCTGGCTATAAAGAAGATCAACATGATAGATTTGTCATTATCAGAACAAGATGAGCTCATGGACATTCTTTGGAATATGTCCAGATTAAAGCACCCCAATATATCTTTGCTTGTGGGATATTGTGTGGAGTTTGGACATTGTGCTCTTCTATATGAGTATGCAGAAAATGGCTCCGTTGAAGACCTTCTGTTTTCATCAGCCACAAGATCGAGGGCTTTGTCATGGAAAGCTCGGATGAAGATTGCTCTTGGAGTTGCCTATGCTTTGGAGTAAGTACAGATTGTCTGGGTTGGATTCACACCAATCCTCTAATCAGTTCTACACGAAGTACTGCAGAATAATGGATTACACCTATCTTATAACCTTAATAGCTTTGTTCGCATTGTTTAGTTGAGGGATGCCAACTACCAACTTCCTTAGACTTGTATACAGGAACTGGAATGCCAGATATTTCATAACTGTGTTTGATCTCTGCAGATACATGCATTTGATGTGCTGTCCTCCAGTTGCCCATGGAAATATTAAAGCTACAAATATTTTGCTCGATGCTCAGCTCATGCCCTACCTCAGTCACTGTGGGTTAGGGAAGTTCAGCCATTTTGTCAGCGCCACAAGAATGGTGAGTGTTCACAAGTTAGCTATAAGCCTATAACCAAGGATCGTATTGCTACTCTATGATTACTTTGTAAGAAAGAATGGTGATAGAGTTAACATTTACTTTATCAATTCAATTACATATGTGAGTGCCAGATAATCTAGCTTGACGCCGAATCTAGACACTAAAAGATGTCTAGATACATTTGTTTCACAAAAGCTAAAACATCTTATATTATGAAACGGAGGGAGTATGTGGTATCTCTGATGTTTTGCGATAATATTTGCTTAAGTCAGAGAGCGACCCCCCTCCAAACAATTGAATATTGTGAAACTACCCATGCTCCCTCCAAATATACACAATAGGTGTAAGGATCTGATGTTGCCCAATTTGACTGTTATACTGCACTTAAACTAGTACTAGATTCATTGGCCATTAACAGTATCCCACTTGGAAAGCAGGATTCAGAAGCTCTCAGCGGTGCTAAAGGCTATGCTGCCCCTGAGGCTAATGGTTCAGGAACAGATATCGTAAAAGCTGATATTTACAGTTTTGGTGTGATATTGCTTGTGCTTTTGACTGGACAAAAGGCTTTTGACAGGTATGTAATCACACACACTTGTGCCATACTAGCAGTCTGGTTTACTGAAGGAATCTTGTTCTCTTCAGTTCAAGAAGGCAGAGTGAACAGTTTCTAGTTGATTGGGCCTCTCCTCATCTCCATAACCTTGATTCTTTGGCGGGAATAACTGATCCAAGAATATGTGGCCACATGCCCACTATAGCTATCTCTGCATTAGGCAACATCATCTTGCTTTGCATCAAGGTAGTTCTCCATTCTCTTTTTTGGTACACAATTTGTTTTGCATTTTCTTAACCTTGCTGATAGCTATTGGGTAAAAACTGAAACACTGACCATGCTGCTATGTGAAATGATTAAAATGTTCAGAGCCACAGCAATATCTTAATGCTCACTGCATTCACGAACTGGATTTCAGGACAATTTTCTGCGAGCAATACATGTTCTTTTATTTAAAAGAAGATTTATTGCCTCCTGGCGAGAACTGAGCGCTGGCTCAGTGGCTGGAGTTCAGGGTGCTGAACCCGCCCACCCAAATTCGAATCCTGCGCAAGGCGCGGATTCCTCAGGGGTGTTATTTGTGCTGAAAAAGCGCAGAGAGGTCTCATATCTATCTAACAACGTATAACCAAGGGAGAGATCATTCCTCCGTTGGCCACGTTTTTTTTATTGCCTCCTAGCTTCTGCATCAGATTTGTGCACATAGCTTAAAAAGTTTACAAAAGTACGGAACTTGAACCAAATGGCACAAAAGGAAAATGATATTACACACACCAGTGAATTGACAGCACAATTGTTACATAATCTATTAGGTGATCACACATCCATGCTTTGAATAGTACTTATGTTATTTCTTAAAATGCAGGAATCACCAGATCTACGTCCACCAATAACAGTCGTAACAGACAAATTAGTAAAGCTTGTCCAGTCAACAGGCCTTCAAAAGACCAATGCAGCACAGCAATTTGAGGCTGATGCTCAGGACCCCTCTTACATAACAACCCGGCCATATTTTGAGCCATCGTCCACTGGTATCTCACTTGAAAGCGCTGCTTCGTTCATTTTATACTCTTCACATCTTAGTCTTAATTTGATTGTCTGATCACAGTCAGTCAGGCTGCAACTGAGAGCTTCATCCCCCGTTGACGAAGATCTCCTCTTCTCAAATTGCTTCACATATCATGATACTTTGTGTTCTCAAGGTCTTGGAGTATCTGAAGCGTCGCAGCTCTTTTCCAATTTTCCGCAATGCCAACCCAAAGCTGCTGCGTTGAGACACACTGAGCACAGGAGACAACCATGCGGTACTCGACCATGTCGAGTAAGTAACCAAAATAAACTGTTTGCTCTCATGCTCACTCTGGTAGAAAATTGGTGCAAGCATGACTTGTAGTATCTCATGTTCTGTTAGATCGGACTCAGGTTAAGCTCACATGGGATGCTGCTTGGAGCGCTCCTTTTGTAAGTATACTGATTCTGACTGACAGATCCACGTATTACCCGTTCCCCACTTCTGTAGTCCTGTCTATATGCTCGTTTTCTTGTCTTGAAATTGTGTGGACGACATGCTCGTTAGCCAATTGGCACTGGCCCCCAACACGGCACTGCTCTGGCCTGGTTCTGATCTTACAATGCTGCTCGGTTCACATGTCTTGTGATTCTTTTTGGATGATATGCGCCAAGTGAGTGTGATACGTCGTACTCGTACGATATGATATATAGTGACTACACATAAATACACGACGATGCCCACTCTTTCTAAAGTGAGTATGAGTAGTAATGTTACAGCCGATAAAACTAACCATCTAGTTTTTTGTTCTTCACAATCAATTCTATTAGCTGACAGTTCAAATAGCCTTAACTACTAGTATTGATCCATGACATTATAATAGCGGAAACACACTAGTACTAGTAGATACCCTCTCCCGGCCTGTGTTGCATGCGTACGGGAGCAATAATATGGGTGCGTACAGCATGGTGTACATCTTATTATTCCCAACCCTACATGACATGCAGAAATACAATCCTATCGCTTAATCCTGGAGCCGGCCGGGATCAAATGGAGATGCTGTTAGGGATGCCTCTCCCAGTGACCCCTGGCTCTGAGAATGGTTTGAGCAGCTCGTATGGCACGATGCCAGCGCCGCACCTGTTCTTGTTCTCTGGGTTGTTGTTTCGCTCGTCGATAGTTCCCTCCACCTCCTTGAGCCTGCCGCTGAACTTCTCGAATGCTGCCTTCACCATGGGCTCGGCCAGCCACGCTGGCTCGGCGTACTCTCCCATGTATTCCTCGTCGGGCGAGTGTGAGGAGAGAATGTCCAGCGTTGCCATCACCTTGATGGCCTGCATTTGCGATGGGAGGCTCTGCAGCAGAACCTCCTCCGGCCTGGCCATGAACTTCTTCATCTCGTCGTCCTGGTTCTCCTCTACTGGGATGTTTTTCCGTACCACAGTAGGGCGGTTGGGGAAGTACCCGCCGTAATGGTATTGCCCAAAATTGACGGCGGCGTGATGGCCAGACGTGACCCACATGATGACGCTCAGGATCTGGACGAGGTTGTCCTTGGAGTCGCACGCTGGCCACCATGGCTCGTCCTTCTTGTCAGCATGCCCCTTGGTGCGCACCTCCTCCCACCACGCCTGAAGCTCCTGGTCGCTGGTGACGTCCTCATTGGACTTGTAGTAGAAAGTTACGTAATCGGATGCCCACTGCTTGATACAGTTCCAGATCAGGAGCCCGTCGTTGGCGTATGGGTAGTCCTTGATGGTGAGCTCAAGCTCACCGTCATCCTGGCGCACGGCAAGTCCCCGGCTGATGAGGTCCTCCGGCAGCGCCTCCGTGTTGAACTGCCAGGTCGCGTCATAGGCGACGGAGCAGAGCTCGATGGAGTACCTACCTGGCCAGAAGGCCTCCTCGATGATGCCGTCGGCGTTGATGAGGCTCTCCCTGGCCAGCGCGTTGATCTCCATGGTGTAGCGGAAGTGCGGGTGCAGGAGGCGGTGCACCGGGTGCATCCGGCTGAGCTGCCGGTTTGTGGCGATGATGTACGGTTCGACGCTGGCGTGCGTGCGCAGCCAGTGGCTAACGAGCTGGTGGTAGCCGGTGTCGTGGGTCAGCACGTGCGCCTTGGCCAGCTTCCACAGCCATGAATCGGTGGCGTCGGGCCCATGCGTGAAGGCACGCTTCCACTGCGGCTTGGTCGGCGATTGCGGCCGCGTCAACTCGATGGCCAGCGGCATAAGCGTTCCCTCGTCGCCGAGGAAGAAGATGGTGCGGGACCCGTACAGCGTCCTGTCCGGCAGCTCGCGCACCTTGTGCACGTACGGCAAGAACACGTCGTGGTAGTCAAGCATGAACAGCCGCTTCTTCTGCAGCGCCTCCTCCACTGTCATGAGACCGTTCATCATCTTCTCAAGGAGCTCCTTGGTTAGCGCTGACTCCGGTGGCCCATACACCTCCGGGTCGAGCTTGCTCACTATGGGGAATTCCTGCACCATGCATGCTCTCTCGTTAATCAAACTGATTAAAAGCGGACGAGGCTGGATTTACCTTTGAATGAATGATTTTTCTACTGCATCGCATATATATTCTTATTACTAGTACATTTTTCTGGTGCATTGCATGTATAGCTAATTAGTTACCGTGAGGAGGCGGATGCAGATAGGGTTGAGCCCTGCGAGCGTCTGCCTCGCGAACTCCTCATCTCTGAACCACGAGAACCTGTCCCCTGCAAAGTGAGGTCATGTATGTGGTGATCAGTCATTAATTGCTTGCGTACGGGATCAAGTAGGCGGCGGCAGTGGTGGCGTGCTCACTCTCGACCATGTGGGGAACCTCGAAGCGGAGAACATGGTCAGTGGTGTCCTCGATCATCTGGACGACTCGGGGGATGACGTTGTTGATGATGTTGAAAGAGGCGCTGGCGTCGACGGGGAGTGGAATACCATCGCTGTAGAGGGCATCGATGGCCGGGAAGTGCGGGAAGCAACGGGTGTTGTTGAGCAGCGGCGACAGCGCCGGCAGGATGGCATGCAACCCCGACCGCAGCGTCGTCGCGCTGAATGTCATCCCTTTAATGTCCGAGAACTGCTCGTCTCGTGGCACGTACACTGGCGAGCTCCTCTTCTCCGTCTCCGGGTCTGCGTTATTTTTTGAATTTCATTCTGTCACGGTTCATTATTCTGCTAGATTGATTCAGTGAATTGATATTGTCAGACTGATCTACTATGATATGTGCGCACCGAATATGGTCTTGGGTCGACCGGTGCGGCATCGGCGAGGGTAGGGGTGCTCCTTGCCACCGATCACGGGGCGTTTGTGGTCGATGTTCTTGTCAGGGTCGCCGAGGTCGTTGTAGGTGTCATAGTCGTAGATGCGCTCGTGAAACTTGCGCTCGCCTTGCCCGTCGCCTCGCAGCGTGTCCAGCTCCTTCTTCCTCAGAGCCTCGATCCCTGGAGGCGTTTGTGATGGAAGGTACGACTGCAACATATATGTACGTGTCCACTCAATCGCATGGTTAATTTTCCGGACAGTGTCCGTGCATCCATGGAGAGGGCCATGGCAGCCGCATGTGCCTAGCTGGCCTAATTACCTTGATGGTGAAGAAGACACGCGGTTCGGGGTTGTCGAACTTGGAGTGCACCCAGGAAGCGACGTCGAAAGTGATGGCAGTGCTCTCGTCGCCGCCGGTGATGAGCTTGATGTCCTTGATGAACATTTCCCTGTGGTGTTCGTTCTCCACCAGCACCGCGCCCACTGGCCCGAATGTCTCGGGCACCGACATCTTGGCCTCGTACTTCCCTTCTTCCAGGGTCATGTGAGCGAACCCCTTCACGTTCTCCCTCTCCCTTCCGGTCCCTTCACACCAAAACGAAAAGAAATCGTCCTAGTCATGTGGAAACAAATCAAGAACTTTGCATCCATGCAGATGCACTAGCTGTCCAGCCATAGACCAGAGAGAGGAGTGAGAAACTCACTGGGGTCGAGCTCGGAGCTGACGAGCTCCAGGAGCAGCGTCTTGCCCATGAGGTCCTGGAGGTCGTCGAGGCCGCGGGAGAGGTACATGGAGGTTGGCTTCTGGGCGGTCACAATGGCCGTCACCGTAAGGTTCCTCTCCTTGGTCGTCACGGACGTCGAGATGCCGACAGCCTCCTCGGTCGACGCGCAGCTAATCCTGCGCGCCCTGACCCGGCCGCCGGCTCTGGCGGCTCGCCTCTGCTGGCTGCCGGCTGCTGCCGCAGCGGCGACAAGAGGCGATGCAACATTGCCGCTCTGCGCCGAGAGCACCAGAGGCTGCTTCAGACGGATCATGGCTGCGCCGGCAGGGCTTGGTATAGATTGAGCCTCGACCACTAGTGTACGTGTGTTCTTGCTTGGCGATTTATCAGCAGGAGAGCATACCAGCAGCGGAAGAAACTGAAGGGTGGAAGGAGAGGCTGGCGGTCTCTCTCTTTTTTCTCTCGGCTCTCCAAGAGCTCTGCGTCCGGGCTGCGTATTTCGCAGAGTATGTGGTGCTGATAAAAACAATCATTTTTTTAGATTGTTATTAAAACCAATCTGTGGATGCTTCTCGGCGTCGTGTTTCACGCGCGAATGTTTGTGACCGTGCAGTACAGGCGGAGCGCTATCATATAAGAGACCTTTACTGGCCATTTAATAAGTAAAAAAGAAGTAGTAAAAACTTCTTAGCTATATTATTGGTCGGGGTGGTGGCGGAGATCCTCTCCCGGCGGCGTCATGGCCGGCATCAGAGGTGGGGGTGGACCTGGTGGCCATGGACGAAACCCTAGATTAGAATCTGGATGTTTCATGTGTTGTCCTCCAATTCCTCTTTGATGCATGGTTGGGCCGGATCCGGTGGAGGGTCGATCCTGCTCCGCCGCTGCCTTTCTCGATGCTAGCCTAGCCCAAGGGCTGCTGCTAGGAGTCGGAGCGGCGGATATTGCAGGTTGCCGGGCGGTGGTGTGGGGGCTGCCGGCTAGGCATGAATAATGGTGGTGGTCCTCGGATCTCTCTCACATCAAGACGAAGATATACTTGATGCGTGTCTAATGGATCTGTCTGGAGTGTCTAGTTCCGAGAGGCTCTGTCGGCGAATTTCCATGGACGCATCATGCCTGCAGATTGCTGGATCAGAAGGAATTCGGTCGTGCGCACCTGTTTTTGCTGGCCGTTTGGTTTTAAATGGAGCGTGGCGAAGCTCTACTACCTGTTACCATCATGTGTCATGTCTTTGACGATCCATGGTGAAGTCAGATGTGGAGAATTTCATGAGGACAGGAACATAAGGGCTAGCTATGGTGGATTGAGTCTTTGAGGTGTTGAGGATCTGGCTTGGTGATCTGTGACTCGCAGCAGCGTCTGTTAGAGGGGGTGACAACATAGGAGATGTTCACAGTCTTTTCTTGCAGGGTGAAAATCCAAGGTCTTGAAGGGAATATGCCCTAAGAGGCAATAATAAAGTTATCATTATGTATATTCCAAGTATATGATAGATGTTTATTTTGCATGCTATAATTGTATTAATACGGAAACGTTAATACGTGTGTGTTTAATAAACAAACTGAAAGTTTCTAGTTATGCCTCTATCATAAACTAGCTTGTTAATTAACAAGATGATCAAGGTTTTCTGATCATGGACATTGGATGTTGTTAATAACGAGGTCACAACATTAGTGTAATGGTGTGATAAACATTCATCCGAAGTATAACATTACAATCAAAGTCATTGAGTTTATATTGCTATAACATTATACGAAGTAATCCTAATCCTTAGACCATGAGATCACGTCAATCACTAACACTGGAAGAGTATCTTGATAATATCAAACGTCACACTATAACAGGGTGACTATAAAGATAGGTTCAATACTACTAAAGTGTTTTGTTGAGGCCCATGGATCGAGAGTGGAATTTGTTCATCTCGATGACGGATAGATATGCTCTGGATCCTCTCGGTGATATCACATTGGTTAGCTTGCAAGCAAGTGATTTGATCACTAGAATGTTATATCACGGGAATGAGAAAAGAATGCATGTCAGTAACGAGATCAAACTAGGTATGGAGATATCGATGATCGAATCTTGGACATGTAAAATATAGCGAAACAAAGGGATTAAGATACTAGCGTAAAAGGTTCTCGCGATCACAAGAAAGTCATCGTTGAATGTGTGGGAGTCAGTATGGACCTCCAGGCCCCGCTTCTGATTATTGATCTGAGAGGGGTCTCGATCATGTCCTCATTATTCGCGAACCGTAGGGTGACACACTTAAGAGACACCGACATTCATTTGGAGCAAAAATTTCATGCCAAAAAGAATAACAAGCGCAGGAATTTATTTCACTAGATACCGAAACATGTTTTCGGGTAAAATTGCAGAAAGTGTTTTTGCATGTGAAATGAAATACTAGCAAGGGGTTATATATGAATGTTTGTCATTAAAGTAATTGACAAAATTCTGAATAAATAAAATGAGTTTTATTTAATGAGAGTTTGCATTAAATTTGGTGGAAATTTAATGGGAATTTGAGTGGGTTTTTGAGTGTAGGGAATTGAAAGACATTTGTGTGAGTGGAGTGTCCACCCACATGAATGAAGGAGGGGAGGGGGAAGCCCCCATGGCCGGCGGCCACCCCCTTGGGTGCCCTCCCTCCTCCTATAAAAGGAGCCCCCATGGCCGGCGGCCACCCCCTTGGGTGCCCTCCCTCCTCCTATAAAAGGAGCCCCCTCTCCTCTCTCTCACTCACACCTCCTCATGAAGGATCTCTCTCCCCCTCTAGTATTTATCCCCCATGGTCTCTGACTAGTGAGATACATGTTCTCAGTGGCTATTCGGCAAGAAAGAGTTGTGCTTCCGCTGTATCGCTGGAGCGAGGAGGCGGAGGTTGCTCGGTGCCTTGGACGTGTGTGCGAGCATGGATGCGCCGCTGATTTGCGGTGCTAGGACTTCCTCTCGATCTTGAGATCGGCAAGAGATCGTCTACATCAACCACGATTTTAACTCGTTTAGCTTTGTCGGTCTTCAAAGGTATGTTCTCTACGAATGTATATCCGCCCGTTGATTGTATCTAGTAGATAGATCTTGGTACATAGTTTTTCCCATCGTAGGAAATTTTTTGTTTTCTATGCTGCGAACCCTACAGTGGTATCAGAGCCGGATCTATGCGTAGATGCTTTGCACGGGTAGTATACATATGAGTATGTGGATGATGATGATCATGTTATTGCTTCTTAGTTGTACTTTGGATATTGGTGACATAGTGGGATGAAGCGGCCCGGACAAACTTTACATGTCCTCGCACATGAGACATGTTCTACGCTTGACATGCAACTAGTTTTGCATAAGTAGCTAGCGGGTGTCTGTCTCTCCTACTATAGTCAATATCTAATTTACAACAAGTTGTCAACAATTTGGTTATCCTCGTTGTGGTTCATGTTCGTAGGTAAGAACAGTTTTATCTTCGAAAGTTCTAAGCCACGTAAAACTTGCAATAGATAAATTAGAGGCGTCTAGTTTAGATTGTTGCTGGGCTAGTGTCATGATATGGTGATGTTGTAAGTAGAAGTATGAGTTGATACTCGTACAATACGTATAACGTGTAAGTTCCATAGACCTTGGCCTTACACATAGAGGTATGATAGTGATCATACCACAATGCACATGATGGAGATCAAGTGCAAGAACCATATCATTTCACATATAAACATGTGATGTTTGTTGCATTTTATATTGCTTGTTTGGAATTTTATTAGCATAATAAGATGATCCCTCATTTAAATATCAAGATAAGAATGTGTTCTTCCTTAAGTATGCACTGATTATGTTTTGTCGCTCCAAGACATCACGTGATGATCGGGTGTTCTTGGATCCACGATCATATTTTGGTTGTAAGACAGTTACACACGCGAATACTAAGGTTCTTACTTGGCGAGCCTAGCATGTACATACATGGTCTCGGAACACGGACCAAAAGGTTAAGCATGAGTCATATGGTAGATATGATGCCCATTTGATGCCCGCCTTTGAAGCTACACCGACTCACGTGATGATCGGACTTGGTGTAGTGGATTTGGTTCATGTAATCACTAAAAAGGCATGAGGGATGTCGTTTTTGAGTGGGAGTTCATTCTTAATTTGGATCAGTTGAACTCAATCTATCATAAACTTAGTCTAAACTTTACAAATTCTGTTATAGATGGCACCACCTGCTTTTAATTTCAATGTGTTCATGGAGAAAGAGAAACTTGCAATGAACGGTAGAAACTTTACCGAATGTGCCATAAATTTGAGGATTCTCCTCTCTTCTGCACAAAAGCAATATGTGCTAGAAGCGCCGCTAGGCCCCCACCGTTCGATGATGCCCCCGACGAGGAGAAGAATGTCTATCAGACTTGTCAGGAGGACCACAACTTAGTTCATTGCGACATATTGTATGGGCTAGAGCCAGAACTTCGAAAGCGTTTCGAAAACGGCAATGCATTTGATACAATGGGTGAGTTGAAAATGATTTTTGACACACATGCTGCTGTAGAGAGCTACAATGCTTCAAAAAATTTCTTTAGCTGCATGATGGAAGAGAAGAGCTCCGTAAGTGAGCATGTACTCAAGATGTCAGGTTACACCGATAAGCTTGTGTCCTTGGGAATAACGATTCCCATTGACTTAGACATCCATCGTGTTCTGCAGTCTCTGCCACCTAGCTATAAGAGCTTTGTGATGAAATATAATATGCAAGGCATGAAGATGTCTCTCCCCGAGCTTCTGCCAATGCTTAAAACTGCAAAAGTGGAGATCAAGAAAGAACATCAAGTGTTGATGATCAATAAGACCACTGGTTACGGAAGTGAAGTAAGGGCGGCAAGCCAGTTGCCGTGCCTGAAAAGAAACCCCGAGTTGGCCCTAAGTCTGATACCGAGTGCTATTATTGTAAGGGGACTGGCCACTGAAAGCGCAACTGCCCCAAGTATTTGGCAGACAATAAGGTCGACAAGGCAAATAAAGGTATATATGATATACATGTTATTGATGTGTACTTGAATAGTACTCGCAGCAGCACCTGGGTATTTGATACCGGTTCAGTTGCTAATATTTGTAACTCAGATCAGGGGCTATGGAACAAGCGACCGCTAGCAAGGGGTGATGTCAAGATGTGTGTCGGCAATGGATCAAGTGTTGATGTGATCGTCGTCGGAACGCTACCTCTTCACTTACCATCGGGATTAGTAATAAACTTGAATAATTGTTATCTGGTGTCAGCACTGAGCATGAACATTGTATCTGGATCATGTTTGATACGAAGTGGTTATTCATTTAAATCCGAGAACAATGGTTGTTCTATTTATATGAATGATATCTTTTATTGTCATGCACTGATGATGAATGGTTTATTTTTATTGGATCTCGATAATAATGTTACACATATTCATAATGTTGATGCTAAAAGGATTAAACTTAATGATGATATATCCGCATATATGTGGCACTGCCGTCTAGGTTATATTGGCGTTAAACGCATGAAGAAGCTCCATTCGGATGGACTTTTGGAATCACTTGATTTTGAATCATTTGATACAAGTGAGCCATGCCTTATGGGCAATATGACTAGAACGCTATTTTCCGGTTCAATGGAACGGGCTACAGATTTATTGGAGATCATACATTCTGATGTATGTGGTCCAATGAGTGTGTCGACGCGAAGTGGATATCGTTATTTTGTAACTTTCACAGATGATTTGAGTAGATACAGTTATATCTACTTGATGAAACACAAGTCTGAAACCTTTGAAAAGTTCAAGGAATTTCAGAGTAAAGTGGAAAATCATCGTAATAGAAAGATCAAATTTCTACGGTCCGACCATGGAGGTGAGTATCTAAGTTACGAGTTTAGCTCTCATATGAAAGAGTGTGAAATTGTTTCACAACTCACACCTACCGGAACACCACAGCGAAATGGTGTGTCGGAACATCGTAATCATACTTTATTGGACATGGTTCATGTTGGGCCACGCAGATATAAAACAAAACTTTTTTCCTCTAACATGGTGATCCCAAGATCTAGCCGAGGTAGAAGGCCACGAGGTTTACCACTAGACGCGCAGTTGCGGATTACTGATGAAGCGCGTCAGTTGATGCAGTGCAGTCCTTTGCGATCCGATCGTCCTGGTGCTGATCGTACAACACCTCTGCTGGTATCCACACGTACAAGGAGGAGCACCCGTGAACTGCTAGGTTCGAGCACGACGCTGTGGAGCTAGGATTTCCAACACATGGAATGACCTAACCGAACAACGATTAACCTTTCTGGGTTACGGTGCTCCACTATATATTGGGAGTGAACGTGGGCTCTGCTTGCGCGAACCATTCACTAAAGCCCATGTAATATTAGTCCTTGTGATTCTGCTCACTGACTCAGTCCAAATCAGGCTCGGGTCCAACCCAACTAGATTTCTAGTTCAGATCCATTCCGAACTTGCTCCCGCTCTTAAGTGTGTGACCCCGCAGGCTCATGGCTACTTGGACACGATTAGAGTCCGACTCTCAATCGATCAATCGGTAGCGGCTCCTAGCAGAACGTGCCGACTCCCAAGTACCAAAGAGTCATGACGACTTGCCTTTCCAATGCAACTTGCGTCTGAGTCCCTTTTTCCTCACGATATGCCTTATCAGACTATAGGCGAATAATTGTCATCCCTTAAATAGTCCGACTCTCTTCTCGATCCGAGATAAGTGATTCACCCGACTAACTCTTAGTCGATCGCCTCGGTTAACACTTAACCGAGTCGTGCATGGCCATGCTTTCTGAATCATATCATCTGAGAGGGCCCAGAGAATATCTCTCCGAGTGGAGGGGCAAAATCCCATCTTGGTTATTCACATCACGCAGCTTGATTCTCAGTCGTCCCGAACTCTGCCTTTATAACTGCCGATTCTGGATCAGCGTTTATGTAACCTAAGTCGGTGATCCTCAACTCGGATTGTGCAATAACCTCAGGTCTAAGGATTACATTGATTGAGATATACAAATGACAACTTGTTCGTTGTACCTCAATATGGGTCAATCCGACTCGCTAAACTCTTTAGCCGAATCTGTGTAAGTCGGAATAACATCACCATGCCCATGACAAGTGGAACCGAGTCATCAAGCCGACTTTCACATTGGTGTAAGTTGTGTGTCCAGCACAACCTCAATGACCAAGGATATTTAGTAAAAACAACATGAATGTATAGTTCACAACCGAATCACATATTCAATGATACACATTAGATGTTTATACAAGGACAACTTAATATCTTTATGAATACAATGGGAAATGTCATCATACATGATTGCCTCTAGGGCATATTCCCAACAATTCGATCTATGATGTCTCTGACGGACTTGCCACTATCATTTTGAGGTTATGCACTAGAAACTGCTGCATTCACTTTAAATCGAGCACCATCTAAATCTGTTGAAAAGACACCATATGAATTGTGGTTTGGAAACAAACCTAAGCTGTCATTTTTTAAAGTTTGGGGATGCGATGTTTATGTAAAGAAACTTCAACCGGATAAACTCGAACCCAAAGCGGAAAAATGCGTCTTCATAGGATACCCTAAGGAAACTATTGGGTATTCCTTCTATCACAGATCCGAGGGCAAGGTTTTTGTTGCCAAGAATGGATCCTTTCTAGAGAAAGAGTTTCTCCCGAAAGGTGTGAGTAGTCGGAAGGTAGAACTCGAAGAGGTTGTAGAACCTTCTCTTCATAGTATGGCGAGTAGCGCAGCACCGGAAGTCGTTCCGGAGTTGGCTTCACCAATTGAAGAGGGAACTAATGATAATTATCATGAAACTCTGAAAGAGAGTACTACCAAACCTCACAGGTCTAGCAGGACGCGTGCAACTCCCAAGCTGTATGGAAACCCTATTATGAATTTCATGGTTGATGAAATTGATGACCCTGCGACGTATGAAGAAGCGATGATGAGCCCGGATTCCAAAAAATGGTTAGAAGCCATGAAATCCGAGATGGAATCCATGTATGAAAATCAAGTTTGGAACTTGGTGGACTTATCTCACGACCGAAAGGTCGTGGAGAATAAATGGATTTTCAAAAGGAAAACTGATGCTGATGGTAATGTGACCGTCTGTAAAGCTCGACTTGTCGCAAAGGGGTTTCGACAAATTCAAGAAGTTGACTACGATGAGACATTCTCTCCCATAGCGATGCTAAAGTCAGTTAGGATTATGTTAGCAATTGCTGCATATTTCGATTATGAGATATGGCAAATGGATGTCAAAACCGCGTTCCTCAATGGCAATATTGAGGAAGAGTTGTATATGATACAACCAAAGGGTTTTGTCAATCCTAAGGATGATGTCAAGGTATGCAAGCTTCAGCGATCCATCTATGGATTGAAGCAAGCATCCCGGAGTTGGAATCTCCGCTTTGATGAGGTGATCAAAGATTTTGGATTTGTCCAAACTTATGGAGAGGCTTGTATTTTCAAGAAAGTGAGTGGGAGCAATGTGGCATTTCTGATATTATATGTGGATGACATATTATTGATCGAAAATGATATAAATCTTTTAAACAGTGTTAGAAGTTATCTAAACAGCAAATTTTCAATAAAGTACCTAGGTGAAGCGTCATACATATTAGGCATAAAGATCTATAGAGATAGATCTAGGCGCCTAATAGGGCTATCGCAAAGTAGATACCTTGATAAGATTTTAAAGAAGTTTAAAATGGACAAAAGTAAGAAGGGGTTCTTACCTATGTTGCAAGGCGAGATATTGAGTAAGACTCAAAGTCCGTCTACGGCGGAAGAAAGAGAGATAATGGACAAAGTCTCCTATGTTTTAGCCATAGGCTCTATAATGTACGCCATACTATGTACAAGACCGGATGTGGCACATGCAATTAGTTTGACTAGTAGGTACCAATCGGATCCAGGTTCAGAACACTGGATAGCGGTCAAGAATATCCTTAAGTACTTGCGAAGAACCAAGGATATGTTTCTTGTGTACGAAGGTGAAGAAGAGCTCGTCGCTAAGTGTTATGTCGACGCTAGCTTTGACATCGATCCGAATGACTCTAAGTCCCAATCCGGATACTTATTTCTCATGAATGGTGCAGCGCTTAGTTGGAGGAGTTCCAAAAAACCTATGTTGGCGGGATCAACAATGGAGGCCGAATATGTTGCTGCTTCGGAAGCAGCTCAGGAAGCGGTTTGGATGAAGGAGTTCATATCCGAACTAGGTGTGGTTGCGAGTGTATTGGACCCAATGGTGATATATTTTGACAACAATGGTGCCATAGCCAATGCCAAAGAACCAAGGTCTCACAAGAATTCCAAGCATATTAAGCGCGGGTTTCACTCCATCCACGAGCATGTCAAGGATGGAGATATAAAGATTTGTAAAGTACACAGGGATCTCAATGTAGCAGATTCGTTGATTAAAACTCTCCCTAGAGCAAAACATGATCAACACTAGAACTCCATGGGTGTTAGATTCATCACTATGTAACTAGATTATTGTCTCTAGTGCAAGTGGGAGACTGAAAGGAATATGCCCTAAGAGGCAATAATAAAGTTGTTATTATGTATATTCCAAGTATATGATAGATGTTTATTTTGCATACTATAATTGTATTAATACGGAAACGTTAATACACGTGTGTTTAATAAACAAACAGAAAGTTCATAGTTATGCCTCTCTCATAAACTAGCTCATTGATTAACAAGATGATCAAGGTTTCCTGATCATGGACATTGGATGTTGTTAATAACGAGGTCACAACATTAGTGTAATGGTGTGATGAACATTCATCCGAAGTATAGCATTACGATAAAAGTCATTGAGTTTATATTGCTATAACATTATATGAAGTAATCCTAATTCTTAGACCATGAGATCATGTCAACCACTAACACCGGAAGAGTATCTTGATAACATCAAACGTCACACCGTAACAGGGTGATTATAAAGATGGATTCAGTACTACTAAAGTGTTATGTTGAGGCCCATGGATCGAGAGTGGGATTTGTTCATCTCGATGACGGATAGATATGCTCTGGGCCCTCTCGGTGATATCACATTGGTTAGCTTGCAAGCAAGTGATTTGATCACTAGAATGTTATATCACGGGAACAAGAAAAGAGTGCATGTCAGTAACGAGATCAAACTAGGTATAGAGATACCGATGATCGAATCTCGGACATGTAAAATATCGCGAAACAAAGGGATTAAGATACTAGCATAAAAGGTTCTCGTGATCACAAGAAAGTCATCGCTGAATGTGTTGGAGTCAGTATGGACCTCCAGGTCCCGCTTCTGATTATTGATCTGAGAGGAGTCTCGATCATGTCCGTATTATTCGCGAACCGTAGGGTGACACACTTAAGAGACACCGACATCCATTTGGAGCAAAAGTTTCATGCCGGAAAGAATAACAAGCGCAAGAATTTATTTCACTAGATACCGAAACAGGTTTTTGGGTGAAATTGCAGAAAGTGTTTTTGCATGTGAAATGAAATACTAGCAAGGGGTTATAGTGAATGTTTGTCATTAAACTAATTGACAAAATTCTGAATAAATAAAAGGAGTTTTATTTAATAAGAGTTTGCATTAAATTTGATGGAAATTTAATGGGAATTTGAGTGGGTTTTTTAGTGGAGGGAATTGAAAGACATTTGTGTGAGTGGAGTGTCCACCCACATGAAGGAAGGAGGGGAGAGGGCTGTAGGGATACGGGTAGGCTACACTAGCGCAAATCAAAAAAAATTCTACCGCGTATACCAGGATTACTGTTGTCATAGATCATGGGATTAGCACTAGATGCGCAGTTGCGGAATTGATGAAGCGCGTCTAGGCAGTGCAGATGTTCCACGTCTCCTCCTTGTCCTCGTCCCATGAGCATCTCCCCTTGCGCGGCTCGTCCAAGCGCTACAGATGCAGCGCCTCCGAGGTATCCACACGCATGTGGTGGAAGGCCAGCCGGACTGCTAGGTCCATGCAGGCAACAAAGCGTGAGGAGTGGCGGCTGGGAATGATCTGAGGTCTCGTGTCTAACCTGGTCATTCGCCCACCCTCTCTTATATAGGCGTTCCTAGTGGGCTTCTACATTAGCAGCCCATTAGTACCCTAAGCCTGGTCTAATTCGGATCCAATCCTCATTAGTCTTCCAGCCCCTTAAGTGTGTGACCCTATAGGTTCATATGCGTATAGACATGACACAAATACACTTATTCTGTCAATAGTTGGTAACGGCCTCTAGCAAGATGTGCCAACTCCTAAACGCATACAAAGATCATATCGGACGAACCATCACAAGGTTTAGTACATGTCTTTCCTTTTGCCTCACGATATTTGGTCCAGCTCCAAGCTGACCTCCCTTTCTCGATACCGTGATTCGGAGTCCCTTTACTAGGTTAACTCTTAACCTTATGTAGCACGGCCATGCATTTCTGGATCCGATTGTAGGGGTTCGTAGCATGGAAAACAAAAATTTTCTATCGCATACAAACAAACAAGCCAAGATCTATCTACTAGATTGTAGCAACGAGTCGATGGAATAACTCACCCTCGAAGATTCCAAAGTGTTTAACGAGAGCAGATTCTCGTGGGTGATGTAGTCGTACTCTTTCCGATCTCAAGATCGCGTAGACGATCCTTCCGGCGCCTTCCGCAGCGTTCCGCGCTCCAGATCGGTCACACGTTCGATTTTCGAAGACCTTCCTCTCCCTTGTTCCAAAGTACGGAGGTTGTAGCACTCTCCTCGCGATTCCAAAGACAACGGCGTGGTACCGGAGGGAGAGGGGAGATCCCGCAGGGCTTCGCCTTAAGCCGGTGCGAGTATGGTGGAGCTTATGAGAGAGGCTATTAGTGGTCTAGTAATTAGACACACCAATTAGAGGGCTCTAAACCAATTAGAAGGCTCTAAACCGAAACAGCTCTAAACCGGGGTCTAGGTCTAGTTTCTAGTTTAGAGGATAGGAACTTGTGTGTCTCTAGAGGGAGGCCCCGCCTCCCTTTATAGGTGGGAGGGCTGGCGCCAGGGAGGGAGGAGTCCTCCCCAACTCGGCCTAGGGCTGGCCGGCTTGGGAGGAGGACTCCTCCCCAAGTCGGTTTCAACTTCTCCTCTTTCCGAAACTGGCGGTAATCAAAACTGGCGTTTGACTTTTCCAATTTAGGAATTAAATAAACCCTTTATTTTGGACAGCGAGAACACTTAGTACATGATGCAATCATTCCATCTTGCAATGACACATTCATGTACCCTTCCCCCGGAGTGCCGGACATTCCGGACCTTCTAGAATGTTCCCGATGAAAACACCTAACCATTCCCCAACTCCAAATGGGACTTTCCTTATATGAATCTTATTCTCCGGACCATTCGGATCACCTCGTGATATCCCGGATCCCATCCGAGACCAACAACATTCGGTCTCTTTCTCATAATACCATAACTACTCAAACAACGTCGAATCCTTAAGTGTGTCTCCCTACGGTTCGTGAATTATGCGGACATGATCGAGACACTTCTCAACAATAACCAATAGAGGAATCTGGAAATTCATATGGCTCTACATATTTCTACGATTACTTTGCGATCGAATGAACCACTTACATACGATACCAATTTCCCTTTGTCTCACGATATGTTACTTATCCGAGGTCATGATCGCTTGATCTCTGCATACCTAGTTCAACCTCACATCGATAAGTACTCTTTCTCGTTCCTGATATGTGATCCCTTGTGACCAAGTCACATGCTTGCAAGCTAATTGGATGACATTTCACCGAGAGGGCCCAGAATATCTATCCGTCATGTGGATGGACAAATCCCACTCTTGATCCATGTGTTTCAACCAATACTTTCCTAACACCCAATGCCACTTTTATAGCCACCTGTTACGGTGTGGTGTTTGATGACATCAAAGCATCCATCCAAGAAAGGCAATATGCATGATCTCATGGTCGAAGGAATTAGGTTACTATGTATCGAAAGCATATAGCAATTGAACTATTGAAATGACTTGATCTTTATGCTACGCTTGTCTATAGGAGTATGTCCACCATATCATTCTCCTAACGATATGATCTTGTTGTTGATAACATCTCAATGTTCATGACAAAGAAACCACATCATCAATCAACCAACAAGCTAGTGAAGTATAGAGGCCATACTAGGGACTTCAAATTAAGTTTACAAATCACACAAGTATTAATGGTTTCCTTGTTAATACTATTATAGCATGAATGTAAACATTTATCATAAACACAAAGATATATAATAATAACTACATTTATTATTACCTCTAGGGCATATCTCCAACAGTCTCCCACTTGCACTAGAGTCATCTAATCTAGATTACATGGTAATATACCGAACACCCATGGCAGTTTGGTGTTGGTCATGTTTTGCCCTTGGGAGAGGTTTAGTCAACGGATCCGCCACATTCAGATCTGTGTGTACTTTGCAAATCTTTATATCCCCATCCTGGATATGTTCTCGAATAGCGTGAAAACGCAGCTTGATATGCTTCACTTCTTGTGTGACCTTGGTTCTGCGCATTGGCTATGGCGCCCATGTTATCACAAGAGATAGACATTGGGTCCAGCGCACTAGGAACCACACCCAGCTCAGAATGAACTCTTTCATCCATATCGCTTCTTGTGAAGCCTCCAAGCAGCCATGTATTCCGATTCAGTTGAAGATCTCGCCACAACGCTTTGCTTTGCACTCCTCCAGCTAATCGCTGCACCATTCAAAATAAATACGATCCAGATTGTGATTTAGAATCATCCGGACGGTGTTCCAACTAGCATCGGTAACCATTAACAACGAAATGCTCATCACCTCCATAAGAAAGAACCATATCCTTAGTTCTTCTCAAGTACTTAAGGATGTTTTTGATCAGTCCAATGATCCACTCTGGATCACTTTGATATCTGCTAGTTAGACTAACAAGATATGCGATGTCGGTCTAGTACATAGCATGGCATACATTAGAGATCCTATGGCTGAGGCATAGGGAGTCTTACTCATCTTTTCTCTATCTTCCGATGTCGGACTTTGAGTTTTACTCAAGGTCATATTAGCAACATGGGCAAGAACCCTTTCTTGCTATCTTCGATTCCAAACCTCTTTAGAACTTTGTCCAAATATGTACTTTGTGACAATGATATTTGGCGTTTCGATCTATCTCTATAAATCTTTATGCCTAATATGTAAGCTGCTTCGCCAAGATCCTTCATTGAAAAACTATTATTCAAATACTCTTTGACACTATTAAGAATGTCTACATCATTCCCAATCAACAATATGTCATCCACATACAAGATTAAGAATGCTACAGAGCTCCCACTCACTTTCTTGTAAATACAAGCTTCTCCATAAGTTTGTATAAAACCAAAACTTTGATTACCTTATCAAAACGTTGATTCCAACTTCGGATGCTTGCTTCAATCCATAGATGGACCGTTGAAGTTTGCATACCTTGTTAGCATCTTTAGGATCGACAAAACCTTTGGGTTGCATAATATACAACTCTTCATCAATGTCTCCTTTGTGTAATGCTTTTGACATCCATCCGCCATATCTCATAATCATAATATGCAGCGATTGCTAACATAATCCTCACAGACTTTAGCTTCGCTACCGTAAGAAAGTCTCATCGTAGTCAACTCCTCGAATTTGTCGAAACCCTTTTGCGACAAGTCGAGCTTTATAGACGATATTACCATCAAGATCTGCTTTTCTTCTTGAAAATCCATTTGTTCTCGATGACCTTCCGCCATCCGGTAAGTCCACCAAAGTCCATACTTGGTTTTCGTACATGGATCCAATCTCGATTTCATGGCTTCTTGCCATTTATTGGAATCTGGGCTCATCATTGCTTCCTCATATGTCTCGGGTCATCGGCGTTGTCCACCAACATGACATTCATAACGGAATCATACCAACTGGAGTGGTACGATGTCTCGTTGACCTCCGAGGCTCAGAGCAACTTCAACCAAGTTTCATGATCACCATCACTAGCTTCCTCTCTTATTGGTGCAGGCACCACAGAACTTCTTCCGGCGCGCTACTCGCAATTTCAAGAGAAGGTTCACAACCTCGTCGAGTTCTACTTTCCTTCCAAATACTTCTTTCGAGAGAAATTCCTTCTAGAAAGGATCCATTCTTGGCAACAAAGATTTTGCCTTCGGATCTATGATAGAAGGTATACCCAATAGTTTCCTTCGTATCCTATGAAGACGCATTTTTCCGCTTTGGGTTCAAGCTTGTCCTGTAACTTCTTTACATAGGCTTCAGATCCCCAAACTTTAAGGAACGACAATTTAGGTTTCTTCCCAAACCATAATTCATACTTGTCGTTTCAACGGATTTAGACGGTGCCCTATTTAAAGTGAATGCGCTGTTTCTAATGCATAACCCCAAAATGATAGTGGCAAATGTAAGTGACATCATAGAACGAACCATATCTAAGAGAGTTCGACACGACGTTCGTACACACCATTACGCCGTGGTGTTCCCGGCGGTGTCAATCAAAAGTATTCCACATTTCTTCAAATGCTCGCCAAACTCAGAATTTAGATATTCACCTCCACGATCGTAACGTAGAAATTTAATCTTCTTGTTACGTTGATTCTCTACCTCACTTTGAAACTCCTTAAACTTCTCGAAAGTTTCGGACTTATGTTTCATGAAATAGATATACCCATATCTACTCAAGTCATCCGTGAAGGTAAGAACATAACGATAACCATCACATGATGCTACACTCATTGGACCACACACATCGGTATGTATGATTTCCAATAAGTCCAGAGCTCGCTCCATCATACCGTAAAATGGAGTCTTAGTCATTTTACCCATCGACATGCTTCAGATCTTTCAAGTGATTCAAAATCAA
Source organism: Avena insularis (assembly GCA_023614405.1). Taxonomy (NCBI): domain Eukaryota; kingdom Viridiplantae; phylum Streptophyta; class Magnoliopsida; order Poales; family Poaceae; genus Avena; species Avena insularis. The sequence continues at coordinate 117,747,622 of CM042695.1, forward strand.
GTGATTCAAGAAGTCCATCGTAATGGATTATATTCATACGATTCACTCCAATGTGACAAAGACGACAATTACACATATAGGTCAAGTAATCGCTCGATTTCAAACGTTTAGCAACAAAGTTATTAATATGAGTATTTCTACTATCGAGATTCAATATGAATAGACCATCTATCAAAGGTGCATGTGCATAAAACACATTACTCATATAAATCGAACAACCATTATTCTCGGATTTAAACAAGTAACCGCCTCGCAATAAACAAGATCCCGATATAATGTTCATGCTCAACGCAGCACCAAATAACAATTATTTAAGTATAAAACTAATCCCGATGGTAGATGAAGAGGTAGTGTGCCGACCGCGATCACATCAACCTTTGATCCGCTTCCCACGCCGCATCGTCACCTCGCTCTTTACTAGCTTCCGCTTATTCAGAGCTCCCTGCTTTGAGTTACATATATGAGCAACCGAACCAAGATCAAATACCCGGGCACTACTACGAATACTAGTGAGATACACATCAATAACATGTATATCGATATACCTTTCTTCTTGATGTTGCCGTTCTTCAAATCTGCCAAGTACTTTGGGCAATTCCGCTTCGGACCTTCTCCCTTGCAGAAAAGCACTGGTTTCAGGCTTGGGTCCAGCCTTGGTCCTCTTCGTCGGTATGGTAACTTTCTTACCACCCTTCTTGAAGTGTCCCTTCCGCTTAGACTTGCCTTTCTTGAATTTGGTGGTCTTATTGACCATCAACACTTGGTGCTCTTTCTTGATCTCCACTTCGCAGATTTTAACATAGCAAATAGTTCGCAACTCTTTGTTCATGTTCGCATGTTGTAGTTCATCACAAAGTTCTTGTAACTTGGTGGTAGTGATTGGAGGATGCGGTAAACCCCCAAAGTATTAGGAATCACTATACCCAAACTTTGAAGTTTATTTATGCGTCTGCACATCTTAAGCACATGCTCACCGACGAGCTACCCTCTTCCATCTTGCGCTTAAAGAACTTTTCGTAAGCTTCATAACTTTCAATTGCCGCATGAGTCTCAAAGATTAATTTGAGATCCTTGACAATATCATATGGGTCCGACTCTTCAAACCTTTTCTCAAGCTCCGATTCTAAACCATACAAGATAGCACATGAACTATGGAGTACGATTCTTCCGAGCGAGGTAAACATTCTTTACTTCATCGGTAGCATCACCGCAGTGGGTCACCTAGCGGTGCATCCAAAGACATAGGTCAAATTACCAGTGAGGACAATCCTCAAATTGCGGAACCAATCCGCCAAGTTGCTTTCATTGTTTTTCAACTTTTCTTTCTCTAGGAACGCATTAAAATTGATGGTAGGGCTGCCATTGATCTACAACATATTTGCAATAGTTTAGACTAAGTTTATGACAAATTGAGTTCAAATTAATTAATGAAATTAAACTAGGTGAACTCCCACTCAAAACAACATCCCTCACATTGTTTTAGTGATCACATCGAACCAAATCCACTACATCAACACCGATCATCACGAGAGTTGATATAGTTTCAATGGCGAACAATCATCATGTTCATCATATCTACTATATGATTCATGCTTTGCCTTTCGCGATCCGTGTTCCCGAGGCCATGTCGTACATGCTAGGCTCACAAGACAAACCTTAGCTTCCGTGATAAGCAAATCTGGCTTGCTTACGTTGTAGTCACCATGAATCAAAGACACCCGATCATCACGTGGTGCTCAAGCAGCAAGCTTTGGCAACGGTGCATACTAAGGGTGAACACTTTAGAACTTGAAATTTATGTGCATGAGGGATCATCTTATAATGCTACCGTCGCTACTAAGCAATACAAGATGCATAAAGGATTAACATCACATGCAATTCATAATATGTGATATGATATGGCCTTTCTTCTTTGTGCTTCCGATCTCCATCTTCAAGCACGAACATGATCTCCATCATCTCCGCATAGCATCAAGGTCAATGACGCTTCTTCATGGTTGTCGCCCACCAGCTTCAACTATTACAACTATTTTGAATAGACACGCAGGTCTTAATGTAAATTAAAGACAACCATATATTCCGCCGTTGCCAACTTACAATAAGGAACATTGCATACATCAAATATAATCACAATCATGGCCATATCACATCATCAAGACACCCTGCAAAACAAAGTTAGACGCTTCTACTTTCTTTGCATATTTTACGTGGTTTGGGGCTTTCCATAAGTGTCGCTCTAACTTACGAACAAGAACCACAACATTGATACTAGCATTGTTGATTACCTGTAAATTGGATCTTAACTATGCTAGGAGAAACAGCACCCGAAAGCCACTTATGCAATACAAGTTGCATGTTAAGCGTGGAGCAAGTCTCATGAACGATGTCATGTAAGGTTAGCCCGGCCGCTTCATCCCAACATACCGCAAGATGCAAAGTACACAAAAGCAATCTACAATAAAAGCATCAACGCCCACAATGATCATTGTGTTCTACTCGGCAAATGTATCTACATATAGACACGGCTCGATACCACTGTAGGGGTTCGTAGCATGGAAAACAAAATTTTCTATCGCATACAAACAAACAAGCCAAGATCTATCTACTAGATTGTAGCAACGAGTCGATGGAATAACTCACCTCGAAGATTCCAAAGTGTTTAACGAGAGCAGATTCTCGGGTGATGTAGTCGCATTCTTCCGATCTCAAGATCGCGTGACGATCCTTCCCACAGCGTTCCTCCAGCGCTGGTCACATCGCTCGGGTACTGATTCACGAAGACCTTCCTCTCCCTTGTTCCAAAGAAAATGGAGGTTGTAGCACTCTCTCATGATTCCCAAAGACAACCGTGGTACCGAGGTAGAGGGAGATCCCGCAGGCTTCGCCTTAAGCCGAGTAGTATGGTGGAGCTTATGAGAGAGGCTATTAGTGGTCTAGTAATTAGACACACCAATTAGAGGGCTCTAAACCAATTAGAAGGCTCTAAACCAAACAGCTCTAAACCGGGTCTAGGTCTAGTTTCTAGTTTAGAGGATAGGAACTTGTGTGTCTCTAGAGGGAGGCCCTGCCTCCCTTTATAGGTGGGAGGGCAAGGCCAGGAGGGAGGAGTCCTCCCAACTCGCCTAGGGCTGGCCCGGCTTGGGAGGAGGACTCCTCCCCAAGTCGATTTCCAACTTCTCCTTTCCAAACCGGCAATAATCAAAACGGCAATTGACTTTTCCAATTTAGGAATTAAATAAACCCTTTATTTTGGACAGCGAGAACACTTAGTACATGATGCAATCATTCCATCTTGCAATGACACATTCATGTACCCTTCCCCGAGTGCCGGACATTCCGGACCTTCTAGAATGTTCCCGATGAAAACACCTAACCATTCCCCAACTCCAAATGGGACTTTCCTTATATGAATCTTATTCTCCGACCATTCCGGATCACCTCGTGATATCCCGGATCCCATCCGAGACTCAACAACATTCGGTCTCTTTCATAATACCATAACTACTCAAACAACGTCAATCCTTATGTGTCTCCCTACGGTTCGTGAATTATGCGGACATGATCGAGACACTTCTCAACAATAACCAATAGAGGAATCTGGAAATTCATATGGCTCTACATATTTCTACGATTACTTTGCGATCGAATGAACCACTTACATACGATACCAATTTCCCTTTGTCTCACGATATGTTACTTATCCGAGGTCATGATCGCTTGTGATCTCCGCATACCTAGTTCAACCTCACATCGATAAGTACTCTTTTCTCGCTCCGTGATATGTGATCCCTTGTGACCAAGTCACATGCTTGCAAGCTAATTGGATGACATTTCACCGAGAGGGCCCAGAGAATATCTATCCGTCATGTGGATGGACAAATCCCACTCTTGATCCATGTGTTTCAACCAATACTTTCCGAACACCCAATGCCACTTTTATAGCCACCCTGTTACGGTGTGGTGTTTGATGACATCAAAGCATCCATCCAGTAAAGGCAATATGCATGATCTCATGGTCGAAGGAATTAGGTTACTATGTATCAGAAAGCATATAGCAATTGAACTATTGAAATGACTTGATCTTTATGCTACGCTTGTCTATAGGAGTATGTCCACCATATCATTCTCCTAACGATATGATCTTGTTGTTGATAACATCTCAATGTTCATGACAAAGAAACCACATCATCAATCAACCAACAAGCTAGTGAAGTATAGAGGCCATACTAGGGACTTCAAATTAAGTTTACAAATCACACAAGTATTAATGGTTTCCTTGTTAATACTATTATAGCATGAATGTAAACATTTATCATAAACACAAAGATATATAATAATAACTACATTTATTATTACCTCTAGGGCATATCTCCAACACCGATCACTCGAGGGGCCCAGATATATCTCTCAAGTAGAGAGGGGCAAATCCCATCTTGATTGACCATGCCTTGCAGCATGCTTCAGGACAAACCCGAAAACTACCTTTATAACTACCCAGTTACGATGCAGCGTTTGATAGCCCCAAAGTAGGTCGATCCACATCTCAAGTACATGTGACAATCTCAGGTCTAAGGACAAAACGTACACGATGTGTAGAGAGAGAGCTGCAACTAATTGCCTGTCTCAGGTTGGGGCAGTCCAACCACATGTTCATAACATGTGTCCACACCATTGGTTTGACATCTCCATGTCTATGACTTGCGAAACATAGTCATCAACCAATCGATGTGCTAGTCTAATATTCACGTGTGTCCTCACATGAACTCCGACTAGGGACAACTCTTGAATAACCATACAAGTAAAGAGTTTCACAAACAATTCACATAATTGCCAATCAATACAAGTTGCCTGATATGGATATTCAAGGAACATTATAATAACTCATGGATACATATGAAATATCATCATCTCTATGATTGCCTCTAGGGCATATTTCCTTCAGTCTCCCACTTGCACTAGAGTCAATCTAAAATGTATCTAATACCAATTGCTCTTGTGTGCCCTTCATGCGCGGGCTGCGGGAGAGGCTTAGTCAAGGGATCAACAACATTTGAGTCCGTATGTATTTTGCATATCATGACACTACCATCCTCAACGAACTCTCGAATCTGATGGTAACGCATGCGAATATGTTTGTTCTTCTGGTGCTGTCTAGGTTCCTTGGCCTGTGCAATAGCACCATTGTTATCACAATAAACGTCCAAGGGATTGGACGCGCCTTGAACCACACCAAGAGCGATCAGGAAATTCCTAATCCAAACAGCTTCCTTTACGGCCTCCGAGGCAGCAATATATTCAGCTTCTGTTGAAGAGGAGGTCACCGTATCTTGCTTGGAACTTTTCCAGCTTACAACACCACCATTCATGACAAACACATAACCTGATTGCGATTTCGAATCATCTGAGTCGTTAAGGTAACTCGCATCTGTGTAACCCTTTACACTGAGTTCATCCTCACCTCCATAAACTAGGAACACATCCTTAGTACTTTTCAAGTACTTAAGGATGTTCTTTACCGCTGTCCAGTGACCTTCTCCTGGATCAGCCTGGTATCTGCTTGTAACACTTAGAGCATAGGAAACATCTGGGTGAGTACATATCATTGCATACATGATGGATCCAATAGCCGAAGCATATGGAACCCTACTCATGCGCTCACGCTCATCAGTAGTCGAAGGACACTGAGTCTTGCTGAGTTTAATGCCGTGAGACATGGGCAAGAACCCCTTCTTAGCCTCTTCCATGCTGAACCGTTTCAACACTTTGTCAATGTATGTACTCTGGCTTAATCCAATTAGCGTCCTTGATCTATCTCTATAGATCTTGATGCCCAGAATATATGCCGCTTCTCCCAAGTCCTTCATCGAAAAACTATTTTTCAATGAGGTCTTAATAGGCTCGAGCATAGGAATGTCATTTCCAATCAGCAATATGTCATCTACATATAAGATTAGAAATACCAGCGCTCTCCCACTTTCGTTCTTGTAAACACAAGGTTCTTGTTCGTTTTTGATGAAGCCAAACTATTTTAAAACTTCATCAAATCGAATATTCCAACTCCGAGATGCTTGCTTCATCCCATAAATGGACTTCAGAAGTTTGCATACCTTTCCAGCATTGTTTGGATCGACAAAACCTTCGGGCTGCATCATATACATGTCCTCAGTTAGGATTCCATTTAGGAAAGCCGTCTTGACATCCATCTGCCATATTTCATAGTCGAAATGTGCAGCAATGGCTAGAATTATCCGTATAGATTTAAGCATCGCTACGGGCGAGAAAGTCTCGTCGTAGTCAACTCCTTGAACTTGTCGAAAACCTTTTGCAACAAGTCGAGATTTATGGATATGAACATTTCCATCCATATCAATCTTCTTCTTATAGATCCATTTGCACTCGATGGCTTTAAAACCATCAGGCAGGTCAACCAAGTTCCAAACTTGATTGTCTCCCATGGACTCTATCTTGGATCTCATGGCGATCAACCATTTCTCAGAGTCTGGGTCCACCATCGCTTCTGCATAGGTCGCAGGCTCATCATTGTCTAACAATAATAATTCCCGCGCTTCGCGAAGCCTCGCCGACCTTCGTGGTTGTGGTGCTTCTGTTGCCACGGGTTCCTCAACTTGTTCTGCTACAATAGCATCACTCGTAGAAGCATCCCCAACTAGCTCATCTTGAACTTCTTCAAGTCGCACCGACCTTCCACTTGTTCCCTTTGTGAGAAACTCTTTCTCTAGGAAAACACCGCTACGAGCGACAAACACTTTGCCCTCCTCTCGGTTGTAGAAGTAATACCCTAAGGTTTCCCTCGGATATCCCACGAAAATGCACTTATCCGATTTGGGTGTTAGCTTGTCCGACTGAAGTCGCTTGACAAATGCATCACAACCCCAAATCTTTAGAAAAGACAAACTAGGATTCTTTCCAGTCCACATCTCATATGGTGTCTTAACTACGGATTTAGATGGTACCCTATTAAGTGTGAAAGCTGCTGTTTCTAGAGCGTAACCCCAAAATGACAATGGAAAATCCGACTGGATCATCATCGATCGAACCATGTCCAACAAAGTTTGATTACGCCGTTCGGAGACCCCGTTCCTTTGAGGCGTTCCGGGCGGCGTAAGTTGTGGAACAATTCCGCAACTCTTAAGATGATTGCTAAATTCGTGACTCAAATATTCACCTCCACGATCAGATCGCAAGGCCTTTATTTTCTTTCCACGTTGATTCTCTACTTCACTCTGAAACTCCTTGAACTTTTCAAAAGTTTCAGACTTATGCCTCATCAAATAGACATAACCATATCTACTGAAATCATCAGTGAAAGTAATGAAGTAGTGATATCCTCCTCTTGCTGTCGTGCTCATTGGCCCACATACATCAGTATGTATGAGTTCCAACAAGTCTGTCGCTCTCTCGGGTAAACCCGAAAAAGGCGATTTGGTCATCTTTCGAAGTAAACAAGCCTGACATGTCTCGTATGATTCAAAATCAAACGAAGTTAGAAGACCATCACCATGGAGCTTCTTCATGCGCTTTTCACTTATATGCCCCAAACGACAATGCCATAAATAGGTAGGACTCAAATTATTAGGCCGAAGCCTTTTAGCACTAACATTGTAAACAGATGCATCATCAAGATTTAAAATAAATAACCCATTCACAATGGGATCATTAGCCATAAACATATCATTTTAGAGATTACACAACTATTGTTTGCACTCGCGAATGAATAACCATCCCTCATCAAACATGAAGGTGATAAAATGTTTCGACCCATACTAGGAATGTAATAACAATTATTCAACTCCATAATAAATCCTGACGGAAGGTGAAGTTGCATGACACCGACGAACAATGCAGCAACCCTCGCTTTATTTCCGACGCGAAAATCCACTTTGGCCTTCTGCACTTCTCTAGTCCTTATTAGCCCCTGCATCGAATTGCAAATATGAGCAACCGATCCGATATCAAATACCCAAGAGTTAACATAGGAATCAGCGATAAGAATGTCCACAACATTTACAACAAGTATACCTGAGTTGGAAGTACTCTTACTTCCACTCTTCTTCAAAGAAGCCTGATACTTGCTGCAGTTTCTCTTCCAGTGGCCATGTTCATGAAAAAAGAAGCACTCAGGGTCTTCTACAGGTCCAGCCTTTTGCTTGGGTGCAGGCTTAGGGATCGTATCCTTAGCCTTGCCCTTCTTCTTCCAAGAAGTACCCTTTTCTTGAAGCTAGGCTTGTTCTGCACATCCATCACATGGCTATGCCCTGCACACTTCTTCATGTCACTTTCTGCTGTTTTAAGCATCCCACATAATTCATTAAGGCCCTTCTCCACCCCATGCATATGGTAGTTCGAAATGAACTTCCCATAGCTGGATGGAAGAGACGCCAAAATGAAGCCAGTGGCCAACTCTTGGCCTAGTGGAAAACCAAGCTTTTCCAAAGTCTGACTATAACCAACCATTTTGATCACATGGGGGCCTACAGCTGCTCCCTCTGCTAGCTTGCATTCGACAAAAGACTTGGCAACATTGTACCTTTCAGTCCTTGCCTGATCTTGGAACATGCCTTAAGCGCTACGATCATATCGTACACTTCCTGATCCTCAAACTTATTTTGGAGTTCAGGTTCCATGCATGCAAGCATAAGACAGCTAACCTCAAGAGAATCATCACATGCTCTCTTGTAGGCGTTATTTAGGGCAGCAGATGCATTATCAACAGGTTCATCGGGGATTGGGGTATCCAGAACCGTTTCCTTTTTTATCAGACCTGAGAACGATTCTCAGGTTACGGACCCAGTCCGAATAGTTTGTTCCATTTAGTTTATCTTTGTCAAGAATCGAACACAAAGAGAAAGGTGATGTAGTGTTCGGTGCCATTGATCTACAACAGAAAACATGCAAAATACTAAGCCATGTAACCATGAAAGAGTAAAACATATTAAACAATTTAATAGCATATACTCCCACTTAAATCAATATCCCTCTATTGATACTAAGTGATTCAAGATCCACAATTCCCAAGTCGACTAGTGAGCTTTAGCATCACTGCTAGAAGACAAGGTAAATTGGTAAGCAACACTTGCTAATCATATCACATATGACTCTTGTTGTTGGGTGACATATCTATGTCAAAACTAGCCGCCCAACCTTTATGCCCCAAGGTCCTTAACTGTTAAGATGAACTTGTCAAGCTCACCAACCCTTATGCGTGTAGGTATCCGATACAAACCCATCCAGCCAAGGAAAACCGCGGCACCCTAATTTCATAGGCCCACCAACGATTGTACATGGCATATGATGGTGCAAGGTTTGGTTGGGAGGGCATGGTTTAACTTAAACTTTGTGAGGGATTGTTCTACTTCTATCATCTAAGCATGCATAGTAGTAAAACGCATAAGAATAGCATTCACATAGATGTGACACAGTATGGCCCATTTTCTCATGGTGATCTCCATCGCCATAGAACCTGTCCACCATGATGATCTCCATCTTCATGTTCCATGTGAGCCATCTTCCAAGTGATGAGTCCTCCAAGAACTAATACAAGCTATTACTCCTAACGGCTAGTAATCAAAATTACATAGTATTGGGATCATCACAAGTTGGCACGCATGCCATTACAATAAATGACAACACATATGTCTACAGCCGTGTTGCCCTACTCACGACACGCAGGTCATGCAATTTTTTATACATGCATCACATACATATATGGGCCATACTGATCACATACATCCTGCAAAAACTAGTTATGCATAGAATCGTATTCTACCGTATCATGTGACATCGCAGCACCTAGTTACCTTAACGAGATACAAAAGGGGCTACGATTAAGGAGGGTCTCCCCCTATGGGGTTCGAAGGGGCAGCGCCCCTCACGGTATCTTCACAATTTTCACAATTTTACCGGATCATGTGACATCGCAGCACCTAGTTACCTTAACCGTGAAAAATGAGAGATCGAAACTTCACAATTTTCTTTATGGATTTTGATCGGCAAATCAAATTTAACATAAACCGACTGCTGTCCCGATTCAATCAAACTCCTTTGATCACGGTACATTGATTTTAGATCTAGGTTCCGATTCGATCAATCATATTGATCTTCGCGTGATTCAACAGGATTTATGTGTCACTGTCTACCCCGATGGCCGAAACCGACCAGTAGGGGTAAGTCGTTCGACAACCTCAAAATCACGATCACGGAAAGCAAGATCATAGATCAATCCTAAACCACCGCCATATAAACGATCACATCATTCATATCAATCTGCATATCACCATATACAAACATCCCGAACCTATAACTGAACAGCATCGGCTCTGATACCACTGTAGGGATACGGGTAGGCTACACTAGCGCAAATCAAAAAAAATTCTACCGCGTATACCAGGATTACTGTTGTCATAGATCACGGGATTACCACTAGACGCGTTAGCCATGGATGCGAATTGATGAAGCCGCGTCTAGGCGTCGCTCCACGCCTCCTTCTTGTCCTCGCCCCACGAGCAGCTCCCTTGCTGGCTCGTCCAAGCGCCATGGATGCAGCGCCCGAGGTATCCACACGCATGGGTGGAAGATCAACGCTGGACTGCTAGGTCCGCGCGTGCAACACAGGCATGAGGAGTGGCGGCTGGGAATAATCTGAGGTCTCAGGTCTAACCCTGGTCAGCTCGCCCCACCCTCTCTTATATAGGCATCCCTAGTGGGCTTCTACATTAGCAGCCCATTAGTACCCTAAGCCTGGTCTAATTCGGATCCAATCCTCATTAGGCTTCCAGCCCCTTAAGTGTGTGACCCTATAGGTTCATATGCGTATAGACATGACACAAATACACTTATTCTGTCAATAGTTGGTAGCGACCTCTAGCAAGATGTGCCAACTCCTAAACGCATACAAAGATCATATCAGACGAACCATCACAAGGTTTAGTACATGTCTTTCCTTTTGCCTCACGATATTTGGTCTAGCTCCAAGCTGACCTCTCTTTCTCGATACCGTGATTCGGAATCCCTTTACTAGGTTAACTCTTAACCTTATGTAGCACGGCCATGCATTTCTGGATCCGATCACTCGAGGGGCCCAGAGATATCTCTCTCAAGTAGAGAGGGGCAAATCCCATCTTGATTGACCATGCCTTGCAGCATGCTTCAGGACAAACCCGAAAACTACCTTTATAACTACCCAGTTACGATGCAGCGTTTGATAGCCCCAAAGTAGGTCGATCCACATCTCAAGTACATGCGACAATCTCAGGTCTAAGGACAAAACATACACAATGTGTAGAGAGAGCTGCAACTAATTGCCAGTCTCAGGTTGGGTCAGTCCAACCCTATGTTCATAACATGTGTCCACATCATTGGTTTGACATCTCCATGTCTATGACTTGCGAAACATAGTCATCAACCAATCGATGTGCTAGTCTAATATTCACGTGTGTCCTCACATGAACTCCGACTAGGGACAACTCTTAAATAACCATACAAGTAAAGAGTTTCACAAATAATTCACATAATTGCCAATCAATACAAGTTGCCTGATATGATTATTCAAAGAACATTACAATAACTCATGGATACATATGAAATATCATCATCTCTATGATTGTCTCTAGGGCATATTTTCTTCAGGGGTAGCCCCCATGGCCAGCGGCCACCCCCTTGGGTGCCCCCCTCCTCCTATAAAAGGAACCCCTCTCCTCTCTCTCACTCACACCTCCTCGGGAAGGATCTCTCTCCCCTCTAGTATTTATCCCCCATGGTCTCGCACTAGCGAGATACATGTTCCCGGTGGCTAGTCGGCAAGAAAGAGTTGTGCTTCCGCTGCATCGCTGGAGAGAGGAGGCGGAGGTTGCTCGGTGCCTCGGACATGTGTGCGAGCACGGATGCACCGCTGATTTGCGGTGCTAGGACTTCCTCTCGATCTTGAGATCAGCAAGAGATCGTCTACATCAACCACGAGTTTAACTTGTTAATCTTTGTCGGTCTTCAAAGGTATGTTCTCTACGGATGTATATCCGCCCGTTGATTGTATCTAGTAGATAGATCTTGGTACGCAGTTGTTCCTATCATAGGAAATATTTTGTTTTCTATGCTGCGAACCCTATAGGTCTGACCTTCATTGGTTGTGCCTGACAATGGCCTTGCAGAAGGCATTGTTTTGCGAGCGAAGATTTCCTTAAGGGTGAAAACCTAGGATCTTTGATCGGGCGACGATAGAGCTTGAGCACTGTTTCCTTTTTGGAGGCGTCGGTTTTAGAGGGATTGGACTCTGGTGTTGTTTTGGTGGTGTTAGTGTCGCTACTGCTAAGAATCTGATCACTTTAGCAGAACTTTTCTTTTTTTTTGTAATTCTTTTTCTTTCTTTTTAGTTGTGTGCATCCGTAATATCAATAGGGTAATGCGTTGTTGCAGAGGCCGGGTGTAATTGATATCGTGCGATATTAATATATGCTCCTTTCCAAAAAAAAACTATATTATGGTGTTTTAAATTAAAATAAATAAATAAATCTTGAATTTTTTGGTCGGTAAGTTGGATTCCCGGGGGTGCTTGGAATATCATGGTGGCGGACCCAAAATGTTTTCTAAGCCCGGGCAAACCTCAAATCAAATTTGTTATGATGTTGATTTTGTTTGTAAATATAAGCACAAAAACCCCCATTAACTATACTAAGACCGACCGTTTAATTTCGTCTTCTAATAGAATAGATAGCGCTCTTGTCGGTTGTTTTAGGAAAACGGTTAACTAAAGGCAACATACTGCCAGAAACGCGGGCCCGGCAAGGAGCTTGGGTCCGTCCATGGATATGTTACCGTACGGTAACCGGATTTACTAGTCAGTAACCAAAACTTTATGTGTATATAACTCTAAGAGCAATTGTAACCGATCCCTCTCAATTTAGAGGACTTTCGGTCGGAAAAAACGATGGACTTAAATTTTATGTCCTGTAAATGGTGACCGCCAGATTCGATCCCCAATAATTTAGAGGACTAAAATTTTTTAGCATCATTTTCAAAAGACCTCAAATATACGAAATTCAAACATGCATAAATAATATCCAAAAAACATCAGAATATCATAGCATGTTTATGTTGTTGAGGCCACCACCAGCTCGGCCACCGCTATCTTGACCATCTCAAACACCATCTCGGCCACCGCCGGCACCACCACCACCACCACTTTCTCGGGTCAATATCTTCTCACGGGCGATCTCCCAATACGCCCTCGCTTTTTCATCCAAGGTGGTTGGATTCATAAACATGATGGCGCGGTCAGCATCCTCCCTCTTGGCGGCTCCACCTCGGTCACCACTTCCTCTTTCATCCCCTCTTCTTCTTTGACTCCTTTATCTTAGGTCTCGTCATAATCAACATCAACTTGGGTCTCCTCCATGCCTTCGTGCGAATCTCCATCACCGAAGTGGAGATCGTCGATACCAACATGGTGAGAACTATCCAAGTATGACAAGAAATCAGCCACCCCAAGCTCGGTAGGAGTCGGCTGAGGCATGGTCATTTCGTCGGTCACCTCGTGAGCAGCCCTTTGGGGGCGAGCTGTGACAGCCGCCCTCGCAGAGGAAGAAGGCATGGGCGATGAGAACGTCGGCGACGACTTTGCCTTGCCTGTAGAAGTCGACCTCATCGCCATTGCGGCCTTTCTCTTCTTCTCCTCCGCCGCCTATGATAGCGCTTGCATCGCCGCCATCGGCTTCCGGGGACGTGGGCCACTCAGCACCGGCACAAGGGGTGGCTTGCCCGCCGTTGACGCCTTCCCGGTGGCCTTGGTAGCCGTTCCTTCCGGCCGCACCACGGCGGTGTTTCCCAACTGCTTCATCGGCATCAGAGGCGTCGCTGGGATCGAATCCGACGCGGTTTCGCCGGCGAAAAGCTCAGGAGGGCATGCAGGATGGAACTCCGGTGCCATTTCGGCCCGGGGAGGGGAGAACTATGGCGCTGATGACGACTGGTGGCGGAATTGGGCAGCAGGGTCGGGTTCTCGACGGGAGGGAGAGTTTTAGTCACCGACGTTGACGCCGAGAAAATATAAGAGCCGCGAGAGAGTTTTTGGGGATTGGACTAAAAATTTTCTCTGCTAACGGCTAAAAGCGAATCGGTTAGCAGCCGAAAGAAAGTACTCTAACCGGGGGATCGGTTAGAGTTATTCTAAGAGTCTATGAATAATATCCGCTCTTGTCGACTATCTTAGGACTTAAGAAAACCACATAAAATTTGTTCATCAAGGAGGACCACATTGGAGTACGGGAGTAGCTTCCACCACGTACATCCAGGTGGCCACGCACGAACTACACATCAGTAGGCTACAAGGGTACGAGAGAGAAGGTGACACACCCCTTGTCACTTCCCTGGGCATGTGACGCGACGTGTACGTGATCGATCTGCACAAGATTTGTAGAAACACTAGCCTCCACGCTACAGCAGTCACCGCAGGAAAAGTCTGTACGACCATGTACTATGTGATGTCGATTAAATGAAAAATGTCAGATTATTGAGTCGGTATATTTTTCTTCCTATGTAGGCTCGGTTCTTTTATAGGCTTAAGTTGACACATGCACTAGCCTTTTTTGCGTGCAATCCTAGTTGTTTCTCTCATCTCCCTTTGTCTAAACAGTGAACCAGCCCTTAATAATCTGCAGTAGGAACCGAATCACAAACATGAGTCGTTTTTGTTGTCAGAGGTATTGAATCGATTTATTGCTATGTGTTGAACCGAACTATAGAGACTTTTAAATCGCTTTAAGCATACATAGTACATGGTCTAAGTACATCATTTTTCTTTCTACATTTGCATGAGCCACACATCTCATCAGATAGGTACCCAGGCCCAGCAAACGTTCGCACACTCGCGGCAGCCAGGCCTCCAAGAAATCACGGTGCAGCTGAGAGTGTGCCCGACCACTAGAGGCTACGCGCGTAGCGACAATGGTGCATGAGGTCATGTCAGGTTGTCGGCAATTGGAGGGCCAGGGGTTGGCATGGTTGCGGCTGGGCCGGATCTAGGTCACGAGGGCCAGCCATGGGCGTGATCGATCTATAGAGGAGCTGGCACGAGGGCGCGAGCGTCGCCAACACAAGGAGGTCCTAGGAATAGGGAGGCTCGGGACGTGTGTTTGCTGGCGCGTGAAGGCTCTCGGACGGAGGTGCAGGGATAGGGGGTGCTGGTGGGGATAAATGTGCTTTGTGATTTCCTTCCTTCGGCCGGCATGCTCACGATGTGAGGTGTCGCGATGGTTGCAACATGTGAGGATCTTGGTGATGGACTACAGTGTCATGCTACCATCTTGCCGCTCCCTAAGCTCTGTGGTCTGGTCAAACTCTGGGTGAAAGCCCTCCATGGACTTTAGTCAGGCGTCGTTCTTCTCTTGTTGGCCTTGTCGTGGAGTTTCGATCCTGACTGACGTGATTGGTTCCAAGATCTCTAGGTGAAAACCTAAACTCCTTTGGAGTGAGCGATTTTGATGGATGTGTCATTACCTTGTTGGGGTATCGCCTTGGACACCTTGTCCTCGCGGTGCGACGGGTTCTTGCCCCCCGGGCATGATGGCTCGATGGTCATGAGAGGTGGACATCGGGGCAACAACCCCGAACGGTTGTGGTATGTCTAGGCGGTGGCCTTGGGAACCATTGTGGGCAGCAACTTCATAGAGTGTTTTTGTTGCTCGCATTACTTGGGTGACAATCTTGTGTCGCCATTGAGCGAGATTGTCGGCTCGGTCGATGTGTCTCATAGAGGCGATTTGACTTTTGGGATGGGGTCCTGCGACCCTAGATGTTGGTCCGACTGCCGTGGTCGGCGAGTGGTTTCTCTTGTTGAAAGGATCGATCAGTCGGTTACCAGGGGAGGGTGAATAGGCGACTATCAATTTTTAGTTTCTTTTTCAATTTAGGTTTGACAATAAAAATATATTGTCTAGATACGCCACTAGGTGAAAATCCTATATGATAGAGAACAAGCAAGGTACAAGCACAAGGTAATTGCAAGTAATAAAGGTAAGGGAACGAAGTAACTGATGGGGATATACCTATCGGGGTATGCCCAGAGGTTGGATTCGACTGGCCAAAGACTGCCTCGAGTGGGCCTGTTGGGACGACGATTGAAAAGAAGACTTCAATGAAGCCCGTCGACTAGAAGAACAAGACCCAGAAGCTTAGTTAGGCCCAATCGGATTAGGTCAAACCCTCTGAAACCTTAACTAACTCGGTTGTAATCCTGTAAACCCTAACTAGGTGACCCTATATAAGACTCCCTAGGATAGTCATTGTACTCATGTGCTATTAGCTACCCCATCGAAGCGACTCGCTCCCTACTCTCCGAGCTTGCACCCCTTGTAATCCACTACCCCATAATCAAAAAAATCAAGCAGGAAGTATTTCTTTACCCTAGGGGGGCCAAACCTGAGTAAACCGGCCAAACCTGAGTAAACCCTTGTGCGTCCTCGATCTCGATTCGCAGATTGTGACTAGCTCTTGCCCTCAATTGACTAAATCGCTACCCCTGGTAGCGACTACAGTGACCATTCCCACGATAGTGGCGCCCACCGTGGGGCTTGGCCAGTCAAGCCTTAGATCTGTGGCGAGACCCTACACTCTCATTCGCCGGCCCTTCGCTATCGTCCATATGATCTCTACTAGCGGGTTCCTCTAGATCCCGCTGAGTAGCTACGTGCGAGCCACATGTACAGTCACCCACGCCGCCATGCAACCGATCGGCTCCATCAACCTCTTCGTTGTATTTACCGATGCCACTGACCTGGCAGATTTCGTCGGATTTGTCATCGACAATGGATCGCCCACGCATGATCTACTCTCGGAGGAGCAGATCCGATCTATCAACCTCCTCGCCTCCGAGTGTGACCCGGCCAGAAGGGGCTCGGCCGGGAATAACATGACTCTCTATGATGACGCTGATTCAGTGGCGCCTTCCTCGGCCTCCGGCTCCATCTCTGCGGTGACCCAGCATACCACTGCATGTGTAGTACACTATAGTCATTGACATGACATCCATAGAATACCGTTCTGTAAATATCACATCCCTCAGAGTGGTACAACAGAAACATTGCGGGTCCATATTACAAACATTCACACATTATTATTACAATACCAGAAGTTCAAGACTTCTAAAAGATTCAACTTACAAACCAAAATATAAAGTGTTTTAGCAGAATTCAAAAGTAACAACTCCAACTAGAAGTTGAGCTCAGCAGCTTATTCTATATGGTTCATGCTGCTCGGCTTCGTCGGTTACTACTATCTAGGGTACTTAGTTGGACTCGTTGTCATCAAAACCATAGTGGACTTCGTAATCCAGTCCTTCAACACCTCCTGACATGTCAGGCTCCTCGTAGAACACATCTTCTTGGCATTCAGCTGCATACATTGGCGTGTCTTCCGGATCCTCAGAGTCTAAGCAAGGGATCAAAGGAAAGGATGAGTAACAGCGTTACCCAGCAAGTTCATTATATGCAAGGTGGGAAGTTTGATGCTCTAACTACCACCTCAGACTATAAGTCCTTGGCACTATCAGTTTTTGTAAATCTTTCTTCAAAGATTGATTTTATTATGAAAATCTATGACCATCATCCTTCACAGGTTGACCAGAACTTTCATGGAGTTCCTTTCCTGCCGCGTTCATAGCTCCTTCCCAGTACAAGGAGTAACAAGTTACAATTCTTACACTCTGTAGAGGTGCGTTACTTTACCCATGAGAGATCAACTCCTTGTTGCACAACCAGACGTACTTTCCCGTCCGCAATTCCATGATGTGGGGCCCAGTAGGTGATCCAAGCCAATCACTGCCCCCTTCGCGACCTCGCATGCCTCCTTGGTGTACACCATGCCCACATATTGAATTACGGCAATGGTTTGTACAGACCGTTAGATGCCAGAACTATCGTGGGACGTTGAGGGTTCCCACCCATATGCTGCATATCTTCTATGAATTACCAATTAATATGCATGCTATGAGTGATAATAGCCACGACCTGCACATCCGTCTACATGCGAGAGGAAGAAGATACGGCTGACTTCTCTGTCCCATTCCAAATCTCATGGTTAACGCGTGATATACGACGCTAGAATCAATGATGTCATGGTTTATAAAGTTCCTAACTGATCATTATTGTTTCAAATAGAACCCTAAGTTCTATTGCTCCATTATACCATCACTTAGGATGATACCTAATATTTGTTTTTAGAAAATAACATTTTCTTTCTTTGGAGTATAGATGATAACACACAATCTTGCAAATACTTTGATAAAGACTCTTCAAAGGACATGAGCAAGTGATGAACTTGCCTCGTGATTGCAAGGTAGTGAAGTCTGATGCTTGCACTGGACCTTGGGCTTCTATGTCTACAAAAACATCATTATTGCCCAGTAAGGACAATATTTAAAGAAACAAAATGATTATGCAAAGTAATGTAATGCATCATTTAGTTTTGTGTGTATTCTCCCCCATTATTTAAATTATAAAAATTCTTTTCATAAGTAAAGAATTTATATTTATTGGATATTGTATTCCTGATTTTCTTTCATTTTATTTGAATTTTACTTATTTAATAATTCCTTTAAGAATTATCATTAACAAAATATATAAATGATTTGTTTAGTATTTTTTCTAAAATACTACAATATTGGTATATAATAAAAGTGATTTTTATTTATTTTTATCATCTTTCTTTAATTTTATAAAATTCCATAAGGGATATATATTATAAAATTCTTGATAAAAATTATATGCCTAAAATTTTATTTCTTAATTTATTTAGATAGATTGGATTATTGTGAATCCAAAAATATTTTATTTATAATTTTTGGATTTTTATTTGATTTTCTAGAATTTATTTAAATTTCAGGGGAATTTTGGTCTTTTCTTAATTATTAAAACTTGCTTTAGGTGATTGGGCTGGCTGTGTTGGGTTTATTGGGCCGTTTTGGCCCAATTGGGCAGAACCAAAATGACTCGCCGAAGGGGTCCTAGCCCAACCAACCCACACTCTCTCTGGCACTCTCACGTTCTCATCTCTCTTCTTCTCCTCCCCCGACCCCGTGGTCGGCGATGCCACCGCCGGCGATTCACGCCGCCGTGGACCTCCCCGGCGTGCCGCCGTGATGTATGGGGTGGTTGTTGACCCTGATCCTCCTTCCTGTCCATCTCGATTTGGACTGGGCCCCCCTGTGGCCAGACCGGCTCCGTCCCGAACCCTAGTGTTTGGGGTGGTGCTGCCGCCGCTGCTACTCCCGTGTGCTGTGGTTGTGTTCCTCGCCTTCAGGTGTGGCTGTGGTTGCCGCATCGGCATGGTGCGAGTCGTAGCGCCCCCTTGGGGTGCTCCCCATGCCGCCGTGCTCGTCGACACCCTTTTCTTCCTCTTCTCGCCCACAACAACAACCTTCAGTAAGTTGTCTTTTCTTCCCCTCGTGTCCGCTGTGCTATGCCACCCTGTGCTATGTGTTTCTAGTGTCTACCCCTGGCTAGTGTTCATTTCTGATTAGGGTTCATATCCTAATTAGGGTTCTTGTTCTGATTAGGGTTCATATCCCTCTGTTGATCATATATATGATGATTTGGATCTAGTGGTGATAATCCCTAAGCTTGATGATTGACTATTTGCTATGGATTATTGCTTATAGTTGGCTTTGGTGATGCTAGTGGCTTACCAGATTGATTCCATTGGTTAATTTGGATATGGTTCAGATGATAATGTTACTGTAAAATCACTACTTGGAGATCCTAGTGATTAGAGAGTTTACCACTGTTATTACTTGGTTATTGACAGTGATTTGTGGGTGATGTAGTCGTTGTATCTGTAGTTGTTGCCTTATGGATTCATATACAGTTTGAGATTAATTGGTCTCTTACAGTGATGTTATGTATATATATTCCTAGATCTTGATTCCTAGTGATTGGTACCAGGAAGATGATGCTTAGTTGTCTATGAGTTTGTCTGTGAAAACTAGAGGCTTAATCTGCTTGGTTTAGAAGCTGCTCTTGTGACACCATCCTAATATGGCACACATGAATAGGTTCTATTACTTGGCTTGATTTTGTTTAAGCTTAAGATTAGCTTGATATTAGAGATAAGTGTAAACTTATTTCCTTGAACCCTAAAGCCTATGATGTTGGTCTGAGGTTTAGGGACTAGGTCCTTATCTTGTTGTTCCTCATGGATCTATTCTGGTAGTGATACCAGCTACTGATTCCTGAGTCAAAGTTGGGAAAAATGATTTGTAGGCTTATTAAGTTATATAGATCCATAAGATCTAGAAATTCTGAGGTGATACTCCTGTTTAAGAGGTGTTCCTAGATGTCCATATCTTAGCTATAATTATTCTTAGAATTTAAGATATGGCCTGATAGCTAGGATCAATGAGGTTGTTCTGAGATCCTAGTTGGATGTATATAGTTTTCTAATGGCTTTTAATGTTTAAAATCTTCTGTGATGTACTCACCCTACTTGGGTGTTTTTCTGAGAAGTTGAGTACATGACAACACATGAATTCTTGTCTAATTTAGATAGATAAATTATGTGATGGTCTTTTACTACTCACCTCAACAGTGGAGTTGCTGGGGTTGCAATTTGTTGACCTTGTGGCTTGATCTTGCTGGTTGTGTGGCTAGCCTGATCTGGTGCTTCTCCTGATGCTACTCCTTCTACTTCCAGCTCCTGGAACTTGTACTTGATCTTGCTATCCACCTCCTGGTCCTGTTGGCTTGACCTTGTTCTTGCTATCCACCTGATCTACCCCCTCCTTATGTCTCCATCTTGGTGAGATGATCAAGTTTGTGGTTGGTGTGATCTGGTTTGGTTTGGTTTGGTTTGGTTGTTGTGCTTGATGTGTATGAACAAGGAAATGGTGTTGGGGGTGCTTGCCCACGGCTGTGCTGAGCAGTTTTGTTTGTATGGGCTGTTGTTGCTGTGTTGACAACACACACCATGCATTTAGGTGTGTGTGTGCTGCCTGTGTGCCTGTTGCACCCTTGTGGATATGTTCAGGGAATGAAAGTTACCTTTTATCTGATTACACTTACCTGTCTGGTGAAACTTGCCCCTCTTGTTGTTTGAATTTATTTGACTTATGACTTAAAAAATTATGAAAGATTTAGTTCTTTCATATTGGTGAAACTTGCCCCTTAAAGATTACTCAGTGATGTAAAGTTGAATAGTGAAACTCCCTATCAATACTGAGAGTAACATATCTTAATCCTTGATTTTATTTCTTTTAGTTTCAGATTTATTTTGCAGGTACAAGACTTGGAGATTCAAGATTTAGATTAGGTTTTATTTTTTTATAGAATAGTCCCTTGTAATATTTATTTTATTCTTTTGTAATCTTTATTTTATCCTTGTGTTATAAAGATTGTAATATTACTCAATATATAAATGTTCTTTTATTTCATTTACTATTGTAAAGATTCTTGATTACTTTTTATAAGTTACCTTTTATAACTTATCTATTGAATAAAGATATGGAATGAATATTCATTTTCTTTGTTATGTTATTTTATTTAAAGTTTGAGTTACTAATTGTTAACTCTTGATTAAATCAAATTACTCAAACATAATTCTAACTTCTTTTAAATTATAATTCCAACACTCAAGTTTAAATTCAAATTTCATTTCCCAAAACACACTAATCCACAAAGATCATATCAAAGGTTATAACGATCATTCTTCAAGGCTATTCCTAATCTTAAAGAGTGAAAGAAACTTTGATCACTTTAGGTTTTTATTTGGCAAAAAATTTACCCACATTTTTACAGGTGAATGCATGCAATTTCATAGATTCCTAAATCTACCCTTCGTTGGTTCCTAAATGCTGGGATGTTAAAGACTTCCCCCCCTTAAATTAAACTTCGTCTCGAAGTTTGTTGAAGTGTACTTGAATAGTTCTGGATAGGCTTTTCTTAAATCCTCTTCTTTCTCCCAAGTGGCTTCCCTTTCGGGGTGATGTTCCCACTGTACCTTGCAGTATTTGATTGCCCTATTCGTCAACCTGTTCCAGTTTTCTTCCAAAATTTTACAGGGTTTCTCTACATAGGTTAAATCTGCTTGTAACTCTATCTCTTGATGTGTGATTGCATCATCCGGAACTTTCAAACATTTACGAAGCTGTGACACATGGAAAACATTATGAACTTGAGCCAATCTTGAGGGTAACTCTAAAGCATAAGCTATAGTCCTATTCTGACTTAGTATCTTGAATGGACCGATATATCTTGGACTCAATTTTCCTTTAACTCCAAACCTTTTAACCCCTTTCATTGGACTTACTTTCAAATATACCATGTCTCCCACTTCTGGATGCCATGATCTTCGAATTTGATCAGCATAACTTTTCTGCCTACTTTGAGCTATTTTTAGTCTATCCTTGATCTTATCAATGATATCTTGTTTTTCCTTGATATAGTCTGGCGCAAATTCCTTGCTGCTTCCAGGCTCATACCAACATATTGGTGATCTACATTTCCTTCCATACAGAACCTGATATGGAGCTACCTTCAGACTACTCTGATAGCTATTATTGTAGGAAAATTCTGCCAATGGTAGATGATCTTCCCATGTACCTCCAAAATCTAATGCACAAGCCCTTAACATGTCTTCTAGTATCTGATTTGTTCTTTCTATTTGACCTCCTGTCTCTGGATGATAAGCTGTGCTAAAATCTAACTTTGAACCAATTTCTTCATGTAATTTCTTCCAAAATGCTGAAGTAAACACTGATCCCCTATCAGTTACAATTCTTTTGGGCACTCCGTGCTTACTTACTATTTCTTTAATGTAAACTTCTACTAACTTCTCGGCATTATCCTTCTGATTTACCGAAATAAAATGTGCACTTTTAGTGAGTCTATCCACAATTACCCATATCATATCCTTCCGTTTAGGTGTCATGGGAAATCCTGTGATGAAGTCCATACCTATTTCCTCCCACTTCCATTTGGGAATTTCCAAAGGTTGCAATGGTCCTACTGGACTTTGATGTTCAGCCTTCACCCTTTGGCAAGTATGGCATTCTGATACATACTTAGCAATGTCTCTTTTCATGTTATTCCACCAGAATAGTTCTTTCAGATCCATGTACATCTTAGTACTTCCTGGATGTATAGAATATGGTGTTTCATGTGCTTCCCTGAGTATGACTTCACGAATCTCAGTCACATATGGAACACAAAGACGGTCTTGAAACCATAAAGACTCATAATCTCCTAGGTGAAAAACTGATGTTTGCCCTTGAGATATCTTCCGAATTTCTTCAGCAATGAAAGGATCTTCTGCTTGATGTCTAAAAATTTTGTGCTTAAGATCAATGTCCTGCTCTACAACTACCTGCATAGTAGCTAATCCTCCAAGAATCTTTGTTCTAATGAATTTAATCTCTAATCTTTCCAAGTCCATCTGTAACTCTTTTGGTAGCTCCTGATTTCTAGGCTGAATATCTGCACTTTTATGACTTAAAGCATCTGCTACAACATTTGCTTTCCCTGGATATAGTTGATTGTTAAATCATAATCTTTGATTAGTTCCAACCAACGCTTCTGTCTCATATTCAATTACTTTTGGGTGACGAAATATTTAAGACTTTTATGATCAGTGTATAACTCACATCTGGATCCATAAAGAAAATTCCTCCATCCTTTTAGTGCAAAGACTACTACTGCTAACTCTAAATCATGAGTTGGATAGTTGATTTCATGCGGTTTCAGTTGTCTTGAACCATAAGCAACCACCTTCCAATCTTGCATTAATACACAACCCAAACCTTCTTTAGATGCATCACAGTATACTGTAAAGTCTTTTCCTGTTTCTGGAACTGCTAAGATTGGAGCTGTGGTTAACCTGATCTTCAACTCCTGAAAACTTGCTTCACACTTCTCATCCCAATTGAATGGTGTATTCTTTCTTAACAATTTGGTTATTGGTCCAGCTATTTTGGAGAAACCTTCAATGAATCTCCGATAATAACCAGCCATCCCCAAGAAACCTTGAATTTGTTTCACATTGGTTGGCGCAGTCCACTCTAGTACTGATTGAACTTTGGATGGATTTACAGCAATTCTATCTTTACTGATCCCATGGCCGAGGAATTCTACCTCATCTAGCCAGAATTCACACTTACTGAACTTAGCGTAAAGTTTATGTTCTCTTAGAGTTTGCAATGCTATTCTCAAATGGTCAGCATGCTCTTCCTTATCCTTCGAATATATCAGAATATCATCAATGAAGACTATGGCGAACTTATCCAAATATGGCATGAAGATTTTGTTCATCAGGTTCATGAATATTGCTGGTGCATTGGTCAAACCAAATGGTATTACCATATACTCATGGTGTCAATATCTTGAAACAAATGTTGTCTTTGGAACATCCTCAGGTTTAATTTTTATCTGATGGTATCCAGATCTTAGATCGATCTTAAAAAAATACTCCAGCTCCTTTCACTTGATCAAACAAATCTTGAATTCTTGGTAAAGGATACTTATTCTTTATGGTAACATTGTTCAGACTTCTGTAGTCTCCAGACATCCTTCTTCCACCATCCCTTTTATCCACAAAGATCACTGGTGTTCCCCATGGGGATACACTTTCCTGAATAAATCCTTTTCTGGCTGTTGCATGGCTAACTGGTTTTCCTACCATGATGCCGCAGGTCCAGTCAGAAGATGAGTTGCATACACCAGTTTCTCCTCATCATTACAACCTATAGTCTTCAGCTTTCTTTTTGTATCTGCTAGAAAATATTCTGCATCCATTGGTTCAGTGTAGCATCCCAATTGTCTAACAATTGTAATGCTACTTGGTCTAGTAATATAATGGCTACTTCAAATATATAATTGTTGCATCATCATTATATCATGCTCATGTCATCATGCCACCTTGCATTTGAGCATCATATAAAACCCTTTTTGTTTTGGTTCTTCTCTCATATGCATTGTAAATTGTTTTTGCCTCTTGATATTGTATTTGGGTCTTGATATATTGTTTAAATGCCCAAGTTGAGTTGGGGGCATATCTTTTATTAACTCCACCACCTTTCTTTGTCACCACCCCATATATTCCACCATCCAACTAAATATGAGCTTTGCACTTTATTGGGTTTACCTCTAGCTCATGTGGGTTGGGATGGATCCAATTCTATCTCCACATGCTCTCATATTTGCACCATACTGTTTCCACATTATTGGTTTACGAGAGCCACATGGCCACCTTTGCATGCCTTGTGAGTGGAACCTTTTCCTAGCTTCCATATGGGTTGTTTTGGGGTTATTGTCATGTTGGGATATTCTTGGGCTTATTAAATACCTAGTGGCACATACACACTAGCAAGTCCCATTTCTATTCAAATGTGGTCATCTCCAACTACTCCACATGGGGCATCCTTCCACTTCTTCTAGTTTGGCTTATTCCATATTTTTGGAATGCATAGGTATAAATGCCATGGATATTTATGTTGTTTTCACAAGATGAAACCTAGCATTAATATTATGCATGGGCCATGCAACCCTCTCCATATTTTTGCCCTCCTTGGTTTTTATTTGGTCTTTTGAGTGGATAATCTTCCACCCTACCTCATCTTCACCTCCCTCTCTCTAATCCTCATCTTCCCCTCCCTTTCACTTCAATTTAAGCATGGTCAAGTGGATCTTTTCTAAAACCCAAACCCTACACTTTTCCCACCTATTCTTGCTTGATCTAGTTTGGAGCATGCAAGCATCTAAAAACCTAAGCCATCTACTCCCTCTACCTCTCCCCCTAATCCTCTA
Organism: Avena insularis; assembly: GCA_023614405.1. Lineage (NCBI taxonomy): Eukaryota > Viridiplantae > Streptophyta > Magnoliopsida > Poales > Poaceae > Avena > Avena insularis. Next base: position 117,773,418 of record CM042695.1, read on the forward strand.
TCTAAGATCCTACCCTAACCACCTACACCTCTACCACCATCTTACACCTAAGCTAAACCCAAAACCTACCTCACCCTCTCCTCTTCATCTATGCCGAGTCTCACCCTGCAGGACCCACCTGGCCATCCTCTCTCCCTGGCCACACCCCAGCTACCTACCCCTCCCCAACCCTAGTACCAAACCCTAACCGAGGCTCCCCAACCTAGCCGAGCCTCCCCTCTCTCTCTAGCTCTCTCTCTCTGCCGAGCCTGCCTTACCAACCCGAGCCTCCCCCTGCCTACCTGGCCGCGCCCTGACCCCACCTGCAGCCCCATGCGCCTGCCCTGCTCCTGCCCCAACCCGAGCACGTGAAGGAGGATGAGGAAAAGTGGACAAAGCCACCTTTCTCTGCCCCACTCCCCCACGACACCCCCTCTCCTCTCCCGTCCCTTTCTACCCCCTCTCTCGCCTGCTGCCTCCCCCAGATCCACCCCAGGTCCCTGCCTCTCCCCCTCCTTTCCTCCACCGCCACCGTCTACACCATCGCCGCCCACCGTCGGCCTCCACCTTCCCTCCTCTTACCAGCCGGTGGCGTGGCGCTCTGGTGCCATGGAAGACCAAGGGCCTCCCACATCGTCTCTGTGCGTGCCAGGAGGAGGAGGACCAGAGCCACCAGCCGACGCCGCCCGACAAGAAACCCTAGCTTCGGCTCTCGCCTCGTCGATCCGTTACCTCTCCGGCCGAACCACCACCTCCAACAACCTCTCGGTGAGCACCCGACCCTCCTAGACATCCGCGTTGTCGTCATCGTCCCCTGTATGCGTTGATCTTTCCGTCGTACACCCTCGGTGCACCGACGCGCTGCCGTCAACGCTCCCACGTCGCGCAAGAAACCCTATCTAGGCCCCGTCCGCTTCTAACAACTACTCCCGCTTCTAGCCCGGTGGCCGCCTCCTGCGCACGCCTGTGTCCTAGGTTCGAGAGCCCCCACCATGGCCGCTGTCCTCTGTGTCAAGCGACCGGTCGTCAGTAGATTCAGAGAAGAGAAACAGTGCCACGTCGCCTTTTTGCACAAAACCCCTCCTAGCTTTTTACTTCTAACCCGCGGTCCGCATGAGCCCACCTGTCAGCCGTAGTACCACTTTGCAGATAGGCCCCCTAGTTTAGCACCCCTCAACTCAGCCCCATTGGCGTGGCAGCCCAAGACTTCATCGGGCGTGTGGGTCCGCGTGTGCCGTGGCCCCACCTGTCATTCGCAGAGGCTAAACTAGCTCGCGGTGAGAAAAACATTTCTGTGCGCAGGTTGTCCTGAAGTAAGTGAGCCCCACCCGTCAGCGTCTGGGTCTGTATCTGTCTGAGTAACAAAAGTATTTCTGCTTTTCTGTTTTAATTCAAACTTTTCCAAATTAATTTTAAATTCAAATTTCAAATCTGTTTTCAAATAACTTTTAAATTATAATTCCAAATAATACAAATAATATATGCTTTCAAATCAGAAAAATGTGAGGAATTCAAATATGGCCTTCAAAACATAATTTGGAACACTTTAATTTTCAAGTTGAATAAAATTACAATAAAATGCCCTTTTTCCTTAATTAATTAATAACTTTTGATTTATAACTCCAAATTTAACAAATAATATGTCTAAAATGATCAGCTCGACGAGACCTTTCTGTTTATGCATACCATGTTCTGTTTTGCAGCATGCATCATATAAATATAAAGCATACAGAAACTTATATGAGGTTAAAATGTGACCAAAACTCAATAAAAGGCTTTATTCTTGTATTCCACACCTCACCCATGCCATGCTACATTATTGCCATGCAAATTGTGCATCATTCATCATGGCATGATTGTTTGCTTGCCGCATTTTATTCATATGCTTGTGCACTTTATTTATGTTGGCCCTTGTTTGTTTGGTTCTTCTTCGAATAGACGCTGAGCAGGGGATTTATCAAGAAACCCAGGAGCACTACCCAGATCCTTCTCTCGCTTCAACTGAGCTGCTAGGAAAGCACTACCACATGCTTGCATACATATAGTACCTATTGCCTCTATCTTATTCTTGCATCATTGAGTCGCGATTGCATTAAATTGAATCCCAAGTATTGCATAGCCTTTACTTTTAAACCCCACCGAAGCTTGTTCCTCCATCCCATGAGCCATTACTACAGGAGTTGTTTGAGCCATGCGAGTCGTAGAACAGCATGTGTAGGGTATGTGAGTGTCTGATGGATAACGAGGTACCTAAACAACTTAACCTGAGTAGTAATGGGATAACTAATGAAAGTGGCATCGGTGAGCCATATTTGCTATTTGGTTTTTCAGGCTCACTTGTGTCCCGTAGGACCCCGAGTACTTGATTCCTATTCCTTGAATATTCGCGCTATCCACATCCGGGAGGCTTATGAACCCCCTTGAGCCAGAGCTTGATTCATTCTTATTTCTTGGGGCCACAAACTAGTTTGAGGTTTTATTTACTATCCTGTACTTATGCCATGCTTTACTGCTTTATTTAAAATTGTGCGAGGTACTGCACCTGTACTGTTTAGGAAAGCGGAGTGTTTTCGCGGTATCGACAAGCCCAGTCACACTTTCGGTCCCGGTCCCAAATTACAGCCAGCGACAAACCTTGAGTCCGTCTCGACGTCGGCTAACTTCGCTATGGTAGCTTAATGGGGTGGCCCCTGAAATATTTCTGAATCCTGTGATCGCTTTGTCGTGACTGCCTCGTTGGTTTTGATTTGGTTTTTCCGAGGTTGATCGAGTGTGTGTTGCTATTTGTGCACCCCTGCAGGGTAAAACTTTCTGAAAGCCGTGTCCGCGGTTATGGACGACTTGGAGCACAGTTTCTCGATCATAGACAAGTATAACTAAAGTACCGCTTTTAATTTGACTAAGTACCTGACTAGTAAATAGAGCAACACTCATGGAATGGATAATAAAACTGCCAACGGATGGGGGGGCTGTTCGTCCGCTTCCTCGTCGGTAAGCGAGGAGGAGGATGGATCTGTTGATATTACCTTTATAACTGTTGTTATTAATTCACGGACATCCGTCTATCTCTGGTTAGGCGGATGGTTAGCGTATCTATAGAATTGCTAGGGTTTATCTTTTGCTGCAATTCGCCACCCAGGTTGTGTCCCCTTTAGAGGCATAAAGACTTGCTGAGTACCCCTAGGGTCTCACACGATAAATTGTTTGATTCAGATGCACAGGTAAGCTCGCAAGATGGATACTGGGTGGAGGAGACGGACGATGTGGGCAACGATCATTCGGTGTAGAGATTCCGGGAACGGGGATCCGTGAGATCTGTGGGCGGGATGTGTTTATTTATGGGGCATCTTATGCCGATTTGCTTCTTATCCGTACTCGGATCTTGTTTTCCGCTTCCGCCTGATACTCTGATGTTTGATGTATGAGGAGATATCCTAAACTATTATATCTATCTAGGATATTTGGATCTTGCCGTATGGCGTTGCAATATTTCTTTTTTAGATGGAATGACTCGAGAACCATTGTATGGTGGCTTGCATACATACTCATTTGTGTATGTAGTTGATCCTTCGCTTCGCCGATTACGCCGCCTGCTCTTGTCCCGATGTTCGAAATGGTTAGGACGGCCAAAGGTCTACCTGTGAGTGGCATTTGGGCCCCAGTACTATTTTAACCATTTCATCATCCAGGCTTGTAACTAGGAGCGTAATTCACCGAGGTAGTTACAATTGGTATCAGAGCCATCCCGCCCTTCAGGGTCTCAGCCAAATGGTCGTTGTCAGTCTAGCAAATATTTTGGTAGTTATGTATACTAGGGAAAAACAAAACGCGAGAGTAGGACTGCTTCCACTTTTCTTCTTACCCACCCACCCACCCTTTTCTGGTAAGGAAGTGTAACATTTTCAATCCTCTTCTTAAAATTCAAACTAGGATTCACGTGTTCTGGGTTCCGTAGTACCATAGGTTGTGTGTGTGTGTGTGTAACTCTTTGTCTATCTGTTGCATCCAACTTGTTATCACAATCTGCCTTTGGTTATCAACTGTTGGTACATTCCATACCGACAGGCTTTTGCAAACCAACGCGATCTATCTGACTCGTTGTATACCGCCGTGATCTGTCTTACTCTTTGTTATCCGACGTTATCTTGTTTGGGGTGTTCGTTTCCGTAGTTACTAATCTTTAGGTTCATCTTGAGAAGAAGGTGTTGGGATACGTGTTCTACTTATTCATGTGCGGAGTAATGATTTGAGTGCGGGATGGAGTCGCGACCATACCACTACTTTTATCATTCACTCTTGTATATTGAATTGGTAGAGTCACTAATCTCGATTCGTTAAGTGATTTTGCGCATCTATTGGTATTTTAATGCCGAAATTTGCGGAAAATTTTTCTTTGATATATTCAGGTACCACTCCTTTTCAAGTGGTGCGATATGCTTAATATCTTCTAGGTGCTTTGAACTTTGTTGATATTTTAATATCATCTTAGTAAATTGTATCCTTTAATCTTGATTAATTCCATCTTGGTACTATTTTGGATTATTATTATTCTCCATCATAGTACTGACTTGTGTTTTATATCAATCACAGGATGGCACCACCACGCCGGTCTGATGAGGACATCCAACCTGAATCGGGGCGTTGTCAAGCATCGCCAATGCCTTGGCAGCAATGCAGCGTAACCAACAGCGTTTTGAAGAAAGTGTTAGGAGGAATGAGTTTGTTCCGCTACCACCACCTCCCAAGCGAGGAGACATCAAAAGCTTTCAAATTCAACCCACGCCAATTTGATGTTTCGATCAACCACTTGATGCGATGATTGGTTGCGTGAGATGTCAAGGCTGCGATGATCCTGATGTTCCTGAGCAAGAATGGGTAAAGTGTGCCACTCACCTTCTGTATGAAGATGCAGCTATCTGGTGGGAGAATTACCTGAAGGCACACTGCACTTGTTTTCAGCCTTATTTGGGACATGTCACTGGAGCTTTCAAAGAGCAAGATCTCGAAATTGTCATGGAGAGGATGAAGGAAGTGTTTCTCAACCTCAAGCAGGGCAATGATAATGTCAATACCTACATCAGGAACTTCATGAACCTTTCGTTATGGTGGCGATGAGATCTCCGATGACAAGAAGAAGCAAAGAGGTTCCGCAAGGGCTCAATGCATCGATTAAATATGCAATCACACATGCAAGGCCGGCGTCTTTTCGGAACTTCAGATACAGCTCTGCAGAAGAAGCAAGTCGGCAAGTGTTTGAGGAGTCAAAGAAACACAACTGATGCAACAAGCTCTTCACTATGTCAACTCCTTCTAAGCCGTGTCCGGGTTCCTAACACCCCACCGTCGCCCCGGCTCCACCAAGACCTTCAAGCTACGCTGCAAGGCCACCAAACTTCCTCACCGCTGCTCCTGTGGGCTACAACCACCACTACCCCGAGCGCCTAGCGAGTCCCCAGCTACGTTGCTCCACGCCCACCGGTGCTTGTTACACTTGTGGAGACACTGGCATCAACACCGAACTGTCCGATGAAAACAAAGCTCTTCCTCCACCACCTCCAAGACCCGGCAAGCTCTCCTATGGTTCGCACCACCACCTCGGGCTCTCAACATCAACACCAAGCCCGGTTCATCGTTGCTCGTGCCAACCGTGTCAACGCCTCAAGCCGAGCATGCACCGGAGTTGTGATGGGTATGCTTCACGTTAACTCAGTCCCTGCACGAGTTTTGTTTGATTCTGGGGCATCGCATTCTTTTGTTTCTCACAAGTTTGCACATGAGAATGAGTTAGCGTTGGATCCTCTCCTTAAGCGGTTAATGGTCCTTTCTCCTGGAGCAACAATGGCAGCTTCTAAAATCAGCCATGGCAATCAAATTGAGATTGGTGGCTCTTCGTTCTCGGCGTCCTTAATTGTTCTGGGCAATTCTGACATTGATGTCATCTTGGGCATGGATTGGTTGACGGCAAATGAAGCTATGATTGATTGTGCTGAACGCTCGGTTTCTCTGAAAATTCCTGAAGGCCATATAGTCTATTCTCCAAGTCTGACTCGCTATTCAGCTTTTCTCTTTGGCGGCTCAATGATGATGCTATGGAAGCTATTCAGAGTGTTCCGTGGTCCGTGAGTTTCAGATGTCTTTCCCAAGAGTTGCTGTATGCCTTCGGACCGTGAGGTTGAGTTTGTAATTGAGCTTGAACCTGGAACGGCTCCTATCTCCAAGCGGCCTTATAAAATGGGTCCTGCTGAGTTGGCTGAACTCAAACGTCAACTTGATGAACAAGAGAAGTTGGGTTTCATTCAACACAGTACTTCTTCTTGGGGTAGCCCAACAATCTTTGTGAAGAAGCGAGACAAGACTGATAGACTTTGTGTTGACTATCGGGCTCTCAATGCTAAAACCATCAAGAATAAATATCCCCTTCCGCGGATTAATGATCTCTTCGATCAGCTAGCTGGAGCTGTGGTTTTCTCTAAGCTTGATTTGAGAAGTGGTTATCACCAAATCAAGATTCGCAAGGAAGATGTTCCTAAAACAGCTTTCACCACCCGCTATGGCCTGTATGAGTACACGGTCATGTCTTTCGGTCTCACCAACGCACCTGCCACCTTCTCGAGGCTCATGAACTCGGTTTTCATGGAGTATCTTGATAAGTTCGTTGTGGTCTATCTGGATGACATCTTAGTCTATTCTAAGTCTAAGGAAGAACATGAAGAACACCTTCGGTGTGTCCTAAACAAGCTTCGTGAGAACCGCTTGTATGCAAAGTTCTCAAAGTGTGAGTTTTGGCTGCCTCAAGCAACCTATCTTGGTCACGTCATCTCTGCCAAGGGCATTGCAGTCAACCCGGAAACTGTAAAGACAATTGTTGAATGGCTTCCTCCTGTAAATGTCAAAGAAGTCCGGAGCTTCCTTGGTTTGGCTAGTTATTGCCGTCGCTTCGTTTAGAACTTTTTGAAGATAGAGAAGCCTCTTACCGATCTTCTAAAGAAAGGCAAGAAATACCTTTGGACTCCTGCATGTCAAGCAAGCTTTGAGACACTCGAAGAGAAGCTCACTTCCACACCAGTCTTGGTTCCTCCGTATACATCCAAGCCTTTCCAGATATTCTGTGACGCCTCTTTGCAAGGATTGGGTGCGGTCCTCATGCAAGAAAAACAAGTTGTTGCCTATGCCTCTCGACAGTTGAAGACGCATGAGATCAACTATCCTACACATGACCTCGAACTCGCAGCAGTTGTATTTGCTTTGAAAGTATGGAGGCATTACTTGCTTGGCAAACTGCTAGAAATCTTTTCTGATCACAAGAGTTTGAAGTATATCTTCACTCAGCCTGATCTCAACCTTCGGCAGAGGAGATGGATTGAAGCAATCAATGATTTTGATTTGACCATCAACTACACTCCGGGCAAAGCTAATGTCATGGCCGATGCTCTCAGCCGCAAAGCTTATGTCAACAACCTCATGCTGGAAGAACAACAGCCTCTCTTGTGCGAGGAATTCCGTAAGCTCAACCTTGAAATTGTGGATCAAGGGTATCTTCTGAACCTTCTGGCAACCCCTCTCTTGGAAGAAAAGGTTCGCTCCCTTCAACTTGGTGATCCGCTCACCAAAAAGATCATCTCCAGACTTCAGCTTCCGAAGTATGAGTCCTTCCACGTCGATGATCAAGGCACGCTTTTCTTTGAACACCGGATGTTTATTCCGAACTACCCGGGTTTGAGAGAGCAAGTTCTCAAGGAGGCGCATGATTCTGTTCTTTCTATCCACCCTGGCAGCACAAAGATGTACATGGACTTGAAAACACAATATTGGTGGCCCGGGTTGAAACGATATTGTGCCAAGTATGTCTCGGAGTGTGATGTCTGCCGCAGAGTTAAAGCTGTCCATCAGAAACCTTCCGGTCTTCTACAGCCATTGAAACCCCCAGAATGGAAATGGGAGAAAGTAGAGATGGACTTCATCACTGGTTTTCCAAGGTCCCAGAAGGGCAACAATGCAATCTTTGTTGTCATTGACAGGCTTTCTAAAGTGGCTCACTTCTTCCCCGTCAAGGAAACAATTTCTGCAATTCAGTTGGCTGAGCTCTATATCAGCAGAATTGTCTCTCTGTATGGGGTTCCTCTGGAGATCAGTTCAGACCGTGGAAGCATCTTCACTTCCAAGTTCTGGGAAAGTTTCCAAAATGCTTTGGGAACAAAATTGAACTTCAGCACAGCTTACCACCCTCAGTCGCAAGGACAAGTTGAAAGGATCAATCAGATTCTGGAGGATATGCTCCGTGCTTGCGTCATCTCTTTTGGCATGAAGTGGGAAGAATGCCTCCCTTATGCTGAATTCTCTTACAACAATAGCTTCCAGAAAAGTCTAAAGATGGCACCATTTGAGGCTCTCTATGGTCGCAAATGCAGAACTCCGATTGGTTGGTCAGGTGCAGGAGAAAGAATATTGTTTGGCCCTGACATTGTAACTCAAGCGGAGGAGAAGGTTCACATCATTCTTGAAAATCTGAAAATTGCTCAAAGTCGCCAGAAGAGCAATTATGACAGGAAGCACACGGACATGGAGTATGTCCCTGGTGATCTCGTTTACCTTCGTGTCACTCCCATGAGAGGCACGCACCGTTTTGGTATCAAAGGAAAGCTGGCTCCTAGATACATCGGTCCATTCAAAATTCGTGGAAGAAGAGGAGAAGTTGATTATGCTCTTGAGCTCCCGGAAAAACTCAAGGTCCATGATGTTTTCCACATCTCTCAACTCAAGAAGTGCTTCAAGGATCCCGGCAGGACCGTGGACCATGAGCTTATCAATCTCCAAGAAGACCTGTCTTATCAAGAACACCCCACAAAATCCTTGAAGTCGAAAGAAGGACTCGCAACAAGTCCATCAAGTTCTGCAAGGTGCAGTGGTCGCACCATTCTGTTGATGAAGCCACTTGGGAACGTGAAGATGAGCTCCGTGCCAAGTATCCTACCCTCTTTGTGTCTTCTTCTTCTTCCTAGAATCTCAAGTAGATTCTGTTTAGTGGGGGAGAGTTGTAGCATCCCAATTGTCTAACAATTGTAATGCTACTTGGTCTAGTAATATAATGGCTACTTCAAATATATAATTGTTGCATCATCATTATATCATGCTCATGTCATCATGCCACCTTGCATTTGAGCATTATATAAAACCCTTTTTGTTTTGGTTCTTCTCTCATATGCATTGTAAATTGTTTTTGCCTCTTGATATTGTATTTGGGTCTTGATATATTGTTTAAATGCCCAAGTTGAGTTGGGGGCATATCTTTTATTAACTCCACCACCTTTCTTTGTCACCACCCCATATATTCCACCATCCAACTAAATATGAGCTTTGCACTTTATTGGGTTTACCTCTAGCTCATGTGGGTTGGGATGGATCCAATTCTATCTCCACATGCTCTCATATTTGCACCATACTGTTTCCACATTATTGGTTTAGTGGGGGAGAGTTGTACCATGTTCTGTTTTGCAGCATGCATCATATAAATATAAAGCATACAGCAACTTATATGAGGTTAAAATGTGACCAAAACTCAATAAAAGGCTTTATTCTTGTATTCCACACCTCACCCATGCCATGCTACATTATTGCCATGCAAATTGTGCATCATTCATCATGGCATGATTGTTTGCTTGCCGCATTTTATTCATATGCTTGTGCACTTTATTTATGTTGGCCCTTGTTTGTTTGGTTCTTCTTCGAATAGACGCTGAGCAGGGGATTTATCAAGAAACCCAGGAGCACTACCCAGATCCTTCTCTTGCTTCAACTGAGCTGCCAGGAAAGCACTACCACATGCTTGCATACATATAGTACCTATTGCCTCTATCTTATTCTTGCATCATTGAGTCGCGATTGCATTAAATTGAATCCCAAGTATTGCATAGCCTTTACTTTTAAACCCCACCGAAGCTTGTTCCTCCATCCCATGAGCCATTACTATGAGTTGTTTGAGCCATGCGAGTCGAGAACAAAGATGTGTAGGGTATGTGAGTGTCTGATGGATAACGAGGTACCTAAACAACTTAACCTGAGTAGTAATGGGATAACTAATGAAAGTGGCATCGGTGAGCCATATTTGCTATTTGGTTTTTCAGGCTCACTTGTGTCCCGTAGGACCCCGAGTACTTGATTCCTGTTCCTTGAATATTCGCGCTATCCACATCCGAGAGGCTTATGAACCCCCCTGAGCCAGAGCTTGATTCATTCTTATTTCTTGGGGCCACAAACTAGTTTGAGGTTTTATTTACTATCCTGTACTTATGCCATGCTTTACTGCTTTATTTAAAATTGTGCGAGGTACTGCACCTGTACTGTTTAGGTAAGCGGAGTGTTTTCGCGGTATCGACAAGCCCAGTCACACTTTCGGGTTCCCAGTCGTTTACAGCCACTGACGCAAACCTTGAGTCCGTCTCAGAGTCGGCTAACTTCGTTGCGGGTAGCTTAATGGGGTGGCCCCCTGAAATATTTCTGAATCCTGTGATCGCTTTGTCGTGACTGCCTCGTTGGGTTTTTATTTGGTTTTTTCGAGGTTGATCGAGTGTGTGTTGCTATTTGTGCACCCCTGCAGGGTAAAACTTTCTGAAAGCCGTGTCCGCGGTTATGGACGACTTGGAGCACAGTTTCTCGATCATAGACAAGTATAACTAAAGTACCGCTTTTAATTTGACTAAGTACCTGACTAGTAAATAGTGCAACACTCATGGAATGGATAATAAAACTGCCAACGGATGGGGGGTTGTTCGTCCGCTTCCTCGCTTGATGGCGAGGAGGAGGATGGATCTGTTGATATTACCTTTATAATCTGTTATTAATTCACGGACATCCGCTCATCTCTGGTTAGGCGGATGGTTAGCGAGTATCTATAGAATTGCTAGGGTTTATCTTTTGCTGCAATTGCCACCCAGGTTGTGTCCCTTTAGAGGCATAAAGACTTGCCGAAAATTCTAGGGTCTCACACGATAAATTGTTTGATTCAGATGCAGTAAGCTCGCAAGATGGATAATGGGTGGAGGAGACGGACGATGTGGGCAACGATCATTCGGTGTAGAGATTCCGGAACAGGATCCGTGAGATCTGGGCGGATGTGTTTATTTATGGGGCATCTTATGCCGATTTGCTTCTTATCCGTACTCGGATCTTGTTTTCCGCTTCCGCCTGATACTCTGATGTTTGATGTATGAGGAGATATCCTAAACTATTATATCTATCTAGGATATTTGGATCTTGCCGTATGGCGTTGCAATATTTCCTTTCTTTTAGATGGAATGACTCTGAGAACCATTGTATGGTGGCTTGCATACATACTCATTTGTGTATGTAGTTGATCCTTCGCCGATTACGCCGCCCGTTCTTGTCCCGATGTTCGGAAATGGTTAGGACGGCCGAAAGGTCTACCTGTGAGTGGCATTTGGGCCCCACCGTACTATTTTAACCATTTTCGCTCATCCAGGCTTGTAACTAGGAGCGTAATTCACCGAGGTAGTTACAATTGGTATCAGAGCCATCCCGCCCTTCAGGGTCTCAGCCAAATGGTCGTTGTCAGTCTAGCAAATATTTTGGTAGTTATGTATACTAGGGAAAAACAAAACGCGAGAGTAGGACTGCTTCCACTTTTCTTCTTACCCACCCACCCACCCTTTTCTGGTAAGGAAGTGTAACATTTTCAATCCTCTTCTTAAAATTCAAACTAGGATTCACGTGTTCTGGGTTCCGTAGTACCATAGGTTGTGTGTGTGTGTGTGTAACTCTTTGTCTATCTGTTGCATCCAACTTGTTATCACAATCTGCCTTTGGTTATCAACTGTTGGTACATTCCATACCGACAGGCTTTTGCAAACCAACGCGATCTATCTGACTCGTTGTATACCGCCGTGATCTGTCTTACTCTTTGTTATCCGACGTTATCTTGTTTGGGGTGTTCGTTTCCGTAGTTACTAATCTTTAGGTTCATCTTGAGAAGAAGGTGTTGGGATACGTGTTCTACTTATTCATGTGCGGAGTAATGATTTGAGTGCGGGATGGAGTCGCGACCATACCACTACTTTTATCATTCACTCTTGTATATTGAATTGGTAGAGTCACTAATCTCGATTCGTTAAGTGATTTTGCGCATCTATTGGTATTTTAATGCCGAAATTTGCGGAAAATTTTTCTTTGATATATCTGTGTACCACACTCCTTTTCAGTCGTGTGCGATATGCTTAATATCTTCTAGGTGCTTTGAACTTTGTTGATATTTTAATATCATCTTAGTAAATTGTATCCTTTAATCTTGATTAATTCCATCTTGGTACTATTTTGGATTATTATTATTCTCCATCATAGTACTGACTTGTGTTTTATATCAATCACAGGATGGCACCACCACGCCGTTCTGATGAGGACATCCAACCTGAACTGGGGGCAGCGTTGTCAAGCATCGCCAATGCCTTGGCAGCAATGCAGCAGAACCAACAGCGTTTTGAAGAAAGTGTCAGGAGGAATGAGTTTGTTCCGCTACCTCCACCTCCCAAGCGAGGAGACATCAAAAGCTTTCTGAAGTTCAACCCACGCCAATTTGATGTTTCTGATCAACCACTTGATGCTGATGATTGGTTGCGTGAGATGTCAAGGCTGCTGATGACTGCTGATGTTCCTGAGCAAGAATGGGTAAAGTGTGCCACTCACCTTCTGAAGGGAGATGCAGCTCTCTGGTGGGAGAATTACCTGAAGGCAAACTGCACTGGTTTTCAGCCTACTTGGGGACAGTTCACTGGAGCTTTCAAAGAGCAGTATCTGTCAGAAATTGTCATGGAGAGGATGAAGGAAGTGTTTCTCAACCTCAAGCAGGGCAATGATAATGTCAATACCTACATCAGGAACTTCATGAACCTTTCTCGTTATGGTGGCGATGAGATCTCTGATGACAAGAAGAAGCAAAAGAGGTTCCGGCAAGGGCTCAATGCATCGATTAAATATGCAATCACACATGCAAGGCCGGCGTCTTTTCTGGAACTTCAGCATACAGCTCTACAGGAAGAAGCAAGTCGGCAAGTGTTTGAGGAGTCAAAGAAACACAACCGCGATGCAACAAGCTCTTCAGCTATGTCAACTCCTTCTAAGCGTCGTGTCTGGGTTCCTAACACCCCACCGTCGCTCCCGGCTCCACCAAGACCTTCAAGCTACGCGGCAAGGCCACCAAACTTCCTCACTGCTGCTCCCAGGGGCTACAACCACCACTACCCTGGAGCGCCTAGCGGAGTCCCTGGCTACGTTGCTCCACGTCCACCTGGTGCTTGTTACACTTGTGGAGACACTGGGCATCAACACTGGAACTGTCCGATGAAAAACAAAGCTCTTCCTCCACCACCTCCAAGACCTGCGGCAAGCTCTCCTATGGTTCGGGCACCACCACCTCGGGCTCTCAACATCAACACCAAGCCCGGGTCTACTGTTGCTCGTGCCAACTGTGTCAACGCCTCTCAAGCTGAGCATGCACCTGGAGTTGTGATGGGTATGCTTCACGTTAACTCAGTCCCTGCACGAGTTTTGTTTGATTCTGGGGCATCGCATTCTTTTGTTTCTCACAAGTTTGCACATGAGAATGAGTTAGCGTTGGATCCTCTCCTTAAGCGGTTAATGGTCCTTTCTCCTGGAGCAACAATGGCAGCTTCTAAAATCAGCCATGGCAATCAAATTGAGATTGGTGGCTCTTCGTTCTCGGCGTCCTTAATTGTTCTGGGCAATTCTGACATTGATGTCATCTTGGGCATGGATTGGTTGACGGCAAATGAAGCTATGATTGATTGTGCTGAACGCTCGGTTTCTCTGAAAATTCCTGAAGGCCATATAGTCTATTCTCCAAGTCTGACTCCTGCTATTCAGCTTTTCTCTTTGGCGGCTCTGAATGATGATGCTATGGAAGCTATTCAGAGTGTTCCGGTGGTCTGTGAGTTTCCAGATGTCTTTCCTGAAGAGTTGCCAGGTATGCCTTCGGACCGTGAGGTTGAGTTTGTAATTGAGCTTGAACCTGGAACGGCTCCTATCTCCAAGCGGCCTTATAAAATGGGTCCTGCTGAGTTGGCTGAACTCAAACGTCAGCTTGATGAACAAGAGAAGTTGGGTTTCATTCAACACAGTACTTCTTCTTGGGGTAGCCCAACAATCTTTGTGAAGAAGCGAGACAAGACTGATAGACTTTGTGTTGACTATCGGGCTCTCAATGCTAAAACCATCAAGAATAAATATCCCCTTCCGCGGATTAATGATCTCTTCGATCAGCTAGCTGGAGCTGTGGTTTTCTCTAAGCTTGATTTGAGAAGTGGTTATCACCAAATCAAGATTCGCAAGGAAGATGTTCCTAAAACAGCTTTCACCACCCGCTATGGCCTGTATGAGTACACGGTCATGTCTTTCGGTCTCACCAACGCACCTGCCACCTTCTCGAGGCTCATGAACTCGGTTTTCATGGAGTATCTTGATAAGTTCGTTGTGGTCTATCTGGATGACATCTTAGTCTATTCTAAGTCTAAGGAAGAACATGAAGAACACCTTCGGTGTGTCCTAAACAAGCTTCGTGAGAACCGCTTGTATGCAAAGTTCTCAAAGTGTGAGTTTTGGCTGCCTCAAGCAACCTATCTTGGTCACGTCATCTCTGCCAAGGGCATTGCAGTCAACCCGGAAACTGTAAAGACAATTGTTGAATGGCTTCCTCCTGTAAATGTCAAAGAAGTCCGGAGCTTCCTTGGTTTGGCTAGTTATTGCCGTCGCTTCGTTTAGAACTTTTTGAAGATAGAGAAGCCTCTTACCGATCTTCTAAAGAAAGGCAAGAAATACCTTTGGACTCCTGCATGTCAAGCAAGCTTTGAGACACTCGAAGAGAAGCTCACTTCCACACCAGTCTTGGTTCCTCCGTATACATCCAAGCCTTTCCAGATATTCTGGACGCCTTTGCAAGGATTGGGTGCGGTCCTCATGCAAGAAAAACAAGTTGTTGCCTATGCCTCTCGACAGTTGAAGACGCATGAGATCAACTATCCTACACATGACCTCGAACTCGCAGCAGTTGTATTTGCTTTGAAAGTATGGAGGCATTACTTGCTTGGCAACCGTTGTGAAATCTTTTCTGATCACAAGAGTTTGAAGTATATCTTCACTCAGCCTGATCTCAACCTTCGGCAGAGGAGATGGATTGAAGCAATCAATGATTTTGATTTGACCATCAACTACACTCCGGGCAAAGCTAATGTCATGGCCGATGCTCTCAGCCGCAAAGCTTATGTCAACAACCTCATGCTGGAAGAACAACAGCCTCTCTTGTGCGAGGAATTCCGTAAGCTCAACCTTGAAATTGTGGATCAAGGGTATCTTCTGAACCTTCTGGCAACCCCTCTCTTGGAAGAAAAGGTTCGCTCCCTTCAACTTGGTGATCCGCTCACCAAAAAGATCATCTCCAGACTTCAGCTTCCGAAGTATGAGTCCTTCCACGTCGATGATCAAGGCACGCTTTTCTTTGAACACCGGATGTTTGTTCCGAACTACCCGGGTTTGAGAGAGCAAGTTCTCAAGGAGGCGCATGATTCTGTTCTTTCTATCCACCCTGGCAGCACAAAGATGTACATGGACTTGAAAACACAATATTGGTGGCCCGGGTTGAAACGATATTGTGCCAAGTATGTCTCGGAGTGTGATGTCTGCCGCAGAGTTAAAGCTGTCCATCAGAAACCTTCCGGTCTTCTACAGCCATTGAAACCCCCAGAATGGAAATGGGAGAAAGTAGAGATGGACTTCATCACTGGTTTTCCAAGGTCCCAGAAGGGCAACAATGCAATCTTTGTTGTCATTGATGGCTTTCTAAAGTGGCTCACTTCTTCCCGTCAAGGAAACAATTTCTGCAATTCAGTTATTGAGCTCTATATCAACAGAATTGTCTCTCTGTATGGGGTTCCTCTGGAGATCAGTTCAGACCGTGGAAGCATCTTCACTTCCAAGTTCTGGGAAAGTTTCCAAAATGCTTTGGGAACAAAATTGAACTTCAGCACAGCTTACCACCCTCAGTCGCAAGGACAAGTTGAAAGGATCAATCAGATTCTGGAGGATATGCTCCGTGCTTGCGTCATCTCTTTTGGCATGAAGTGGGAAGAATGCCTCCCTTATGCTGAATTCTCTTACAACAATAGCTTCCAGAAAAGTCTAAAGATGGCACCATTTGAGGCTCTCTATGGTCGCAAATGCAGAACTCCGATGGGTTGGTCGTGCGGAGAAAGAATATTGTTTGGCCTCGACATTGTAACTCAAGCGGAGGAGAAGGTTCACATCATTCTTGAAAATCTGAAAATTGCTCAAAGTCGCCAAGAGCAATTATGACAGAAGCACACGGACATGGAGTATGTCCTGGTGATCTGCTACCTTCGTGTCACTCCCATGAGAGGCACGCACCGTTTTGGTATCAAAGGAAAGCTGGCTCCTAGATACATCGGTGCATTCAAAATTCGTGGAAGAAGAGGAGAAGTTGATTATGCTCTTGAGCTCCCGGAAAAACTCAAGGTCCATGATGTTTTCCACATCTCTCAACTCAAGAAGTGCTTCAAGGATCCCGGCAGGACCGTGGACCATGAGCTTATCAATCTCCAAGAAGACCTGTCTTATCAAGAACACCCCACAAAAATCCTTGAAGTCGCAGAAAGAAGGACTCGCAACAAGTCCATCAAGTTCTGCAAGGTGCAGTGGTCGCACCATTCTGTTGATGAAGCCACTTGGGAACGTGAAGATGAGCTCCGTGCCAAGTATCCTACCCTCTTTGTGTCTTCTTCTTCTTCCTAGAATCTCAAGAGATTCCTGCTTAGTGGGAGAGTTGTAGCATCCCAATTGTCTAACAATTGTAATGCTACTTGGTCTAGTAATATAATGGCTACTTCAAATATATAATTGTTGCATCATCATTATATCATGCTCATGTCATCATGCCACCTTGCATTTGAGCATTATATAAAACCCTTTTTGTTTTGGTTCTTCTCTCATATGCATTGTAAATTGTTTTTGCCTCTTGATATTGTATTTGGGTCTTGATATATTGTTTAAATGCCCAAGTTGAGTTGGGGGCATATCTTTTATTAACTCCACCACCTTTCTTTGTCACCACCCCATATATTCCACCATCCAACTAAATATGAGCTTTGCACTTTATTGGGTTTACCTCTAGCTCATGTGGGTTGGGATGGATCCAATTCTATCTCCACATGCTCTCATATTTGCACCATACTGTTTCCACATTATTGGTTTAGTGGGGGAGAGTTGTACCATGTTCTGTTTTGCAGCATGCATCATATAAATATAAAGCATACAGCAACTTATATGAGGTTAAAATGTGACCAAAACTCAATAAAAGGCTTTATTCTTGTATTCCACACCTCACCCATGCCATGCTACATTATTGCCATGCAAATTGTGCATCATTCATCATGGCATGATTGTTTGCTTGCCGCATTTTATTCATATGCTTGTGCACTTTATTTATGTTGGCCCTTGTTTGTTTGGTTCTTCTTCGAATAGACGCTGAGCAGGGGATTTATCAAGAAACCCAGGAGCACTACCCAGATCCTTCTCTTGCTTCAACTGAGCTGCCAGGAAAGCACTACC
The DNA here is from genome assembly GCA_023614405.1 of Avena insularis. Classification (NCBI taxonomy): domain Eukaryota; kingdom Viridiplantae; phylum Streptophyta; class Magnoliopsida; order Poales; family Poaceae; genus Avena; species Avena insularis. The sequence continues at coordinate 117,791,040 of CM042695.1, forward strand.
ACATGCTTGCATACATATAGTACCTATTGCCTCTATCTTATTCTTGCATCATTGAGTCGCGATTGCATTAAATTGAATCCCAAGTATTGCATAGCCTTTACTTTTAAACCCCACCGAAGCTTGTTCCTCCATCCCATGAGTCATTACTACAGGAGTTGTTTGAGCCATGCGAGTCGTAGAACAGCATGTGTAGGGTATGTGAGTGTCTGATGGATAACGAGGTACCTAAACAACTTAACCTGAGTAGTAATGGGATAACTAATGAAAGTGGCATCGGTGAGCTATATTTGCTATTTGGTTTTTCAGGCTCACTTGTGTCCCGTAGGACCCCGAGTACTTGATTCCTGTTCCTTGAATATTCGCGCTATCCACATCCGGGAGGCTTATGAACCCCCGAGCCGTAGCTTGATTCATTCTTATTTCTTGGGGCCACAAACTAGTTTGAGGTTTTATTTACTATCCCGTACTTATGCCATGCTTTACTGCTTTATTTAAAATTGTGCGAGGTACTGCACCTGTACTGTTTAGGTAAGCGGAGTGTTTTCATGTATCGACAAGCCCCCACACTTTCGGGTTCCAGTTGTTTACAGCCGACGCAAACCTTGAGTCCGTCTCAAGTCGGCTAACTTCGCTATGGTAGCTTAATGGGTGGCCCCTGAAATATTTCTGAAACCTGTGATCGCTTTGTCGTGAATGCCTCGTTGGGTTTTGATTTGGTTTTTCCGAGGTTGATCGAGTGTGTGTTATTTGTGCACCCTCAGGGTAAAACTTTCAAAGCCGTGTCCGCGGTTATGGACGACTTGGAGCACAGTTCGATCATAGACAAGTATAACTAAAGTACCGCTTTTCATTTGACTAAGTACCGACTAGTAAATAGAGCAACACTCATGGAATGGATAATAAAACTGCCAACGGATGGGGGTTGTTCGTCCGCTTCCTCGTCATGGCGAGGAGGAGGATGGATCTGCTGATATTACCTTTATAACTGTTGTTATTAATTCATGGACATCCGCTCTATCTCTGGTTAGGCGGATGGTTAGCGGCATCTATAGAATTGCTAGGGTTTATCTTTTGCTGCAATTGCCACCCAGGTTGTGTCCCTTTAGAGGCATAAAGACTTGAAAATACCCTAGGGTCTCACACGATAAATTGTTTGATTGATGCATGTAAGCTCGCAAGATGGATACCGGGTGGAGGAGACGAGACGATGGGCAACGATCATTCGTGTAGAGATTCCGGGAACAGGATCCGTGAGATCTGTGGGCGGATGTGTTTATTTATGGGGCATCTTATGCCGATTTGCTTCTTATCCGCATCGGATCTTGTTTTCCGCTTCCGCTTGATACTCGATGTTTGATGTATGAGGAGATATCCTAAACTATTATATCTATCTAGGATATTTGGATCTTGCCGTGTATGCTGCAATATTTCTTTCTTTTAGATGGAATGACTCGAGAACCATTGTATGGTGGCTTGCATACATACTCATTTGTGTATGTAGTTGATCCTTCCTTTGCCGATTACGCCGCCCGTTCTTGTCCCGATGTTCGGAAATGGTTAGGACGGCCGAAAGGTCTACCTGTGAGTGGCATTTGGGCCCCACCGTACTATTTTAACCATTTTCGCTCATCCAGGCTTGTAACTAGGAGCGTAATTCACCGAGGTAGTTACATTCAGGAGCTGATGCAAAAGGTAATGGCCTTGCGTTCTGGAAGTCAGAAAGACTCACTCCTCCACCTTCAGGTGCTCTCTGATTCCCAGCTCGTCCCAACAGCTCTTCCATGAACTTGTTCTGGGTCTCTTGCATCATTTGCATACACTGCATAAAGTTCTGCTCCATTAACGGCCTCATTGGTGGTGGTGGTAACGTTCCATCCGCTGCTGTTCAACTTTAGTCTCTACACCCGTATCCATGACCCCCTAGTCCTGCACATAAAGCGAATACTCATAATTACATCATGCACATGTGTTCTGAGCTCGACTTTACGCACAGAACCAGTCACACAATGAAAATCCAAATATGTATTTCACATATTATACATTACAATATCTAAATAATACAAAGTCATTACAACATATGCCATATAGGTATAATCACAACACTACCTCATTTATCTAACTACCTTATTTTCTTGGATTACAATACACGGTACCTGATACCTCTAAATAGTCGCCTGCTTCTAGTAGTAACTACGCTCATCATACATGCCTGATGTCCAATCGTGATGACGTGACGTTCGTCACATAGTTTGTGGAACAAATGGCCTTCCAGAAGGAACATACTTAGTATCTGAAGTGTCACGACTTGAGTCATTACTCAACCTGAGCGCATTGACTCCCTCCATCCCAGCTAAAAAGTCTTCAGAAACATATTCAACATTATCTCCCACTTGCATCTCCTGAGCTTCATTCCTTGAGTCGTCAACAGAATACGCAGATCCTGCTGGTCCCCAGGTGCTCCTTTGGGCAAGATAGTTAAACATCGGATAATGTATATTCCCTGGGTTTTGATAAGGTGTTGGTGATTCAAACACTCTCCTCAGGATCTTCTTATTCATCCTGATTATTTATGAATATGGTATCTCTACTACTGTTACTAGAGTTAATTCTTACACCCATCCAGCTAGATTGTCCAACATTTCTGTCAGAACCATCTATGGACATCTGGTGTTCCTAGAATCCTTCAGATGATCCCATTCTCCAGCCATCAGAATTCTCAATAGGAAGTTCTGAATCAGAACCATCCTCTGGACCCTATGGTACTGCATACCTCATATCCATAGTAGGATCATATATAGGTTCAGGCCTTGGTGAATAAGGATATGGTGTAAAAGATTCAGGATCTATAGTTATATCCTTAAAGTTGGGTTTTGTACTACTACTCGCTTCCTTCTCCAACTGGAATGCTAACTGCTTCCTCCTTTCCGGATCAGTTAGATCCTCTAACATGTCATTTTTATCTTTGACAATCACTTGATGTGTCTTATAAAAAGACGCAACGAGTGTTTGGTATCTATCCATAAACTTGTAAGCTTACTTAGGATGCTTCTTAACCAAAGTAAGATGATCCGGTACAGGCTCCGAGTCTATAGAATCATGAGGAATTACAGAAAATGTGCTACCTTCTAACTCCTTGGCTTTATGCTCTCGAATATTATCTATCGTCTCCAGAACAGCAACATGATATGCTGCTAAGTGACTTCTACCTTCACCTATAGGTAGATCGTGATATAATCCAAGCTCCTCTAGGAGTTGGATACTCACACGATACTTGGATAACATCCATCCATCATAATAGGTTATGGTATTCACTGGAATTCTAGTTGGACAACTAAAAATCTTTAGAAGTTGACAAAGTTGGTCTGTGAATGATCCGTGATAATCATCAAGAGTCTCCTCTTTCCTTACCAAAGTTTGTTTTGGAAACTTTGGTGCCATAGCTCTGTATATAAGAAAAATAGTTTATTAGTAACCAATAATATAGTGCATCATAACAAAGAATTATCGCACTAAACATATAACGGAATATTCTCATTCGAATACCCATTATATTTCTTTTAGAGGATCCTTTATCGTTGCTACACACTCCTACAAGTAATACCCTTTACTAGGTTTCCAACCTAAGGTCAAAGCAATTTTCTCTGATACCAACTGCGGTGACCCATCATACCACTACATGTGTAGTACACTATAGTCGTTGACATGGAATCCATAGAACACCGTTCTGTAAATATCACATCCCTCAGAGTGGTACAACAGAAACATTGCGGGTCCATATTACAAACATTCACACATTATTATTGTTACAATACCAGAAATTCAAGACTTCTAAAAGATTCAACTTACAAACCAAAATATAAAGTGTTTCAGCGAAATTCAAAAGTAACAACTCCAACTAGGAGTTGAGCTCAGTAGCTTATTCTATATGGTTCATGCTTCTCGGCTCCGTCGGTTACTACTATCTAGGGTACTTAGTTGGACTCGTTGTCATCGACACCATAGCGGACTTCATAATCCACTCCTTCAACACCTCCTGACAGGTCAGGCTCCTTGTAGAACACATCTTCTTGGCATTCGGCTGCATACATTGGCGTGTCTTCGGGATCCTCAGAGTCTAAGCAAAGGATCAAAGGAAAGGATGAGTAACAGCGTTACCCAGCAATTTCATTATATGCAAGGTGGGAAGTTTGATGCTCTAACTACCACCTCAGACTATAAGTCCTTGGCACTATGTAGTTTTTGTAAATCTTTCTTCAAAGATTGATTTTATTATGAAAATCTATGACCATCAGCCTTCACAAGTTGACCAGAACTTTTATGGAGTTCCTTTCCTGCCGCGTTCGTAGCTCCTTCCTGGAATAGGGAGTAACAAGTTACATTTCTTACACTCTACAGAGGTGCGTTACTTTACCCATGAGAGATCAACTCCTTGTTGCACAACCGGGCATACTTTCCCGTCCATAATTCCATGATGTGGGGCCCAATAGGTGATCCAAGCCAATCACTGCCCCCTTCGCTACCTCGCATTCCTCCTTGGTGTACACCATGCCCACATATTGAATTACAGCAATGGTTTGTACAGACCGTTAGATGCCAGAACTATCGTGGGACACTGAGGGTTCCCACCCATATGCTGCATATCCTCTACGAATTACCAATTAATATGCACGCTACGAGTGATAACAGCCACGACCTGCACATCCGGGTACATGCGAGAGGAAGAAGATACAGCTGACTTCTCTATCCCATTCCAAATATCATGGTTAACGCGTGATATACGGCGCTAGAATCACTGATGTCATGGGTTATTAAGTTCCTAACTGATCATTATTGTTGCAAATAGAACCCTAAGTTCTATTGCTCCATTATACCATCACTTAGGATGATACCTAAGATTTGTTTTTAGAAAATAATATTTTCTTTCTTTGGAGTATAGATGATAACACACAATCTTGCAAATACTTTGATAAAGACTCTTCAAAGGACATGAGCAAGTGATGAACTTGTCTTGTGATTTCAAGGTAGTGAAGTCTGATGCTTGCACTCGACCTTGGGCTTCTATGTCTACAAAAACATCATTATTGCCCGGGAAGGACAATATTTAAAGAAACAAAATGATTATGCAAAGTAATGTAATGCATCATTTAGTTTTGTGTGTATTCTCCCCCATTATTTAAATTATAAAAATTCTTTTCATAAGTAAAGAATTTATAAATATTAATTATTAATATTTATTGGATATTGTATTCCTGATTTTCTTTCATTTTATTTGAATTTTACTTATTTAATAATTCCTTTAAGAATTATCATTAACAAAATATATAAATTATTTGTTTAGTATTTTTCTAAAATACTACAATATTGGTATATAATATAATAAAAGTGATTTTTATTTATTTTTATCATCTTTATTTAATTTTATAAAATTCCATAAGGTATATATATTATAAAATTCTTGTAAAAATTACATGCCTAAAATTTTATTTCTTAATTTATTTAGATAGATTGGATTATTTTGAATCCAAAAATATTTTATTTATAATTTTTGGATTTTTATTTGATTTTCTATAATTTATTTAAATTTCAGGGGCATTTTGGTCTTTTCTTAATTATTAAAACTTGCTTTAGGTGATTGGGCTGGCTGTGTTGGGTTTATTGGGTCGTTTTGGCCCAATTGGGCAGAACCAAAATGACTCCCCGAAGGGGTCCTAGACCAACCAGCCCACACTCTGTCTGGCACTCTCTCGTTCTCATCTCTCTTCTTCTCCTCCCCCGACCTCGTGGTCTGCGATGCCACCGCCGACGATTCACGTCGCTGTGGACCTCCTCGGCCGTTGTCGTGATGTATGGGGTGGTTGTTGACCCGCTCCTCCTTCCTGTCCATCTCGATTTGGACCTGGGGCCCCCCTGTGGCTAGACCGGCTCCGTCCCGAACCCTAGGGTTTGGGGTGGTGCTGGTGCTGCCGCCGCTGCTGCTCCCGTGTGCTGTGGTGGTGTTCCTCGCCTTCAGGTGTGGCTGTGGTTGCCGCCTCAGTGTGGTGCGGGTCGCAGCGCCGCCTTGGGGTGCTCCCAGTGCCGCTGTGCTCGTCGACACCCTCTGCTTCCTCTTCTCGCCCACATCAACAACCTTCACGGTGATTTATGGGTGATGTAGTCACCGTATTTGTAGTTGTTGGCTTATGGATTCATATACAGTTTGAGATTAATTTGTCTCTTATAGTGATGTTATGTATATTTATTCCTAGATCTTGATTCCTGGTGATTGGTACTAGGAAGATGATGATTAGTTGTCTTTGAGTTTGTCTGTGAAAACTAGAGGCTTAATCTGCTTGGTTTAGAAGCTGCTCTTGTGACACCATCCTAATATGGCACACAAGACTAGGTTCTATTACTTGGCTTGATTTTGTTTAAGCTTAAGATTAGCTTGATATCAGAGATAAGTGGAAACTTCTTTCCTTGAACCCTAAAGCCTATGATGTTGGTCTGAGGTTTAGGGACTAGGTCCTTATCTTGTTGTTCTTCATGGATATATTTTGGTAGTGATACCAACTACTGATTCCTGAGTCAAAGTTGGGAAAAATGATTTGTAGGCTTATTAAGGTATATAGATCCATAAGATCTAGAAATTCTAAGGTGCTACTCCTGTTTAAGAGGTGTGCCTAGATGTCCATATCTTAGCTATAATTTTCTTAGAATTTAAGATATGGCCTGATAGCTAGGATCAATGAGGTTGTTCTGAGATCCTAGTTGGATCTATATAGTTTTCTGATGGCTTTTAATCTTTAAAATCTTCTATGATGTACTCACCCCACTTGGGTGTTTTTCTGAGAAGTTGAGTACATGACAACACATGAATTCTTGTCTAATTTAGATAGATAAATTATGTGATGGTATTTTACTACTCACCACAACAGTGGAGTTGCCGGGGTTGCAATTTGTTGACCTTGTGGCTTGATCTTGCTGGTTGTGTGGCTAGCCTGATCTGGTGCTTCTCCTGATGCTACTCCTGCTACTTCCAGCTCCTAGAACTTGTCCTTGATCTTGCTATCCACCTCCTGGTCCTGTTGGCTTGACCTTGTTCTTGCTATCCACCTGATCTACCCCCTCCTTATGTCTCCATCTTGGTGAGATGATCAAGTTTGTGGTTGGTGTGATCTGGTTTGGTTTGGTTTGGTTTGGCTGTTGTGCTTGATGTGTATGAACAAGGAAATGGTGTTGGGGGGTGCTTACCCATGGCTGTGCTGATCAGTTTTGTTTGTATGGGTGTTGTTGCTGTGTTGACAACACACACCATGCATTTAGGTGTGTGCTGCCTGTGTGCCTGTTGCACCCTTGTGGATATGTTGAGGGAATGAAAGTTACCTTTTATCTGATTACACTTACCTGTCTGGTGAAACTTGCCCCTCTTGTTGTTTGGATTTATTTGACTTCTGACTTAAAAAATTATGAAAGATTTAGTTCTTTCATGTTGGTGAAACTTGCCCCTTAAATATTACTCAGTGATGTAAAGTTGAACACTGCAACTCCCTATCAATACTGAGAGTAACATATCTTAATCCTTGATTTTATTTCTTTTAGTTTCAGATTTATTTTGCAGGTACAAGACTTGGAGATTCAAGATTTAGATTAGGTTTTATTTTTCTTTATAGAATAGTCCCTTGTAATATTTATTTTATTCTTTTGTAATCTTTATTTTATCCTTTTGTAATAAAGATTGTAATATTACTCAATATATAAATGTTATTTTATTTCGTTTACTATTGTAAGTATTCTTGATTACTTTTTATAAGTTACCTTTTGTAACTTATCTATTTATTTTCTTTGTTATGTTATTTTATTTAAAGTTTGAGTTACTAATTGTTAACTCTTGATTAAGTCAAATTACTCAAACATAATTCTAACTTCTTTTAAATTATAATTCCAACACTCAAGTTTAAATTCAAATTTCATTTCCCAAAATCCACAAAGATCATATCAAAGTTTATAACGATCATTCTTCAAGGTTATTCCTAATCTTAAAGAGTGAAAGAAACTTTGATCACTTTAGGTTTTTATTTGGCGAAAAATTTACCCACATTTTTACAGGTGAATGCATGCAATTTCACAAATTCCTAAATCTACCCTTCGTTGGTTCCTAAATGCTGGGATGTTACAGACTTCCCCCCTTAAATTAAACTTCGTCCTGAAGTTTGTTGAAGTGTACCTGAATAGTTCTTGATAGGCTTTTCTTAAATCCTCTTCTTTCTCCCAAGGGCGAGTCTACTCCCGCTCGACCAACATCAGGGCGGACTCTTCTGATCGCCCAGGCAAGAGGACGGTTGCCAATGTCAACAAATGCCTCTACCCGACCCATGATAGATACAACCGCGGGATTCCAACCCCGCGAACTCCTCCAATAATCCACAGCATGTGTATAACGCATTCGCCGCCAACGGATAGTCTGTCGATGCCAGGGAAACCTCATCAACACCCAGGCGTGGTGAGCTCACCAGTCGCATGATCTGCACCACACCCTCTCCAATCGAGGTGAGTGGGAACCTGATCCACGAGGCTCCCTCAGCCAAATCGGCCCGCAGTGCTTTAGACCAATGGTCCGAGGTGAAAACTACCCCAACTTCCGGGGGACAAAGGAGATCGAGAAGTATGATCCCACACTCGACCCGAAGTTGTGGATCGACACCTACCTCATCACGATGGGGATCGCTGATCACGTCGACCTGCTCGCTGCTCGCTACCTCCTGCTGATGATGGAGGGAGCGACCCAACAATGGATCAACACCCTCCCCGATAAAGCCTCCACTCATGGGAGGTGCGTGAAGCCTTCATCAAGAATTTTGAGGGATCCTACACATGCGCCACCATGATTGAGGACCTAGAGCGATGCATCCAGGGCGTCTGCAAGTCGACTCACCATTGGGTTGAGCGCTGGCATGATCTATGGATCAACGCTACTGGCATTCACCCAGACACCACGATCCACTACTTCAAGAATGCATGCCGGTATGAACCCCTGGTCGCCAAGATCAAGCGGGTATACCGAATGTTCTACAACATTCCCGACCTCCTCAAGATTGCCAAACGCTACTCTGAGGGGAATCCAAACTAAGATTCTGACGATGAGTTGGGAGGAAAACACCATATGAACAGTCACAACAGCGGCTAGAACCGCGAGCTTCGCTATAGCAACACCATCCAAACAGGCAAGCGCCGCAATGACAGCAGGACCGACTTTGTCGCCAACATCGGATACGGACCGCGTGATCCCAAGAACTTCCATCGCGACTCGAGCGGCTACTGTGGAAACGCTGCTGCGAGGCCGAAATTCAACCCTGCATCCTTCTTGAATCAGCCCTATGTCTATCACAGTAGGGAGAGCAAACCCACCACCCACACAACCATCGTGACATAGGTATGCCCTATGGGTGCCTAATATTAGCCTATCTGGTCCGGACCAGAAGAAGCTCACGTGATGATCTGCTCCTGATGATGAAGCTAGGAAGGATTCAGGTGGACTAGGTCCATGAAGGAGGTTATTCCTTGGCGGATACGACTAGCTTTAGATAGAAAGTTAAAGGGTAAAAACCTAATATGTAACCGACTCGACCTAACCCCGAGACCTGGCCTCCCCATATAAAGGCCAGGAGGGCACGACGAGGAGGACCACGAAACACCATAGCCTATACATCCGCTAGATATCATCTACGCACCTTTGTAACCTTCGTTTTCGCCATCAATCAGGAGCAGGCAATAAGGAGTAGTGTTTTCCCTCCGAGGGCCTGAACATGGGTAAACATTGTGTCATGCATTGCTTGTCTATTAGTCGTTCCCAATCTCCGCCACACCCCTCTTCTCCAAAACCCAAGTGCATAACAATGGGCATTGACGAGTCGAAACCTCTTCACACCGACTGCCACTCTCTCAAGGAGATCGAAAAGGCATGGTGCGCTAGAGAAGGGCCAAACCCTAATCATCCAAGGGACAATGGCAACACTGGCGCATTCGGCAACTCAGCCGGCTTGCTCCACACGTTCACCGGCGTGGGGACCTAGCGCGAGAAGAAATTTCTTGTCCGTGCTATCACCGTCAATGCGGTACAGCAGGTGGACATCCCACGTTGGCTTAATTGGTCACATCAAAGCATCACCTGGAGTCACGAAGATCACAAGCCTAGGATACCTAGGTCGAGTCGTCCTGGTTGTTAAGCCCAAAGTGGCTGACTACTGGCTACTAAAGACTCTAGTGGATGGAGGGAGCTCCATCAACATCATGTACCTGGACACTTTCATGCGGATGCAACTCCCGCAGTCGATGGTCGAATCGACCCTCTGCACCTTCCACGGGATCGTTCTGGGTAGGAAGGCGTATCCGATCGGTCAGGTGACGGTGCCAGTCACCTTCGGCACCTTGGCAAACTTTGACATAGATCGGATCACCTTCAAGCTCGTTAACTTCTGCAGCCCATACTAATGCGTACTTGGGCGACATCGTTCTCCTAATTTATGGCGCCCCCCACTACCCCTACAATATGATGAAGCTCTAGAGCCCACACGGCGTCATCAAAGTGCTCAGCGACCTTAACATGGCCCTAGAATGCGAGGACAATAGGGCTAAGCTCGCCAATGCTGTAATCACTGAGGAAATGAACCACACAGACGAACTCGCAAAATACGTGAGTAGCGTAGAAAAGGATGATCCTTCCACCCTGAAAAAGCCAACCATGGCGAGCTCGGCACCAGCTGCCTTCGAGGAATCTACACACACTCGCCAAGTCAAGCTCGTCCCGAGCGATTTGAGCCAGCAAGTCACCGTGGGGACCAACCTCACTCCTGCATAGGAAGGCGCGCATATCGAGTTACTGTGTGAGAATCGTGACATCTTTGCATGGAAACGTTCCGACATGCCTGGTGTCCCAAGGGAACTCATTGAGAACAAACTTAATGCCAACCCGAAGGTGCGACCTACCAAACAATCACTACGACCCTTCAATGATGAGTGCCGCCGCACAATCGCAGAAGAGGTGTGACCCGAAGGTGCAGTGGCTACTTGCCGATGGGTTCATTCGACCCATCTAGTACTCCAAGTGGCTGGCAAACCCAGTCCTGGTGATCAAGAAGAACAACACCTTGAGGATGTGTTTCGACTACATGTCGTCCGATTGATGACAAGTATGCCATAGGGGGTTCTAAGGGCGTTGAGAAGATGGGTGTGAGCCGCATGTTGTTCTAGGAGCAGTGAGCACAAGTTTACCAAGGTTCATATACGACCACGGTGATCGGATCCTACTACTTCTAGCAACCCAATAATATAACAATGAGAGCCGAATGTTAAAGAGGATTACAAGAGAGGTTCGCCTGTTCAAGTTGGTTGTGGTTTGTTGTAGAGATTATGCCCTAAAGGCCCCCACAGGTCCGGCTTATAAAGGCGCCAGGACCAAGGGTTACAGGAGAGACCTATCCGGCTATGTTACAGAGTCGGTAACTAAGTATAGCTTGGACTACAAGTAATACTACAAGCCTAATTCGGTAAGTCTTCTGGGCCTTGTCATAGTCAGAATTGACTCCTCCTCTTTCTCTGACTAGGCCGTCCATAAAGCAAAGCTCTAACCCGTTGGTGTGCCATCCTGGTCAGCGAGTCCTATGGGTATACCCGGAAAGTATGTCCCCAACAGGAGCCCCCGGAAGTCTCCAAGATCCAAAGTCGGATAAATCATCTAGCTTGATGGTTTCTTTGTCTTGAGAATATTGAAGGGTTCCCAAAAACTTTATTCTGTATCATAGGATTCTGAGTCTTATATGAGTCAGATATGTCTTCTTGACTTTAGTTATTTCCTTGCTCGATTCAAACATGAGCCGGAATTTAAACAATGACGTCTGCCTGACAACCTTTTAGGTCACGTCCTAACACTAACAATTATCCTGTTAGCCCGATCGTTTGTCCTTGCTACATGGAACTAAATAAACATTTCAATGCATGCACGAGAATCGAGGGGGCGTAGGAATCGTGAGGAAGCCTCCTATCTCTCCTATATGTGTGGTGCAAATCGCGCGGATCCAGCGTGAATCTTGGCATGGAGGTTATTAAGTTAGAGATTTCTTCTCTCCTAGATTCATTCCTCGCCACTCATCATTGTCTCCTCGTACTCCTCGAGTTCTCTGCATCTCTCTCTCCACCGCACCAAAAACACCCTAGCACCACCAGTTTCTGACCCTTGCTCCAGCGAGATGGCTGAAGCAACGTCAAGCTCTGGTGTGGCAATGATGACAGTGGAGGATGACATGAAATCACGGGGCCTCTGGGTCCCCAGCACCATGGATGATTCCAAGATCCAGCCCATGGATGACGAGGGCTATCTCGTCGCTGGCACGTGGAGGAGCGTTTTTGGGGATGCCATTCCAGCACCCCGCGATAGTGAGGGAGTTCTATTTGGGACGCACATTGATCGCGGCCTCAGCATCCCACCGTCAGATTTCCTCACCGAGGTGCTCCAATACTACGGTATGCAACTTCATAATCTCCCCTAATTCTTTAGTTGAGCTCAACACTCATGCAGCTCTTAGCGAGGGATTCCTAGGCATTAGGAAATTTTTTACTCTCTTCCGATACTATTATGGTACTCGAAAGAATTCCATTAGTTCCCGAGTTCCTTATATCACTACCACTCTTAGCCTAGTTCTTAGGAGAGACCGAGTCTATCCTAGGATTAATGCTAGTGAGTCGGTTAAAAGATGGGATGGAACATTCTTTTATCACAAAGATATTCTGGCTCCTCCAAAGACAGACGGTCTTCCAGATTTTTTGACAACGTTGCTCCCCACAAGGAATCACGGGATGCAGAAGCGCTAGAATTATCCGAAGACTTGATCCTCTCCAAGAGGCAGATTGAAATTTTGATGAAGCATATGGGTCTCCATGGATCCGACTTGAGCCACTCCTGGCTAGATCGCCGGCTTCAGCCACTGCAGTATAGTAGCGACCGCCTGATGCACACGGTCACTGGAGACCGAAAGTATAGCATGAAGGTATGTTTGACTCGCATTGCTCTGAAGGACTACAAGACCCGGATGCAATTTTTGATCAAGGAGAGGGTAAACAATAAGATCCATGAAGTCTCCATGAAGATGTATACAGCCGATCGACCACTAACTCCGGTAAACTCTTCGACTTTGTATTATGCTTTTGCTTTTCATCTCATCATCCGGCTTTGGTTGTGTTGATGTTTTATATCTTTTCAGCTTGAGAAACATTCCGAGTCTGAGCTTGCCCCTCTTGAGGGCTATCTTCCAGAAGACTCGGAGGAGACGGAAGATGATGAGGTGAAGGAAATTCCTGGCCCTGCTTCCAAGAAGCGCAAGGCCAAGGAAGTTGTTGTTACTGCTGGCGCACAAGTGCTGCCAGTGGTTAAAAAGTAAGTACCTTGTAACCTTTAGTTATTATTTATTATTCTTTTTGAATCACATCTGATATATGTTCTTTATGTTATTCAGAGCTAAATCTGTTTTGAAGAACAAGTCCAAGATGGAGAGCAAGCCAACCAAGCAACTGAGTCAGTAGAAGCTCACACTATCCCTAGCTGTGACACCTCCAATTCCGACCAGCACCTAGTCTTCAGCACCGGAGGCTCCTTCCTCTCCGGGTGCTGACTCCACCATTCTTGGAAATTCCACGACCTCACAAGCCCTGGTTACCACTGGTAGCCAGGAATCTAACAAGGGTGAACCCATTAAGGGTAATGATCCCATGGTAATGTCGCTAGGAAAATTGGATAAAATGGCCAGCTCTGCTGCCTCCGGCCTAAAGCGAAAACAGAAGGAGGAGATTCTCAAGTTGGTGCAAACCTGCCTTGAGAAGTAAGTCCTTACTCCAGAAGCAGCGAGCCAGGAGACGGAAGATGTCAAGCGGGAAAGCCTCCTAAACAAAATCCTGGTTTGGGATCAAAAGATCAAAGCTATATAGATTCCATCAACAACTGCTTCTCCTATCTCCCTTGCCGAGAAGGTCTTCCACAACACAAATATCGGATTTGAAAAGCTTCACTTGGAGCACATTGTAACTTTTCTAACTATTGTTTGCAGTATTTTATTATCATATCCTCTAGCCCCCAAGCATAAAGTCAGATAAAGATCATAGCATAAGATCCGAGTTGATGCTTATTGGATGCAAAATAATGATATATTGTAGCCCCCAAGGGTCGTGATAGAATTTAACCTAGTTAAAGTTACTGCCCGAGTCTTAGTAGCCGTCTAACGGTATTCCTTCTTTAACTTACAGAAAGTTACATCTTACAACCAAGAATTTCTCAAGAATATATGCAACAAGCGCAAAGAAATCAAAGCTTTGCCACTTGAAAATTCCAAGTTGCAGATTGAGAAGGATGAAGCATAAGGTAACTTTTCCTTCTCTCAACCATAGTTATTTTCTTAGTCAAAATTTTCTTCTGATTAATATTTTTTCCTTTGCAGAATTGTTGCAGCAATCTAGCAAGATGGTGGAGGAGGCCGAGAATTTCAAGGTCTTCCAGATGGAGAATGCCAAACTATGCGAGGAGTTGAAAAAGCTTAAGGATGAACATGAGAAATCTATGAACAACCTCCTCGAGTCGAGCAATATGGAGATCGAGAGACTTGCTAAACTGGTGGCCCTCCGGGATAAAAAACTTAAAGATCTGAGGAAGGAATTTGAGAGTCAGAAGGATCTGGCCCAAGCCTCCTAAGCAGAGCTGAGGAATGTCCGAGAGGAGAAATCCCAGTGGAACCACTTCGTGATAGGTAACTTTTCCGACATTTTTGTTCCTCTATCGTTTTCCGATGTTTCTTTAGTCAGATTTTTGATTTTTTGTTCTTTCCCAGATCCTCTGCATATTTTCGATTCTCTTACCTCTGACTCTTGTTTCGAGGGCATCAAGTCAGTTGGAGATGTTCTCTTCGACTTCCTCCAGACTCTTGAAGAGGCTAGCGAGTCGGTGAAACTTTCTGACCTGCATAACTTGTCAGTGTTCGAGATGAGAGATAGAGCGAAGGAAATTCCGAAGCTTATCGAGGATTAGAAGATCTCGTACGCCTAGACTGCTGCACATACTACCCTCACTATGGTGATGAGCCACCACATCGAGATGCAAATCTAGCCTGTCACCAAGGGCATCACCGACGAGGACGATGAGGGTAACCCGCAGGACATCAAGGCTATCTAAGAATCCTACGTGGGTTATGCTTGTCGCATGGCGGATATGATGAATTATTCGACGCCATTCTTCCAGTCAGTCTCGTTGCCTTCCTCGCCGAAAGAGCCGGAAGATATCCTCATTGATGATGAAGAAACTTTTGAGTCTCCCGAGCAAGTGGGCGATGATATTGACTCCAGCGCTCCCAAGTCTCCACCACCACCACCTAAAACTGGAGTATAAAAACATTTGATGCATTATCCTAAAACTTTCATATGGTTTGTAATGATAGGCACTATATTTTGAGTTTCTATGTGTGCTGGTATGTAATAACTTATGCTTTACTACTTAGCACTTTGTAGATATTTGATGTGTATGCTCGAAAATTTCTTAAGCACATCGTGTTTACACTTCTTGTTTTATTTGGCTCTATGCCTCGTCCCTTTCATGAGCCGGCCAACCTTTAGCACGGAAACTTTGCCGAGTCAACGCAGCTCAATTGCTAAACAAGTTTAAACTCGGAAACAAAGTCGGCTTCCAGTACCAACAATTCATTACCCGGAAAATGCCCACGTCTAAGCAATCATATAAAAAACCAAATTATAAACATAAAATGAGATTTACACCCTAAGGCAACATTTTTATAGATATTCAAAAATCATAACCAAAACAAACATGAGCATAAAGTATTTTCAAGCATCCTAGGATTTTTGAAATTGACATGCTCTTTTGGAAATACAATGGTAAAAAACTTCTCAGTAAAAATATATGAGGAAACCAATACTTTATTTCTCTTTGAGCATGTACATATGATTACAAGGAAATATAACTAAGAATAGAAGCAATGTAGCTATGCAATATTCCAGGGACGGTCTAATTCGTCCAGGTCTGTGCTACCACCAGCTCTCTTCCTTTTCCAAGTGTCAGGTCTTTCCTCGATAGGTCTCATATTAGTTAAATAATATGACCCGTTATGAAGAACACGTCTAATCATAAAAGTTCCTTCCAAATCAGGGAAATTTTGTGATTTCTCTTTTGCACGAGTTGGAGAACCAAATCACCCTTCCTAAAAGAATGATTTTACACTCTTTGACTATGATACTTGCGTAACTTCTGCTGATAGGCTATAGATCTCTGATCAGTAATGACGCGAACTTCTTCGATTATATCGAGATCATCTTGTAGAGAAACTTATGCATATTATTTGATATACGCTTTGACGCTAGGATACTGATGTATTAAATCACTCGAAAGAACTGCCTCTGCACCGTAGACCAAGAAGAAATGAGTATATCTGGTTGATCTGTTAGGAGTTGTACGCAAGCTCCATATCATAGACGGTAATTCTTTTTCCCAAGCCCCCGTGGCACGACGAAATGGTGCCTCGAGACGAGGTTAGAATCCTTGTAAAATGAGACCGTTTGCTCTTTTGACTTGTCCATTGGCTTGTGGATGTGCGACCGATGCAATATTGAGTCGAATCCCTTGTTCTTCACAGAATTTGGCCAATTCTCCCATGGAAATGTTACTCCTGTTGTCTATAATGATAATGTGCGGATATCCGAATATGATAATCATGTCCTCGATGAACTTTGTGGATGTGTCTCCATCACAATTTGTTATGGGTTTATCCTTAATCTACTTAGTAAATTTATCCACCATAACTAGTAGGTTAGTAAATCCACATTTTGCCGTTCGAAACGGTCCTACCATATCAAGCCCCTAGACTGCAAATGGCCATGTAATAGAGATTGTTCGCAGATGATCAACTGGAACGTGTGCCCGATGGGCGTACTTTTGGCAGCCTAGGCACGTTTTGACCAGTTTTTTGGTATCTGCCTTAGCTGTGAGCCAAAATAATATGTGTCGAAAAGTTTTTGCCACTAAGGATTTGGCTGCAGCGTCATGGCCACATTCGCCTTTGTGGATCTCTCGTAAAATTTCCACTCCTTCCGGAGAAATACAACGCTCATAAACCCTAGAAACACTCCGCTTATAGATCTTACCATTAATTATTGTATAGGCTTTTGCTCGTTGGACGATATGCTGTCCCAGAACTTCGTCTTTGGTTAATTTTCCATCTACCAGGAAATCTAGATAGGGTTTTGTCTAGCTGGGAATTACATCCAGAACTGCCACTAAAGGTGAGTCGGATTTCGTCGGATAATCCTCATCAACTCCTGTAATAGAGGGAACTTTTAGGTTCTCTAGAAAAGCACCATCCGGGACTTGTTTCCACGCAGAGCCTATTCTTGATAGGGCATCTGCTTCCTCATATTCTGCTCGAGGGATGTGTAAAACCTCAAAATCCTTGAATGATTTGTATAATTCATCCACAACAGCTTTGTATGCTGCCATGTGCTTATTTGCATTGCAGATATCGGATCCTTGTGGAGAAACTAAACCTGAGTGTCCGTAACACATGAGTCGAGTTACACCAATGTTTTTGGCCATGCGTATTCTATGTAACAGTGCTTCATACTCAGCAATATTGTTGGTTTCCATGAAGTGTATCTATAACACATAGAACATCTTATCTCCTTGGGGTGACTTGAGCACCACGCCAGCCCCCGAGCCTCCTCGAGCTTTTGATCCATAAAAATGTAGGGTCCAAAATTCCGAGTCTGGAGGACTTGTGTTTTCTGCCGTCTCCATCCAATCAGCGACACAATGGACAAGTATTTATGATTTGATTGCTGTCTGTGGCTTGTACTCGATGTCAAAAGCTGCAAGCTCTATTCCCCACTTTGCGATAGGTCCTGTGGCATCACGATTATTGATAATATCTCGCAGGGGAGCAGTACTCACCAGTATGATCTTGTGCCCTTGAAAATAGTGCCATAAGTTTCTGGCAGCAAAGAATACTCCATAGGCTAGATTTTGGTAGTGTGGATACCTTTGTTTCGACTCTGTCAAGACCTCACTTAGATGATAAGTTGGACGCCGCACCTTTTGCACATGATTTTCTTCTTCGCGCTCCACTAATGTTACTACACTTACGACCTTGTTTGTCGCTGCGATATAGTAACATAGGCTCATGTGGCTCTGGTTCTGCAAGAATTGGTGGATTTGAAAGTAGGTCTTTCAAACTTTGCAAGGTGTGGTCGGCTTGTTTAGTCCAGATAAATTTGTCATTTTTCTTAGAGAGTTTGTATAAAGGTGCGAATCTTTCTCCGAGCCGGATAACTGCTGCGATGCAACCACTGAGTCGTTGCACGTCCTTCAGGCGGGTCAGACTGGTAATAATCAGTATAGCCTTGATTTTGTCCCGGTTCACCTCGATGCCTCTTTCAGACACGATGAAACCTAACAATTTTTCTGGCTGGAATTCCAAAGAAGCACTTCTTCAGATTTAACATTATGTTGAATTTTTGTAGGCTAGCAAATGTTTCCTCTAAGTTGGATATGAGTGTTTCCTTCTTTTTGGACATCACTGCTATATCATCTACGTATGCATGGAAATTGCGTTCGATTTGGTCGTTAAGACAATGCTACATAGTGAATTGATATGTAGCTCCTGCGTTCTTTAAGCCAAAAGGCATAATTTTGCAGTAGAAGGTCCCGAAAGGAGTGACGAAAGACATCTTGAGTTGATACAATTTTTTCATCGGTATTCGGTGATATCCGGAATATGCGTCGAGAAAACAGAGTAATTCCGACCCTGTCGTGGAATCAATAACTTGATCGATTCTTGGCAAAGGGAACGGATATTTAGGACAAACCTTGTTCAAGGCGGTATAATCAATGCACATCCTTAAATCAATTGTGTCCTTTTTAGGGACGAGTGCAGGATTTCCCACCCATTCAGCATGGATGACCTCTGTGATAAATCTAGCTAATTCCAGTCGGGCTAATTCCTTAGCTATAGCTTTGCACCTGTCGTCTCCAAACCGTCGTAAGGACTGTTTGATGGGTTTAGCGTCAGGGTAAACATTAAGAGAGTGCTCGACGAGTTCCCTAGGTACTCCGGTCATGTTAGAAGGTTTCCATGCGAATATATCTTTATTAGCTTTGAGGAATTCGACGAGCGTGCTTTCCAATTTGGGATCTAAACCTATCCCTACATTCATCGTCTTGGAGGGATCATCTTCCTTCAGCGAAGTCTTCTTCGTCTCTTTTGATGCCTTTAATTGCAAACTTGGCTTCAGTAACTAGTTCTTTGTAGTGGGCATCTCGGACGGGTCAGTGTTCTTCTTGATCTCCTGGTACTCTTGGACGTGTAGCACGGCTTCAACAAAGGAGGAAGATCCTTTTTTGAAATCTGGTGCTTTCTTCAGGTTTCCCCGGATAGTGATGACGTCGTTGGGACCCGGAAGTTTCTTCATGTTGTATATGTAGCAGGGATAGGCCATGAACGCCCAATAAGCTGGACGTCCAGAGATGGCGTGGTAAGCACTTTTGAATTGTACCACCTCGAAGGAGAGTGGCTTGGTCCGGTAATTGTCTAGAGTTCCGAATGTCACGTCCAGTGTGAACTCACCCAGGAATCCACCTGTCTTCCTGGTACAATGCGTTGAAATGTCACATTGCTATGGTTTAACTGGCTTTCGTGGATCTTCATGCGGCGGAGCGTTTCAGTGTAAAGGATGTTGATACTGCTGCCACCATCCACGAGGTTTTTAGAGAACTCATAGCCGTCAATAAGAGGATTGATCACCAGAGGATATTTTCCCCGATGATGTGTTTTCTTTGGGTGATCGCTTCAGTCAAAGGTAATGGTTACGTCCGACCAATTCAGAAATTGGGGGTCAGCCGGAACCGTGGCATCGAGCTCATGGAAAACTACCTTTCTGACCTTAGCCGGCTGAGTTCCAAGGAAGCAGACGTATGTGTCTTTCTTTATGGGATAATCCTTCTTTCCATCTGACTTGGGCTGTGTGGCATCTGCTTCTTCCATGTCGAAATCTTCCTTGGCCTCCTTGCCTTTCTCAGAATTTTTCTTTCCTTTCCATCGCTTGGCCCTGTAACTAGTAGATTCGTCTCTCTTGATGTCGTCATTGAAATGACACTCAACATTAGTGTGGGTAGAACCTCCATTTCCGTCCGGGTGATGTACACAAGGGTTGTTGGAAATGTCGACCCAGGAGTATGATTTTCCGGGCTGCTGGTCTCCTCTACCCTGGACTCGGGAAGTTCCGCGGCCTCGTCCCCGGCCGCCTCCATGCTCTCCTCGTCCTCCAAATCCGAATGTTGTGTTGACATCTGCATTATCCAGAACCGGTTTATCTTCCGAGGTATTCTTGCGCTTTTGAGTTTGTTGCTTCTGCTACTTGGTTGCATGTGGATTGGCCAAAATATTCCGCAGTCCATCTGAATCGTCCTTGGCGTCAGCGTACTTGCTCGCCGTTTCTATCATTTATCCTAAGTCTGTGACATGGTCATGCTTCAGTCTGTGACGCAATAATACGACTGGGAGTCCTGCGATGAAAGCTTCAATCGCGGTTTGCTCGTTTACTCCCTCACAGGAGTTCTTCATGTCGATCCAGCATCAGAGGTAATCCCGTCAAGTTTCTCCGGGTCTTTGAGTGCAATGATGCAAGTATGAGACTATGCAAGGCCTCCTGTATGTTTCCTCTAAGTTTGAAAAGAACGCATTTTGCATATCATACCAGTTTTGAATGGAGTTATCTAGTAGTTCATTGAGCCATGATCGAGCCGTCTTCCTCAACATAAGTGGGAGATACCGGACTATGACCAAGTTGTTTCCTCCTTCGGCAATGCAGCAAGCCTGGAAGAAATCCTGAATCTAAGTATCTGGTCGAGCCGCACCGTTGTAGGGTTGAATATGTTTGGCTATGCCAAAGTCAACTGAAAACTTGGTTTGATAGACACATGGGCCAAAGCACTTGGGCCCCACATACACGTCTTCCTCCTCATATAGTTGCGCTTCTATATTCGAATCGATGCAGTGGTGAGCATCATTGTGCGAGAGAGACCTATGCCTCGGATGCTCGCCGCTTCTGCATGGCGGCGGAGTCGGATTTCCGCTTCTTATTCCGCCATTGCCTCCTCCACCCTGTAGCTCCCATGGTTGTGATGAGATCCTTCATGGTCACTGATGGGTGGTGACGGTGGCTCTGGTGGGTTATTTCTGGCTGCGCGACATGTTCCTAGAGCCTCATTATGCTGGCTCTAGGGTTGGTTACGTTGGGCTCTATCCCTGCTTCTTTCAGGGTGATCCGGGTCGTTCCTTCATCCGGCGTTGTCGTTGTTGTGACGAGGCTCAGCCAGACGACTGGGGGTGGCATCCTTAGCCGATACTATTCTCGCTGGCGGTGCACCTCTGGGTCTTCCCTGTGGCGATTATACTGCCGACGATGGGTTTGGTGAGGGACTAATGCCCTGATGGCATCTTGAGACGTAGCCAGAATAACTCCCGACCAGTCCCGCGCAGTCCTACGATGATGACCGTTTGATCCGGTCCTTGAATTTTCTTCATCCCGAGGGATAGGAAGCTTACGCTGATCCGTATCCCTGCGGGGTCTTTCTTCAGTGTTTTGGCCTGCATCCATGTGGCAAAATTCTGATCTTGACGCCAGATTTCCACTGAATGGTGCGGCTGTCTTCTGCTGTTGCAGTCCTTTGTCCAGCAATGCTACACACTGTTGGACCTGTTCTGGAGACGGATTATTGACGAGGATAGCTCGAGCAACAGCAGCGTTCTCCACTAGTGTGTTGTAGACTCGGATCTTCTCTCCGGTTTTACCATCAAATAGATATCTGTGAACATCTGGGTTCTTATTAGCAAGAACCTGGCCACCTCTTGTCTTGTTTGTCAGTCGCTTAAATTATGACTGGTACTGGGCAGGATTGCTGTCTATCTGTTGTCTAAGATCGACGATGCGTGCAGCTTCCTTGAGCAAAAACAAGTGATGCTTTTCCAGGTCCTTAGACCTTTTCTCCGGCTCCTCCAGAGTAAGATCCAAAGCAGTTGGGATTGGTAACGTGAGTGCGTCTCCGTAGATTTTGTGTGCACCCTTTGTGACAACGTGTCCGTCAATAGGAGGGTCGATCGATGTGGTATTAACCGGATCTCCATCCTAGTTCTCCATCATGATCTCTTCGTCAACTTCTGACTCATTAGCTTCCTCTACCGGCTCTGCCGGTGTCGGGTTTTTGTTCTTCTTCTTTGCCCTTCTAGTAGCCTTTACGTGCGTACCGGTGGAAAAGAAGGCTTTTGGTCCGGTACCGGGAGATAAACTTCGGTCGGTACTTTCCTTCATCGTTGGATTCTGGACCTCGGATGAATCTTCGGTGTCCATTTCATCTTGCGGGGTGTAGTATTCTTCCATCTTGTCATACAGACTCGGAGGGTTCTCTGGCTCACCTTACGCTGGCTTGGAGGTGTACTCCTCTTCATACACTTCCATCTCCTTATCGAAGTTCCGGAGTTCCTGCGACATCAGTGATTCCTGAGGGAAGCAGGTAAGTATGTATTTTCTCCGATTGCATCATGAACTGAGTCTTTACTGGCTCCAACATCGATAGAGTCGGATCCAAAGCCAACATAGTGGACGAAGAAATGCTTCTTTTTCTTTATGGACTTGAGGTAACAGAACAATTAGGTTTCCGCCTCCGCAGCTTCAAAGCACTTCTTGATCTCAGCGATTGCTTTGTACTCGATGTAGGGGTGCTTCATCATCTAATTTATCCTATGCCTCAAGAGTGTTTTTTCTACTCTAGCATCGGTAGGACCGGATCCGAAGCGAATATACTCCTCATCCGTGTACCCGATCTCAATAGGGAGGTCAGATCCAGATTTTTCTTCCACTACGGAAGCGGGCTGGGTGGGTTCAGGTTTTTCCGGGATCATAAACTCTTCCGCCTCTGCAGATAGAGTAGATACGTACTTTTCTTCCGCCATGGTCATCAACTTCGGGGTGGGTTGGGAGGGATCAGTGAAACCAAGATATATGTCGATCTCACCAGTTGGCATGATTGTGAAGGTCGTCACGGGCTCCTTAGCCGGAATCCAGGTCTCGTCGAGAAGAATGAGAGGGACGTCACTAGCATAGACCATGCAACTGATGTCGATTGTTTTGCCGATTCCTTCACATGCAGATTCTGCCCGGAACGAAGCTCCGAAGGTCACCTGCCCCACAGTGGGTGCCAACTGTCATCGGATTGATGACAAGTACATCATAGGGGGTCCTAAGGGCGTTGAGAAGATGGGGTGTGAGCCGTATAGTGTTCCGGGAGCGGTGAGCACAAGTTTACCCAGGTTCAGATCCGACTGCGGTGATCGGATCCTACTCCTTCTAGCAACCCATTAATATATCGGCGAGAGCCAGATGTTACAGCGGATTACAAGAGAGGTTCGCCTGTGCGAGTTGGTTGTGGTTTTTGTAGAGATTGTGCCCTAAAGGCTCCCACAGGTCCGGCTTATAAAGGCGCCAAGACCTAGGGTTACATGAGAGACCTATCCGGCTATGTTACAGAGTGAGTAACTAAGTATATCTTGGACTACAAGAAATACTACAAGCCTAAGTCGGTTAGTCTTCTGGGCCTTTTCGTAGCCCGGAATTGACTCCTCCTCTTTCTCTGACTGGGTCACCCGTGAAGCAAAGCTCTAACCCGTTGGTGGGCCACCCTGGTCAGCGAGTCCTGTGGGTATACCCGGAAAGTATATCCCCAACACTACACCAACCTCAATAGAACTACCCCAAGGAGGAGTTTGTGCTACCACGAATCAAACATATCA
Organism: Avena insularis; assembly: GCA_023614405.1. Classification (NCBI taxonomy): domain Eukaryota; kingdom Viridiplantae; phylum Streptophyta; class Magnoliopsida; order Poales; family Poaceae; genus Avena; species Avena insularis. Next base: position 117,814,898 of record CM042695.1, read on the forward strand.
TCGACTCGACCACAGGGATGAGTCATTGCGCTTCCTCGACACCTACTTTGGCTACAACTAGAATAAGATGGCTGCCGAAGACAAGGAAAATACGGCCTTCATCACACTGTTCAGAGCTTTCTGCTACACCGCCATGACCTTTGGTATCAAGAACGCCGGGGCGACCTATCAATGGTGCCTATAGGAGTGCTTAGAGCAAAATTGGCCGCAACATCCACGTCTACATCGATGACGTGGTGGTGAATTTGACTCGCCAGGAAAACCTCCTTGTCAACCTTGCCAAAACTTTCACAAATCTAGGGAAGTACATGATCAAGCTCCAAACAACGTGGGCCTATTTGGATGATGACTGGAAAGAAGAATTCAATGAAGCCCGATGACTGGAAGAGGAAGGCCCATAATATTAGTTAGGCCCAGTCAGATTAGGTCAAACCCTCTGAAACCTTAACCGACTCGGTTGTAATCCTGTAAACCCTAGCGAGGTTACCCTATATAAGCCTCCCTAGGGTAGTCATTGTACTCACGAGCTATTAGCTACCCCATCCAAGCGACTCGCTTCCTACTCGTCGAGCTAGCATCCCTTGTAATCCACTCTCCACAATCAATACAATCAAGCAAGAAGTAGGTCTTTACCCTATGGGGGGCAAACTTGGATAAATCATTGTGTATCCACAATCTCGATCCGCAGATGGCGACTAGCTCTTGCCCTCAATCGACTCAATCACTACCCCCGGTAGCGACTATCGTGGCTATTCCTACGATAGTAACCAAAGAGTATACGTGGAGATGTAATTTCTATAGTTCCTTCCTTTTGAGGGGAAGTACATCAATGTTGGAGGGGTGTGGCGCCACAAAGGCCTCACCCTATTCTCCCAAGAGCGCACCACAATGGGAGCCTCAAGATCCACTTTGCGGTGACCTTGAAGGCAAAAACCGAAACCATTACAACAAGGTTGGGGCTATATCCACAACTCAATTGGAGGCTCCCAACGACTCCATGAAGCTTTATAACCAATGCTACGACCTCCGAGGAAGTACAACTCCATCTAGGGGTCCAAGAACCCAAGAGCCACAAGATCCACAAAGGATGGGTGAGAGGAATCGAATTTCCTTTGGTGGAAGTGTAGATCTAGGTCTTATCTCCCAATCTTCAAAATATCAAGAAGTTTGGGAGGCTAGGGAGAGATATCTAATGAGATGAAGCTCTTGCATTAATGTAGGTGAGAGAATCTTGAAGAGTTAGGCTGGGAGGAGGAAGATGGCGTTCTTATAGAGGGGCCTTCAAAATGAGCCGTTTTTTGCCTTCCTGACACCAACCTGTACTACCGGTGGTTCACAAAAGTTTTGGCTGGCCTAGATCCAATGGCTAAAAAGCCGTGGAAGCGACGAAGTTGTACATGCCGAGAGTTACGCTAGAGGAGGGCTAGAGCTTCCATCCGGTACTACCAGGTAAAGTACCGGTAAAATATGAGCACCATACAGAACCATGTCTGAGCCCGGACCATACTTTACCGATACTGGCCCAGAACTAGGCTCAAAACTTCTAGGTTGGAAATGCCCTGGCCGGTACTATCGGCGGCACTGCGGTAGTATCTCCTAGCACGGTACCAACGACTATCAGCCATGGAGATAGCTTGATAGTCTAGGCCAGAACTTCCGCCCAAGAGGGACCAGGACTTCCGACCAACCTCCGATCAAGTACCAGTAAAATAAGATGCCCCATCCAGAACCACGTTTGAATGGTTTCCATCCTTCGCCAGTTCTAGCCTGGTACTATATGTGACGCATGTACCACAAACCCTAGCAGGGATGGTACTACCGGCGTTTCACTAGTACTTTCATCTAGAGCAGAAAAACCCTTGGCCACCTCGAAAAGTCACACACTCTCTCTCTAAAAACTGGAAAGGCTATGGGGGTGCAAGTATAGTTTGTGTAAGTGAAAACAGATTCCCCCTTTACTTCCGAGGTGAACCCCCTCTTAATAGTATGGTGCTTTAAATACCAAAAAGAGAGAAATAAAACAAAACACCCTCTTCGACAAACTTCTCATCGAGGGTCCACACACTGACATGTGCAAAGGTATAAATCACCTAAATCTCAAGCACACGATTAGTCCATGTGTGGAGTTGTCATCTACACCAAAACACACAGAGATATCAATGCCCTTGCACCTATGCAGCTTGGGCCGAGGGTGGCCAAGTCGTGCGGAGTCATGGCTCGAGTGCGAGTGGTGGATTGTTGGGATGGCAGCCCCAAAAAGTGGTGTTGGTGGTCCGCTGGGTGTGGCGGAGTAGCTGGATGTTGGGGCGGCATCCACAAAGTTTTGTCAGTGTTGAGGGCTCTTTAGAGGGTTGGTTTCTTGATCTTTGTTCGAGAGTCCCGTGTCTGCTCCTCCTATAGTAGTCACGTCGTTTCTCTCCTGTGATGGTGGAAGGTCGTGCGGTCTTGTTCGAGTGGTGTTTTGAGTTTGTGCTTGGTTGTTCCTAGGTCATGGGTGGGGTTGGCTCCATGTTGTTGTTGTTGTTGTTGTGTGGTTTTCGCTGGGGTTTTCCTAATTAATTAGACACCTTTCTTCTAAATTAATAGATATAAGGCAAAGATCGTTTCAAAATAATAATAATGCGTAGTTCTCTTTTATTTAATTATTTCTAGACTATCAATGCAAATTTGTGTAAACGATTTATTTATCATTAAATATGTTAGATATATATTTGTATATTGTATGTCCCCACTTGTTAGGGGGTTTTCCTGCATATTTCCACCTGTACATGTACTATATATTGTGGCCTTTGGCCCCTGAGGAATACATGTTGCATATTCCTAACATGGCATCAGAGCTAGGTTAGCCTTTTTTTGCAACCTTGTCACCGTCCACACTGTCTCTCCTTGCTGCTTTGTTGTCCCGCCGCCATGGCCGCCTGCCGATCTTCCTCGTCTCCGGCGACTCCTCCCCCGGCCGCTCCTCCCCCGTATTGGGCCGCCGCCGTCCGTCCGGCCTCTGGTCCCAGCCTCCGCCGCCCGCCTCTTCATCGGCCACCGCCGCCCGCCCTGCCTCTGATTTGTCCCTGCAGATCTCCGGCCCCGCCGCCGACCGCCGGCACCAGCACCTCGCCGGCACCAGCCCCCTTGCCGGCCTTCCCCCGACTGCCTCCAGTCGGCCCCTGTGCCTCGATAGGGCGCGATTGATTCGTCGGGCCCCGTCCTAGATAAAAAAAAGTGAGAGAGAGATGTCTTCTGCATCGATCTATGTTGCGATTCCTCACTGCCCGGTGATCTTCGATGGCGCGAATTATCCTGATTTCGCTACCTTTATGCGCGTTCACATGCGCGGTCTCCGTTTATGGGGTGTGCTCTCCGGCGAGGTCTCCTTTCCGCCGTGCCCCACTGCTCCTATGGCTCCTCTTCCGCCGCCGCCGATTGTTCTTGGCGCTGATGCTTCTCAGGAGGCCAAGGATGCTGCTCATTGTGCCGATGATAGTGATGTTGCTGCATATGAGCTAAAGCTCAAACAGTACTCTGCTGATCTCGAGACCTATCGCCTCGATCTGACCGCCTACACTCAGTGGGTAGATGAGGATGCTCGTGCTGCTGCTGTTCTCACCTCTAGTGTTCTGCCCCAGTTTGCCGCTGAGTTCATGAGTCTTCCCTCACTGTTTTCGGTGGGCACATCTCCGTCAGCGCTATCAGCCGTCTGGGGATGCTCTTTACCTGTCTATGGTTCGCCAGGAGCATGCTCTTTAGCAGGGTGATTCCACTATTGATGAGTTCTATACTCAGAGTGCTGCTATCTGGCGTCAGCTTGATTCTCTCCGTACTGCTATTTGTGGCACATGCCCGTGCTTCCAGATTGTGCGCTCAGATTTGGAGTTCCATCGCATCTATGAGTTTCTATCTCGGCTCCGCAAGGAATTCGAGCCCCGTCGTGCACAGTTGAATGCTCGTGGTCGTGTTCCGCTCTCTGAGGTGCTGTCTGAGCTTCGGGCTGAGGAGAGTCGTCTCTGTGATGCTGGTCTTCTTGAGGTTTCGTCTGTGCTTGCTACTCGTGGTCCTCCTTTGCCGTCTGCTCCCTCGACTCAGCCGCGGTCCTCTGTGCCGTCGCCGATACTACCCACTCCTCCAGATCAGGGTCAGAGTCAGTACCAACAGTCTCGTGGTCAGGGTCGCCTTGGTTCTCTTCGTCACTGCACTTACTGTAGCAGGGGTGGCCACACTTGGGCCAGCTGTTATACACGGGATCCTAGTTTACGTCAGCAACACCAGGCTCGTGTGCAGTCTGCTCCTTCCGGATCTTCAGCAGTTGCTCTCTCTGATCAGGACATTATCAGGAGTCTTCGCGGTCTGCTTGCTGCTACATGCTCTTCTTTGACGGACACTGCTGGTTCTGTTACTGATTCTTCAGGAACTGTGTGATCACCACCTTCTACACAGTCAGGTACGTCCCCGTGGTATCTGGATTCTGGAGATTCTTTTCATCTGACCTCTGAGTCTTCTCTTCTGTCCGCTATTCGTTCTCGCACTTATCCTATCCGTGTTCTCACGGCCGATGGTACCTCTCTTCATGTTTCTAGTTGGGGCACCCTTTCTACTTCTTCTTTTTCTGTTCCTGATATTTCTCATGTTCCTCGTCTTAAGATGAATCTGTTCTCTGCTAGCCATCTTACTGACTCTGGTTGTCACGTCATTCTTGATGCTGATTCTTGTGTTGTCTAGGATCATCGCACACAGGCCCTAGTTGGAGCTGGCCCTCGCAGCCGTGACTCATCAGGACTTTGGGAGTTAGACTGGCTTTGTGTTCCTTCCGATGCCACTTCATCTGCCAGTTCTTCTATGGTCGTCGCCTCTGCTACCAGCTCTTTTCAGCAGTGTCATCATCGTCTTGGTCACCTTTGTGGCTCTCGCCTGTCGTCATTAGTTCATCGTGGTCTTCTGGGGTCTGTCTCAGGAGATGTGTCTTTACATTGTCAGGGATGTAAGTTGGGCAAACAGATTCAGCTACCCTATCCTACTAGCGCGTCTGTATCTCAGCGACCTTTCGATTTAGTTCATTCTGATGTTTGGGGTCCGTCTCCTTTCGCTTCGAAAGGGGACCATCGCTACTATATTTTATTCATAGATGATTTTTCTAGGTACACTTGGTTGTATTTTATGCGCTCTCGCAGTGAAGTGATCTCCATATATAAGCGTTTTGTGGCCATGGTCTGTACTCAATATTCTACACCCAGTTATGTGTTTCGTGCCGACTCTGCTGGTGAGTATATCTCCTAGATGTTGTGTGGTGTTCTTGCTGAGCAGGGTACCCTCGCTCAGTTCTCCTGTCCCGGCGCATATGCCCAGAATGGCGTTGCTGAGCGTAAGCATCACCATCTTCTTGAGACCACTCGTGCCATGATGATTTCTTCTTCCCTTCCGCCGCATTTCTGGGCTCAGGCTGTTGCTACGTCGGCTTACCTCATTAATATTCAGCCTTCTGCCGCTCTGCAGGGTGGTATCCCTCTTGAGCACCTATCTGGTCATTCTCCAGACTACTCCATGCTTTGTTTGTTTGGTTGTGTTTGTTATGTTCTCCTTTCCCCTCGCGAACGCACCAAACTAACCGCTCAGTCTGTTGAGTGTGTCTTTCTTGGATACAGTGATGAGCATAAGGGCTATCGCTGTTGGGACCCCGTTGGTCATCGGATGCGTATCATTCGCAACGTTACTTTTCATGAGACGCGCCCTTTCTATCCTCGTCCCACCGCTGGTACCTACCCGGTGGAAGATATCTCTTTTCTTCTTTTTCCTGACACACCTCCTTCTACTCCTATTGCGTCTTCTTCAGGACCCACTCTTCCTGATGTCTCTTCTTCGACACCATCCTCCTCTTCTCCGTCTAGTTCCTCTAGTTCTCGTTCTCCGGAGCCTTCCTCTGCTATTCCTTCTTCTTCATCGTCGTCTCATGAGTCGTCTTCCTCTGATGAGCTTCCCTCTACTCGTCCTATTCGTCAGCGTCGTGCCCCCAACCGTTACTCTCCTAGTCAGTATGGTATTTCTGTTGCCTCTGAGCCGACTTCTTATCGGGATGCTGAGCATCATCCTTAATGGCAGCTAGCCATGGCTGAGGAGATTGCTGCGCTTGAGCGCACTAGCACCTGGGATCTTGTTTCTCCCCCTCCCGGTGTTCGTCCTATCACGTGTAAGTGGGTCTATAAAATTAAGACCCGCTCTGATGGATCTCTTGAGCACTATAAAGCACATCTTGTGGCTCGTCGTTTTCAGCAGGAGCACGGTCGTGACTATGATGAGACCTTTGCTCCTGTGGCTCATATGACCACTGTGCGCACTCTTCTTGCTGTAGCTTCTGTTCGTCACTGGTCTGTGTCCTAGCTTGGTGTTCAGAATGCATTCCTCAATGGCGAGTTGAGTGAGGAGGTTTATATGCAGCCTCCTCCTAGGTATTCTGTTCCCGCTGGGATGGTTTGTTGTCTTCGGCGTTCTCTTTATGGCCTGAAACAGGCCCCTCGTGCCTGGTTTAAGCGCTTTGCCTCTGTGGTGAGTGCTGCTGGTTTCTCTCCTAGTGCTCATAATCCAGCGCTGTTTGTTCACACTTCTCCTCGTGGACGCACTCTGCTTCTTCTCTATGTTGATGATATGATCATTACTGGTGATGATCCTGAGTATATCGCCTTTGTTAAGGATCGTCTTCGTGATCAGTTTCTTATGACTGATCTTGGTCCTCTTCGATATTTTCTTAGGATTAAGGTTTCCTCCACTTCTGATGACTTTTTCATCTCCCAGGAAAAGTATATTCAGGATCTTCTTGCTCGTGCTGCTCTTGGGTATGAGCGCACTATTGAGACCCCTATGGAGCTTAATGTCAAGCTTCGTCTTACTGATGGTGATCCTCTTCCTGATCCGACGCGTTATCGCCATCTTGTTGGGAGTCTTGTTTATCTTGCTGTCACTCGTCCTGACATATCTTATCCTGTTCATATTCTGAGTCAGTTTGTTTCCGCTCCTACCACTGTTCACTATAGTCATCTTCTCCGTGTTCTTCGTTATCTTCGTGGCACGATCACTCATCGCCTTTTCTTTCCTCGTTCCAGCTCCCTCCAGCTCCAGTGCTATTCAGATGCTATATGGGCGAGTGATCCTACAGATCGTCGTTCACTTTCTGCTTACTGTGTGTTTCTTGGTGGTTCGCTCATTGCCTGGAAGACAAAGAAACAGAAAACGGTTTCCTGTTCGAGTGTTGAGGCTGAGTTGCGTGCTATGGACTTGTTGACTGCTGAGGTGACTTGGTTACGGTGTTTGCTTACAGATTTTGGGGTCTCCATTACCACACCCACTCTGGTTTTGTCTGACAGTATAGGTGCTATTAGTATTGCACGTGATCCGGTTAAGCATGAGCTTACCAATCATATTGGTGTTGATACTTTCTATACACGTGCTCAGGTGCAGGCTCAGGTTGTTGCGGATTTCTTTACAAAGACACAAACCATTGCGCAGCATACTTTCTTTTTCTCCAAACTTAGTGTTGTGGAGCCACCATGAGTTTGAGGAGGGGTGTTAGATATATATTTGTATATTGTATGTCCCTACTTGTTAGGAGTTTTTTCTGCATATTTTCATCTGTACAGGTACTATATATTTGCCTTTGGCCCCTGAGAAATACATGTTGCATATTCCTAACAGAATAATCTATTTTTACTGTACTACAATCGCTTCTCCTTTTATTAATTGTGCCACTCGGGAGCGTTTTGTCAATTTGATATGATACTTCCTCCGTTTCAAAATATAAGATGTTTTAGGTTTGTGAAGAAAATGAATCTAGACTTCTTTTAGTGTATAGATTCATTCCAAAATTGAGTGAACCTACATACTAAAATACGTCTAGATTCATTTTTTCACAAACCTAAAACATCTTATATTTTGAAACGGATTGAGTACAACTCATGATTACGTAGAACTTTGGAAAACCACGTATATTTGAATCCGGGAACACCTTCCACCACGTACATCTAGGTGGTCACACACGAAGTACACATCAGTAGGCTACAGGGGCTAGTACGGGAGTGAAGGCGACACATCGCTTGTCAGTTCCCTGTGCATGTGACTGCCCATTTGGCACATCCCTATTTACGACGTGTACGTGATCCAGAATCTGCAAAAGATTTGTAGGAAAACAAATCTCCATGCTATATTCACCGCAAGAAAAGTCTTTAAGGCTGCACCATTCTTCTTTCTACTACTTTTGTCTGAGCCACACATCTCATCAGATAGGTAACCAGGCCCAGCACATACACGTTCGCACTCTCTCGGAAGCAAGGCTTCCAGGAAATGACAGCGGCCGCCTCCTGGTACCTGTGGTTTGATCGAGAGTGTCCGTGACCGTAAACGAGTGAAACTGCGAATAAAGAGGACGGCAACATATACTGGTTTCAAATTTTGCAAAAGGAGCAAGCCACATATTCTACTCGAAACAGTCTTTCGTACCGTTTTATAAATAAAGCTTTTATAAATAAAGCAAGGATCCACAGAGAGGTTCGAACAAATGAAAAACAGAGGTGAGGCGCCATGGACTGACGAAACCTCTGCCAGTACGGTCAAGTGAAATTAAACGTCGAGGATGCGGCAAAGTCGGGCGCTGTGAAGCCAGCTAGCGATGATAAGGGGCAGTTTGTCGGTGTGTCTTGCATCGCTGTTGAGCCTGTGGTCGACACCGGAAGAGCCTAGGCATATGTACGCTCCGTGCCGGAGTTCCTCTAGCTAGCTATACAAACAACCTCGTGACAGTAAACTTCGAATACTGCCATTGGGAAGCTAATGCAGCAGCTCACATGTTAGCTCATAATATCAGGCAGAATCCTCTGGGTGTGTTTCCTTGCAGACATCGATCGCGTGGTTGCGGCGATAGCGCAAACCAAAAATGTGTGGCTACTGCCCCCTGTATAATCCCTAACCTGTAGCAGCGCTGCAAAGTCACGCATTCTGATGTCCTATCGTCCTGTGGAACAACAGATTAACGCAAGGGCAAATTGGAAAAAAACCAAAACAACTGCACACGTTCCTCACTCAAGTTGTCTGTTCTCCAGTCCAGCCAGCAATGATCTGACGCGCGAGAAATGCACTTCTCCTAGGTGTTTTTATTTCGATAATATCTTTTAAACAAGTTTAAATTTAACATAATTGGAAAAATGAATTTTGAAATACAATAACACGTCATGATTCACAGTGAAACATAATGAATCTTGTTTTTCATTAATATATTTTATTATTTGAACTCTAAAAAAATTACGATGACAAAGTTTAGAAGGAGAGAGAAGCTTTGAAAAAATAATAGATAGAGAGGATGGACCCATGCAAGGTATATGCTGTACATGGTAAAAATTCTCTGTTGCATATATACATGCAGCCGTGGCGTGAGATCTTTTTTGGCCAGGGCTGTAATAGTGATAAAAAAGGGATCCTCCATTCATTACAAGAATGGATGAATACGATCGACGGCCGGGCGCTACGCTGACGGTCAACATCGGAGTCTTTAACGTAGACCGTGACCAGACCAGCCTCCCTCAAGGAGCTGTCGGCGTAGAATTGTCCTTCGACGGCTGTCCTCGGCGTAGCTATTTTCTCTTTTACCTCAATAACTTGGAAAAATTATAACTAAATCATTCTAATTCGGAAAAATACAAATAATATATCAAAATTTGCAGAAAATAAGATCTATCTAAACACAAATATTACACATTTGTAAATAAAAATTAAGTGAAACATAAAACATTATATATAGTTTAAAATGGGCATACGAAATTCAAAACCGATCCAAACAATGCAAAACCTTCGTCTGGTGTCATATTTTGTGACATAGTTTGAAGAAAAAAATATCAAACTTGGTATATTGATTATGTCTCAAAAATACCTTCATAAAATGACCTATCTCATTCGAGGTTTTCTGGCTTTCGGATCAAATGACCAATGTTATGGCTAGAATCAAGGCATAGTTTGTGATAATGTGTCCATATTGTGCATACATGTGCATCATGTGAAGGCGGACAATGTTGCAGGAGGAAGTTTTCCTTTTCGTCGCACCAAAAAGCCATTTTCCATTTTCTGAGTGCAAAAAATGGGCGGTTTTGTGAAGCAACCACCAAATGGCTAATTCAAAATGCTACCACCACATTTTTCCAAAATACTATACCACCTTATATGAACAATGTCCTAACAGGGGGATCTCAAACCTTTCTGTCTATCCCTGGTGAAAAAGATAAATTCCTGCCGAATCGGTAGGAAGTGGGTCAGATATACACTATAGGTACATGATATGATGCTCATGATTTTTTACAAAAATCATTTTTAGGTTCACAATAAGCTATTTCATTAGAGATCCACTTTAACTTTATTGAGGTTCAACCCCGAGCTAAGAATCTCCATGCCCGTCGTTTGACAAAGTTTGACGATAGTTTAAAATGGGCATAGGAAATTCAAAAACGATGTAAACAATGTGAAACCTTTGCGTGGTATCATATTGTAACACCCTCGGATGATAAAGCTGAGTTCATCTGTATAGTGTCAATTCCTGGATCGGTTCACTGGCACACACAGTATAAAATAATACCAAATATAACTGTACATCATAAATAGAACGAATATGATCCAGAATTTACATTATATTATAGCGGAAAGAAACTACAAAATAGATCTCCATCCTTCAAACGTGCCACAGGCGAACAATTGTTGAGTGGAGTCTCGCGACTTATGAATGATCACTCAGATACGATATAACCCGCAACATAAAACGTAGCAGCCCCGAAGGTTCAATACACGGAATGTATGGCAAGTAGGCTAAAGTCGTTAACAACAGATCTATCAACTACATGATTATTTGGCTAAGTGGAGTTCAGGCTCATTTGCATAAAGCAATAGCTTTATCCTAACATTTGTAACAAAGTAGTTTTCTAATATGATAAATAGGACACTCTGGTTCACTCCCAGGTGCTCCTACCCAATTAAGTTCACCCAACTAGTTTTAAGTAATTAAGAAATTGGGATGAGTGAAAAATATGTCATAGCATCAGAATCAGGTCGCTCAAATTGTCTATAACTGTGGACACGACTAAATACTTAGTTTAGACACCCTACAGGAATTTGTATACTTTACCCATGTGACTTGGCCAACCCAGCTCGGACCACCACACTCATATTGTGTGATTATAGGGAGAAGTCCAAGACGAGACACTTCGGGAAGAGCTTTCCAAACCCATCCATGCACCATAACAACCTACACTATTCTACATCTCTGGCTACCCGTAGGGTTCGAGTCGCCACAACCTACTAAGTCCAGCCAGCCACCCATTCTTACTGGCACATGGTTGCACACGAAAGCTACCAAACAAAGACATCAATCCTTTCTCAATATCCTGGGTGGCATTTTCCACCATAAATCCACACTCGATGACCCAATCAATGCCATTCCACCCAGGTGGTTCATTAAAATCATGTTGGTTTGTCATTTAGCAAAATATAAGCCTTTCAAAACATATAACTTTTCATGGTGTGATTCCCTTCCTCGTCTAAATAGCATAGCTAAGCAATCTACCAATACGATGGCTCATACACAAGGAATACTAGGGAATAATATGGTATATAGAATATCATATATACATCAATTCCTACACATGAAATTCTACAAAAATATCTACAATGTATAGGAAAACAGTAGGACATTTATGACCAAGATAGCACCACTTGCCTTTGTTGTAGATGTAGTTGCTTAGATAATTCTCACAATCCTCATAGATATAATGATTGCACTCGTCATAACCACAATATATGCAATCATAATAGTCGCGACCACAGTAGTTGCACTCCTCGCAATCTAACGTTTGAAACAAAGCACATCAACACACCATTCAAAACATTGCAAACATGTAACAATGCAACAATACAATGAAACAATGATGTACAAATGCATGCATGATTATTTAATAGGTCACTCTTGTTGCATTTAGTGTTCTGGACATTATTAGATTACATGATGGATGTGTAAATTCAATTAATGAACTAAAGCATTTATTATTAAAGCTATATTGATTTACTAGTGTTTATCTCTCTTTAATTCAACTACTGATATTTTTGTCGTATTAAATTGTGAACTAAATTCTACTGGATAGGTAATTCAATTTATAAAAAGTAGCAATTTGAATCACGTAAAAAGGAATTATAGATATTTTCTTATGATTAAATTACTATTTCAATGGGTTTAAATCTTTCTGTAAGAATTTCTACTTTAACAGTACCGAATAATTTGGCACGCAATTTCTCTGGATAGATATTATCAATACAAAACATTAGCAATTGGTTTCAATAATTTGGGAGTTCTGGTTAATTTCTGGTATTTAAATACTAGTTAGAAGGGTTTAAATCATTTCCTTCGACAAAAAATATATCTAATGTCATATTAATGTTCTATATGAAACAAGGATTTCAAAGACATATTATTTGCATTTTTATGATCCATAAATAATTTACTATGATTTATTTACTCCAAAAAGGCCATTAAATCATCTAAATTACTACAGTAAATACATACTGTAAACTTGGATATAAAGGCATGTTAATATTCTTAACAATTTTCTGAAACCAGCGTAATATTATTTGCAAATTTGTGACTTACAAATCTTTTTATATGCATTTTACAAATTTGCATGTTTTTTTTGCCTATTTTCTATTTTCTTAAAACGGAGAGAATATCCCTAGGAATATGTTTTGCGATGTGGCGCGTTCTTATTGGACACGCTGGATGATGGGCGCTGACCGGATTGCTGACGCGGATGGCCAAGTGGCAGCATGCTATTGGCCGATACCCCTTTGCCGCTCCTTTCTAATCTGAGCTGTCGGCTGAAAATCCGACGATCGGGAGGAAAACAACCTGGGGCTCATCGACGCAGATTAGTAATGTTTTATCGCTTTGTATGATTATGGCCATTATTGATCTCTTAGTTGGTCTCTCCCAGTCTTTTGCTAGCCTCCACTTGTATGAGTAAGCTCTACTCATGCTTCCAACTCCCCAAAACCAAGTTATTCCAAAGTGTCCACTATAAATATACATGGTGTGTTACACCATTCCAAGTATATTCTTATTTTTAGCTATCTTCCAATTAAAAAGTATTTTGTTATGTGAAAACTTAGTGATTAAATCTCTCACGAACTTGATGGCACACTTTATATTTCTTGCCCCTAATAAACTTGAACCATTGTGTCATCTATGTTGTATATGCTTGCACTTATACGTTGGAATTAGCAGAACCATGTTTTCATGGGGAACGCTTTCAATATTGCACTTGTACTTTGTACACAGTTGATATCATGCTATTTTGTCTATGGATGTCGTCGGTGTGAAATGAAAGGGGAGCTTGTAAGTCCATGGAGTTATGTATTTTGTGTTAGAGAAACGCCTGGACCGCAAGCCTAAGCCATGCTTAATCATGGTGGAAACTTTCAGCATCACCATAGTGACATCTATGAAACATTCTTCTTATAAAAAAAGATATTGAGAAAAAAGAGACATATTGAGAAAAGAGGAAAGAGAGAAAAAAGCACCATATACCATGGTAAATAAGAAGAATGCTGAGATGCTCATTGTCTGCTTGCTTTGTAATTTTGGTTATGGGAAAGCTCCTATACCATGTGCAAGGGGTACCCCATTAGCGGTTCTCTATGATACACATATACTTACTATGACAAGAACTTGCAAGTAACTAAACTTGAGTAGCATGAGGAGTGGCCCTCGTATTCAAGGGACATGAGATTTCCAACTTATACTTTGTCAAGCATATACTCCATAGTTTGTTTACTTTAACCTTAATCACTTTAAGATGCTTATGATAGGGGCAATGAGGGCTGAAAGCTAACAAGTACCATAATTTTTGGAAGCTCTTTTTGAAACCTGAATTCCCTGCTTCCCTTTATGAAGGGCCTTTCTTCCACTATTATATTGAGTCTCCACCTTCTATCTTCAGGCACCAGTTAAGAGAGCATAGTTGCCATTCTTAGTTCTATGTGAATTGTTCCAAAACTTAATGATTGATGCATATTGTGATATTACTTGTTCTTGTGCTATTTGTATCTAGTCACTCTTATGAACTTTGTAGGTGTACTATGCATCTATTTGCTACTCTATGAGGGACAAGCTGAAGGCCACTATGCCATGTTTTCTATATGTGAAACAAACAAACGTTTTTAATGCATGTTATTCATGATATTTGTTTGTAGCCTCTCATGTTGCATTCATAGTTACTTTGTCCTATTGTTTGAACTCCATATTTCATGCACATGTTTAGAGTTTTTTGATCCAAGATTTCAATGCTTGAAAATGGTTTGATCTTGGTTTTGATGGTGCATGTCACCTCAAAAATTATTCTTTTATCACTTACCTACTCGAGGACGTGCAGGAGTTAAGCTCGGGGATGCTTGATACGTTGGAAACGTATCTATAATTTTTTATGTTCCATGCTTGTTTAGTATATACTTTGCTTTGCTTTGTCGACACTTTGAGGTGTTTTCTTATGTTTTCTGGTACTAACCTATTAACAAGTTGCCATAGTGCCAGTTGCCTATTTCTGCTATTTTTGGTTCCAAAAAACTAGTAACAAAATGTTCTCGGAATTGGACGGGACAAAAGCCAAATTCAATATTTCACCGAGGAGAACACGGAGTCTAGAGGAGAGACGGAGGGGTGCCACAGGGTGGCCACACCCCCTAGGCATGGCCTATGGTGGGCCGACGCCTAGGCAGGGTGTGGGCCCCCTGGCTGCCTCCCAGCCTCGCCTCTTCGCCTATAAGAAGCCCCCGATGCCTAAACCCTAAGCACCCGATCAATATTCCACAAAACCATCTATAGCCGCCGCCACCATCGTCCCTAGATTGCGGGGATCTGAAGCTCTTCCCGGCACCCTGCCGGAGGGGAGATCATCCTGGAGGCCTTATTCTTTATCATGCCATCCTTCGGTATGAAGCGTGAGTAGTTCCACCTTGGACTACGGGTCCATGTAGTAGCTAGATGGTTGTATCTCCTACGTCTGCTTTCATGTCTAGATCTTGTGAGCTCCGTTCATGATCAAGATCACATCTATGTGTAATCATGCATGTTGTGTTTGCGGGGATCCGATGGATATTGAGATTACTATGTCAGATTGATTAATGGTTTTGTCTTATTGATTATATCATGTCTGGGTTGTTTGTGATCTTGCATGCCCTCCATTGTTAGTAGCTATCTTGTCCAAGTAGTTGCTAGTGACTCCAAGAGGGGGTATTTATGCTCGATAGTGGGTTCATGCCTCTACTTAATCAAGGGAAGTGACAGGAATCTCTACGGTTGTAGATGTGCTATTGCCACTAGGGATAAAACAAGGGTCTCTTGTTCATGGAACAAGTGGATTGTTTACCTTACACACTTTGCTTAAAGAAGTTGTCTGTTGTTTGAAACTTAATACTGGAGGAGTTCAGATGATAACCTGAAGGTGGACCTCTAGTCATAGATGCAGTTGGATGGCGGTCTATGTATATTGTTGTATTTCCCAATCGAATCTCATAGGATCTTTATGTCTAGTATTGCATTGTTATGCCTTGCTCAGTCCTGTCAATTGCCCTGCTGTAATTTGTTTACCCTTCATGTCATGTTTGTTTATCTAAGGAGAACACCTCTAGTGAACTATGGACCCCGGTCCAATCTTTACCATTGATACATCTTCCACTGTTACTGTTTACTTGTTGAAAACCACTTTCACCTTCCACACCATATAGTTAATCCTTTGTTACAACAACTGGTGAGATTGACAACCTCACTGTTAGTTAGGGAAAAGTCCTGAGTTTGTGTTGTATAGGTTTCCACGTTGCTTGGAACACCTTTGATACATTTCCTTCCTCCTACTGGTTTGATAACCTCAGTTTCTTACTGAGGGAAGACTTGCTGCTGTGCTTCATCACACCTTGCTCTTGGGGTTTACCGACGAAGCGCTCCCACATTAACAAAGCACCAACAAGTTTTCTGGCGCCATTGCCGGGGAGGCTAAGGACGTATTCACAAGGGGATTCCTCCTCAAACTTTCTCTTTACTTTGTTTTTAGTTTGATTAATTTCTTTTGCTTGGTTTTGTTTGCCTCTTTTTATCAAAAACTCAAAAAAATTAGTTTAGTTTGGTTTTCTTTTTCTTATCAAAAACACAAAAAAATTAGTTCCTGCCCTAGTTGCTACCATGTCTGGTTTTGGTCCAATCTCTGTGACACCTATGGAAAAGATCTTTACTTTTAAGCAAAACAGTGAAGAGAGTTTCAAAGAAGCTTGGTCTAGAATCTCTGCTTTACAAAGGGAAACTGAGCCTAAGATGAGTCTTAGCTTGGTTATTAATAGTTTCTACCACGGTATTGCTTTTTGTTATAGATATGCTTTGTATGCTGTGGCTGAGAAAGATATTTTTCGATGTACTAAGGATGAAGCTTTTGATGCCATAAAGAAATTGATTATAATTTATAATATGCCTGGCAAGTATGATTCCTATTTTATAGATATTTTTGCTAGGTTTAACACTCTTGAGTCCAGTACTGCTGCTTTGAACAGTTGTTATCACACACTTAGGGAGTACCATGATTATGTTCCAATAAATTCTGAGCCTTCAAAGTGGTTTCCCACAATCAAAGTCTCTATAAATAGTGCAACTTTTGATGCTTGCTGTGATATCATGTCTGAATTTTGCCTTATGCCTAAAGATATTTATGAGTCTTTGAGTCTTTGGGGACTTTCTAAAGGAGGAGAAGAAATATCTCTTACTAATAATGCAACTTTATTGCCCATTGGAATAGCTGAAGGTGTGTTTACAAAAATCTTAGGGAAAATGGTGTCTACTGATTATCTTGTTATTGAATGTGTAGGCAAATGATAGATTACACTTGGAAGATCCCTACTGAAACATCTTGGAGAAATAATAGATGTGGGAAAAGGCATTATGCATTTTTCTCCTCCAGTAAGCAATCATATTTTCCCTAAAAATAAGAAGAAAGGTAAGAAAGGTAGGAGCAAGAGAGTTGATGTTAATGCTTCTTCATTTGAAAATACTTGATTTCTTGCTTCTTGTGCCTAACTTAAAGGCGTTAAAGAAAAGTACTTGTTGGGAGATAACCCAAGAGTTTACTTGAGTCTTGGAAGTTATTACTTTAGAAATGACCTCTCCTTAGCTTTTTGTTTGCTTTTTGTGCCAAGAATGACCTCTAATGAGAGGGAAGTAAGATTTGGAGAGTTGTTGTCCCGAAACAGATTTCTGTCCTCCACCATAAAAATTCGTGAGGAGTCTCTGTAAGTTGGATTGATCTAAAAATTTACGAATAAATCCCTCTGTATTTTAGCTAAATTTAGTTAGTTCAACACTTTTTGATTTGAGAAACAGAATGTCTTCGACAAAATCGGTTTCTACTTGTTGGTCTGTTTTGACAGATTTCTGCCATTATTTGCATTTGCTTCTTATTGATTCCTTTTGGGGTTCTTTTTGGGAAATTGAGATTTTTGAGGGAATTTCTACAGTAGCTTGTGTTTTTAGCGAAAGTTTTGATGTTTTAAAGCTAAACCCAAGGGTCTATTATCTTTGGATACACTAATGTTGCTAATGAAGATTGTGTGAAGTTTTGTATGAAGGAAAATTTCAGGTGTAGAGAGAGAATGATTAATGAGATGAAGAATCGACAAAACCTCAAGCTTGGGGATTCCACCCCGGTGTCACCCCAAGAAATATCCAAGAGGTACAAGCATCAAAGCTTGGGGATGCCCAAGGCATCCCCTTCTTCATCAATAAAAAGCCCAGGTCTTTCTAGACACTTTGTTTTTATTGTTTCATGCACTGTTGTGTTGTTCTTGGAGCGTCTTAGTTTTCATTTGCTTTTCTTAGTTTGTTTAGTTTTGTTGAATAAAGTAGTTTGCACCCCCGTTCTCGCTGTGTTGTTTCAAATAAGTCAATTGGTGTTGGAAAGGAGTAGAAAGTTCTTGCTTGAAAAGTGCAAGAGGAGCTTGCTTTGACTGTGAATTAGACTTTAGCATGTCATTCTAGGTGTTGTTTTGACCTTACGCTTAGTGATTATTGTTGTAGGATGACTTTCTCCAAACAATTGGGATTGCTTAGTGTGCCTTGAAGGAATCATGCGTTGTTTTAGCATACAAAAGCATAGTATTGTGGTATTCTCCTTTGATGTTTTGTTTGTGTTGACTTGGAACATGCTCACACCATGTTATGACTATAAACAAGTCACCATAGCCTCTATGATCATTTAGTCCTTGACTTGTAGTACCACTCTATGCTTTGATTAGTAATGTTTTGTCGCTCTGCATGATTATGACCATTATTGCTCTCTTAGTTGGTCGCTCCTAGTCTTTTGCTAGCCTCCACTTGTATGAGTAAGCTCTACTCATGCTTCCAACTCCCAAGAAACCAATTTATGCCAAAGTGTCCACTATAAATTCCTATGCATGATGTGTTACACCATTCCAAGTATATTCTTGTTTTCAGCTATCTTCTAATTAAAAAGTATTTTGTTATGTGAAAACTTAGTGATTAAAGTTCTCACGAACTTGATGGCACACTTTATATTTCTTGCCCCTAATAAACTTGAACCATTGTGTCATCTATGTTGTATATGCTTGCACTTATACGTTGGAATTAGCAGAACCATGTTTTCATGGGGAACACTTTGAACATTGCACTTGTACTTTGTACACAGTGGATATCATGCTCTTTTGTCTATGGATGTCGTCGGTGTGAAATGAAAGTGGAGCTTGTATGCCCATGGAGTTATGTATTTTGTGTAAGAGAAACGTCTGGGCCGCTAGCCTAAGCCATGCCTAATCATGGTGGAAACTTGCAGCATCACCATAGTGACATGTATGAAGCATTCTTCTTAAAAAAAGAGATTGAGAAAAAAGAGACATATTGAGAAAAGAGGAAAGAGAGAAAAAAGCACCATATCCCATGGTAAATAAGAAGAATGCTGAGATGCTCATTGTCTTCTTGCCTTTTAATTTTGGTTATGGGAAAGCTCCTGTACCATGTGCAAGGGGTACCCCGTTGGCGGTTCTCTATGATACACATGTACTTACTATGACAAGAACTTCCAAGTAACTAAACTTGAGTTGCATGAGGAGTGGCCCTCGTATTCAAGGGACATGAGATTGCCAACTTATACTTTGTCAAGCATATACTCCATAGTTTGTTCACTTTAACCTTAATCACTTCAAGATGCTTATGATAGGGGCAATGAGGGCTGAAAGCTAACAAGTACCATAATTTTTGGAAGCTCTTTTTGAAACTTGAAATCCCTGCTTCCCTTTATGAAGGGCCTTTCTTCCACTATTATATTGAGTCTCCACCTTCTATCTTCAGGCACCACTTAAGAGAGCATAGTTTCCATTCTTAGTTCTATGTGCATTGTCCCGAAACTTATTGATTGATGCATATTGTGATATTACTTGTTCTTGTGCTATTTGTATCTAGTCGCTCTTATGAACTTTGAAGGTGTCCTCTGAATCTATTTGATACTCTATGAGGGACAAGCTGAATGCCACTATGCCATGTTTTCTGTATGTTAAACAAACAAACTTTTTTCAATGCATGTTATTCATGATCTTTGTTTGTAGACTTTCATGTCGCATGCATAGTTACTTTGTCTTATTGTTAGAACTCCTTCTTTCATGCACATGTTTAGAGTTCTTTGATCCCAGCTTTCAATGCTTGAAAATGGTTTGATCTTGGTTTTGATGGTGCATGTCACCTTAAAAATTATTCTTTTATCACTTACCTACTCGAGGACAAGCAGGAGTTAAGCTTGGGGATGCTTGATATGTCGGAAACATATCTATAATTTTTGATGTTCCATGTTTGTTTAGTATCTACTTTGCTTTGCTTTGTCTACACTTTGAGGTGTTTTCTTATGTTTTCTGGTACTAACCTATTAACAAGTTTCCACAGTGCCAGTTGCCTATTTTCTGCTGTTTTTGGTTCCAGAAAAGCTAGTAAGGAAATATTCTCGAAATTGGACGGGACAAAAGCCAAAGTCAATATTTCACCGAGGAGACACGGAGTCCAAAGGAGAGACGGAGGGGCGCCACAGGGTGGCCATACACCCCCCCAAGCGCGGCCTAGGGTGGTCCCGTGCCTGGACAGGGTGTGGGCCCCCTGGCTGCCTCCCAACCTCGCGTCTTCTCCTATAAGAAGCCCCCGATGCCTAAACCCTAAGCAGCCGATCAATATTCCACAAAACCATCTATAGCCGCCACCACCATCGTCCCTAGATCGGGGGGATCTGTAGCTCTTCCTAGCACCCTGCCGGAGGGGAGATCATCCTAGAGGCCTTCTTTTTCATCATGCCAGCCTCTGGTATGAAGCGTGAGTAGTTCCACCTTGGACTACGGCTCCATGTAGTAGCTAGATGGTTGTATCTCCTCCTTCCGCTTTCATGTCTAGATCTTGTGAGCTTCGTTCATGATCAAGATCTCATCTATTTGTAATCATGCATGTTGTATTTGCAGGGATCCGATGAATATTGATATTACTATGTCAGATTGATTAATGGTTTTGTCTTATTGATTCTATCATGTTTGTGTTGTTTGTGATCTTGCATGCTCTCCTTTGTTAGTATCTATCTTGGAGAAAGTAGTTGCTAGTGACTACAAGAGGGGGTATTTATGCTCGATAGTGGGTTCATGCCTCTACTTAATCAAGGGAAGTGACCGAAATCTCTATGGTTGTAGATGTGCTCTTTCCACTAGGGAGAAAACAATGGTATCTTGTTCATGGAACAAGTGGATTGTTTACCTTACACACTTTGCTTAAAGCAGTTGTCTGTTGTTTGCAACTTAATACTGGAGGGTGTTCGGAAGATAACCTGAAGGTGGACTTCTAGTCATAGATGCAGTTGGATGGCGGTCTATGTATATTGTTGTATTGCCCAATCGAATCTCATAGGATCTTTATGTCTAGTATTGCATTGTTATGCCTTGCTCAGTCCTGTCAATTGCCCTGCTGTAATTTGTTTACCCTGCATGCCATGTTTGTTTATCTAAGGAGAACACCTCTAGTGAACTATGGACCTCGGTCCAATCTTTACCATTGATACATCTTCTACAATTACTGTTTACTTTCTGCAAACCACTTTCACCTTCCACACCATACAATTAATCCTTTGTTACAACAACCGGTGAGATTAACAACCTCACTGTTAGTTGGGGCAAAGTCTTGAGTTTGTGTTGTGCAGGTTTCCATGTTGCTTGCAACAGCTTTGAGACATTTCCTTCCTTCTACTGGTTTGATAACCTCGGTTTCTTACTGAGGGAAGACTTGCTGTTGTGCTGAATCACACCTTGCTCTTGGGTTTTCCCGACGAAGCGCTCCCACGTTAACAAAGCGCCAACAGTGGACCATGGGGAACTCGATCAGAGGAACTACAGGAAGAAGGGGCAACAAGAATCATCGGTCCAAGGTCGATCTGGTGCGGCTCTGATGGTGGCGACACAGAGGCTTCGAATCCGGCGGCTAGGGTTCAAGATCGTGCGAAAACGAGAAAGAGGATGATGCGGGGGTATATTTATATATGGGGCGTTTTGCAATAAGAAGGGCGAGGAAATCGAACGAATCGAGAGATTTTCTCATCGGTTTGGATGAACGCGTGAACCAAGAACTCTGGCCGATTGACGGGGATGACCGGCGGGTCCCACGCGTCAGAGAGAAAAAGGAAAGGGGAAGAGGAGCTGGCGCAGGATGCTAGCACTCTGCTGCTTATTGGGCCGCTGGCGTGCTGGAGCAGGCTGTTGCGCTGCTGCTGCTCGTGCACGCAGTAGGCGACACGTAGGAGGTGGGCTGCTGGGCCGGCTCGGGCTGGGTTGGCCGTTAGGGCTAGGTTAGGTTTAGCTGTTTTTTTTCTATTTCTCTTTATTGTTTTTCTGTTTTCTTTTATAGTTTCGATTTATGTATCTAAATTTGATCAAACCAGTTCCGAAAAAATTGCAAAATCATCCTTAACATTTTAGGATAAAAATTATTATATTTCTTGTCCATTTCAAAATTTCACTAACAACCATTGACTTTGATTAATGTATTTCCTTTATTTATTTATTTTTGCACAATTCATAACTTTTGATTTTTAGCTCCAAAATTCACCAAACCAATTTCTATGGTTTTCTAAAATTGATATCTGTAAATATACATCATTTATGAATTCTATTTCCTAATTGTTACTATGGACAAAGCCATAGCTCAAGGGTTATAGTTAGAATGGGGAAATCCCATTTAAGGTTTTTAGGGTATTCCTTTTGGACAATAGAATTACCTCCTTGGGGTTTAATGCAATGACCTTTTTTATGCAACATGATTTTGAATTTTTTAAATCTTGCACACCAATTCTACAATCCAGAATCAACCATGCCCTTTTGCCTATATGGATACTTAGGCCATAACAAAAAATATAAGGTTTTGAATTCAAGGATGAGAGGATTTTCAATTCAAAAAGTTTCTGTTCTATGAGAATTTTCATCAAAGTCAATTAATCAAACAAACTTATTTTATTTATTTCACATTCCAAAATTAGGAGAATTTTGGGATGTGACAGACTACCACCCTTAAATCTAGTCCCGAGATTTGGGAAGGCTAGAAAGAAAAAAAAGGTTCTGGATCTATTAGTACGCTACCACCCATAAAACAAAATTGACTAGATTGCTTCTTGAGGATTCGCTTGGCTTAGATTGGTTCTCCTTTAGACTTTTATTGGCACAATGTCTCTTGCGAATTCCAAACTCCATGGTTGGCAGATTCTAGGTAATACTACTTGAACTAGCAAAACTCTCATGGTGGACAAATATGGATTGTTTATTTCACAATGACCATTAATCACGGTTGGGATTCTCCTTTCCGTCCATTCCTACGCTTAGCAATGAATGCTTATGTAAAGGTGGGACATCATACCATTCTAAGGTCTAGGCTCAATGACGACTCTATTCTAGTATTCAATAAGGCACTCAATATTCACAAAACCAGCAATACAAGAGCGAATAATAAGAGTAGTAGGAATGGTGATCAATCCATCCTACACCCGGTCATCATCACTTGCCTTGAAGAAAGTTTCCATGGGAACGAACTAATGCTTGATATATACTCCCATGTATCCAACCAACAAGGCTACTAATAAAACTAAACTATCGATACTTCAAACTTTCAGGTTGCGTAATCTACTACATAACATCCTTTGCAACACTTCATACTTCCATTCCTTTTATTGTATTAGATGAACTATTCTCCTTCGTCGATGCATTATGTTGAAAAATTTCCATTAATCCTTCTCCATGTCTCAACACAACATTCTATCTCCAAGGGTTTACGATAGGAAAGAATAGATTCTAGAGAAAAGAAACTACTAAGGAAGTAATCCTACCCATAACTATATGAAGCAATCAATGTCACAAACAAGAAAACAATCATAAGCAATCAACACACAAGCAAGCACACACATAAAAATTATACAAAGGTCTAAACTTAGCAGTATGTAACCACAAAATAGTTTGATAACATTGGGAGCAATACTAGAGTAAAATAGAGCAACATATAAGCAATAAACTAAATCTGTCAAAACAGTATGGCAGGTTTCACGAATTTTTCTGACCAAGCTAAACTCGTCAGGAATTTTAGCCAATATTTGTGCTTTTAGTACATGTAGTTACGCTCCAGATCCTAATTTTTCAGATTTTTCTGAGTAACCAGTAAAATATGTAAAATCGCACAGTACCGCTGGTCAGGCAGAAAACTGCAGCAGCAGTCTCATGAATTTCAATGAAATCACACATTTAAAATGATTATAAAACCTCACACAAATTCCAGAACATTTAGAGTTTCAAAACAACAGATCATAAACAAGTCATCACACAATATGGCTCAATACAAACAAGCAAATGACTAATATTGTCATACCACATAAGTTGGTAAGATCAATATGCTAACACGATAGCGATGATCTCCTAAAGAGATAAAATATGGTGGTCTAGGACTAACCAAACTTGGTGAAATGTTTATTTATGTCATCTTATTTGTTCTAGTACTTTTAGGCCAACTCTCATATAATATTGAAAGAATGGACAACTATAAATTTTGAACAAGAAGAGGTTCTAGAAAAGATAGACAAGGAATATAAGAAATCTAATAAGTAGAAAATATAATAGTTCTCCAAATAGAGGTCTTATACTACTAATCCATTTATAAGGTCACGATCCTACGGTTAACACACAGTTCTGATACCATCTTGTAACACCCTCGCCTGATAAGGCTGAGTTCATGTGTATAGTGCCAATCCCTGGATCATTTCACTGACACACATAATACAAAATGATACGAAATATAACTGTGCATCATAAATAGAACGAATATGATCCAAAATTTATATTATATTACTATAGAAAGAAACTAAAAGGTAGATCTCCATCCTACAAATGTGCCACAGGCGAACAATTGTCTAGTGGAGTCTCGCGATCTATGAACGATCACTCATATACGATATAACCTGCAACATGAAACATAGCAGCCCCGAAGGGTCAATATATGGAATGTATGGCAAGTAGGCTAAAGTGGTTAACAACAGATCTATCAACTACATGCTTATTTGGCTAAGTGGAGTTCAGGCTCATTTGCATAAAGCAATAGTTTTATCCTAACATTTGTAATAAAGTAGTTTTCTAATACGATAAATAGTACACTCTGGTTCACTCCCAGGTGCTCCTACCCAATTAAGTTCATCCAACAAGTTTTAAGTAATTAAGAAATTAGGATGAGTGAGAAATATGTCATAGCATCATAATCAGGTCGCTCAAATTGTCCATAACCGGGGACACAACTAAGTACTTAGTTTAGACACCCTATAGGGGTTTGTAGACTTTACCCATGTGACCTGGCCAACCCAGCTCGGACCACCACACTCATATTTGGTGATGATAGGGAGAAGTCCAAGACGAGACAATTCGGAAAGAGCTTCCTAAACCCATCCATGCATCGTACCAACCTACACTATTCTACATCTCTGGCTACGTAGGGTTTGAGTCGCCACAACCTACTAAGTCTAGCCAGCCATCCATTCTTACTGGCATATGGTTGCACACAAAAACTACCAAATAAAGAAACCAATCCTTTCTCAATATCCTGGGCGGCATTCCCTTCCATAAATCCACACCCGATGACCCAATCAATGCTATTTCGCCCTAGTGGTTCATTAAAATCATATTGGTTTGTCATTTAGCAAAATATAAGCCTTTTAAAACATATAACTTTTCATGGTGTGATTCCCTTCCTCGTCTAAATAGCATAGCTAAGTAATCTACCAATACGATGGCTCATAAACAAGGAATACTAGTGAATAATATGGGATATAGCATAGCATATACACATCAATTCCTACACATGCAATTATAAAAAAAATCTACAATGCATAGGAAAACAGTACGATATTTATGACTAAGATAGCACCACTTGCCTTTGTTGTAGATGTAGTCGATTAGATAATCCTCACAATCCTCATAGATATAATGATTGCACTCGTCATAACCACAATACTTGCAATCATAGTAGTCGCAATCGTATTTGTTGCACTCCTCGCAATCTAACGTTTGAAACAAAGCACAATAGCACACCATTAAAAACATTACAAACATGTAACAATGCAACAATACAATAAAACAATGATGAACAAATGCATGCATGATGATTTAATAGGTCACTCTTGTTGTATTTAGTGTTCTGAACATTATTATATTACATGATGCATGTGTAAAGTCATTTAACGCACTAAAGCATTTATTATTAAAGCTATATTGATTTACTATAGGGTTTATCTCTCTTTAATTCAACTGCTAATATTTCTGTCGTATTAAATTGTGAACTAAATTCTACTAGATAGGTAATACAATTTAATTTGAATCACCTAAAAAGGAGTTATAGATATTTTCTTATGAATAAATTACTATTTCAATGGTTTAAATCTTTCTGTGAGAATTTCTACTTTAACAGTACCAAATAATTTGCCACACAATTTCTCTGGATAGATATTATCAATACAAAACATTAGCAATTGGTTTCACTAATTTTATGGTATTTAAATACTAGTTAGAAGAATTTAAATCATTTAGATTAAAAAATTACATCTAATGTCATATTAATGTTGTACATGAAACAAGGATTCCAAAGACATATTATTTGCATTTTTATGATCCATAAATAATTTACTACGATTTATTTACTCCAAAAAAGCCATTAAATCATTTAAATTACCACAGTAATATATATACTGTAAAAGTTGGATATAAAAGCTTGTTAATATTCTTCACAATTTTCTGAATCCAACGATATATTATTTGCAAATTTTCGCCTTACAAATATTTTTATATGCATTTTACAAATTTTCATGTTTTTCTGCCTATTTTCTATTTTCTTAAAACGGAGAGAATATCCCTAGGAGTATGCTGTGCGACGTGGCGCGTTCTGATTGGACACGCTGGATGATGTGGCGCTAACTGGATTGCTGACGCAGATGGCCAAGTGGCAGCATGCTATTGGCCGATATACCTTTGCTGCTCCTTTCTAATCTGAGCCATCGGCTGAAAATCCGACGATCGGGAGAAAAACCAACTGGGGGATCACCGGCGATGATGACGGAGGCAGTGGCATGGCTTCAGTTGGCAATGGTGGAAGGCGCTCTGGCGGTTCCTAGCAGTGTCGAGAGGACCACGCGAAGCAACGGTTGAATCCGGCCCCCTAGTGGTCACGACATGGTTCTTCGCTTCCTCCCGCGGCAACAACAGGCGACTGAAGACGTGTAGGTGCGGCGAACCTCCAGCGAACAATCCATGGCGCTATGGTGCTCTGGAGGAGGGAAAAAAGGGTCAGGGCAGGGTGGTGGACCATGGGGAACTCGATCGGAGGAACTATAGGAAGAAGAGGCAACGAGAATCGTCTGTCAGAGGTCGATCTGGTGCGGCTCCGATGGTGGCAGCGCAGAGGCTTCGAATCCAGTAGTTAGGGTTCAAGATCGTGCAAAAACGAGAAAGAGGATGATCTGGGGGCGTTTTGCAACGAGAAGGGCAAGGAAATAGAACGAATCGAGAGATCTTCTCGTCGGTTTGGATGAACGCGTGAAGCAGGAACTCGGGCCGATTGGCGGGGATGAACGACAGGTCCCACGCGTCAGAGAAAAAAAGGAAAGGGGAAGAGGAGCTGGCGCGGGCTACTAGAACTCTACAACTTATTGGGCCATTGGCGGGCTAGAGTAGGCTGCTGCGCTATTTTTCACAAGATGGCTGACACGCAGGAGGTGGGTCACTGGCCTCATTGGGTGGCCGTTAGTTCTAGGTTAGGTTTAGTTTTTTATATTTCTCTTCTTTTTCTGTTTCCTTTTATAGTTTTAATTTATTTATCTAAATTTGATCAAACCAATTCCGAAAAATTTGCAAAATCATCCTTAACATTTTAGGATAAAAATTATTATTTTGTCCATTTCAAAATTTCACTAACAACCATTGACTTTGATTAATGTATTTCCTTTATTTATTTATTTTTACATAATTCATAACTTTTGATTTCTAGCTCCAAAATTCACCAAACCAATTTCTATGGTTTTCTAAAATTTATATCTATACATCATTTATGAATTCTATTGCTTAATTTTTACTATGGACAAATCCCATTTAAGGTTTTTAGGGTATTCCTTTTGGACAATAGAATTACCTCCTTGGGGTTTAATGCAATGACCTTGTGTATGCAACATGATTTTGAATTTTTGAAATCTTGCAAACCAATTCTACAATCCAGAATCAACCATGCCCCTTTTGCCTATAAGGATACTTAGGACATAACAAAAAAGTATAAGGTTTTGAATTCAAGGTTGAAAGGATTTTCAATTCAAAAAGTTTCTGTTCTTTGAGAACTTTCATCAAGGTCAATCAATCAAACAAACCTATTTTATTTATTTCACATTCCAAAATTAGGAGAATTTTGGGATGTGACACAAGTTATGTGACATAGTTAGAAGGAAAAATATCAAACTTGGTATATTGATTATGTCTAAAAAAACCTTCACAAAATGATCTATCTAATTCGAGGTTTCCTCGCTTTTGGGTCAAATGACCAATGTTATGGCTAGAATCAAGGCATAGTTTGTGGTAATGTGTACATATTGTGCATACATGTGCATCATGGGATGGCGAACAATGTTGGAGGAGGAAGTTTTCCTTTTCGTCGCACCAAAAATCCATTTCCATTTTCTGAGTGCAAAAATGGGCGGTTTTGTGAAGAAACCACCAAATGGATAATTCAAAATGCTACCACCACATTTTTACAAAATACTATACCACCTTATATGGACAATGTCCTAACAAGGGGGACCTCAAACCTTTCCGTCTATCCTTGGTGAAAAAGACAAATTCCTGCTGAATCGATATGAAGTGGGTCACATATGAAATATAGGTACATGATATGATGCTCATGATTTTTTACAAAAATAATTTTTAGGTTCACAATATGCTATTTCATCAGAGATCTATTTCTATTTTATCGAGTCTCAGCATCGAGCTAAGAATCTTCATGCCCGTCGTTTGACAAAGTTTGACGATAGTTTAAAACGGTCATAAGAAATTTAGAAACGATCCAAACAATGCGATACATTTGCGTGGTGTCATATTATGTGACATAGTTAGAACGAAAATATCAAACTTAGTATATTGATAATTTCTCAAAAAAACCTTCACAAAATGACCTATCTCATTCGAGGTTGAAATGGATCGTATGGACACCTAGAGGGGGGGGTGAATAGGTGCTACTAAATTATTAGTTCTTCTTAAATTTTAGGCTTGACACAAAGTAAATTATCTAGATATTCAACTATGAGAATTTCCCTACATGCAAACCTATCTACTCAACACGTAAAGAGAGGAGCGAGGAAACCGTAATGGAGCACGCGGAGACACAGGGATTTGTTTTACCGCAGTTCCTTCCTTGTTGAGGGAAGTGCATCTACGTTGGAGGGGTGGGCGGTTGTAAGACCACCACGCCACAATAGGCCTCACCCTATGATGCAGCGCTGAGTTGATGTAGGAGCACTTCGTTGGGAACCCCAAGAGCATGGTGTGAAGCAGCACAGCAGCAAGTTTTCCCTCAGTAAGAAACCGAGGTTATCAAACCAGTAGGAGGAAGGAAACGTCACACAGGTGTTGCAAGCAACGCGGAGACCTACACAACACAAACTCAAGACTTTGCCCCAACGAATCAGTGAGGTTGTCAAGCTCACCGATTTGCTGTAATAAAGGATTAAACGTATGGTGTGGAAGGTAATGGTGGTTTGCAGCAAGTAAACAGGTAACAATGGAAGATGTATCAATATTAAAGATGACCGGGGTCCATAGTTAACTACAGGTGCTCTCCTTAGATAAACAACATGGCATGAAGGGTAAACAAATTACAGCAGGGCAATTGACAGGAACTGAGCAAGGCATAACAATGCAATACCAGACAAAAAGATCCTATGAGATTCGATTGGGCAATACAACAAGATACATAGACCGCCATCCAACTACATCTATGACTAGAAGTCCACCTTCAGGTTATCATCCGAACCCCCTCCAATATTAAGTTGCAAGCAATAGACAATTGCTTTAAGCAAAGTGTGTAAGGTAAACAATCAACTTGTTCTTTGAACAAGAGACCGTTGTTTTCTCCCTAGTGGCAACAACACATCTACAACCGAAGAGATTTCTGTCACTTCCCTTGGAAACTAGAGGCATGAACCCACTATCGAACATAAATACCCCCTCTTGGAGCCACTAGCAACTACTTGGCCAAGATAGCAACTAACAACGAAGAGCATGCAAGATCACAAACAACACAGACATGATAGAATCATAAAGACAAAACCATTAATCAATCTGACATAGTAATCTCAATATCCATTGGATCTCCGAAAACACAACATGCATGATTACAAATAGAATAGATCTTGATCATGAACGGATCTCACAAGATCTATACATGAAAGCACAAGGAGATACAACCAGCTAGCTACTACATGGACCCATAGTCCAAGGTGGAACTACTCACGCATCATACTGGAGAAGAAGGCCTCCAGGATGATTTCCCCTCCAACAGGTTGCCGGAAAGAACTTCAGATCCCCCGATCTAGGGACGATGGTGGCTGTGGCTACAAACGGTTTCATGGAGTTTTGATCAGGTTCCTAGGGTTTCTGCATCGGGGGCTTCTTATAGGCGAAGAGGCGAGGCTAGAAGGCAACGAGGGGGGCCACACCCTGCCCAGGCATGGGCCCACCCTGGCCGCGCCTAGGGGAGGGGGTTTGGCTGCCCTGGTTTGCCTCTACGTCTCTCCTCTGGACTTCGTGTTGCCCACGGTAAAATATTGACTTTGGCTTTTGTCCCATCCAATTCCGAGAATATTGATTTTCTGCCTTTCTGGAACCAAAAACAGAAGAAATTGGGCAACTGGCACCGTGGCAACTTGTTAATAGGTTAGTACCAGAAAACATAAGAAAACACCTCAAAGTGTAGACAAAGCAAAGGAAAGTAGACACTAAACAAGAATGGAACATAAAAAATTATAGATACGCTTTCGACGTATCAAGCATCCCCAAGCTTAACTCCTGCTCGTCCTCGTGTATGTAAGTGATAAAAGAATAATTTTTGAGGTGACATGCACCATCAAAACCAAGATCAATCCATTTGCAAGCATTGAAAGCTGGGATCAAAGAACTCTAAACATGTGCATGAAAGATGGAGTTCTAACAATAAGACAAAGTAACTATGCATGCTACATGAAATACTACAAACAAAGATCATGAATAACATGCATTGAAAAACGTTTGTTTGTTTTTCACATACAGAAAACATGACATAGTGGCAATCAGATTGTCCATCATAGAGTAGCAAATAGATGCATAGGACACCTTCAAAGTTCACAAGGGTGACTAGAAACAAATAGAACAAGAACAAGTAATATCACAATATGCATCAATCAATAAGTTTTCGGACACTACACATAGAACTAAGAATAGAAACTATGCTATCTTAATGGTTCATAAAGGTAGAAGGTGGAGACTCAATATTAGTGGAAGAAAGGCCCTTCATAAGGGAAGCAGGGATTTCAAGTTTGAAAAAGAGCTTCCAAAAATTATGGCACTTGTTAGCTTTCAGCCCTCATTGCCCCTATCATAAGCATCTTGAAGTGATTAAGGTTAAAGTGAACAAACCATGGAGTATATGCTTGACGAAGTATAAGTTGGCAATCTCAAGTCCCTTGAATACGAGGGCCACACCTCATGCTACTCAACTTTAGTTACCTATAAGTTCTTGTCATTGTAAGTACATGCGTATCATAGATAACCGCCAACGAGGTACCCCTTGCACATGCTATAGGAGCTATCCCATAACCAAATGACAAGGCAAGCAGAGAATGAGCATCTCAGCGATCTTTTTATTTACTATGTGCGTAGCTTTTTATTGAGGATGCTTCATAGATAGCTCACTATGGTGATGCTGCAAGTTTCCACCATTATTAGGCATGGCTTAGGCTAGCGGACCAGGCGTTTATCTAACACAAAATACATACTCCATGTACTTACAAGTTCCCTCTTTATTTCACACCGGTGACACATCCGTAGACAAAAGAGCATGATATCAACTGAGTACAAAGTATAAGTGCAATGTTGAAAACGTTCCCCATGACAGCATGGTTCTGCTAATTCCAACGTATAAGTGCAAGCATATACAACATAGAGGACACAATGTTCAAGTTTATTAGGGTCAAAGAATATAAAGTGTGCCATCAAGTTTGTGAGGGCTTTAATCACTAAGTTTTCACATAACAAAATAGTTTTTAATTGGAGGATAGCTGAAAACAAGAATATACTTGGAATGGTGTAACACACCATGCATAGGAATTTATAGTGGATACTTTGGAATAACTAGGTTTCTTGGGAGTTGGAAGCATGAGTAGAGCTTACTCATACAAGTGGAGGCTAGCAAAAGACTGGGAGCAACCAACTAAGAGAGAAATAGTGGCCATAATCATGCAGAGCGATAAAACATTACTAATCAAAGCATAGAGTGGTACTACAAGTCAAGGACTAAATGATCATCGAGGCTATGGTGACTTGTCATAGTCATAACATGGTGTGAGCATGCGCCAAGTCAACCCAAACAAAGCATCAAAGGAGAATACCACAATACTATGCTTTTGCATGCTAAAACAACGCATAATCTCTTCAAGGCAGGCTAAGCAATCCCAATTGTTTGGAACAAGACATGCTACAACAATAATCACTAAGCATAAGGTCAAAACAACACCTAGCATGTCATGCTAAAGTCTAAGTCACAGTCAATGCAAGCTCCTCTTGCACTTTCAAGTAGGAACTTCCTACTCCTTTCCAACACCAATTGACTTATTTGAAACAACACAGGGAGAACGAGGGTCCAAACTACTTTATTCAAGAAAACTAAAAAAACTAATCAAAGCAAACGAAAACTAGGACGCTCCAACAACAACATAATAGTGCATGAAACAATAAAAACGAAGTGTCTAGACAGAGCTGAGCTTTTTATTTATGAAGAAGGGGATTCCTTGGGCATCCCCAAGCTTTTACGCTTGTACCTCTTGGATATTTCTTGGGGTGACATCAGTGTGGCATCCCCAAGCTTGAGCTTTTGTCCATTCTTCATCTCATTACATCATTCTCTGTCTACACCTAAATTTTTTCCTTCATACAAAACTTCACACAATCTTCATTAGCAACATTAGTGTATTCAAAAGATAATAGAACTTTAGGAAAAGCTTTGGAACAGCAAGACTTTTCACTAAAAACACAAGCTACTGTAGAAACTCCTTCAAAAAGCTCAATTCCCCAAAATAGAACTCAAAAGGGAATCAATAAGAAGCAAATGCAAATAATGGCAGAAATCTATCAAAATAGACCAGCAGGTAGAAACCAATTTTTTCGAAAATATTTTGTTGCTCAAATAAAAAAGTGTTGATCTAAAGAAAGTTAGCTAACATACTGGGGGATTTATTCGTAAATTTTCAGCTCAATCCGACTTACAGAGACTCCTCATGAATTTTTATGGTGGAGGACAGAAATCTGTTTCGGGACATCAACTCCCCAAATCTTACTTCCCTCTCATTAGAGATCATTCTTGGCACAAAAAGCATACAAAAAGGATAAGGAGAGGTCATTACTAAAGTAATAACTTCCAAGACTCAAGGAAATTCTTGGGTTATCTCCCAACAAGTACTTTTCTTTAACGCCTTTAATTTAGGCACAAGAAGCAAGAAGAATCAAGTATTTTCAAATGAAGAAGCATTAACATCAAACCTTGATTTCAAAGGAGGAGCAAAAAGCAACTTCTCTCTCCTCATAGGGAAGTGTTCAATACCTTTCTTGAATGGAAAATGATATTTAATGGTGCCTTCTTTCATATCAATGATGGCACCAACAGTTCTAAGAAAAGGTCTTCCCAAAGTAATAGGACAAGAAGCATTGTATTCAACATCCAAAACATAGAAATCAACAGGGACATAAGCATTTTTAACAATAATGAGAACATCATTAATACTCCCCATGAGTTTCTTTTTAGCATTATCATTGAGTGGGACATCCAAATAACAATCTTCCAAAGGTGGCAAATCAAGCATTACATAAATCTTCCTAGGCATAATAGCGACACTAGAACCAAGATCACATGAAGCTTTGAGATCAAAGTCATTCACTTGCATATTAATAATGGGTTCCCAACTATCTTCTACTTTCCTAGGAATAGAAGCTTTGTGTTTTAACTTCTCTTCCTTAATCTTAACAAGGGCATCTGTAATGTGTTTGGTGAAAGCAACATGCATATCACTAGCATCAGGACTTCTAGCAAGCTTTTTCAAGAACATAATCACTTCAGAAATATTGCAACCATCTATATCAAAATCAAACTTAGAATCACTAGTAGTAGGCTCAATAGGCTTAGCCATAGTAGGAGGAGGAATAGGGAATACTTGTGGTTTAGTGGTGATGGTGCACACACTATTGTTTCTATCAATTTCAGCTTCCCTTTCCCACTTAGCATGAAGTTGAGCTAACAGTCTAACATTTTCCTCAATAGTAACTTGTATGGAATGAGTAGCAACAAAGGTACTTTCCATGGTTTCAGGTTTAGAAGCCATTTTATTAATCAAGGAGGACTGAGCTTCAGACAAAGAGGATATGTTTTTCTCAACAGTTAAAAGTTTTTCCTCTATAGTCTTATTGAAAGTGGTTTGTTTACTAATAATGTCTTTGAGCATGACTTAAAGTTCAGAGGGAGCACTTCTAACATTGTTGTAGGAGTTTCCATAGGAATTGCCATTATTAGGAGGATAGGGCCTATAATTGTTGTTACCACCAAAATTATTCCTATAGGCATTGTTGTTGAAATTGTTGTTTCTAATGAAGTTCACATCAACTTGCTCTTCTTGAGCAACCAAAGAGGCTAAGGGAACACTATTAGGATCTAAAGGAGCTTTCCCATTAACAAGCATAGCCATAATAACATCAATCTTATCACTCAAAGAGGAGGTTTCCTCAATAGAATTTACCTTCTTACCATGTGGAGCTCTCTCAGTGTGCCATTCAGAGTAGTTAACCATCATATTATCAAGGAGCTTTGTTGAAGCACCCAAAGTGAGGCCCATAAAAGTACCTCCAGCAGCTGAATCCAACATGTTTCTTGAGGAGAAGTTTAAACCCGCATAAAAAGTTTGGATAATCATCCAAGCAGTGAGTCCATGAGCGGGACAATTCTTAACCAAAGTTTTAATTCTTTCCCAAGCTTGAGCAACATGTTCATTATCAAGTTGTTTAAATTTCAAAATGTCACTTCTCATAGATATAATCTTAGCAGGAGGGTAGTACTTTCCAATAAAGGCATCTTTGCACTTAGTCCAAGAATCAATACTATTTCTAGGCAAGGATAGAAACAATTATTTAGCTTTTCCTCTCAAGGAAAAAGGAAAAAGCTTGAGCTTAATAATATCTCCATCTACATCCTTATACTTCTGCATCTCACAAAGTTCAACAAAGTTATTGAGATGGGCAGCAACATCATCAGAACTAGCACCAGGAAATTTCTCTATGATCACAAGATTCAACAAAGCAGGCTTAATTTCATAAAAGGTAGCATCAGGAGCAGGTGGAGCAATAGGAGTGCTAAGGAAATCATTGTTGTTTGTGCTAGTGAAGTCACACAACTTGGTGTTCTCAGCAGAGTTCATTTGGCAAAGGTGGGAAAGCCAAAAACAGCAGCAGCAGTTAGAGCAGGAACTAATTTTTTTGTGTTTTTGAATAGGGAATGCAAACCAAACTAGACTAATTTTTTGGGGTTTTTTTACAAGAGGCAAACAAAACCAAGCAAAAGAAACTAAGCAAACTAAAAACAAAGTAAAGAGAAAGGACGTGGAGGACTCCCCTTATCAAGACGTCCTTAGCCTTCCCGCCAACGGCGCCATAAAAGGCTTGATGCAGCGATGAGTTGATGTAGGAGCGCTTCGTTGGGAACCCAAGAGCAATGTGTGAAGCAGCACAACAGCAAGTTTTCCCTCATTAAGAATTCGAGGTTATCGAACCCGTAGGAGGAAGGTAATGTCACACAGGTGTTGCAAGCAACGCGGAGACCTGCACAACACAAACTCAAGACTTTGCCCCAACGAATCAGTGAGGTTGTCAAGCTCACTGGTTTGCTGTAACAAAGGATTAAACGTATGGTGTGGAAGGTAATGGTGGTTTGAAACAAGTAAACAGGTAACAGTGGAAGATGTATCAATGGTAAAGATTGGACCGGAGTCCATAGTTCACTAGAGGTGCTCTCCTTAGATAAACAACATGGCAAGAAGGGTAAACAAATTACAATAGTGCAATTTACAGGAACTGAGCAAGGCATAACAATGCAATACTAGACAAAAAGATCCTATGAAATTCGATTGGGCAATACAACAAGATACATAGACCACCATCCAACTGCATCTATGACTAGAAGTCCACCTTCAGGTTATCATCCGAACCCCCTCCAGTATTAAGTTGCAAGCAACAGACAACTTCTTTAAGCAAAGTGTGTAAGGTAAACAATCCACTTGTTCTACGAACAAGAGACTATTGTTTTCTCCCTAGTGGCAATAACACATCTACAACCGAAGAGATTTCTGTCACTTCCCTTGGAAACTAGAGGCATGAACCCACTATCGAGCATAAATACCCCCTCTTGGAGTCACTAGCAACTACTTGGCCAAGATAGCTACTAACGACGGAGATCATGCAAGATCACAAACAAAACAGACATGATAGAATCATAAAGACAAAACCATTAATCAATCTGACATAGTAATCTCAATATCCATCGGATCCCCGCAAACACAACATGCATGATTACAAATAGATTAGATCTCAATCACAAACGGAGCTAACAAGATCTATACATGAAAGCACAAGGAGGAGATACAACCAACTAGCTACTACATGGACCCATAGTCCAAGGTGGAACTACTCACAGATCATACCGGAGAAGAAGGCCTCCAGGATGATTTCCCCTCCAGTAGGGTGCCGGGAAGAACTTCAGATCCCCCGATTTAGGGACGATGGTGGCGGCGGCTACAGACGGTTTCGTGGATTTTTTATCAGGTGCCTAGGGTTTCTGCATCTGGGGCTTCTTATAGGCGAAGAGGCAAGGATGGGAGGCAACCAGGGGGGCCACACTCTACCTAGGCGCGGGCCCACCTTGGTCACGCCTAGGGGGCGTTTGGCTGCCCTGGTTCGCCTCTCCGTCTCTCCTCTGGACTTCGTGTCGCCTAAGGTAAAATATTGACTTTGGCTTTTGTCCCGTCCAATTCCGAGCATATTGTTTTTCTGCCTTTCTCGAACCAAAAACAGAAGAAAACAGGCAACTGGCACTGTGACAACTTGTTAATAGGTTATTTCGAGAAAAGATATAAAAAACACCTCAAAGTGTAGACAAAGCAAATCAAAGTAGATACTAAACAAGCATGGAACATCAAAAATTATAGATACGTTTTCGAGGTATCACCCTATTCTGCGATGGATCTCGCCACGAAAGGCCTGATCCACCTTCTCTACTATTGGTATACTTCGAGGCGGGAACCGGTGCGTTTACAACTCTAGCGGGGCACACATCCAGAACCAAATTGGAGGCTCCCATAATGACAACAAGCTACTACAAGAACAAAGATTATCAAAATAATCAAAACAAGGATCTATATATTTGCAAGAAATACTAGATCGAGGGTTCTCCAAATGAATGGAGAGGAGGTGAAGCGCTTGATTGCTGTTGATGAAGATCGAGACCTCCTCCTTCGATTCCCCTAAGGGACGGGCCTTTGGGTGGATGAAGGTGGAGATATCTTGGATGGAACTTGAGGAGCAGAACTTGTCTTTTTCAAATGAACCAAGCGTTCTAGCAGGAGGGGGAAGATGGGTTTAAATAGCCTCTGCCCAGAACTGGCCGTTGGAGCATTTGGGGGCGCATTATCTGCCCCCCACTAGGGGCGGACTATCTTCCCTAGGGAGAAAATCCTCCCCAAGACCGGAATGTATGGGGGAAAATCCGCCCCCACATAGTGGGTCGCGTCGAGCTTGACTTGTTGAAAATCCTCGATGGGGAGGATTATTCGCCCCCCTCAAGGGGCGGACTATCCGCCCCTGGGGAAAATCCGCCCTAGAGATGGAAAGTCCGAGGGAAACTCCGCCCCCTCTCTAAGTGATGCACCCTGGCAACCTTTGCAAATCTCCCGGGGGACGGACTATCTGTCCCCCTTGAGGGGCGGATTATCCGGCCTGGGAAAAAACTCCAGCCCTGGCCGGACAATCCGAGAGATATTTCGCCCTTGTCTGGGTGGTGCGCCCTTGCACCCTTTGTGATTGGGAGAGGGGCGCATTATTCGGCCCCTGGCAGGGGCAGATTATCCGCCCCCAAAAACACTTTAAGGATCTGCAGCACTTCAGCACACATTAAATAATCCTTGATATTGTTATCTAACACACAAAACACTAGGGATCATGAAATGTTCTTTCAATCTCCCCCTTTTTGGTGTTAGATGACAATACTAGGATTTTCAATAAAACCTACTAACATCATCTTCAAGAAATGAAAGAGGCTCCCCCTAAATGTGTGCATATTAATAACTTGCATTTGAATACAAATGCACACACTAAGGAACAAGACAATTTCATAACCTTGATAGCTATAAGAAGGATGATTTAGGAAACATATGTCATACCACCAGGATGTGAAATAGCCAATATGAAAAGTGAGAATATTAGGCCTCGAAAACACCCCACCAATATATAACTCCATAATTCCACATGACATCAAGATAATTCCATACTCCATAGATAAATCCAGAATTCCATACGGATAGTTCCACAAGATAAATCCAGAATTCCACACAAGATAAGCAATAATGCCACACACTACATAGTCTCATACAAAGCCAAGAACAAAAAGTTCAACACTAAAAGGGCACAACCAACCGACAGAGAAAACAAATGATAAAAATGCAAATGCTTGCGCCTGACCCATGAAAATTCGAGACCTAAATAGAACTACTTCTCCCCCTTTGGCATCAAAATGCCAAAAAGGAAGAAGAGTGATGCTAGTACCAAACTGAGATGGTACTACACACCCAAAATTGCAACAACAAACCAACTAAAAGCCAAGATTTGGTGTGTTTTCCATAAGATCATAAGATATGCAATAAAATCGAAAAAGAGCCAATAGGAACCAACTCTTCTCAAGGAAGAGGGCGGTGGATGAAGCCACCATGTTGGAGCGCATGGCATGCCACCGCGAATATGTATCTTGAGTTCAAAACCAATTCTCATCGATGACCCACATATCACAAAATGATATTAAGGGAAATGATTTTTCTTGCTTTCGGCATTATGGGGGGAGGGTTATCAAAATCAATTAGGACCACACTCCTCCTATGTCTATGCCTGCATCTAAACCAAATACATGAGGAAGTGCAAGTGAGTATGTAAGGGTAGTCAAGCCAAGCTCGTTGAATCTGTGGTGGAAAACTAATGAGTATGCAAGGGTAGTCAAACCAAATACATGGGGAGACAAGTTCAAAGGCCACAAGGTGGGGTCCGGTTGTCTGTGGTGGAGAACCGCGAAGGGGTACCAGACGAGCTGGGTTGTTCAATTTAAGAGGATATGACGACTCCTGCCTTGTCTTCTTCCTCCGGCCAATGGGAACAGAGGGGAAACCCTAGGGGTGTCGGGACAGCCTGGAGGAGTACCTGGAGGCCCGAGTAGGCAGCGAGGAGCAGCAGAGGAGCAGTGGCTCATCGAGGCGAGTCCAGGGATGGGCGGGAGCAAGGATTTCTGCCCCAGGAAGAGAACTCGCGCATCTGGACCCGCGGGTTTCTTTTAGGAGCTCGCCGGGGCATAGGTTCGAGGACCTGCATGTCAAAAGGGATGGCAGGATTAGTTAGATCTATAGGGGAGGGTCACATGCAGGCCAAAATAGAGGGTGGAGAGGGTCAGGACAAGATGCATGCTTGCATGCGAGAAGAAGATCGAGAGGAGTTCTCCTCCCACATGGCAATGGGGAGCTGGTGGATGGGTCCTAGAGCTCATGGAAAAGTAGGAGGGGGATGAAAGAGTGAATAAGGCAAAGAGAGAGGGGTTGGGGTGGCCTCAGGTCTTTTATCTAGAGGGAGGGAGGTCGATGATGGACCTTGTCCAATTTTGGACATGGCCAAGGAGCTAGGCTGGGATAGGACAGTGAGGATGGTGGAGAGAGGGGTGGTGGGGTACTGTGTCATGGGAGAGGAGACATGAGAGAGGGGTGGTGTTGCTGCCCATTAATGCCCAAGATTTCTCAAGATATTGTGTGTCTCTCCTTCTCTCCACTCCAAGTGAGAAAGGACAAAAGAGTGAGGGCTAGTACTGTAGTGATATAGTACCATACGACTAGAGATGGTGTATGTATGCTTGTGGTGGTGGATGGTGGAGATTTAGGGCGTAAGTTTGAATCGTTTCAAATATTGCCCAAATAAGGGTTTATGAAGCAACTCTAGATTTTTGAAATAATCAAGATGAGCCAAAGTTACTGGTAGATAAAGGGGGTCATGAGAACTCTCTATGAGTTATATTGGATTTATTTCATGAGTTTTAGTCCACTTAAATCCATTTATTCAAATAGTACAAAAGTAGTTTCTAGAAGCTCATGTGATATTTTTACATTGGACAAGGTTGGTTTTTGATGTGATATGGTCCTAAATACCATATCACACATTGGAGAATTTTCTTGGAAGGGAAAATATTTTTAAGTTCTTATTTTTTGTTTTTGCCATTTAAGAATAAGGGCAAAAAGAAATAATAAAGGATCTCAAAAATATTTATTTTTGAGGTGAGGAAATAGGATAGGATATATAGGCATCAAATGTTCCTTGAGTTTGCCAAGTTGTTTGGAGAGAAACAAACTTGCCTTTATAGGAGAGATTTTTAGAATTTTGCATGAAAGGAATTGAAATAGTTTTAGGTTCCAAATAATTATGAAGATTATTTGGAAAATGATTATATCCAAGGTGGATGTTGTCAACTTGAAGTATCCATCTTTGGAAACCTTGGGTTTTGCAAAACAAGATGTATTTCAGAAGAGAACAAGGATTGGAGGATCTAGGGCAGTAATATTTTTATACCACCTAAACAAGGTTGGATTAGTGAGCTCTGAGATCACCTTGATGCAATGGATAGATGGATAGTTAGACCAAGTTATATAGATGATCATGGAAGAAGTAGTTTAGCTTGGTTGCATTTGAGGTGGTCTAGAAGTGATGGAAAACTTTGTTGAAAATAAGGCTGCCATTGCAGATGAGTCATGATGCCTCATAAACCAGGTGACTTTAGGAAGCACAGAGATCCATTGGAAATAAGTGAAGTATGGGTTGATAGACCATGGTTAGTAGATCATAACCATGTAGAGAGTTGGTCAAGAGAAGGTATCATAAGGATGTGATCTTCTTCCAAAGTAGGCAAGATGATAAGATTTGGAGAAAATATTATTATCTTTTCTACAATACCATCAAGGATGAGTGGGTTCAATAAGATTTTAGCCAGGGGAAATAGTAGAGATTTGGAAGTACTAATGATGTACTACAAGATGGTTCAAGTACATTCTCAAGAATGCACACTGATTATAGTAGGTGGGGTTCCAAAGATTGAATCTAGCTAAGGATTCTAGACTTAGCCAAATTTGGCAGATGGGTGTATTTGGGCAAGTGTGAAGGAGGAAAAGATTTGGAAAGGGTGCAGGGGTCCATACTCATCATAAAGTGGTTGATAATGAAGTATAGATAGAATGGAAATAATCCATGTTGATATTTGGTCTTTGGTGAGTTGCATGCTAATACATAGGATTAGCTCATGATTGATCTGGATAAGGGTATTAGGGGGTTATCTAGGCGACTTCTGATAGATTTCAGCTTAGGATGCTTGGCTCAAGATTTGGTTATTTTAACCATTGGTTTGATCCTATAGGATGAGCTCCTAGATTGGCTCATGCTACTTACTAAGCAGACAAGTCATCACTCATAGTAGATCAAGGCAATTCATCTTATCAAACTTATCCAACTTCTTCTGAGGTTACTATAAAGCCTAACTTGAGGTAAGGATGGGTATTTTGAATAGGATGTGTTTTTGTAGTAAGATAAGGACCTCTTGGTATTTCTACCAAGATTGGAATGAAAAGGTTTTTGGAAAGGTTTTGGAACACCTAGAGATAAGAGTAGTTGAAGGTTCTGTCTTGAAAACATAAGGAGATTATAGATAGGTATCCATAGTTTTGTTAATAGAACTAGTAAAATATTTTGTGGTGGCAAAGTCATCTTGGCTCAAGTTTGAATTGTCGGAACATTTGAGAAATATGTAAGATGAGCCAAGACAACTCTTTTGAAAAATATTTTTTGTCAACTAAGGTTGAGGTGTGAAGTATATTATCTAATTCACAATCAGATGTATGAACACACGCAAACAAGTAAGCAAACATTGCAACACTTAACAAGAAAAAAGTTTTTGTTCCCCCTGATTTTTGCCTTTTTGACAACGAATCAGGATTGCTGAAATTGGGATGTTATAGACCTTCCCCCTTAAAAATAATCTCGTACCGAGATTCGAGAGGGGAAGGGTTGGGTAAGAACATCGGCTTAAAAAATTTTAGCAGTGGAATATTAGATAAAAGAGGGTTTTCAGCAAACGGGCTGATTTAGCCATAGGTCGGGGTCGAGTTGCTTCGGTGGAGTGTTTAAGTTAAGATAGTGGAAAAGATGTAGTCTTTTCCCCTTAGGACAATTCTAGGAAGGTTTGGCGTAGGCTTGGTCCTTTCTTCTAGAAGCGAAACACGAGTTAAGCCTTCTTAAAACCTCTATCACTGGAGTTATCTCTTCGGCCTTCTGGGTCGTGAAACACCAGGGTGTTGGCTGGACAGTCGACTTGGTGATGGAGGACTTTCCTGAAGTATCTTCTGATTTTGGAGAAGTGTTGATTATTGTCCTTGAGGCAGGGTCCATGATTCTAATTTAGAGGGTGGTTATCACCTAACGATGACTAGGGTTTGAATCCAGGGTTTTATCGGGTTTTGGGAGGGAAAGATGCAGTCTTTCCCCCTTAGAGCGTCACTAGGGGTGCTTGGTGGAGTCACAGACTGATGCTGGGGGAGGGAGCTTCATCTTTCGTCCGGAATTGGTATCTTCTGCCAACCTTGTAGAGGCTACTTCTTGAGAGGTGCCAGAGCTGGTTAGAGTTTTAACCCATTGGGAGAATGCCATTTGCGGTTAGTGGTCGAGGAAGGTGGTACTATGGGGTATGTTCATTCTAGGTTGGGTCTGATGCAACGTCATGGTTAAAATACGCAAGGACGGTTATCATACTTGCATATCATTAAACAGGGTTCATCCAGAAATTTGCAGTTTTGCACCGACCAATGGCGAGGGTACTTGATGCCTTACATACAAGTTTCGAGACGATCCATTACTTAATAGATGTGGGAAGAGTGAGTTGGTAGGGTACGAAAGACTATTTTGAGAGTGCTCCTTGAATCTTGTCGCCGTGCTGGGTTTGGGTACCCACTTTGGTTAATGCAGTTCGTCAGGGGTGTGAGGGATATTCAAAACCTTGGTAGTAAGGAGTGAGGGTCATGCCTTCTCCGGTGGCTACTTCAACGGGTGGATCTTCTAGGGGTTAGGGACGAGAAGATGGGTTGATACTCGTAGAAGGACAATTCTTCGTTTTTTTGTCTCGGGGTTTGCAGAGTCGAAGGTCCTTTACATGGGTCTTTAGCAGAGAAGGGCTTCACAATGTCTTCAGATAATCTCGGCTCTCTTTGTGTTTCTTTCTTCCCTTTGGAGAGTAGTATTTGTGGCGTTAGGTAGTCTTGTATTCTTAATTCTGAGCGTTGCGGGTATTGGGAGGATCAAGCAGACTTCCGAAGATTGTTGATGAGGTTTGTTTTCTGTTCCTCTGACGACTCTCGAGGGGGTGCTTGGGGTAGGTTCTTGGATTGGAGATCTTCCTAGATTATCTTCTCGTAGGCGGTCTTCTGGAATTGAGTGGAAATACGTAGTCTTTCCACGTTAGAGCTTTACTTGGGGTCGTCGAGTCTAGGGTAGATCCTTCATATTGGAGCCTTGGCATGACACTTGAATTGAGGTCTTCGAGTGATGCCTTATTGCGACTACCTTGCTA
This sequence comes from Avena insularis, assembly GCA_023614405.1. Classification (NCBI taxonomy): domain Eukaryota; kingdom Viridiplantae; phylum Streptophyta; class Magnoliopsida; order Poales; family Poaceae; genus Avena; species Avena insularis. Next base: position 117,858,705 of record CM042695.1, read on the forward strand.
TGGTGGTTACCTAATGAAGCTGTAAGGGTTAGCTCGGGGTAGTTTTAGCGGTTAGCGATGCTTCTTCTTGGTCCTTAGTCGAGGTGGAGGCATTTTAGCTTTAGAGGGTTGTCTTCACTTCAAATCTTTGTGTTGCTTTGGATCGATGACGGAGTAGACTCATTGTTTTCAGCATCCTTATCTTCCGGATTCTTGGGGCGTTTGTGTTATGGTGAGGACTTCCCATTGATTTGGCAGAGGGTTGAATATGGTCGTTGCTCCTTTGGGGGCGATTAGAACTAGGCACGGGTAGGGGTTGTCATAGATTTCTTTATGTGGCCATCCTGTTGAGGAGAGGTCTCAACTTACGGGGTTATGGGTGTTGGTGTGGGGATACACAAACAAGGGTTCTAAGCAATAGGGTCGAATGATCCTATGCAGACTAGAAACATGTGCCAACATCATACACGCATATGTCAAGCATCACATAAACACATGACAAGCAAACAAGGTGTACCATAGGTTCTAAGGAGTTACTACGCACCATAAAGGGAATCCTATACTGGGAATATTGGTCCTAGGTATGGACGTCACGGGGGTCTTTACTTCGGTCTTTCCATATGGGGTCGTTGATGTCGTTCTTGATCCCTTCAGGCGATGAAGGACTCCGTTGGTAGGGCGATCTTGTAGTGTCTTACATCGTTGGTAGATCCTTTGGTTTGCTTGTCTCTGCGTCTCTTCATCTAGGTACCTCCGTCTTTGTGGTTTCCAAGTCGGACTTGTTTTTGGAAACAAAAAATTTGACGGTAGACGGGAGGTAGAGTAAGCTATTTTCAAATAGTTTAAGTTTGAGAAGATTGTGGCACCCCGGATTTACGGTCCGAGAATACCCGTTATGCATACAATTCACATTCCCATGATCAGTGATCCGTGAGCATAACCTACTAGTATCATTACAACATCCATACAGTAGTGAGTACAAAACTTACAAAGTGGCCATTATAGCAATTACAACACAAATAGCGGAAGTCTTCAAGCGCATAACTATAACATACCACCTTTCTGTGTAATATAAATAAAGACATGTTTGAGCATTGCATGCATGCATAACACTTGCACTTTGGTTTAACCATGTAAGAACAAATAAAACCCTAATAGCTTCCCCTCTCTCTTTGAATCAATTCAAATGGTTTATATATCTTGAAAATTCTCAAAACAAATGGAGCCCAAATGGTGTTGAGGGCCCCTTAGTGTTTTCAGATATTATATAAAAGTTTCTGTAATTTCAAAATATTCAAAACAGATTTGAATTCAAAATACAAACATAAATTAGAAAACATAAAAGAAAAAGGTTTAACAGAAAAAATTCTAAACCTAATTCGAGCTACTGGGCTGAGCCCACCTCTCTCCTCTCTCTCTGCCGCCAAGCGTAGAACGCAGCAGCCCAAGAGCCGGCCCATCCTGGCCCAAGAGTAGCCCACCCCGGCCGTGTACCCCTTCGTCCCTCTGTTCCTCGTCGTCTTCAACGACGACGGGAAGCAGCTAGGTGGCAGCGCCGGCGTCGTCGATCTGCATCGCTTCGTCGCTGCTATTCGTCAAGCTTCTAGGGATGGATAAGACCGCCACGTCATGCTCTTCCTCCCAGTACCAGTTTCGCTTCCTCTCACCCCCTCTATCCATTTCTCCTCTTCGGCCCCGAACCCTAGCTTCGGCCGCCGTTGAGCCCCACTGTCCCCGGCCTCCCCGTGCCCTGTCGAACCCGCCTTGAGCTCCGCCTTGTCGCCCTGGTGCTTCTCCCCGAAGGAATCGGCCGCAGGCGATCGGAGTCGTCGCCATCGATGCGGTGACCCAGCATACCACTACATGATGTAGTACACTATAGTCGTTGACATAACACTAATGAAACACCGTTCACTAGTATTACATCCCTTAGAGTGGTACAACAAAAACACAACAGGTCCAAGACATGACTATAGGTTACAACTCAACTCTTTACACAAGATCTAGAGAACACTCTAGGTTAAAGAGAGAGAAAGAAACTTCTTACAAAGAAGAATCAGAAATAAACAACTCAAAAACTATCATACTATTAAGACTAGTATCTTAACTAATGGTCTAGCATTGCTGCTATTGCAATACACTACAGAAATAGGTTCTATGGATAGAGGTTATATTCCTATCTAATCAATAACTTCTTCTTCACTTGAGTTGATGTATATGTTGACTTCCTTGACTTCATTGAAGAACTTTAGATTCTGGTGATAATTCCTGGAGCATAACTTGATGTATACATCGTCTGTACTGGCTTTAGAACCTATCAAGGGTTAAGAAGATACTTTGAGTACGAGCGTACTCAGCAAGTTCACTAGAAAAGGAGTGTTTGATGCACTATAACTACAGCCACAGACCATAGGTCGTAGGCAATGCAATTTTTCATAAATATTTCTTCAAAGGATGCTTTTATTCTGAAAATCTATGTCCGTCAGCCTTCACGGGTTTACTAGAACTTTCATGGAGTTCCTTTCCCGCCGCGTTCGCAGCTCCTTCCCAGAACAGGGAGTAGCAAGTTATAGTTTTTACACTCTGCAAAGGTGTGTCACTTTACCCATGAGAGGTCTTAGCTTTGTTGCACATCTAAATTGCAGGTTCGTTCACACTTCCTTGGTGTGAGGCCTAGACTAAGATCCAAGCCAATCACTGCCTTCTCCGCGACCCCGCATGTCTCCTTGGTGTACGCCAACCCACCTATTGAATTACGGCAATTGGCAGTACAAACTGTTCAGATGCTGGAACTATCATGGGACGTTGAGGGTTCCCACCCATATGCTTCATATCCTCTAAGAATTACCATATAATATGCACGCTACGAGTGATAACAGCCACGACCGTCACATCCGGCTCCATGCGAGAGGGAAAAGATACAGCTAACTTCTCCGTCCAATTCCAAATCTCATGGTCAACGCGTAATATACGGCGCAAGAATCACTGGCGATATTGGTTGTTAAGTCCTAGATAATATGTTCCTTTACCATCGGAACTCTTATAGTGGGTTATTACCTCATGGTAAATAACCTATAATCACAGTATTATGAAAATAGTGTTTTCTGACCTTTTTCAAATGCAGGTGATGACAACACTGGATTTGCAAAATACTTTACTGGAAATAATCAAAGGACATGAGCAAGTGTGAACTTGCCTTTTGTGATTGCAAGATTATGCACTCACGGTCTTCAAGACAATATAAGATCCAATATCTGAAATCAGCATCATTGGTACGGTAAGGACTAATGTTTAAAGAAGCAAGATGCTTTCATGCATAAGTAATGTAATGCAAGTTGATAAATGCGAATCCCGAGGATAATTTTGTTCTAGGGTTTGGATACTGGAAAGGGTTTCTTTCCACCGAATGAATGAATGCATCTAAGGATAACGCGAATCTAAGGATAATGCGAATCCTGAGGATCACTCGAATTAACATATAATGAATGCAATGCACACATCTGGGTTCAGCTTATTTCTAAGCTCTAATGCTGGGATGTTACAATCGACCTCGCCTTCCCGAGCTCTGGCCACCACTTTCTTCATCGATTCCGGCGTCGTCTGTGTCCGCCTCGCCTCCTTGACCCTACTGCCTCGCTCATGGTAAGCTCCTGTGTAACATCCCAGCATTTAGGAACTAATGAAGGGTTGATTTAGGAATTTGAATTGTTGCATGCATTCATCTGTGAAAATGTGTGTAAATTTCTCGCCAAATAAAAACCTAAAGTGGTCAAAGTTTCTTTCATGCTTTGAGATTAGGTATAGTCTTTAAGGATGATTGTTATAGACTTTGATATGATCTTTGTGGACTTATGTGTTTTGGGAAATGAAATTTGAATTTAAAACTTGAGTGTTTGAATTATAATTCAAAGGATTTTGAATAATGTTTGAGTATTTGATTTAATTAAGAGTTAACCAATAATAACTCAAACTCTATATAAAGAAATCAATTAAGAATATGAATCTCCATTTCATAATTTTATTCAATAATAAGTTACAAAGATGTAACTTATGAAAATCATCAACAATCAAATAAATAAAGAATAATATTTCTTTATTGATAATAGTACAATCTTTATTACAAAGGAATAAAATAAAGAGTATAAAAGAATAAATTAAAGATTACAATTGAATATGAGAGTTATTACAAGTGAATAATCTATAAAGAAAAATAAAAATCCTAAACTAAAGTCTTGATCTTCAAACCTGGTACCTGCAAAATAAAAACAAACTTAAAAGAAAAAGAAGGTTAGGATTAGAATTATTTTTACTCTCAGAAGTTGACAGTGAAGTGCACTGTTCACCTTTTCATCATTGAGTATATAAGGGGCAAGTTTAACCAATATGAAAGAATGTATCTTTCATAATTTTAAGCCAAAAGTCAAATCACAGCAAGGAGGGGCAAGTTTCACCATCCAAGTAGAAGTAATCAGATGAAAGTAACTTTCAAAATTCTGAACATATCCACATCTGTGTAGCAAGCACACAAGCAGCTGTCACATCCCAAAATTTTCCAAATTTTGAAATGCGAAAAATAAATAAACAAAATAAATAATTGTTGAAATTTAGGGTGAAAAGAAACTTTTTGTTTCTAAATGGAAACTTAAAATACCATCTTGAACAAACTTTGAATAATGTTTGAATCCAACTAAATTCAAATCAAGTGAAATGCATTCTTCATAAAGGCATCTTGAAATTTAAACACTTGGAAAATAAACCAAAACTCTAAAACTCTAGTGGGAGAAAATCATTTCCAAGATTAATCTAGGCCTATGGATTTTACCCATATAAAAGTTGTCAACAAACATTTATAAATGATGAAGAATGATAAATAGAAATATTTTAAAACCATAGAAAGGGATTTCATTCAATTTGGAACCATAGGTAAAATCTTATGAATTTAGTAAGATCAGGAAATTGAATTTCCAAAGATAATAAAGCAGCTATCTAAAATCCATACAAATGGTGAGTAAATTATCCTAAAGAGATTTAAAAGGATAAACAAATATTAAATAAAATTTTACAAGTTGGAATCACGATTTTTGGATCCTTAAATAAAAAGATATGATTTTTATAAGCAAAGGTAGAAATAAATAAATAAGGACTATTTTAAAGGGCCAAATTAAAACTTGGCCAAGCAAATAAAATAAAATATTTTTGTTTAATAAAAAGGGTAAAGGTTTATTTAAATAAAATCTTGAGGATTTATTATTATCCAATTTCATTTAAAGACTTTTTCCATTTTAAATGAACATTAAAAACATAATAAAGTATTTTTGAATAATAATTCAAAGTGTTTTATTTTAAAATAAAACCTACTGAAAAGGTTTGGAAAAATTTGGGTTTTCAAATGGAGTTTGAAAACATTAATAAATCTTATTTGATGTAGTACAAGGGCCTATTTTAAATAATTAATATACCTTAAAAAGAATAAAAGAGATATTATAAATTTGACTTTAGAATGTATTAATAGACATTATTTGAATATACACAAAGTTTGAATACAATTAGGGTTTGAATTATTTAAATAGAAATCAAAACATATTAATAGAACTAGAAAAGGGAAAAGATTCTGTATAAAAAAATGAAACAGACCCCAGCCCACCAGGCCCATCTAGCCCAACCAAACCCTGAACCGTTTTCTTACTCACTAACTAACCCACTCAGTCCCTGATGTCTGGACCCCACCTTCCCCCTCTCTCTCACTGACGACGCTACCCCACAGCCACGTCACCGTCTTCAACCCCGCGGACCCCTTCTTCCTCCCTCTCTCTCCCGTGTCTGCCGATTGAATTGCGTGTTTAATTCGCATCAATGCCTCAGTGATTCCGCCCCCCGACCATGCTATCATAATCCCCTCCTCCCCCTCTCTCTTTCCCCTCAAACTTCTCTGCCAGAGAGCCCCTGGGGTGCCTCGATTTTAACTCACACCGTCGCGGACTCCGGCGAGCTTCGCAAGCAATTCCGGCCACCACCGCCAGCCCCACTGCCCCCAGAGCTCTCGAGCATGATCCCCATCGTCTCCTGCATCCTCCAGTAGCTCTAGCTAGATCGCGCGCGCTCTGAAACGTCGACAACGACCACACCCGAACACCGCCATCGTCTGCTTCAACTCCGGCGACGCCCCCGGTAACATTCTGACTGCCCCTCTTCCTTCCGATGATTCGCGTGTGGCCAGTGACCTCATCTGCAACTAACGCCGCCATTTTCGTGTCCTAGCTCGCATCGTAGCGTCGCCTTCGTCTTCGACAGTGAGCATCCATCGCTAGGAGCTTCTCCGGCGAGCGATTAACACCGTCACCGTGTGCCCCTCCTTCGACAAAGACCACTCCGAAAGTCAGCGCTTCATGGAGAGTCTGGTAAGCCTCTTCACACTCCCCTGTGCACCCTAGCTTCGCCGGAACCACCGTGGGCAGAGAGCGCCGCTGCTGTCCACCGTCACCGCGCCACCCATCTTCAGTCGATACGATCTGGACCATTGGATGTAGATCTGGCGGAAAGGATAGAATGAGCAGCGAAGTGGTATCGTGTGTACTGTGCTGTGCGATGCAACTCTGATCTATCGGCTAGTGTCGTTCGATCCTCGCGAAACGGTATAGACCAGTTAGATTCTGCCATGTGGCCCTGCCTATTATTTTAAAAACAGAATTGATCTATTAGATGTTCAACCTTGTAAAATTCATAACTTTAAATCTACACGTCCAAATTTTGCAAATTTTATATCAATGGAATCATCAAAACAAACCCTATCCAACCATACACTTTGTTTAATGAATTGCATTTGTTTAATTGGTTGTTTTTGCAGAAACTTGTGTAGGCATATTTAGGATATAAAATTTATTCTAGGAATATTTTTAAAGTAAAATCTTTGGAATATGGATTGTTTTGAACCTACTGACCATGTAAAACAACTTGTGGAATTAAAAGTGTATTTTGTGAAGTTAAAAGATGAATCTTTGATTTAGAATATTTCTAGTCAAATAAAATAATGTTTATATGTCAAAAAAATGCTTTTGGAGAAAAACCTTTGGGAAATGTTTTGATTTAAACTCTCTGACCCTAAACACCAAGTTTTTGAAATTTAAAAATATATTTGATGAACCCTATAAATTATTACTTTGCTAAAAAGCATTTTCAACAACATAAAATATTGATTTGGTATACAAATGGTTTATAGGTAAAACCTTTTGAAAATGACTTTAATATTAAACACTTGAACACAAAACACTAACATTTGTGTTAAAAATATATTTGGAAAACACTAGAAATATTCTTTGGATTTAAATCCTTTCTAGCAAAACAAAAATGATTTAAAGTGGCCAATTTTCACTAACTTAATATGAAATGGCTTTACCACTTTTATAAATGACCAAAAGATATTTTATGATGTTATAACCCATTAGAAAACACTTTTTCAAATAAAACAATCTTTGACATGTTTGTATGCATTGCTTTGTTTTATTATTCTATGTGATGATTGCTTAAATGGTAGATTGAAATTGTGCCTTGCTTGATTGAATTGTAGTGACATTTGAAGAGTGTGGCTATTGCAAGATCAAGGAGTGAACTTATATTCTCTACCAAAAAGGAAAGTGGTGCTTCATACTTTTGTCCTATTATTTTTCACTATGCATTAGTGATATTTCTAAGTAGGACTTGCATGGAATTTTTGCTAAGTATAAACTATACCATGGGAAATCCTAGTAGATGGAACCTTAGTAGAATTTTCCTAAGTCAAGATTCATACTACTATCATGCTTAGCTTAGCTAGTAGAAAACAAGGGTGGATTCTATTCATGTTATGGAATGTTTCTAAAGTCAAGGACTTGTGTTTTGTTTAATAAAACAACTAAGTGAATGAATCACTTGGGTGGAAAGGGACTTGCTTGGTGGTTTTTGGTTGAGTGGTTACACAAGGCCCATTTCTATGGTATACCTTGTGTATCTCACTTGTGGAATGCCACCCAAGAACAAAGAGATTTGAGATGTCAAATGTTGAGAAGCTTCAAGTGCAGCCACATGGAATTATGGGCTCTGCCTGGATCATATAGGTTGCAATAACTTAGCCAAATGGACAATTGTTGGTAGGGGATGATAGGTTGGAACGCGTCCATTCTGGTCTAAGGGAAGGCTTCTGAAAGATCTTGTCTTGGTGAAACCAAGTCTTGTGGGGAAAGTGCACCACCTCTGTAGAGTGTAAAATCTAAGTACATAGCCATGTCCCTGGCAAAGGACAATTTGAGAATCAAGACATGGAAGCTATCAAGAATCTCCTCATCCCAATTTCTAAGTTAAAAACTTGTGGTTGAACAAGGGTGAAGGTTCACCAATTTCTATTGGTGGTTCCTTGGGTGTTTTTGACAAGCAAAACTTAGTGTTTTCAAATGATAAGGAAAATCTATTTTGAGCAAAGCAAGCCTAAGCTCCACTTAGCCAAATGCATATATATGATAGACTCCACTATACTCCCATAGTATCACTTGCTAATACAATTCACATGTATTGACCCCTGTGGCTATAACTTATTATGTTGTAGGTTTGTTTGATGTTAGTGAAGTGTGTTGATTAGGTTTACAAGTCTACAACCAACATGATTGCCTGTGGCACTTTGAAGAAGAAGGATTCCATGCTATAGTTATTTCTGTTGCATTGTAATGAGATAGCCAAATGAGCTATGTAAGATGTAATGAATTATTTTATTCTTGGTTATAAAGTTGTATTATGACCTTTGTTTCTTGATATTACATCTTAACTGTGGATGCTAGCTATTGATCCAGGGACTAGCATTGTAAACACAGGGATCTCTACCTTATTAAAGGTTGGGACCTCTACAGAAATTGTTTGAACATCATCCAAATGTGGGAACTCAAAAACTCCATATGAAAGAGCAAGTGGTCCTTATGTTTGTTGCAACAACATGATGAGATACATGGAAGCTCTCATGACAATACATGCTATTTCATGGCATTATGGTTGGACACAAAACATCGGAAAGAGAAATTGTTCAACATTTTTGTTGCAACACACAAAGCATCAATATCAAATAGCAAAGAAACATGAATGTCACAAAGTGAGATAATACCATCAACATGCTTGCAAGAAAACTATAGGAAATATCAATTGTTCAACATGAAAGATGCAAAGCATGCAAAAGGTATCAGAGCTGGGTTCGATCTTGAGCTCACTTGTGGGATGATCTCAAGAGATCTTTTTGTCAACTCGTGCTCAACTAAGGTTGACATTCTCATGCGGGTACCTACACACATCATACACAAAAGGAAGAATGTGTGTGCATGGTATATAAATACATCATCCATCATGACGTATCTCTTCTTGTGCACATCACCATTAATGTCAATCAAGTATGAAACAAATGCATGGTGAGTATGCAAGTGGGGAACAGGCTTATCATGGCAATCATCAAAATATCCACAAATTCGGAAAGCTATGGGGATATCTCATTACAATCCATGTGATACGTATTGTTGCAAGAAAAACAATTGATAGACAAATTTTTCAACTTACTGCAAGCAATAGGAGAAATTGGATAACTATCATGGCAAAGCATGTCCAAAGCAATTGGAGGATACACAAAAGATGTATAGCATGGCATGTGTATGGAAAGTGTATCACGATCAAACAATTCCACATGATAAATAATATGCAAAGGCAAAGCATCACATGGGAATATCAATGAAGCATATGTAAAGTGTATCATCCATCGCATGCATATCCTCACAATTCATCAACTAGTGGGATCATGGCATCATCAACACCCTTATTTTTACCTTGTTCATACCTCTCATATGAAGTGGTTGTTCTGGTAGTAGTGGTCTCCTTGTGGTGCACTTCATATTCTTGATGTAGCCATGGCGTAGCATCATCTTCGTCCACCATGTACAAATTCTCCATTCGAGGCATCATTGCTTCATGGCTTGGAGCGTCTTCATCCATTGAACTTAGCACAACATAAGGGAACACACTAGAGGTAGAAGGTAAGTCGTTAGAAATCGAAATGGTCTCACTTGACCTATCAACTACCACTCTCAACTCACTTGGTGTATCACTCATGCCCTCAAAGTGGAAGCACTCAATCTCACATAAGGTGGAGTCACTCATCTCACTCTTGTTCTCACTCAAGTGGGCTAAGTGGCTCTCATACTCACATGGGATTGGTACCACATCATCACTCAAGCATATAGGGATAGGCTCGGTTTCCTCAACTGTGGTGACCCAGCATATCACTTCATGTGTAGTACACTATAGTCGTTGACATGACATCCATAGAACACCGTTCCGTAAATATCACATCCCTCAGAGTGGTACAACAGAAACATTGCGGGTCCAAATTACAAACATACACACATTATTATTATTACAATACCAGAAGTTGGAGGCATCAAAAGATTCAACTTACAAACCAAATATAAACTGTTTCAATGGAAGTTTTAAGGTTGCAACATCAACTCCGAATTGAGCTCAACAACTTATTATATATGGTTCATGCTACTGGGCTCAATTGGTTACTAATAACAAGGCAACTAATCTGACTCATTGCCGTCCACTCCATATCTGATCTCGTAGTCCACCCCTTCCACACCGCCCGACAGGTCAGGCTCCTCATAGAAGACATCATCTTGACATTCTGCTTCATACAGAGGAGTTTCTTCTCGATCCTTAGAGTCTAAGCAGGAGATCAAAGGAAAGGGTGAGTAACATCGTTACCTAGCAAGTTCATTATATGCAAGGTGGGAAGTTTGATGCTCTATCTACCACCTCAGACTATTATTCCTTGGCACTATGCAGTTTTCGTAAATCTTTCTTCAAAGATTGATTTCATTGTTAAAAACTATGCCCATTAACCTTCACAGGTTGACCAGAACTTTCATGGAGTTCCTTTCTTGCCGCTTCGTAGCTCCTTCCCGGAGCATGGAGTTACAAGTTACAATTCTTACACTCTGCAGAGGTGCGTTACTTTACCCATGAGAGATCAACTCCTTGTTGCACAATCGGGCGTACTTTCCTGTCCAAAATTCCATGATGTGGGGCCCACTATGTGATCCAACCCAATCACTGTCCCCTTTGCGACCCTGCATGTCTCCTTAGTGTACACCATGCCCACCCATTGAATTACAACAATGGTTAGTACAGATCGTTAGATGCCAGAACTATCGTGGGATGTTGAGGGTTCCCACCCATATGCTGCATATCCTCTACGAATTACCAATTAATACATGCTACGAGGATAATAGCCACGACCTGCACATCCGGCTACATGCGAGAGGAAGAAGATATAGCTAACTTCTCCGTCCAATTCTGAATCTCATGGTTAACGCGTAATATACGACACTAGGATCACTGATGACATGGGTTGTTAAGTCCTAGGTTATTAATCTTATTGCAAATGGAAACCTAGGTTCCATTGCTCACCTTATCCATATCATCACTTAGGATGATATCAACATTTATTGGTTTTGAGAAAATAACATTTTCTTTCTCTGAAACATAGATGATAACACACAATTTATAAATACTCTGATAAAGACTCTTCAAAGGACATGAGCAAGTGATGAACTTTCCTTGTGATTGCAAGGTAGTGAAGTTGGATGCTTGCACCGGACCTTGAGCTTTTATGTCTACAAAACACCATTATTGCCCGGTAAGGACAATATTTAAAGAAGCAAAAAGTAATATGCATAGTAATTTCATGCATTATTTGTTGTTTAACGTCTTTGTGTGTTTTACCCAACATTTTAGTTTCTAGAATTTCTTTATGTAATAAAGAATTCATTTTAAGGAATAACCTTAATATTTTATAAATATTATATTCACTATTTTTATAATCTAATATATTATTAATAGAGTTAAAAACTAATTTTTTTATTTAATTTTAACTGTAATAATTATTTTCTTAATAATTCTTTTTAAGAATAAGCATTTTAATTAAGAAGATTTTATTTTGGTATCTTAAATATTAATTTAGTATTTTACTAAAATACTATAATAACTAAATATGATAAAAGTTATTTTTATTTATTTTTATGTATTTTTTGATTTTTATAAAATCCCATAAGGAATATCTATTATAAAATCATTAACCTAAAATTTAATTATTAAAAATAGGTTTCTCAATTTAATTTAATAGGTTACTTTATTATGAATCTAAAAATATATTGTTTGTATTTTTAAGGCTTTTATTTTATTTTCTAGGATTTATTGAATTCTATGGGTATTTTGGTCTTTTACTTATTTAAAATCCCTTTTTTAGGTTTTGGGCCAACCCATTAGGCTATTTGGGGCCATCTTGGCCCAATTGGCCTGGTCAAAATATTCCCTCGAAGTGGTACTGGCCTTATCAGCCAAGTACACTTCCTCCTCTCTCTCGTTCTCTCCTCTTCTCCTCCCTCGACCCCGTGGTTGCTGACACCGCCGCTGTGCGATTCACGCCGTCGTGGTCCTCCCTAGCCACCGCCATGGTGCATGGAGTGGTTGTTGACCCTGGTCCTTCATCTAATCCAATTCGATTTGGATTTGGGGCTCTCCTGCGGCCAGGCTGGATCCATCCCGAACCCTAGGTTTTGGGGTGATGACGGTGATGCCACCGCCGCTGCTCTAGTGGTGTTGTGGTGTGTTCCTATGCTGCTGTGGTGGTGCTGATCGCCCTCAAGCGCTATTGTGGCCACCGCCTTGGATCGGTGTGGGTTGCAGCGCCCCCCGGGGTGCTCCCTGTGCCACCATGCCCGTAGGCCCCTTTGCTTCCTCTTCTAATCTTCAGCGAGGACCTCTAGTAAGTTGGTTATCTCTTCCCTCTTGTTCTCTATGTCCTCTGCTTCACTGGATCTATGTTGTGTTCTCTGGTGTGCATCCCTAATTAGGGTTCTTTTCCTATTCTAGGGTTCCTTCTTCTGTTGTGGTTATATATGATGAACTAGAAGTAGTGGTGATGACTAGTGAGGATTGTGATCAAATACACTAATTGATCACTGTTTTCATTTTATTAGATGATGTTAGTGGCCTTATAGTATTGATTCCAATTGATAGTTGAGCATGGCCAAAATGGTAATGCTACTATGGAATTTTACTAGTGGTGTTTGTCAACACCCAGATTTTTAATCCCAGATGCCTGTTATGCCATACATCGCAATCCCAGGATTACCATTTTTGCGAGACATAACATATTGGATATCACAGTACATCATCCATTACAAACCATGCATAATGTCTTACAACAAATAAAGGATCACATGATCTAGTCTTAGTATAATCATATCAACGGAATAATATAATAATAACGGTAGCGTGGGCGAGGCTCCATCTTCAGGGTCACAGGCAATGCTGACGATGGGAGATGATCCTAGTTGTCATAACCTTCCTGCAGTCCATCCTCCTGATAGTCCTCTTCATAGTCTGGCCATGGGAATAGCCAGGGGCAATGCCATGAGTACTCTTTAAGTACTCGCAAACTAATACTAACAAGTGAAGGGGGGTTTGAGTAGGAATACTAAGCTCTAGGTTGTTTTGCAAAAAGCCAGGTTTACCTTAACTGAGTTCAGAAGCAAAGAAAACTAGTTGACAATTTTATAACACCTAAGTGGGAACTTGAATTTTTATATCACAACCCTGCTGTGGTCAAGTCAAAGTCATGATTCATTTCACAAGTCATTTTGAAAACATATGACGACAGAACAGTATGGACACTCCAATTGTCCATAACCGTGGACGCTGCTATTCGAATAGTTTGACACTCTACAGAGGTGGTACACTTTCACCACAATATTCGATACATCCGTCAGGAACAATCCTGAATTCACCATTGTATGCGTATAATCAATCCTAACCTTTCAATTACACGCCCTATTATAGGCACCTCTCTTATGAGTTTGGCCTCCCAACCATGACCAACTGTCATATTGGGAACTGCACAGGTGGACAATCTTTACAAGGTAGCCTCATCTCCAACCTTGGCCGCAAGGGAACCCATACTAAGGTATATAAATTTCCAGTCAAGCCCTACCCAAATTTCGGGTATTGTGGTTGTACGATAAAATTGGAATGGTATCGCATTGTAAGATACCTCCTTTATAAAGGAAAGGATCCATGTGATTGCAATGCTAGTCCCTAGATCAATGCTAGAATCCACAATTTAAGATGAAGTACACATAAACAAAGGTCATTATTACAAGTCATTCCAGAGACAAACATAATCTTTTACAACTCCATGGCCACAGGCCTAGTACAAGAGTTTAAATATGTAATAAGATAAATAAGTCTTCTTCTTCATGTGCCACAGGCAAGCATGTTGAGTGTAGACTCATGACTCCTAATCCTCATCAGAATAACCTGCAACATCACAAGTTACAGCCATAGTGGGTCAATACATTGGAATAGTATTGGCAAGTGATACCTTAGTAGAATATTGGTGGACTAGATACTATATGCCTTTTGGCTAAGTGTAGCTTAGGCTTGCTTTGCTCAAAATAGGTTTTGCCTATTAGTTGAAAACACTAAGTTTTTCTTTGTAAAAATCTTTCCCAAGGAACCACCAATAGACATTGGTGAACCTTCACCCTTGTTCAACCACAAGTTTTTACTTAGAAATTGGGATGAGGAGATTCTTGATAGCTTCCATGTCTTGATGCTCAAGTTGTCCAATACCAGGGACATGGCTAAGTACTTAGATTCTTCCATCTGCAGAGGTTGTGCACTTTCCCCACAAGACTTGATTTTCACCAAGACAGGACCCTTCAGAAGCCTTCCCTTAGACCAAATGGACGCGGTCCAACCTATCATTCCACTACCACCAACTGTCCAAATGGCTAAGTTATTGCAACCTATGTGATCCAGGCAGAGCCCATATTGCCAAGTGGCTGCACTAGAAGCTTCTTAACATTTGGCCTCTCAAATCCCTTTGTTCCTGGGTGGCTTTCCACAAGTGAGATACACAAGGTAAGCCATAGAAATGGGCCTTGTGTAACCACTCAACATAACCCATTCTTTCCATTCCACCCAGGTGTTTCATTCACTTAGTTGTTTTATTAAGCAAAAACATAGTCCAAAGACTTAGAAATATTTATTCAAAGCATGAATATATAACCCTCCTTGGTTGCTACTAGCTAGGCTAAGAATGTCATTGATAAGACTTAAAAATATTTTAGCAATTCTACAACTACTAGGATTTCCCAAGCATAGCATATAGATCAAAAATATCCATGCAAGACTAGCAAAATATTTCTAATGCATATTTGAAAAACATAGGAATAAAATCATGAAGTACCACTTGCCTTGGTAGTTTGGAGAGTAGCTACAATCCTCACAATCACAATCACTATTTGCACCAAAATCTACACATAAAATAATAGCACCAAAATCACATACAAAATAAATACAAGAAAAAAAATATATGGATGCATGCATAATGCCATGTGATGATTTTCTACACCAAACAAGACAAGTGCACAGTACTGATTCATAAACAAGTTCAAAACATGCCAAACAAACTTTATTTGAACAGTAAAACATTTCCCAAATAATTATTATACACAAAATAGGCCTACACATGTTTCTGTAAAAACAACCATTTTAACAGAGGCAAAACATTAAACACATTGCATAGTTGGAAAGGATTTTCTCTCCTGATTCCATTGATATAAAATTTGTCAAATTTGGACGTGGCATTCAAAAGTTATGAATTAAACAAAATCAAACATCTAATAGATCTAATTTAGAAATTTAAATCAAAGAACATGCCACGCGGCGCTTTCTAATTAGCTGGTACCGCTTCGCTCAGGATCACGCTTCTGAGCCGTTAGATCTAACTAAAACGCGTGGCTCAGATCTAAACTTACCCCTTCGGCTATGTTCTATCGCGTCCACTGGATCTAAATCGAACGGCCCTTAGCAGCTGACCAACAAGTGGCGGCACTGTCGGCGGCGATAGGCGGCGGCGTGCTCTGTCAGTGGCGGAGCCGGCGAACTAGGTCGCACGGGGAGGCGTGAGGATGCTCACCAGAATCGCCGTGACGAGGAGATGCTCAACGTGTGCTCGGTTGGCGAAGGGGCGCTCGGAGTTGTCGTGGATTGTCATCGGAGAAGTCCCTGGAGACGGATGCTTCTGTTCGTCGAGGTTGGCGAGGGTGCAGAGCATGCCAAGGCAAAAGAAGAGGTGGGTCAGATGCGCAAGACGATGCTAGTCATGCGGGTGTCAACAAGAGGGGAAGGGGCGGTCGAAAATTACCACTGGAGGTTGTCGGAGTTGAAGCCGAAGACGGTGGCTCTTAGTCGATGGTGTTGCCAACGCTCTGGGGCACGCGCGAGCGAGCTAGTGGTACTGGGAGGTGCGCAAGGTGAAGTGGAGCCTGCTCGTGTGAATCAGGAGCAGAGGGGTGGTCGGGGTTGGCCGGAATTGATGCTGCGGTTCGTCGGAGCAGCGAGGTCGCGGCGAGGAATTCTCGCAGCCTGGGGGCGCTCTGTGCTCGGGGTTTGGGGGAAAATGGAGAGGGGGCAGAGGGGGTTTAAGTAGCAAGGACGTGGGTGTGATTTACTCGAGCATTGATCGTGAATTGAAGCCGCGAATTTAAATAGGAAACGCCCGGCATGATTTGGGGATGAACTGGTCACTGGGGGTGGAGACGATGACGGCCATGTGGGCCGCAGTTGTCAGCGAGAGAAAGGAAGAGGGGATGGGTCCAGGCAGTCAGTGACTCGGTGGGTTTGATTGCGAGTAAAGGAAGACGCTTCGCGGGAGGAGTTGCTGGGCTAGCTGGGTCGAGTTGGGCTGGGTTGGGCCAATTTGGCTGTTTGCTTATTTTATTTTACTCCTTTTCTTTTTCTTTTTTAATTTCTAGAAATGATTTCAAACCCTTATTCAAACAAGTTTGATTTCAAATCTTCTCTAGATTTTTAAATAGTGAACTTAGTATTAAAATGTGTGCCTAACACTACTGTTTACTCAAAATCACTTTGATCATTTGAAAATAAAAATAAAACCAAGCCTTAATGTGATATAAACCATAGGCATAATATTGGTTTTATTTTCACTCTTTGTTTTGGAAACTTTTCTCAAGCTTTGGAAAGTACTTAAGTTTGAATTCAAAACACTACTGAACAAAACAAGTACTCTTCTCATTATAAAATAGCACTAAGGCTAGAGCATACTCACATAAAATAATGAGCAACATATGCTCATGTTTTGAAATGGTTTTGAAAATGGAACCCTAGATGATCATGGATGCATGGATGATATGCATGGATTTTGAAACATGATTTTAGGGATGTTACAAATCTAACCCCCTTAAGTTGAATCTCGCCCTCGATATTCGGGTTGGCTAGCAAATAGGTGAGGGTGGTCTTTCCGAAGATCATCTTCTCTTTCCCATGTTGCTTCTTCTTCGGAATGATGGTTCCATTGAACTTTGCAGAATTTGATAGTCTTAGTCCGTGTAACTCTTTCTGCTGTCTCAAGAATCTTGATAGGTTTCTCTTCATAGGTGAGGTCACTCTCCAATTGAACCTCTTCCAAAGGTATAGTATCCTTCAAAGAAGTTTCTTCCATTTCTGGATGACATTTCTTAAGCTGACTCACATGAAACACATTATGAACAACTGGCAAAGACTCTGGCAATTCAATCTCATAAGCTACTTCTCCTTTACGACTCAGAATCCTGAATGGTCCAACATATCTTGGGGCCAACTTTCCTTTGACTCCAAACCTCTTCACTCCACGAAGTGGTGACACTCTAAGATAAGCTCTATCACCTACTTCATAGGTGACTTCTCTATGCTTAGGATCTGCGTAGCTCTTCTGTCGGGACTATGCTATCTTCAATCTGTCCTTGACTAGCTTTACTTTCTCTTCAGCTTCTTTGATTAGTTCCGGTCCGAATAAACTTCTTTCTCCCACATCATTCCATAGCAATGGGGTGGTACACTTTCTCCCATAGAGAAATTCAAATGGTGCCATCTCAATACTGGCTTGATAGCTGTTATTGTAAGAAAATTCTGCGTAAGGCAGACTTTCATCCCAACTGGCTCCATAGTCTAGAGCACATGCTCTCAACATATCTTCAAGAATCTGATTAGTCCTTTCTGTCTGTCCATCAGTCTGAGGATGAAAAGCAGTGCTGAATTCCAACCTCGTTCCTAATGACTCATGTAATTGCCTCCAAAAATGGGAAGTGAATTGAGTCCCCCTATCAGACACAATACTCTTGGGTACTCCATGTAGACATACAATTCTGCTCATATAGATCTTGGCTAACTTAGCACTTGTATAAGTTGTCTTCACGGGTATGAAATGAGTCACTTTAGTTAGGCGATCCACTACTACCCAAATGGAATCATATCCTGACCGGGTCCTTGGTAATCCGGTAATGAAATCCATACCAATCTTGTCCCACATCCAATCAGGAATGGGTAGTGGTTGTAACAATCCTGCTGGTTTCTGATGTTCCGCTTTCACTCTACTACATACATCAGACAAAGCAATATGTTCGGCGATGTCTTTCTTGAGATTATTCCACCAAAATCTTTCCTTCATATCCATGTACATTTTGGTGTTACCCGGATGAATGGAATACGGTGAGTTGTGGGCTTCCTGTAATATCAGTTTCCGAAGCTCCGGATCTTGTGGAACACAGATACGTTTTCCATGCCATAAAGTACCATGTTCGTCTTCATGGAATCCTTTGGCTTTTCCCTTGCCAATCTTTTCCTTAATATCTTCAATTTCCTTATCCGTCTTTTGGGCTTCTTTGATTTTGTCCAACAAAGTAGGTTGAACATCCAAAGACATGAGATGTCCCTCAGGCACAATCTCCAATATGAGATCTCTAAATTGGGCACATAGATCATCTGGTAATTCTCCTTCAGTAAGGCCATTCACAAAAACCTTACGGCTTAGAGCATCCGCTACAACATTTGCTTTACCGGGGTGGTATTGCAAACTTAAGTCATAGTCCTTGATGAGTTCTAGCCATCTTCTTTGTCTCATGTTAATTTCTTTTTGGGTGAAGATATACTTCAAACTCTTGTGATGTGTGAACACTTCACATCGCTTTCCCAAAAGATAGTGTCTCCATGTTTTGAGTGCATGGACAACAGAGGCTAACTCTAAATCATGAGTAGGGTAGTTCACTTCATGAGTTTTGAGTTGTCTCGAGGCATAAGCCACAACTTTCCCTTCTTGCATAAGAACTGCACCTAACCCATGATGAGATGCATCACAATACACTTGGAAATCTATCTCCAAATCTGGCAAACATAAGACTGGTGTTGTCACTAGTCTCTTCTTCAATTCTTGAAAACTAAGTTCGCATCCTTCAGACCAAGCAAATTTCTTGTCTTTCTTTAGCAATTCTGTCATTGGCTTAGCTATCTTGGAGAAATTTTCAATGAACCTTCTGTAGTATCCTGCCAAGCCAAGGAAACTACGAACCTCTTTAACTGACTTAGGAGATTCCCATTCAGTTACAACTGAAACTTTAGCAGGATCAACTGATACACCATCTCCTGACACAACGTGTCCAAGAAATCCAACTTCATTTAACCAAAATTCACACTTGCTGAACTTGGCATATAGCTTATGCTCTCTAAGCATCTCAAGTATCAAACGTAAATGTCCTTCATGCTCTTCCTTGCTCTTAGAGTAGATTAGAATGTCATCGATGAATACGACAACAAACTTGTCAAGGAACTCCATGAACACTTTGTTCATCATATTCATGAAGTATGCTGGTGCATTGGTTAAACCAAATGGCATCACGGTATACTCATACAATCCATACCTTGTGGTGAAAGCTGTCTTAGGTATGTCTTGTTCCCTTATCTTAAGCTGGAAATAACCTGACCGGAGATCAATCTTTGAGAACACACAAGCTCCTTTTAACAGATCAAACAGGTCATTGATTCTAGGCAAATGATATTTGTTCTTGATAGTCACCTCATTTAGTGATCGGTAATCTATGCATAACCTTTGACTTCTATCTTTCTTTTCCACAAACAAAACTGGTGCTCCCCAAGATGAAGAACTTGGTTGGATAAATCCTTTCTGCAACTGTTCTCCAAGCTGCTTCTTGAGTTCTTTCAACTCATCCACTGACATCTTGTAAGGTCTCTTTGCTATTGGTCCAGATCCTGGTAGCAAATCAATAAGAAATTCTACATCTCTATCTGGTGGAATTCCCGGCAATTCTTCCGGAAACACATCTGGATATTCACTCACAATTGGCACACTGTCCATGCTAACCCCCTTAAGAGAATTAAGCTTACTCCTTTTTGCCTCAAAGTTGGTCTTGAATCTGATCCTCTTATTTTCTGGAGTTATGAGTGAGACAGTCTGATTAGCACAATATATCACTCCCTTGTGCTTAGTCATCCAGTCCATTCCCAAAATAACATCCAATCCTTGGGAGTTTAGGATTATCAAGTTAACGGGAAACTTATACTTTCCAAACTCTATGACTAGATCATGACATCCTGAATTCACTATCATTTCTCCGCCAGGAGAACTTACTTTTATAGGACACCCAATAGTTTCTACTAGTAGTTCATTTCTTTCAACAAATGCTCTTGATATGAATGAATGATATGCATCAATATCAAAGAGAACAAATGCTGGAACAGAATTGAGTTTGAACTTACTAGCAACAGCATCAGGTTCCCCATAAATTTCTTCCACATTGATGTGGTTCACTTGTCCCTTTTGAAAAGGGTTGGGCTTGTTGGGTCCTTCAACTTTCTTTTCTGGGCATTCATTTGCATAATGCCCCATCTTCTTGCACTTGAAACATTCAACCTGACTAAGATCCTTCTTGACAGGCTGGCTTCCACTGCCACTTCTACTTCCACTGTGGTGGCTCTTATATCCACCTTTGTTATTCTTGTACTTATCATTGTCATGACTACGGTTGTGCTTGTTGTCATGGTAACGTTTGTGGTTGTGGTGCTTGTTGAACTTACCATGCTTGTGGGATCCATAACTACCACTATCATTATAATGGGAACGCTTGTGAGACGATCCCGAGTTGTGCTTGTCTGAGTGCTTTCTCTTCCTGCTTTCAACTTGTTTCATCTTGCTCTCCAAAATAGCAGCCTTGTCACAAATATACTGATATGTGGGAACATAGGCCACAGCTAACTGCAGGTTCAATTCATCATTAAACCCTTCAAGGAAATTTTCCTTCCTCTTAGCATCAGTATCAACTTCATCCGGTGCATAACGCGCCAGATTGTTGAACTCCTCAATATATTCAGCCACGCTGCGGTGGCGCTGCTTCAAGTTATGAAACTCTTTCTTCTTCAAACTCATCACTCCGGATGAGATGTGAGCAGTACGGAAACCATATTCAAAGATAGCCCATGTCACATCCTCAATGGGAGTGGTGATCTGGAAGTTATCCCACCAAGTGGCTGCTGGTCCTTCCAACAAGTGAGCTGCAAATCTGACTTTCTCTTCATCAGTACAGCCAACAGTTACCAAGTCCTTGTTCATAGAGTGTAGCCAATCATTGGCCACCATAGGATCAGTAGTTCCTAAGAACTTTGCTAGCCTCAGTCTTAAGAACCTGGTAAGCATGTCAAAACCCGGTGGGTTGTTCTGATTGTTGTTGTTGTTGTTGTTGTTGTTGTTGTTGTTATTGTTATTATTATTATTATTATTGTTGTTGTTGTTGTTCTGATTCTGGATGAACGTGGTCATCATTTGCATCAACTAAGTCTGAGTTGTCATCATCTGCTGCATCTCAGGGGTGATGTTGTTGTTGTTGGGGTTGGGATTGGCACGTCGGGGAGGCATCTGTGGTTTTCAATAAGGATAAGAATGAGATACCCATAGATGCTAACATGCACAATACATCACATAACAATCACAATCATGCATCATAGTAGTAAAGATTCAACAACACAGACAACAAGTTTTTGGAAAAGTAATCACACCAATAGCAAGCCATCCACATGTTGGATGGTCATTGCGACTCAATAATCAAAGACATGATAAATAAATGTAAATGAGTAGTCATCACTACTCCTCTGCATCGACCTCCTCATCAACAAATGTAAGACCTGTATTCTCCATTGCGGTCTTGTATTCCTCGACATTGGTGGTCAAGGTCTCTAATTTGGCTTTGAGAGCCCTCTTCTGTGCACGAAGCCTCTCAATCACACCTTGCTGATGCTCGAGCTTGAAGTCCTTGGCCTCTAGTTCTACAGTCATGTCTCTAATCCTCTTGTTCCTATCTTGGACTCGCTTCTCTTGACTCTTGAACTTTCTATCCTGACTCTCAAACTTAGCCTCCATCTCCTTGACTATCTCATCTTGCTCCGCGAAGAGCTTGTCCTTCTCACGAAGCTGCACCTGGAGTTCGTCATTGCTAAGCATGACGTTGGTCCTATCAGTGTCTATGTGCCTAAGAAGAACCTCTAAGTCCTGGAGGTATAGGCGAATCGGCTCTGCCGTCTCTCTCGAAGTATCCTCAAAGTCAATGGCCTCACCATCATCATCACGTCTGCCAAAGGTGTGGAAGTGAGTACCTCTAAACTCTTGAGAGTGTCTCCCTAGTAAACGTCCAATAAAATCCTGCATGACTACCTCTAGGCCTCTCTCCTTGTCATCATGCATGAGCTTGAAGATGATGGCCTCCGTGGCTGGCTCAGTCTGGCGTCCTGGCTGATTAACCTTGAAGCCCCAAAGGTCTTTCCTCTCAAACTTGGTGAGGGGAAGCATCATGATAGTAGGAAGAGGGAGATTGAGCAGACTAGTGAGCTCAATAATACGAGGGCCAAAACGAGTTCCCTTGAACTCTTCAGCCGTGCTGATAGTAACATTAGGCATCTATTTTATAAGATAGAAAAAGTTAGGATCAATACAATTAAAGTTAAATCACAAGACAAAGCATCACATGCATATCATTGTCAAACAACACTCAAATCATGACTTACATAATACAAGCAACATAGTTTCAATATAACTTAGTCAAAATTTTGGAAATATAGAGATGAGTGTGGTGGTCCAACTAATAAGGCTCAATTCATCTTTCACTTTCTAATCTAAAGGCTAACAATGCATCCTTATATCAAAAGAGATGAGAAAAGAAGATTAGAAAATTTTACTAGAAGAATAAGACAAGTGTGGAAGTTGTTGAAAAATTTTCTTTAGTGGTTTCCAATCCTAGGGTCATAATCCTACAATCAACACAGTGCTCTAATACCATCTGTAAGATGCCTCCTTTGTAAAGAAAAGGATCCCTGTGATTGCAATGCTAGTCCCTAGATCAATGCTAGCATCCGCAGTTTAAGATGAAGTACACAGAAACAAAGGTCATTATTACAAGTCATTCCAGAGACAAACATAGTCTTTTACAACTCCATGGCCACAGGCCTAGTACAAGAGTTTAAATATGTAATAAGATAAATAAGTCTTCATCTTCATGTGCCACAGGAAAGCATGTTGAGTGTAGACTCATGACTCCTAATCCTCATCAGAATAACCTGCAACATCACAAGTTACAGCCACAGTGGGTCAATACATTGGAATAGTATTGGCAAGTGATACCTTAGTAGAATATTGGTGGACTAGATACTATATGCATTTTGGCTAAGTGTAGCTTAGGCTTGCTTTGCTCAAAATAGGTTTTGCCTATTAGTTGAAAACACTAAGTTTTTCTTTGTAAAAATCTTTCCCAAGGAACCACCAATAGACATTGGTGAACCTTCACCCTTGTTCAACCACAAGTTTTTACTTAGAAATTGGGATGAGGAGATTCTTGATAGCTTCCATGTCTTGATGCTCAAGTTGTCCAATACCAGGGACATGGCTAAGTACTTAGATTCTTCCATCTGCAGAGGTTGTGCACTTTCCCCACAAGACTTGATTTTCACCAAGACAGGACCCTTCAGAAGCCTTCCCTTAGACCAAATGGACGCGTTCCAACCTATCATTCCACTACCACCAACTGTCCAAATGGCTAAGTTATTGCAACCTATGTGATCCAG
The DNA here is from genome assembly GCA_023614405.1 of Avena insularis. Classification (NCBI taxonomy): domain Eukaryota; kingdom Viridiplantae; phylum Streptophyta; class Magnoliopsida; order Poales; family Poaceae; genus Avena; species Avena insularis. The sequence continues at coordinate 117,882,708 of CM042695.1, forward strand.
GCAGAGCCCATATTGCCAAGTGGCTGCACTAGAAGCTTCTTAACATTTGGTCTCTCAAATCCCTTTGTTCCTGGGTGGCTTTCCACAAGTGAGATACACAAGGTAAGCCATAGAAATGGGCCCTGTGTAACCACTCAACATAACCCATTCTTTCCATTCCACCCAGGTGTTTCATTCACTTAGTTGTTTTATTAAGCAAAAACATAGTCCAAAGACTTAGAAATATTTATTCAAAGCATGAATATATAACCCTCCTTGGTTTCTACTAGCTAGGCTAAGCATGGCATTGATAAGACTTAAAAATATTTCTAGCAATTCTACAACTACTAGGATTTCCCAAGCATAGCATATAGATCAAAAATATCCATGCAAGACTAGCAAAATATTTCTAATGCATATTTGAAAAACATAGGAATAAAATCATGAAGCACCACTTGCCTTGGTAGTTTGGAGAGTAGCTACAATCCTCACAATCACAATCACTATTTGTACCAAAATCTACACATAAAATAATAGCACCAAAATCACATACAAAATAAATACAAGCAAAAAAATATATGGATGCATGCATAATGCCATGTGATGATTTTATACACCAAACAAGACAAGTGCACAGTACTGATTCATAAACAAGTTCAAAACTTGCCAAACAAACTTTATTTGAACACTAAAACATTTCCCAAATAATTATTATACATAAAATAGGCCTACACATGTTTCTATAAAAAGAACCATTTTAACAGAGGCAAAACATTAAACACATTGCATATTTGGAAAGGATTTTCTCTCCTAATTCCATTGATATAAAATTTGTCAAATTTGGACGTGGCATTCAAAAGTTATGAAATAAAACAAATTCAAACATCTAATAGATCTAATTTAGAAATTTAAATCAAAGAACATGCCACGCGGCGCTTTCTAACTGGCTGGTACCACTTCGCTCAGGATCACGCTTCCGAGCCGTTAGATCTAACTAAAACGCGTGGCTCAGATCTAAACTTACCCCTTCGGCTATGTTCTATCACTTCCACTGGATCTAAATCGAACGGCCCTAAGCAGCTGACCAACAAGTGGCGGCACTGGAGGTGGCGATAGGCGGCGGCGTGCTCTGTCAGTGGTGGAGCCGGCGAATTAGGTCGCACGGGGAGGCGTGAGGATGCTCACCAGAATCGCCGTGACGAGGAGATGCTCAACGTGTGCTCGGTTGGCGAAGGGGCGCTCGGAGTTGTCGTCGATTGCTCATCGGAGAAGTCCCTGGCGACGGATGCTTCTGTTCGTCGAGGTTGGCGAGGGTGCAGATCATGCCAAGGCAAAAGAAGAGGTGGGTCAGATGCGCAAGACGATGCTAGTCACGCGGGTGTCAACAAGAGGGGAAGGGGCGGTCGAAAATTACCACTGGAGGCTGTCGGAGTTGAAGCCGAAGACGGTGGCGCTTAGTCGATGGTGTTGCCGACGCTCTGGGGCACGCGCGAGCGAGCTAGTGGTACTGGGAGGTGCGCAAGGTGAAGTGGAGCCTGCTCGTGTGAACCAGGAGCAGAGGGGTGGTCGGGGTTGGCCGGAATTGATGCTGCGGTTCGTCGGAGCAGCGAGGTGTGGCGAAATTCTCGCAGCCTGGGGCGCCTGTGCTCGGGGTTTGGGGAAAATGGAGAGGCGGAGGGGTTTAAGTAGCAAGGCAGGCGTGATTTACTCGAGCATTGATCGTGAATTGAAGCCGCAATTTAAACAGAAACGCCCGTGATTTGGGATGAACTGTCATTTGGGGGTGGAGATGACGACTGCCATGTGGGCCGCGGTTGTCAGCGAGAAAAAGGAAGAGGGGATGGGTCCGGGCAGTCAGTGTGTCACATCCCAAGATTTTCCAAATCTTGCAATGTGAAAAATAAATAAATAAAAATAAAACTTTGTTGATTTTCAGGATGAGAAGAAACTTTTGAATCCAATTGGAAACCTTCAAACCAATTTGGATCAAATAAAATCCTAAAGGGATTTAAAAAGATAAACATTTAATAAAGGAAAATAAAATATCTTGGAATTACTGTTTTGGATCTTTAAATAAAAGATTTAGTTTTCAAAAGAAAACTAGATTTATAAATAAGGATTATTTTATGAAACCAAATGAACCTTGGTCAAGCATTTGAAATAAAACATTTTTTGTTTTAATAAAGATTGGTAAAGGTTTATTTAAAACAAATTAATAAGAGTTAATATCCAAGTTTATTAAAGGTTTTACTATTTTAATTAAACATCAAAACCTACTTACTTATTTTAAATAAGTTTTCCAAGTGTTTCATAATTTCAAACAAAACCTACTGATTTGAAAATGTTTAGATTTCAAATGGAGATTTTAATAAAATTAAAACCCATTTTATTTATTAACTAATGTCCATTTTATTTAATTATAAATGGACTCTAAAAATAAAAAAATATTATTTTATTTTGGGAAATGGTTTATGTTGTTAAACAGAACCAAATTCAATTACAAAGTATGGAGAATGTTTGAATCAATTTGGATGCTTGATTGATTGTTTGAAAAATCCAAACAGAAAATAGAAACAGAAAAAGAAAAAGCATTTGAAAGAAAAAAATGAAGTCAGCCTCAGCCCAGCTGGCCAAGCCCAACAAGACCCAGTCCAGCCCACCTACTCTCTCCCATGGCCGGCGTTCTCACGAACCCGCAGCATGGTGACCAGTGGCCCCTTCTTCCCCATACTCCCTCGCTGACAGCAAGGACCCACGCAGCCAGCTCACTCCTTCTTCCACTTCGCGACAACCACGCCGGCCATTTCCTGCCGTTGATGCTGCGCGTAAATTCGCAGTAATGCTGCAGTGATTCCGCTCAGCAATCTCGCCTTCTGAAGCGCCGGCATTCTCTCTTCAATTTCCCCCAGTCGCCCCACTCTAGCACGCCCCCAGGCTGCCCAATTCCTCGCCACACCACCCACTGTCCGACGAATCTCCGGTGACGATTCCGGCGAGCACGAACCGCCCCACTGCCCCTAGAGCACACGGGTGTGATCCCCATCGTCTCCTACATCTCCTCGCACCAACCCCACAACCGCGCGTGCACTGCTGCGTCGACATCGTCTTCGACTGAACGACTCCGCCGTCCGCTCCAACTCCGACGAGTTCCCCAGGTAGTATCCGACCGCCCCTCTTCCTCTCATTCACGCATGCAACTTCGCCTTGATCTGTCGCATCTAACTGCGTCTTCCTTTTTCCTCGGGGCGAACCACAGCACCATCTTCGACGAGCTCCAGGACCATCTGACGCCGACCACATCTACGGCGAGCAATCGCTACTGACCCTGAGCGCCCCTTGCCAAGCCGACCGTACCTCGAGCATCACCACGTCCTTGCGATCACGGTGAGAATCCCCACTTTGTTCTTTGCTTCCTAGAACCGCTGCTAGCCCACCACCCGACCGTCGCCACCGTCTGCCACCGCGCAGCGCCGCCCGTTGTTGATCAAGTAGTGGTGACCGTAGGATCTAGATCGTACGAACAAGATAGATCACTGAAACGCTGAAGGGGTACGCGATCAGAGCCGTGCGATCTGCTTAAGATCCAACGCACCAGAGAGGCTGATCCGCACGAAGCGGTACCACCCAATAGGAACATGACGCGTGGCCAGGTTTTCGATTTAAAAACCGATTGAAAACAGATTTGAATTGCAAATTGAAACCCTTGTAACTTTTGATCCACACGTTCAAAAATTACAAACTTTATATCGTTGGAATCAGTGGAACAAGCCCTAGCCAACCAAACAGTTTGTTTAGTAAAAGCCTCTGGTAGTTGGTTGTTTTTGCAGAAACATTTGTATGCTTGTTTAGATTAGAAAAATTGTTCAAAAATGTTTTTGAGGTTGAAATCTTGGCAAATTAGTTTGTGGTGAACTTACTGACCCTAGGAATCAACCCATGGTTTTTAAAATGAATTTGGTAAAGTTTAGGATGGATTAATAGATTTAGCCCATTCCTAACCAAATAAAAATAATGGTTTTTTTGTGAAAATGTTTAGAGCAAAAACCTTGGGAAAATGATTTGAATCAAACCTACTGACCCTAAACACCAAGTTTTGAGATTTAGCAACTTATTTTATGAAAGACATAGAGTTTTTGATTTGATAAAAATATTTTCCACCACATAAAATGATGAAAGGATTTAAAAATGGTTGTAGATAAAACCCTTTTGCAAATGACTTTGCCACTTTGGAAAGTGTCCACTTTGAGCCTTACAATGTGTAGAGCCCAGAAGAGACCACCTTGGCAAAATAAAACTACCTTATGCATGCTTGCATGCATGACCTAGTTCCTATTGTTTTATGTGTGTGTTTGGTTTGATTGAGTACTGGTTGGAAAGATAGTTGATATTGTGTTTGCTTGATTGATTGTAGTGAAGTTAGAAAAGTGTGAAACTAGCAAGATCAAGAAGTGAACCATCATTCCCTACCAAAAAAGGAAAGTTACACTATCATCTAAAGTCCTACTATTTTTCATTATACTTAGTGGATTTTGAAACATGCATGAAAATAATTTCTATACTTATGCTATGCTAAATCCTAATAGGATACCCTATACATTCCTTAGTGAAAACAATGTAGTTGTTACATGCTTAGCCCTGCTATATTTTGAAAAGAGATACATGTTGAGATTTTATGAAGTTGAGAAAAGGACTTGTGTTTTTATATAATAAAACAAGGACTCAATGAATCACCTGGGTGGACAAGGACTTTGAGTTTTGGAGAAGGTGGCAACAAAAGGAACCATGTCTATGGCAATCTCTTTGTGTTGTGCTCCAAAAGAAAACCACCCAGGAAACTTAGAGATTGAACATGTTTCTCCAATTGTGGCTTTCGTGTACAACCGCATGCTATTTATGGCTCTGGCTTGGTCAACTACATTGGGAAGACCCATACATTGTCTTCAGGTTACTTAAAATGGGGACCTGGAATCCTACATGGGTACTGAAGACAAGCTAGCAATGGTGTATGGGAGGAACCTCTGGAAAGACTTCGTCACTTTCTCAATCTGCCAGTACTCCATCTTGGTGAGCACTAATCCAGTGGCCACTGGTGGCAACAAGGTGAGATTGTGACATGCGGGTAAAGTGTACTACTTCTGCAGAAGATAACAAAATCTAGGTACTTAGCCGTGTCCCCGGTTATGGACAATACTGAGCAACTAAAGTTTGAAGCTATGGGAAATCTTGACATTCCAATTTCTAAAAGAAAACTTTTAAGTGACAACAAAAGACTTGATGCACTTGGGGGTACCAAGGAGCTCAAGAGATTTTGATGAAAACTTGAACACTTGGGGTTACCAAGGAGTTCAAGAGATTTTGACAAAGACACTTGGTGGATTCCAAGGAAGTGACAAAAGATCAAAACCCTTTTTGAAAAGATAGGATAAATTTTGCTTTCTACAAATGAGCCTAAAACCCTACTTAGCCAAATATGCATGTAATGATAGGATCCACTTATATTCTACATAGTAGTGAAACTTGCCAATACAATTCAAATTTATTGACCCTTGTGGCTGTAACTTGTAATGTTGCAGGTTTGATTGACTTTAGTGAAGATTGATTGATTGATTAGGATTACAAAGTCTACAACCAACATGTCTGCCTGTGGCACTTTGAAGATGAAGGACCCCATGCTTATAGTTAATCCGCTGCAATGTATTGTAATAGCCAAATGAGCTATGTAAGATGTAATAAAACTATGTTATTCCTGGTTATGAAGTTACATTATGACCTTTGTTTCTTGATATTACATCTTAACTGTGGATGCTAGCTATTGATCCAGGGACTAGCATTGTAAACACAGGGGATTCAACCTTATATTATTTAAAGGTTGGGACACTCCCTCTACAGATGGTATCAGAGCATTGTGTTGCCTGTAGGATTTGTAAACCTAGGATTGGACAAAACCCCTTAGAAAAATAGGAGTTGTATTTGTTCCAAAACTTATTTACAAACAATCTTGTAAACTCTTTCCTCAAACCATTTTGGTTTCAACTCTACATCTCTTCTACTTCAACTTGATGGAAAAACCTACCCCATGGCCAAAGACTTCACCATGTGCAAAGGACTTCATCAACTCTAATGACTTCAACATCTTCAACTCTAATGACTTCAACATCTTCAGCATTTTCATCAAGGACTTCCAACTTGGACTACAAGTGAGGCAAGGAAATCTTGATCAAGATATGGAGACTAAGGGAATGCAAAATTTGAAGGAGTTCACTTCACTAGAAGTTATTGTAACCAAGAGTTTCTCCCAAGGAAGCCATGACCTCATGTAAAGAAGAATCAACCAAGAAGGATGGAAAGATCACAAGTAAACCCTATAGATGGACTACCATATTTTAGTTAAGTCAACCACACCAACTTATGTGGTGTAACAAAAATATTTTGTTGCCTAAGTATGTGCTTGAACTTTGTTGTTGAGTGAAAAGTTGTTTGTGAATGCTTGCACATTGCTTGAGTAAATTGTGATGTGTGTGATTAGAACTATTTTCTTAGAGATATCTTGCCTATTCTAACCTCCATTCAACCCCAAGCAGATGACTACTCCAAGAGACTCCAACATCAAGGTTGATGACACCAACACCAACCAAAAGGACAGCATGAAGGAGCTCATAGCAACCCAACACCAATTGAACCAAATGACAGCTCAATTCATAGCTAACTCTAATGGTGAAGATCCAACACTACAAGGATTTTTGGAAACTCAAGCCCAATTGATGCTTAAGGTGACTGATCAAATGATGAATATGGAAGAAAACTATTCCAAAAGATTTTGTGACAACAAGGATGACAGAAATGTTATTCTAGATGGAGCCCCAGCTTGCATTATTTGTGGAGACAAGGATCATACCTCCAAGGAGCATGGAGATCAATGCCCCAACTGTGAAGAGAAACATCATGTTGGCCAATGTTCCACCTCTCAAGCTACTTGCTACCTATGTGAAGGAAACAACCATGTTCCTATCTAATGCCCCATCTATTCCATTGTGGAACAAAGGAAACAAGGTGGAGTGCAACAAATGATTGCAAACTATCCAGAAGGATCCAAGTCTACCAAGCAGGTTGATGACAAAGGAAAAGGACCACTTATACCTCCAAGCAAAACAACCCAATTCAAAGGATCAAATAAGAGGAATGTGAATTTTCTAAAGAGCAATAAAAGGTCCAAGAAACATGTAGACATTCCTACCTACCAGATAACATATGAACAACATGAACTGGATGTACTCCTAGCTTTGGAGAAGCCCAAAAAGCAAAAGAAGGACAAAAGCCATGTGCAATGTCATAAATGTAAAGAAATGGGACACTATTCCAGTGAATGCCCAGAGAACCAGAAGAATAAGGAAATTGGCCAAGTGATGTGCAACAACTGCAAAGAGCTAGGCCATTATGTAACAACTTGTCCACAAGAGCCACGTAAAGAACTCAAAGACATCAACTGTTTCAATTGCAAGAACCCAGGACATTATGCAAGCAACTGTCCAGAAAAGATGAAGAACAAGTTGAACAAGCCTATGGAGAATCTCAACCTTGGCCCATGAGTCAAGTGTAGAAACCAAGGACTCAATACAAATGGTTGCCCAGAGAAGATTTCCTAGGATTCCAAGAAGGCCAACATGTAGTTTAGTTGGAAAAAATTTAAGGGTGGTAGTACCCTAGATGTTCTGAGCCTACTTGTAACCCTAGCCTTCCCAAATCTCGAGACGAGATTTATTTTAAGGGTGGTAGCCTGTCACATCCCAAGATTTTCCAAATCTTTCAATGTGAAAAATAAATAAATAAAAATAAAACTTTGTTGATTTTCAGGATGAGAAGAAACTTTTGAATCCAATTGGAAACCTTCAAACCAATTTGGATCAAATAAAATCCTAAAGGGATTTAAAAAGATAAACATTTAATAAAGGAAAATAAAATATCTTGGAATTACTGTTTTGGATCTTCAAATAAAAGATTTAGTTTTCAAAAGAAAACTAGATTTATAAATAAGGATTATTTTATGAAACCAAATGAACCTTGGTCAAGCATTTGAAATAAAACATTTTTTGTTTTAATAAAGATTGGTAAAGGTTTATTTAAAACAAATTAATAAGAGTTAATATCCAAGTTTATTAAAGGTTTTACTATTTTAATTAAACATCAAAACCTACTTACTTATTTTAAATAAGTTTTCCAAGTGTTTCATAATTTCAAACAAAACCTACTGATTTGAAAATGTTTAGATTTCAAATGGAGATTTTAATAAAATTAAAACCCATTTTATTTATTAACTAATGTCCATTTTATTTAATTATAAATGGACTCTAAAAATAAAAAAATATTATTTTATTTTGGGAAATGGTTTATGTTGTTAAACAGAACCAAATTCAATTACAAAGTATGGAGAATGTTTGAATCAATTTGGATGCTTGATTGATTGTTTGAAATTCAAAACAGAAAATAGAAACAGAAAAAGAAAAAGCATTTGAAAGAAAAAAATGAAGTCAGCCTCAGCCCAGCTGGCCAAGCCCAACAAGACCCAGTCCAGCCCACCTACTCTCTCCCGCAGCGAAGCGTTTCTCACCAGAACCCGCACCCGTAGAGTGACTGACCAGTGGCCCCTTCTTCCCCACACTCCCTCGCTGACAGCAAGGACCCACGCAGCCAGCTCACTCCTTCCTCTTCGCGATAACCACGTCGACCGTTTCCTGCCGTTGATGCTGCGCGTAAATTCGCAGTAATGCTGCAGTGATTCCGCTCAGCAATCTCATCTTCTTAAGCGCCGACATTCTCTCTTCAATTTCCCCCAGTCGCCCCACTCTAGCACGCCCCCAGGCTGCCCAATTCCTCGCCACACCACCCACTGTCCGACGAAACTCCGGTGACGATTCCGGCGAGCACGAACCGCCCCACTGCCCCCAGAGCAAACGGGTGTGATCCCCATCGTCTCCTGCATCTCCTCGCACCAACCTCACATCCGTGCGTGCACTGCTGCGTCGACATCATCTTCGACTGAACGACTACGACGTCCGCTCCAACTCCGACGAGTTCCCCAGGTAGTATCCGACCGCCCCTCTTCCTCTCATTCACGCACGCAACTTCGCCTTGATTTGGCGCATCTAACTGCGTCTTCCTTTTTCCTCGGGGCGAACCACAGCACCATCCTCGACGAGCTCCAGGACCATCTAACATCGACCACATCTCCGGCGAGCAATCGCTACTGACCCTGAGCTCCCCTTGCCAAGCCGACCGTACCTCGAGCATCACCATGTCCTTGCGATCACGGTGAGCATCCCCACTTCATTCTTTGCTTCCTAGAACCGCCGCTAGCCCATCGCCCGACCGTCACCGCTGTCTGCCACCGCGCAGCGCCGCCCGTTGTTGACCAAGTAGTGGTGACCGTAGGATCTAGATCGTACGAACAAGATAGATCACTTAAACGCTGAAGGGGTACGCGATCAGAGCCGTGCGATCTGCTTAAGATCCAACGCACCAGAGAGGCTGATCCGCATGAAGTGGTACCGCCCAATAGGAACATGACGCGTGGCCAGGTTTTCGATTTAAAAACCGATTGAAAACAGATTTGAATTGCAAATTGAAACCCTTGTAACTTTTGATCCACACGTCCAAAAATTACAAACTTTATATCGTTGGAATCAATGGAACAAGCCCTAGCCAACCATACAGTTTGTTTAGTAAAAAGCCTCTGGTAGATTGGTTGTTTTTGCAGAAACATTTGTATGCTTGTTTAGATTAGAAAAATTGTTCAAAAATGTTTTTGAGGTTGAAATCTTGGCAAATTAGTTTGTGGTGAACTTACTGACCCTAGGAATCAACCCATAATTTTTAAAATGAATTTGGTAAAGTTTAGGATGGATTAATAGATTTAGCCCATTCCTAACCAAATAAAAATAATGGTTTTGTTGTGAAAATGTTTTAGAGCAAAAACCTTGGGAAAATGATTTGGATCAAACCTACTGACCCTAAACACCAAGTTTTGAGATTTAGCAACTTATTTGATGAAAGACATATAGTTTTTGATTTGATAAAAATATTTTCCACCACATAAAATGATGAAAGGATTTAAAAATGGTTGTAGATAAAACCCTTTTGCAAATGACTTTGCCACTTTGGAAAATGTCCACTTTGAGCCTTACAATGTGTAGAGCCCAGTAGAGACCACCTTGGCAAAATAAAACTACCTTATGCATGCTTGCATGCATGACCTAGTTCCTATTGTTTTATGTGTGTGTTTGGTTTGATTGAGTATTGGTTGGAAAGATAGTTGATATTGTGTTTGCTTGATTGATTGTAGTGAAGTTAGAAAAGTGTGAAACTAGCAAGATCAAGAAGTGAACCATCATTCCCTACCAAAAAAGGCAAGTTACACTATCATCTAAAGTCCTACTTTTTTTCATTATACTTAGTGGATTTTGAAACATGCATGAAAAAAATTTATTTACTTATGCTATGCTAAATCCTAATAGGATACCCTATACATTCCTTAGTGAAAACAATGTAGTTGTTACATGCTTAGCCCTGCTATATTTTGAAAAGAGATACATGTTGAGATTTTATGAAGTTGAGAAAAGGACTTGTGTTTTTTAAAATAAAACAAGGACTCAATGAATCACCTGGGTGGACAAGGACTTTGAGTTATGGAGAAGGTGGCAACAAAAGGAACCATGTCTATGGCAATCTCTTTGTGTTGTGCTCCAAAAGAAAACCACCCAGGAAACTTAGAGATTGAACATGTTTCTCCAATTGTGGCTTTCGTGTACAACCACATGCTATTTATGGCTCTGGCTTGGTCAACTACATTGGGAAGACCCATACATTGTCTTCAGGTTACTGAAAATGGGGACCTGGAATCCTACATGGGTACTGAAGACAAGCTAGCAATGGTGTATGGGAGGACCCTCTGGAAAGACTTCGTCACATTCTCAATCTGCCAGTACTCCATCTTGGTGAGCACTAATCCAGTGGCCATTGGTGGCAACAAGATGAGATTGTGACATGTGGGTAAAGTGTACTACTTCTACAGAAGATAACAAAATCTAGGTACTTAGCCGTGTCCCCGGTTATGGAAAATACTGAGCAACTAAAGTTTGAAGCTATGGGAAATCTTGACATTCCAATTTCTAAAAGAAAACTTTTAAGTGACAACAAAAGACTTGATGCACTTGGGGGTACCAAGGAGATCAAGAGATTTTGATGAAAACTTGAACACTTGGGGTTACCAAGGAGTTCAAGAGATTTTGACAAAGACACTTGGTGGATTCCAAGGAAGTGACAAAAGATCAAAACCCTTTTTGAAAAGATAGGATAAATTTTGCTTTCTACAAATGAGCCTAAAACCCTACTTAGCCAAATATGCATGTAATGATAGGATCCACTTATATTCTACATAGTAGTGAAATTTGCCAATACAATTCAAATGTATTGACCCTTGTGGCTGTAACTTGTAATGTTGCAGGTTTGATTGACTTTAGTGAAGATTGATTGATTGATTAGGATTACAAAGTCTACAACCAACATGTCTGCCTGTGGCACTTTGAAGACGAAGGACCCCATGCTTATAGTTAATCCGCTGCAATGTATTGTAATAGCCAAATGAGCTATGTAAGATGTAATAAAACTATGTTATTCCTGGTTATGAAGTTACATTATGACCTTTGTTTCTTGATATTACATCTTAACTGTGGATGCTAGCTATTGATCTAGGGACTAGCATTGTAAACACAGGGGATTCAACCTTATATTATTTAAAGGTTGGGAGACTCCCTCTACACAGTGACTCTGTGGTTTGATTGCGAGTAAAGGAAAACGCTTCGTGGGAGGAGTTGCTGGGCTAGCTGGGTCGAGTTGGGCTGGGTTGGGCCAGTTTGGTTGTTTGCTTTTTTTACTCCTTTTCTTTTTCTGTTTGAATTTCTAGAAATGATTTCAAACCCTTATTCAAATAAGTTTGATTTCAAATCATCTCTAGATTTTTAAACAGTGAACTTAGTATTCAAATGTGTGCCAAACACTACTGTTTACTCAAAATCACTTTGATCATTTGAAAATAAAAATAAAACCAAGCCTTAATGTGATATAAACCATAGGCATAATATTGGTTTTATTTTCACTCTTTGTTTTGGAAACTTTGCTCAAGCTTTGGAAAGTACTTAAGTTTGAATTCAAAACATTACTGAACAAAACAAGTACTCTTCTCATTAGAAAATAGCACTAAGTCTAGAGCATACTCACATAAAATAATGAGCAACATATGCTCCTGTTTTGAAATGGTTTTGAAAATGGAACCCTAGATGATCATGGATGCATGGATGATATGCATGGATTTTGAAACATGATTTTAGGGATGTTACACGCATCCATACAACCATCAGTTTTATAAAGGGCTAAGGCTCATGCCTCAACATTTTCATCATCAAAAATCATCTGGTGTTCAAGATTACATGTCAAAACATTTCAGTAGAACGAGTCATCATTCTAAGGTTTTCATAACCATTTTCACCAAGTATTCCCATCTAAAGTGATCAAGTTTTATGCTTAGCACTAGCATCTACAAGTGGGGTAAACACTAATGAGGGGTGGTAAACAAGTGTGAATGATCTAAGTTCAATCTCATGCCTTAGGATGACATCAAGATTATCTAACTTAGGCCAAGTTTTATGCTCTTTATGCTACCTCTAAAAATCTTTATAAAATATACAAGTCACTAAGTAAACCAAACTAAGGATCTTTGATAAAGAAATAAAATAGCTAAGCTTTCAAGTAAAACTGGGATTTGGTATCATTCATTGGTATAACTAAGGCATGCCTAGTGCATGTCATAGGTTATCTAACTTTCACAGTTGCAAGTGTTAACTTGCATAGTCAGTAGCTTGCTAAGTAAGATATCTTGCAAGTTTTAGCTTGCCTTGTGTAATGTAGTGGTTGAAGTTTTCCTCGGCTGCTTCCTCGTAGTAGTCTCCTTCCTCCTCGTATCCTTGGTCGGTACTAGCGTCTATAAATAAATACGAGGTACAAAATCACCAAACAATACTTAACTACTCCTATTTATCACACCAAGTTTCCACCAGATGATCTAGCATCATCACAAACATTATAAACATTAAGGAAATGTTTTAATTATTTTATTTTAGAAAAGTAATTTCTACTCATTGAAAAACTACTTAAGATTTAATATTCTCCAACTAAAATAGGGGATCATGTTGACACATGTCATCACCACATGTTTCAGTACTTGGGGATGTGATTTAAAGTGGTGTCACAATTTAGTAAGGTTTTACCCTTTTATTTTAATTAAATAAAGTGACTAGAAATAGCTATGGGGCATTCTTTTATTACATGTCATTTATTTTAGAAGGGTCTTGTTAAATGCGATTTTTGAGAGTTGGAGTCAACTCAAAAGCTTTTGTGGTTGAATTTTGAAAAATGTTTGAATGCAGAAGAGTCTCTGCCTTGTTATTTTTACTATAGGTGATCTATAATTCCAAATGATTTGAATCCAACGGGCTTGGATTAATAATTTCGGTACGTTTCTAGCAAAATTAGTTTCATGTAATTTGGTTCAGTGAATTTCTCTGGATTGATTTTGAATCTAGGTACAGAACTAAGTTTGAAACTAAATTGGTAAAACCTAAATTCGAACTACTGGGTCACGCAGGAAGTTAACTAGGCCGGCCCACGATGCACAGTGCGCGCGGGGGTGTGTTTAAGTGAATGTCCCCACCAGTCAGTGAGACAGGGGGTGCGAAGGGGTATGGGGAAATCTAACGATTATGGCTTGTCATCTCCGTCGCGCAACGCCGGCGTGACTGAACCCTAGCGCGGCCAGTGGGGGTATGTGGGGCTCACCGGGGCTCAGGCGAGGGTCGGCGATGGGGGCGAACAATGAAGTCAACAACGGCAACCCTCCTGGTACCGGTGGCTTCTCCTGGGGCGGCTCCAATAACGGCGCCTCTTCTCCTCCTCCGCGTTAGACTCCGGCCAAATTTCGGCCACCTGGTGCTCGCCTTGCTACGCGGATGAGGTGGGGTGATTCAGAGAGAGAGGGGAGTGTGATGGTGTGCTGAAATCAAACGGGGTGGCCTCTATTTATAGGGCAACGAGGGGACCGAAGGGTGCGGGTGGAGATCGTCGTGGTCGTCTACACAGCGAGCTAACGGCATGGCTGTGGGTAGGGGGCGGTGCTCTGCCTCCTAGCGAAGCTCAACGGCATGGTCGCGAGGCGTGGGACGGTGCAATTTGGTCAGGACGCTGCGATGCTCTAGGCGGGTCCGACGGGAAAATTAATGGCACACGGTCTCTCCTGGTCGCGTGGCGGCAAACGGGCTTGTCCTGGCGGTTTGTGGGGAAGTGGTGATCACGTACGCGAGCAGCGAGGGCAGTGCGCGGTCTGTGCGCGCGTGTCGAGTGTGGTGCTCTGGAGCGCTCTCGACATGCTTGCAGAGAGGCTGTGCACGCTCAGGTTGCGTGGTCCAGGGGCTGGCAGTGCTTGGGCATAGGATAGGGAGTGGTGGTGGACGGTGGCTCGTGTCCCAGACAAGCTTGGCGAGGCTAGGGTAGCTTCTATCTTGTTGTCGACAATGGGATGGCAAGTTGAGCTCAACAATGGTCACCATTGATGACAATGTCAAGCTGACAGTGAGCTAGAGCTTGTTAAATGAACTTTATGATCTACTAAGAGTGTGTGGTGATCTAGAGAGGGAACAAGTTAGGCACAAACACTGCTCACTATAATGTTTGATGTTTTGTTTGATTTGTGTTTACAAGGTGTTTGATGAAATGGCCGAAAGATATTTGAATTTGAATTTTTGGATGAAAATCGGTGGGTGTAGTAGTCACATACTATGTAGTCTCTAGTTGCTTGGAATGGTCAAGGTCAACTGGTTTGGTTGGTTTCTGAGAAATGGTGATCTTCACATATGATATAGATTCAATTTTGAATTGTCATTTAAATCAAGTTGCCAAATGTTTCTAGGGTTTTTAAAGGTGGGCTTGGGTTCACTTTTACTTGGTCTAGCAACGGGTGAAAAGAATTAGAATTGTTTCTATTTGAAATCTTGGACTAGAAACACTCAAAGTGGTCTAGTGAGCAAGATTGGGAAAAATGACCATTAGCGCCTTTTGTTTGTTTTTGAATTTCTCTTGATTTGTTTCTGCTTGGATTTTATTTAGATGATGTTGTTTTCATCTTTAAACCAATCCTTGCTAAACACAACAATCACACAAGTCCATTCATGCATTCATACAATCATCACATACACACATGCATTCATAATGATTTTAATTAACAAAAGTGTTTGTTAACCCTATTTTTGGTGATTGCAATTTGATAACCTTGTTCAATATTTTTGGGATGTTACAAACTTTCCCTCCTTAAACAAAATATCTTCCCGAGATTTTAGAAAGAAAAAAACTAGGATTTAAAGAGATCGGGAAACTCCGTCCTAATGTAATCTTCTCGCTCCCACGTAGCTTCTTCTTCAGTGTGGTTACTTCACTGAATCTTGAGAAACTTTATGCTTAGGGTTCTAGTAGTTATGAAAGCTTCCTCCAAAATACAGATGGGTTCTTCGGGATATGTCAGGTCATCGTTGATCTCTATGGTTTGGTGATCAATGTTATTGAAAACTTCAGTCTTCTACGGGACTTCTAGGCATTTGCGAAGTAACGATATATAGAACACATTATGCACGGCTGACATCTCCTCGGGTAGTTCTAGTTGATACAATACTTCTCCTCGACGATTCAAAATCTTGAAAGGTCCGATATATCTGGGGGCTAACTTTCCTTTGAGCTACAAACATTGCATTCCCTTCAAAGGTGACACTTTGAGATACACAAAATCTCCGATATTAAAAGCGAGGTCTCGACGTCTCTTGTCAACTTTCTCTTCTGATTCTCATAGGATGTCAGGTCTGAAGATCTGACTCTCTCCTACTTCCGACCAATTCAAAGGGGTACGCCAATTCCTTCCATAGGATGCTATCCAAAAATCCTTTTGATTCTTCGGACCTGATAACTGTTGTTGTAAGAAAATTCTATGAAAGGCAGACAGTCTTCCCATTTAGATCCATATTCCAACACACATGCTCTCAACATATCTTCGAGTATTTGATTTACTCTCTCCATTTTTCCATCGGTCTGAGGGTGCTAAGCTGTGCTGAAATATAATCGGGTTCCTAATCCTTCTTGGACTTTCTTCCAAAATCTCGAGGTAAACTGAGTTCCTCGATCCGACATGATGTTCTTGGGGACTCCATGTAAACTAACGATTCTAGCAATGTACATATGCTAGTTTTGAACTCTGGTAGGTGGTCTTGACAGGTAAGAAATGAACGACATTGGATAGTCTATCTACAATAACCCAGATAGAGTCATTTCCTCTACTAGATGTAGGCAAACCGGTGATAAAATCCATTCCTATAGAATCCCATTTCCATTCCAGAATCTGCAATGGTTGCAATAGTCCTGTGGGTCTCTGATGTCCCGTCTAGACTCTCTGAAAAATGTCACACTTGGCTATATAGCTTCCAACTTCTCTCTTCATCTTATGCCACCAAAATTGCACCTTCAAATCTTGATACATCTTCGTTCCTCCGGGGTGGATAGAATAAAGGGTATCATGAGCTTCTTTAAAAATAGCTTGCTTCAATTCTGAGTCTGCTGGCACACAGATATGTCCTTTGTACCACAAAACTCCTTCTTCATCTTTGGTGAATCCGGGTACTTTTCCTGTACTGATGCGATGTTTGATTCCGTAGATACTAGCATTTCCTTTCTGCGCCTCCTTGATCTGACTGATCAAAGTGTTTTGAAGTTCTATGCTAGCCAAAAATCCTTCACTTACTAATTCCATTCTAAAATCTTCCATCTCTTTGTGCAAACTTGGTTGCACCTTCATAATCATGGAATTTAAGCGACACAGCAATCGGCTAAGGGCATCTGCTACCACATTGGCTTTACCGGGGTGATAGTGGATGCCCAGATCATAGTCCTTGATTAACTCTATCCATCTCCTTTTCCTCATATTCAGCTCCTTCTGAGTGAAAATGTACTTCAGGCTCTTGTGATCTAAATAAATCTCATAACGGTTACCCATAAGGTAATGCCTCCATGTCTTCAGGGCTAGAACTACAGTTGCTAGTTCAAGGTCATGGGTAGCATAATTCTGATCATGTTGCTTCAGTTGTCGGGATAGATAAGATATTACTTTTCCTTCTTGCATGAACACACATCCGAGACCGATCTTGGATGCGTCACAATATACATCAAAAGGCTTCGTGATATCCGGCATGATCAAGATTGGGGCTGAGATCAATCTCTCCTTGAGTTCTTGAAAACTCTCTTCACATTTGTCCATCCATTCAAACTTCTTGTCTTTCTTCAACAATTGGGTCATTGGTCTTGCAATACTCGAAAATCCTTCTACGAACTTGCGGTAATATCCCGCTAATCCGAGAAATGCACGAACTTTGGTTTGAGTGGCTGGGGCTTGCCAATATTCCACATCCTTCACCTTCGCGGGGTCAACTGCAATTCCTCCGGCTGATAAAATATGTCCGAGGAATCCTACTTCCTGTAACCAGAATTCACACTTGCTAAACTTGGCATACAACTGATGCTCCCTAAGGGTTCCAAGGATGGTCCTCAGGTGTAGCTCATGTTCTTCTTCTGATTTGGAATAGATCAGAATGTCATCAATGAAAACAACAACAAACTTATCCAGGAAGTCGATAAAAATCTTATTCATGAGATTCATGAAATAAGCGGGGGCATTGACTAATCCAAAAGACATGATAGTGTACTAATACAATCCATATCTGGTGGTAAAGACAGTTTTGGGGATATCCTCTACGCAAGTCTTGAGTTGATGATAACCAGTTCTAAGATCAATCTTAGAGAACACTTTGGCACCAGTCAACTGGTCAAACAGGTCTTCTATCTTCGGTAGTGGGTACTTGTTCTTGATGGTGACATCGTTCAACTTCCAATAATCCGTACACAAACGGTTACCTCCATCTTTCTTGTCCACAAACAAAACTGGTGATCTCCATGGCGAAGCACTTGGTTGGATCAATCCTATCTCTAGCATAGCATCCAGTTGCTTCTTCAGTTCCACTAGTTCGGATGGGTTCATACTATACGGTCTATGGGCTATGGGTCCGGTTCTAGGGATTAGTTCAATGATAAACTCGATATCCCGATCTGGGGGCATACCGGGCAAAACATCTGGGAATACATCAGGGTATTCATAGACTACTCTGACTTGGTCAATGGTTGGTTGGGCTAGACTCTTGTTGCACTTGAATTGATGGGGCAAAGTTTCAGATACATGCTCTACTGATATTCTGGATGTACTGGTCATGGTTATGGCTTTCTTGGCACAGTCGATTAATCCTTTATGTTTCGACATCCAATCCATTCCTAGTACTACTTCCAAACCTTTAGTTCCAAGTACTATTAGATTAGCATAAAAATCTATGCCATGGATTCGGATAGGTACGTCCTTGCAAATTTGTTTAGCTTTGGTGGTTGAACCAGGTATTTGAACTATCATAACATGATTCAATTTGGTTGGTTGAATCTTACTAGTGCATGCAAATTCTTCAGTAACAAACGAGTGTGATGCTCTAGAATGAAACAACTCTCTTGCAAGTACTGAGTTAACGAAACATACCCGACAATAACAAGGCGCTTCTTGGGCTTCTTCAGCATTCATGAGAAACAGACGGCCGTTGCGGTTGAGTGAATTCCCTGGGGCAAATCTTCTTCCAGGCTGAACACGACGCTGATGCTGAGCTGGGGCATTCACATTGGGGGCTGCTGCAATCTTCTTGGGGCACTTATTGGAATAGTGACCCTTGGTTCCACATTCATAGCAAGTCACCTGAGACTGGTCCTTTCTTGCAATAGGCACAACATTGCTTCCCGTCCTCAGGGCAGTATTGGTGTTGGTGGCGACATTGTTGTTGTTAAACTTTGGCGGGGAACGATTGAAATTGCTGGGGTTGCTGGGGTTGTTTTTGTGATTCCCTCCGGGCTGTAAGGTTCCCAACCTTTAATAAGGTAGAGATCCCTGTGTTTACAATGCTAGTCCCTGGATCAATAACGATATATAGAACACATTATGCACGGCTGACATCTCCTCGGGTAGTTCTAGTTGATACAATACTTCTCCTCGATGATTCAAAATCTTGAAAGGTCTGATATATCTGGGGGCTAACTTTCCTTTGAGCTACAAACATTGCATTCCCTTCAAAGGTGACACTTTGAGATACACAAAATCTCCGGTATTAAAAGCGAGGTCTCGACGTCTCTTGTTGGCATAACTCTTCTATCTGGATTGGGCGGTCTTGAGGTGCTCACGAATCTTGTCAACTTTCTCTTCTGATTCTCATAGGATGTCAGGTCCGAAGATCTGACTCTCTCCTACTTCCGACCAATTCAAAGGGGTACGCCAATTCCTTCCATAGGATGCTATCCAAAAATCCTTTTGATTCTTCGGACCTGATAACTGTTGTTGTAAGAAAATTCTACGAAAGGCAGACAGTCTTCCCATTTAGATCCATATTCCAACACACATGCTCTCAACATATCTTCGAGTATTTGATTTACTCTCTCCATTTTTCCATCGGTCTGAGGGTGCTAAGCTGTGCTGAAATATAATCGGGTTCCTAATCCTTCTTGGACTTTCTTCCAAAATCTCGAGGTAAACTGAGTTCCTCGATCCGACATGATGTTCTTGGGGACTCCATGTAAACTAACGATTCTAGCAATGTACATATGCTAGTTTTGAACTCTGGTAGGTGGTCTTGACAGGTAAGAAATGAACGACATTGGATAGTCTATCTACAATAACCCAGATAGAGTCATTTCCTCTACTAGATGTAGGCAAACCGGTGATAAAATCCATTCCTATAGAATCCCATTTCCATTCCAGAATCTGCAATGGTTGCAATAGTCCTGTGGGTCTCTGATGTCCCGTCTAGACTCTCTGAAAAATGTCACACTTGGCTATATAGCTTCCAACTTCTCTCTTCATCTTATGCCACCAAAATTGCACCTTCAAATCTTGATACATCTTCGTTCCTCCGGGGTGGATAGAATAAAGGGTATCATGAGCTTCTTTAAAAATAGCTTGCTTCAATTCTGAGTCTGCTGGCACACAGATATGTCCTTTGTACCACAAAACTCCTTCTTCATCTTTGGTGAATCCGGGTACTTTTCCTGTACTGATGCGATGTTTGATTCCGTAGATACTAGCATTTCCTTTCTGCGCCTCCTTGATCTGACTGATCAAAGTGGTTTGAAGTTCTATGCTAGCCAAAAATCCTTAACTTACTAATTCCATTCTAAAATCTTCCATCTCTTTGTGCAAACTTGGTTGCACCTTCATAATCATGGAATTTAAGCGACACAGCAATCGGCTAAGGGCATCTTCTACCACATTGGCTTTACCGGGGTGATAGTGGATGCCCAGATCATAGTCCTTGATTAACTCTATCCATCTCCTTTTCCTCATATTCAGCTCCTTCTGAGTGAAAATGTACTTCAGGCTCTTGTGATCTAAATAAATCTCATAACGGTTACCCATAAGGTAATGCCTCCATGTCTTCAGGGCTAGAACTACAGTTGCTAGTTCAAGGTCATGGGTAGCATAATTCTACTCATGTTGCTTCAGTTGTCGGGATAGATAAGATATTACTTTTCCTTCTTGCATGAACACACATCCGAGACCGATCTTGGATGCGTCACAATATACATCAAAAGGCTTCGTGATATCCGGCATGATCAAGATTGGGGCTGAGATCAATCTCTCCTTGAGTTCTTGAAAACTCGCTTCACATTTGTCCATCCATTCAAACTTCTTGTCTTTCTTCAACAATTGGGTCATTGGTCTTGCAATACTCGAAAATCCTTCTACGAACTTGCGGTAATATCCCGCTAATCCGATAAATGCACGAACTTTGGTTTGAGTGGCTGGGGCTTGCCAATATTCCACATCCTTCACCTTCGCGGGGTCAACTGCAATTCCTCCGGCTGATAAAATATGTCCGAGGAATCCTGCTTCCTGTAACCAGAATTCACACTTGCTAAACTTGGCATACAACTGATGCTCCCTAAGGGTTCCAAGGATGGTCCTCAGGTGTAGCTCATGTTCTTCTTCTGATTTGGAATAGATCAGAATGTCATCAATGAAAACAACAACAAACTTATCCAGGAAGTCGATAAAAATCTTATTCATGAGATTCATGAAATAAGCGGGGGCATTGACTAATCCAAAAGACATGATAGTGTACTAATACAATCCATATCTGGTGGTAAAGACAGTTTTGGGGATATCCTCTACGCAAGTCTTGAGTTGATGATAACCAGTTCTAAGATCAATCTTAGAGAACACTTTGGCACCAGTCAACTGGTCAAACAGGTCTTCTATCTTCGGTAGTGGGTACTTGTTCTTGATGGTGACATCGTTCAACTTCCAATAATCCATACACAAACGGTCACCTCCATCTTTCTTGTCCACAAACAAAACTGGTGATCTCCATGGCGAAGAACTTGGTTGGATCAATCCTATCTCTAGCATAGCATCTAGTTGCTTCTTCAGTTCCACTAGTTCATATGGGTTCATACTATACGGTCTATGGGCTATGGGTCCGGTTCCAGGGATTAGTTCAATGATAAACTCGATATCCCGATCTGGGGGCATACCGGGCAAAACATCTGGGAATACATCAGGGTATTCATAGACTACTCTGACTTGGTCAATAGTTGGTTGGGCTAGACTCTTGTTGCACTTGAATTGATGGGGCAAAGTTTCAGATGCATGCTCTACTGATATTCTGGATGTACTTGTCATGGTTATGGCTTTCTTGGCACAGTCGATTAATCCTTTATGTTTCGACATCCAATCCATTCCTAGTACTACTTCCAAACCTTAAGTTCCAAGTACTATTAGATTAGCATAAAAATCTATGCCATGGATTCGGATAGGTACATCCTTGCAAATTTGTTTAGCTTTGGTGGTTGAACCAGGTATTTGAACTATCATAACATGATTCAATTTGGTTGGTTGAATCTTACTAGTGCATGCAAATTCTTCAGTAACAAACGAGTGTGATGCTCTAGAATGAAACAACTCTCTTGCAAGTACTGAGTTAACAGAAAACATACCCAGCACAACAGCTGGCGCTTCTTGGGCTTCTTCAGCATTCATGAGAAACAGACGGCCGTTGCGGTTGAGTGAATTCCCTGGGGCAAATCTTCTTCCAGGCTGAACACGACGCTGATGCTGAGCTGGGGCATTCACATTGGGGGCTGCTGCAATCTTCTTGGGGCACTTATTGGAATAGTGACCCTTGGTTCCACATTCATAGCAAGTCACCTGAGACTGGTCCTTTCTTGCAATAGGCACAACATTGCTTCCCGTCCTCAGGGCAGTATTGGTGTTGGTGGCGACATTGTTGTTGTTAAACTTTGGCGGGGAACGATTGAAATTGCTGGGGTTGCTGGGGTTGTTGTTGTGATTCCCTCCGGGCTGTAAGGTTCCCAACCTTTAATAAGGTAGAGATCCCTGTGTTTACAATGCTAGTCCCTGGATCAATAGCTAGCATTCACAGTTAAGATGTAATATCAAGAAACAAAGGTCATAATACAACTTTATAACCAGGAATAAAATAATTTATTACATCTTACATAGCTCATTTGGCTATTTCATTACAATGCAGCAGAATGTAACAATAGCATGGGGTCCTTCATCTTCAAAGTGCCACAGGCAATCATGTTGGTTGTAGACTTGTAATCCTATTCAACACACTTCACTAACATCAAACAAACCTGCAACATAATAAGTTGCAGCCACAAGGGTCAATACATTTGAATTGTATTGGCAAGTTTCACTACTATGTAGAATTTAGTGGATCCTATCATTACATGCATATTTGGCTAAGTAGGGTTTAGGCTATTTTGCAGAAAGCAATATAGTTTTATCCTATCTTTTGAAAATAATTGTGATCTTTTGTCAAATCTTTCTGAACTCCATGGAAAACTCCAAGTGCTTCTAATCCCTTGTTGTCACCATCAAGTTTTACTTTGAGAAATTGGAATGTCGATATCTTCCATAGCTTCAGGCCTTAGTTGCTCAGAATTGTCCATAACCGGGGACACGGCTAAGTACTTAGAATTTGATCTTCTGCAGAAGTTGTACACTTTACCCACATGACACAATCTCTTCTTGACGCCACCAGTGGCCGCTGGATAAGTACTCACCAAATGGAGTATCGGCAGATCGAGAATGTGACAAATTCTTTCCATAGAAGTCCTCCCAATACACAATGCTAGCTTGTCAACCAGGCACCAATGTAGGGATAAATTTCCCATACACAATTTTAGTTAACCTGAAGATGCCAATGCATGGGTCTTCCACTATGTAGTTGACTAAGCTAGAGCCCATTTAGCATGTGGCTATACACGGAAGCCACTGTACGAGAAACATGTTCAATATCTAAGTCCCTGGGTGGTTTTCTTCTAGTGCACACACAAAAAGATAGCCATATAAGCATAGTTCCTTTTGTTGCCACCTTGTACAAAACTTGAGTATCCTTGTCCACCCAGGTGGTTCATTGAGTACTTGTTTTATTATATAAAACATATATCTTTTCAACACTTCATATAATCATATCATGTATCCCATCCCAAATATATAGCAGGGCTAAGCATACTACAACTACATTGTTTTCACTAAGGAAGATATAAGGGTATCCTATTAGGATTTAACATAGCATAAAATATAGTAGTCCTTTCCATGCATGTTACAAAATCCACTAAGTGTAATGAAAATAGTAGGACTTGTGTAAGATCCCTCCTTTGTAAAGGAAAAGGATCCCTGCGATTGCAATGCTAGTCCCTGGATCAATGCTAGCATCCACAGTTTTAAGATGAAGTACACAGATACAAAGGTCATTTATTACATTCATTCCAGAGATAAAAACATAGTCTTTTACAACTCGGGGCCACAGGCCTAATACAAGAGTTTTTGGATTAAGTAATAAACATAAGTCTTCATCTTCATGTGCCATAGGCAAGCATGTTGAGTGTAGACTCATGACTCCTAATCATCATCGGATTAACCTGCAACATCACAAGTTACAGCCACAGTGGGTCAATACTTTGGTATAGTATTGGCAAGTGATACCTTAGTAAATTTTAAGTGGACTATATTACTATATGCATTTTGGCTAAGTGTAGCTTGGCTTGCTTTGCTCAAAATAGGTTTTTCCTATTAGTTGAAATCACTAAGTTTTTCCTTGTCAAAAACCTCCCAAGAAACCACCAATAGACATTGGGGTCCTTCACCCTTGTTCAGCCACCAATTTTTACTTAGAAGTTGGAGTGATGAGATTCTTTTAGCTTCCATGTCTTGATGCTCAAGTTGTCCATTGCCATGGACTTGCCTAAGTACTTAGATTTTCCATCTACAGAGGTTGTGCACTTTCCCCACCAGACTTGGTTTCCCAAGACAGGACCTTTCAGAAGCCTTTCCTTAGTCAAATGGACGTGTTCCAACCTATCATCCCACTACCACCAACTGTCCAAATGACTAAGTTCTAGCAACCTATATGATCAAGGCAGAGCCCATATTGCCAAGTGGCTGCACTATAAGCTTCTCAACACTTGGCCTCCAAATCCCTTTGTGCCTGGGTGGCATACCACAAGTGTGATACACAAGGTAAACCATGTCCATGGGCCTTGTGTAACCACTCAACCAAAAACCACCATTCAAGTCCCATTCCACCCAGGAGGTTCATTGACTTAGTTGTTTTATTAAGAAAAGCATAAGTCCAAAAGACTTAGAATTATTTTCATCTTTAGCATGTACATACTTTACCAACCCTTGTTTGCTACTAGCTAGGCTAAGCATGGCATAGTAACTTAACTTAGGAGAATCCCTAGCAATTCTACAATTCTACAACTACTTAGGATTTCCCAACATAGCATTTGGCAAAAGTAGCATGCAAGACTTAGCAAAAATAATTCTAATGCTTATTCAAAAAAGGGATGGAAATATCATGAAGTATCACTTGCCTTGGTAATGGGGAGAGTAGCACTCTTCACAATCACAGTCACTAGCAAAATCTACACAAAAATTTGTAGCACACAATTACACACAATTTATATACAAACAAAAATATGAATGCATGCATGCAAGAAAATGTTAAGTGATGATTTTTGAAAACCCACCAAGCAAGTGCATGATACAGAAACATAACCAAGTCAAAAACTTGCTAACTAAACTTATTTAGCACTAAAACCAATTACTAAACAATTTCTATATTTAAAATGGTCCTAAATAAGTTTCTGCATAAAAAGTCATTTTAACAGAAACTTTTTGTTAAACACATTGCAGATTCAGAAAGGGCTTGACTCACTGATTCCAACGGTATAAAATTTGCAAAAATCTAACGTGGGAATCAAAAGTTATAGCCATTTGAAAATTGGATCTAAATCTAATTTGAATTCTAATTTTGAATCTAACCCTAGCCACACGTCGTGATTCTATTGGCGCGTACCGGTTCGGCCGGATCGAGCTCTGCTGGCCGTAGGATCTAAGTGAGATCTAGCGGCTCAGATGCGCGCTTACCTCTTCGCTCACTTCTAATCTCAACCGCAGGATCTGCATCTAACGCTCCTAATCATTCTGACCAAACACGAGCGGCGCTAGCGGCAATGGTGCTGGCCCGAGTGAGAAGGGTCGCGCGGGAGTGGGGGAAGTAGCTTACCAGATCCGCGGTGGCGTGCTGAAGCTCGACGTGGTGTTGGTTTGCGAAGGGGCGCGCTTGAGTGGTCTCTGGAGCTCGTCGGAGTTGCGGGCGGCGTCGGTCACTTGCAGACGTGGTCACTGGCGAGGTTTGGCGTCGCCCTAGCACGAACCAGAGGCATCAGGAGTTGCACAAGACGCAGGCAAACAAACTCGCATGAAGGAGGGGGCAAGGGGCGCTCGGGTTTTACCTTAATTGGTCGCCGGAGTCTATCGTGGCGCGGTTTCGATGGTGGGCGGAGGCGACGACCAGGTCCTGGCAGGCAAAAGAAAGGCGTCAGTGTATGTGCAAGATCAAGCTGGGCATCCTCGTTTGAACCAGAGAGAGGGGGGCGGTCGAGGCTCACCGGAATTGGACGCCGGAGTCGTCGGTACCGCGGGGCTTCGAGAGCAAATGTGCGCAGCCTGGTGGCGGAGTGAGCGAGGAGAGTGGGGGGAAATGCTCGCGGTGCAGAGGGGATTTTATAGGCCCAGGCGCGACAGGAAACGCCTGCGGCATAATGGCTAATTACGCCGCGCCATTACCGGCCTTGACAGCAGCGGCGACGTGGTCGCGGGCGGTTTGGGAAAACGAGGCGACGTGGAAGGCCGCTTCGTCGGTGAGCGAGGAGGTGGGTCTGGTCGTCGGCTGAGTGGGTGCGTTGGCGCGTCGAGAGAGAGAAATGGCCGGGTGGGCTGGGCCTGTACATTCTTGGCTGGAATCCTGGCGCCGGCCCTTTTCTAATTCTTTCTCCTTTTTCTTTTTCTGTTTCCATTTTCTGAATTGATTTTCAAATGAATTCAAGTTTCATTTGAATTCAAATCTTCTTGGGATTTTTGCAGTGAGCAGTAGTCTCAAATATAGGCATAAGATCATGTGGTTGCTTTGAAAAGGCTTGGTCAAGCTTGGAGAACAAAATATCAGAGACTTGGCACTTGGTTTGTAAAATTTGAGAAATGGTTTTTGAAACCATTTCTAATTTGTAAAATCTTGGTTCAAAACCACATTCAATCCTTTCTATAAGGAAGACAAACAAGCTAGGTTTAAAATCATTCAAACTCTCAAATGGGGATGGCCATTTGATTTAAATCTGCTCACATAAAATCATAGCACTATGTGCTTCTATTTTTCTGAAATGAGTTTGAAATTGATCTCAAATCTACATGCATGCATGAATGATATGCAAACTTTGAAATCATGATTTTAGGGATGTTACAAATCTAACCCCCTTAAGGTGAATCTCACCCTCGAGATTCGGATTGGCTAGCAAATAGGTGAGGGTGGTCTTTCCGAAGATCATCTTCTCTTTCCCATGTTGCTTCCTCTTCGGTATGATGGTTCCATTGCACTTTGCAAAACTTGATAGTCTTTGTCCTTGTGACTCTTTCTGCAGTCTCAAGAATCTTGATAGGCTTTTCTTCATAAGTGAGATCACTTTCTAGTTGAACTTCTTCCAAAGGTATGGTATCCTTCAAAGAAGTTTCTTCCATTTCAGGTGACATTTCTTAAGCTGACTCACATGAAACACATTATGGACTGCTGATAGAGATGCTGGCAGTTCAATTTCATATGCAACTTCTCCTTTGCGACTCAGAATCTTGAAGGGCCCAACATATCTTGGTGCCAACTTCCCTTTGACTCCAAATCTTTTCACTCCACGAAGTGGTGACACTCTAAGATAGGCTCTATCACCAACTTCGTAGGTGACTTCTCTACGCTTAGGATCGACGTAGCTTTTCTGTCGGGACTATGCTATCTTCAACCTGTCCTTAACCAATTTGACCTTCTCTTCGGCTTCTTTGATAAGATCTGGCCCGAATAAACTTCTTTCTCCCACACCATTCCATAACAATGGGGTGGTACACTTTCTTCCATAGAGAAACTCAAACGGTGCCATCTCAATGCTGGCTTGATAGCTGTTGTTATAATAAAATTCTGCGTAAGGCAGACTTTCATCCCAACTTGCTCCATAATCTAGGGCACATGCCCTCAACATGTCTTCAAGAATTTGGTTAGTCCTTTCTGTTTGTCCATCGGTTTGAGGATGAAAGCGATGAATTCCAACCTCGTTCCCAATGATTCATGTAGCTGTCTCCAAAAATGGGAAGTGAATTGGGTTCCCCTATCAGACACAATACTCTTAGGCACACCGTGAAGGCATACAATTCTACTCATGTAGATTTTAGCTAACTTGGCACTTGTATAAGTTGTCTTCACGGGTATGAAATGAGCCACTTTAGTTAGGCGATCCACTACTACCCATATGGAGTCATATCCCGATCTGGTCCTTGGTAATCCGGTAATAAAATCCATACCAATCTTGTCCCATTTCCAATCAGGAATAGGTAGTGGTTGAAGCAAACCTGCTGGTTTCTGATGCTCCGCTTTTACTCTACTACACACATCACACAAAGCAATATGTTCGGCGATGTCTCTTTTGAGGTTGTTCCACCAAAATCTTTCCTTCATGTCCATGTACATTTTAGTGTTTCCCGGGTGAATAGAATACGGAGAGTTGTGAGCTTCTTGCAGAATCAGTTTCCGCATCTCCGGATCTTGCGGAACACAAATACGTTTCCCGTGCCATAAAGTACCCTATTCGTCTTCGTGGAAGTTTTTAGCTCTTCCTTGGCTAATCCTTACCTTAATCTCTTCAATTTCTTTATCAGTCTTTTGAGATTCTCGAATCTTGTCTAACAAAGTGGGTTGGACATCTAAAGACATGAGATGTCCTTCAGGCACAATCTCCAATCTGAGTTCTTTGAATTGAGTACACAAATCATCTGGCAATTCTCCTTTGGTAAGGCCATTCACAAACACCTTACGACTTAGAGCATCTGCTACAACATTTGCTTTACCGGGGTGGTATTGCAAACTTAAGTCATAATCCTTGATGAGCTCTAACCATCTTCTTTGTCTCATATTGATTTCCTTTTGGGTGAAGATGTACTTCAAACTCTTGTGATCGGTGAACACTTCACAACGCTTTCCCAAAAGGTAATGTCTCCATGTTTTGAGTGCATGGACGACAGAGGCTAACTCTAAATCATGGGTAGGATAGTTTACCTCATGAGTTTTGAGTTGTATCGAGGCATATGCCACAACTTTACCGTCTTGCATAAGTACGGCACCCAAACCTTGATGAGACGCATCACAATATACTTGGAAATCTTTTTCCAAATCCGTATATAGAACTGTCACACAAGTCTCTTCTTCAATTCTTGAAAGCTGACTTCACAACCTTCAGACCAAGCAAACTTCTTGTCCTTCTTTAACAATTCAGTCATGGGCTTAGCTACTTTAGAGAAATTCTCGATGAACCTTCTGTAGTAACCTGCTAAGCCAAGGAAACTGCGAACTTCTTTTACATTCTTGGGAGATTCCCATTCAGTCACAGCTGAAACCTTAGCAGGATCAACTGCTACACCATCCTTTGTCATAACATGACCAAGAAAACCAACTTCTTCTAACCAGAACTCACACTTGCTGAATTTGGCAGAAAGCTTATGCTCTCTCAACTTCTCAAGTATCAAGCGCAAGTGTCCTTCATGTTCTTATTTGCTCTTGGAGTAGACTAAGATGTCATCGATGAAAACGACAACAAATTTGTCAAGGAATTCCATGAACACTTTGTTCATCATATTCATGAAGTATGTTGGAGCATTGGTTAAGCCGAATGGCATTACGGTATACTCATACAATCCATACCTTATGGTGAATGCTGTTTTAGGTATGTCTTGCTCTCTTATCTTGAGTTGAAAATAGCTGACCGGAGATCAATCTTTGAGAACACACATGCTCCTTCTAGCTGATCAAACAAGTCATTGATTCTAGGCAAAGGATATTTGTTCTTGATAGTTACCTCATTGAGTGAACGGTAATCTATGCATAACCTTTGGCTTTTATCCTTCTTCTCCACGAACAAAACTGGGGCTCCCCAATATGAAGAACTTGGTTGAATAAATCCTTTCCGCAACTGTTCTCCTAGTTGCTTCTTGAGCTCTTTCAGTTCATCAACTGACATTTTGTATGGTCTCTTTGCTATTGGTCCAGAACCTGGTACCAAATCTATCAGAAATTCCACGTCTCTATCTGGTGGCATTCCTGGCAATTCTTCCGGAAATACATCCGGATACTCACACACAATTGGCACACTGTCCATGCTAACCCCCTTAAGAGAATTTAGCATACTCCTCTTTGCTCCAAAGCTGGTCTCAAACGCAGAAATCTGGTGAGCATATCAGAGCCCGGAGGGTTGTTGTTGTTGTTATTGTTGTTGTTATTGGGGTTGTTGTTGTTGTTATTCTGGTTTTGGATGAATGTTGTCATCATTTGCATGAGCTGTGTTTGAGCATTCATCATTTGTTGCATTTCCGGAGTGATGTTGTTGGGGTTGGGGTTTGCGCGACGGGGAGGCATCTGTGGTTTGTTCAAATAGAGATAAGAATGAGATACCCATAGATGTTTTATGCACATTACATCACATAAGCAAACACATAGCATGCAACACAAAGATAAAAGTTCAACAACAAGATAACAAGTTCTCAAAGTAAAACACACAAGTGGCAAGCCATCCACATGTCGGATGGTCCAATAACAAGTTCACAAATAACAAGTACGATAATAAAAGATAACCGAGTAGTCAAGTCTACTCATCAGCATCAATCTCCTCCTCGACAAAGGTAAGACCTGCGTTCTCCATCGCGGTCTTGTTCTCCTCAATGGTAGTGGTCAAGGACTCAATCTTGGTCTTGAGAGCCCTCTTCTGGGAGCGAAGCCTCTCAATCACCATCTGCTGCTGCTCTAGCTCGAAATCCTTGGACTTCAGTTCTTCAGTCATGTCCCGGATCTTCTTGTTCCTATCCTGGACGCGTTTCTCCTGACTCTTGAACTTACGGTCCTGGGTCTCGAACTTTGCCTCCATTTCCTTGACTATCTCGTCCTGTTGTGCGAAAAGCTTGTCCTTCTCGCGAAGCTGCACCTGGAGCTCGTCATTGCTGAGCATGACATTGGTCCTGTCCGTATCCACGTGCCTAATGAGAGACTCTAAGTCCTGGAGATAGAGACGTATCGGCTCTGCTGCGTCCCTCGAGTCGTCCTCAAAGTCGATGGACTCTCCATCATCATCACGTCTTCCGAAGACGTGGAAGTGGGTGCCTCTAACCTGTCGGGAGTGATGGCCTAGCAGACGTCCTATCAGGTCCTACATGACTACCTCCATGCCTCTCTCCCTGTCATCGTGCATAAGCTTGAAGACGATGGCCTCCGTAGTAGGCTCTGTCTGGCGTCCGGGTTGGTTCACCTTGAAGCCCCAGAGGTCCTTCCTCTCGAACTTGGTGAGTGGATGCACCATGATGGTGGGAAGAGGGAGATTGAGCAAAGTGGTAAGCTCAACGATACGAGGACCAAAGCGGGTAACCTAGAACTCCTCAACAGTGCTGATAGTAATAGGCATCTATTTATAAGATAGAAAAGTTAGGACAACACAATTTAAGATAAAACAAGACAAACATTTCATACATATCCTTGGAACACAAAATCACACAAGTCATGCATACATGAATCCATTACATCAATCAAGGTCCAAACTTATTTAAGGTATCATTTTGGAAAATAAGGTGATAGGTGGTGGTCCAACTAACGAAGTGCGTTTACAATCCTATCTCACTGGATCTGTTGGCTAACACAATGTTTCTAGAAGCAATCAGCCTATCTTGCTCACATGATTCCATCACTAAGTCTATAATATATCCTCTTAAGGTTTGGTTGGTG
Source organism: Avena insularis (assembly GCA_023614405.1). Classification (NCBI taxonomy): domain Eukaryota; kingdom Viridiplantae; phylum Streptophyta; class Magnoliopsida; order Poales; family Poaceae; genus Avena; species Avena insularis. The sequence continues at coordinate 117,914,291 of CM042695.1, forward strand.
GCTTCCAACTCTTGGGTATGTTCCTTCTCTTTCTCTAAGTCTTTTTGGAGATTGAGCATTCTGCACTTGACTCTAGCACTAAGTTCTTTGATAGTCCTCCAAGCTGCTTCTCTTGCTGACTCAAAGAATGTGGTGTGCACCACAGTGTTGGTGTACATGCAGAATCCTCTTTCTTTGTGGTTGTGTTCCTTGCTTTTATACAAGTGAAGTTGCACCCACCAGTACTCAACTCCTTCATCCATCACTGGAAAGCCTTTGTACACAGCTGCACCACGTATTTCCATTGTCACCATGAGGTCCTTGAGAATCTTGGGAAACTCAGTCTCACACTCCAAGGTCATGGTCATGAGTGGTCCTTTCTTCACGGCTTCATTGATGGAGTTCATCTACAAATAGAGATGAGAATGAGAAGATTAGAAAAGTTTACGAGAAGAATAGACAAGTGTAGAAGTAGTTGAATTTTTTTCCTTAGTGGTTTCCAATCCTAGGGTCATAATCCTACAGGCAACACAGTGCTCTGATACCATCTGTAAGATCCCTCCTTTGTAAAGGAAAAGGATCCCTGTGATTGCAATGCTAGTCCCTGGATCAATGCTAGCATCCACAGTTTTAAGATGAAGTACACAGATACAAAGGTCATTTATTACATTCATTCCAGAGATAAAAACATAGTCTTTTACAACTCGGGGCCACAGGCCTAATACAAGAGTTTTTGGATTAAGTAATAAACATAAGTCTTCATCTTCATGTGCCACAGGCAAGCATGTTGAGTGTAGAATCATAACTCCTAATCATCATCGGAGTAACCTGCAACATCACAAGTTACAGCCACAGTGGGTCAATACTTTGGAATAGTATTGGCAAGTGATACCTTAGTAAATTTTAAGTGGACTATATTACTATATGCATTTTGGCTAAGTGTAGCTTGGCTTGCTTTGCTCAAAATAGGTTTTTCCTATTAGTTGAAATCACTAAGTTTTTCCTTGTCAAAAACCTCCCAATAAACCACCAATAGACATTGGGGTCCTTCACCCTTGTTCACCCACCAATTTTTACTTAGAAGTTGGAGTGATGAGATTCTTGTAGCTTCCATGTCTTGATGCTCAAGTTGTCCATTGCCATGGACTTGGCTAAGTACTTAGATTTTCCATCTGCAGAGGTTGTGCACTTTCCCCACCAGACTTGGTTTCCCAAGACAGGACCTTTCAGAAGCCTTTCCTTAGTCAAATGGACGCGTTCCAACCTATCATCCCACTACCACCAACTGTCCAAATGACTAAGTTCTAGCAACCTATATGATCAAGGCAGAGCCCATATTGCCAAGTGGCTGCACTATAAGCTTCTCAACACTTGGCCTCCAAATCCCTTTGTGCCTGGGTGGCATACCACAAGTGTGATACACAAGGTAAACCATGTCCATGGGCCTTGTGTAACCACTCAACCAAAAACCACCATTCAAGTCCCATTCCACCCAGGAGGTTCATTGACTTAGTTGTTTTATTAAGAAAAGCATAAGTCCAAAAGACTTAGAATTATTTTCATCTTTAGCATGTACATACTTTACCAACCCTTGTTTGCTACTAGCTAGGCTAAGAATGGCATAGTAACTTAACTTAGGAGAATCCCTAGCAATTCTACAATTCTACAACTACTTAGGATTTCCCAACATAGCATTTGGCAAAAGTAGCATGCAAGACTTAGCAAAAATAATTCTAATGCTTATTCAAAAAAAAGGGATGGAAATATCATGAAGTATCACTTGCCTTGGTAATGGGGAGAGTAGCACTCTTCACAATCACAATCACTAGCAAAATCTATACAAAAATTTGTAGCACACAATTACACACAATTTATATACAAACAAAAATATGAATGCATGCATGCAAGAAAATGCTAAGTGATGATTTTTGAAAACCCACCAAGCAAGTGCATGATACAGAAACATAACCAAGTCAAAAACTTGCTAACTAAACTTATTTAGCACTAAAACCAATTACTAAACAATTTCTATATTCAAAATGGTCCTAAAATTTCTGCATAAAAAGTCATTTTAACAGAAACTTTTTGTTAAACACATTGCAGATTCAGAAAGGGCTTGACTCACTGATTCCAACGGTATAAAATTTGCAAAAATCTAACGTGGGAATCAAAAGTTATAGCCATTTGAAAATTGGATCTAAATCTGATTTGAATTCTAATTTTGAATCTAACCCTAGCCACGCGTCGTGATTCTATTGGCGCGTACCGGTTCGGCCGGATCGAGCTCTGTTGGCCGTAGGATCTAAGTGAGATCTGGCGGCTCAGATGCGCGCTTACCTCTTCGCTCACTTCTAATCTCAACCGCAGGATCTGCATCTAACGCTCCTAATCATTCTGACCAAACACGAAGCGGCGCGCAAGCGGGCGGCAGCGGCAAGCGACAGCGGCGGTGCTGGCGCTCTAGGTCGCGCGGGAGTGGGGGAAGTAGCTTACCAGATCCGTGGTGGCGTGCTGAAGCTCGACATGGCGTTGGTTTGCGAAGGGGCGCGCTGGAGTGGTCTCTGGAGCTCGTCGGAGTTGCGGGCGGCGTCGGTCGCTTGCAGACGTGGTCACTGGCGAGGTTTGGCGTCGCCCTAGCACGAACCAGAGGCATCAGGAGTTGTGCAAGACGCATGCGATCAAACTCGCATGAAGGAGGGGGCAAGGGGCGCTCGGGTTTTACCTTAATTGGTCGCCGGAGTCTATCGGCGGCGCAGGTGGTTTCGGTCGTGGACGGAGACGATGACCTGGGTCACGAGCAGGCAAAAGAAAGGTGTTAGTGTATGCGCAAGATCAAGCTGGGCATCCTCGTTTGAACCAGAGAGAGGGGGGCGATCGAGGCTCACCGGAATTGGACGCCGGAGTCGTCGGTACCGCGGGGCTTCGAGAGCAAATGTGCGCAGCCTGGTGGCGGAGTGAGGGAGGAGAGTGGGGGGAAATGCTCAATGCGTAGGGATTTTATAGGCCCAGGCGCGACAGGAAACGCCTGCGGCATAATGGCTAATTACGCCGCGCCATTACCGGCCTTGACAGTAGCGGCGACATGGTCGTGGGCGCGGTTTGGGGAAGACGAGGGCCACGTGGAGAGGGCCCGCTCGTCAGCGAAGCGCGCGAGGAGGAGGTGGGGTCTGGTCGTCAGCGGCTGAGTGGGTGTGTTGGCGCGTGGGAGAGAGAGAGAGAGAAATGGCCCGGGTGGGCTAGCTTGGCCTGTTCTATTGCTGGGCTGGAATCCTGGCGCCAGCCCTTTTCTAATTCTTTCTCCTTTTTCTTTTTCTGTTTCCATTTTCTGAATTGATTTTCAAATGAATTCAAGTTTCATTTGAATTCAAATCTTCTTGGGATTTTTGCAGTGAGCAGTAGTCTCAAATATAGGCATAAGATCATGTGGTTGCTTTGAAAAGGCTTGGTCAAGCTTGGAGAACAAAATATCAGAGACTTGGCACTTGGTTTGTAAAATTTGAGAAATGATTTTTGAAACCATTTCTAATTTGTAAAATCTTGGTTCAAAACCACATTCAATCCTTTCTATAAGGAAGACAAACAAGCTAGGTTTAAAATCATTCAAACTCTCAAATGGGGATGGCCATTTGATTTAAATCTGCTCAATAAAATCATAGCACTATGTGCTTCTGTTTTTCTAAAATGAGTTTGAAATTGATCTCAAATCTACATGCATGCATGAATGATATGCAAACTTTGAAATCATGATTTTAGGGATGTTACAACTTGGATGATAGTGTCACTTACCTTTTTAGTAGAGAATGTTGGTTCACTTCTTGATCTTGCAAATATCACACTCTTTTAACTTCACTACAATTCAATCAAGCAAACACATTTTCAAACCAACATTCAAACAATTTATCACATAAAATAATAGAAACAAGGCAATGCATGTAGGCATGCAAAAGATAGTTTTATTTAGAAAATTGGTTTCTATTAGGCTCTAAACATTTTAAATCTCAAAGTGGTCATTTACTAAAGTGGTAAAACCATTTGCAAAAGGTTTTATCTCATAAACCAAATATTATGCTAAGGTGATATTTTATGTTGTTGAAAATATCTTTTAGCAAAGAAATAACTTTATTTGGTTCATCAAATATGTTTTTTATCTCAAAACTTGGTGTTTTAGGGTCAGAAGGTTTGGATCAAATCATTTCCCAAAGGTTTCACTCAAAAATCATTTCTAAACCATAAACAATATTTTTATTTGACTAGAAATGAGCTAATTCGAATATTTATCCCTTAACTTCACAAAATACATTTTTAAATCCATAAGTTGGTTCCTATGGTCAGTAGGTTCAAAACAATCCATTTTGCAAAGATTTCACCTTAAAAATATATCTAGAACAATTTTTATATTCAAATTATGCCTACACACGTTTCTGCAATTTCAACCAATTTTACAGAAGCAAAACATTAAACAAAGTGCATGGTTACAAAGTACTTGTTCTGCTGAATCCATTGATATAAAATTTTCAAAATTTGGACGTGTAGAATTAAAGTTATGAATTTTGCAAGTTTGCAAATCTAATAGAACATTTCTGTTTTTAAATCGAAATCAGTGCCACGCGTCTTAATATTACTGGTCCATACCACTTCGGGTGGATGGAGCTGCGCAGGCCGTCAGATCTAACTTAATCGCACGGATCATATCACTCGATAATGGTTCGCTATATGATCTATCCTAACCACTAGATCTACATCCAACGGACGAGGTCGCTTGGTCAAGGACTGGCGGCGTTATGCCGCAGGCTGTGAGCCTTCTGTCAGTGTCGTCGCCGACGAACCAGGAAGCAAGAGGGGGAACGGAGGTTCTCACCGTGCTCGCGCGGTTGCGGTGAAGCTCGAGGCGTGGTCAGCTTGTCGAGGGGCGCACCGGAACTGCAACGATTGCTCGTCGGAGTCCGCGGCAGCGTCGATGTCTCTGGATGTCGTCGGGGGCGAGGCTGCAGGTCATGCCGAGGCAAAAGGGAGAGGGCGTTAGACGCGTACTGCACTGGGGATCATGGGAGCATCATCAGGAGGGTTCGGGGTGGTCTTGAGCTTACCAGGGGGTTCGTCGGAGCGATGGCAGACGGCAGCGCACGCTTAGGTGTCGAGGTTGCCGAGGCTACGGTGAGTGCGCGGGTTAGCGAGCGACACTGGGAGATGCACCAGGAGATGGGGAGTAAGCCTACGTGCTCTGGGAGGCGAGGGGTGGTAGGACGGCACCGGAATTGACTGGAGAAGCTCGTCGGAGAAAGTGTGTTCGATCAAGCGATTGGGGCAGCCTGGAGGCAGAGAGGAGACGACGCCTGGGGGAAAAGAGAGAGGAGGAGTGGACGTATATGGGCGCGTCATTGCTGTCGGCAATAACTCGTGCATTCATTCGAATTTACAAGGATTAACAGGCGGTAGAAACGGCGAGTGCGAGGGGGAAAATGGCCGGCGCGGGTGAGAACGATGAACAGGCAAGTGGGGCCTGGCTGTCTATGAGAGAGGGAGAGAAAGAGTGGGGCCGAGCATTCAGCGACTCTGTGGGTTCTTTTCTGAGTGAAAAACGGTTCACCAGAGGGGGAGTCGGTGGGCTGTGAGTTGGGCTGGGTTGGGCCTGATGGGTTGGGTTGCTCTGTTTCATTTTTTTATATTGAAATGCTTTTTCTTTTTCTATTTTGAATTTCTGTTTTGATTTTAATTCAAACAATTCAACCTCCAAATGAATTCAAACTTCCACCAAACTTTAGGTATAGTTTAATTCTGTTTAACAACATAATCCAAGGTCAAAATAAAATAATTCTTTTTAGGATTTATTATTTATTAAAAATAAATAAAAGGGCTTTAGTCTTTATTTCAAATAGGATTCAAATATGTTTAAAACTCTATTTGACTTTATAAATTTTTCCAAAACCTTTTTAGTAGGTTTTATTAAAAACATAACACTTTGAAATAAAATACTTTATTAAGTTTTAATGCTCATTCAAAATAGGAAATAGTCTAAACTTGAATGAAATTTGTATATAAATAAATTCTCATGGTTTTATTTAAATAAACCTTTACTATTTTTATCAAACAAAATATTTTATTTTAAATGCTTGGCCAAGATGTAATTTGGCTCTTTTAAAAATAGTCCTTATTCATTATTTCTACCTTTTCTTATAAAAACCATATCTTTTTATTTAAAGATCCAAAAATGGTAATTCCAACTATTATAACTTTATTTATTATTTGTTTATCTTTGTAAATCCTTTCAGGATTTTATTTGATCAAAATAGGTTTTGATGTTTCCAATTGGAATCAAAAAGTTTCTTCTCACCCTAAATTTCAACAAAATTTTATTTTGTTTATTTATTTTTCACATTTCAAAATTTGGAAAATTTTGGGATGTGACACGGGCCTTGGGTTTCCACGGTTGGGATAGGTTGGACGGTTCATCGGGGGTCTATTGGTTCTTGGGGCAAATCCTGGAGATGAGTTGGGGCGATACTTTGGGGTATGGTGGGTTCCTGGTTGATGCATCATTCTACACTTGCGGTTCTCATAGGCTTGGTTGATCTTTCCTTCCATCTGAATGGCAGAGTACACGAAGGCTTCAATGTCAGCAAATGGAATGTTGATTAAAACTGTCTACATCTCATCATGGAGACCATTCAGGAATCTCTCCTTCTTCTTGGCTTCATTATCAATCTCATCGGGTGCATACCTAGATAATGACAAAAATTTGTCATGGTACTCAACTACTGTCATCCTCCCTTGCTTCAGTTCTCTGAATTCATCTCTCATCCTCTTGATCAAACCCGGTGGCACATGGGTTCTTCTGAACTTGAGTTTGAATTCATCCCAAGTCATTATTTGTCCTCCAGTCATGGCGCGAACACTGTTCCACCATGCTCTTGCGTCTCCGGCCAGATAATGGGTGGCAAACAGTACCTTCTCATTGGCTTCCACTCCTGCAACTTCTAAGTTGTTCTCCATGGTCTGCAGCCAATCATCGGCATCTAGGGGCTCTTCAGACTTAGTAAAGATGGGTGGATTGGTGTTCTGGAAGTTCTTGAGCTTTAATCCATGGTTGTCCTGATTTCCATGGCCTTGGTTGTTGTTGTCCATCTGAGCTATGTGTTGAAGGGTGGCTAAGTTGGCTTGACGTTCATCTCTTTCAGCTTCGCGGTCAGAAACCAACATTTGCAAGATCTGCAACATGGGGTCCGGGGATGAACTGCTTCCTCCGCGAGGCATCTGAAGATTGAGATAGATCATGAGAAAAGTGGGAAATTTCTAAGGTTTAGGGTTTTGTTTTGTTTTTGAAAAGTTTTCAAAGTTTGACTCGGATTTTGCTAGCATCTTGCTTTTCATTCATTCATTCATAGCACACAATACAAACACACACCACAACAAGGAAACGGATGGTTTTAAGAACCATTCTATAAAACTACGATATAGTGGGAACGGATACAACTCACTAACGCTAGTTCTCAAGTGCTACTACTCCTCGGAATCGGTGTCCTTGTCATCCTCATCATCATCATCAATGAAGGCGAAGTCATCCTCATCGGTGAAGAAGTCCATGGCTTGATCCTCCAGAAAGTCATAATCATCACTAAGGTAAGAGTAGGGGTCTCCATGGATGTCCTCCCCTGCATTATCCCTCTCCTCAAGATGCATGTCCCTCTCGTGGATGGTCTCCCCCAAGTCGGTGATCCTGTGGCGAAGACGGGAAATGATACACTCCTTCTTGTTAAGCTGACAGTGACAAGACTGGCGATCCTTCTCTAGCATGGAAATGGTCTGGTCCTTCTTGACAGCGATGGCATAGTTGTGGTTGGCGTAGGAGCGGGCATTGTCCAACTCCTTCTGCCGGTCATACATCATGAAGCTGAGGTGGTCCACTTGATTCTTCAACTCAGGGTGATATGGTGCCTCCAGTGGCTGTCCCATAATATCACGCCTCGGGAAGAACTCAAAGCGGGTACCCTTGATCTGATTGATACTCTTCCCACACAGACGGGCAAGAGATTCCTGCATGGCCCTAACAAGTCCATCTAGCAAGTTGTTCTCTATAATGGTGAACTGAATTCCCTCTAAGGTGGGGGCTTCAATATTTCCTCGAAGACTTGCAACAATCAGCCATTGCAATTCCTATCTTTCCTGATCGTTGAGCCGAGCTCCGAAGAACTCGGGGTGCGGGCGCTCCATAAGTTTCGAAAGCTGGTCCAAGTCACGCTCAAAGATGAGATCTCCTCCATTTCCCAACTGATAGAACTTGATATACTTCACGTCCATCTATAATAATATAGGATGATTAAGTTAGTAGAGTGATCAAGTGTGTCAAATTTTATGTAATTTTGCAAGAATTTTTTAGTAACATGAATTTTCATGAAAGAGTCTAAGTGATAAGAAGGATAATAAGTTTTCATAAATACCCACTTCTTTGTTTTTGAAACTAAGTTTTTCACTCAACTTCCATTCTAAACTAAGGTCTCCTATGGTCAGGATGGCTCTGATACCAACTTGTCAACACCCGGATTTTTAATCCCAGATGCCTGTTATGCCATACATCGCAATCCCAGGATTACCTTTTTGTGAGACATAACAGATTCGATATCACAGTACATCATCCATTACAAACCATACATAAGGTCTTACAACAAATAAAGGATCACATGATCCAGTCTTAGTACAATCATAGCAGCGGAATAATATAATAATAAAGGTAGCGTGGGCGAGGCTCCATCTTCATGGTCACAGGCAATGCTGGCGATGGGAGATGATCCTAGTTGTCGTAACCTTCCTGCGGTCTATCCTCCTGATAGTCCTCTTCATAGTCTGGCCACGGGAATAGCCAGGGACAAAGCCATGAGTACTCTTTAAGTACTTGCAAACTAATACTAACAAGCGAAGAGGGTTTTGAGTAGGAATACTAAGCTCTAGGTTGTTTTGCAAAAAGCCAAGTTTACCTTAAATGAGTTCAGAAGCAAAGAAAGCTAGTTGACAGTTTTATAACACCTAAGTGGGAACTTGAATTTTCATATAACAACCCTGCTGTGGTCAAGTCAAAGTCATGATTCATTTCACAAGTCATTTTGAAAACATCTGACGACGGAACAATATGGCCACTCCAACTGTCCATAACCCCGGACGCGGATATTCGAATAGTTTGACACTCTACAGAGGTGGTACACTTTCACCACAATATTCGATACATCAATCAGGAACAATCCTGAATTCACCATACTCAGTATGCGTATAATCAATGCTAACCTTTCAATTACACGCCCTATTATAGGCACCTCTCCTATGAGTTTGGCCTCCCAACCATGACCAACTGTCATCTTGGGAACTGCACAGGTGGACAATCTTCACAAGGTAGCCTCATCTCAAACCTTGGCCGCAAGGAAACCCATACTAAGGTATTTAAATTTCCAGTCAAGCCCTAGCCAAATTTTGGGTATTGTGGTTGTACAGTAAAATTGGAATGGTATCACATCCAGAAAACCATCAGTTTTATAAAGGGCTAAGGCTCATGCCTCAAAATTTTCATCATCAAAAATCATCTGGTGTTCAAGATTACATGTCAAAACATTTCTTTAGAATGACTCATCATTCTAAGGTTTTCATAACCATTTTCACCAAGTATTCCCATCTAAAGTGATCAAGTTTTATGCTTAGCATTAGCATCTACATGTGGGGTAAACACTAATGAGGGGTGGTAAACAAGTGTGGAATGATCTAAGTTCAATCTCATGCCTTAGGATGACATCAAGATTATCTAACTTAGGCCAAGTTTTATGCTCTTTATGCTACCTCTAAACATTTTTCTAAAATCTAAAAGTCACTAAGTAAACCAAACTAAGGAGCTTTGATAAAGAAATAAAATAGCTAAGCTTTCAAGTAAAACTGGGATTTGGTATCATTCATTGGTATAACTAAGGCATGCCTAGTGCATGTCATAGATTATCTAACTTTCACAGTTGTAAGTGTTAACTTGCATAGTAAGTAGCTTGCTAAGTAAGATATCTTGCAAGTTTTACCTTGCCTTGTGCAGTGTAGTGGTTAAAGTTTTCCTCGGCTGCTTCCTCGTAGTAGTCTCCTTCCTCCTTTAATCCTTGGTCGGTACTAGCGTCTATAAATAAATATGAGGTACACAATCACCAAACAATACTTAACTACTTCTATTTATCACACCAAGATTTTCACTAGATGATATAGCATCATCACAAACATTACAAACTTTAAGCCAATGTTTTAGTTATTTTATTTTAGAAAATTAATTTCTACTCATTGAAAAACTACTTAAGATTTAATATTCTCCAACTAAAATAGGGGATCATGTTGACACATGTCATCACCACATATTTCAGTACTTGGGAATGTGATTTAAAGTGGTGTCACAATTTAATAAGGTCTTACCCTTTTATAATTAAGTAAAGTGACTAGAAATGCTTATGGGGCATTCTTTTATTACCTGTCCATTATTTCTGCAAGTAAACCTAGATATTTTTATATATTTAGAAGGGTCTTGTTAAATGTGATTTTTGAGAGTTGGAATCAACTCAAAATCTTTTGTGGTTGAATTTTGAAAAATATTTGAATGCAGAAAAGTCTCTGCCTTGTTATTTTTACTATAGGTGATCTATAATTCCAAATAATTTGAATACAACGGGCTTGGGTTAAGAATTTCAGTACCTTTCGAGCAAAATTAGTGTCATGAAAATTGGTTTAGTGAATCTATCTGGATTGTTTTTTTGAATCTAGGTACAGAAATAAGTTTGAAACTAAATTGATAAAACCTAAATTCAAACTCTTTGGGTCACGCGGAAGTTAATCGGTGCCCATCACAGACAGCGCCAAGCTGAGGTGGGTTTAAGTGAATGTCCCCACCAGTCAGTGAGATAGGGGGTGTGAAGGGGTACGAGGCAATCTAGACCGTGCGATCAACATCTAATCTAACGGTTGTGGCTTGTCGTCTCCGTCGGGCAACGCCGGCGAGACTGAATCCTAGTGCGGCCAGTGGGGTCTGTAGGGGCTCACCGAGGCTCAGGCGAGGGTCGGCGATGGGGGCGAACGACGAAGTCGACGACGGCGATCCTCCTGGCACCTGTGACTCCTCCTAGGGCGGATCCAATCGACGGTGCCTCTTCTCCTCCTCCGTGGCAGACTCCGGCGAAATTCCCGCCACCTCGTGCTCGCCTTGCTCCGGGGATGAGGTGGGGTGGTTCTGAGAGAGAGGGGAGTGTGATGGTGTGCTGCAATCGAATAGGGGTGGCCTCTATTTATAGTGAAATGAGGGGATCGAAGGGTGCGGGTGGAGCTCGTCGTGGTCGTCTGCACAGCGAGCTAACGGCATGGCTTTGGGTAGGAGGCGGTGCTCTGTCTCCTGGCAACGCTCAACGACATGGTCGCGAGGCGTGCGGCGGTGCAATTTGGTCAAAACGCTGCGATGCTCTGGATGGGTCCAACGGGATTAATGGCGCCCGGGCTCTCCTGGTCGCGCGATGGAGAACGGGCATGTCCTGGCGGTTCCTGGAGCAGTGGTGATCACGCACGCGAGCGGCAAGGGCGGCGTGCGGTTTGTGCTCGCGTGTCAAGTGCGGCGCTCTGGTCCTCTCGGCATGCTTGTAGAGAGGCTGGGCACGCTCGGGCTGAGTGGTCCAGGGGCTGGCAGCGATTGGGCATTGGACAGGGGGCGGCGATGGATGGTGGCTCGTGTCCCAGACAAGGTTGGCGGGGCTAGTGAAGCTTCTAGCTTGTTGTCGACAATGGGATGGCAAGTTGAGCTCGGCAATGGTCACCATTGATGACAATGTCAAGCTTACAGTGAGCTAGAGCTTGTTAAATGAACTAGGTGATCTACTAAGAGTGTGCGGTGAGCTAGAGGGGGAACAATTTAGGCACAAACACTGCTCACTATAGTGTTTTATGTTTTGTTTGATTTGTGTTTACAAGGTATTTGATGAAATGGCCGAAAGAGATTTGAATTTGAATTTTTGGATGAAAATCGGTGGGTGTACTAGTCACATACTATGTAGTCTCTAGTTGCTTGGAATGGTCAAGGTGAACTGGTTTGGTTGGTTTTTGAGAAATGGTGATCTTCACATATGATATAGATTCAATTTTGAATTGTCACTTAAATCAAGTTGCCATATGTTTTTGGGGTTTTGAAAGGTGGGCTTGGGTTCATTTTTACTTGGTCTAGAAAGGGGTGAAAAGAATTAGAATTGATTCTGTTTGAAATCTTGGACTAGAAACACTCAAAGTGGTCTAGTGAGCAAGATTGGCAAAAATGACCATTAGCTCCTTTTGTTTGTTTTTGAATTTCTCTTGATTTTTTTCTGCTTGGATTTGATTTAGATGATGTTGTTTTCATCTTTAAACCAATCCTTGCTAAACACAACAATCACACATGTCCATTCATGCATTCATACAATCATCACATACACACATGCATTCATAATGATTTTAATTAACAAAAGTTTTTGTTAACCCTAATTTTGGTGATTGGAATTTGATAAGCTTGTTCAATATTTTTGGGATGTTACAGTGTTGGTGATTTTTGAGTTCACCACTGTCAAAATATTAGTACTGACAGTGGTACTGTCAGTGATTACCCACTGAATTGTTGAGCTCTCACTTATGAGATTGTACTCAGAATTAGGTAATAATATGATTATAGGGATACCCTGATTATGTGGATGGACATACTGTTGGTAATGATTCCTTGTTTGATTCCAGAAATATTATACTATAGGTTTATTTATGCAAGCTGAATAATGAATTTTCTTGATTTAGAATCTATCTTTGTGACACCATCCTAAAATGGCACACAAGTTTAGGTTCTACTACTGGCTTGATTCTATTGGTGCTTAGTATTGGACTTGTGTCAAAGTTAAGTTGGAAGCTCCCTTTTTAAACATGACAACATATGATGTTGGTCCGAGGCTTGGAATTAGATTCCTTTCATGTTGTTCCCCATGGATATGTTCTGATATTGTAATTAGTTACTGGATCTTGAATCCTTTTGGCTAAGATGGTTGGGTTGCTCATAGATTTATATTGGTTCATAGGATTTATGAATTCTGAGGTGCTACTCCACTAGGAGATGTGCCCATAATTCATAAGCTAAGCTATGGACATGTTGGAATATAAGATTTGGCTATCATATCCAGGATCTATGATGCTGGTCTGAGATCCTGGTTTGATTGGTAAAATTTAAGTATACTCTTTATTTAAAAGTTCATCTATGATGGATTCACCCCACTTGGGTGATATCTAAGAGATCTAGATATAAAACAGCAGATGAATCTTAGTCTAGAGAAGATAATAAGATCATGTGATGGTTTTATTTTACTCACCACAACTGTTAATTTTGCTAGTGTTGTGGCTGGTTGATTTGGATGGCTAGATCTTGTTGATGGTGCTCCTAGCTTGAGCTTGTCCTTCTCCTTCTGGTTCCTGTAGAATTGGCCTTGACCTTGCCCTTAACCTTCTGGTTCCTATAAGCTTGGCCTTGATCTTGCCCTTGCTATCCACCTAATCCACCCCCTCCTTATGTCACCATCTGGTGAGTTCTGGGATGATCTAGTGTGTGGTTGGGTTGATGGTTTGCTTGGCTCTTGGTAAGCTTAGTGTGTTCCTGGTTTGGTGTTGGAAAGTGAAAGTGAGATACTGTGAGCATTGCCACGGCTAGTCTCTTCCCTTTTGCTTGTGTAGCTACTGTAGTGTTGACATCTCTCACCATGCATTTAGGTGATTGTGTTGCCTGTCTTCCTGGTGCATGGTTTGGATCAGATTGATGAGGTGTTTTACCTTTTGACCCATTTACATTTTACTTACCTGTATTAATTGCTATTAAAATCTGACTTGTGGCTTATTTATTATGAAAGAACAATTCTTTCATATTGGTGAAACTTGCCCCTTTATTAATACTTAATGATGTAATATGAGAAGTGCACCTCACTTCTCTCTACTGAGAGTATTCTAATAACTAATATTTTATTTTCCTTTTTGTTTGTTTTGAATTTTGTTGTAGGTACAAGATCTGGTGTTCAAGATTTAGTATAGGTTTAGATAGATAAGTAGATTTTCATTGTAATCTTTATTTGATTCATTTGTAAGAATTTTGTAATATCTTATTTTATTCTTTTTGTACAAAAAATATAATAGTTTATTACTTAAATTCCAATTGTTGCAATTCCTTTTCTGTACCGAACCTCTCATTGGTTTGATGAGTTCATCATTGTAAAATAAAAATGTGTATAGAATAAAGATAAGAAATAAAGAGTCATTTCTTATCTGAATTACTTTATTTTGAATTCTATTATTGAGTAAAATACACCGGAGGTCCTAAAAGTTTGCACGAAACCGTATGCAGGTCCTAAAAGTATCAATTTGTGTACCGAGGTCCTAAATCTTAGTTAGTTGTGCACTGCAGGTCCTAATTCTCGGTTAGTTGTGCATTGCAGGTCCTAATTCTCTACTATAGCCCCGACTACAGTACACATGGATCTGAGAATTAGGACCTGCGCTGCACAAGTTGAAACTTTTAGGACCTACATACGGTTTCGTCCAAACTTTTAGGACCTCCGGTGTATTTACTCTCTATTATTTATTATTATCTCATTATTATAACAAATGATATTACTAAATCATTTAAAAATACCAAATCTTAACTTTTAAGTGCAAGTTCAAATTTCAAATTTGAATTCAAATTCTCCCTCGTCAAAACACATTTATTCATAAAAATCATGTCAGAATTTATAACGATCACTCTCAATAGCTATTCCTACACATAGAGAGTGAAAGAAACTCTGATCGCTTTAGTTTTTTTTAGTTTGGCAAAAAAATACCCGCATTTTCAGATGAATGCATGCTGATACACAAAATCCTAGTTCTACCCTTCGATGTTTCCTAAATGCTGGGATGTTACAAACTTCCCCCTTTAAATTAAACTTCGTCCCGAAGTTTGCCGAAGTGTACCGAAATAGTTCTGTATAGGCTTCTTTTAAGTCATCCTCTTTCTCCTAGGTGACTTCCCTCTCCGGGTGATGCTCCCACTATACTTTGCAGTACTTGATTGCCCTGTTTCTCAACCTTTTCCAGTTCTCTTCTAGAATTTTATAGGGTTTCTCAACATATGTCAAATTTGCTTGTATTTCCACTTCTTGATGTGTGATTGCATCATCAGGAACCGTAAGACATTTCCGGAGTTGTGACACATGAAAAACATTGTGAACTTGAGCCAATCTTGGTGGTAACTCTAAATCATAAGCTGTAGTCCTATTCTGACTCAGTATTTTGAATGGTCCTATATATCTGGGACTCAGTTTTCCTTTAACTCTAAACCTCTTAACTCCTTTCATTGGGCTTAGTCTGAGATATACCATATCTCCCAGTTCAGGATGCCATGATCTTCGATTTTGATCAGCATAAATTTTCTGTCTACTTTGAGCTATCTTCAATCTATTTTTCATGATATCGATGATATCTTGACTTTCCTTGATATAATGTGGTGTAAATTCCTTGTTGCTACCAGGTTCATACCAACATATTGGTGATCTACATTTCCTCCCATAAAGTACTTGATATGGAGCTGCCTTCAGATTACTCTGATAGCTGTTGTTGTAGGAAAAATCTGCCAATGGTAGATGATCTTAACACGAACCTCCAAAGTCTAATGCACAAGCCCTAAGCATGTATTCCAATATTAGATTGGTTCTTTCAGTCTGAACCCCAGTTTCTGGATGATATGCCATACTAAAATCTAACTTTGAACCAAGTTCTTCATGTAATTGTTTCCAAAATGCTGAAGTAAGCACAGATCCTCTACCAGATACAATTTTCTCGGGCACTCTGTGCTTACTTACTATATCCTTGACATATACTTCTACTAACTTCTCGGCATTATCTTTTTGATTTATCGGAATGAAATGTGCACTTTTTGCGAGTCTATCCACAATCACCCATATCATATCTTTCCATTTTGGTGTCATGGGTAATCTTGTGATGAAATCCATACCAATTTCCTCCCATTTCAATTCTGGAATTTCCAAAGGTTGTAATGGTCCTGCTGGACTTTGATATTCAGCTTTTACCCTTTGGCAAGTATGGCATTCCGACACATATTTTGCAATGTCCCTTTTCATGTTATTCCACCAGAATAATGCTTTCAAATCCATGTACATCTTGGTACTTCCTAGATGAATGGAATATGGTGTCTCTGTGCCTCTTGGAGTATCACTTCACGAATTTCTGACACGTTTGGAACACAAAGACGATCTTGGAACCATAAAGATCCATAATGTCCTAAGGGAAAAACTGATGCTTGACCTTGAGATATCCTTCGAATCTCTTCAGCAATAAAAGGATCTTCAGCTTGATGTCTAAAAATTTCATGCTTGAGATCACTATTCTATTCTGCAACCACTCGCATGGTAGATAGTCCTCCAAGGATCTCTGTTCTTATGAATTGAAGTTCCAACCTCTCCAAATACATCCGCAGCTCTTTTGGTAATTCATTATTGATAGGCTGAATATATGTGCTCTTTCGGCTTAAAGCATCTGCTCTAACATTGGCCTTTCCAGGGGTATAATTGATTGTCAGATCAGAGTCTTTGATTAACTCCATCCAACGCTTATGTCTCATATTCAATTCCTTTTGAGTGAAGAAATATTTGAGACTTTTGTGGTTAGTGTATAACTCACACCTTGCTCCATAGAGAAAATGCCTCCATCCTTTCAAGGCAAAGACTACTGCTGCTAACTCCAAATTATGTGTTGGATAATTGACTTCATGTGGTTTCAGTTGGCTTGATCCGTAAGCAATGACTTTATGATTTTGCATTAACACACAACCCAAACCTTCTTTGGATGCATCACAATATACCGTGTAATAATTTCATGTTTCAGGAACTGCTAAGATTAGTTAATCTAGTTTTCAACTCTTGAAAGCTTGCTTCACACTTCTCATCCTAGATGAATGGTGTATTCTTTCTTAGCAATTTGTTCATCGGTCCAGCTATCTTGGAAAAACCTTCAATAAACGTCCGATAATAACCAACCATACCCAAGAAACCTCGGATTTGATTCACATTGGTTGGTGCAGTCCACTCTAACAGTGATTGAACTTTGGACGGATTTACAACAATTCCCTCCTTACTGATCACATGACCAAGAAATTCTACCTTATCCAACCAAAATTCACACTTACTGAACTTAGCGTAAACTTATGTTCTCTTAAGATTTGCAATGCTATTCTCAAATGATCTACATGCTCTTCCTTATCCTTTGAATATATCAAAATATCATCAATAAACACTATGACAAACTTGTCCAAGTATTGCATGAAGATTTTGTTCATCAGATTCATGAATATTGCTGGTGCATTGGTCAACGCAAAAGGTACGACGAGATACTCATGGTGTCCATACCATGACACAAATGTTGTCTTTGGAACATCTTCTGGTTTGATTTTTATCTGATGGTATCGTGATCTTAGATCAATCTTGTAAAATACTCTAGCTCCCTTGACTTGATCAAATAGATCCTGAATTCTTAGCAAGAGGTACTTATTCTTGATGGTAACATTGTTGAGATTTCTGTAATCTCCGCACATCCTTCGTCCTCCATCTCTTTTATCCACAAAAATTACTAGAGTTCCCCATGGAGATACACTTTCTTGAATAAATCCCTTTTTGGCTAACTCATCAATTTGCTCTTTAAGCTCTTTTAATTCCTTTGGACCCATCTTGTATGGTGCTTGAGCTATTGGTGTTGTACCAGGAATTAGATCAATAGTGGATTCTATTTCTCGATTCGGTGGCATTCCTGGTAACTCTGCTGGGAAAACATCTTGGAACTCATTTACTATAGGAATATCTTCCAACTTGACCTCCTTCATTGAGTTCAACTAGAGATCTACCATGATATGACTGTGTTTATCAACCTAATATACTATCCTTGCTCCACTTGGGGTTTTGATTGAGACAATTTTATCCTTGCAATTTATCTGAGCTCCATGTTCAGTCATCCAATCCATACCAAGCACTACTTCAATTCCCTTCAAAGCAATCACATAAAGATCCGCAAAGTATGTACAACCTTGAAGTGGCCTTGAATTTTTCCCTCACTGAGGTGGCCTTGAATTTGTAAATATTTACTTATGTAACTCAATATGATTTATAAAAATTGCAGTGGGGTTTTTTACCCTACTGTTTTACCCTAAAAAAAGTATGTATAACCACAGATCGAGATAACCTGATCTTGTTTAATGTGGCGTACAACTACATTTCCCCCTGTCGTCACCACGGTCATAGGGTTTTCTAATGTTACCCTTCTAATCCCAAATTTATCACAGAATTCTTCAGATATGAATGAAGTAGTTGCACTGGTATCAAATAAAAATTTTCTGGGATTAGTAAGGATATTGAGCGTACCTATCACTGCGTGCTCGAAGTTATCCACCTCCTCCAAGGTTGCACAATTCAGTTTTCCAATAGGCCTGCTCCTTTTGCCATTGTTGTTCTTGACAAAATTTCCTCCACTATTGGGTTGTCCATTACCTCCACTAGCTTGTCCTCCATGAAGGGAATATGCCCTAGAGGCAATAATAAAGTGGTTATTATCGTATTCCTTGTTTATGATAAATGTTTATTTTGCATGCTATAATTGTATTAATACTGAAATGTTAATACATGTGTGTTTAATAAACAAAATGAAGTTCCTAGTTATGCCTCTCTTATAAACTAGCTCGTTGATTAACAAGATGATCAAAGGTTTCCTGATCATGGGAATTGGATGTTGTTAATAACAAGGTCACAACATTGTTGGAATGATGTGATGAACATTCATCCCAAGTATAGCATTACGATCAAGGTCATTGTGTTTATATTGCTATAACATCATATGAAGTAATCTTAGTCCTTAGCCCATGATATCATGTCAATCACTAACACCAGAAGAGTATCTTGATAACATCAAATGTCACACCATAATAGGGTGATTATAAAGATGGGTTCGGTGCTACGAAGGTGTTATGTTGAGGCTCATGGATCAAGAGTGGAATTTTTCCATCCCGATGACGGAGAGATATACTCTAGGCCCTCTCGGTGATATCACATTAGTTAGCTTGCAAGCAAGTGATTTGATCACTAGAATGTTATATCACGGGAATGAGAAAAGAGTACATGTCGGTAATGAGATCAAACTAGGTATGGATATACCGATGATAGAATCTCGGACATGTAATATATCGCGAGACAAAGGTATTGAGTTACATGCGTATAAGGTTCACACGGTCACAGAAGTCATCGTTGAATATGTGGGAGTCAGTACGGATCTCCAGGTCCCGCTACTGATTATTAAACAGAGAGGAGTCTCGATCATGTCTACATTATTCACGAATTGTAGGGTGACACACTTAAGGGATATCGACACCATTCGGAGCAAATGATATGCCAGAGAAAGAAAAAGGAAAGCGCGGGAATTTATTTCACTAGACACCGAAACTGTTTCGATTGAAATTGCTGAAACTGGTTTTGCAAGTGAAATTGAAATGTTGTAAGGGGTTTTATATGAATCTTTGTTAATTAGAGTAATTAACAAAATTCTGAATAAATAAATAAAAGAGTTTTATTTAAATGAGAGCTTGCATTAAATTTGGTGGAAATTTAATGCATATGAGTGGATTTTTGAGTGGAGGCTTTTTAATGGGAGTGGAGGCTTTTCATTTTGAGTGGGAGCTCCACCCACATGAATGTGGAAGAGGTGGGGGAAGCCACCATGGCTGGGCTCCATGCCACTTGGGGTGCACCCCCTCTCCCTATAAAAGGCCCCCCTCTCATCCTCTCAAAGCACACCTCCTCGCGAAGGATCTCTCTCCGCCCTTTAGAATTTCCCCATGGGCTCGAATCAGCGAGATACATGTTCCCGGTGGCTTTTTCTAGAAGGATTTGTTGCTTCTGCTGCTTTGCTGGAGCGAGGGCACGGAGGTTGTTAGGGTACCCGGACGTGTGTGCGATCAGGGATGCACCACTGCTTTGCGGTGCTAGACTTGATGGTGCTGGACCGGATGGACCAGATGGACTTCATCACGATCTTGAGATCGGCAAGAGTTCGTCTACATCATCCACGAGTACAACCTCGTTAACTCTATTCGGTCTTCGAGGTATGTATTCTATGGATGTATATCCACCTGTTTCTTGTATCTAGTAGATAGATCTTGTTACATAGTTGTTCTCGTCGTAGGAAATTTTTTGTTTTCTATGCTGCGAACCCTACAGTGGTATCAGAGCCGGATCTATGCGTAGATGCTTTGCACGGGTAATACACATATGTATATGTGGGCGATGATGATCATTTTATTGCTTCTTAGTTGTACTTCTGATATTGGTGGCATAGTGGGATGAAGCAGCCCGGACAAACTTTACATGTCCTCACACACGAGACCTGTTCCACGCTTGACATGCAACTAGTTTTGCATAAGTGGCTAGCGGGTGTCTGTCTCTCCTACTATAGTCAATATCTAATTTGCAACGAGTTGTCAACAATTTGATTATCCTTGTTGTGGTTCATGTTCGTAGGTAAGAACGGTTCTATCTTCGAAAGCCCTAAGCCACGTAAAACTTGCAATGGATAAATTAGAGGCGTCTAGTTTAGATTGTTGCTGGTCTAGTGTCATGATATGGTGATGTTGTAATTAGAAGTATAAGTCGATAATCTTACACCACACATAACTTGTAAGTTCCATAGACCTTGGACTTACACATAGAGGTATGATGGCGATCATACCATGATGCACATGATGGAGATCAAGTGCAAGAACCATATCATTTCACTTATTAACATGTGATGTTTGTTGCATCTTATATTGCTTGTTTGGCGTTTTATTAGCATAATAAGATGTTCCCTCATTTAGATATCAAGATAAAAATGTGTTCTTCCTTAAGTATGCACCGATTATGTTTTGTCACTCCAAGACATCACGTGATGATCGGGTGTTCTTGGATCCATGATCATATTTCAGGTGTAATATAGGTACACACGCAAATACTAAGGTTCTTACTTGGCGATCCTAGCATGTACAGACATGGCCTCGGAACACGGACCTAAAGTTTAAGCATGAGTCATATGGAAGATATGATGCCCATCTGATGCTCGCCTTTGAAGCTACACCAACTCAC
The DNA here is from genome assembly GCA_023614405.1 of Avena insularis. NCBI lineage: Eukaryota > Viridiplantae > Streptophyta > Magnoliopsida > Poales > Poaceae > Avena > Avena insularis. The sequence goes on from CM042695.1 coordinate 117,935,458, forward strand.
GTGATGATCGGACTTGGTGTAGTGGATTTGGTTCATGTAATCACCAAAAAGACATGAGGGATGTCATTTTTGAGTGGGAGTTCATTAATAATTTGGATTCGTAGAACTGTGAATTTGCATAATTTGTTGTAGTCATTAGCATTCGTTCACCACCTTATGCTTAGTTGTAATTGAGATAATAGAACTATAGAATTCTATTTACTTTACGAACTGGTATCATATTGTGTTGAGTGTCAATCTAAAGTTTAAAGTCCTATTGCATACTTTCAGCAAACTTATTTGCTCCGTGAAATTTAATAATTGGTATTAAATCGAGAGTAACAATGTTTGCCTCCATGATTCTTGATTTAAATATCGAGATTATCTAGGAGCTAAAAGAATTGTTTCAAAAACCATCATGTGTTGCAGATATAACGATATCTGAAACAATGTTTTGGTTGCAATATGATAGAGTATAATATATGTTCTCATATTGGATGAGAATTTGCAAAGGTTGGAGATGCTAGACATCCTAATCATCCAAAAGGGTTTTGGAAAGTAATGTTATACTCACGATTCGCCTTTATAAGCTACATTAGCTTGATCATGAAAGTCATCGTGATAAGGATGAATAGAAGATGTATGTAAAGTGTTTACTACACTAAAAGATTACTAAAGAATGTATTTTGAAAGAACGCCGATCATTTGATGATGGTGATCTACTTCAAAGTGCAAGTCCAAAGGTATTATTATTTGAATATACACGCTTTGGACTATGTGTCATGTATATGGCGCCACTGTTGATGTTGATAGATTCTTTTAAAAGGAAAAGGAAATGCCGAAAGAGAATCAATAAAATATATTTGGCAGAAAAGAAGAGATTGGAAATATCCAATTTAGGTATATGGATGACATACATGTTATGGTTGTATTCTTTGCTTGTTAAACAATGTGGTTCTTGGGTATTGGATACCGAATTGGTTGGTATGAAATTTCATACAGAACGACGCAATTCATGAACCACAATGGCCTAAGTAACTAGCAAGAGAATATGTGATGATGTTCATCGAAAACAAACAAGCCGTTGTTCGTATTTATCATTGACATCAAAGTCTTCCTTCAAGATTTGTTTTAATAATCGTTATTTAAATCAGGTATTATGAGAACAAAGATTTTTCAAATAATTACCGTATTCCATATAAGATGGATGATTTACAAGTCTAGTTGGAGAAATCACATCCATAAAAAACTAATGCTAAAATGTCGCAAGACAAATGATTGAAAGATCACTTATGAAGTGACATCGCCATTTAAATTATATTGGAAATAAAACATGAAGAAACTCCATTTTCATGGATTTTTGGAGTCTTTGATTTGATCAAATGACGCTTGTGAGACTTTCCTCGGGATAATTAAAACTACGTTTAAAAGGCCAAAGAAGACCGATCGACTAAATTATTGGAATCTATACATATCGATGTATGTAGTCCATTATGTAAAGTCGTAAGCGATGGATTTCAACTTCATATGCTTTCTACAGAAATTTGAGTGAATATTCACTTAATGAGAAAGAAGTATGAAATATTTGAAAATGTTCAAAGACTGTCAAGATGAAGTGGAAAATCAATGTAACAAGAAAATAAATGGTTTATGATTTTATCATAAGGGATTTATTTGAGTTGCAAGTGTAACAAGAAAATAAATGATTTATGATTTTATCATAAAGGGATTTATTTGATTTACAAGTTTAGCACAAACACCTAGATTTGCATCTCCTGAAACACCATAGGAATATGGAGTGTTTGAGATTTGTAATGAAACCTTGTGCGACATGGTTGGATCAAAGGTGCTATTTATAAAATTGCCATTATGTTTTAAACGATTAAAGCTTTAGAGACTACGGCTTTTACATTGAAAAGAGCTCCATCTTGATCCGCTGAAATGACACCATGTAAGTTATGGTTTGGGGTAAAACCCAAGTTGTCCTTTCTTAAATTTTAGTATGCTAAGCATTAGTAAGATGTTTACAACCAAAGTCAGATGAGCATGTCTTTGTAGGTTATTTCGAATAACATTTTGTTATTACTCCATAACACCAAGGACAAAAGGGTTTGTCGCTTGAAACATGAAGTTTCTTGAAAAAGGAATTTTTCATAAAAGTTAAGTGGGAGGACAATAGAACTTTGATAAGGTTAATGAACCTTAGCTAAATGTGCTGAGTTGCGCAGCGCCGGAAATCGTTCTAGAGGCAGCCATAATGCTCATAGCTTATGTGCCTCAAAGGTTGTGGTCATAGAGATCTAAGTTCCTATTGAACCAAGTAGGTCGGATAAACAATCAAATGCTGAGATTTGAGAGTAAATCATTGTTGTTTGACAATGATGAAACAACTACATGCAAAGAAGCGATGATGGGCCCTGACTCCGTCAAATGGCTTGAAGCCATAAAATCCGTTATAGTTCCATACAAGATAAATCAAGTTTTGAACTTGGAAGACCCTTGTCACATCCCAAAATTTTCCAAATTTTGGAATGTGAAAAATAAATAAACAAAATAAAATTTTGTTGAAATTTAGGGTGAGAAGAAACTTTTTGATTCCAATTGGAAACATCAAAACCTATTTTAGTCAAATAAAACCCTAAAGGGATTTACAAAGATAAACAAATAACAAATAAGGCTATAAAAGTTGGAATCACTATTTTGGATCTTTTAATAAAAAGATTTGGTTTTTATAAAGCAAAGGTAGAAATATAAATAAGGATTATTTTATAGAGCCAAATTAAATCTTGGCCAAGCTTTTGAAATAAAATATTTCTATTTGATAAAAAGAGTAAAGGTTTATTTAAATAAAATAATGAGGATTTATTAATATCCAATTTTATCAAAGTAAAGGCTTTTCCATTTTAAATAAACACTAAAACTTGTTAATTTATTTTAAATAAGAATTCCAAGTGTTTTATATTTTTAAATGAAACCTACTGAAAAGGTTTTGGTATTAATTAGATTTCAAATAGAATTTTTAAATAAATTAAATCCTATTTGAATTAAAGACTAAGGTCTATTTATTTAATTATTAATATATCCTAAAAGAATAAAAGAATTATTTTATTTTTGACTTTGGATTATGTTGTTTAACAGAACTAAAATCAATACAAAGTTTGGTGGTGGTTTGAATTGAGTTGTTGTTTGAAAGTCAAAACAGAAATTCAAATAGAAAAAGAAAAAGCATTCCTGTATAAAAAAAGCAAACAGCCCAACCCAATTGAGCCCAACCTAGCCTAGCCACTCACCCCTTGATGAAACTTTTTCACCCGGAAAAGAACCCACTGAGACGCAGACAAGTGGCCCCATCTCCCCTCCCTCACTCTCACTGACAACGGACCCCACACTGCCTGTTCTTTGTTTCCACCCGCGCCAGCCGTTCCCCCTCGCCGTTTATGCCTTGATTGCGGCGATCAATTCGCATCAATGGAGGCGTTAATCTCTCCAACGTCTACGCCCTATTAATCGCCTAACACTCCTCTCCATTTCCCCTCAACCCTCACACGACCGGAGCCACCGGGCTGCACGAATTGCACGCTCACACCTTCTGTGCTCCGACGAGGTCATCCGTCGATTCCGGCACTGACCAACCGCCCCTCGCCTCCTCAACCACACTAGCATGCTCCCCATTCCCTGACGCTTCTCTCTGCACCCACAGCTTGCCCGCGCGAGCACCGTAGCGTCGGCAACCTCGACACCGAGCGCCACCGTCTTCTGCCGTTTCTCTGGCGAGCTCCCCCTGGTAATCTCAAACCGCCCCAGCACCTCCCGATGATGCTCCTGTACTCCCCACGCTCGCCTGAGTCTAACCGTATGCTCCGCTTGCCTTAGGGTGACCTACAGCTCCATCCCCGTCGACATCCAGAGCCACCCGACGCCGCTGCAAGCTCCGGCGGAACAATCCACGCAGCTCCAGTGCGCCCCTCGCCAAGCCGACCACACCTTGAGCTTCACCGCGACCACACGAACACGGTGAGCTAATCCTCCCTCTCCCTTGCTTCCTGCATCGTCGGCAAGCTCACCGCCAGAGCACTCCGCCGCCTGTCGTCGTCTCAGCGCCGCCACTTTGTGGTCGAATGATTCTGCACCGTTCGATTTAGATCTGATGCGTAGGAATAGATGAATTAACGAAGGGTATCACTCGATCTGCGCCGTAAAATCTAAATAAGATCCTGCAGTCAGAACAGCTCGATCCACCCGAAGCGGTACCGTCCAATAGAAACACGCCGCGTGGCACTGGTTTCGATTTAAAAACAGAAAATGTTCTACTAGAATTTCAAACTTGTAAAATTCATAACTTTAATTATACACTTCCAAATTTTGAAAATTTTATATCAATGGATTCAGCAGAACAAGTACTTTGCAACCATGCATTTTTAATGTTTTGTTTCTGGAAAATTGGTTGAATTTGCAGAAACTTGTGTAGGCTTATTTTGAATATAAAAATTGTTCTAGATATAATTTTGAGGTTAAATCTTTGAAAAATGGATTGTTGTGAACCTACTGACCATAGGAACCAACTTATGGATTTAAAAATATATTTTGTGAAGTTTAGGAATAAATATTTGAATTAACACATTTCTAGTCAAATAAAAATATTGTTTTTTGTTTAGAAATGATTTTTGAGTGAAACCTTTGGGAAATGATTTGATTCAAACCTTCTGACCCTAAACACCAAGTTTTGAGAATTAAATATATTTGGTGAACCCTTTAAAGAATATTGCTTTTCTGAAAGCATTTTCAACCACATAAAATATTGATTTGATTTAAAAATGGGTTATAGATAAAACCTTTTGCAAATAGTTTTACCACTTTTGTAAATGACCACTTTGAACTTTATAATGTTTAGAGCCTAGTGGAAACCACTTTTTCAAATAAAACTATCTTTTGCATGCTTGCATGCATGACCTTGTTTTTGTTATTTTATGTGTGAGAAATGGTTTGAATGCTAGTTGAAATTGTGTTTGTTTGATTGAATTGTAGTGAAGTTAGAAGAGTGTGATATTTGCAAGATCAAGAAGTGAACCAACATTCTGTACTAAAAAGGCAAGTGACACTATCATCCAAGTCATGCTATTTTCAATACACTTAGTGGATTTTGTAACATGCATGGAAAGGACTACTATATTTTATGCTATGCTAAATCCTAATAGGATACCCTTATATCTCCCTTAGTGGAAACATTGTAGTTGTAGTAAGCTTAGCCCTGCTATATATTGGGATGGGATTCATGATATGAATATATGAAGTGTTGGAAAGATATACGTTTTATATAATAAAACAAGTACTCAATGAACCACCTGGGCGGACAAGGATACTCAAGATTGGACAAGGTGGCAACAAAAGGAACCATGTTTATATGGCCATCTCTTTTTGTATGTGCACTAGAAGAAACCACCCAGGGACTTAGAGATTGAACATGTTTCTCGTACAGTGGCTTCCGTGTACAGCCACATGCTAAATGGGCTCTGGCTTAGTCAACTACATAGTATAAGACCCATGCATTGGCATCTTCAGGTTAACAAGAATTGTGTAAGGGAAATTTATCCCTACATTGGTTCCTGGTTGACAAGCTAGCATTGTGTATTGGGAGGACTTCTATGGAAAGACTTTGTCACATTCTCGTTCTGCCAGTACTCCATTTTGGTGAGTACTTATCCAACGGCCACTGGTGGCAACAAGACGAGATTGTGTCATGTGGGTAAAGTGTACAACTTCTGCAGAAGATAAAATTCTAAGTACTTAGCCGTGTCCCCGGTTATGGACAATTCTGAGCAACTAAGGCCTGAAGCTATGGAAGATCTCGACATTCCAATTTCTCAAAGTAAAACTTGATGGTGACAACAAGGGATTAGAAGCACTTGGAGTTTTCCAATGAGTTCAGAAAGATTGTCAAAAGATCAAAACTATTTTGAAAAGATAGGATAAAACTATATTGCTTTCTGCAAATGAGCCTAAACCCTACTTAGCCAAATATGCATATATCCTATGATCCACTTATTTCTACCTAGTAGTGAAACTTGCCAATACAATTCAAATGTATTGACCCTTGTGGCTGCAACTTATTATGTTGCATGTTTGTTTGATGTTAGTGAGATGTGTTGATTAGGATTACAAGTCTACAACCAACATGATTGCCTGTGGCACTTTGAAGATGAAGGACTCCATGCTATAGTTATTTCTGCTGCATTGTAATGAGATAGCCAAATGAGCTATGTAAGATGTAATGAATTATTTTATTCCTGGTTATAAAGTTGTATTATGACCTTTGTTTCTTGATATTACATCTTAACTGTGGATGCTAGCTATTTATCCAGGGACTAGCATTGTAAACACAGGGATCTCTACCTTATTAAAGGTTGGGACCCTTACAGATGGTATCAGAGCACTGTGTTGCCTGTAGGATTTGTAACCCTAAGATTGGATAAAACCCCTTAGGAAAAATAACAGTTTTATTTGTTCCAAAACTTATTTACAAACAATCTTGTAAACCCTTTCCTTAACCATTTTGGTTTTGATTCTACATCTCTTCTATTTCAACTTGATGGAAAAGACCTCACCATGAGAAAATGACTTCACCATGACCAATGACTACAATTTTAGTTTCACCAAGGATATCACTAAGGACTACAAGTGAGAACCAAGAGACATTAGATTGCCTACCAAAGACATTGATATCAAGTTAGAGTATGGATCATATTGACCTATGAGGTATGATTATACTAAGTTATTTATTTCAAGAAAACTTGTTGTTTCCTTCAACTCATGAGTTAAGCTCATAAGTTATTAAGTGGATAGTTGCTTGTTGATTGTTTGATTGTTTGATTGAATTTGGTTGTTTTGAGATGTGTGTTAGAACTTCTTAAAAACCTATCCACCAATACTCATCCCTATCAAACCAACAGATGCCTCCTCGTTGTGCCAACCCCAACCAAACCAACAACATCACTCTTGAGATGCAGCAGATGATGACAGCTCAGACACAACTGATACAGGAGATGACCATATTCATACAGAATCAGAACAACAACAACAACAACAACAACAACAACGACAACAATCAGAACAATCCTCCAGCACATGATATGCTCACCAAATTTCTGAAGCTAAGGCATGCAAGGTTCTCTGGAACAACTGACCCAATGGTAGCCGATGATTGGTTACGTTCGGTGAATAAGGACTTAGTGACTGTTGGCTGCACCAATGAAGAAAAAGTTAGGTTTGCAGCATTTCTACTTGAAGGACCAGTAGCAACATGGTGGGACAACTTTCAGATCACCACTCTCCTTGAGGATGTGACTTGCGCTATTTTTGAGGATGGTTTCCGTACAACTCACATCTCACCTGGAGTGATGTACTTGAAGAAAAAGGAGTTTCACAATTTGAAACAGCGTCACCTCAGTGTGGCTGAGTATATTGAAGAATTCAACAATCTGGCATGATACACACCGGATGAAGTTGACATAGATGCTAAGAGAAAGGAGAAATTTCTTGAAGGACTTAATGATGAGTTGAACCTGCAGCTATCTTGTCAACACCCGGATTTTTCAATCCTAGATGCCTGTTATGTCGTACATCGCAATCCCAGGATTACCATTTTTGCGAGACATAACAGAATTGGATACCATAGTACATCATCCATTACAAACGATACATACCTTCTTACACAAATAGGGATCTCATGATCCAGTTCTTAATACAACTTCAAGGAGTGGAATACGTAATAATAACGGTAGCGTAGGCGAAGCTCCATCTTCGGGGTCACAGGCAATGCTGACGATGGGAGATGATCCTAGTTGTCGTAACCTTCCTGGGGTCCATCTTCCAGGTACTCCTCTTCATAGTCTGGCCATGGGAATAGCCAGGGACAAAGCCATGAGTACTCTTTAAGTACTCGCAAACTAATACTAACAAGTAAAGGGGTTTTTGGATAATAGGACACTAGGCTCTAGGGTTGTTTTGCAAAAGCCAGATTTATCTCTACTAAGTCTCAAAGCTAGTCACAATTTTATAACTCCTAGGTGGGTTCTTGTAACTCATATCACAACTCTGTTGTGGTCAAGTCAAAGTCTCAATTCATTTCACAAGTCATTTCGAAAAGTCTGACGGGGGAACAGTATGGCCACTCAATTCCATAATCATGACGGCTATTCGAATAGTTTGACACTATGCAGAGATTGTACACTTTCACCACAACATTCGATACATCTGTCAGGAACAAATCCTGAATTCACCATACTCAGTATGCGGATAATCAATCCTAACCTTTCCATTACATGCCCTAGTATAAGCACCTCTCCTATGAGTTTGGCCTCCCAACCATGACCAACTGTCATCTTGGGTACTGCACAGGTGGACAATCTTCACAAGGTAGCCTCAACTCAGACCTTGGCCGTGAGGGAACTAATACTAAGGGATATAAGTTTCCAGTCAAGCCCTACCCAATCTTCGGGTATTGTGGTTGTACGATAAAATTGCAATGGTATCGCATCCAGACAACCATCAGTTTTATACAAGGGCTAAGGCTCATGCCTTAACATTTTCATCACCAAAATCATCAAGTGTTCGGAAACACATGTCCAAAACATTTCAGTAGAATGATCCATCATTCCAAGGTTTTCATAACAATTTTTCCACCAAGTAAACCCATCTAAAGTTGATCAAGTTTTATACTTAGCACTAGCATCTATAAGTAGGGGTAGGCACTAATGAGGGGTGGTAACTAGTGGAGTTTCAACTAAGTACAACCTTATATCTTAGGATGATATCAAGGTTTCTAGCTTAGGCCAAATTTTATGCTCTTTATGCAACCTTCACATAACTTTCTAATATCTACCAAACTCTTAAGTAAACTATAAGTAAGCTGTGATAAAGAAATAAAGTAAGAAGCTTGCAAATAAAACTAGGATTGGGTATCATCCAATATGTCTAACCAAGCATGCTTAGTGCATTGCATAGGTTATCTAACTTTCATAATTGCAAGTGTTAGCTTGCATGGTTACTAGCTTGCTCAATCAACTAGTAGTATTAGGATTGCCTTGAGCAGAGCGATGGTTGAAGTTCTCCTCGGCTTCTTCTTCGTAGAATCCTCCTTCCTCCTCGTATCCTTGGTCGGTACTAGCGTCTATGAATAAATACGAGGTACACAATCACCAAACAATACTTAACTACTTGCAATCATCACACACAAGGGTCCTATAGATGATCTAGCATCATCTCTAACATTACAAGGTTAAGGCTTGGTTTAATTCCTTTTATTTTTAGAAAAGTAATTTCTACTCATTGAAAAACTACTTAAGATTTAATATTCTCCAAACCAAACATGGGATCATGTTGACACATGTCATAACCACATATTGTAGTCCATGGGAATGTGATTTAAAGTGGTGTCACAATTTAATAAGGTTTTACCCTTTTATTTTAATTAATTAAAGTGGCTAGAAATGCCTATGTAGCATTCTTTTATTACTTGAACATTATTTCTGCAAGTAAACCTATATATTTTTATATATTCTGAAAGGTATGGTTAAATGTGATTTTTGAGAGTTGGAATCAACTCAAAAGCTATTATGGTTTGAATTTGAAAAAAGTTTGAATGCAGAAAAGCTTCTGCCTTGTTATTTTTACCATGGGTGATCTACAGATCCAAATGACTTGAATCCAACGGGCTTGGATTCAGCATTCACAGACCTTTCCAACAAAATTGGTTTCATTCAATTTGGTGTACTGAATTGATCTGGGTTGATTTTTGAAGTTGGGTACAGAAGTGTGTTTGAATTGAAAGTGAAAAAGTTTAATTTGAATAACTGGGCTGCGCGGGAAAAGTAAACGGGCCGGCCTGCTAAGCGCAGTGCTCCCGCGGGCTGCTTAAGTGGGTGTCCCCACTCGTCAGTGACACGGGGCTGGGCGAAGCGGTATGGGGCAACGTGGATCGTTCGATCTAGTTCTAATCCAACGGCTGGGAGTCATCATCGACGCGAGACAACGCCGGCGAGAACGAAACATAGCACGGCCAGTGAGGGGTGCTGGGGGCTCACCGGGGTGCTCGCGAGGATCGGCGAGGCGGGCGAACGACGAAGTCGACGACGGCGAATCTCCTGGTACCGGTGGCTTCTTCTGGGGCGGCTCCAATCGCTGGCTCCCTTCTTCTCCAGAGGCGGGGGGCTCCGGTGAAATTCCGGCGATGCGCTGCTCTCCTTGCTCCGGGACTGAGGTGGGTGGTTCTAGGTGAGAGAGGAGTGGAATGGTGTGAATAAATCGAGCGGGGGAGTCCTCCTTTTATAGGCTCGACGGTGAGACCGAACGGGATGGGCAGGCGACGGTGGCGACATCGCTACGGGCTGCTAGAGGCATGGCCGGTGGTGGCGATCGCTTGGTGGTCTCCTGGCAATGCTCTACGGCTTTAATGCGCGAGTAGGGGCGGTGAGGTTTGGTCTGGAACGGGCGATGCTCTGCGCGGCAGAGGCGGCGTCTTCGACGGCGGGCAGTGGCTGTGCGGCACGGGGCGGCAAACGGGGATGTCTAGCGGTCTCCTGGGTCGGTGGTGATCACGTATGCACGCGGCGAGGGCAGCCCGTGGTCTGTGGGCTTCGGTCGAGGGTGGTGCTCTGGCGCACGCTCGGCATGGTCGACAGCAGCACGGGCGCGGCGTTCCTGGCGGTTCTGTGCGTTGTCTACGAGGCAGGGCTGGTCGAGAGGGGGCGGTGAGGCATGGGTGATCTCCCAGACAACGTGGGCACGGCTAGTTCTTCCTCTAGCCTGCTGTCCACACTGGGGTGACAAGGGGGTGCTCGGCTGTTCACCATTGATGGCAATGGCAAGCTCACAGTGGTGCTAGTTCTTAGTTAATCTTCCTAGATGTTCTACTGAGCTGGGTGTGAGCTAACTAGGGAACAAGTTAGGCAAGAATCACTGCTCACAATAGTGTTTGATGTTTGTTTGATTTGTGTCTGCAACCTGTTTGATGAAATGGCCGCATGAAATCAAGTTTTGAATTTTGAAATGATTTTTGGTGGGTTTGCTAGATTGGTGCTGGTGAGTCTGCAGATGCTTGGGTTTTGAAAGTTGAGCTTGTTTGAGTGTTTTTGAAAAAGTGGGATCTTCCCATATGATAAAGATTCAATTTTGAATTGTCATTTAAACTATGCACTTGAAAGTTTCTTGATGATCACAAAGTGGGCCTTGATACTTTGTTATGAGTACATTCAAGGGGTGCAAAGATCCAGAAAAGTTTCGGTTAGGTTTTGAAAGTTTGATACAGCCAAAGTAGGCATGGGAGTTAAATAGGTCAAAGTGACCATTCATTTAATATATGTGTTTTGATTTACTTGTCTTTAGGAAAAGTGTGGGAAATGTTTTAGATGATGTTTATTTCACCTAATAAACATTTTACAAGCAATGAAGCAATCAAACAAGGTGGTTTAAAAGAATTTAAATTCAATGCATACACATATGCATGCATTCATAATTTTATTTAGAAAAGTTTTTGTTAACCCTAATTTTGATGATTAGAAATTGATGATCCAAGTTTAGTATTTTTGGGATGTTACATATCTGTTGCCTATGTCCCAACTTATCAATCACTCTATGACAAAGCCACCATTTTGGAAAACAAGATGAATCAAGTTGAGAACAGGAAGAGGAAGCATAAACTCAAGAATCACTCAGGATCATCAAAAAAGAAGCATTCATTCAAAAAGAGCAATGAAGATTCTGAACCACATCAGTATCACCACAACAACAATGGAAGTGATAATAATGTAAATGATATTCACAATGGAAATGACCTTGGTCAGAGCCAACATGACACTTTCAAGAAGAAAGACATTAGCTAGTTGCAGTGCTATAATTGTAGGGAACTTGGACACTATGCATCAGACTGTCCTAAGAAGAAAAAGAAAAAGGATGCTAGAAACTCCAATGGAAATGACTCCAATGTGACCCAGAAAGGACATGTGAAACACATTGACATGGATGGAAACTTTGAAGAGATAGAAGAAGTGGATGTCAGGAACTAGTTAACTCAGAAGATTCAAATAAGGATTCCTTTTCTAGATATTAAGTGTTCAACCCATAGTCAAGTGAACCATCAATGTAACCCTATGAGACTTTATTTTAAGGGTGGTAGTATCCTAGTTGCCTTGAAGCCAACTTGTAACCCTAGCCTTCCCAAATCTCGGGACGAGATTTCTTTTAAGGGTGGTAGCCTGTCACATCCCAAAATTTTCCAAATTTTGAAATGTGAAAAAAAAATAAACAAAATAAAATTTTGTTGAAATTTAGGGTGAGAAGAAACTTTTTGATTCCAATTGGAAACATCAAAACCTATTTTAGTCAAATAAAATCCTAAAGGGATTTACAAAGATAAACAAATAATAAATAAGGCTATAAAAGTTGGAATCACTATTTTGGATCTTTTAATAAAAATATTTGGTTTTTATAAAGCAAAGGTAGAAATATAAATAAGGATTATTTTATAGAGACAAATTAAATCTTGGCTAAGCTTTTGAAATAAAATATTTATATTTGATAAAAAGGGTAAAGGTTTATTTAAATAAAATAATGAGGATTTATTAATATCCAATTTTATCAAAGTAAAGGTTTTTCCATTTTAAATAAACACTAAAACTTGTTAATTTATTTTAAATAAGAATTCCAAGTGTTTTATATTATTAAATGAAACCTACTGAAAAGGTTTTGGTATTAATTAGATTTCAAATAGATTTTTTAAATAAATTAAATCCTATTTGAATTAAAGACTAAGGTCTATTTATTTAATTATTAATAGATCCTAAAATAATAAAAGAATTATTTTATTTTTGACTTTGGATTATGTTGTTTAACAAAACTAAAATCAATACAAAGTTTGGTGATGGTTTGAATTGAGTTGTTGTTTGAATTATTTGTTTGAAAGTCAAAACAGAAATTCAAATAGAAAAAGAAAAAGCATTCCTGTATAAAAAAAGAAATGAAACAGCCCACTGCCAGGCCCAACCCAGCCCAGCAACCTAGCCCAGCTGCTCACCCCCGCAGTGAAACATTTTTCACCCAGAAAAGAACCCGCTGAGACGCAGACAAGTGGCCCCATCTCCCCCTCCCTCACTCTCGCTGACAACGGACCCCACGCTGCCTCTTCTTCGTTTCCACCCGTGCCAGCAGTTCCCCCTCGCCGTTTCTGCCTTGATTGCAGCGATCAATTCGTATCAATGGAGGCGTTAATCTCTCCAACGTCTACGCCCTCTTAATCGCCTGACACTACTCTCCATTTCCCCTCAACCCTCACACGACCGGAGCCACCGGGCTGCACGAATTGCACGCTCACACCTTCTCTGCTCCGACGAGGTCATCCGTCGATTTCGGCGCCGACCAACCGCCCCTCCCCTCCTCAACCACACTAGCATGCTCCCCATTCCCTGACGCTTCTCTCTGCACCCACGGCTTGCCCACGCGAGCACCATAGCGTCGGCAACCTCGACACCGAGCGCCACCGTCTTCTACCGTTTCTCCGGCGAGCTCCCCCTGGTAATATCAGACCGCCCCAGCACCTCCCGATGATGCTCCTGTACTCCCCACGCTCGCTCGAGTCTAACCGTATGCTCCGCTTGCCTTAGGGTGACCTGCAGCTCCGTCCCCGTCGACATCTAGAGCCGCCCGACGCCGCTGCTAGCTCCGGCGGAACAATCCACGCAGCTCCAGTGCGCCCCTCGCCAAGCCGACCACACCTCGAGCTTCACCGCGACCACACGAACACGGTGAGATAATCCACCCTCTCCCTCGATTCCTGCATCGTCGGCAAGCTCACCTCTAGAGCGCTCCGCCGCCTATCGTCGTCGCAGCGCCGCCACTTTGTGGTCGAATGATTCTGCATCGTTCGATTTAGATCTGACACGTAGGAACAGATGACTTAACGAAGGGGTATCACTCGATCTGCGTCGTGCAATCTAAATAAGATCTTGCGGTCAGAACAGCTCGATCCACCTGAAGCGGTACCGTCCAATAGAAACAGGCCGCGTGGCACTGGTTTCGATTTAAAAACAGAAAATGTTCTATTAGAATTGCAAACTTGTAAAATTCACAACTTTAATTCTACATGTCCAAATTTTGCAAATTTTATATCAATGGATTCATCAGAACAATTACTTTGCAACCATGCATTTTGTTTAATGTTTTGCTTCTGGAAAATTGGTTAAATTTGCAGAAACTTGTGTAGGCTTATTTTGAATATAAAAATTGTTCTAGATATAATTTTGAGGTGAAATCTTTGCAAAATGGATTATTGTGAACCTACTGACCATAGGAACCAACTTATGGATTTAAAAATATATTTTGTGAAGTTTAGGAATAAATATTTGGATTAACACATTTCTAGTCAAATAAAAATATTGTTTTTTGTTTAGAAATGATTTTTGAGTGAAACCTTTGGGAAATGATTTGATTCAAACCTTTTGACCCCAAACACCAAGTTTTGAGAATTAAAATATATTTGGTGAACCCTTTAAAGAATATTGCTTTGCTAAAAGCATTTTCAACCACATAAAATATTGATTTGATTTAAAAATGGGTTATAGATAAAACCTTTTGAAAATGGTTTTACCACTTTTGTAAATGACCACTTTGAACTTTATAATGTTTAGAGCCTAGTGGAAACCACTTTTTAAAATAAAACTATCTTTTGCATGCTTGCATGCATGACCTTGTTTTTGTTATTTTATGTGTGACAAATTGTTTGAATGCTAGTTGAAATTGTGTTTGTTTGATTGAATTGTAGTGAAGTTAGAAGAGTGTGATATTTGCAAGATCAAGAAGTGAACCAACATTCTCTACTAAAAAGGCAAGTGACACTATCATCCAAGTCCTGCTATTTTCAATACACTTAATGGATTTTGTAACATGCATGGAAAGGACTACTATATTTTATGCTATGCTAAATCCTAATAGGATACCCTTATATCTCCCTTAGTGGAAACATTGTAGTTGTAGTAAGCTTAGCCCTGCTATATATTGGGATGGGATTCATGATATGAATATATGAAGTGTTGGAAAGATATATGTTTTATATAATAAAACAAGTACTCAATGAACCACCTGGGCGGACAAGGATACTCAAGATTGGACAAGGTGGCAACAAAAGGAACCATGTTTATATGGCCAATTCTTTTTGTATGTGCACTAGAAGAAACCACCCAGGGACTTAGAGATTCAAAATGTTTCTCGTACAGTGGCTTCCGTGTACAGCCACATGCTAAATGGGCTCTGGCTTAGTCAACTACATGGTAGAAGACCCATGCATTAGCATCTTCAGGTTAACTAGAATTGTGTAAGGGAAATTTATCCCTACATTGGTGCCTGGTTGACAAGCTAGCATTGTGTATTGGGGGGACTTCTATGGAAAGACTTTTTCACATTCTCGATCTTCCAGTACTCCATTTTGGTGAGTACTTATCCAGCGGCCACTGGTGGCAACAAGACGAGATTATGTCATGTGGGTAAAGTGTACAACTTATGCAGAAGATCAAATTCTAAGTACTTAGCCGTGTCCCCAGTTATGGACAATTCTGAGCAACTAAGGCCTGAAGCTATGGAAGATCTCGACATTCCAATTTCTCAAAGTAAAACTTGATGGTGACAACACGGGATTAGAAGCACTTGGAGTTTTCCAAGGAGTTCAGAAAGATTGTCAAAAGATCAAAACTATTTTGAAAAGATAGGATAAAACTATATTGCTTTCTGCAAATGAGCCTAAACCCTACTTAGCCAAATATGCATATATTGATAGGATCCACTTATTTCTACATAGTAGTGAAACTTGCCAATACAATTCAAATGTATTGACCCTTGTGGCTGCAACTTATTATGTTGCAGGTTTTTTTGATGTTAGAAGTGTGTTGATTAGGATTACAAGTCTACAACCAACATGACTGCCTGTGGCACTTTGAAGATGAAGGACTCCATTCTATAGTTATTTCTGCTGCATTGTAATGAGATAGCCAAATGAGCTATGTAAGATGTAATGAATTATTTTATTCCTAGTTATAAAGTTGTATTATGACCTTTGTTTCTTGATATTACATCTTAACGGTGGATGCTAGCTATTGATCCAGGGACTAGCATTGTAAACACAGGGATCTCTACCTTATTAAAGGTTGGGACCCTTACAACCCTCCGGAAGGTGTAAAAACCTATCGATCGTATTTGGATCTATAAAGAAACAGACATGGATGTTTCACATCTATGAAATAGTCGACATGTCGTAAAGTATTTCACGACTATGTTCAAGGAGTTGACTATGACAAGATTTGATCTTTCATAGCGATATTTAGTCTAGACGGATTAAAGTAGCAACCACTATATATAATTTGGTATATGGTAGATGAATAAACAAAACAAAAAATTCTAATAGAATGGTTACCTAGGACGTGTACAAGACACGGTCCAAAGGGTTTTTTAAAATCAAAGGATGCTAAAAGGGCATGCAAACTTCAATGGTTGAAGTAAGCATCACGAAGTTGGAATATTCACCGTGATGAAAAAGGAGTTTTCATCAGGAGACGATGAAGATGCTTGCATTTGCAAGAAATTAAGTGGGAGCGCTGAGACAAATTTCTAATACATTATGTGGAGGACATCTTGTTGATTGGAAATGATGTATCTTTTATTGACAAAGTTTAAGGATTTCATTTCGATGAAAGACTTAGGAAAAATCCGAATATTTAGCATGAATGTCTACATGGATAGACTGTGACGCTAATATGATTGTGCCAGACATACATATATGAGATATTGAAGGGGTTCAACATAGAAATGACGAGAAAAGGATCTTGTCACATGGAAAAGAATTGAATCAAGATTCAAGTGTATCGACACTTGATAAGTGAAACAATATTCAAGTGCTTTGACACTTGATGAGTGAAATCACAAGAATGTTTTGATCAAGCATACCATGATATGTACACATCCAGATATGTCCTATGCTCTAAGGGTTATGAGCATATACCAGAATGAATCATAAAATGATATTGGACGATAGTAAGGAAATTCTTATGATCTTTTGGAAGAACGAAGAATATATTTGTGTAGAGGTGACAAACAATTACTGAAAGTACAAAGGAAATCGCCTAGAGGGGGGTGAATAGGCTTTTAAAATTATTACGGTTTAGGCTCAAGTAAATGCGGAATAAAACTAACGTTTAATTTATTGAGCACAAAACCTAGCCACTAAGTTCACCTAGGTGCACCAACAACCTATGCTAAGCAATACAAGCAACAAGGTGATACCAAGGTATAAATACTTCAAGCACGAAGGCTATCACAATGTAAAGTGCATAAGTAAAGGGTTCGGTTGAGAGATAACCGATGGACGCGGAGACGAAGATTTGTTTCCCGAAGTTCACTTCCAAAGAAGCTATGTCTCCGTTGGAGAGGTGCGATGGCGCAATTCTCTCCGAATGCCACAAATGGCTCACCTCGAGGTGTGGTGGCTCGATGCTCACCCAACGCCACACAAGGCCTCACCCCGGATGCGGAAGCACGCAACTCACCGACGCCACAAAAGGCTCACCCTATTCTCCCAAGTGTGCACCACAAAAGGCGGGCACTTTCTCCACTATGGGACGCTTGAGGGCGGTCACCGAACCCGTACAAGATTGGGGCTAACTCCACAACTCAATTGGAGGCTCCCAACAACAAAGCCACAAAAGGCCAACAACGCCACAAAAGGCTACAAGACCACAAAAGGTCAACAAGACCACAAAAGGTCAACAATCCAACCATTAATGCCTAGGGTTCCAAGGAACCCAAGAGAAACAAGCTCACAAGCTTGAACTCGCCGAATCTCCGAGGAGAACTCAAACCTATGCACCAAATGCAAGGGCAAGTCCTTCTCTCCCAAATTCCAACAAAGCTACAAAAGCTATTGGGGGAATAAGGGAGGAAGAACACAAGAGGAGAACTCAAAACTCTCCAAGATCTAGATCCCTATGATTCCTTCACAAAGAAGGGATTTGACTTGGGGGATTAGATCTAGATCTCTCTCTCAAATCCCTCAAAAAGATGCAAGAATCATAGGAGGGGAAAGGGAGAGGGAAAGCTTCTTCAAGGTTGACAATGGAGGAGAGAGAGAAAGCCAAGAACCAAGAAGAAAAGTTGTATCCCACGAAGGGGAAGAGGAGCCCCTTTTAAAGGGCTCCCAGATCTGCCCGTTATGGGCATTCGCAACACCTGGCCAGAACTTCCGGTGAGAGGTCGGAAGTTCCGGTAGCACACAGCCAACGGTCAAAAACTGCGGAGCGAGAAACTGAAAAAACGAATCATGGCCGGAACTTCTGGCTCTGGGCGGAAGTTCCGCCCAGCCTGGCTCCAATGGTCATCAGACCGTTGACGCCCGCTCCAGAAGCGCAACCGGAAGTTCTGGTCAAAACAGACCGGAAGTTCCGGTGAACTTCCGATGCTAGTTCCGACAAAGTTCCGGCAAATAGAACGCTTCAAAACATAAGGTTGGCGTGGCGGAAGAAGACCGGAACTTCCACCGGAACTTTCGCGGCAAAATGCCCTAGCGGAACTTCCGATGGCAAGGAACTTCCGGTGGAAATTCGAACCGAAAACCAGAAACGCAATAACTTTTGCATCCGAACTCCAAACGGGATGAAACCAATTTTTTTGGAAAGATAACGACGAAATATTGGGTATCACCTTGGGAGAAAATATCATGAATATATATGTGAAGTATCCCCCAAGGTGTGGAGCCGGAAAACTCGCAAGATCAAAAACCGCAATAAGATATGCAAGTGAAATCCTTAGATGATGAACTAGAGCTTGTTATGATGGTGACCACAAGCTCTAGATCCTCTCATGGACAAGAACCAAATAACAACCAAGAAAGATGATGCTATGAATGCAAAGGTTTGAGCTCTCTCCGAACGATGCAGACGAGACACCCGCTTGAGAGCCCCTCTTGATAGCACGGCTATCTATCCTAAACCCGGTCTCCCAACTAACAATACGAGACCGGCAAAAGAAAAGCCCTATCAAGAACATACCTTTGCCTTGAGCATCCCACTTGAACTTGATGTAGACCGTCTTGTTCTTCTATAGTGGGAACACTTTCTTGGATGCTCTTGCTTGATGAAGATGAAGATTTGCAAATTGCTCCCCCATACTCCATGGGGAAACCTCTTCTTTGAACTTGTATTCATCATTCCATGAGCACGAGGATGGCAAGCTTCAAGCATGAGATCTTCTAGAGATGGCGCATCTTGAGCTCGCCCTTCTTCATCCCTACTTGAGGTTGATCCATCTTGATGCAACACTTTGCACATGTCTTGATCGACCTTCAAGCTCCTTCTTTCTTCATGATTCCAACCTTGAGACCAACACATGGCCCAAGCGATGCCAATGGACAAACCTACAAGTGAAACTCAATTTACACATTAGTCCATAGAGATTGTCATTAATTACCAAAACCACACATGGGCGCATACATGCCCTTTCAATCTCCCCCATTTTGGTAATTGATGACAATCCCTCAGCGAGGGTTTAAATATGACAATTAATGACCAAAGCGGTTGCCCCAACATCAAATACTACACAAGTATGTGATGTTGGTACAACCACAATATATAGAGCAAACTCCCCCACAATCTATGCATGTGTGATGAACTTGAATTTCATTGCATAGATTGCCAACCGTTACCGTTGGTTGAGTTTCCTCTATATATTCAACATGCAAAGCAAACACAAAGATGCAATAGCATGAGAGGCAAATGCTTAAGAACACACTCAAAGCAAAGGCCAACTTCCCTTAAACCCTCCAAAACTTCTCCCCCATTGGCATCGATTGCCAAAATGGGTGAAAAGTTCTAGACGGCCAACATAGTGAGAATTCCTCCAAAGGTGTGCATATGCACAAGTCAAATAATGAGAACTAGGGAGGAAGTAAAACTATATTGAGGACCCAAAGAAAGAAAAAAGAAAAGAAAAAGAAATAAGCTTCAACAAATGAAGCGAACAATCAAAAGATCCAAATGAAGCAATTGAAACACCAACAAATGATGTCAAATGGAAACAACAACAAAAAGAGTGTTTAAATGAAAATAGAGAAGCTCCCCAAAGTTTGTGCAAATATTAGAATACTTGTATTTGAATACAATATGCACAAATATGGAATCCTCGCTCCAAAACCATTTAGCAATGCACACAAAATACAATAATTTGGAAACCATCGAAGAATCAAAATGAAGTAAGAGGTGATTTCCAAGAAATGCAAAAAACAACCAAATATTGATCTTCTCTTGTGTGTATAAATTTTTAGGTGGAAAATATCACAAAGACATATAACCACAAAGAAACATGCACACACAAAATAGATACTCAAGAAAGCACATGAAGACCCAAAAAGAAGTCATAGAATATACCAATAAGATGTTTTGCTTGAAAGCATGCCCAAGGGCTCAAATATATCTTATTGTACATCAATGAGCTTCAAACACCAACATACCCAATACAATACAACTATTCTCAAGGGAAGAAGAGGATAGAAGGAATATATGGGGAAAGACAACAAGTATCACAAGATAGAAATCAACTTGGCAAAAATACTCACTATTGCACATGAGAGATATTGAGGAAACGATATGCAACAAAATTGCTAGATTGACATATTTGGGATTAGTGAATCATGAGCATGATTTAGTATAGTCCCCATTATATGCACTCATCTCAACATACACACATTTGCAATAGAGAGAACTCTTCAAAGCCAAAGCAAGAAATCCTACATATGGAAGAACACAAATTCATGCCAACAAGCAACCTACACAAGGTTGAGAACAAGATATGTATGCATGAGGGCGAGATACTTGTTACCGAGATATAATTGGTAGGATGAAGAAGATATGAATTCGTTGATCATCCTAGCTTGCATCCAACTAACATGTAGACGCCACTTCTTCCTTGTTCAAGATACAAGCACCCAATATATATTTCCAATGTACCTAAAACACAATTAAGTACACTATGGTCCCTGTAGAGGGAGTGGCCCACCCTTTAGATAACATAAGGTGGTGTCCCCTGTGTTTGCAATGCTAGTCCCTGGATCAATAGCTAGCATCCACAGTTAAGATGTAATATCAAGAAACAAAGGTCATAATATAGCTTTATAACCAGGAATAACATAAGTTTATTACATCATACATAGCTCATTTGGCTATTACATTACATTGCAGCGGAATAACTATAGTCATGGGGTCCTTCATCTTCAAAGTGCCACAGGCAAATGCTGGTTGTAGACTTTGTAATCCTAATCAATCAATCAATCTTCTCTAAAATCAATCAAACCTGCAACATTACAAGTTACAGCCACAAGGGTCAATACATTTGAATTGTATTGGCAAGTTCACTACTATGTTGAATATCAGTGGATCCTATCATTACATGCATATTTGGCTAAGTAGAGTTTAGGCTTATTTGCATAAAGCAATATTTTATCCTGTTCTTTCAAAATGGTTTTGGTCCTTTGTCAAATCTTTGAAATCTTCTTGGTAAAATCCAAGGGTTTTAAGTTGTTATCAAAATCTCCTTGAACTACTTGGTAACCCCAAGTGTTCAAGTCTTCAACTAAATCTCTTGAGCTCCTTGGTAACCCCAAGTGCATCAAGCTTTAAGCAAAAATCTCTTGTGCACCTTGGTAACCCCAAGTACATCAAGCTTTAACAAAATCTCTTTGAATTCCTTGGTACCCCCAAGTGCATCAAGTTTTTATTTTAGAAATTGGAATGTCGAGATCTCCCATAGTTCAAACTTTAGTTGCTCGGTATTGTCCATAAACGGGGACACGGCTAAGTACTTAGATTTTATTATCTTCTGCAGAAGGAGTACACTTTACCCACATGTCACAATCCCATCCTTTTGCCACCAGTGGCCACTGGATTAGTGCTCACCAAGATGGAGTACTGGCAGATTGAGAATGTGACGAAGTCTTTCCAAAGGGTCCTCCCATACACCATTGCTAGCTTGTCTTTAGCACCCATGAAGCATTCCAGATCCCCATGTCTAGTAAACTGAAGACAATGCATGGGTCTTCCCAATGTAGTTGACTAAGCCAGAGCCATAATAGCATGTGGTTGCACACGAAAGCCACAATTGGAGAAACATGTTCAATCTCTAAGTTTCCTGGGTGGTTTCCTTTGGAGCACAACACAAAGAGATTTCCATAGACATGGTTCCTTTTGTTGCCACCTTCTCCAAAACTTAAAGTAACCTTGGCCACCCAGGTGGTTCATTGAGTCCTTGTTTTATTATATAAAAACACAAGTCCTTTTCTCAACTTCATAAAATCTCAACATGTATCTCTTTTCAAAATATAGCATGGCTAAGCATGTTACAACTACATTGTTTTCACTAAGGAATGTATAGGGAATCCTATTAGGATTTAGCATAGCATAAGTATAAAATTATTTTTATGCATGTTTCAAAATCCACTAAGTATAATGAAAATAGTGGGACTTTGAATGATAGTGTAACTTGCCTTTTTGGTAGGGAATGGTGGTTCATTCCTTGATCTTGCTAGTCTCACACTTTTCTAACTTCACTACAATCAATCAAGCAAACCCAATATCAACAAGCATTCCAAACCAATAATCATTCAACATTTCACACACACAAAACAATGGGATCTAAGTCATGCATGTAAGCATGCAAGAGATAGGTTTATTTGTAAAGATGGTCTCCACTAGGCTTCTAAACTTTGTAAGTTCCAAATTGGTCATTTTCCAAAGTGTCAAAGTCATTTGCAAAAGGTTTTTATCCAAAAACCACTTTTAAATCCATTCATCATTTTATGTGGTGAGAAAATATTTTTATCAAGCAACAACTTTAAGTGGTTCACCAAATAAGTTGTTGTTTCCCAAAACTTGGTGTTTATGGTCAGTAGGTTTGGTCCAAAACATTTTCTCCAAAGTTTTTACTCAAAACCATTTTCATAACAAAACCATTATTTTTAAATGGCTAGAAATGACCAAATCAAGTTTTTATTCCCAAACTTTCACAAAAACCATTTTAAATTCCATGGGTTGGTTCCTAGGGTCAGTAAGTTTACAGCAACCCATTTTGCAAAGGTTTTAATCCTAAAAACATTTTTGAATCATTTTTCTACTCTAAACAAGCACACAAAAGTTTCTGCAAAAACAAACACTCTAATGGGTACTATTTACTAAACCAAAGGCATGGTTGGCTAGGGCTTGTTCCACTGATTCCAATGATACCAAATTTGCAATTTTTGGACGTGTGGATCAAAAGTTACAATGGTTTGAAAATCACAATCTAATCTGATTTCAAAAATCAGTTCTAACCAAAGTCTGGCCACGCGTCGCGTCGTCATTCGCTGGTACCGGTTCGGCCGGATCGCGTAGTTGCAGCCATTGGATCTAATTAGATCGTGTGGCACAGGATGTGTACCCCTTCGCATTTAAGTGATCTAATCTTGCTCGCCCGATCTAGATCTAACGGACCTAAACAATTGGCCATTAACTGGCGGCGCTGCGCGGCGGCGACGGGCAGACGACGGCGGCGCTGGTGAAATAGTAAGCAAGGGAGGAGGGGAAAGTGCTCACCACGTTCGCAAAGGCCTGAGGAAGCTCGACGTGGTCTCCTAGGGTCAAGGGGCGCTCGGGGTCTGCTGCAATTCCTCGCCGGAGTTTGCAACGGCGTCTGGCGGCTCTGGTTGTTGCCGAGGCGACGCTGCAGATCGCCCTAAGGCAGGACAAGGGTCTGGTCAGATGCAGCAGGACACGGTGTAGGTGTGTGCATGAATGAGAGGGGAAGGGGCGGTCGGAATCTACCTGGGCACTTGCCGGAGTTGAAGATGCGGCGCTTAGGAGGTTGTCGAGTCGACGCCTGGGCGCCATGATCGAACGGAGGGTACCGGGAGATGCGTCTAGGAGTGGGAAGTCTGGGTGCGTGGTCAATGAGACAAGGGGCGGCGCTGAGTCGCCGGAATCGTCACCGAAGCGTCGTCGGAACAGAGGGAGTGTCAAGCCAAATTGAGGCAGCCTCGGGGCAGAGAGAGTGGCGTGTGAGGGGAAAGGAGGAGGAGACGCTGGCGATTAATAGCGTGCAGTCACGGCGAGGTTAAGGCGCGGCGTTACTGCGAATTGATCGCGGCTTTCAAAGGCAGCAACGGCAGGCGTCGTTAGCGCGAGGAGGAAGAAGGGTGAGCTGGCTGCGTGGGGTCGGTTGGTCAGCGGAGTGAGAGAGGGGAGGAGGGTCCACCGTCGGCGTCTGTTGGCTTGATAAGTTGGTGCCAAGCGTTTTTCTTCGGGAGGGAAGCTGGGTTGGTTTGCTGGGCTTGTGGGCTTGGCCGGCTGGGCTAGGTCCAAATCCATTTTTTTTCTTCCTGAAACCTTTTCTTTTTCTATTTCCATTTTCTGTTTTGAAATTCAAACAATCAAACAACACTCAAATTGATTCAAACAATCACCAAACTTTGCAACTATGAATTTGGTTCTGTTTTGGTAACATAATCCAATATTCCAAATCCAAAAATATCAATTTTATTTTAGGGTCCATTATTAATTAAATAAATTGGACCTTTGTTATTAAATCAAATAGGACTTGTTTTATTTAAATACTCCTTTTGGAATTTAATTATTTTCAAAACCAAATCAGTAGGTTTTATTTAGGAATATAAATTACTTGGAAAACCTATTTTAAATAAAACAAGTTTTGAGGTTTTGGAAAATAGTAAAACCTTTATTAATAAAACTTGGATATTAAATCCTTATTATTTTATTTAAGTAAACCTTTACTATTTTTATCAACACAAAATGTTTTATTTCAAAAGCTTGGCCAAGGTTTAATTTGGCTCTATAAAATAATCTTTAACAAAATTTCTATTTCATTTGAAAACAAAATCTTTTCTATTTAAAGATCCAAAGTAGTAATTCCAAAATATTTTATTTTCCTCTATTTAAATGTTTATCTTTTAAATCTCTTTAGGTTTTTATTTAATCCAAATTGGTTTGAACTCCAATTGGATTCAAAAAGTTTCTTCTGGCCCTAAAAATCAAACAAAGTTTTATTTTATTCACTTATTTTTTACATTACAAGATTTAGAAAATCTTGGGATGTGACAGTCCCCAAACAAATTGGGTCCAAAGTAGTTAGTGAAACTACAATACATAGGAGAGCCCCCACACAAATATGTGCATATTGATATGAAATTGAATTTCATGCACATCTTATCCCATTAGGATTTGGGGAGTTTCCCCGATATATTGGATCAAAGAAAGCAAGCATGCCATAATATATACAAGAAGTAAATATGCATGCATAGGCTTTCAAGAACCAAAAGGAGATACAATTTGAACAAAAACACCAAGTAAACCAATAAGACACACACAAAAGTGTGACTCGACAAAAGGTGTTCAAATTGTATCGAAGAGCCAAATCAACACATGAAAGAACACAAGTTCAACAAATGAACTTGAAAGAGCCAAGGAAAAGGATAAGAAAAATACCAAGGCTCAAAGATTTATCTCATCCTAAAAGAACAAAACAAGAGAAACGGAATGAGATAAAGCCAACTCCCAACGAGAGCAAGGAAATAATAACCAAAACAAACTCTTCACACTTTTCATGATGGCACACAAAGTACCAACACAAAAAGGATCGAGCTTCCAAGCAAAAATGGATCAAATCAAGAAGCTTAAAACAATGTTCTAGATAATATAGGAGAGCTCCCCATTAAGTAGAGCATTATATATAATTTTGCCTTTGAATGCAAAATGCCCACAAATGAGATCATCACTACTACCTACACTAAGTAAAACACAAGGGGGAATAAATAGAATAAGAAGATCCACAAGAGGCAAGGAAAGCTTGGGAGCAACTAGACAAACATTTTATTGGCCAAAGATAAGATAAATAAGAAAAGGCCAAAACGAATATGATCAAAGAATCCTACCATATATTAAATACTAATTGTCCAAGGACAAGAAGTAATAGGGATAATTTTCCCGAGGTAGTTTGCAAGGATATCCAAGATCATATTCACACAAAGAAGCATATAACAAGATAGGAATTAAGCTTGATGCTTCGAAAGAGATTCTTGATTGCTTCAAATAGTCACACAATCACTAGTGATTGGATTAAGTATAAGCAAGTGGTTCCCATGAGGATATGTAGATCCAAATATGAAGAAACACTTACCAAGAATCACTCTCACAAATAAGATCCAAAAGATGAGCAATAAAAATATTTAAGTAAATTGGAACTTGTATGAGCAAATGTGCCACATAGGAACTAGATAATTCTCAATATCAAATCTAAGTGGCACTACCTCAAATGTCCACATTTTCTAGGTTTGTAATATGCACAAATCATATGACTCCCCCATGATGTGATAAACCAAGAAATCTCAACAAGAGGCAAGAAAATCAAAATAGAGGTATTAATGGACATTGTGGAATATTAGTTTCTCATGAGAGAGACATACCACATAGAGACTAGATAAACATGCAATAAAACTACTAAGTGGTTTTGCTCATGTACACTCATTTTAGGATTTTGGAATGCCCAAGCATGACACTCCCCCAAAACGGAATAGTCCATTAATCCCTCATAAGAGACAAATAAGATACCTACTATAAACAATAAAGGCTCCAAACCAAAACGTAAATACATGGTGTGCTAACCAACATACACAAATACACATCATAGATCAATATAAGTAAGTGGGAAGCACACCATGTACAAACACATGCAAGGTACAAAACCAACACATGCACAAGGGAGCAAGTAACTATAAATGTAAAGGAGTTAAGCACAAGTTACTGGAAGGATGAACATTGGATATAGAATAGATGCATGATAACCCAAATAACTTGACTTTCATAAGAAGGAATAGATGAAGATCCCTCAAATCTTCATAAGGTTGTCAAGTCTTCAATGCCCTCCAAAAACACCTATTGATCAAGTTTTAGCTTGTTGGTCCCCAACCAAGTTGGGTCCTAAGAAGTTAGTCACAATAGGTTTGGCCACCCAAATGGTTATTCTCTTGACACCACTTTGGGCACCAACAAATTTGGCAAACACATTGCCCATCTCATCCTTACGAAGAAAATAAGCATCATCAATCAAGATAGGATGAGATGAGGAGATACCCATGGTGCATGAGGAAGAATGGTGCCCCTTCTCACGGCATATGTAGCAAGTTCTTCTCTTGTCATCTTTCTTCTTGGGAGGAGCTGCACCATGAAGAAGAGCTTGAGGCTTCTTGGGAAGTGGCCCATCTTGAGCTTGTGGAGGAGCTTGAGGCCGCTTCCCTCGTTGCTTCCCAATAAGAGGCTTCTTCTTCAATGGGCAATCCCTCACATGATGCCCTTCTTCCTTGCACTTGAAGCACACAATGTTGGCCGGATTCTTCACTTGTCCTTGACCCTTCTTCTTGTTGCCCTTGTGCTTCAACGAGTTAGTGGGCTTGCTCTTTGTGTCGGAGTTGAAACCAAGCACACTCTTGTCACTTGGGGGTCGTCGCACAATCAACATATTGAGCGTGGTCTTCCCTTCATGACACCTTTTCAAGTCATTCTTCAAAGAAGTGACTTGAGCCTTGAGACCTTTGACTTCCTCTACATGGTTAGTATCAACAACAATACTAGAGGAAGTAGAAACTTCATTGTTAGAGCAATAAGGAAAATGATGCAATTCATCACAAGATTTAGCATGGTTGTGAGAGGATGGATTACAAGGACTAGCACATGGCAATATAGCATTGGGAGTAGATATAGTGCTAACGTCCACATGAGGCCCACTAGATGTTACCTTTGACACAATGGCCTCATGAGCTAACTCTAGCCTACCATGGGAGAGTAGAAGATCCTCATGCGAGCTTGAGAGCTTGGCATGACTTTCTTCTAATCTCCCATAGTTTCTTGTTAGCAAAGCAAGTTGAGTCTTTAGCTCAACATTCTCCTTCAAGATAGATGCTTCACAAGAAATAGAGTTAGTAGCACAAGCATCATCATTTAAGGCAAGAGGTGAGGTCAACTTGGAGAGCTCTTTAGAATAAGAAGCTTTAAGTTGCTCATGTGACTCGGTGAGTTTGGTGAGCTCACCCTTGATGACCCTAGAGCCATTGTTGAGGTGCTCAAAATCCTCAAGGAGTTTGGCATAAGAAACTTCAAGTTCATCATTTTTAATTTGAAGGGAATGTGCCACCTCGAGATCTCTATCATGAGATTTCTTCACTCTAGATAGCTCTAGAGCAAACGTCTCCTCAAGAGATTCCTTAGTGGTTTGTTCCTCTTCAAGAGCTTCATTTAGGTTTGCAATGTCATTAGCATACTCACGCTCAAGACAACCCATTTTGTCAATAGTATCCTCGTGCTCATCAATAAGTTGCCTACTTTCTATAGCAAAAGTTAATATCTCAATGAAAGTAGAGCAAGCAATTTTATTAGGATGAAGAGCACGAAGGACTAGCCCCCCCTTCTCTTTTAAAGAAGCAACATCATCATCTACTTCATCATGAACAACATTCACATCATCATGAGATATATTGGGATCCAAAGGAGAGGTTACCTTTGAACCCTTAGCCATGAGGCACAAGTGAACATTGGGAGAAGATGATGATGGGGGAACACATGAAGCTCCAATCGCAACCTTGCCTTGGCCCACACATTCTCCGATTACCTCTACATGGTTAGCAACACAAGTACTAGAGGAAATGGAAGCACATTTATCATGGCAACAAGGCAAAGCAAGCATATTATCATGCGATATATTCAATACATTTCTACATGATATGCAAGGGCAATCAACACTAGGATGTAAATCACATATGATCCTACAAGTGTTCATGCCCAAATATACAACATTGCAATGAGATAGAGACAAAGGATCATGAATGGAAATCTCACTATCTACATTGCAAGTTCTATCACCACTCACCATATCATTACCTTGTGACAAATCACATGTTGGTGTAGTGGAAGAAGATGAGAACTCATCGCGGCCGGAGGTGGAAGGAACACAATCATCCTCATTAAGCTTGGACACATCATATTTTGCTTGAAGCTTGGTCCAAATATCATGAGCATTCCGGAAAGGCATGATTGAGGAAAGAACTACAAAGCTCACAACATTAACAAGCACATTAGATGCTTGAGCTTCGAGATAAGAGTTTGTCTTCTCCTCCAAAGATAGATTTTGGGGATCCTTAGGAGGAGACAAGCCCATATCTAGAATTCGCTCAATGTTTGGGTCAATGGCCCGAAAATGACTAAGCATCTTAGTCGCCAAACATCATAATGTGTGCCATCAAAAGTAAATGTGAGAGTGCACTAAACCCTAGGAGACATCTTTACTCTCGGCGGTGAAGCCAAAAGCGAGACCTCTCGATACCAATTGAAAGTACAAAGGAAATCGCCTAGAGGGGGGTGAATAGGCTTTTAAAATTATTACGGTTTAGGCTCAAGTAAATGCGGAATAAAACTAACGTTTAATTTATTGAGCACAAAACCTAGCCACTAAGTTCACCTAGGTGCACCAACAACCTATGCTAAGCAATACAAGCAACAAGGTGATACCAAGGTATAAATACTTCAAGCACGAAGGCTATCACAATGTAAAGTGCATAAGTAAAGGGTTCGGTTGAGAGATAACCGATGGACGCGGAGACGAAGATTTGTTTCCCGAAGTTCACTTCCAAAGAAGCTACGTCTCCGTTGGAGAGGTGCGATGGCGCAATGCTCTCCGAATGCCACAAATGGCTCACCTCGAGGTGTGGTGGCTCGATGCTCACCCAACACCACACAAGGCCTCACCCCGGATGCGGAAGCACGCAACTCACCAACGCCACAAAAGGCTCACCCTATTCTCTTAAGTGCGCACCACAAAAGGCGGGCACTTGCTCCACTATGGGACGCTTGAGGGCGGTCACCGAACCCGTACAAGATTGGGGCTAACTCCACAACTCAATTAGAGGCTCCCAACAACAAAGCCACAAAAGGCCAACAATGCCACAAAAGGCTACAAGACCACAAAAGGTCAACAAGACCACAAAAGGTCAACAATCCAACCACACAACCGTCTAGGGTTCCAAGGAACCCAAGAGAAACAAGCTCACAAGCTTGAACTCGCCGAATCTCCGAGGAGAACTCAAACCTATGCACCAAATGCAAGGGCAAGTCCTTCTCTCCCAAATTCCAACAAAGCTACAAAAGCTATTGGGGGAATAAGGGAGGAAGAACACAAGAGGAGAACTCAAAACTCTCCAAGATCTAGATCCCTATGATTCCTTCACAAAAAGGGATTTGACTTGGGGGGATTGTATATCTAGATCTCCTCTCTCAAATCCCTCAAAAAGATGCAAGAATCATAGGAGGGGAAAGGGAGAGGGAAAGCTTCTTCAAGGTTGACAATGGAGGAGAGAGAGAAAGCCAAGAACCAAGAAGAAAAGCTGTATCCCACGAAGGGGAAGAGGAGCCCCTTTTAAAGGGCTCCCAGATTTGCCCATTATGGGCATTCGCGACACCTGGCCGGAAGTTCCGGTGGGAGGCCAGACGTTCCGGTAGCACACAGCCAACGGTCGAAAACTGCAGAGCGAGAAACTGAAAAAACAAATCATGGCCGGAACTTCCGGCTCTGGGTGGAAGTTCTGCCCAGCCTGGCTCCAATGGTCATCAGACCGTTGACACCCGCTCGAGTTCCGCCATTAAGTTCCAGGCCAATGCATCGAAGTTCTGGTGAACTTCCGATGCTAGTTCCGACAAAGTTCCGGCAAATAGAACGCTTCAAAACAGAAGGTTACTGAGCGTGAGCGGAAGAAGACCCGGAACTTCCACCGGAACTTTCGGCGGCAAAAATGCCCTAGCGGAACTTCCGATGGCAAGCCGGAACTTTCGGTCAGGGAAATTCTAGAAACCAGAAAACCAGAAACGCAATAACTTTTGCATCCGAACTCCAAACGGGATGAAACCAATTTTGTTGGAAAGATAACAACGAAATATTGGGTATCACCTTGGGAGAAAATATCATGAATATATATGTGAAGTATCCCCCAAGGTGTGGAGACAGAAAACTCGCAAGATCAGAAACCGCAATAAGATATGCAAGTGAAATCCTTAGATGATGAACTAGAGCTTGTTATGATGGTGACCACAAGCTCTAGATCCTCTCATGGACAAGAACCAAATAACAACCAAGAAAGATGATGCTATGAATGCAAAGGTTTGAGCTCTCTCGAACGATGCAGACGAGACACCCGCTTGAGAGCCCCTCTTGATAGAACAACTATCTATCCTAAACCCGGTCTCCCAACTAACAATACGAGACCAGCAAAAGAAAAGCCCTATCAAGAACATACCTTTGCCTTGAGCATCCCACTTGAACTTGATGTAGAACGTCTTGTTCTTCTATAGTAGGAACACTTTCTTGGATGCTCTTGCTTGATGAAGATGAAGATTTGCAAATTTCTCCCCCATACTCCATGGGGAAACCTCTTCTTTGAACTTGTCTTCATCATTCCATGAGCACGAGGATGGCAAGCTTCAAGCATGATATCTTCTAGAGATGGCGCATCTTGAGATCGCCCTTCTTCATCCCTACTTGAGGTTGATCCATCTTGATGCAACACTTTGCACATGCCTTGATCGACCTTCAAGCTCCTTCTTTCTTCATGATTCCAACCTTGAGACCAACACATGGCCCAAGCGATGCCAATGGACAAACCTACAAGTGAAACTCAATTTACACATTAGTCCATAGAGATTGTCATTAATTACCAAAACCACACATGGGGGCATACATGCCCTTTCAATTACAAATAGTTCATTGTAAAGCGTTACATTGATACTAGTTTTGTCACAATATACAAATTAAGTTTATCTCAATTTAAACTATGGGTGGCACAATGTAATGGAAAGGATATTCTATGATGGATTTGGATGAATTCCAAAGTTAAGACATTGGACGGATACTACAACAAAAGGCTAAGTATATGACTGTTATAGTAGCATCAAAGGAGGGCACTTTGTGTCAAGTAGTTTGTTATCAAACTAATGTGTGGTTCGCAACGGGCTAACACTAAAGATATATTGTACGACAATAGTATCGACATGATTTAATCCCAAGGAACTAAAGGTCTCACCAAAGACCAAATTTATACAATTCCATCTCATTGAAGAATGAGTGATGCGTGAAGACGCAAAGACATGCAAATACACACGGACCTGAAAGCGTCAGATCCGTAGATTATGTTAACCACTTGCAATTGCGTATATGGAACACCACAAAGCCATAGGTGTTCAATACGCAAAGTTTCTAAACTAGATTATTGTCTCTAGTGCAAGTGGGAGACTGAAGGGAATATGTCTGAGAGGCAATAATAAAGTGGTTATTATCGTATTCCTTGTTTATGATAAATGTTTATTTTGCATGCTTTAATTGTATTAATATGGAAACATTAATACATGTGTGTTTAATAAAAAAGGAAGTTCCTAGTTATGCCTCTCTTATAAACTAGCTCGTTGATTAACAAGATGATCAAAGGTTTCCTGATCATGGACATTGGATGTTGTTAATAACGAGGTGACGACATTGTTCGAATGATGTGATGAACATTCAACCGAAGTATAGCATTGTTGGAATTATGTGTTTATATTGCTATAACATCATACAAAGTAATCTTAGTCCTTAGACCATGAGATCATGTCAATCACTAACACCGGAAGAGTATCTTGATAACATCAAACGTCACACCATAACAGGGTGATTATAAATATAGTTTAAGTGCTACGAAGGTGTTATATTGAGTCTCATGGATCAATAGTGGATTGTGTCCATCCCGATGACGGAGATATATACTCTAGGCCCTCTTGGTGATATCACATTAGTTAGCTTGCAAGAAAGTGATTTGATCACTAGAATGTTATATCACAGGAACGAGAAAAGAGTACATGTCGGTAACAAGATCAAACTAGGTATGGAGATACTGATGATCGAATATCAGACATGTAATATATCGCGAGACAAAGCGATTGAGTTACATGCGTATAAGGTTCGCACGATCACAGAAGTCATCGTTGAATATGTGGGAGTCAGTACGGATCTCCAGGTCCCGCTGCTGATTATTGATCGGAGAGGGGTCTCAATCATGTCTACATTATTCGCGAACCATAGGGTGACACACTTAAGGTATATCAACACCATTCGAAGCAAATGATATGCAAGAGAAAGAAAAAGGAAAGCGCAGGAATTTATTTCACTAGACACTGAAACTGTTTTGGTTGAAATTGTTTAAACTGGTTCTGCATGTGAAATTGAAATGTTGTAAGGGGTTTTATGTGAATCTTTGTTAATTAGAGTAATTAACAAAATTCTGAATGAATAAACAAATGAGTTTTATTTAAATGGGAGCTTGCATTAAATTTGGTGGAAATTTAATGCATATGAGTGGATTTTTGAGTGGAGGCTTTTTAATGGGAGTGGAGGCTTTTCTTTTTGAGTGGGAGCTCCACCCACATGAATGTGGAAGAGGTGGGGGCAGCCACCATGGCTGGGCGCCATGCCCCTTGGGGTTCCCCTCTCCCTATAAAAGGCCCCCCTCTCATCCTCTCAAAGCACACCTCCTCGCGAAGGATCTCTCTCCCCCCTTTAGATTTTCCCCATGGTCTCGGATCAGCGAGATACATGTTCCTGGTGGCTTTTTCTAGAAGGATTTGTTGCTTCCGCTGCGCCACTGGAGCGAGGGTGTGGAGGTTGTCGGGGTACCCGGACGTGTGTGCGATCACGGATGCACCACTGCTTTGCAGTGCTGGACTTGATGGTGCTGGACCAGCTGGACTAGATGGACTTCATCACAATCTTGAGATCGGCAAGCGTTCGTCTACATCATCCACGAGTACAACCTTGTTGACGCTATTCGGTCTTTGAGGTTATGTATTCTATGGATGTATATCCACCCGTTGCTTGTATCTAGTAGATAGATCTTGGTACATAGTTGTTCCCATCGTAGGAAATTTTTTGTTTTCTATGTTGCGAACCCTACACTCCACCCTTAGTAGGCCAACCACCCGGTGGTTTATTCAGACAATCAGGATTGATATGACCTTTTTTCCTACAACCATAATAGATAACTACTGGCTTCTTGCATTCCCTCTAGAAATGCCCTAGGATTCCACAATTGTTGCAAATGACATTCCTCTGAGGATTGGACTGATTTCCACTACTGTTCTTGTTGTTGTTGTAAGTTTCGTTCCTGGGTTTGAACTCCATATTGGGTTTAGGTTTACTTGCCTAAATCCTCTTTGTTTCCTTCTTGGCTCTTTTCCTTCAGTACTCTTGAACATTCTTATAGTCATCTTCAAAAGTGATGGCTGCATCCAGTAACTGTTGAAAATTTTGTTTATTGGCCAACCTCAACTGCATCTTCATGAATGGATTTAACCCTCATAGAAAATGCTTATTTCTCTTTTCCTCAATGCGCACTTCATCCTCAGCATAGCGAGATAGTTGGCTAAACTCCCGGATGTACTTCATGACACTAGTATATCCTTGCTGAAGCTCCTCAAACTCCCTACGCTTCAACTCCATCACACTTTCAGGAACATGGTACTCACGGAATGTCTATTTGAACTCCTCCCAGGTATACTCTCTCCCTGGCGGTTGCATTGCTAACTTATTCTCCCACCATGATGTTGCAGGTCCAGTAAAGAGATGGGTTGACCTCAGCTTCTCTTCATCATTGCAACCTACAGTCTTTAACTTCCTCTCAGTATCAGCTAGCCAATCCTCTGCATCCATTAGTTCTAGAGCTGATGCAAAAGGTAACAGCCTTGCATTTTGGAATTCGGAAATACTCACTCCTCCTCCTTCAGGTGCTCTCTGGTTTCCAGCTCATCCCATCAACTCTTCCATGAATTTGTTCTGGGATTCTTGTATCATTTGCATGTATTGCATAAAGTTCTGATCCATTAGCGGCCTCATTGGTGGTGGTGGTAATGCTCCTTGATTTCCAGCATCTGCATCTTCCTTCTCCTTAGCCTCGCGATGCGCTGCTGCTCAGATTCAGTTTCTACACCCGATTCCATGACCCCCTAGTCCTGTAACACAAAGCGAATACTCATAATGTGGTGACCGAGCATACCACTTCATGATGTAGTACACTATAGTCGTTGACATAACACCTATGAAACACCATTCACTATTATTACATCCCTCAGAGTGGTACAACAGAAACACAGCAGGTCCAAGACATGACTATAGGTTACAACTCGACTCTTTACAAAAGATCCAGAGAATACTCTTGGTTAAAGAGAGAGAAAGAAACTTCTTACAAAAAAGAATCAGAAATAATCAACTCATAACCAGCACACTAATAGACTAGCATCTGAACAATTGGGGCTTGCATTGCTGCTATTGCAATACTCTACAGAAGAAGGTTCTATGGCTAGATATTATATTCCTATCTAATTAGAAACTTCGTCTTCACTTGAGTAGATGTATATGTTGACTTCCTTCACTTAAATGAAGAGCTTGAGTTGTTGATGAAGATTCCTGGAGCATAACTTGATGTATACGTCGTCTTAATGGCTTTAGACTCTAGCAAGGGTTAAGAAGATATGTTGAGTACGAGCGTACTCAGCAAGTTCACTAGAAAAGGAGTGTTTGATGCACTATATCTACATCCACAGACCATAGGTCGTAGGCAATGCAGGTTTTCGTAAACATTTCTTCAAAGGTTACTTTTATTCTGAAAATCTATGTCCGTCAGCCTTCACGGGTTTACCAGAACTTTCATGGAGTTCCTTTCCCGCCGCGTTCGCAGCTCCTTCTCGGAACAGGGAATAACAAGTTACAGTTCTTACACTCTGCAGAGGTGCGTTATTTTTCCCATGAGAGATCTTAAACTTTGTTGCACGGCCAGGAGTATGTTCCCGTTCAAACTTCCATGGTTTGAGGCCCAACCTAAGATCCAAGCCAATCACTTCCCTCTTCACGACCCCATATGTCTGTACGATCCTTCGGGGCTGGCTCACCTTAGTTAAGCCCCCTTTTGGGCAGGCTAAAACCCTGATGACGTCCCGAAGACTCTATGAGCTGGTGGTGCCTAGGTAAGTACCTTATAGGTCCGGCTAATCTCCGGCAGCCACTCATAGATAATCTAGACACCAAAAACGCGGGGCCTATGGGTGCCCACCCATATGTTGGATCCGCACAAGGAATCACAACGTCATGTTAAGGTAGTCTTGCCTCCATACGAAAGGAAAAGGATACATCTGACTTCTCCGTCCCATTCCAAATCTCATGGTCAACGCGTAATATACGACACAAGAATCACTGGAGACATTGGTTGTTAAGTCTTAGATGATATATTCCTGAGCAGTGGTATTCCAACTGCCAGATTTAATAGATTAGCTAACACTACAAGGAATCTGGCAATATATGACCCTCTATTTTCGTCACAGAATCGTCATAATAGTCTGTTTATGACAATTTTAGGACGATTTTGAGATCGTCGAAAGTTGGGCGTCGCAAATGAACTATAACGACGTTTTTGATAAAATCGTCATAAACTTCTATGACGATATTGGATCGTCATAACGTCTGTGACGATCCAATATCGTCACGGGCCATCTAGCATACCAAGTCAGATCCTACGTGGCAAAATTGTGACGAAATTAAATCATCTTAAATCAAAATCATCCCAGTCCATTTCTGGATTCCACATGGGCTTAGCCCAACTATTCTGGATTGATTTTCTCATTAAATCTGGCTAGCTACATGGGCCAAGCCCATCATTCTAGCATTTTTTTGTTTCGTTGCATTGGCCTTTTCTTTGGACAGATTTTTACTTTGGGCCTTCTTATTTTGGGATGATCACACCTGGTGTTCCATAATTCATACGGTCCCAGTTGCCAATGTATATTTTCTCAGTAATTAAAATCTAACAATTTAATCAAGACCAACAGAATATACAAAATTATTTTGATTCAAACAGAGCACATTATGATCGGCACATTATGATCATACACAGTTCTACATAGTTCACATCAATGGAGCTACCAAAATACAATAAAAAATTTATAGAAAGAATAAAATCCAAACTTCTTCACGCTTTCTCTTCCTGGAACTTCTTCATGCTTCCTCTTCCTGGAACTTTCACGCTTCCTCTTTCTCCAACTTATTCAGCATGTACTGTAGCTTGTAAAAGAGATGATATATCCAATAAGGTAATATGTGTCAACAATTATAAACAGGAGCAAAAATATATTCAAGATGCAGCTTTCCATTAAAGCATGAATGAGATAATATAACAATAAATGGATAGTATTACATTCTTTTAGAACATCTCAGGGTACCTCAAGATACATGCATCAGAAGGTTAAACTATTTATTAATTCACTCATTTAAGACCAGCAACATTACCACATGATTATTACCAGAACAGGAACTAGAAGTTGAACTCTACAAATTACGGTACTAGTACACCATATCCTCTATACCACACACATGGTACAAATCCAGGATCCAGGATACCACCTATAGAGAACTAAATTGCACAAACACCATGGCTCCACGGCATAACAGTATGTTGTAGAATAACACAATCACAGCTAACAAGTCAGTGAATAAGCACCAATAGCACAATAGAAAGTTTATAGTAAATGGCAAACAGATGGTATATAGTAAACGACAAGCAGAAATAACTCTATTGGTTGGGGTTAACGGTCAAAATTATATTAGACAACAACATCTGTTTCCCCAGGAAAAGGCTACACTACATATACAATAGAAGTTCATAGCTGGGAAACACACTCCCGTTACTGGATGAGGGTGGCATACTCCAAGTCTACACAAGTATATTGTCAAATAAAAACAATTCATATAACTCGGCTAGCTTCTTATGCAAGAACCACTGGCTTGGCTGGTTTCTGGTTACACCATGCTCATGTGCAAACAACTATGATACTAGATTTAGGGATGCGCCTTGGCGCACGACCCCGTTGGTTTTGAGCCAATATAATGATGCAAGTGACCATAAATATTTATCTAATGGCTAGCCATAGCAAGAATATTCAAATTTAATAGAACATTTGAAATGAGAGTATAATTTAGCAATGTTGATATTATTCTTTATATATTTTTTGTACCTAAGAATACAAACAATAAGACATGTGAACTAAGATGTCTAATAGGATGCAGTAACTAAGCACATGTTCCTGGATATATGTCAACAAAACTGGAAGCAGGTTCAACTTTAGAAGAGTAGTAGCTTATCAACCATCAATAAAACTAAGTTAATAGATAGTTAAAATATCTTTTTTCCTGAGCGGAATACAGAAGTTGGCTGGTTCATCTAACTTGGGAGGTAGCTTATTTTGAATGAGTAAGCTACAACAGGCAAGAACGAAATACATACTAATAAGATAGTGGCCTTGAGCCATGCATTTACATCTCTTTTTTCCTTGAGCAAATCAAGATGGGCTAGAATAAACTATATAAATTAGCAACCAATAGCAAGACCAACCAAAAGCATTTCCGTACAACCAGCCGAGCTGGTAGAAGCAGCATCCACACGATGTACACAAGAGAATTGTCACAATAGGCACCTAGTTCATATTTACATGCCAACTACTAAAGGGGAAAGCACCATCTTTTTAAATCCCAAAGTACGTAAATAACTGGAAACGAACTACTCTCGACCAGTGTTACCAAAAGCCAACATTCCTGAAAAGCAAAAGTTAAAACAAATAGATGATAAAGAACATGTAGTCTTAATGTGTACTCACTATGAGAAACATAAACCCAACGAAAAGTTAGAAGAATATGCAAGTTTACATGTAAGAAGAAATATGCATATCCTTCCAGATTACATACCTGATGTGAGTATTCTTCTTCTAGGACCGTGCATTCGCTGGAGCTTTTTCCGATGACAGCTTGTGCCTACGAACAGTTTATTACAGAAGGCTTCAATCAATATATGACATGTAGAAATACTACACAGACCTACATATCAATGTCAACTTTCACCACTAAGGATAGAAGCTACCTCTTATCAGCTAAAAATGAATGAAATTGACAGAAAAGACAAGTAAAATTTAAGAAAAGACAAGTAAACCTTGCACAAAATAAGTACACATTGCTAACACAATGGTAATCACTTCTCCGGACCAAACCTGATGGGTAGATTTTAGCATACATTCAGACCCAACCCAATCAGAACCTTTCATCACATACTTGAAGTATTTCACTACATGTGACATGTAAACCAAAAGAATTGAGAAACCTAGCAAAAAAAAAACAAG
Organism: Avena insularis; assembly: GCA_023614405.1. NCBI lineage: Eukaryota > Viridiplantae > Streptophyta > Magnoliopsida > Poales > Poaceae > Avena > Avena insularis. Next base: position 117,974,778 of record CM042695.1, read on the forward strand.
TACACGTGGCTATCAAGAAGGAAATCACCTCTCCAGAACGAACACAAGGGAGCGACTCCAGCAATTTAGACCCAACCTGGTCAGGACCTTTCGTCGCATACTTAAATAAGCACTTCACCACCTGTCTTTTATTGTGCCACTCGACATTCATATGGCCCTGGTATTTTTTTACATGCATGACCATGTTATAAGGTACCACCCATAATTATTAAGCTATTTTTTAATTTTAAATATATTGCGATCATTGTCGTGACATATAAAATGCAAATCCATTGCCACCAACATCACGACATCTATGTATTGCGACCATTTCGACCACCGATTATTAAATACACTTTTCATTAAGCTCCCCATCTAGACCATGCATATCATAAATTTGAAAACCAAAATAAAACCAAGAGGATCCTCCACATGATCTGAAATCTCAGGGCTAATAAATGGGTCAATCAACTTTGCACTACCTCAGTGTCATGCATCTTCAACAAAACGAGGATGTGAGCGTATGGAAACCCTCGCTTCAGGAACTCAGCTGTATGGAGAACTGGGTACAAAGGACACACATGGATAAGAAATTAGGATTACATACATAGGCGAAGATTAACACAAACCCACAAGATAGCGGCAGCATACATAAAATAGTAGCAGAAAACAAAGGCAAATGGAGGGTTCCTATAGGATCCTATTCCATCGTTATTAAAGTTATGAACCATGAACCCATATACTCCCTTTAAGAAGAGCACTACTTGCAAGACAGACTCTTCACATCGTGAACCAACCAACACAGGAACAAATACTATGAAGCTAATAGGAAATAACTGAAAAAGGAGTCGAAGCATGACTGCATATAAATTATAAAATATTGAACAAAAACTGGTGCTAGAGACACCTGGACAAGAACTAAGCACAATAGTAATAGAAAACATGTACCCTCATGTTTCCAATAAACTAGACAGTTCAATCTAAATGGCATTTGATTGGCATGGCTCCCACGACCTTGGAAGGAAAGAAGCATTGTATCAGTACACAATCCACAATGGACGTTGTAGTATATGATGCAGAAATGTGTGGGGAGAGCTCACTTGGCATGGATGTCGAGGAACCTGGCGGAGCTTCCAGTAACGATTATGTCGTAGGTGAGGGAGACCTTGAACCCCGCGGTGATGGCAAACCCGACGACGGCGATGATGATGGGATTGCTGTAGCGCTCCATCTGCTTGACGAGGTCGTTGATGTCGCCCTTGAAGATCTCCTATGATGCCTGCAGGTTCGTCTCGGAGCAGAAGGCACGGCTTCTCCCTACGAGCACCACCGCTACCACACTTTGTCAGCGTTGCGTTGATCTGGAAGAACTGGCCGCCCTTCTCCCGGATGCCATGCCGCATAGTGGGAGGTCAGGGGAACGCGAGAAGCCCTTCTCCCTTGATGGAAACATGTAGGAGCCCTGCTAGGGTTCACGCGCGGCGCTGTCTGGGGATCTAGATCACGGTAGGATGGGCAGAGGTGTAGTGATGGCTCTGGACCGGGCTTGAATAGAGAGGGGGGAGGGTGTGGGGGATGGGAGGAGGGGCACTGGAGTTGGTGCCGGCGGCTGGCCATCGATCTGGAGCCTGGGAGGGGAGATCTGGAGCCTGGGAGGGGAGGGGAGAACGTGGAGGCGCTTGAAGACCGGGTTTGAAAGGAGAGGGGCGGCGAGGAGGGTGTGTTGACGAAGGTGGTGTGGACGGGAGGAGGGGCGCCGGAGGTGGTGCGGACGGGTAGTCGGCGATCTGGATCATGGGAGGGGATATCGTGTTTGGGTGGAGGCGGCGCTCGAGGGTAGGTGAGAGGAGACGAGTGGACGAGACTGAGCGATGGATGGGTCGGCTTGGATCGGATGCTGTCTGACCTAGACCAATTTTTTGGGCCAAATTTTAGTCTTTCGTGGCCAAAATCGAAAGAATTCGGCGCCACATTTTCGTGTGGGGCAGGAGAGGTGATTTCTAGAGCGTTGGATCAAGCTGTATTGATGGCTGAGATTCGCTTGGGCAGGGTGATCCATGGATAGTATATTTCTTGTATCTGATTGGCTGGAGGAGGGTTTCCATGAGTGAGGGTTGGATAACTCTATTCATATTGTCATCTCACAAAAGCACAAAACCAATGTTTGCACCCGTATTGTGCACACATGTGCATTATGCGATGGCGAACAATGTTGCAGGAGGAAGTTTTCCATTTCGTCGCACGGAAAAACCATTTTCCATTTTCCGAGCGTAAAAAACGGGGCAGTTTGTGAAGCAACCACCAAATGACAGTTTTAGAATGGTACCGATATATTTTGTAAAAATATTAGACCACCTTACATGGACAATGTCCCAGCCGGGGTATCTCAAACCTTTCCGTACACCCCTGGCGAAAAAGACAAATTCCTGCCGAATCGGCAGGAAGTGGGTTCGATTTGAACTACAGGTACATGATCCAATGCCCATTATTTTTTGAAAAAATGTGTTTTAGACTCGCAATATGCTATTTCTTTAGAGATCCAATGCAAGTTTAGCGAGGCTCGGCCCTGAGCTAAGAACCTTCATGCCCGCCGTTTTGACCATAGTTTGAAACGGGCATAAAAAAATTAAAAACGGTCCGATCAACGCAAATCCTTCGCGTGGTGTCTTATTATGTGATATAATTGCAAGGAAAAATACCAAAATTGGTAAATTTAGTATGTCTCAAAAAACCCTTCACAAAATGACCTATCATGTTCGAGGTTTCGTGGCTTTCGGGTCAAATGACCAATGTTATGGCTAGAATCAGGGCATAGTTTGTGATAATGTGTCCATATTGTGCACACATATGTATCATGGCATGGAGAACAATGTTGCAGGAGGAAGTTTTCCTTTTCGACGCACGGAAAAACCATTTTCCATTTTCCCGAAAAAAAAACTTTGTGAAGCAACCACCAAATGAAAGTTTTAGAATGATACCCCTACATTTTATAAAAATATTAGACCACCTTACATGGACAATGTCCCAGCCGGGGTATCTCAAACCTTTCCGTACACCCCTGGCGAAAAAGACAAATTCCTGCCGAGTCGGTAGGAAGTGGGTTCGATTTGAACTACATGTACATGATCCAATGCCCATTATTTTTTGAAAAAATTTGTTTTAGACTCTCAATATGCTATTTCTTTAGAGATCCAATGCAAGTTTAGCGAGGCACGGCCCTGAGCTAAGAACCTTCATGCCCGCCGTTTTGACCATAGTTTGAAACGGGCATAAAAAAATTAAAAACGGTCCGATCAACGCAAATCCTTCGCGTGGTGTCTTATTATGTGATATAATTGCAAGGAAAAATACCAAAATTGGTAAATTTAGTATGTCTCAAAAAACCCTTCACAAAATGACCTATCATGTTCGAGGTTTCGTGGCTTTCGGGTCAAATGACCAATGTTATGGCTAGAATCAGGGCATAGTTTGTGATAATGTGCCCATATTATGCACACATATGTATCATGGCATGGAGAACAATGTTGCAGGAGGAAGTTTTCCTTTTCGACGCACGGAAAAACTATTTTCCATTTTCCGAGCGCAAAAAACGGGGCGTTTTGTGAAGCAACCACCAAATGAAAGTTTTAGAATGGTACCCCTACATTTTATAAAAATATTAGACCACCTTACATGGACAATGTCCCAGCCGGGGTATCTCAAACCTTTCCGTACACCCCTGGTGAAAAAGACAAATTCCTGCCGAATCGGTAGGAAGTGGGTTCGATTTGAACTACAGGTACATGATCCAATGCCCATTATTTTTTGAAAAAATATGTTTTAGACTCGCAATATGCTATTTCTTTAGAGATCCAATGCAAGTTTAGCGAGGCACGTCCCTGAGCTAAGAACCTTCATGCCCGCCGTTTTGACCATAGTTTGAAACGGGCATAAAAAAATTAAAAACGGTCCGATCAACGCAAATCCTTCGCGTGGTGTCTTATTATGTGACATAATTGCAAGGAAAAACACCAAACTTGGTAAATTGAGTATGTCTCAAAAAACCCTTTGACAAAATGACATATCATGTTCGAGGTTTCGTGGCTTTCGGGTCAAATGACCAATGTTATGGCTAGAATCAGGGCATAGTTTGTGATAATGTGCCCATATTGTGCACACATATGTATCATGGCATGGAGAACAATGTTGCAGGAGGAAGTTTTCCTTTTCGACACACGGAAAAACTATTTTCCATTTTCCGAGCGCAAAAAACGGGGCGTTTTGTGAAGCAACCACCAAATGACAGTTTTAGAATGGTACCCCCACATTTTGTAAAAATATTAGACCACCTTACATGAACAATGTCCCAACCGAGGTATCTCAAACCTTTCCGTTCATCCCTGGCGAAAAAGATAAATTTCTGCCGAATCGGCAGGAAGTGGGTTCGATTTAAACTACGGGTACATGATCCAATTCCCATTATTTAAAAAAAATGAGTTTTAGACTCACCATATGCTATTTTTTTAGGGATCCAGTACAAGTTTAGCGAGACTCAACCCCTAAACGAGAATTATCACTCCCTAGTTTCAAACTCATATTTTAAATTATGATATTGTCCCTACTATAGACTAATTATGTTAAAAATTAGTAAATCTACTATTTCAAATAATAAAATTATTTATATTTAACACCCTAAGTCGATCTACTGAATTATCTAAAAATTTAGAGACAAAAAACAATTATTTTGGACTTCCTATGAAAAAGCTACAAAAAAATTAAGAAAACAGAAAAAAAAACTACTATAACTGGACCGACCTAATATACAACGCGTAATCAAAGTCGGCCCAAATAACAATAAGGCCCACCTTCCTTCCCACAGATAGCCCACCTCCTTCCCACTGACAACCCATTTATTGTTAGTTATAAGGTGTCGATGTACAACCTTGACACAAAGGTATAAGTGGTGTAGTGGTATTGGCCTATTGCCACCGCGGGGAGGTGGGGAGTTCGAATCCCAGGCTAGCTTATTTTTGTGGATTATTTCCACAAAGGCCGCGCCTGGAGGGATTAAAACCACGTTGCGATTCTAAATGTACAGAAGTAGTTGGCTGGCCTGTTGGTTACGCTTGCCCTTGTTTAATCGCTTGGTCTTGGGTTCAAACCCCTCTACAGACCCTTTTTTGCCTAATAATTATGCTATTTATGTAATATAAATTTCGAGTTTTCTATTAAAAATATATATTAATATAATTATACTAAATTATACCTAATAATTTGGATGTCTCTTTTTGACTAATATAATCCTAATAAATATTGACATATGAGCCAATATTGACACATGGATAAGACATGTAAAAAACTGACACATAGACATGCCACATAGACGCAATTGCTGATGTGGTCGACTACTCATTTTAAGTTATGCTGATTTGGACAATATGACGATTTAAAATCGTCATAGTGAGCTACAAGTAACACCATTGGCTGCTTCCACCAGATTATGACGATTTCATCTAAAGTAACTATGACGATTTTTAGCAAAATCGTCGTAATTTTCTAGGGTATAGGCCCTCTTGAACTTCTTACGACCATCTCATGCAAAATCGTCATAACTCTATGACGATTTTGTTCACGGTCACTATTAGAAGGTCATAGAATAACACATTTCTTGTAGTGTAATCACCCTGGATCAGTAACCAATAGTTCACATTATTATAAAAAATAGTGTTTTCTGACCTTTTTGAAATGCGGGTGATGACAACACTTGATTTGCAAAATACTTTATAGAAAATAATCAAAGGACATGAGCAAGTGTGAACTTGCCTTTTGTGATTACAAGATTATGCACTCATGTCTTCGAGACAATATAAGATCCAATATCTAAAATCAGCATCATTGGTCCGGTAAGGACTAATGTTTAAAGAAACAATATGCTTTTGTTCATAGGTAATGCTATGCATTTTGGAAAACTCCCAAAGTGAATCCCCAATACTTTAAGTGTAGTGAGTTTAGGCAATTCTTTCAAGAGTTCATTTATCTTCAAGTTTTACTTTACAAGTAATGGCATTTATAAAGAATTTAAGTGTTAACAATCCAAAATATACAAATAAAGGATAAAATAATGTAATTATGATTAATTGTTATCTGGTGACTATGATAAAAGTCCTTGGGTTGAATTGTTAAGAGTTGAAGAACTTATTATGAGATTATTGTTTGAAGTGGCAAAAAGAATAACATTTTAAGAAAATATTTCCTTTCTAAAGTTCAAACAATCTTTGTTGTTAATAGAACGTAATAAAGGTCTTTTGGTGTTTGATTGATTAGTTCGGACTGGAAATGCTTTATGTCTTAATTGAAATAGACCAAAGTTAACTTTAAAAAACATAAGTGATTTATTAGCCATGATGTTTATAAGCCTTGAGACTAAAGTTAAATTTAAAAGGGTAACTAAACCTAAAGTGTAACATGTTTGAATTATTCCCAAGTTTTAAACTTATGATAAGTATGAATAAGGTGTGGAATTATTCACTATAAATTTAAGTGAATGATTAGATTAAATTTGTTTTGATATTATGAAAATAATATGCAATTATTAAATGAAAGTATAATTCGGATGATATTATTTATGTGTTAGATTTAAAGTCATGTTAACTATTATTTAGATTTTGAGATTATTCCCCCTTAATATCAGGAATGATGTATAAAGTTATTTTGAAGGTTGTGGTTTTGAATTTTTTAATTTAAGGTTTCAAAATATATTATAAAGTTAAGAATTTACACTTAAGTTTTTATTATAAACCTTAGTTATGGTTTAGAACTTTAGGAATTTGATTTTAAGGTTTTAATATTTCTAAATAAATATAATTATTTTCTTATTTAAGAAATGTTTTTTTAAGAATTTTCAAAATAGGTACTAGATAAGGATTTATTACTTTAAAATATTAAAAATCTTTCTAATAGTATATTTAATAATTTTCTAGTGTAATATATTTACTCAAGACTTTAAAATGATTTTTATTTATTTTTAAGTATTATTCTTATCTTAATAAAATTTCATCAAGGATTAAATGTCTTTGAATATTTACTTCATATTTTATTTATATAAAAATAGGCTAGTATTTTTATAAAATAGTGTATTTATTTTTATACACAAAATGATTTTTATTCATTTTTAGGATTTTTTTACGAAATTTCACTTAGGATTTAATGGTGTTAATATTTATTTTCTTTATATTTTTCTTCAACAAGTAAATTTATATTTTTATTAAGTAGTTCTTATTTTTGTGATGATGTAAATATATTATTTATATGTTGTTAGGATTTTCTATTATTTTCTAGAGCTAAAAATATTTATAGGGTATTTTGGTAATTCATTTGTTTTACTTCTCATTCTATTTACTCTAGGATATTTGGTTGGGCACATGGGCAGGCTTGGCCGAGCTAGACCAGGCCCGACACTTCACACCGACCCACCCCTCTCCACACACATCCATGCATGCACACAGACCCCTCTTCCTTGTTCCTCTCCTGGCGCGTACGCCGCCGCCTGCCTCCACTCCGGCCAGTCGCTGGCTAAGTCCAGCGCTGCCACTGCCTCGACCTCCTCCTCTTTTTTCCGCCATAGCTTTGCTGCATCCTCTTTGCGCACCCAAGGCGAACCCTAGCTCTCTACCTCGCATGGGTCAGATGTGCCGGTGCCCCTTTGCCCTGGATGCTTCTCTTTGGATCCCGCGTCTTTACCGCTGATGAATAACCATGGGATCTTCCTAGGTGTTCTTGGCCTCTGGTGCTTTGGTTTGGTCTCTTCATTTTGTCTACTTCGGCCTTGGTTTCGGTGGGGTGTCAGAGGTGCCTGCAACCCCGGCACCCATGATTTTTTGCCCTTGAATTTGGCTGAGAGGATTGTGGTGATGGTGCTAGGATTATTTCTTTCTCTGACTCCAGCGGCATGGTATTCTCTGCAACCCTAGCGTTTGTTTCCTGGTATGTTTTGGTTACTATGATCCCTCTACAACTCATTATATTCTGATCCAGGTAACTATGATGGGACCGGCCTTCGAGTCGATGAACTGGTCTAGTATTCTTTTAGCTTTAGAATTTCTGTAATTCTAGAGTTGGATATTGTGAGACTTGGTTATTGATTTAGCATATGTGCTTGAATATTGGTGGCTTGTAGTGCTGTTTGAGCTATTGCTGTTATGGAACAAGCCTTTTGGGATTTGATATTGAGCTCGAGCTATTCGTGCTCATGATTTGGTGCTATGTATAAGTAGATTGCAGTAATTTGCCTTGAGATGTGATATTTGTTGTAGTATGGGATGCCTTGAATCAAAATGTGAAGGTGTGCAGTGTGCACCTAAATATTTGATTCAATTTCTTTTGTTCTAAAATATAGAATGATTCTTGGATATTTTTGAATATCTAAGAAAGTGATTTATTGTCAAACTTGATGAAGAGCTGATGTTCTAGTTTAAAGACTAGATTAAGAATTTGGTAGAAGTGAGTGAGGGATTGTGACTGAGGTGCAATTCCAATTCTTTTGGATTTGTGCCCAGCAATCCTTCATGCTTGTTGGTTTGTGCAAAGATGATTTGTATGCTTTTATGGCTTTGGTATGAATGGTATAAGTATGCTATAGCCCCTGCCTACGATGCAAAGGCTGAGCCTATATCTTTTCAGGAACATAGCAGATACTAGATCTGCTGTGGCTGCACTAGACCGAACTATCCTTTCTATGGGTAAATGATGGAAATATTTGAAGAGAGTTCTTGTCTCTGATGCTAAGGCTGAGACTCCAATTTAACTACAAGAACAGATACTTACTTTGTGTCTTCAATTCTCTATGAGTAACTTTGCATGGCATTTGCATGCAAAACTGAAAGAAGCAATCCTCTTATCTTCCTAGACATGTTCTAGTTGCAGGGTAATTGGATTTGGTTGATGTGTTATTATTTCTCTTGAATCTGATGGTGCAAGCTAATAAGAACAGGTGCTGCATCTAATTTATATTTTGGACTTGTACCTATTGTTGGTGGCCTATTGGGGATCTTGGTGTACTACACTTGTGATGCTGGTGATCTTGATGTACTCCTCCTTGTGATGTTGTTGATCTTGATCTACTCCTCCTTGCTGCTCACTTGGCTTGCTCCTTCTAATACTGTTGCCTTGCACTTGATCAGCCTACACATGTGAATCTTGTGCTCCTGAGCCTTGTCCTTCTGGATCCTATAAAACTGGCTTCTTGTGCTCACTTATTCTCCTGTGATATGCCTCCTTCCTCCCTCCTTCTACTACTTGATCTTCTCTTGTATGGCTTAAGTAAGCAACCAGATACTGATTAGGTGGTGGATTTGGTGGGATGATCTATGTATTCTTGGGTTAATGATAAGATGATAAGATGGGGAATGTGCTCCAAAATGCGGAGGTGGAATGGTAGCTTGTTGCTACGGCTAGTTCACCCCTTTGTGTACATAAATTTGCTTTCTTGTCTCCTTCCTAGGGTTGCTGCTGTGTTGACAGCACACCCATATGCATGGTTGTGTGAGCAGCTTGCTTGCTTACTATAACTCATGGATCAGATCGAGTTCTTCCTTGATATTTCCTGATGGTTTTTACTTCTTATCTGTTTACTATTTTAAACCAAGGTGAAACTTTCCCCTACATCAGCCTGTGATGCACTAGTCTGAGGCTACACATCTGATGAGAGCAGATACTATAGATATGGTGAAATTTGCCCCTTCTGATTTAATCTCAATGATGAGTTAGACATAGCAATTCTATGTCAAATCTGAGAGCAAAAATTTAACCACTCACCCCTTTCCTATTTGACTTTCTACTGGTTTTATTTCTGTTTGTTTGCAGGTATAAGATCAGGAATATTAAGAGAGGATTTAGAGATGGAAGAAAATGAAGATGAATTTAGTTTTAGGTTTTTCTTTATTCTTTTGTAATCCACTTTTTTTTGTGAAATATAAAGAAATGTATAAATGTAATAAAGGAATTATTTTTATTTATTAATTCTTCTTTTGTAGAGAAATATTGTATTATTTATTTTATTCAATAAAGTGTACTACTTTTTTTTCTTTTATAATGTATTTGCAAAGACAATGTAACATTTATATCTTCTTGTAATAAAGAATCGTTTTAGTTATTTATTATGTAATTCATTTTTATATTTATTTGTTTTATAGTAGTTTACTTTTATTCTTTTATTGTAACAACAATGAAACATTGTATTCTATAATAAAGTGTTCCATTATTCTTGGAACTAATTAAATATTTATATCTTACTTAAAAATAAGAATTCCATTCTTATTTTTATTATAATTCATTTCATTCAATTTTGTTTATTAATTGAGACTTGTAATTATTGTATCTTTTCATAAATAAGAGTTCACCTAGTATTTCTTATTACAATTTAATTTCCAATTATTAATCTATTTCAAACTCTTTTTGTATTCGAATTTATCAAATAAATATTCAAATTTGAATTGTCTTCCCCTCAAACACAAAAGTACAGTAGAGGTCATATCGAAATCCATCGCACCTATCCTGATGTTTCCATCAGAACAAGAGAGACCTCGATTCCTCTATAGCTTCTATTGTTTTGCGCGAGAATTCCCCGGATTTTCTGATGCATGAATGCAATGCACACACCTGTGTCCTCTATAATTCTAGGTGCTAATCCTAGGATGTTACAGACTCTCCCCCTTAAAATAAACTTCGTCCTCGAAGTTCGTATACTCTCACGTTTTAGAATGAGGAATTGTCTTGTATTGGTGATGACATTTCTCAACTCCATGGTAACCTCAAATGGAAATAATTGTAGTATTTCATGTCCAGATCCTTTTCTTGAGTTCTCATCATACTCAACAATCTTCAACTTGTTGTTTCCAATACTCCAAACTTCCTTTTACTTTAGTCCCTTAGGAATATGTCCTTATCACAAAATCTTTAAATTGGGGTCTCTTATTTAGTTCATTACCCTGATTAGACATCCTAACCAACTCCTTTACTTGATTATTGAGCTTCCTTTCTATAAAGTGTAAGGTCTAAGAAGTCTCATTAAAAATTAGGCATTAAAATTTTTATTAAACAATAGTTGTGGCCAAAAGACTATATTTGGTTTGTCCTGGTATGGTTTATATTGGTGGTCCTTCCGAAGATTGGTTTTGGACACATTTAATACATACCCATCGAAATTTCGTGTTTCTCTATACATGTCCAATTGGATGTGTTCTAATTCCTCTTAAGGATCACTTAAGAGTTGTTTCCTTTAGAATTTGTTTGTTAAAATTAATCTATTCTACCACCTTCAGGATTTTACCTTATCAAGATTTAGATAATCTTTTATTATTAACTTAAGTACTTCTTCAACTTCCATTTATTAATTACATTAAGGTTTGAGTCCTACTGTCTTGAGGTAAACTTTGATCTTTCATCTAGACATACTTCCAAGAGTACCATTATAAAGATGTCTTCTGTTGACCTTATGAAAATAAGGCTTTCTGTTGTTGTAGGTTAGTCCTTCTTCTCCAACCTTTATTCAGAAAGTCAGATAATAACACTTTCATTTCTAGTGTCTACTCTCCCCCTTAGGGTTTACTAATAGTCTTCAATCTGCCTTATATTAACCATTGGCTTCATAACTAGTATATTGGTCTCTATCCAACTTATATTATACCTATTTAAGGTCTCATGAATGAACTTACGGTATTCCCACACAATTGTGGATCTCCGAAATCGATCTTCCAAGATTATTTGTCTTACTTACTATTTGAACATTTTCGCTTTGATAGGCCTGACTTCGTGACGAGTCTCGAAAGATGGTCGCTTAAAATTTTATACTCCTTTGTGTCTTACTTAACTTAGGACAAGTTTTATGCTCTTTATGGAATACTAAGATTATCTGGTTAACTAAGTTAACCAAATACCAACTACGGTCAAGATATGAGTTGCGGACCATCCTAGGGTGTATGAATCATCCTACAGTTTTCCAACTTACTACTGGCATTCTTTCTAAATTGCAGAGCTTGAATACCATTTTTTGTTCTAAATCTTCTTCTTTGTACTTATTTGTAACATCCCAAAAATACTAAGCTTGGATCATCAAACTCTAATCATCAAAATTAGGGTTAACAAAAACTTTTCTTAATAAAATTATGAAAGCATGCATATGTGTATGCATTGATTTTGAAATTCTTTTAAACCACCTTGTTTGATTGTTTCATTGCTTGTAAAATGTTTCTTAGGTGAAATAAACATCATCTAAAACATTTCCCACACTTTTACTAAAGACAAGTAAATCAAAACAACTATATAAAAGGAATGGTCATTCTGACCAATTTAACTCCCATGCCTACTTTGGCTGTCTCAAACTTTCAAAACCTAACAGAAACTTTTCTGGATCTTTGCACCCCCCCCTTGAATGTACTCCTAATAAAGTATCAAGGCCCACTTTGTGATCATCCAGAAACTTTCAAATGCATAGTTTAAATGATAATTCAAAATTGAATCTTTATCATTTGGGAAGATCCCACTTTTTCAAAAACCACTCAAACAAGCTCAACTTTCAAAACCCAAGCATCTGCAGACTCACCAGTACCAATCTAGCAAACCCACCAAAAATCATTTCAAAATTCAAAACTTGATTTGATGCGGCCATTTCATCAAACCGGTTGCAGACACAAATCAAACAAATATCAAACACTATTGTGAGCAGTGATTCTTGCCTAACTGGTTCCCCATTTAGCTCACAACCAGCTCAGTAGATCATCTAGCAAGATTAACCAAGCACTAGCACCACTGTGAGCTTGCCATTGCCATCAATGGTGAACAGCCGAGCACAACCTTGCCACCCCATAGTCGATAGCAAGCTAGGAGCAGCAGCAAGCCGGAGGCACCGCCACTCACCGTCCCGCCACGGCGTTGCCAAGCCTGGACCACCGAACCGCGCAGACCGCCGAGACCATGTCGGCGTGCGAAGAACCACCTCGGCAAAGCCCGTCGCCCTAGACCGCCAGACATCCCCGCCGTCAAAGAAGCCGCCTCGCCATGCGAGCATCGCCGTTCAGACCAAGCACGCCCACACCTCTAAACCATGTCGTTGAGCATCGCCAGAGACACCGCACGTCGCCCATGCCAATAGCGAGCTCACCGTGCGCCCTCGGTCGCTCGACTATAAATAGAGGCCACCACCGATTTCTTCACCATCTCACTCCCTCTCCTCACTGATCGTGCCATACCGTTCTCGAGCAAGGCGAGCACCACCCTTGAATTTCACGGAGCCCGCCGCCTCTGGAGAAGAAGGAGCCATCGATTTCTTCCACCCAGAGCGACCACCCCTAAGTTGCCGTCATCGATTGTTCTCCGCCTCACGACCCTCGCCAGCACCGGTGAGCCCCAGCACCCTCAGCCCACGCTTAGGTTTCGTTCTGCATGGCGTTGTCTCGCGTCGACGATGACTCCCGTTGGATTAGAATCAGGTCGAGCGACCCACGTTGCCCGCTTCAGCCCAGCCCGTGTCAGCGGCAGTGGGGACACCCACTTAAGCAGCCCATGGGAGCCTTTAGCTAGCAGGCCCAAGAATTTCTTTCCAGCCCAGTTATTTGAATTAAACCTTTTCTATTTTAATTCAAACACACTTCTGTACCCAACTTCAAAAATCAGCCCAGATCGATTCAGTGCACCAATTTGAATGAAACCAATTTTGTTGGAAAGGTCTGTGAATGCTGAATCCAAGCCCGTTCGATTCAAGTCATTTGGATCTGTAGATCATCCTTAGTAAAAATAACCAGGCACAAGCTTTTCTGCATTCAAACATTTTTCAAATTTAAACCATAATAGCTTTTGAGTTGATTCCAACTCTCTAAAATCACATTTAACCATACCTTTCAGAATATATAAAAATATATAGGTTTACTTGCAGAAATAATGTTCAAGTAATAAAAGAATGCTACATAAGCATTTCTAGCCACTTTAATTAATTAGAATAAAAGGGTAAAACCTTATTAAATTGTGACACCACTTTAAATCACATTCCCATGGACTACAATATGTGGTGATGACATGTGTCAACATGATCCCATGTTTGGTTTGGAGAATATTAAATCTTAAGTAGTTTTTCAATGAGTAGAAATTACTTTTCTAAAAATAAAAGGAATTAAACCAAGTCTTAACCTTGTAATGTTAGAGATGATGCTAGATCATCTATAGGACCCTTGTGTGTGATGATTGCAAGTAGTTAAGTATTGTTTGGTGATTGTGTACCTCGTATTTATTCATAGACGCTAGTACCGACCAAGGATACGAGGAGGAAGGAGGATACTACGAAGAAGAAGCCGAGGAGAACTTCAACCACTGCTCTGCTCAAGGCAATCTAACACTTGCAATTATGAAAGTTAGATAACCTATGCAATGCACTAAGCATGCTTGGTTAGACATATTTGATGATACCCAATCCTAGTTTTATTTACCAGCTTTCTATTTTATTTCTTTATCAAAGCTATTCTATAGAGTTTACTTAAGTGAATCATAGATACTAGAAAGTTATGTGAAGGTTGCATAAGGAGCATAAAATTTGTCCTAAGCTAGATAATCTTAATATCATCTTAAGGCATGAGATTGAACTTAGTTAGAACTCCCCTAGTCTACCACCCCTCATTAGTACTACCCCCACCTGTAGATGCTAGTGCTAAGCATAAAACTTGATCAACTTTAGATGGGAATACTTGGTGGAAAAATGGTTATGAAAACCTTGGAATGATGGATCATTCTATTGAAATGTTTGGGACATGTGTTTCTGAACACCTGAGGATTTTGGTAATGAAAATGTTGAGGCATGAGCCTTAGCCCTTTATAAAACTGATGGTTATCTGGATGCGATACCATTCCAATTTTATCGTACAACCACAATACCCGAAGATTGGGTAGGGCTTGACTGGAAACTTATATACCTTAGTATTAGTTCCCTCACGGCCAAGGTCTGAGCTGAGGTGTCAACACCTGGATTTTTCAATCCTAGATGCCTGTTATGCCGTACATCGCAATCCCAGGATTACCATTTTTGCGAGACATAACAGAATTGGATACCATAGTACATCATCCATTACAAACGATACATAAGTTCTTACACAAATAGAGATCTCATGATCCAGTTCTTAATACAACTTCAAGCAGCGGAATACGTAATAATAACGGTAGCGTAGGCGAAGCTCCATCTTCGGGGTCACAGGCAATGCGGACGATGGGAGATGATCCTAGTTGTCGTAACCTTCCTGGGGTCCATCTTCCAGGTACTCCTCTTCATAGTCTGGCCATGGGAATAGCCAGGGACAAAGCCATGAGTACTCTTTAAGTACTCGCAAACTAATACTAACAGGTAAAGGGGTTTTTGGATAATAGGACACTAGGCTCTAGGATTGTTTTGCAAAAGCCAGATTTATCTCTACTGGGTTCCAAAGCTAGTCACAATTTTATAATTCCTAAGTGGGATCTTGTAACTCATGTCACAACTTGTGGTCAAGTCAAAGTCTCAATTCATTTCACAAGTCATTTTGAAAAGTCTGAAGGGGGAACAGTATGGCCACTCCAACTGTCCATAACCGCGGACGCGGCTATTCGAATAGTTTGACACTCTGCAGAGATTGTACACTTTCACCACAACATTCGATACATCCGTTAGGAACAAATCCTGAATTCACCATACTCAGTATGCGGATAATCAATCCTAACCTTTCAATTACACGCCCTAGTATAAACACATCTCCTGTGAGTTTGGCCTCCCAACCATGACCAACTGTCATCTTGGGTACTGCACAGGTGGACAATCTTCACAAGGTAGCCTCAGCTCAGACCTTGGCCGTGAGGGGACTAATACTAAGGGATATAAGTTTCCAGTCAAGCCCTACCCAATATTCGGGTATTGTGGTTGTACGATAAAATTGGAATGGTATCGCATCCAGACAACCATCAGTTTTATAAAGGGCTAAGGCTCATGCCTCAACATTTTTATCACCAAAATCACCAAGTGTTTGGAAACACATGTCCAAAACATTTCAATAAAATGATCCATCATTCCAAGGTTTTCATAACCATTTTTCCACCAAGTATTCCCAATCTAAAGTTGATCAAGTTTTAGGCTTAGCACTAGCATCTACAAGTGGGGTAAGTACTAATGAGGGGTGGTAAACTAGTGGAGTTTCAACTAGGTACAACCTTATATCTTAGGCTGATATCAAGGTTTCTAGCTTAGGCAAAATTTTATGCTCTTTATACAACCTTCAAAGATATTTCTAATATCTATAATTCACTTAAGTAAACTCTAAGTAAGCTTTGAAAAAGAAATAAAGTACGAAGCTTGCAAATAAAACTAGGATTGGTTTATCAGGTGAGTGGGATCACATATGTTTAAGGCATATAGTAGGCAGAGTAACAAGCAAGTATTTGCTTGCACCAAATCAGTATAAGCTTGCTAAATTGCAAGTGTTAGCTTGCATAGGTCAATAGCTTGCGCATTCACTAGTGGTATTAGGCTTGTATCAGTGTCAATATAAGCTTGCCTTGTGCAGAGCAGTGGTTGAAGTTCTCCTCGGCTTCTTCTTCGTAGTATCCTCCTTCCTCCTCGTATCCTTGGTCGGTACTAGCGTCTATGAATAAATACGAGGTACACAATCACCAAACAGTACTTAACTACTTGCAATCATCACAAACAAGGGTCCTATAGATGATCTAGCATCATCTCTAACATTACAAGGTTAAGGCTTGATTTAATTCCTTTTATTTTTAGAAAAGTAATTTCTACTCATTGAAAAACTACTTAAGATTTAATATTCTCCCAACCAAATATGGGATCATTTTGACACATGTCATCACCACATATTGTAGTCCATGGGAATGTGATTTAAAGTGGTGTCACAATTTAATAAGGTTTTACCCTTTTATCTTAATTAATTAAAGTGGCTAGTAATGCCTATGGGGCATTTTTTTATTACTTGAACAATATTTCTGCAAGTAAACCTATATATTTTTATATATTCTGAAAGGTATGGTTAAATGTGATTTTTGAGAGTTGGAATCAACTAAAAAGATATTATGGTTTAAATTTGAAAATTGTTTGAATGCAGAAAAGCTTCTGCCTTGTTATTTTTACCATGGCTGATCTATAGATCCAAATGACTTGAATCCAACGGGCTTGGATTCAGCATTCACAGACCTTTCCAACAAAATTGGTTTCATTCAATTTGGTGTACTGAATCAATCTGGATTGATTTTTGAAGTTGGGTACAGAAGTGTGTTTGAATTGAAATGGAAAAAGTTTAATTTGAACAACTGGGTTTGCACGGGAAAAGTTAACGGGCCGGCCTGCTAAGCGCAGTGCTATCGCGGGCTTCTTAAGTGGGTGTCCCCACTCGTCAGTGACACGGGGCTGGGCGAAGCGGTATGGGGCAACGTGGATCGTTCGATCTAGTTCTAATTCAACGGCTGGGAGTCATCATGGACGCGAGACAACGCCGGCGAGAACGAAACCTAGCGCTGCCAGTGAGGGGTGCTGGGGGCTCACCGGGGTACGGGCGAGGGTCGGCGAGGCGAGCGAACGACAAAGTCGACGACGGCGAACTCAAGGGTGGTCGCGGCAGCTCCTGGGGTGGACGAAATCGATGGCTCCCTTCTTCTCCAGAGACGGCGGGCTCCGGTGAAATTCCGGCGGGGTGGTGCTCGCCTTGCTCTGAGAACGATGTGGCACGATTAGTGAGGAGAGGGGAGTGAGATGGTGTGAATAAATCGAGCGGGGGTGGCCTCTATTTATAGTGGAGCGAGGGGACCGTCGGGGCGCACGGTGAGCTCGTCGGGGGCGATGTTACAGGCGGCTAAAGGCATGGGCAATGGTAGGGGACGGTGCGGTGTCTCCTGGCGATTCTCAATGACATGGTTTTGATGTGTGGAGCGGTGCGGCTTGGTCTGGAACGGGCGATGCTCTGCGCGGCAGAGGCGGCGTCTTCGATGGCGGGCGGTGGCTATGCGGCACGGGGCGGCAAACGGGGATGTCTGGCGGTCTCCTGGGTCGGTGGGGATTGTGTATGCATGCGGTGAGGGCGGCGCGCGGTCTGTGGGCTTCGGTCGAGGGTGGTGCTCTGGCGCACGCTCGGCATGGTCTCTGGCGGTCTGGGCACGGCTCTTGAGCGTGGTCCAGGGCTTGGCAACGCTCGCGGCTGGGACAAAGGAGTGGCGGTGGATTGGTCGCCTCCCGCATATGCTGGCTAGGCTTGCTGCTGCTCCTAGCTTGCTGTCGACTATGGGGTGGCAAGGGGGTGCTCGGCTGTTCACCATTGATGGCAATGGCAAGCTCAGAGTGGTGCTAGTTCTTAGTTTATCTTCCTAGATGATCTACTGAGCTGGTTGTGAGCTAACTAGGGAACAAGTTAGGCAAGAATCACTGCTCACAATAGTGTTTGATGTTTGTTTGATTTGTGACTGCAACCTGTTTGATGAAATGGCCGCATGAAATCAAGTTTTGAATTTTAAAAAGATTTTTGGTGGGTTTGGTGGATTGGTGCTGGTGAGTCTGCAAATGCTTGGGTTTTGAAAGTTGAGCTTGTTTGAGTGGTTTTTGAAAAAGTGGGATCTTCCCATATGATAAAGATTAAATTTTGAATTGTCATTTAAACTATGCATTTGAAAGTTTCTGGATGATCACAAAGTGGGCCTTGATACTTTGTTATGAGTACAATCAAGGGGTGCAAAGATCCAGAAAAGTTTCTGTTAGGTTCTGGAAGTTTGAGACAGCCAAAGTACGCATGAGAGTTAAATTGGTCAAAGTGACCATTCATTTAATATATGTGTTTTGATTTACTTGTCTTTAGGAAAAGTGTGGGAAATTTTTTAGATGATGTTTATTTCACCTAAGAAACATTTTACAAGCAATGAAACAAACAAACAAGGTGGTTTTAAAGAATTCAAAATCAATGCATACACATATGCATGCATTCATAATTTTATTTAGAAAAGTTTTTGTTAATCCTAATTTTGATGATTAGAAATTGATGATCCAAGTTTAGTATTTTTGGGATGTTACATGAGGCTACCTTGTGAAGATTGTCCACCTGTGCAGTACCCAAGATGACAGTGGTCATGGTTGGGAGGCCAAACTCACAGGAGAGGTGCTTATACTAGGGCGTGTAATCGAAAGGTTAGGATTGATTATCCGCATACTGAATATGGTGAATTCAGGATTTGTTCCTGACGGATGTATCGAATGTTGTGGTGAAAGTGTACAATCTCTGCAGAGTGTCAAACTATTCGAATAGCCGCGTCATGATTATGGACAGCTGAGTGGCCATCGTTCCCCGTCGACTTTTCAAAATGACTTGTGAAATGAATTGAAACTTTGACTTGACCACAACAGAGTTGTGATATGAGTTACAAGATCCCCCTTAGGAGTTATAAAATTGTGACTAGCTTTGGAACTTAGTAGAGATAAATCTGGCTTTTGCAAAACAACCCTAGAGCCTAGTGTCCTATTATCCAAAAACCCCTTTACCTGTTAGTATTAGTTTGCGAGTACTTAAAGAGTACTCATGGCTTTGTCCCTGGCTATTCCCATGGCCAGACTATGAAGAGGAGTACCTAGAGGATGGACGGTTACGACAACTAGGATCATCTCCCATCGTCAGCATTGCCTTTGACCTCGAAGATGGAGCTTCACCTACGCTAGCGTTATTATTACGTATTCCGTTGCTTGAAGTTGTATTAAGAACTGGATTATGAGATCCCTATTTGTGTAAGAACTTACACTACAAGGAATTTGTCTATATATGACCCTCCATTTTTGTCACAAAATCGTCATAGTACTCTGTTTATGACGATTCTATGAAGATTTTGAGATCGTCGAAAGCTGGGCGTCGCAAATGAACTATAACGACGATTTTGGTAAAATCGTCATAACCGTCTATGACGATATTGGATCGTCATAACGTCTATGAAGATCCAATATCGTCATGAGCCATCTAGCCTGGCCAAGTCAGATCCTACGTGGCCGATCCTACGTGGCAAAATTGTGACGAAACTAAATTGTCTTAAATCAAAATCAGCCCAGTCCATTTTAGTTTCTTACTTGGGCTGAGCCCAATAATTCTGCACTTTTACTTCCTCTGCCATTATTCGTTACTGTTATGGGCTCTGGCCATTGTGTTTCATATTTCAGTTTTGGGCCTTGGCCTTTTTACTGTCCAATTAGTTCTTATATTTTTATGTTTTTTGAAACATTTGTGTCAATATAATATGGACCAGGGCCTATTTAGAGCCCAATTAATATTTGGTCCAGAACAATTTTCAGCTCTTTTTCATAAATCTTCTATGCGAAAATCACAGTACAAAATTTCATAAGATGATTCCGCTAATCAAATTTCTATTCATCATCACATAACATTTATTTAACCGAAACATGAAAGATATGGAAAATTTCAAACAACAGGTAATAATAGTCTATTAGTCTATTACAGTCATTACATGGTTCTTTCCAAACAGCTAGATATTTTGACTGTTAGAATACAACTAGCTCTAAAATTATAGGGTCTTCAAGCTTTTATCAAATTTATTTGGCTGGAATTCCTGGAAAAGAGAGGAAAAGCCATGTTTTTAGAGTCAGGATATAGCAAATAATTGACAACTATTATGAAACAGTAGAATCATAAAATAGTCAACAATAGTAGAGTAACAACGCGGCATGAGATTTGTTGATAAATTCTCCAACGAGTCCAAATACTGTCATGCCATCTTACTAAGTATAATATGATACCAAAATGATTTCCTTAATCTTAATATGCTTCTTAGCAAATCCTGTTGTTTATTGCATATCAATGAAGTAGCTTAGATCTACAACTTACTGTAACTATCATGTTTATTTATTCTAGTCTTCTATGAAAAAATAGTTTGCTCTTACACCTATTCTTTTACTGATAGTGTCGATAGAAAGCATAATCACATGCAAGAAGCATTCTGGAAACAACCAAATGAGAGGGGGATACCAGAGAATATTCATGGAGAGAACAGGAAACTTACCCAACTCGCATTCCTTCCTCAATATTAGTGGGCGAAACTTTGTCTCCTAAACCTACCACAAACTGCAATCACACCCCAAAATGAACATGACAATAATTGAATTTTGAACCTCCAGGGATATGTAATTGACATAAGATAGTACTATGCTGAAGCACCTTTGCGATTTGTTTGACGTTGATGACGAATTTGGCATCATCAGTGTTAGTACTAATGATCTTGGTGCATCTACCAACCTTCACAAAAGGATGAAACTTATTATTAGGGGAGACATGAAAGCATAATGGTGTAAAAAACTAGCAGCCATAAGCATCCCAATGTCTAATGCTGATGATGGGAATCAAGAAAATTCACCTGCAATTGTTGCTCCTCCGGCATCATCTGTGCAAGGAGGTGGAATTGCAGTGACAACTAGAACTATAAACGAGCAGTACAAAACAACCAGAACTGCTAAAATTACAGGAATGCAGATTTTATCTCCGAGGATTAGATAAAGAGAACAACTAACCTAGATTTAGGGACACTCAAAACACATCAATGTGCACGTACCACAAAGGTCATTGATAATCCTTGCCTTCTCTTTTATCTCCTTCTCGACCTTCTTGATGGTGTTCGAGTATGACACAAGCCCCTGTTGAACAGAATGTCGTCCAGAAAATCAGAAAATTTCACCCAAATCGGCGAACCAAAATTCAGCAGAAGCTACATATTTCACTACAGAACACGAGAATCCAAGCCAAACATTCTTTTGTCATGTCAAAACACACCATGTGAATCTACTTCAGCAACTAATACTCAGATTCATGGAATGAAGCACATCAGGATATAAAGCTACATGTGTACATATAATTTCTACACATCATGATATAAAGCTACAGAACTTTAAAACTGTAGGCGCAAGTTGCACAAATAAATAACAAGGCAGATGAAAAAAAAGTGTACTAATAGCAACTATTTTCTAATTACTTTCATAAATTTCTACAAGATGCAAGAAACATCTTTCTACAACAGTAATGGTACTATATATTTGCTAAAAAGGAGAAAACACCAATTAAAACATATAACCTACAGGACACTCCAAAGTAGGTGATCCTACAGGACAAGACACTCCATTTTTCTATAGTATGTTCATGGTACTTTATATTTGCTAAAAAGGGAGAAAACACCATCAGTTGTTACATCTACTTTTCACTAAAAAGGATTAGTAGATAAAAAAGAAGCATAACAGTGACTCTTTTGGTGTCATTTACTTTTAGGGGAAACTAAGATTAGTAACTACAGAAATTACTTGAGATGTGCATACAAGGGTTCAGCATGCAAATTCTACTAGACATTCAGAGAAGGGTTCAGCAATCAGCATTCTACTAGCAATCAGCATTCAACCTGAAATGCCCAATTGGTAAATACCTAGTGGTTGGTCTGGCAGGAAAACGGGAGGCAATAAACCTGTTACTCGACCTGAAAACCACTCTGCCAGTTTCAGTTAACGATGGTGGCATCTGTAGTGGATCTTACCGGATTGTTTGTAGGACAGGAGGGTGACGTAGAGAGGGCAAAGGATCATCCTGTTGCTAGACCATGCCTCGTCGCCTCTGACCTGCAATCCCGCGGCTGCAAAATATGAGATATTCATGCTCAAAGAACCACTGGCCAGAAACACAACAAAAGTTCTGCAGTTGCAGAACTATAGTCTTCAGAAGATGTCGAGATTGTGGAAGTACCTGGTAGACCTTGTGGAAGTAGAGCCTGAGATCCTGCATAGAGCCGTTCTTGCAGATAAGGTGCAGCAGCCTCCCCAAGGCGTGGATGATGGAGGCAACGATGTGCCCTACCTCGTACCTTCACAGACACCGAGCGATGCCCACGTCCTGCTCCTTCACCGGACATACATGATCTGGGCTAGGGTTTCATGAGGTGGCATGGTGAGGGGAAGGAGGGGGATTCCAGAGAGATGGTCGAAGCCTGGTCACCGGCGAGGAAGGGAAGCATGGCGCGAGCGCTCCCTCGATCTAGATGGGTTCGGGCGCAAGGGAGAAATCACGTGAGGGGAGATGGGTCGCGGGTGAGCCGGCGGGGAGGAGGGCGCTGGAGGTCTAGGGTGGCCACCGGTGTGGCGCCCGGGAAGGAGGAGGATCGGATGTTGGGGGAGGCGCCGCCGACGAGGGTCACAATATCGACGAGGGGATAGGAGCATCGGGGCTCGGGGTGGATGGTGCAGATGGGGCAGATCAGGGGTGGGATGGTGGGGATGCGGTGGAGGATTGGATCGGAGCGAGGAGGGTGGGTGGCGGCTGGCGGCGGGGGACGAGAAGATATGAGTTAGGGTTAGTTTGGCAGCACAGGGAAAGGGGCGCGTGGGGATGCGGTGGACACTGGGAGTAGGTGTGCTTCTTTGGGTGAGCTGACAAGCGTTGGATTGAAACTGGACGGTCTAGATCATGCCCCTGAGGACGATCCGTGGGAGACGGTTTGCTGTCTTCTGATTGGTCGATTCACAAAACACCTCTTTTTGCACTTGGAAAATGAATAATCCCTTCAAAATGGTCCAAACAATGTAAAACTGGGGAGTTTTGTGCAGCAACCACCAAATGAAAGATGCATGATGCTACCACCCCATTTTTCAAAAATACTAGACCATCATACATGGACACTGTCCCGGTAGGGGTATCTCAAACCTTTCCGTCCACCCTCAGTGAAAATGACAAATTCCTACCGAATCGGGAGGAAGTGAGTCCGATTTGAACTACAGGTACATTATATGATGCCCATGATTTTTTGCAAAATCATTTTTAGACTCGCAATATGTTGTTTCTTCAGATATCCACTGCAAGTTTAGTGAGACTCGACCCCTAGCTAAGAACCTTCATGCCCGCCGTTTTGACCATTGTTTGAAACGGGCATAAAAAATTAAAAAACGGTTCGAACTATGTGAATCCTTCGCGTGACATCATGTTATGTGACATAGTTGCAAGGAAAAATAACAAACTTGATTAATTGATCGCCTCTAGAAAAAACCTTCTCAGAAATGACCTATCATGTCTGAGGTTTCATGACTTTCGGGCCAAACGACCAGTGTTATGGCCATAATCACGACATAGTTTGTGATAATATGCCCATATTGTGCATGCGTGTGCATCTTGGGATGGCGAACAATGTTGCAGGAGAAAGTTTTGCTTTTTGCCACACGGAAAATCCATTTTCCATTTTCCGAGCGCAAAAAACGAGGCGTTTTGTGCAGCAACCACCAAATGAAAGTTGCATGATGCTACCACCCCATTTTTCAAAAATACTAGACCATCATACATGGACAATGTCCCGGAAGGGGTATCTCAAACCTTTCCGTCCATCCTCGGTGAAAATGACAAATTCCTGCCGAATCGGTAGGAAGTGAGTCCGATTTGAACTACAGGTACATTATATGTTGCCCATGATTTTTTGAAAAAATCATTTTTAGACTCGCAATATGGTGTTTCTTCAGATATCCAATGCAAGTTTAGTGAGACTCGGCCCCTAGCTAAGAACCTTCATGCCCGCCGTTTTGACCATTGTTTAAAACGGGCATAAAAAATTCAAAAACGGTTCGAACTATGTGAATCCTTCGTGTGACATCATGTTATGTGACACAGGTGCAAGGAAAAATAACAAACTTGATTAATTGATTGCTTCTCGAAAAAACATTCTCAGAAATGACCTACCATGTCTGAGGTTTCATGACTTTCGGGTCAACCGACCAGTGTTATGGCCATAATCACGACATAGTTTGTGATAATATGCCCATATTGTGCATGTGTGTGCATCTTGGGATGGCGAACAATGTTGCAGGAGAAAGTTTTCCTTTTTGACACACGGAAAATCCATTTTCCATTTTCCTAGAACAAAAAACGAGGCGTTTTGTGCAGCAACCACCAAATGAAAGTTGCATGATGCTACTAACCCATTTTTCAAAAATACTAGACCATCATACATGGACAATGTCCCGGTAGGGGTATCTCAAACCTTTCCGTCCACCCTCGGTGAAAATGACAAATTCCTGCCGAATCGGTAGGAAGTGAGTCCGATTTGAACTACAGGTACATTATATGATGCCCATGATTTTTTGCAAAAATCATTTTTAGACTCGCAATATGTTGTTTCTTCAGATATCCAATGCAAGTTTAGTGAGTCTCGGCCCCTAGCTAAGAACCTTCATGCCCGCCGTTTTAACCATTGTTTGAAACGGGCATAAAAAATTCAAAAACGGTTCGAACTATGTGAATCCTTAGCGTGGCATCATGTTATGTGTCATAGTTGCAAGGAAAAATAACAAACTTGATTAATTGATCGCCTCTAGAAAAAACCTTCTTAGAAATGACCTATCATGTCTGAGGTTTCATGACTTTCGGGCCAAACGACCAGTGTTATGGCCATAATCACGACATAGTTTGTGATAATATGCCCATATTGTGCATGCGTGTGCATCTTGGGATGGCGAACAATGTTGCAGGAGAAAGTTTTCCTTTTTGATGCACGGAAAATCCATTTTCCATTTTCCGAGCGCAAAAAACGAGGCTTTTTGTGCAGCAACCACCAAATGAAAGTTGCATGATGCTACCACCCCATTTTTAAAAAATACTAGACCATCATACATGGACACTGTCCCAGTAGGGGTATCTCAAACCTTTCCGTCCATCCTCGGTGAAAATGACAAATTCCTGCCGAATCGGTAGGAAGTGAGTCCGATTTGAACTACAGGTACATTATATGATGCCCATGATTTTTCGCAAAAATCATTTTTAGACTCGCAATATGTTGTTTCTTCAGATATCCAATGCAAGTTTAGTGAGACTCGGCCCCTAGCTAAGAACATTCACGCCCGCCGTTTTGACCATTGTTTGAAACGGGCATAAAAAATTCAAAAACGGTTCGAACTATGTGAATCCTTCGCGTGACATCATGTTATGTGACATAGTTGCAAGGAAAAATAACAAACTTGATTAATTGATCGCTTCTTGAAAAAACCTTCTCAGAAATGACCTATCATGTCTGAGGTTTCATGACTTTCAGGTCAAACGACCAGTGTTATGGCCATAATCACGACATAGTTTGTGATAATATGCCCATATTGTGCATGCGTGTGCATCTTGGGATGGCGAACAATGTTGCAGCAGAAAGTTTTCCTTTTTGACGCACGGAAAATCCATTTTCCATTTTCTGAGCGCAAAAAACGAGGCGTTCTGTGCAGCAACCACCAAATGAAAGTTGCATGATGCTACCAGCCCATTTTTAAAAAATACTAGACCATCATACATGGACAATGTACCGGTAGGGGTATCTCAAACCTTTCCGTCCACCCTCGGTGAAAATAACAAATTCCTACCGAATCGGAAGGAAGTGAGTCCGATTTGAACTACAGGTACATTATATGTTGCCCATGATTTTTTGAAAAAATCATTTTTAGACTCGCAATATGGTGTTTCTTCAGATATCCAATGCAAGTTTAGTGAGACTCGGCCCCTAGCTAAGAACCTTCATGCCCGCCGTTTTGACCATTGTTTAAAACGGGCATAAAAAATTCAAAAATGGTTCGAACTATGTGAATCCTTCGCGTGACACCATGTTATGTGACATAGTTGCAAGGAAAAATAACAAACTTGATTAATTGATCGCTTCTTGAAAAAACCTTCTCAGAAATGACCTATCATGTCTGAGGTTTCATGACTTTCAGGTCAAACGACCAGTGTTATGGCCATAATCACGACATAGTTTGTGATAATATGCCCATATTGTGCATGCGTGTGCATCTTGGGATGGCGAACAATGTTGCAGCAGAAAGTTTTCCTTTTTGACGCACGGAAAATCCATTTTCCATTTTCTGAGCGCAAAAAACGAGGCGTTCTGTGCAGCAACCACCAAATGAAAGTTGCATGATGCTACCACCCCATTTTTCAAAAATACTAGACCATCATACATGGACAATGTCCCGGTAGGGGTATCTCAAACCTTTCCGTCCACCCTCGGTGAAAATGACAAATTCCTGCCGAATCAGCAGGAAGTGAGTCCGATTTGAACTACAGGTACATTATATGATGCCCATAATTTTTTGAAAAAATCATTTTTAGACTCGCAATATGGTGTTTCTTCATGGATCCACCGAAATTTTTTAGTACGGGTCAACCCCTAGACGCGAATAGTCACTCCCAACTTCCAAACTCATATTTTAAATTATGATATTGTCCCTACTATGGACTAATGTGGGATTAGTACATCCACTATTTTTAAGTAATCAAAGTATTTTTAGTTAATACCCTAAGATGTTCTACTGAATTTTATAAAAAAATTAGAAACAAAAACCAAATTACTTTGGACTTAATATGAAAAAGCTACAAAAGAATTAAGAAAACAAAAAAACTGAACAAGGAGAGCTGGCCGGGCCCTAATCTGCCGCATTCCACTCCCTCACAGAGGCCCATCGCGGCCCACTCCCGTCCCACTGAGGCCCATCGTGGCAGAGAAATCAGCCCAGGCGCAACAATTCAATAGATATAAAGGGTCGTTGTAATATTATGACAAGAAAGATTGGTTGGTGTAGTGGTGTGGGTTGCTTGGTTTTGTTGGGAGGTCACGGGTTCAAGTCCCCTGGTGGAATTTTTTTGCAAATAATTCCTGCTTCTTAGAGTTTAACGTATATGTGTTAAAGTTTAACATATATGGCAAGCAAGATTCATTGGTGTAGTGGTATGGGTCACCCGGTTTGGTTGGGAGGTCGCAGGTTCAAGTCCCGTGTGGCCTTTTTTTTGCAAATAACTCATCATTTTTAGAGTTTAATCGTATATGTGTTAGTGTTTAACATATATGACAAGAAAAATTCGTTGGTATAGTAGTTTGGGTCACCGGTTTGGTTGGGAGGTCTCAGGTTCAAGTCCTTGTGTGGCTTTTTTTGCAAATAACTCATCCTTGTTAGAGTTTAACATATATGACATGTAAGCAGTGCCATGTAAGCAAATTTAAATAAATGGATATGACATGTAAGCAGCGCCATGTAAGCAATTTTAACCTATCTTAATTTGGACCTCATGATGATTTTAAATCGTCGTAGTGAGGTTCAAATAACGTCGTAGGCTATATTCGTCAGATTATGACGATTTGAGCTAATGAAAATATGACGATCCTGAGCAAAATCGTCATAATTTTGTAAGGTTTTGAACCTCTCGAACGGCTTTTGACCATCTGGTGAGAAATCGTCATAACTCTATGACGATTTTGAACACGGTCACTATGAGAAGGTCATAGAATAACACATTCCTTGTAGTGTTATGTATCGTTTGTAATGGATGATGTACTATGGTATCCAATTCTGTTATGTCTCGTAAAAATGGTAATCCTGGGATTGTGATGTATGGCATAACAGGCATCTGGGATTAAAAATCCGGGTGTTGACATTATTCATGATACTTCCATGAACTTGTTACTACTACTCCATTAACTTGTTAGCAATATTACCTATTTTGGGTGAAATTAATTTCATCACTTCTTGTTGCTCCTTATATTTCTACATTAATCTTCCTTCTTGTTGCTAACGAGAAATGATCTGAACTTTATCCATCCTTCAATTTGCGTTGATACTCCTTATACTTAGCTTCACTCTTCAAGTAAGTCTTCATCTTGGTCTTCAGAACTCGTCACTCCCTTACACGAATTCCCTTATTCTATCTAGATCTATAACATCAAGTAATAACTGGATGTAGCAACATGCATTTGCACACCAAGTCAAACTTCATGTACAGATCTAGTCAATCAAGAAGATCCAAGAAAAAACAATAAATCCAAATGTGGTACATATATCACACAATATTCTAGGCCTTGGAATATAGTTGTTGAGTATAACATCTCTAAAATTCTAGCTTAGTTGTGTAGTATATGACACCTCCTCATATAGGTTTACATTGTGATACTTAGCACATAGGTTCAAACTATTCTTTATCTCAATATTTATCCAAATTGCCTAATTGCAACAGGATAATTTTTTAAGCAAGGTGGTCTCAATTTGGTTTTTACTAAACTTTTATCTCACCTTTGGAATTACTAGCTATAACCATCCTTTCTTTATTAATAAACTAACCTCACATGATCTCTCAAAAAGGCTAACCGTATTCTATTTACTAATTTAAACCAAAGATCATCAGAATTTTCTAGCACCTATGAGTTCTATCATGGTTCTACCATGTTATTTTCTTACTCTACTTCACGATAATTTACTAATTAGTTATCATATTTACACTCTCATCATGGTTTCAGAACTAACCTCACCATGATCTTGTTATGTTTTACCTATTCACCATGATTTAAGAGTTAATCTAACCATGATGACTTTGTTTCACATCACTCTATCATTAAATCCTAACATAATTTCACTTCATCATGTAGAATTCTCAAGTGAATCGCACATGATTACTAGTCATTACATCAACATTTATCCTAATGATATCCACCATGTTGTCTTTGGTTATCAACTAACAATAAGGTTCCACTGTCTTACATGAATTCTAGGGTTACGCTACAGCATTAAGACTACTTCAATTGATGTCTTAAACTTGATCCAACTCTACTGCGATCAATTGGCTTTCCGAAAGTATCTTGGTGGTTTATATATCCTTTCGAAGACACTAAATGGCACTTTACTGTGAGAAGATAGATAACTACTCCTAAGAAAGATTACTTAAGTATCCGGTGACAACGTTATCCTCAAGTGGATACTCATCACAAGTCATAAGAATATTTGGTTAAGATAAGATGGCTTCTATAGTCACTATCCAACCTACAAATCATCATAAAAGGGTTTTAATCCTAAGGTCAAAGCATATGCTCTAATACTAGCTGCGGTGACCCAGCGTAGGCGAGGCTCTATCTTCATGGTCACAGGCAATGCTGATGATGGGAGATTATCCTAATTGTCATAACCTTCCTGCGGTCCATCCTCCTGATAGTCGTCTTCATAGTCTGGCCACGGGAATAGCCAGGGACAAAGCCATGAGTACTCTTTAAGTACTCGCAAACTAATACTAAAAAGTGAGGTGGTTTTGAGTAGGAGGTACTAAGCTCTAGGTTGTTTTGCAAAAAAGCCAGATTTATCTCTACTGATTTCAGAAGCAAAGAAAGCTAGTTGAAAGTTTTATAACACCTAAGCGGGAACTTGAGTTTCATATCACAACTCTATTGTGGTCAAGTCAAAATCACGATTCATTTCACAAGTGTCATTTTGAAAACATCTAACGACGAAACAATATGGCCACTCCAACTGTCCATAATAGCGGACGCGGCTATTCGAATAGTTTGACACTCTGCAGAGGTGGTACACACTTTCACCACAATATTCGATACATCCGTCAGGAACAATCCTAAATTAACCATACTCAGTATGCGGATAATCAATCCCAACCTTTCAATTACACGCCCTAGTATAGGCACCTCTCCTGTGAGTTTGGCCTCCCAACCATGACCAACTGTCATCTTGGTAACTGCACAGGTGGACAATCTTCACAAGGTAGCCTCAGCTCAAGCCTTGGCCGCAAGGGAACCCATACTAAGGTATATAAATTTCCAGTCAATCCCTACCCAAATTTCGGGTATTATGGTTGTACGGTAAAATTGGAATGGTATCGCATCCACACAACCATCAGTTTTATAAAGGGCTAAGGATCATGCCTCAGCATTTTCATCATCAAAATCATCTGGTGTTCAGAAACACATGTCAAAACATTTCATTAGAATGACTCATCATTCTAAGGTTTTCATAATCATTTTCACCAAGTAATCCCATCTAAAGAGATCAAGTTTTATGCTGAGCACTAGCATCTACAAGTGGGGGTAAACACTAATGAGGGGTGGTAAACAAGTGGTAATGATCTAAGTTCAATCTCATGACTCAGGATGACATCAAGATTATCTAACTTAGGCCAAGTTTTATGCTCTTTATGCTACCTTCAGATATCTTTCTAAAATCTACAAGTTACTAAATAAACTCCAAAAGAAAGATTTGATAAAGAAATAAAGGAACTAAGCTTGCAAGTAAAACTAGGATTGGGTATAATCCAATTTATCTAACCAAGCATGCTCAATGCATTACATAGGTTATCTAACTTTCATAGTTGCAAGTGTTAGCTTGCCTTGTGTAGTGCAGTGGTTGAAGTTCTCCTAGGCTTCTTCCTCATAGTAGTCTCCTTCCTCCTCGTATCCTTGGTCGGTACTAGCGTCAATAAATAAATACGAGGTACACAATCACCAAACAATACTTAACTACTTATATTTATCACACCAAGGTTTTCACTAGATGATCTAGCATCATCACAAACATTACAAACATTAAGGCAAGGTTTGGATTATTTTATTTTAGAGAAGTAATTTCTACTCATTGAAAACTACTTAATATTTAATATTCTCCAACTAAAACATAGGATCATGTGGACACATGTCATCACCACATATTTCAGTACTTGGGAATGTGATTTAAAGTGGTGTCACAATTTAATAAGGTTTAACCTTTTTAGTTTAATTAATTAAAGTGACTAGAATGGCCTATGAGGCATTCTCTTATTGCTTGACCATTATTTCTGCAAGTAAACCTAGATATTTTTAGATATTCATAAAGGTCTTGTTAAATGTGATTTTTGAGAGTTGGAATCAACTCAAAATATTTTATGGTTGAATTTTGAAAAATGTTTGAATGCAGAAAAGCTTCTACCTTGTTATTTTTACCAACGGGCTGGGATTAAGAATTCCAGTACCTTCCTAACAAAATTGGTTTCATGAAATTTGGTTCAATGAATCGAGCTGGGTTGATTTTTGAAACTAGGTATAGAACTAAGTTTGAACTAAATTGGAAAAATCTAAATTCAAACTACTGGGTCACGCGGGAATCTAACTGGGCTGGCCCACGGTGCACAGCGCACACGCGGGTGAGTTTACGTGAGACAAGGGGGTGCCAAGCGATACGGGGCAATCTAAACCACACGATCAACATCTAATCAAACGGTTGTGACTTATCGTCTCCATCAGGTAACACCGGCGAGACAGAAACCCTAGCGTGGCTAGTGGGGGTCGTGTGTGGCTCACTGGGGCTCAGGCGAGGGTCGGTGATTGGGGCAAACAATGAAGTAGACGACGGCGAACCTCCTGGTACCGGTGGCTTCTCCTAGGGTGGCTCCAATCGCTGGCTCCTCTTCTCCTCCTCCGCAGCAGTCTATGGCGAAATTTCAGCGACCTACTACTCGCCTTGCTCCGGGTATGAGATGGGGTGGTTCTGAGAGAGAGGGGAGTGTGATGGTGTTCTCCAATCGAACGGGGGTGGCCTATATTTATAGTGCCAAGAGGGGACCGAAGGGCGGGCAGAGCTCGTCGGTGTCGTCTACACAGCAAGCTAAAGGCATGGGCGACGGTCGGGGGCAGTGCTGTGCCCCCAGCGATGCGAGGTGGTCGGAACGCTACGGTGCTCTGGGTGGGTCCGGTGGGAAGTTTAATGGCACACGGGCTCTCCTGGTCGCATGGCGACGAACGGGCATGTTCTGGCGCTAGGACGGTGGTGATCACGCACGCAAGCAGAGAGGGCGGCGTGCGGTTTGTGCTCGCGTGTCACGTGTAGTGCTCTCGCACGCTCTCGGCATGCTCGCAGAGAAGCTAGGCACACTCGGGATGAGTGGTCCAGGGGCTGGCAGTGCTTTGGCGTTGGACAGGGGGTGGCAATGGACGGTGGTCAGTGTCCCAGACAAGGTTGGCGCGGCTAGGGAAGCTCCTAGCTTGCTGTGTACAATAGGGTGGCAAGTTGAGGCTCGGCATGCTCACCATTGATGGCAATGGCAAGCTCACAGTGAGCTAAAGCTTGTTAAATGAGCTATATGATCTACTAAGAGGGTGATGTGAGCTAGAGAGGGAACAAGGTTGGCCAGATCACTGCTCACTATAGTGTTTTGTGTTCGGTGTTTGATGAAATGGCCGAAAGATATTTGAATTTGAATTTTTGATTCAAACTTGAAGGTAGTCTCTGGTTAGTTGGAAAGGTCAAGGTGAAGTGGTTTGGTTGGTTTTTTAGAATTGGTGATCTTCACATATGAACTACATTCAATTTTGAATTGTCATTTGAATCCAATTGCTAAATGTTTCTGTGAGTTTGTAAGGTGGGCTTGGGTTCACTTTTACTTGGTGTAGCATGGGGTGAAAATAAATGGAATTGTTTCTGTTTGAAATCTTGGACTAGAAACACTCAAAGTGGCCTAGTGAGCAAGATTGGCAAAATTGACCATTTGCTTAATTTGTTTGTTTTTGAATTTCTCTTGATTTGTTTCTTCTTGGAATTGATTTGGATGATGTTGTTTTCATATTAAAACCATTCCTTGCTATTCACAACAATCACACAAGTCCATTCATGCATTCATACAATCATCACATATACATGCATTCATATGATTTTTATTTAACAAAAGTTTTTGTTAACCCTAATGTTGGTGATTGGAATTGATAATCCGTGTTCAATATTTTTGGGATGTTACACCACTGCTTGATGTAGTACACTATAGTCATTGACATAACACCAATGAAACACCGTTCACTAGTATTACATCCCTCAGAGTGGTACAACAGAAACATAGCAGGTCCAAGACATGACTATAGGTTACAACTCGACTCTTTACAAAAGATCCAGAGAATACTCTAGGTTAAAGAGAGATAAAGAAACTTCTTACAAAAAAGAATCAGAAATAATCAACTCATAACCAGCACACTAATAGACTAGCATCTGAACTATTGGGGCTTGCATTGCTGCTATTGCAATAATCTAGAGAAGTAGGTTCTATGGCTAGATATTATATTCCTATCTAATCAGCAACTTCGTCTTCACTTGAGTAGATGTATATGTTGACTTCCTTGACTTTAATGAAAAGCTTGAGTTGTTGATGAAGATTCCCGGAGCATAACTTGATGTAGACATCGCCTTAATGGCGTCAGAATCTAGCAAGGGTTAAGAAGATACGTTGAGTACGAGCGTACTCAGCAAGTTCACTAGAAAAGGAGTGTTTGATGCACTATATCTACAGCCATAGACCATAGGTCGTAGGCAATGCAGGTTTTCGTCAACATTTCTTCAAATGTTGCTTTTATTCTGAAAAGCTATGTCCGTCAGCCTTCACAGGTTTCCTAGAACTTTCATGGAGTTCCTTTCCCGCCGCGTTCGCAGCTCCTTCCCGGAACAGGGAGTAACAAGTTACAGTTCTTACACTCTGCAGAGGTGCGTTACTTTTCCCATGAGAGATCTTAAACTTTGTTGCACGGCCGGGAGTATGTCCCATTCAAACTTCCATGGTTTGAGGCCCAACCTAAGATCCAAGCCAATAACTTCCCTCTTCACGACCCCATATGTCTGCACGATCCTTCGGGGCTGGCTCACCTTCGTTAAGCCCCCTTTCGGGCAGGCTAAAACCCTGATGAGTTCCCGAAGACTCTGTGAGATGGTGGTGCCCAGTTAAGTACCTTATAGGTCCGGCTAAATCACCGGCAGCCACTCATAGATAATCTAGACACCAAAAATGAGGGGCCTAAGGGTGCCCACCCATATGTTGGATCTGCACAAGTAATCACAACGTCACGTTAAGGTAGTATTTCCTCCATACGAAAGGAAAAGGATACAGCTGACTGCTCCGTCCCATTCCAAATCTCATGGTCAACGCGTAATATACGACACAAGAATCACTGGCGACATTGGTTGTTAACTCCTAGATGATATATTCCTGAGAAGTGGTATTCCAATTACCAGATTTAATAGATTAGCTGATCACCCTGGATCAGTAACCAATAGTTCAAATTATTATGAAAAATAGTGTTTTCTAACCTTTTTGAAATGAAGGTGATGACAACACTTGATTTTCAAAATACTTTACAGAAAATAATCGAAGGACATGAGGAAGTGTGAAATTTCCTTTTGTGATTGCAAGATTATGCACTCACGGTCTTAGAGACAATATAAGATCAAATATCTGAAATCAGCATCATTGTCCGGTAAGGACTAATGTTTAAAGAAACAATATGCTTTTGTGCATAGGTAATGCTATGCATTTTGGAGAACTCCCAAAGTGAATCCCCAATACTTTGAGTGTAGTGAGTTTAGGTAATTCTTTCAAGAGTTAGTTGATCTTCAATTTTTACTTTACAAGTAATGGCATTTATAAAGAATTTAAGTGTTAACAGTCCAAAATATACAAGTTAAGGATAAAATAATGTAATTATGATTAATTGTTATCTGGTAACAATGATAAAAGTTCTTGGGTTGAGTTGTTAAGAGTTGAAGAACTTATTATGAGATTATTGTTTGAAGTGGCAAAAAGAATAACATTTGAAGAAAATATTTCCTTTCTAAAGTTCAAACAATCTTTGTTGTTAATAGAACGTAATAAATGTCTTTTGGTGTTTGATTGATTAGTTTGGACTGGAAATGCTTTATGTCTTAATTGAAATAGACCAAAGTTAACTTTAAAAAACATAAGCGATTCATTAGCCATGATGTTTATAAGCCTTGAGACTAAAGTTAACTTTAAAAGGGTAACTAAACCTAAAGTTTAACATGTTTTAATTATTCCCAAGTTTTAAACATATGATAAGTATGACTAAGGTGTGGAATTATTTACTATAAATTTAATTGAATGATTATACTAAATTTGATTTGATATTATGAAAATAATATGCAATTATTAAATGAAAGTATAATTTGTATGATATTACTTATGTGTTAGATTTAAAGTCATGTAAACTATTATTTAGATTTTGAGATTATTCCCCCTTAATATCAGTGAATGATGTATAAAGTTATTGTGAAGGTTGTGGTTTTGAATTTTTTTAATTTAAGGTTTCAAAATATATTTTAAAGTTAATAATTTAAACTTAATTTTTTATTATAAACCTTAGTTATGGTTTAGAACTTTAGGAATTTGATTTTAAGGTTTTCATATTTCTAAAGAACTATAATTATTTTTTTATTTAAGAAATGTTTTTGAAAGAATTTTCAAAATAGGTAATAGATAAGGATTTATTACTTAAAATATTAAAAATCTTTCTAATAGTATATTTAATAATTTTCTAGTGTAATATATTTATTCAAGACTTTAAAAATGATTTTTATTTATTTTTAAGTATTATTCTTATGTTAATAAAATTCCATCAAGTATTAAATGTCTTTGAATATTTACTTCATGTTTTATTTATAAAACATTTGGCTAGTATTTTTATAAAATAGTGTATTTATTTTTATACAAAAAAATGATTTTTATTCATTTTTAGGATTTTTGTTTTTTATGAAATTTCACTTAGGATTTAATGGTGTTAATATTTATTTGCATTATATTTTTCATTAACAAGTAAATTTATATTTTTATTAAGTAGTTCCTATTTTTGTGATGATTTAAATATATTATTTATATATTGTTAGGATTTTTTATAATTTTCTAGAGCTAAAAATATTTATAGGGTATTTTGGTAATTCATTTGTTTTACTTCTCATTTTATTTACTCTAGGCTATTTGGTTGGGCGCATGGGCTGGCTTGGCCCAGCGAGACCAGGCTCCGCACTACACACTGACTCACCCCTCTCCACACACATCCACGCATGCACACAAACCCCTCTTCCTTGTTCCCCTCCTGGCGCGTACGCCGCCGCTTGCCTCCACTCCGGCCAGTCGCCGGCTAAGTCCAGCGTCGCCACTCGCCGTTCCAGCTCTGCCTCGACCTCCTCCCTATTTTCCTTGCTATCGTAGCCTACTCATGCATCCTCTTCGCGCACCCAAGGCGAACCCTAGCTCTCTTCCTCGCCTGGGTCAGATGCGTCGGTGCCCCTTCGCCCTGGATGCTTCTCTTTGGATCCCGCATCTCCTTTACCGCTAAGGAATAACCATGGGATATTGCTCGGTGTTCTTGGCCTCTGGTGCTTCTGTTTGGTCTCTTCATTTTGTCTACCTCGACCATGGTTCCGGCGGGATGGTAGAGGTTCCCGCAACCCCGATAGCCATGATTTTCTGCCCTTGAATTTGGCTGAGAG
This sequence comes from Avena insularis, assembly GCA_023614405.1. Classification (NCBI taxonomy): domain Eukaryota; kingdom Viridiplantae; phylum Streptophyta; class Magnoliopsida; order Poales; family Poaceae; genus Avena; species Avena insularis. The sequence continues at coordinate 118,011,838 of CM042695.1, forward strand.
GATTCTGGTGATGGTACTGGGATTATTTCTTTCACTGACTCCTGCGGGATGGTATTCTCTGCAACCCTGGCGTCTGTTTCCTGGTATGTTTTGGTTACTATGGTCCCTCAATAACTCCTTATATTCTGATCCAGGTAACTATGATGGGACTGGCCTTCGAGCCGATGAACTGGTCTAATATTCTTTTAGGTTTAGAATTTTTGTAATTATAGAGTTGGATATTGTGAGACTTGGTTATTGATTTAGCATATGTGCTTGAATATTGGTGGCTTGTAGTGTTGTTTGAGCTACTACTGTTATGGAAAAAGCCTTTTGGGATTTGATATTGAGCTTGAGCTATTCATGCTCCTGGTTGGGTGCTATGTATAAGTAGATTGCAGTAATTTGCCTTGAGATGTGATATTTGTTGTAGTATGGGCTTCCTTGAATCAAAATGTGAAGGTGTGCAGTGTGCACCTGAATCTTTGATTCAGTTACTTTTGTTCTAAAATATAGAATGATTCTTGGATATTTTTTAATATCTAAGAAAGTGATTTATTATCAAACTTGATGAAGAGATGATGTTCTAGTTTAAAGACTAGATTAAGAATTTGGTAGAAGTGAGTGAGGGATTGTGCCTGAGGTGCAATTCCAATTATTTTGGATTTGTACCCAGCATCCCTCATGCTTGCTGGTTTGTGCAAAGATGATTTGTATTCTTTAATGGTTTTGGTATGAATGGTATAAGTGTGTTATAGCCCCTGCCTATGATGAAAAGGCTGAGGCTATATCTTTTCGGGAACATAGCAGATACTAGATCTGCTTCTATCTGTCTGGCTGCACTGGACAGAACTATCCTTTCTATGGATAAATGATGGAAATATTTGAAGAGAGTTCTTGTCTATGATGCTAAGGCTGATACTCCAATTTAACTACAAGAACATATACTTACTGTGTGGCTTCAATTCTCTATGAGGAACTTTGCATGGAATTTCCGTGCAGAACTGAGAGAAGCAATCCTCTTATCTTCCTAGACATGTTCTAGTTACAGGGTAATTGGATTTGGTTGTTGTGTTATTATTTCTCTTGAATCTGATGGTGCAAGCTAATAAGAACAGGTGCTGCATGATCTAATTTATAATTTGGACTTGTACCTGTTGTTGGTGGCCTATTGCGGATCTTGGTCTACTACTACTTGTGATGCTACTGATCTTGATCTACTCCTCCTTGTGATGCTGTTGATCTTGATCTACTCCTCCTTGCTGCTCACTTGGCTTGCTCCTTCTAATACTGCTGCCTTGCACTTGATCAGCCTACACATGTGAATCTTGTGCTCCTGAGCCTTATCCTTCTGGATCCCATTGTAACATTCCAAAAATCATGATTTATAAAGTTGGCATAGCATTCATGCATTCATAAGCATTTGACCTTTTCAAATGAATTTTCAACATAAGAAACCATATTTATACCTATTAACTTTATTCAAGTAAGGCAAGGATTATATTTTACTTTCTAAATATGATTAGGGTTTGATCAGTAATGCTTGGAAAGTAAATATAAAACCCACACAAAATTGTTCAAAACCATTCAAACATAAAACCATCTTTATGCCTATTATCATTATTTTGTTAAAGGCATGGTTTTATATTTCTTTTCAAACTCAAAATGGTTTTTGAGTATAAGATGATGTTTTACACATCCTTGGACACAAGAAACACAGAACAAAATTCTGGAAGAAATTCAAATTGAAGAAGATTTGAAATACTCATTCAAATTCAAACCAGAAAATCAAAACAGAAAAAGAAAAAGGAGAAAACATAAACCTAGCTAATTAACTAGCCCGACCCAACCGTGGCCCAACAAGCCAGCCCAGCAAGCCCACCCGGGAAAACCCCTCCCCTCTATGTTTCTCACCAACTCCCGCACCCCTCCTCTCACTGACGCTCTGGCCCCACACGCCCTGTCATCATCGTCCCCAAATCATGCCCGCGACCAGCTCTACCGTGGCCGTTTCTTCCCGATTGATACGCGCTTGATTGTCAGTTACTTCCGGCGTAATTCTTTCTCTCGCCCCGGTTACTTAATCCCCCTCCTTACGCTCATTTCCCCTCAAGACACACCCACAGAGAGCCACCAGGCTGCCCACATTCGAGCTCACTCCACCGCTGTACCGAGCCTCTCCGACGGCAAATTCCGGTGACAACTCCCCATCCCTTGCCTCCTGGTCTGGATGACATGTTCGCCGCATCCTTGCGCATCTCCTAATACTCCTGTAATGTACTAGGGCGATCTAGAATGTCGCCAACGTCAACGACAGTGCGTGCCTGACAAAGTGCTTAACTCCGACGAGCACATACGGTAAACCTAGCCTTCCCCTTCCTCTCTGGTTCACGCTCGCACAGTCGCAGCTTCAGTACGCGTCTAACGCTGCCCTTCTTTTCCTTTCTCGTGCCTTGTAGCGCCACTAACAACGACGACCGAGAGCATCCTAAGCCGCCCGCAACTCTGATGAGGAATCCACGCCATGTCCGTGCGCCCTGACCCCGTCCACCTGCACGTTGAGCTTCGCTGTGTCTCCACGACCTCGGTAAGCGCCAGAACCCTCACCTTTGCCCTCTGGTCTCGCCAGAACGTCACCAGCAGACGTGCAGCCGCCATGGTGGACATGTGCGCGACCCGCGAGTAGTCAGAGCAATGTGGTCCGCTGGATATGGATCCAGCGGATGCGATTAGATCATCCCGCGAAGGGGTACGCGTAGATTTGAGCCTTAGATCTTAGATCTAACGGTTAGATTAGATTAGTTACGAAAGGGTATGATGCGATCTGGTGCGTTGGATTTAGTTATATCTAACAGCGTGGATGCGTGATCCGGAGCGAACCGGTACGCGCCAATCAGACGCTCTCGTGTGTCAGGGTTTTCGTTTAAAATTTTAGATTTGATTTAATTAGATGAGTAAACTTGTAAATTGAATAACTTTTGTTCTGTTTATCCAAAAAATGCAAATAATATATCAATGTAATCACAAAAATAAATCCTACACATCAGTAGGCTTGTTTTGTAATTTGTTGTAGCACCCCCCGAGGTTAGGGTTAAACTAACCTCAGATCACCATCTAAGATAAGTTCAACTCCCAAACACGGAAGATCACAGTATGATTCGGTAACATTACAGAACACAGGGATTCAACAACATAAGTTTAAACTCTTAACAGAGTAACATATTAGAGTCATTACAAACCGGAGGTCATAGACCCAACATTACATCACACAGCGAAAGCAAATTATGTTGTTCTACACAATAACTTAGCAAAAGGCCTAAGAGGCCATTAACAAAAGCGACGTCCATCCCATAGTCCTCAGGATGCTACCTGGGACCCCCAACTACTCGTCGATGTCAACATAGAAGCCACCTTCAGTTGCAACCAGATCCTCTGTAGAAAAACAACAATGGCGCAAGGCTGAGTACGAGAATGTACTCCGCAAGACTTAGATAACCTAGTATCTACATGCTCTGACTAGAAAGGCTTTCTCTGGATTTTCTTTTGTGGAAAGCAATATTTATTTGTAAACAAGAGAGAGAAGAGGCTCGTCTACTCAGAATCTTTTAAGAAGGGATAAGATAGCGACTTCTTCATCTTGTTCATCACATCTTGGTAACCACCAGCTTCATCAGAACCTCCTATCTGGATCACCCCCTCGACCCAGAGGAAGCATCCATAAGAACACGTGGATCAACAAGTTTTATAATGGTTAAAGTTATCTATGATCTTAGAATCTGGTCACCAAGCATTCATAACCGTGAACATGGCTTTTTGAAAAGATTAATACCCTGCAGGGGTGTACAACTTTACCCACACGTACCAACCGACTCCTAATGCCAAATATTATTATCCCTCTTCCTTGGAAGGCCGGCAGAGGTTGGTTGATCACGACCTTTACCTTGCTTTCGCCGAGACTATGAGTCATGCAATAAGTATGATTCCGCCGTAATGGGTCAAATCCCGAAGCCGGTACTTAAAGATGTGAGGCGAGGTTGGTTTACCAGGGGCTCCATCGACCCCAAGCAACCGCGGCTACGCTTCCCTACCTGTTATGATGCACCTCCATCACCTCCTCTTTCGAAAACATTTTCAATGCGTATGCCAAATGGAAAGCCCGAACTATGTGACTCATGGAATCTACTAGGCAAGTTAGTCACTCGAGGGGTTGTCCAGGCCCCGTGTGGCTGTACGCTCGTCTCGGTTCCAAAGGCAAGAACTCAGTTCCTAGTGGTGGTGAGCATGGGACTACAAATACCACACCCAACGTGGCCTCCCATGCAAGCCTTAGCATGTTTATTTAAACTCCTTCAAGGATGTCACCATCTCCTACCTCACTACCTTCCTTGGCACCTCTGATTCATCATTGAATAGATCAGACGTTGTTTCTATGCTTGGCTAAGCTGTCGGTACAGAAGCTCTACAACGCTCACATGCCAAACCTAGGTATGCTAGGAGCAGTGGATCTGGAATATAAGGCTACAAAAGGGAAACGGTGCAGCAGATAGGTAACACTAGCTACTGACAAAAGACCACATTGGAATCATGTGCATCATAGCGACAAAGTAATATACTTTGTAAAACATAGGTTCAGAATGAGAGGCTACGCTTGCCTTGTTCGTCAGTAGACATGTACGGATCTTCGGTGTTGTTGACTTCAGCTTCAGGTTCGGATCCTATCGCGAAGAACCAAATACCGGAAAGGGAGAAGCAACATTCAATATATGGCATGTGCAATGCTCAATCAATATGGATGATATGACAAGTTAACTTGTGTTCAAATGAAACCCTAAAACATGTTTGGCAACTTGAACGGGGTTCCGAGGGTTGAAAACCCTAATTCGGGAAACTCCGGAAACACATGAGAGGGGTTGACTTAGTTCTCTAATTAAACTTGTCATTAAAGTTCTTGATCAATGTATGATTATAGCTTAAATAGGTAGAACTCATTTTTCTGAACATTGTGATATATTATTTGTATTTTTCTGAATTACAGATTAAAAGTTATTGAATTTACAATATTCAAAACAATTTCTGAAATTATTAAAACCTTTATTACATCAGGCTAACGTCAGGGCCCTAACCCTAAACGTTTCTCACCAAGGCAGAGGCCAGACCCAGTCACCGACTTCTGGGCCCAAGGCCACATGTGCAGCCACGTTGGACGGGTGGGGTCGGCGCTAGGGTGGGTGGATTTTTACCAGGGCAAACCCTAGCCCTAGAGACTGATGAGTGGCGCCGAGGCCACGTCGGTCTTCACCTCAGCGCCATGAGGGATTAGCCGGGATACGGCCAGACGGCAGCAGACGACGGCGACAGGGGACACGCGTGCTTGCGAAACTAGGCGTATTAGAACAAGTGTGACGCGGGCTACCTATTAGCGGAGGCGCCGCTGCTAGATGGTCACCATAGCGGCGAGCCCGGCGGAGCACGGCGGCGGAGCTTGTAGGTTAACGACGAACGGTGTCTATGGCGAGCGAGAGAGGCAGAGGAGAGGTCCAGAGGGACCACTGGCTCACCAGGAGAAGGCAGGGCTCGATAGAGAGGGTTGAGGTGGCCAGAATCGTCGGTGACGGCGACAGAGATCGTCGGAGACCGAGGTCTTGATTGAACCTTCTGGGGGCACGCCGGCTCGAGAGGTTGGGGGCAATCTACGGAGTCGACCTCGGCGGTAACGCCAGTGAGCTCGGAAGAATGAGGGGAGGCGAGGATCGACGGTGAGCCAGAGCTCCTGTGAGCTAGGGTTCGGCCAGAGGGAAATTGGGGAAAGAGGGAGGGGATAAGGTTCATCTGTCGGCGGCAGGGGGTCTTATAGGCGACGTCCAAGGCGTGGCGCATCTCTTCACAAGTGGCATCTCGGTGAGGAGGGGCGGCGCCGGCGGCGACACGCAGCAAGGTGCTTGCGTCTTCGTCCGTCAGGAAGAAGAAAGAAAGGAAAAGGAAGGGGGTGGCACTGGGCAGGCTTCGCTTGGGCCAAGGTAGTCCGCGGAAGAGGAAGGGAGGAGAGGGAGTTGCTGGGCTGCGGCCTGGCTCTCCTTTTTTTTCAGAAAAACTCTTTTTCTTTTCTGTTTTACATTTTATCTTTTGAATTTCATTTTGTAAACTGTTTTGAATCATTTCAAAATATAGAGACTTTTATAAAATATCTCAAAACACTAAGGGCCCTTGGAAACAATTTGGGCTCCACAAATTTTTAGGGGTTTTCAAAATTCAAACCATTTCGATGTGTTTCAAAGAGAGGGAAGAATCTAGGGTTTAGGGTTTGCATTTAATTCAACACACTTGATCACTTGCATTACTTGGATGATTTAAATAGATGCGTGCCATGCTTAAGTATTGAGTACATATATTACAAACATGGGCTATTACATTTGCCTCTATTAAAATAGAATTTTATGCAGAGACATTTGTAGTTCTATTTTGTGTATAAAAATTATTTGGAAAATGTTTAAAAAGCCAAATTAAGTTTAATTGGTGTATAAATGTTTAGCTCAATGTTCAGTACTGTTTTACTTGTCTTGTTTAGTTTAGAAAAATCATCACATGGCATTTGCATGCATTCATATATTTTTGCTTGAATATTTGAAATATGAATTTGGTGCTATCATTTTATTTGTAGATTTTGTTGCTAGTGGTGATTGTGATTGTGAGGATTGTTGCTACTACCCCAACTATCAAGGAAAGTGGTGCTTCATATTTTTGTCCCAATATTTTGACTATGCGTTAGTGGTATTTTGTATAGGGCTTGCATGATAATTTTGCTAAGTATATGTATGATATGCTTGGGAAATCCTAGTAGTTGTAGAATTGTTAGAATTTTCTCTAAGTTAATATACTTGCCATTGCCATGCTTAGCCTAGATAGTAGCAACCAAGGGTGGATTATATACATGCTATGGAAAATATTGCTAAGCCTTTGACTTGTGTTTTGCTTAATAAAACAACTAAGTGAATGAAACACCTGGTGGAATGGTATGTTTGGGTTTTGTTGAGTTGTTACACAAGGCCCATATCTATGGTCTACCTTGTGTATCACACTTGTGGAAATCCACCCAGGAACCAAGGGATTTGAGATGCCATATGTTAAGAAGCTTCTAGTGCAGCCACATGGCAATATGGGCTCTGCCTGGATCATATAGGTTCCAATAACTTAGCCAAATGGACAGTTGGTGGTAGGGGTGATAGGTTTGGGAACATGTCCATTTTGGTCTAAGGGAAGGCTTCTGAAAGGTCCTATCTCGATGCATGTCGAGTCTTGTGGGGAAAGTGCACCACCTCTCGAGAAGGAAGAATCTAAGTACTTAGTCGTGTCCCCGGCAATGGACAATTTGAGCATCAAGATATGGAAGCTATCAAGAATCTCCTCATCCCAATTTCTAAGTTTAAAACTTGTGGTTGAACAAGGGTAAAGGTTCACCAATGTCTTTTGGTGGTTCCTTGGGAGTTTTTGTCGAACAAAAACTTAGTGTTTTAAACTGATAGGTAAAACCTATTTTGAGCAAAGCAAGCCTAAGCTACACTTAGCCAAGTTCATGGAGAAGCTAGAAGCTATTATTCTACTAAGGTATCACTTGCCAATACTATTCCAATGTATTGACCCACTGTGGCTATAAGTTGTGATGTTGTAGGTTACTCTGATGATGATTAGGGTTATGAGTCTACACTCAACATGCTTGCATGTGGCACATGAAGATGAAGACTTTTATTTTTGTTGATAAGTTAAACTCTTGTACTATCCTATGGCTATGGAGTTGTAAAAGACTATGTTATCTCTAGAATGACGATGTAATAATGACCTTTGTTTCTGTGTACTTCATCTTAAACTGTGGATGCTAGCATTTGATCCAGGGACTAGCATTGCAATCACAGGGACCTTTACCTTTATAAAGGTGGGGTCTTACACCTATAAAACTAGCTTCTTGTGCTCACTTATTCTCATGTGATACGCCTCCTTCCTCCCTCCTTCTACTACTTGATCTTCTCTTGGATGGCTTAAGTAAGCAACCAGATACTAATTAGGTGGTGGAATTGGTGGGATGATCTATGTATTCTTGGGTTGATGATAAGATGATAAGATGGGGAATGTGCTCTAAAATGTGGAGGTGGAATGGTAGCTTGTTGCTACGGTGATGTCTACGCACTTCTATTCTTGTATACAGTTGTTGGGCTTCCAAGTGCAGAGGTTTGTAGAACAGCAGCAAGTTTCCCTTAAGTGGATCACCCAAGGTTTATCGAACTCAGGGAGGAAGTGGTCAAAGGTATCCCCTCTCAAGCAATCCTGCAATCATGATACAAGAAGTCACTTGTGTCCCCAACACACCCAATACACTTGTCAGGTGTATAGGTGCACTAGTTCGGCGAAGAGATAGTGAAATAGCTTGACGGTGAGGTAAAGACTAAAGCAAGCAAACATGCAACAGATCTAGATGCAAACGGTGTTTCAATGCTTAGAAATAAGGCCTAGGGATCATACTTTCACTAGTGAACACTCTCTCATATAAATAAACTCTCTTCATGACACTACTCTTAACTACTCTCCGGTTGAACACTCTAATCATTGGTAGGGCTATAACAGCACTCCTCAAACTCCGCCTTCCCTAATCTAGATAACCCCACACTGTCACCTTGAGCACTAGATGGTTCCAACAAACACCAAAATTTCATAGAGACATCTAACTCCAAATATAACTCATAACAAATATTGAATCTAGCCAAAGTGCCACACATGGTATGCCCGCTGTCACTTTCACACACGTGTGGAAAAGCATATATCTATTAAAGCACAAAGAATATTTATGTAGACTCAAGCCTAAGTGCCACCATGGTGTGCACGATGTCACTTTCACACACATGGGGAGAGCAGAGATCTAATGAAAAACTTGAGTAGCAAGGTAGATCTACTTGATTACAAATCTCATGACCACAAGATCATGCATAGAGAGAGATGAACACATATCTACCGGTAGAGCCCTTAGCCCTGAGGAAGTACTACTCCCTCCTCATCAGAGGAATCAGCAATGGCAATGAAGATGGCGATGGATATCGATGGAGCTGGCTCCGGGGGCACTTCCCCGTCCCGGCAAGGTGCCGGAACAGAGACTTTATGTCCCCCGAATCTCCCCTTTGGTGGCGGTGGCGCTACAGAGGTTTTCGTGGATTTCTTCTGGATGCCTTAGGGTTTTTGGGTCGGAGGCTACTTATAGGCGTAGGAGGCAAGGTCGATGGAGGTACAAGGGGCCCACACCCCCTGTAGGCGCCTCTAGGGTTTTCCCGTGCCTAGGGGGGTGCAGCCACCGTGTGGCCCCCCTCCGGCTCTGCTTAGTGGTTCTGTGTTGTTCCAGGAAAATAATGACTTTGGCTTTTGTCCCATCCAATTCCGAGAATATTGATTTTCTACCTTTCTGGAACCAAAAACAGAAGAAAACAAGCAACTGGCACTGTGGCAACTTGTTAATAGGTTTGTTCCAGAAAAGATATAAAAACACCTCAAAGTGTAGACAAAACATAAGACAAATGATATAAAACAAGCATGGAGCATCAAAAATTATAGATACGTTTCCGACGTATCAAGCATCCCCAAGCTTAACTCATGCTCATCCTCGAGTAGGTAAGTCCTAAAAAGAATAATTTTTGAGGTGACATGCACCCTCACAATAAAGATCCAAACATTTGCAAGCATTGAAAGCTGGGATCAAAGAACTCTAACGTGCATGAAATATGGAGTTCTAATAGTAAGACAAAGTAACTACGCATGCAACATGAAAGGCTACAAACAAAGATCATGAATAACATGCATTGAAAAACATTTGTTTGTTTCACATACAGAAAACATGGCATAGTGGCATTCAGCTTGTTCCTCATGGAGTAGCAAATATATGCATAGGACACCTTCAAAGTTCACAAGGGTGACTAGAAACAAGTAGCACAAGAACAAGTAATATCACAATATGCATCAATCAATAAGCTTTGGGACACTGCACACAGAATGACAACTATGCTCTCTTAATGGTGCCTAAAGGTAGAAGGTGGAGACTCAAATAATGGTGGAAGAAAGGCCTTTTATAAAGGAATCAGGGATTTAAAGTTTCAAAAAGAGCTTCCAAAAATTATGGTACTTGTTAGCTTTCAGCCCTCATTGCCCCTATCATAAGCATCTTGAAGTGGTTAAGGTTAAAGTGGCAAAGATGGAGTATATGCTTGACGAAGTATAAGTTGGAAATCTCAAGTCCCTTGAATACGAGGGACACACCTCATGCATACTCAACTTTGGGCCCAGGTAAGTTCTTTTCATTGTAAGTATTTGCATATCATTGTCATGACTGCCCAGTCATGACAATGACAAGTATAAGAATCACAAGTATAAGAATCACAGTGGAAGTGGAAGTCAGCCTGTAAAGAAGGATCTCAGTCAGGTTGAATGCTTCAAGTGTAAGAAGATGGGACACTATGCTAATGAGTGCCCAGAAAAGATAGTTGAAGGTGCTAACAAGCCAAATCCCTTCCAAAAGGGACAAGTGAACCACATCAATCTGGAAGAAATATATGAGGAATCTGATGCTGTGGCTGGTAAGTTCAAACTCAATTCTGTTCCAGCACTTATTCTTTTTTATACTGGCGCATCGCATTCATTCATATCAAGAGCATTTGTTGATAGAAATGGACTTCCAGTTGAAACTATTGGGTGTCCTATAAAAGTAAGTTCTCCTGGAGGAGAAATGTTAGTGAACTCAGGATGCCACGATCTAGTGATAGAATTTGGAAAGTATAAGTTTCCAGTTAGTTTGATAATCCTAGATTCCCAAGGATTGGATGTAAATTTTGGAATGGATTGGATGACCAAGTACGAGGGAATACTAGATTGTGCCAATCGTAATGTCACACTCACAACCCCAGATAAGAAACGGATTAGATTCAAGTCTAACATTGAATCAAAAGGGAGTAAGCTAAATTCTCTTAAGGGGGTTAGCATAGACAGTGTGCTAATTGTGAGAGAATATCCGGATGTGTTTCCGGAGGAATTACCTGGAATGCCACTAGATAGAGATGTTGAGTTCCTGATAGATTTGCTGCCAGGATCAGGACCAATAGCAAAGGACCTTATAAGATGTCAGTTGATGAGTTGAAAGAACTCAAGAAACAGCTTGGGGAACAGTTACAAAAAGGATTTATTCAACCAGGTTCTTCATCTTGGGGTGCACCAGTTTTGTTTGTTGAAAAGAAAGATAGAAGTCAAAAGTTATGCATAGATTACCATTCACTCAATGAGGTAACTATCAAGAAAAAATATCCTTTGCCTAGGATCAATGATTTGTTTGATCAGTTAGAAGGAGCCCGTGTGTTCTCAAAGATTGATCTTCGATCAGGCTACTTTTAGCTAAAGATAAGGAAACAAGACATACCTAAGAGTGCTTTCACCACTAGGTATGGATTGTATGAGTACACCGTGATGCCATTTGGTTTGAAAAATGCACCAGCCTACTTCATGAATATGATGAACAAGGTGTTCATGGAATTTCTTGATAAATTTGCTGTCGTATTCATCGATGACATTTTGATCTACTCCAAGAGCAATGAATATCATGAAGAACATTTGCGATTGATACTTGAGATACTTAGGGAGCATAAGCTATATGCCAAATTTAGCAAGTGTGAATTCTAGCTGAATGAAGTTGGATTTCTTGGACATATTGTGTCAGGAGATGGTGTAGCAGTTGATCCCGAAAAAGTGTCAGTTGTAACTGAGTGGGAATCTCCTAAGTTGGTGAACGAAGTGCATAGTTTCCTTGTGTCAACACCCGGATTTTTAATCCCAGATGCCTATTATGCCATACATCGCAATCCCAGGATTACCATTTTTGCGAGACATAACAAAATTGGTACCATAGTACATCATCCATTACAAACGATACATAAGTTCTTACACGAATAGGTATCTCATGATCCAGTTCTTAATACAACATCAAGCAGCGGAATACGTAATAATAACGGTAGCATAGGCGAAGCTCTATCTTCGGGGTCACAGGCAATGCTGACGATGGGAGATGATCCTAGTTGTCGTAACCTTCCTGGGGTCCATCCTCCAGGTACTCCTCTTCATAGTCTGGCCATGGGAATATCGAGGGACAAATCCATGAGTACTCTTTAAGTACTCACAAACTAATACTAACAGGTAAAGGGGTTTTTGGATAATAGGACACTAGGCTCTAGGGTTGTTTTGCAAAAGCCAGATTTATCTCTACTAAGTTCCAAAGCTAGTCACAGTTTTATAACTCCTAAGTGGGATCTTGTAACTCATGTCACAACTCTGTTGTGGTCAAGTCAAAGTCTCAATTCATTTCACAAGTCGTTTTGAAAAGTCTGACGGGGGAACAGTATGGCCACTCCAACTGTCCATAACCGCGGACGCGGCTATTCGAATAGTTTGACACTCTGCATAGATTGTACACTTTCACCACAACATTCGATACATCCGTCAGGAACAAATCCTGAATTTACCATACTCAGTATGCGGATAATCAATCCTAACCTTTTGATTACACGCCCTAGTATAAGTACCTCTCCTGTGAGTTTGGCCTCCCAACCATGACCAACTGTCATCTTGGGTACTGCACAGGTGGACAATCTTCAGAAGTTAGCCTCAGCTCAGACCTTGGCCGTGAGGGAACTAATACTAAGGTACATAAGTTTCCAGTCAAGCCCTACCCAATCTTCGGGTATTGTGGTTGTACTATAAAATTGGAATGGTATCGCATCCAGACAACCATCAGTTTTAAAAAGGGCTAAGGCTCATGCCTCAATATTTTCATCACCAAAATCATCAAGTGTTCGGAAACACATGTCCAAAACATTTCAATAGAATGATCCATCATTCTAAGGTTTTCATAACCATTTTTCCTCCAAGTATTCCCATCTAAAGTTGATCAAGTTTTATACTTAGCACTAGCAACTATAGGTGGGGGTAAGCAATAGTGAGGGGTGGTAGACTAGGGGAGTTCTAACTAAGTTCAATCTCATGCCTTAAGATGACATTAAGATTATCTAGCTTAGGCCAAATTTTATGCTCTTTATGCAACCTTCACATAACTTTCTAGTATCTATGATTCACTTAAGTAAACTCTAAGGAATAGCTTTGATAAAGAAATAAAATAGCAAGCTGGTAAATAAAACTAGGATTGGGTATCATCAAATATTTCTAACCAAGCATGCTTAGTGTGTTGCATAGGTTATCTAACTTTCATAATTGCAAGTGTTAGCTTGCACATTCAACTAGTAGTATTAGGCTTGCATCAGTGTCAATATAAGCTTGCAAGTATTAGCTTGCCTTGTGCAGAGCAGTGGTTGAAGTTCTCCTCGGCTTCTTCTTCGTAGTATCCTCCTTCCTCCTCGTATCCTTGGTCGGTACTAGCGTCTATGAATAAATACGAGGTACACAATCACTAAACAATACTTAACTACTTGCAATCATCACACACAAGGGTCCTATAGATGATCTAGCATCATCTCTAACATTACAAGGTTAAGGCTTGGTTTAATTCCTTTTATTTTTAGAAAAGTAATTTCTACTCATTGAAAAACTACTGAAGATTTAATATTCTCCAAACCAAACATGGGATCATGTTGACACATGTCATCACCAAAAATTGTAGTCCAAGGGAATGTGATTTAAAGTGGTGTCACAATTTAATAAGGTTTTACCCTTTTATTCTAATTAATTAAAGTGGCTAGAAATGCCTATGTAGCATTCTTTTATTACTTGAACATTATTTCTGCAAGTAAACCTATATATTTTTATATATTCTGAAAGGTATGGTTAAATGTGATTTTAGAGAGTTGGAATCAACTCAAAAGCTATTATGGTTTAAATTTGAAAAATGTTTGAATACAGAAAAGCTTTTGCTTTGTTATTTTTACTAAGGATGATCTACAGATCCAAATGACTTGAATCCAACGGGCTTGGATTCGGCATTCACAGACTTTTCCAACAAAATTGGTTTCATTAAAATTGGTGCACTAAATCGACCTGGGTTGATTTTTGAAAATGGGTACAGAAGTGTGTTTGAATTAAAAAGAAAAAGGTTTAATTCAAATCACTAGGCTGCGCGGGAAACGATACTGGGCCGGCCTGCTAAGCGTAGTGCTCCCTCGGGATGCTTAAGTGGGTGTCCCCACTCGTCAGTGACACGGGGCTGGGCGAAGCGGTACGGGGCAACATGGGTCGTTCGATATGATTCTAATCCAACAGTTGGGAGTCATTGTCGACGCGAGACAACGCCGGCGAGAACGAAACCTAGCGCAGCCAGTGAGGGGTGCTGGGGGCTCACCGGGGTGCTGGCGAGGGTCGGCGAGGCGGGCGAACGACGAAGTCGACGATGGTGAACTCAGGGGTGGTCGCGGCAGCTCCTGGGGTGGACGAAATCGATGGCTCCCTTCTTCTCCAGAGGAGGCGGGCTCTGGTGAAATTCCGGCGAGGTGGTGCTCGCCTTGCTCTAAGAACGGTGTGGCACGATCAGTGAGGAGAGGGGAGTGAGATGGTGTGAAGAAATCAAGCGGGGGTGGCCTCTATTTATAGTCGAGCGAGGGGACGGTGAGCTCGCTTGGGGCGCAGACGGCTATTGGCATGGGAGAAGGTAGGGGACGGCATGGTGTCTCCTGGCGATGCTCAACGACATGGTTTCGATGCGTGGGGCGGTGCGGATTGGTCTGGAATGGGCGATGCTCTGCGCGGTAGAGGCAGCGTCTTCGACGGCGAGTGGTGGCTGTGCGTCACGGGGCGGCGAACGGGGATGTCTGGCGGTCTCCTGGGTCGGTGGGGATTGTGTATGCACGCGGCGAGGGCGGCGCGCGGTCTGTGGGCTTCGGTCGAGGGTGGTGCTCTGGCGCACGCTCGGCATGGTCTCTGGCGGTCTGGGCGCGGTTCGTGCGCGTGGTCCAAGGCTTGGCAACGCTCGCGGCTGGGACAGTGAGTGGCGGTGGATGATGGGCTTCCTCCCAGACATGCTGGCTAGGCTTGCTGCTGCTCCTAGCTTGCTGTCGACTATGGGGTGGCAAGGGTGTGCTCGACTGTTCACCATTGATGACAATGGCAAGCTCACAGTGGTGCTAGTGCTTGGTTAATCTTGCTAGATGATCTACGGAGCTGGTTGTGAGCTAAATGGGGAACCAGTTAGGCAAGAATCACTGCTCACAATAGTGTTTGATGTTTGTTTGATTTGTGTCTGCAACCTGTTTGATGAAATGGCCGCATGAAATCAAGTTTTGAATTTTGAAATGATTTTTGGTGGGTTTGCTAGATTGGTGCTGGTGAGTCTGCAGATGCTTGGGTTTTGAAAGTTGAGCTTGTTTGAGTGGTTTTTGAAAAAGTGGGATCTTCCCATATGAGAAAGATTCAATTTTGAATTGTCATTTAAACTATGCATTTGAAAGTTTCTGGATGATCACAAGGTGGGCCTTGATACTTTGTTAGGAGTACATTCAAGGGGTGCAAAGATCCAGAAAAGTTTCTGTTAGGTTTTGAAAGTTTGAGACAGCCAAAGTAGCCATGGGAGTTAAATTGGTCAAAATGACCATTCCTTTTATATATTTGTTTTGATTTACTTGTCTTTAGGAAAAGTGTGGGAAATGTTTTAGATGATGTTTATTTCACCTAAGAAACATTTTACAAGCAATGAAACAATCAAACAAGGTGGTTTAAAATAATTTCAAAATCAATGCATACACATATGCATGCATTCATAATTTTATTTAGAAAAGTTTTTTGTTAACCCTAATTTTGATTCTTAGAGTTTGATGATCCAAGCTTAGTATTTTTGGGATGTTACACCTTGGCTTGGCAGGATACTATAGAATATTCATTGAGAATTTCTCAAAGGTAGCTAAGCCAATTTCTCAAAGGTAGCTAAGCCAATGATGGAGTTACTTAAGAAAGACAAGAAATTTGATTGGACTAAAGGATGTGAACTTAGTTTCCAAGAGTTGAAGAAGAGACTAGTGACAACATCAGTCTTATGTCTACCAGATTTGGAGAAGGATTTCCAAGTATATTGTGATGCATCTCACCAAGGATTAGGTGCAGTTTTATGCAAGAAGGGAAAGTCATGGCATATGCCTCGATACAACTCAAAACTCATGAAGTGAATTATCCTACTCATGATTTGGAGTTAGCCTCTGTTGTCCATGCACTGAAAACATGGAGACATTATCTTTTGGGAAAACGATGTGAAGTGTTCACAGATCACAAAAGTTTGAAGTATATCTTCACTTAGAAAGAAATCAACATGAGACAAAGAAGATGGATGGAACTCATTAAGGACCATGACTTGAGTTTGCAATACCACCCCGGTAAAGCAAATGTTGTATCGGATGCACTAAGCCGTAAGGTTTATGTGAATGGCCTTACTAAGGGAGAATTGCTAGATGATCTGTGTGCCCAATTCAAAGATCTTAGATTGGAGATAGTGCCTGAAGGACATCTCATGTCATTGGATGTTCAACCCACATTGTTGGACAGGATAAAGGAAGGCCAAAAATTGGACAAGGAAATTGAAGAGATTAAGGAAAAAATTAGCAAAGGGAAAGCTAAAGGATTCCATGAAGACGAACAGTGTCAACACCCGGATTTTTAATCCCAGATGCCTGTTATGCCATACATCACAATCCGAGGATTACCATTTTTGCGAGACATAACATATTTGGATATCACAGTACATCATCCATTACAAACCATACATAAGGTCTTACACAAATAAGGATCTCATGATCCAGTTCTTAATACAACTGAAGCAGCGGAATAACGTAAAGATAACGATAGCGTAGGTGAAGCTCCATCTTCGGGGTCACAGGCAATGCTGACGATGGGAGATGATCCTAGTTGTCGTTACCTTCCTGCGGTCCGTCATCCTGATACTCCTCTTCATAGACTAGCCACGGGAATAGCCAGAGACAAAGCCATGAGTACTCTTTAAGTACTCGCAAACTAATACTAACAAGTTAAGGGGGTTTTTGTAGTAGGATACTAAGCTCTAGGGTTGTTTTGCAAAAAGCCAGATTTACCTCTACTAAGTTCAAAAGCAAACAAAACTAGTTGAAAGTTTTATAACACCAAAGTGGGAACTTCAATTTCATATAACAACTCTGTTGTGGTCAAGTCAAAGTCACAAATCATTTGACAAGTTGTTTTGAAAACATCTGACGGGGGAACAATATGGCCACTCCAACTCCAACTGTCCATAACCGCGTACGCGGCTATTTGAATAGTTTAACACTCTGCAGAGATTGTCCACTTTCACCACAACATTCGATACATCCGTCAGGAATAATCCTGAATTCACCATACTCAGTATGCGGATAATCAATCTTAACCTTTCAATTACACGCCCTAGTATAGGTACCTCTCCTGTGAGTTTGGCCTCCCAACCATGACCAACTGTCATCTTGGGTACTGCACAGGTGGACAATCTTCACAAGGTAGCCTCAGCTCAGACCTTGGCCGCAAGGGAACCCATACTAAGGTATATAAATTTCCAGTCAAGCCCTACCCAATTTTCGGGTATTATGGTTGTACGATAAAATTGGAATGGTATCGCATCCAGACAACCATCAGTTTTATAAAGGGCTAAGGCTCATGCCTCAACAGTTTCATCATCAAAATCATCTGGTGTTCAAGAACATATGTCAAAACATTTCAGTAGAATGACTCATCATTCTAAGGTTTTCATAACCATTTTCACCAAGCCCATCTAAAGTTGATCAAGTTTTATGCTTAACACTAGCATCTACAAGTGGGGGTAAATACTAATGGTGGGTAATAAACAAGTGTATCTTATCTAAGTAAATCTCATGCCTCCGGATGACACTACGATTATCCAACTTAGGCCAAATTTTATGCTCTTTATGCCACCTTTAGTTAACTTTCTAGAATCTACAAGTCACTATGTAAACTCTAAGAGAAAGCTTTGATAAAGAAAATAAAGTGTTAAGCATGCAAGTAAACCTAGGATTGGGTATCAAGTGGGTATGACCACATATGCTTAAAGCATATAATTGGCATAGTAACAAGCAAGTAGTAGCTTGCATAAGTAGGGTATCTTGCAAGTGTTAACCTGCATAGTTGCAAGTATAAGCTTGCTAAGTTGCAAGGGTTAGCTTGCTTAGATAATAGCTTGCCTTGTGCATAGCAGTGGTTGAGGTTCTCCTCCGCTTCTTCCTCGTAGTATCCTCCTTCCTCCTCGTATCCTTGGTCGGTACTAGTGTCTATAAATAAATACGAGGTACACAATCACCAAACAGTACTTAACTATTTTTAATCATCACACAAAGGTGCACACTAGGTGATCTAGCATCATCACTAACATTACAAGGATTAATGTACTTGTCTTATTTATTTTATTTGAGAAAAGTAATTTCTACTCATTGAAAAACTACTTAAGATTTAATATTGTCCAACTCAAATATGGGATCATGTTGACAAATGTCATCACCACATATTTCAGTACATGGGAATTTGATTTAAAGTGGTGTCACAATTTAATAAGGTTTAACCTTTTTATTTTAATTAAATAAAGTGACTACAAGTGCCTATGTGGCATTCTTTTATTACTTGATCATTATTTCTGTAAGTAAACGTATATATTTTTATATATTCTGAAAGGTATGATCAAATGTGATTTTTGAGAGTTGGAATCAACTCAAAAGCTCTTATGGTTGAATTTTAAAAAATGTTTGAATGCAGAAAAGCTTCTACCTTGTTATTTTTACTAGGGGTGATCTATAAATCTAAATAGTTTGAATCCAACAGGCTTGGATTAAGCATTTCAGTACCTTGCTAACAAAATTACTTTCATGCATTTTGGTTCAGTGAACCGAGCTGGGTTGATTTTTGAATCTATGTACAGAACTGTGTTTGAAATTAAATGAATAAAACTAAATTTGAATTGTTGGGTCACGCGGGAGGTTTAACTAGGCCGACCCACTACGCACAGAACATGTGCGGGCTGGTTAAGTGGCCGTCCCCACACGTCAGTGAGACGGGGATGGGCGAAGCGGTACGGGGCAATGTGGACCGTGAGATCTACTTCTAATCAAACGTGGTTCATCGTCCACGTCGGGCAGCGCCAGTGAGACAGAACCCTAGCGCGGCAGGTGGGGGTCATGGGAGGCTCACCGGGGCTCAGGCGAGGATCAGCGATGGGGGTGAATGACAAAGTCGATGACGATGGTTCTCCTGGTATCGGCAGCTTCTCCTAGGGCGGCTCCAATCGATGGCTCCCTTCTCCTCCAGCAGCGGCGGGCTCCGGCGAAATTCCGACGATGCGCTGCTCGCCTTTCTCCGGGAGTGAGGTAGGGTGGTTCTGACGTAGAGGGGAGTGAACTGGTGTGAAGAAAACAAGAGGTGGAGGCCTCTATTTATAGTGGCTGAAGGGGACCAACGGGCGCAGGCTGAGCTCATCGTGGTCAACGGCATAGAGTGCTACTGGCATGGGTGACGGTAGGGGGTGGTGATGTGCTCCCTGGCGAAGCTAAACGGCGTGGTGGCGAGTCGTGGGGCGGTGCAGATCGGTCGGAATGCATCGATGCTCTAGGCGGGTCCGATTGTGATTTTAATGGCGCACAACGTGCATAGTCCGCGCGGCGGTGAACGGGCATGTCTGTGGGGTTGCTGGGGAGGTGGTGATCACGCGCATATGCGGCGAGGGCGGTGCGCGGTCTGTGCGTGCTGGTCGAGGGTGGCGCACTGGCGCGCTCTTGGCTCGCACGCAGAGAGGTTTGGCATGGTCTTGTTGTGTCGTTCAGGGGCTGGTAGAGCTCGAGGCTGGGACAGGGAGTGGCGGTGGACGGTGGAGTGCCTGCTAGACATGCTTGTTAGTCTTGGTGATGCTCCTAGCTTGCTGTCGACAATGGGGTGGCAAGGTGAGGCTTGTCCTGCTACCCATTAATGGCATGGTCTGGTTGATAGTGAGCTAGAGGGGTTAAACAAGTTAGATGATCTACTGAGGGTGTAGAGTGAGCTAGATAGGGAACAAGTTAGGCCAAAATTACTACACACTATAGTGTTTGATGCTTCTTTGATTTGTATCTGCAAGGTGTTTGATAAAATGGCCGCAAGAAATTCAAATTTGAATTTTGGATTCAAACTTTGTGGGTTTGCTAGGCACATACTAGGGAGTGTCTGGTTAGTTGGATTAGTCAAGGGGCACTGATTTGGTTTGGTTTTTGAAAATGGGTGATCTTCACATATATAAATATTCAATTTTGAATTGTGACTTGAATGAGGTTGCCAAATGTTTCTGTAAGTTTGAAAGGTGGGCTTTGATTCACTTTTACTTGTTCTAGCAAGGGGTCAAAATAATTGGGAAAGTTTCTGTTTGAAATCTTGGACTAGAAACACTCAAAGTGACCTAGTGAGCAAGATTGGCAAAACTAACCATTGGCTTTATTTGATTTGTTTTTGATTTTCTCTTGATTTGTTTCTGCATGGAAATGTTTTATATGATGTTATTTTCTTCTTTAAACCATTTCTTGCTATAGGTTAATCACAAAAGTTCATTCATGCATTTATCAAATCATCTCATTCACACATGCATTCATATCATTTTAATTAATCAAAGTTTTTGTTAACCCTAATTTTAGTGATTAGAGTTTGATGATCATTGTTTTATATTTTTGGGATGTTACAAACCTTCCCCCCTTAAACAAAATATCGTCCCGAGATTTGAAAAAGGAAGAAAAAAGATTACCTAGGATTTAAAGAGATCGGGAAACTCCGTCCTGATGTGATCTTCTCGCTCCCAGGTAGCTTCTTCTTCAGTGTGGTTGCTCCACTGAATCTTGAGAAACTTGATGCTTCGGGTCCTAGTGGTTCTGAAAGCTTCTTCCAAAATACGGATGGGTACTTCAGGATAGGTCAGGTCATCGTTGATCTCTATGGTCTGGTGATCAATGTTCTTCAAAACTTCGGTCTTCTCCAGAACTTCATGGCATTTGCGAAGTAATGATATATGGAACACATTGTGCACTGCTGACATTTCCTCTGGCAGCTCCAATTGATATGATACCTCTCCTCGACGATTCAGAATCTTGAAGGGTCCGATATATCTGGGGGCTAACTTTTCTTTGAGCTGGAAACGTTGCATTCCCTTCAAAGGCGACACTTTGAGATACACAAAATCTCCGATATTGAAAGCGAGGTCTCGACGTATCTTGTCGGCGTAACTCTTTTGTCTTGACTGGGCGGTCTTGAGGTGCTCATGAATCTTGTGAACTTTCTCTTCTGCTTCTTGTAGGATGTTGGGTCCGAAAATCTGACTCTCTCCTACTTCCGACTAGTTCAAAGGGGTGCGACACTTCCTTTCATACATGAATTCAAATGGGGCCATTTGCAAACTAGCTTGGTAACTGTTATTGTATGAAAATTCTGCAAAAGGCAGATAGTCTTCCCATTTAGATCCATACTCTAGCACACATGCTCTTAACATATCTTCAAGTATTTGATTTACTCGCTCCGTTTGTCCATCGGTCTAAGGGTGATACGCGGTGCTAAAATCTAGTCGGGTTCCTAAACCTTCTTGGACTTTCTTCCAGAATCTCGAGGTAAACTGGGTTCCTCGATCCGATACAATGTTCTTGGGAACTCCATGCAAACAGACGATTCTAGCGATGTATAACTCCGCCAGCTTCGAACTCTGGTATGTGGTCTTGACTGGTAAGAAATGGGCGACTTTGGACAATCTTTCCACTATGACCTAGATAGAGTCATTTCCCCTACTATAAGTAGGCAATCCGGTGATAAAGTCCATTCCAACGGAATCCCATTTCCATTCTAGAATTTGTAGTGGTTGCAACAGTCTTGCGGGTCTTTGATGTCCCACCTTGACTCTCTGACAGATATCACACTTGGCGATATAGCTTTTGATTTCTCTCTTCATCTTATGCCACAAAAATTGTTCCTTCAAATCCTGATACATCTTCATTCCTCCAGGGTGGATAGAATAAAGAGTATCATGGGCCTCTTTCAAAATCACTTCTTTCAATTCTGAAACTGCTGGTACAAAAAGGCGTCCTTTGTACCACAGAACTCCTACTTCGTCTTCTGTAAATCCGGGTACTTTGCCTGTACCGATACGACGTTTAATTCCATTGATACTAGCATTTCCTTTTTGCGCCTCTTTGATCTAACTGATGAAAGTGGGTTGAAGTTCTATGCTAGCCAAAAATCCTTCAGTTACCAATTCCATTCTCAAATCTTCCATCTCTTTGTGCAAACTTGGTTGCTCCTTTAGAATCATGGAGTTCAAGCGGCACGGCAATCTGCTAAGGGCATCTGCTACCACATTGGCTTTACCGGGGTGATAGTGAATGTCCAGATCATAATCCTTGATTAGCTCAATCCATCTTCTCTGTCTCATATTCAGCTACTTCTGAGTGAATATATACTTCAAGATCTTGTGATCCGAATAAATCTCACAACGGTTTCCCATCAGTTAATGCATCCATGTCTTCAGGGTGAGAACTACGGCTGCTAGTTCAAGATCATGGGTTGGATAATTCTGTTCATGTTGCTTCAGTTGTCAGGATAGATAAGATATAAATTTGCCTTCTTGCGTTAGCACACATTCGAGACCGATCTTGGATGCGTCACAATACACATCAAAGGGCTTTGTGATATCCGGCATGATCAAGATTGGGGCTGAAATCAGTCTCCTCTTGAGTTCTTGAAAACTCGCTTCACATTTGTCCGTCCATTCAAACTTCTTGTCCTTCTTCAGCAATTGGGTCATGGGTCTGGCGATACTCGAGAATCCTTCTACGAACTTGCGGTAGTATCCCGCTAATCCGAGAAATGCACGAACTTGGGTTCGAGTGGTTGGGGCTTGCCAATCTTCGACATCCTTCACCTTCGCAGGGTCAACGGCAATTCCTCCGGCCGATACAATATGTTTGAGGAATCCTACCTCCTGTAACCAGAATTCACATTTGCTAAACTTGGCATACAACTGATTCTCTCTAAGGGTTCCAAGAATGGTCCTTAGGTGTAACTCATGTTCTTCTTCTGATTTGGAATAAATCAGAATGTCATCGATGAAAACAACGACAAACTTATCCAGGAAGTCCATAAAAATCTTATTCATGAGGTTCATGAAATAAGAGGGGGCATTGGTTAATCCAAAATACATGACAGTATACTCATATAATCCATATCTGGTGGTGAAGGCAGTCTTTGGAATATCCTCTGCGTGAATTTTGAGTTGATGATAGCCAGTTCTAAGATCAATCTTAGAAAACACTTTGGCACCAGTCAACTGGTTAAATAGGTCTTCTTTCTTTGGTAACGGGTACTTGTTTTTGATAGTAACATCATTCAACTTCCGATAATCCGTACACAAACGGTTACCTCCATCTTTCTTGTCCACGAACAAAACAGGCGATCTCCAAGGTGTCGCACTTGGTTGAATCAATCCAATTTCCAGCATGGCATCTAGTTGCTTCTTCAGTTTTGCTAGTTCCGATAGGTTCATACTATATGGTCTCTAGGCTATGGGTCCGGTTGCAGGGATTAGTTCAATGATATTATATATCCCGATCTGGGGGCATACCGGGCAAAACATCTGGAAATACATCGGGTCCGGGGATGAACTGCTTCCTCCACGAGGCATCTGAAGATTGAGATAGTTCATGAGAAAAGAGGGAAATTTCTAAGGTTCAGGGGTTGTTGAAAAGTTTTTGAAGTTTGACTCAGATTTTTCTAGCAACTTGATATTTATTCATTCACAGCACACAATACAAACACACACCACAACAAGGAAAAACAGATGGTTTTAAGAACCATTCTAGAAACTACGATACAGTGGGACCGAATATAACTCACTAACGCTAGTCCTCAAGTGCTACTACTCCTCGGAGTTAGTGTCCGCATCATCATCCTCATCATCATCATCATCATCATCGATGAAGGCGAAGTCATCCTCGTCGGTGAAGAAGTCCATGGCCTGATCTTCCAGAAAGTCATCATCATCGCTGAGATATGAGTAGGGGTATCCACGAAGGTCTTCCCATGCATTCTTCCTCTCCTCCAACTGCATATCTCTCTCGTGGATGGTCTCCTCCAAATCCGTGATCCGGTGGCGAAGACGGGCTATGATGCGCTCCTTCTTGTCGAGCTAACGGCGACGAGACTTGCGATCCTTCACTAGCATGGTGATGGTCTGATCCTTCTTCTTGGCGATGGCGTACTTGTGGTTGGCATAGGAACAGGCATTGTCCAACTCCTTCTAACTGTCATACATCATGAAGCTGAGGTGGTCCAATTGACTCTTCAACTCGGGGTGATATGGGGCCTCGAGTGGCTGTCCCATAACATCACGCCTTGGGTAGAACTCAAAACGGGTACCCTTGATCTGATTGATACTCTTCCCACACAGATGGGCAAGAGCTTCCTGCATTGCCCTGGCCAGTCCATCGAGCCAGTTGTTTTCTCTTAAGGTGGACTGAATTCCCTCCGTAGTGGGAGGTTCAATCTTTCCTCGGAGACTTGCAACAACTAGCCACTGCAGATCTTCCCCTTCCTGATCATTGAGCAGAGATCCGAAGAACTCGGGGTGCGGATGCTCCAGCATCTCCGACAGCTGGTCCAAGTCACGCTCAAAGATGAGGTCTCCTCCATTCCCCAACTAATAAAACTTGCTATACTTCACATCCATCTATAAGAATATAGGATGATTAAGTTAGTAGAGTGATCAAGTGTGTCAAATTTTATGTATTTTGCTAGAATTTTTGAGGAACATGAATTTTCATAAAAGAATCCAAGTGATAAGAATGGGAATAAGTTTTTTGTAAATACTCGCTCCCTTTGGTTTTGAAACTAAGTTTTTGATTCAAACGTCCATTCTAACTAGGGTCTCCTATGGTCAGGATGGCTCTAATACCAACTTGTCAACGCCCGGATTTTTAATCCCAGATGCCTATTATGCCATACATCGCAATCCCAGGATTACCATTTTTGTGAGACATAACAGATTTGGATATCACAGTACATCATCCATTAGAAACCATACATAAGGTCTTACACAAATAAGGATCTCATGATCCAGTTCTTAATACAACTCAAGCAGCGGAATAACGTAAAGATAACGATAGCATAGGCGAAGCTCCATCTTCGGGGTCACAGGCAATTCTAACGATGGGAGATGATCCTCGTTGTCGTAACCTTCCTGTGGTCTGTCATCCTAATACTCCTCTTCATAGTCTGGCCACGGGAATAGCCAGGGACAAAGCCATGAGTACTCTTTAAGTACTCGCAAACTAATACAAACAAGTTAAGGGGGTTTTTGTAGTAGCATACTAAGCTCTAGGGTTGTTTTGCAAAAATCCAGATTTACCTCTACTAAGTTCAGAAGCAAAGAAAACTAGTTGAATGTTTTATAACACCTAAGTGGGAACTTGAATTTCATATAACAACTCTGTTGTGGTCAAGTCAAAGTCACAAATTATTTCACAAGTTGTTTTGAAAACATCTGACGGGGGAAAAGTATGGCCACTCCAACTGTCCATAACCACAGACGCGGCTATTCGAATAGTTTGACACTCTGCAGAGATTGTACACTTTCACCACAACATTCGATACATCCTCAGGAACAATCCTGGATTCACCATACTCAGTATGCGGTAATCAATCTTAACATTTCAATTACACGCCCTAGTATAGGTACCTCTCCTGTGAGTTTGGCCTCCCAACCATGACCAACTGTCATCTTGGGTACTGCACAGGTGGACAATCTTCACAAGGTAGCCTCAGCTCAGACCTTGGCCGCAAGGGAACCCATACTAAGGTATATAAATTTCAAGTCAATCCCTACCAAATTTTTGGGTATTGTGGTTTTACGATAAAATTGGAATGGTATCGCATCCAGACAACCATCAGTTTATAAAGGGCTAAGGCTCATGCCTCAAAATTTTCATCATCAAAATTAGCTGGTGTTCAAGAACATATGTCAAAACATTTCAGTAGAATGACTCATCATTCTAAGGTTTTCATAACCATTTTCACCAAGCCGATCTAAAGTTGATCAAGTTTTATGCTTAGCACTAGCAACTACAAGTGGGGGTAAATACTAATGGTGGGTAATAAACAAGTGTATGTTATCTAAGTAAATCTCATGCCTCAGGATGACATTAAGATTATCAAACTTAGGCCAAATTTTATGCTCTTTATGCCACCATTTGTTATCTTTCTAGAATCTACAAGTCACTATGTAAACTCTAAGAGAAAGCTTTGATAAAGAAAATAAAGTGTTAAGCTTGCAAGTAAAGCTAGGATTGGGTATCAAGTGGGTATGATCACATATGCTTAAGGCATATAATTGGCATAGTAACAAGCAAGTAGTAGCTTGGATAAGTAGGGTATCTTGCAAGTGTTAACTTGCATAATTGAAAGTATAAGCTTGCTAAGTTGCAAGGGTTAGCTTGCTCAGTTAATAGCTTGCCTTGTGTAGATAAGTGGTTGAAGTTCTCCTCGGCTTCTTCCTCATAGTATCCTCCTTCCTCCTCGTATCCTTGGTCGATACTAGCGTCTATAAATAAATACGAGGTACACAATCACCAAACAATACTTAACAATTTTTAATCATCACACAAAGGTGCACGCTAGGTGATCTAGCATCATCACTAAAATTACAAGGATTAAAGTACTTGTCTTATTTATTTTATCTGAGAACAGTAATTTCTACTCATTGAAAAACTACTTAAGATTTAATATTCTCCAACTCAAATATGGGATCATGTTGACAAATGTCATCACCACATATTTTAGTACATGGGAATGTGATTTAAAGTGGTGTCACAATTTAATAAGGTTTAACCTTTTTATTTTAATTAAATAAAGTGACTAGAAATTCCTATGTGGCATTCTTTTATTACTTGATCATTATTTCTGTAAGTAAACCTATATATTTTTATATATTCTGAAAGGTATGATCAAATGTGATTTTTGAGAGTTGGAATCAACTCAAAAGCTCTTATGGTTGAATTTTAAAAAATGTTTGAATGTAGAAAAGCTTCTGCCTTGTTATTTTTACCAGGGGTGATCTATAAATCTAAATAGTTTGAATGCAACAGGCTTGGATTAAGCATTTCAGTACCTTGATAACAAAATTATTTTCATGCACGGTTGATTTTTGAATCTATGTACAGAACTATGTTTCAAATTAAATGAATAAAACAAAATTTGAATTGTTAGGTCGCGCGGGAGGTTTAACTGGGCCGGCCCACTACGCACAGCGCACGCGCAGGCTGTCTAAGTGGCCGTCCCCACGCGTCAGTGAGACGGGGAGGGGCGAAGTGGTACGGGGCAATGTGGACCGTGGAATCTAGTTCTAATCGAACGGCTCTGGTTCATCGTCCACGTCGGGCAGCGCTGGCGAGACAGAACCCTAGTGCGGCAGGTGGGGGTCGTGGGAGGCTCACCAGGGCTCAAGCGAGGGTCGGCGACGAGGCCGAACGACAAAGTCGATGACGGCAGTTCTCCTGGTACCAGCAGCTTCTCCTGGGGCGGCTCCAATCGACGGCTCCCTTCTCCTCCAGAAGCGGCGGGCTCCGGCCAAATTCCGATGATGCGCTGCTCGCCTTGCTCCGGGAGTGAGGTGGGGTGGTTCTGAGGTAGAGGGGAGTGAACTGGTGTGAAGAAAACGAGCGGTGGAGGCCTCTATTTATAGTGGCTGAAGGGGACCGACGGGCGCGGGCTGAGCTCGTCGTGGTCGATGTCACAGAGTGCTACTGGCATGGGCGACGGTAGGGGTCGGTGTTGTGCTCCCTAGCGAAGCTCAACGGCATGGTGGCGAGGTGTGCGGCGGTGTTGATCGGTTAGAATGCGTTGATGCTCTGGGCGGGTCCAACGTCAATTTTAATGGCGCACAGCGTGCATGGTCCGCGTGGCGGCAAACGGGCATGTCTGTGGGGTTGCTGGGGAGGTGGTGATCACGCACGTATGCGGTGAGGGCGACGCGCGGTCTGTGGGTGCTGGTCGAGGGTGGCGCACTGGCGCGCTCTCGGCTCGTACGCAGAGAGGTTTGGCATGGTCTTGTCGTGTGGTCTAGGGGCTGGTAAAGCTCGAGGCTGGGATAGGCAGTGGCGGTGGACGGTGGAGTGCCTGCTAGACATGCTTGCTAGGCTTGGTGCTGCTCCTAGCTTGTTGTCGACAATGGGGTGGCAAGGTGAGGCTCGTCCTGCTACCCATTAATGGCATGGTCTGGTTGACAGTGAGCTAGAGGGGTTAAACAAGTTAGATGATCTACTGAGGGTGTAGAGTGAGCTAGATAGGGAACAAGTTAGGCCAAAATTACTGCACACTATTGTGTTTGATGTTTGTTTGATTTGTATCTGCAAGGTGTTTGATAAAATGGCCGCAAGAAATTCAAATTTGAATTTTGGATTCAAACTTGCTGGGTTTGCTAGGCACATACTAGGGAGTGTCTGGTTAGTTGGATTAGTCAAGGGGCACTGGTTTGGTTTGGTTTTTGAAAATGGGTGATCTTCACATATGATAAAGATTCAATTTTGAATTGTGACTTGAATGAGGTTGCCAAATGTTTCTGTAAGTTTGAAAGGTGGGCTTTGATTCACTTTTACTTGTTCTAGCAAGGGGTGAAAAGAATTGGGAAAGTTTATGTTTGAAATCTTGGACTAGAAACACTCAAAGTGACCTAGTGAGCAAGATTGGCAAAAATGACCATTGGCTTTATTTGATTTGTTTTTGATTTTCTCTTAATTTGTTTCTGCATGGAAATGTTTTATATGATGTTATTTTCTTATTTAAACCATTTCTTGCTATTTAGGTTAATCACAAAAAAGTTCATTCATGCATTTATCAAATCATATCATTCACACATGCATTCATATCATTTTAATTAATCAAAGTTTTTGTTAACCCTAATTTTGGTGATTAGAGTTTGATGATCATTGTTTTATATTTTTGGGATGTTACAAACAGGGTACTTTATGGTATGGAAAACGTATCTGCATTCCACAAGATCCGGAGCTTCGGAAACTGATTTTACAAGAAGCACACAACTCACCATATTCCATTCATTCGGGTAACACCAAAATGTACATGGATGTGAAGGAAAGATTTTGGTGGAATAATCTCAAGAAAGACATCGCCAAACATATTGCTTTGTGTGATGTATGTAGTAGAGTGAAAGCAGAACATCAGAAACTAGCAGGATTGTTACAACCCCTACCTATTCCTGATTGGAAGTGGGACAAGATTGGCATGGACTTCATCACCAGACTGCCAAGGACTAGATTAGAATATGATTCTATTTGGGTCGTGGTAGATCGCCTAACTAAAGTGGCTCATTTCATACCCATGAAGACAACCTATACAAGTGCTAAGTTAGCCAAGATTTATATGAATAGGATTGTGTGTCTGCATGGAGTACCCAAGATTATTGTGTCTGATAGAGGAACTCAATTCACTTCCCATTTTTGGAGGCAACTGCATGAGTCATTGGGAACGAGATTGAAATCCAGCACTGCTTTTCATCCCCAGACTGATGGTCAGACAGAAAGGACCAACCAGATTCTATAGGATATGTTGAGGGCATGTGCCCTAGATTATGGTGCTAGTTGGGATGAAAGTCTGCCTTACACAGAATTCTCTTACAACAACAGCTACCAAGCCATTATTGAGATGACACCGTTTGAATTTATCTATGGAAGAAAGTGTACTACACCATTGTTATGGAATGGTGTTGGAGAAAGAAACTTGTTCGGGCTAGAACTAATCAAAGAAGTTGAAGAGAAAGTCAAGTTGATAAAGAACAGATTGAAGATAGCACAGTCCCGACAAAAGAGCTACGCATATCCAAAGCGTAGGGAAGTCACCTATGAGGTGGGTGATAGAGCCTATCTTACAGTGTCACCACTTCGTGGAGTGAAGAGATTTGGAGTCAAAGGAAAATTGGCACCAAGGTATGTTGGACCATTCAAGATTCTGAGTTGCAAAGGAGAAGTGTCGTATGAAATTGAATTGCCTGAGTCACTGTATGTCGTTCAAAATGTGTTTCACGTGAGTCAGTTGAAGAAATGCCATCCGGAAATGGAAGAGACTTCTTTGAAGGATACTATACCTTTGGAAGAGGTCCAGTTGGAAAGTGATCTCACCTATGAGGAGAAACCTATCAAGATTCTTGAGACTGCAGAAAGAGTTAGTCGGACTAAGACTATCAAATTCTGCAAAGTTCGGTGGAACCACCATTCTGAAGAAGAAGCGACTTGGGAAAGAGAAGATGATCTTCGGAAAGACCCCCCTCACCTATTTGCTAGGAAATCCGAATCTCGAGGCCAAGATTCACCTTAAGGGGGTTAGATTTGTAACATCCCAAAAATCATGATTTATAAAGTTGGCATAGAATTCATGCATTCATAAGCATTTGACCTTTTCAAATGAATTTTCAACATAAGAAACCATATTTCTACCTATTAACTTTATTCAAGTAAGGCAAGGATTATATTTTACTTTCTAAATATGATTAGGGTTTGATCAGTAATGATTGGAAAGTAAATACAAATCCCACACAAAAGTTTTCAAAACAATTAAAACATAAAACCATCTTTATGCCTATTATCATTATTTTATTAAAGGCATGGTTTTATATTTATTTTCAAACTCAAAATGGTTTTTGAGTATAAGATGATGTTTTACACATCCTTGGACACAAGAAACACAGAACAAAATTCTAGAAGAAATTCAAATTGAAACGGATTTGAAAAACTCATTCAAATTCAAACCAGAAAATCAAAAGAGAAAAAGAAAAGAAGAAAAGGAGAAAAGGAGAAAAAAATAAACCTAGCTAACTAACTAGCCCGACGCAACCACGGCCCAACAAGCCAGCCCAGCAAGCCCACCCGGGAAAACCCCTCCCCTCTATGTTTCTCACCAACTCCCACACCCCTCCTCTCACTGACGCTCTGGCCCCACACACCTCGTCATCATCGTCCCCAAATCACGCTCGCGACCAGCTCCGACGCGGCCGTTTCTTCCCGATTGATTGGCGCTTGATTGCGAGTTACTATCGGCGTAATTCTTTCTCTCACCCTGGCTACTTAATCCCCCCTCCTTACGCTCATTTCACCTCAAGGCACACCCACAGAGAGCCACCAGGCTTCCCACATTCGAGCTCACTCCACCGCGGTACCGAGCCTCTCCGGCGACAAATTCCGATGAGAACTCCCAACCCTTGCCTCCTGGTCTAGCTGACATGTTCGCCGCATCCTTTCGCATCTCCTAATACTCCTATTATGTGCTAGGGCGATCCAGAACGTCACCAACATCAACGACAGCATGTGCCTGACAAAGTTCTTAACTCCGACGAGCACATACGGTAAACCTAGCCTTCCCCTTCCACTTTGGTTCACGCTCGCACACTCGCAGCTTCAGTACGCGTCTAACGCCGCCCTTCTTTTCCTTTCCCGTGCCTTGTAGCGCCACTAACGACGACGACTGAGCGCATCCGAAGCCGCTCACAACTCCGACGAGGAATCAACACCGTGTCCGTGCGCCCCGACCCCGTCCACCTGCATGTTGAGCTTCGCCGTGTCTCCACGACCTCGGTAAGCGCCAGAACCCTCACCTTTGCCCTCTGGTCTCACCGGAATGTCACCAGCAGACACATAGCCGCGGTGGCCATTTTCGCCGCCCGTGAATGGTCAGAGCAATGTGGTCCGCTGGATCTGGATCCAACGGATGCGATTAGATCATCCCGCGAAGGGGTACGCGTAGATCTGAGCCTTAGATCTAAGATCTAGCGGTGTAGATTAGATTAGTTACAAAAGGATATGATGCGATCTGGTGCATTGGATTTAGTTAGATCTAACGGCGTGGACGCGTGATCCAGAGCGAACCGGTACGTGCCAATCATACCGTGCCGCGTGTCAGGGTTTTCGTTTAAAATTCAGATTTTATTTAATTAGATGATTAAACTTGTAAATTGAATAACTTTTGTTCTGTTTATTCAAAAAATGCAAATAATATATCAATGGAATCACAAAAATTAATCCTACACATCTGTAGGCTTGGTTTTGTAATTTGCCTCTGTTAAAATAGAATTTTATGCAGAGACATTTGTAGGCCTATTTTGTGTATAAAAATTATTTGGAAAATGTTTAAAAAGCCAAATTAAGTTTAATTGGTGTATAAATGTTTATCTCAATGTTCAGTATTGTTTTACTTGTCTTGTTTAGTTTAGAAAAATGATCACATGGCATTTGCATGCATTCATTTATTTTTGCTTGAATATTTGAAATATGAATTTGGTGCATGATAATTTTGCTAAGTATATATATGCTATGCTTGGGAAATCCTAGTAGTTGTAGAATTGTTAGAATTTTCTCTAAGTTAAGATACTTGACATTTCCATGCTTAGCCTAGCTAGTAGCAAGCAAGGGTGGATTATATACATGCTATGGAAAATATTGCTAAGTATTTGACTTGTGTTTTGCTTAATAAAACAACTAAGTGAATGAAACACCTAGATGGAATGGTATGTTTGGGTTTTGTTGAGTGGTTACACAAGGCCCATATCTATGGTCTACCTTGTGTATCACACTTGTGGAAATCCACCCAGGAACCAAGGGATTTGAGATGCCATATGTTAAGAAGCTTCTAATGCAGCCACATGGCAATATGGGCTCTACCTGGATCATATAGGTTGCAATAACTTAGCCAAATGGACAGTTGGTGGTAGGGGTGATAGGTTTGGGAACGCGTCCATTTTGGTCTAAGGGAAGGCTTCTGAAAGGTCTTGTCTCGATGCATGTCGAGTCTTGTGGGGAAAGTGCACCACCTCTCGATAAGAAAGAATCTAAGTACTTATTCATGTCCCCGGCAATGGACAATTTGAGCATCAAGACATGGAAGCTATCAAGAATCTCCTCATCCCAATTTCTAAGTTAAAAACTTGTGGTTGAACAAGGGTAAAGGTTCACCAATGTCTATTGGTGGTTCCTTGGGAGTTTTTGTCAAACAAAAACTTAGTGTTTTCAACTGATAGGTAAAACCTATTTTGAGCAAAGCAAGCCTAAGCTACACTTATCCAAGTTCATGTTGAAGCTAGAAGCTATTATTCTACAAAGGTATCACTGGCCAATACTATTCCAATGTATTGACCCACTGTGGCTGTAACTTGTGATGTTGCAGGTTACTCTGATGAGGATTAGGGTTATGAGTCTACACTCAACATGCTTGCCTGTGGCACATGAAGATGAAGACTTTTATTTTTGTTGTTAAGTTAAACTCTTGTACTATCCTATGGCTATGGAGTTGTAAAAGACTATGTTATCTCTGGAATGACGATGTAATAATGACCTTTGTTTCTGTGTACTTCATCTTAAACTGTGGATGCTAGCATATGATCTAAGGACTAGCATTGCAATCATAGGGACCTTTACCTTTATAAAGGTGGGGTCTTACTCCTATTAAACTAGCTTCTTGTGCTCACTTATTCTCATGTGATATGCCTCCTTCCTCCCTCCTTCTACTACTTGATTTCTCTTGGATGGCTTAAATAAGCAACCAGATACTGATTAGGTGGTTGATTTGGTGGGATGATCTATGTATTCTTGGGTTGATGATAAGATGATAAGATGGGGAATGTGCTCTAAAATGTGGAGGGGGAATGGTAGCTTGTTGATACGGTGATGTCTACGCACTTCTATTCTTGTAGACAGATGTTGGGCTTCGAAGTGCAGAGGTTTGTAGAACAACAGCAAGTTTCCCTTAAGTGGATCACCCAAGGTTTATCGAACTCAGGGAGGAAGTGGTCAAAGGTATCCCCTCTCAAGCAATCCTGCAATCAAGATACAAGAAGTCTCTTGTGTCCCCAACACACCCAATACACTTTTCAGGTGTATAGGTGCACTAGTTCGGCGAAGATATAGTGAAATACAAGTGGTAACGGTGCCAGAAAATAGCTTGACAGTGAGGTAAAGACTAAAGCAAGCAAACATGCAATAGATCTAGATGCAAACGGTGTTTCAATGTTTAGAAACAAGGCCTAGGGATCATACTTTCACTAGTGAACACTCTCTCATATAAATATCCTCTCTTCATGATACTACTCTTATCTACTCTCCGTTTGAACACTATAATCATTGGTAGGGCTATAACAACACTCCTCAAAGTCCGCCTTCCCCAATCTAGATAACCCCACACTGTCACCTTGAGCACTAGATGGTTCCAACAAACACCACAATTTCATACAGACATCCAACTCCAAATATAACTCATAACAAATATTCAATCTAGCCAAAGTCCCACACACGGTATGCCCGCTGTCACTTTCACACACGTGGGGAAAAGCATAGATCTATTAAAGCACAAAGAATATTTATGAAGACTTGTAGAGGTCCCAACCTTTAATAAGGTAGAGATCCCTGTGTTTACAATGCTAGTCCCTAGATCAATAGCTAGCATCCATAGTTAAGATGTAATATAAATAAACAAAGGTCATAATACAACTTTATAACCAGGAATACAATAATTCATTACATCTTACATAGCTCATTTGGCTATCTCATTACAATGCAGCAGAATAACTATATAGCATGGAGTCCTTCATCTTCAAAGTGCCACAGGCAATCATGTTGGTTGTAGACTTGTAATCCTATTCAACACACTTCACTAACTTCAAACAAACATGCAACATAATAAGTTGCAGCCACAAGGGTCAATACATTTGAATTGTATTGGCAAGTTTCACTACTATGTAGAAATAAGTGGATCCTATCAATACATGCATATTTGGCTAAGTAGGGTTTAGGCTCATTTGCAAAAAGCAATATAATTTTATCCTATCATTTCAAAATAGTTTTGATCTTTTGACAATCTTTTTGAACTCCTTGGAAAACTCCAAGTGCTTCTAATCCCTTGTTGACACCATCAAGTTTTACTTTGAGAAATTGGAATGTCGAGATCTTCCATAGATTCAGGCCTTAGTTGCTCAGAGTTGTCCGTAACCGGGGACACGGCTAAGTACTTATAATTTGATCTTCTGCCGAAGTTGTACACTTTACCCACATGACACAATCTCGTCTTGACGCCACCAGTGGCCGCTGGATAAGTACTCACCAAAATGGAGTACTGGCAGATCGAGAATATGACAAAGTCTTTCCATAGAAGTCCTCCCAATACACAATGCTAGCTTTTCTACCAGGCACCAATGTAGGGATATATTTCCCATACACAATTCTAGTTAACCTGAAGATGCCAATGCATGGGTCTTCCACTATGTAGTTGACTAAGCCAGAGCCCATTTAGCATGTGGCTGTACACGGAAGCCACTGTACGAGAAAC
This sequence comes from Avena insularis, assembly GCA_023614405.1. Lineage (NCBI taxonomy): Eukaryota > Viridiplantae > Streptophyta > Magnoliopsida > Poales > Poaceae > Avena > Avena insularis. Next base: position 118,047,193 of record CM042695.1, read on the forward strand.
ATGTTCAATCTCTAAGTCCCTGGGTGGTTTTCTTCTAGTGCACATACAAAAAGATAGCCATATAAACATGGTTCCTTTTGTTGCCACCTTGTCCAAAATTGAGTATCCTCATTCCACCCAGGTGGTTCATTGAGTACTTGTTTTATTATATAAAAAATATATTTTTCCCAACACTTCATATAATCACATCATGTATTCCATCCCAAATATATAGCAGGTCTAAGCATACAACAACTACAATTTTTTCACTAAGGAAGATATAAGGATATCCTAATAGGACATAGCATAGCAAAGTAATATAATAGTCCTATCATGCATACTACAAAAATCCACTAAGTGTAATGAAAATAGTAGGACATGGATGATAGTGTCACTTGCCTTTTTAGTAGAGAATGTTGGTTCACTTCTTAATCTTGCAAATATCACACTCTTCTAACTTCACTACAATTCAATCAAGCAAACACATATTCAACTAGCATTCAAACAATTTCACCACATAAAATATCAATAACATGATAATGCATGCAAGAATGCAAAAAGATGGTTTTATTTGGTAAAGTGGTTTCTACTAGGCTCTAAACATTTTAAAGCTCATATTGGTCATTTACAAAAGTGGTAAAACCATCTGCAAAAGGTTTCACCCCATAAACCAAATATTAAACCAAAGTGTTATTTTATGTTGTTGGAAATGTCTTTTGCAAAGCAATAACTTTATAGGGTTCATCAAAAAAAATTTAAATATCAAAACTTGGTGTTTAGGGTCAGAAGGTTTGAATCACATCATTTCCCAAAGGTTTTACTCAATAAATCATTTCTAAACCATATTCAATAATTTTATTTAGTTAGAAATGGTTTAAACCAAGGATTTATTCCTTAGTCTCACAAAATATGTTTCTAAGCCCAAAAGTTGGTTTCTATGGTCAGTAGGTTAAAAAAAACCACATAGCAAATATTTCACCTTAAAAATATTTCTAGAACAATTTTTATATTCAAATTATGCCTACACATGTTTCTGCAAATTCAACCAATTTTGCAGAAGCAAAACATTAAACAAAGTGCATGGTTGCAAATTACTTGTCCTGCTGATTCCAGTGATATAAAATTTGAAAAATTTGGACGTGTAGATGTAAAGTTATGAATTTTACAAGTTTGCATATGTAATAGATCAAATTTTGTTTTTTTAAAACCAGAGTCTGGCCACGTGGCGCTACCTTATTGGACAATAACGATTTGCGCGGATTGAGCTCTGTGGAGTGTTGGATCTAAATAAGATCGTACGGCACAGATCAAAACTTACACCTTCAGCTAAAATCTAATCTTAACCAGACGATCGCGATCTAGCCTCTGCGCTATGACCAGAACCGGCGGCGCTAGACGGCTGTCAGGCGGCAACTCTGTCAGTGACGTTGCCGTCGAACTAGGAAGCAAGATATGGAACGGAGGTTCTTACCGTGCTCGCGTGGTTTCAGTGAAGCTCAAGGTGGTCTCAGCTACTCGATGCGCGGACAGGAGCGGCGGCGATTGCTCGTCTGAGTTTGCGGCGGCGTCGGGCTCGTCTGTTTGTTGTCGGAGGCGAGGATTGAAGGCTCGCTGAGAAAAGCGGAGGGCACGATTAGATGCGCAGGAGTGTCACGTGCACAGGAGCATCAAAGCTGGTGGAAAGGGAGATCGGGTTTTACCAGGGGCCTTCGCCGGAGAAGTGGCAGACGACGGTGGTGTTCAAAGGTTGTCCTTGCCGACGGTTCGGAGCACCCTCGAGGGATTGAGTGGTACAGGGAGATGCGCAAGAAGATGGGGACTAAGCTCGTGGGTACCGGGAGGCAAGGGGAGGGTCGACGTCGCCGGAATCGGCCGGTGAGCTCGTCCGAGCCGTGGGTGCTTGGGCTTGCAATTCTTGTAGCCTGGTGGCTGAGAGGGAGTGATGTCTGTGCATAAACGGAGAGGAAGACTGGGCTATAAATCGAGCATGGTCTCGAGCGTTAATCACTGAGCCATTACCACGAATTTACGCTGAGGAGTTAACGGCAGAAACGGCCGGGAGGGGGCATGGTCAGCAGGCGGGTGAGTGAGACGATGACCTGGCGGTGGGGCAACGTCGTCAGTGATTGAGAGGGAAAATGGTAGGATCGCTGAGTTAGTGAGGTTGCGGGTTGATTCGCGTGTGACAAGCAAACGTTTCAGGCTAGAGGGAGTGGGCTGCGTTGCTGGCTAGGTGGGCTAGCTGGGCTGGCTGGTTTCCATTTTTTTCTTGTTCTGTTTTCCTTTTCTTTTTCCATTTGCATTTTCTGTTTTGAATTTGTTCAAATGATTTCAAACCCTTTTTCAGCTCAAATCTTTTCAAACTTTTTAATAAATTTCTGTTCTGTTCAAACACGTATTTTAAAGACCTTTTTAAATAATTTTCTTTTATTCTTATATGATTTATTATTTATTCAAACTAGTCACTTGTCTTTAACCAAATAGGGTTTTAGTATAATTTAAATTCTTATTTGATTTCTTATTTTCTCAAAACCTTTTCAGTAGACTTTGTTTATTCAATATGATGTTAAATACTTCACTTTGAATTATTTAAAGTATTTTAATATGATTTATTAATTCATTTAAATTGTCATTTGTTTTTATTTCAAACAAAATCGAATATGGTTTTAATTCCATATAAATTTTATTTCAAATAATTCTTTGATTCCATTTAAGTTAATTAAATAACTTTTATTCCACTTGGGTAAATTCCAATTATTATTTTCCCATGATTTAATTAATCATTCTTATTGGGGGTTTGTCTTTAATCAAATGGAGTAGAATTTGGTTAATGTCATATTATTTTATTTTGAATATTCTTTATCCCTTTATTTTATTTGAATTTGTATTATCTTTATTCCATTAGGGTTTTAGATTTTTGGTTCATTTTCCAAGTGTTTAAATTTCAAGATGCATTTATGAAGAATGCATATCACTTGATTTGAATTTAGTTGGATTCAAATTTTATTCAAAGTTTGCTCAAGATGGGTTTTAATGTTTCTATTTAGAAATAAAAAGTTTCTTTTAACCCTAAATTTCAACAATTATTTATTTTGTTTATTTATTTTTCACATTTCAAAATTTGGAAAATTTTGGGATGTGATGGGCAACCACCCTTAAAAGAAATCTCGTCCCGAGATTTGGGAAAGATAGGGGTTACAAGTTGGTTCAAAGCAACTAGGGTACTACCACCCTTAAAAGTTTCCAACTAGATTACATCTTGGCTTACTTGGGATCTTGATGTATCTGCATCGGCACTTGTTTGCATAATGGCCTAGTTCTTTGCATTTGAAACACATCACTTGGCTGATATCTTTCTTTTCCTTTGGTATCATTGCCTCTTGTTTGTTTCCTTGGTTCTTCTTTTCTGGGCATTCATTGTCATAGTGTCCCATCTCTTTGCAAGTGTAACATTGCTCTTGGGTAATATCTTTCTTGCTAGGGTTGGGGCATTTCTTCTTCTTCTTGGGTCTCTCCAAAGCTAGGAGTTCTTCTAGTTCATGCTCTTCATATTTCACCACAAAGGTGGGAAATCTTTCTCTCTTCTTGGGGAAGTTACTAGAGATATGACCTTCTTCTTCACAAGAGTAGCAACACTTTGTGGTCACTTTGGATTTGGCCTTATGATGCTTGGTTTTGACTTTTCCTTCATCCTTCTTGGCAGAAGTTGTTCCTTCATGAGGTTTTACAAACTGTTGATGCACTCCATCTTGTTTCCTTTGTTGAACTATGGAATAGATGGGGCATTGGATAGGGACATGATTGTTTCCTTCTCATAGGAAACAAGTAGCTTGAGATGTGGGGCATTGATTAGTTGGATGTTTCTCTTCACAATTGGGCCATTGATCTTCATGCTCTTTGGAAGTGTGATCCTTGTCTCCACAAATATTGCAAGCTTGAGTTCCTTCTAGAATATCATCCTTGGCATCCTTGTTGTCACAAACTCCTTGGGAAAGGTTGTCTCCCATGTTGATCATTTGGTTTGTCATCCTTTGCAACAATTGGGTTTGGGATTCCAAAAAAATTTGCATGGTTGGGTCTAACTTATTGTAGGTGGCTAAAATCCGAGTTGTCACTTGGTTCAACTGGGTTTGGGTTGTTATGAGTTCTCTCATGTGCATCTCTTGGTTGTTATTGTTGTTACGATCCTTGATGTTGGAGTCTCTTGGAGTAGTCATCTGTTTGGGTTGGATTGGGATTATAATAGGCAAAAGATTTCTAAGGAAATAATTTTAATCACACACAACACAGTTCACACAAGCAATGTGCAAGCAATCACAACAAACATTCCAATCAAACAACAAGTTTCAAGCACATTTTTAGGCAACAAAATATTTTTGCTACACCACAATAGTTGGCGTGTTTAATCTAAAATTAATATGGTGGTCCAACAATATGGTTCACTTGACATCATTCCATCCTTATTGGTTGCTTCTTCATGAACAAGATCCTTGTATCCTTGGAGAATTCCTTGCATCTTGGTCACAAAACTTCAAAGGTGATGATGGTTCCTTCTAAGTTCTGTTTCCTTAGTCTTCAAGTCTTGAGTAATGTCTCTTGGCTCACTTGTAATCCTTAGTGATATCCAAGTTGAAGTCCTTGGTGAAAATAAAGTTGAAATCTTTGATGATGTTGAAGTTGAAGTCATTTGAGTTGGTGAAGTCCTTTTCTCAAGTTGAAGTCTTTGCTCATGGTTGAGGCTTTGTCCATCAAGTTTTGAAAAGGAAGAGATGTAGAATCAAAACCAAAAAGGTTGAGGAAAGAGTTTACAAGATTGTTTGTAAATAAGTTTTGGAACAAATATAACTCTTGTTTCTCTAAGGGGTTTTGTCCAATCCTAGGGTTACAAACCTACATGCAACTCAGTGCTCTGATACCATCTGTAGAGGTCCCAACCTTTAATAAGGTAGAGATCCCTATGTTTACAATGCTAGTCCCTGGATCAATAGCTAGCATCCACAGTTAAGATGTAATATCAAGAAACAAAGGTCATAATACAACTTTATGACCAGGAATACAATAATTCATTACATCTTACATAGCTCATTTGGCTATCTCATTACAATGCAGCAGAATAACTATATAGCATGGAGTCCTTCATCTTCAAAGTGCCACAGGCAATCATGTTGGTTGTAGACTTGTAATCCTATTCAACACACTTCACTAACTTCAAACAAACCTGTAACATAATAAGTTGCAGTCACAAGGGTCAATACATTTGAATTGTATTGGCAAGTTTCACTACTATGTAGAAATAAGTGGATCCAATCAATACATGCATATTTGGCTAAGTAGGGTTTAGGCTCATTTGCAAAAAGCAATATAATTTTATCCTATCCTTTCAAAATAGTTTTGATCTTTTGACAATCTTTTTGAACTCCTTGGAAAACTCCAAGTGCTTCTAATCCCTTGTTGACACCATCAAGTTTTACTTTGAGAAATTGGAATGTCGAGATCTTCCATAGCTTCAGGCCTTAGTTGCTCAGAGTTGTCCGTAACCGGGGACACGGCTAAGTACTTAGAATTTGATCTTCTGCAGAAGTTGTACACTTTACCCACATGACACAATCTCGTCTTGACGCCACCAGTGGCCGCTGGATAAGTACTCACCAAAATGGAGTACTGGCAGATCGAGAATATGACAAAGTCTTTCCATAGAAGTCCTCCCAATACACAATGCTATCTTGTCTACCAGGCACCAATGTAGGGATATATTTCCCATACACAATTCTAGTTAACCTGAAGATGCCAATGCATGGGTCTTCCACTATGTAGTTGACTAAGCCAGAGCCCATTTAGCATGTGGCTGTACACGGAAGTCACTGTACGAGAAACATGTTCAATCTCTAAGTCCCTAGGTGGTTTTCTTCTAGTGTACATACAAAAAGATAGCCATATACACATGGTTCCTTTTGTTGCCACCTTGTCCAAATTTGAGTATCCTCATTCCACCCAGGTGGTTCATTGAGTACTTGTTTTATTATATAAAACATATATTTTTACCAACACTTCATATAATCACATCATGTATTCCATCCTAAATATATAGGAGGGCTAAGCATACTACACCTACAATTTTTTCACTAAGGAAGATATAAGGATATCCTAATAGGACATAGCATAGCAAAGTAATATAATAGTCCTATCATACATACTACAAAAATCCACTAAGTGTAATGAAAATAGTAGGACATGGATGATAGTGTCACTTGCCTTTTTAGTAGAGAATGTTGGTTCACTTATTAATCTTGCAAATATCACACTCTTCTAACTTCACTACAATTCAATCAAGCAAACACATATTCAATTAACATTCAAACAATTTCACCACATAAAATATCAATAACATGATAATACATGCAAGCATGCAAAAATATGGTTTTATTTGGTAAAGTGGTTTCTACTAGGCTCTAAACATTTTAAAGCTCATATTGGTCATTTACAAAAGTGGTAAAACTATTTGCAAAAGGTTTCACCCCATAAACCAAAGTGTTATTTTATGTTGTTGCAAATGTCTTTTGCAAAGCAATAACTTTATAGGGTTCATCAATTTTTTTTAAATCTCAAAACTTGGTGTTTAGGGTCAGAAGGTTTGAATCACATCATTTCCCAAAGGTTTTACTCAATAAATCATTTCTAAACCATATTCAATAATTTTATTTAGTTAGAAATGGTTTAAACCAAGGATTTATTCCTTAGTCTCACAAAATATGTTTCTAAGCCCAAAAGTTGGTTTCTATGGTCAGTAGGTTCAAAAAAAACCACTTAGCAAATATTTCACCTTAAAAATATTTCTAGAACAATTTTTATATTCAAATTATGCCTACACATGTTTCTGCAAATTCAACCAATTTTGCAGAAGCAAAACATTAAACAAAGTGCATGGTTGCAAATTAATTGTCCTGCTGATTCCAGTGATATAAAATTTGCAAAATTTGGACATGTAGATTTAAAGTTATGAATTTTACAAGTTTGCATATGTAATAGATCAAATTCTGTTTTTTTTAAACCAGAGTCTGGCCACGTGGCGCTACCTTATTGGACAATAACGGTTTGCGCGGATTGAGCTCTATGGAGCGTTGGATCTAAATAAGATCGTGCGGCATAGATCAAAACTTACACCTTCAGCTAAAATCTAATCTTAACCAGACGATCGCGATCTAACGGCTACGGCGCTATGACCAGGAACTGGCGGCGCTAGACGGCGGCTGTGCGGAGGCGCGGCTCTGTCAGTGACGTTGCCGGCAAACTAGGAAGCAAGAGATGGAATGGAGGTTCTTACCGTGCTCGCGTGGTTTCAGTGAAGCTCAAGGTGGTTTTCAGCTAGTCGATGCATGGACGGGAGCGACGGCGATTGCTCGTCTGAGTTCGCGGCGGCGTCGGGCTCGTCTGTTCGTTGTCGGAGGCGAGGATTGAAGGGTTGCTGAGACAAGCGGAGGGCACGATTAGATGCGCAGGAGTGTCACGTGCACAGGAGCATCAAAGCTAGTGGAAAGGGAGATCGGGTTTTACGAGGGGCCTTCGTCGGAGAAGTGGCAGACGACAGCGGTGTTTAGAGGTTGTCCTTGCCGACGGTTCGGAGCACGCTCGAGGGATTGAGTGGTACAGGGAGATGTGCAAGAAGATGGGGACTAAGCTCGTGGGTACCGGGAGGCAAGGGGAGGGTCGACGTCACCAGAATCGGCCGGTGAGCTTGTCGGAGTCGTGGGTGCTTGGGTTTGCAATTCTTGCAGCCTGGTGGCCGAGAGGGAGTGATGTCTATGGATAAACGGAGAGGAAGACTGGGCTATAAATCGAGTGTGGTCTCGAGTGTTAATCACTGAGCCGTTACCGCGAATTTACGCTGAGGAGTTAACGGCAGAAACGGCCTTGAGGGGGCGTGGTCAGCGGGCGGGTGAGTGAGACGATGACCTGGCGGTGGGGCAACGTCGTAAGTGATTGAGAGGGAAAATGGTAGGGTCGCTGAGTCAGTGAGGCTGCGGGTCGATTTGCGAGTGACAAGCAAACGTTTCGGGCTAGAGGGAGTGGGCTGCGTTGCTAGCTAGGTGGGCTAGCTGGGCTGACTGGTTTCCATTTTTTTCTTGTTCTGTTTTCCTTTTCTTTTTCCATTTGCATTTTCTGTTTTGAATTTGTTCAAATGATTTTAAACCCTTTTTCAGCTCAAATCTTTTCAAACTTTTCAATAAATTTCTGTTCTGTTCAAACACGTATTTTAAAGACCTTTTTAAATAATTTTCTTTTATTCTTATATGATTTATTATTTATTCAAACTAGTCACTTGTCTTTAACCAAATAGGGTTTTAGTATAATTTAAATTCTTATTTGATTTATTATTTTATCAAAACCTTTTTAGTAGATTTTGTTTATTCAATATGATGTTAAATACTTCACTTTGAATTATTTAAAGTATTTCAATATGATTTATTAATTCATTTAAATTGGCATTTGTTTTTATTTCAAACAAAATCAAATATGGTTTTAATTCCATATAAATTTTATTTCAAATAATTTTTTGATTCCATTTAATTTAATTAAATAACTTTTATTCCACTTGGGTAAATTCCAATTATTATTTTCCCATGATTTAATTAATCATTCTTATTGGGGTTTTGTCTTTAATCAAATGGAGTAGAACTTGGTTAATGGCATATTATTTTATTTTGAATATTCTTTATCCCTTTATTTTATTTGAATTTGTATTATCTTTATTCCATTAGGGTTTTATATTTTTGGTTTATTTTCCAAGTGTTTAAATTTCAAGATGCATTTATGAAGAATGCATATCACTTGATTTGAATTTAGTTGGATTCAAATTTTATTCAAAGTTTGCTCAAGATGGGTTTAAATGTTTCTATTTAGAAATAAAAAGTTTCTTTTCACCCAAAATTTCAACAATTATTTATTTTGTTTATTTATTTTTCACATTTCAAAATTTGGAAAATTTTGGGATGTGACAGGCTACCACCCTTAAAAGAAATCTCGTCCCGAGATTTGGGAAAGATAGGGGTTACATGTTGGTTCAAAGCAACTAGGGTACTACCACCCTTAAAAGTTTCCAACTAGATTACATCTTGGCTTACTTGGGATCTTGATGTATCTTCTCTGGGAACTTGTTTGCATAATGGCCTAGTACTTTGCATTTGAAACACATCACTTGGCTGATATCTTTCTTTTCCTTTGGTATCATTGCCTCTTGTTTGTTTCCTTGGTTCTTCTTCTTTTCTGGGCATTCATTGGCATAGTGTCCCATCTCTTTGCAAGTGTAACATTGCTCTTGGGTAATATCTTTCTTGCTAGGGTTGGGGCATTTCTTCTTCTTCTTGGGTCTCTCCAAAGCTAGGAGTTCTTCTAGTTCATGCTCTTCATATTTCACCACAAAGGTGGGAAATCTTTCTCTCTTCTTGGGGCAGTTACTAGAGATATGACCTTCTTCTTCACAAGAGTAGCAACACTTTGTGGTCACTTTGGATTTGGCCTTATGATTCTTGGTTTTGACTTTTCCTTCATCCTTCTTGGCAGAAGTTGTTCCTTCATGAGGTTTTACAAACTGTTGATGCACTCCATCTTGTTTCCTTTTTTGAACTATGGAATAGATGGGGCATTGGATAGGGACATGATTGTTTCCTTCTCATAGGAAACAAGTAGCTTGAGATGTGGGGCATTGATTAGTTGGATGTTTCTCTTCACAATTGGGGCATTGATATTCATGCCCTTTGGAAGTGTGATCCTTGTCTCCAAAAATATTGCAAGCTTGAGTTCCTTCTAGAATATCATCCTTGGCATCCTTGTTGTTACAAACTCCTTGGGAAAGGTTGTCTCCCATGTTGATCATTTGGTTTGTCATCCTTTGCAACAATTGGTTTTGGGATTCCAAAAACTTTTGCATGGTTGGGTCTAACTTATTGTAGGTGGCTAAAATCTGAGTTGTCACTTGGTTCAACTGGGTTTGGGTTGTTATGAGTTCTCTCATGTGCATCTCTTGGTTGTTATTGTTGTTATGATCCTTGATGTTGGAGTCTCTTGGAGTAGTCATCTGTTTGGGTTGGATTGGGATTATAATAGGCAAAAGATTTCTAAGGAAATAATTTTAATCACACACAACACAGTTCACACAAGCAATGTGCAAGCAATCACAACAAACATTCCAATCAAACAACAAGTTTCAAGCACATTTTTAGGCAACAAAATATTTTTGCTACACCACAATAGTTGGTGTGTTTGATCTAAAATTAATATGGTGGTCCAACAATATGGTTCACTTGAGATCATTCCATCCTTCTTGGTTGCTTCTTCATGAACAAGATCCTTGTATTCTTGGAGAATTCCTTGTATCTTGGTCACAAAACTTCAAAGGTGATGATGGTTCCTTCTAAGTTCTGTTTCCTTAGTCTTCAAGTCTTGAGTAATGTCTCTTGGCTCACTTGTAATCCTTAGTGATATCCAAGTTGAAGTCCTTGGTGAAAATAAAGTTGAAATCTTTGATGATGTTGAAGTTGAAGTCATTTGAGTTGGTGAAGTCCTTTGCTCAAGTTGAAGTCTTTGCTCATGGTTGAGGCTTTGTCCATCAAGTTTTGAAAAGGAAGAGATGTAGAATCAAAACCAAAAAGGTTGAGGAAAGAGTTTACAAGATTGTTTGTAAATAAGTTTTGGAACAAATATAACTCTTATTTTTCTAAGGGGTTTTGTCCAATCCTAGGGTTACAAACCTACAGGAAACACAGTTCTCTGATACCATCTGTAGAGGTCCCAACCTTTAATAAGGTAGAGATCCCTGTGTTTACAATGCTAGTCCCTGGATCAATAGCTAGCATCCACAGTTAAGATGTAATATCAAGAAACAAAGGTCATAATACAACTTTATAACCAGGAATACAATAATTCATTACATCTTACATAGCTCATTTGGCTATCTCATTACAATATAGCAGAATAATTATATAGCATGGAGTCCTTCATCTTCAAAGTGCCACAGGCAATCATGTTGGTTGTAGACTTGTAATCCTATTCAACACACTTCACTAACTTCAAACAAACCTGCAACATAATAAGTTGCAGCCACAAGGGTCAATACATTTGAATTGTATTGGCAAGTTTCACTACTATGTAGAAATAAGTGGATCCTATCAATACATGCATATTTGGCTAAGTAGGGTTTAGGCTCATTTGCAAAAAGCAATATAATTTTATCCTATCATTTCAAAATAGTTTTGATCTTTTGACAATCTTTTTGAACTCCTTGGAAAACTCCAAGTGCTTCTAATCCCTTGTTGACACCATCAAGTTTTACTTTGAGAAATTGGAATGTCGAGATCTTCCATAGCTTCAGGCCTTAGTTTCTCAGAGTTGTCCGTAACCGGGGACAAGGCTAAGTACTTAGAATTTGATCTTCTACAGAAGTTGTACACTTTACCCACATGACACAATCTCGTCTTGACGCCACCAGTGGCCGCTGGATAAGTACTCACCAAAATGGAGTACTGGCAGATCGAGAATATGACAAAGTCTTTCCATAGAAGTCCTCCCAATAGACAATGATAGCTTGTCTACCAGGCACCAATGTAGGGATATATTTCCCATACATAATTCTAGTTAACCTGAATATGCCAATGCATGGGTCTTCCACTATGTAGTTGACTAAGCCAGAGCCCATTTAGCATATGGTTGTACACAGAAGCCATTGTACGAGAAACATGTTCAATCTCTAAGTCCCTGGGTGGTTTTCTTCTAGTGCACATACAAAAACATAGCCATATAAACATGATTCCTTTTGTTGCCACCTTGTCCAAAATTGAGTATCCTCATTCCACCCAGGTGGTTCATTGAGTACTTGTTTTATTATATAAAACATATATTTTTCCCAACACTTCATATAATCACATCATGTATTCCATCCCAAATATATAGCAGGTCTAAGCATACTACAACTACAATTTTTTCACTAAGGAAGATATAAGGATATCCTAATAGGACATAGCATAGCAAAGTAATATAATAGTCCTATCATGCATACTACAAAAATCCACTAAGTGTAATGAAAATAGTAGGACATGGATGATAGTGTCACTTGCCTTTTTAGTAGAGAATGTGATCTTGCAAATATCACACTCTTCTAACTTCACTACAATTCAATCAAGCAAACACATATTCAACTAGCATTCAAACAATTTCACCACATAAAATATCAATAACATGATAATGCATGCAAGCATGCAAAAAGATGGTTTTATTTGGTAAAGTGGTTTCTACTAGGCTCTAAACATTTTAAAGCTCATATTGGTCATTTACAAAAGTGGTAAAATCATTTGCAAAAGGTTTCACCCCATAAACCAAATATTAAACCAAAGTGTTATTTTATGTTGTTGGAAATGTCTTTTGCAAAGCAATAACTTTATAGGGTTCATCATTTTTTTAAAAAATATCAAAACTTGGTGTTTATGGTCAGAAGGTTTGAATCACATCATTTCCCAAAGGTTTTACTCAATAAATCATTTCTAAACCATATTCAATAATTTTATTTAGTTAGAAATGGTTTAAACCAAGGATTTATTCCTTAGTCTCACAAAATATGTTTCTAAGCCCAAAAGTTGGTTTCTATGGTCAGTAGGTTAAAAAACCACTTAGCAAATATTTCACCTTAAAAATATTTCTAGAACAATTTTTATATTCAAATTATGCCTACAAATGTTTCTGCAAATTTAACCAATTTTGCAGAATCAAAACATTAAACAAAGTGCATGGTTGCAAATTACATGTCCTGCTGATTCTAGTGATATAAAATTTGCAAAATTTGGACGTGTAGATTTAAAGTTATGAATTTTACAAAATTCTGTTTTTTTAAACAAGTGTCTGGCCACGTGGCGCTACCTTATTGGACAATAACGGTTCACGCGGATTGAGCTCTGTGGAGCATTGGATCTAAATAAGATCGTGCAGCACGGATCAAAACTTACACCTTCAGCTAAAATCTAATCTTAACCAGACGATCGCGATCTAACGGCTACGGCGCTATGACCAGGAACTGGCGGCGCTAGACGGCGGATGTGCGGCGGTGCGGCTCTGTCAGTGATGTTGCCGGCGAACTAGGAAGCAAGAGATGGAACGGAGGTTCTTACCGTGCTCGCATGGTTTCAGTGAAGCTCAAGGTGGTCTCAGCTACTCGATGCGCGGACGGGAGCGGTGGCGATTGCTCGTCTGAGTTCGCGGCGGCGTCGGGCTCGTCTGTTCGTTGTCAGAGGGGAGGATTGAAGGCTCGCTGAGACAAACGGAGGGCACGATTAGATGCGCAGGAGTGTCACGTGCACAGGAGCATCAAAGCTAGTGGAAATGGAGATCGGGTTTTACCAGGGGCCTTCGCCGGAGAAGTGGCAGACGACGGTGGTGTTCAGAGGTTGTCCTTGCTGACGGTTCGGAGCGCGCTCGAGGGATTGAGTGGTACAGGGAGATGCGCAAGAAGATGGGGACTAAGCTCGTGGGTACCGGGAGGCAATGGGAGGGTCGACGTCGCCGGAATCGGCCGGTGAGCTCGTCGGAGCCATGGGTGCTTGGGCTTGCAATTCTTGCAGCCTGGTGGCCGAGAGGGAGTGATGCCTGTGGATAAACGGAGAGGAATACTGGGCTATAAATCGAGCGTGGTCTCGAGCGTTAATCACTGAGCCATTACCGCGAATTTAAGCTGAGGAGTTAACGGAAGAAAGGGCCGGGAGGGGGCGTGGTCAGCGGGCGAGTGAGTGAGACGATGACCTGGTGGTGGGGCAACGTCTTCAGTGATTGAGAGGGAAAATGGTAGGGTCGCTGAGTCAGTGAGGTTGCGGGTCGATTCGCGAGTGACAAGCAAACGTTTCGGGCTAGAGGGAGTGGGCTGCGTTGCTGGCCAGGTGGGCTAGCTGGGCTGGGCTGGCTGGTTTCCATTTTTTTCTTGTTTTGTTTTCCTTTTCTTTTTCCATTTTCATTTTCTGTTTTGAATTTGTTCAAATGATTTCAAACCCTTTTGCAGCTCAAATCTTTTCAAACTTTTCAATAAATTTCTGTTCTGTTCAAACACGTATTTTAAAGACCTTTTTAAATAATTTTCTTTTATTCTTATATGATTTATTATTTGTTCAAACTAGTCACTTGTCTTTAACCAAATAGGGTTTTAGTATAATTTAAATTCTTATTTAATTTCTTATTTTCTCAAAACCTTTTCGGTAGACTTTGTTTATTCAATATGATGTTAAATACTTCACTTTGAAATATTTAAAGTATTTCAATATGATTTATTAATTCATTTAAATTGGCATTTGTTTTTATTTCAAACAAAATCAAATATGGTTTTAATTCCATATAAATTTTATTTCAAATAATTCTTTGATTCCATTTAAGTTAATTAAATAACTTTTATTCCACTTTGGTAAATTCCAATTATTATTTTCCCATGATTTAATTAATCATTCTTATTGGGGTTTTGTCTTTAATCAAATGGAGTAGAATTTGGTTAATGTCATATTATTTTATTTTGAATATTCTTTACCCCTTTATTTTATTTGAATTTGTATTATCTTTATTCAATTAGGGTTTTAGATTTTTGGTTTATTTTCCAAGTGTTTAAATTTCAAGATGCATTTATGAAGAATGCATATCACTTGATTTGAATTTAGTTGGATTAAAATTTTATTCAAAGTTTGCTCAAGATGGGTTTTAATGTTTCTATTTAGAAATAAAAAGTTTCTTTTCACCCTAAATTTCAACAATTATTTATTTTGTTTATTTATTTTTCACATTTCAAAATTTGGAAAAAATTGGGATGTGACAAGACTCAAGCCTAAATGCCACCATGGCGTGCACGCTAACACTTTCACAGACATGGGGAGAGCATATATCTAATGAAGCACTTGAGTAGCAAGGTAGATCTACTTGATTACAAAGCTCATGACCACAAGATCATGCATAGAGAGAGAGATGAACACATAGCTACCGGTAGAGCCCTTAGCACTAAGGAAGAACTACTCCCTCCTCATCATAGGAATCAGCAATGGTGATGAAGATGGCGATGGAGATCGATGGAGATGACTCCGGGGGCACTTCCCCGTCCCGATAGGGTACCAGAATAGAGACTTCCTTTCCCCCGAATCTCCCCTTTGGTGGCGGCGGCGTTACAGAGGTTTTCGTGGATTTCTTTAGGATTCCTTATGTTTTTTGGGTCGGAGGCTACTTATAGGCGCAGGAGGCAAGGTCGGTGGAGGTCCAAGGGGCCCACACCCCCGGTAGGCGCCTCCAGGGCTTGCCCACACCTAAGGAGGGTGTGGCCACCCTGTGGCCCCCCTCCGGCTCTGCTTCGTGCTTCCGTGTTGCTCCGGGAAAAATAATGACTTTGGCTTTTGTCCCGTCCAATTCCGAGAATATTGATTTTCTGCCTTTCTGGAACCAAAAATAGAAGAAAACATGCAACTGGCACTGTGGCAACTTGTTAATAGGTTAGTTCCAGAAAAGATATAAAAACACCTCAAAGTGTAGACAAAACATAAGACAAATGATATAAAACAAGCATGGAGCATCAAAAAATCATACGGCTGGTTCACCCCTTTGTGTACATAAATTTGCTTTCTTTTCTCCTTCCTGGGGTTGCTGCTATGTTGATAGCACACCCATATGCATGGTTGTGTGAGAATCTTGCTTGATTGCTTGCTTGCTGTGACTCATGGATCAGATCGAGTACTTCCTTGATATTTCCTGATGGTTTTTTACTTCTTATCTGTTTACTATTTTAAACCAAGGTGAAACTTTTCCCTACATCAGCCTATGATGCACTAGTCTAAGGCTACACATCTGATGAGAGTAGATACTATAGATATGGTGAAATTTTCCCCTTCTAATTTAATCTCAATGATGAGTTAGACATAGAAATTCTATGTCAAATCTGGGAGCAAAAATTTAACCACTAACCCCTTTCCTATTTGTCTTTCTACTGGTTTTATTTCTTTTTGTTTGCAGGTATAAGATCAGGAATATTAAGAGAGGATTTAGAAGATGAAGAAAATTAAGATGAATTTAGTTTTAGGTTTTTCTTTATTCTTTTGTAATCCACTTTTTCTTTTGTGAAATATAAAGCATTGTATAAATGTAATAAAGGAATTCTTTTTATTTATTCATTCTTCTTTTGTAGAGAAATATTGTATTATTTATTTTATTCAATAAAGTGTACTAATTTTCTTTTTCTTTTATAATGTATTTCCAAATACAATGTAACATTTATATCTACTTGTAATAAAGAATCTTTTTAGTTATTTATTATGTAATTCATTTTTATATTTATTTGTTTTATAGTAGTTTACTTTTATTCTTTTATTGTAACAACAATGAAACATTGTATTCTATAATAAAGTGTTCCATTATTCTTGGAACTAATTAAATATTTATATCTTACTTAAAAATAAGAATTCCATTCTTATTTTTTATTATAATTCATTTCATTCAATTTTGTTTATTAATTGAGGCTTGTAATTATTGTATCTTTTCATAAATAAGAGTTCACCTAGTATTTCTTATTACAATTTAATTTCCAATTATTAATCTATTTCAAACTCTTTTGTATTCGAATTTATCAATTAAATATTCAAATTTGAATTGTCATCCCTTCAAACACAAAAGTACAGTAGAGGTCATATCGAAATCCATCGCACATGTCCTGATGTTTCCATCAGAACAAGAGAGACCTCGATTCCTCTATAGCTTCTGTTGTTTTGCGCGAAAATTCCCCGGATTTTCTGATGCATGAATGCAATGGACACACCTGTGTCCTCTATAATTCTAGGTGCTAATCCTGGGATGTTACACATAATTATATCATGTACATGTGTTCTGAGCTCAACTTCATGCACCGAACTAGTCACACAATGGAAAACAAAACCCAAATAAGATCCAAATATGCATTTCACGTATTATACATTACAAACAACTTAGTAATACAAATTCATTACAAACCTGTAACATACAGGTACAAGATTACATCAAAAACACCGCCTCACTTATTTAAATACATCTTCTTCTCATACTACAATACACAATACCAGTTACCTCCTAATAAGTAACCTACGTCTTTAGTATCCGCGACGCTCATCATACATGCCTAAAGTCCAACTGTGATGACATGACGTCCGTCGCATAGTTTGTGGAACAAATGGCCTTTCAGATGGAACATACTCGGTATCTGAAGTATCAGGACTTGAGTTATTACTCAGTCTGAGTGCATTGACTCCATCCAGATCAGCTGAAAAGTCTTCGGAAACTTGTTCAACACTATCACCGACTTGCATCTCCTGAGATTCATTCCTAGAGTTGTCAACGGAATACTCAGATTCCGCTGCCCCCTAGGTGCTCAGTTGGGCAAGATAGTTAAACACTGGATAATATACATTACCTGGGTTTGGAGAAGATATTGATGCTTCAAACACTCTCTCCTCAGGATCTTCTTCCTCATCCTGACTTCCTGCAATTATGGTATTTATGCTCCTATTATAAGGATTGGTTCTCGCACCCATCCAGCTGGATTGTCCAACATCTCTGTCAGACACATCCACTGAATTTGATTCCCTCGAGATCCCTCATGTGACCCTATTCTCCATCCATCAGAATTCTCGATAGGAAGTTCTGAATCAGATCCTTCCTCAGAAGCCTGTGATACAGAATACCTCATATCTAATTAGGATCATGGGTAGGTTCTGGTCTGGGTGAATAAGGATATGGTGTAAATGATTCAGG
This sequence comes from Avena insularis, assembly GCA_023614405.1. Taxonomy (NCBI): domain Eukaryota; kingdom Viridiplantae; phylum Streptophyta; class Magnoliopsida; order Poales; family Poaceae; genus Avena; species Avena insularis. Next base: position 118,064,947 of record CM042695.1, read on the forward strand.
ATCTATAGGTATATCCTTAAAGATTAGTTTTGCACTACTCCTTGCTTCATTCTCTAACTGTGATGCTAACTGGTTCCTTTGTTCTGGATCAGTTAGATCCTCTAACATGTCATTTTTATCCTCTACTATGACTTGATGTGTCTTATACAAAGACGCAACAATTGTTCGATATCGATCCATAAACTTGGAAGCTAACTTTGGATGCTTCTTTACTAAAGTAAGATGATCCAGTGTTGGCTCCGAGTCTATAGAATCATGAGGAATCATAGAAAATGTGCTCCCTTCTAACTCCTGGGCTTTGTGCTCCCGGATATTGGTTATCGCCACCACAATAGCAACATGGTATGCTGCTAAATGACTCCGACCTTCACCTATAGGTAGATCGTGATATAATCCAAGCTCCTCTAGAAGTTGGATACTCACACGATACTTGGATAACCTACGACCATCATAATAGGTTATGATATTCACTGGGATTTTAGTTGGACAACTAAAAATCCTTAAGAGTTGACGAAGCTGATTAGTGAATGATCCTTGATAATCATAGAGAGTCTCCTCTTTCCTTACCAAAGTTTGTTTTGGAAACTTTGGTGCCATAACTCAGTATAACAAAAATACTTTTGTTAGTAATCAATAAAATATTGCATCATAACAAAGAATTATCGCACTAAAATATGTAACGGAATATTCTCATTTGAATACCCATTATACCCTTTTAGAGAATTCTTTATCATTGCTATAAACTTCTATAGGTAATACCCTTTACTAGGTTTCCAGCATAAGGTCAAAGCAATTGCTCTGATACCAATTGTGGTGACCCAGCATACCACTGCATGTGTAGACACTATAGTCATTGACATGACATCCACAGAACACCGTTCCATAAATATCACATCCCTCGGAGTGGTAAAACAGAAACATTGCAGGTCCAAATTACAAACATACACACATTATTATTACAATACCAGAAGTTCGAGACTTCAAAAGATTCAACTTAGAAACCAAATATAAACTGTTTCAACGGAAGTTTTAAGGTTGTAACATCAACTCCGAATTGAGCTCAACAACTTATTATATATGGTTCATGCTACTCGGCTCAATTGGTTACTAATAACTAAGGAAACTAATCTGACTCATTGTCGTCCACTCCATATCTGATCTCGTAGTCCACCCCTTCCACACCGCCCGACAGGCCAGGATCCTCATAGAAGACATCATCTTGACATTCTCCTGCATATAGAGGAGTTTCTTATGGATCCTAAGAGTCTAAGTAGGAGATCAAAGGAAAGGGTGATTAAATTTAACATCCCAAAAATATTGAACAAGGTTATCAATTCCAATCACCAAAATTAAGGTTAACAAAAACTTTTGTTAGTTAAGGTCATTATGAATGCATGTGTGTATGTGATGATTGTATGAATGCATGAATGGACTTGTGTGATTGTTGTGTTTAGTAAAGATTGGTTTAAAGATGAAAAAAACATCATTTAAATCACATCCAAGCAGAAACAAATCAAGAGAAATTCAAAAACAAACAAAAGGAGCTAATGGTCACTTTTGCCAATCTTGCTCACTAGACCACTTTGAGTGTTTCTAGTCCAATATTTCAAACATAAAAAATTCTAATTATTTTCACCCCTTGCTAGACCAAGTAAAAGTGAACCCAAGCCCACCTTTCAAACCCCCAGAAACATTTGCAACTTGATTCAAATGGAAATTCAAAATTGAATCTATATCATATGTGAAGATCACCATTTCTCAAAAACCAACCAAAACAGTTCACCTTGACCATTCCAAGAAACCAGAGGCTACATGTATGTGACTAGTACACCCACCAATTTTCATCAAAAAAATCAAATTCAAATCTCTTTCGGCCATTTCATCAAACACCCTGGAAACACAAATCAAACAAAACATCAAACACTATAGTGAGCAGTGTTTGTGCCTAACTTGTTCCCCCTCTAGCTCACATAATACTCTTAGTAGATCATCTAGTTAATTTAACAAGCTCTAGCTCACTGTAAGCTTGACATTGGCATCAATGGTGACCATTGCCGATCTCAACTTGCCACCCCATTCTCGACAACAAGCTAGAAGCTTCCCTAGCCTTGCGAACCTTGTTTTGGACACGAGCCACCGTCCATCGCCACCGCATGTCCAATGCCCAAGCACTGCCAGCCCCTAGACCACCCTAGAACCGCCATGCCATATTCCTTTGTGCCATGCTGAGAGTGCGCCAGAGCGCCGCACTCGACACGCGAGCACAGACAGTGTGCCTCCCTTGACGCTTGCATGCGTGATCACCACCACCCGAGGAACCGCCAGGACATGCCCGTTCGCCGCCGCGCGAATCGTGGACGTTGTGCGCTATTAAAATGCCCGTCAGACCCGCCCAGAGCATCACAACGTTCCGACCAAATTGCACCACCCCACGCCTCACCACCATGCTGTTGAGCTTTGCTAGGAGGCAGAGCATCGTCCCCTACCATCGCCCATGGCGTTAGCTCACTCTGTCGACAACCACGACGAGATCCACCCGCACCCTTCGGTCCTCCTCTTGGCACTATAAATAGAGGCCTCCCTCATTCGATTTCAGCACACCATCACACTCCCCTCTCTCTCAGAACTACCCCACCTCATCCCCGGAGCAAGGCGAGCACCAGGTGGCCGGAATTTTGCTGGAGTCTGCCGCGGAGGAGGAGAAGAGGCACCATCGATTGGAGTCGCCCTAGGAGGAGCAACCGGTACCAGGAGGATCGCCGTCGTCGACTTTGTCGTTCGCCCCCATCGCCGACCCTCGCCTGAGCCCCGATGAGCCCCCTCAGACCCCCACTGGTCGCGCTAGGGTTCAGTCTCGACGGCGTTGCCCGACGGAGACGACAAGCCACTGCCGTTAGATTAGATGTTGATCGCACGGTCTAGATTGCCCCATACCCCTTTGCACCCCCTGTCTCACTGACTGGTGGGGACATTCACTTAAACCCACCTGCGCGCGCTGTGCAACGTGGGCCAGCCCAGTTAACTTCCCGCGTGACCTAGTAGTTTGAATTTAGGTTTTATCAATTTAGTTTCAAACTTAGTTATGTACCTAGATTCAAAAATCAATCCAGGGAGATTCATTGCACCAAATTGCATGAAACTAATTTTTCTAGAAAGGTACTGAAATTCTTAATCCAATCCCATTGGATTCAAACCATTTAGATTTGTAGATCACCTATAGTAAAAATAACAAGGTAGAGACTTTTCTACATTCAAACATTTTTCAAAATTCAACCACAAAAGCTTTTGAGTTGATTCTAACTCTCAAAAATCACATTTGACCAGACCTTTCTTAATATATAAAAATATCTAGGTTTACTTGCAGAAATAATGGACAGGTAATAAAAGAATGCCCCATAGGCATTTCTAGTCACTTTATTTAATTAAAATAAAAGGGTAAAACCTTATTAAATTTTGACACCACTTTAAATCACATTCTCAAGTACTGAAATATATGGTGATGACATGTGTCAACTGAAGGGAATATGCCCGAGAGGCAATAATAAAGTGGTTATTATCGTATTCCTTGTTTATGATAAATGTTTATTTTGCATGCTATAATTGTATTAATACGAAAACGTTAATACATGTGTGTTTAAGAAACAAAAAGAAATTTTCTAGTTATGCCTCTCTCATAAACTAGCTCGTTGATTAACAAGATGAAAAAGGTTTCCAGATCATGGACATTGGATGTTGTTAATAACGGGATCACAACATTAGTGTAATGGTGTGATGAACATTCATCCGAAGTATAGCATTACGATCAAAGTCATTGAGTTTATATTGCTATAACAACTTACGAAGTGATCCTAATCCTTAGACCATGAGATCATGTCAATCACTAACACCGGAAGAGTTTCTTGATAACATCAAACATCACACCGTAACAGGGTGATTATAAAGATGGATTTAGAACTACTAAAGTTTTATGTTGAGACTCATGGATCAAGAGTGGAATTTATTCATCCCGATGACGGATAGATATACTCTGGGCCCTCTCGGTGATATCACATTGATTAGCTTGCAAGCAAGTGATTTGATCACTAGAATGTTATATCACGGGAACGAGAAAAGAGTGCATGTCGATGTAGATCAAACTAGGTATGGAGATACCGATGATCGAATCTCGGACATGTAATATATCGCGAAACAAAGGGATTAAGATACTAGTGTAAAAGGTTCCGACGATCACAAGGAAGTCATCGTTGAATGTGTGGGAGTCAGTATGGGTCTCTAGATCCCGCTTCTGATTATTGATCTGAGAGGGGTCTCGATCATGTCCACATTATTCGTGAACCGTAGGGTGACACACTTAAGAGACACCGACATCCATTTGGAGCAAAAGTTTCATGCCGAAAAGAATAACAAGCGCAGGAATTTATTTCACTAGATACCGAAACGGGTTTTCGGGTGAAATTGCAGAAAGTGTTTCTGCATGTGAAATGAAATACTAGCAAGGGGTTATATGTGAATGTTTGTCATTAAATTAATTGACAAAATTCTGAATAAATAAAAGGAGTTTTATTTAATGAGAGTTTGCATTAAATTTGGTGGAAATTTAATGGGAATTTGAGTGGGTTTTTGAGTGGAGGGAATTGAAAGGCATTTGAGTGAGTGGAGTGTCCACCCACATGAATGTGGAAGAGGTGGGGGCAGCCGCATGGCTGGGCGCATGGCCCCTTGGGTGCCCCCCTCTCCCTATAAAAGGAGCCCCCTCCCTCTCTCTCACTCACACCTCCTCGTGAAGGATCTCTCTCCCCCTCTAGAATTTATCCCCCATGGTCTCGGACTAGCGAGATACATGTTCCCGGTGGCTATTCGGCAAGAAAGAGTTGTGCTTCCGCTGCATCGCTGGAGCGAGGAGGCGGAGGTTGCTCGGTGCCTCGAACGTGTGTGCGAGCACGGATGCGCTGCTATTTTGCGGTGCTAGGACTTCCTCTCGATCTTGAGATCGGCAAGAGATCGTCTACATCAACCACGAGTTTGGACTCGTTAAGATTTGTCGGTCTTCAAGGGTATGTTCTCTACGGATATACATCCGCCCGTTGTTTGTATCTAGTAGATAGATCTTGGTACATAGTTGTTCCCATCGTAGGAAATTTTTGTTTTCTATGCTGCGAACCCTACAGTGGTATCAGAGCCGGATCTATGCGTAGATACTTTGCACGGGTAGTACACATATGAGTATGTGGGCGATGATGATCATTTTATTGCTTCTTAGTTGTACTTTGGATATTGGTGGCATAGTGGGATGAAGCGGCCCGGACAAACTTTACATGTCCTCGCACATGAGACCTGGTCCACGCTTGACATGCAACTAGTTTTGCATAAGTGGCTAGCGGGTGTCTGTCTCTCCTACTATAGTCAATATATAATTTGAAACGAGTTGTCAACAATTTGGTTATCCTCGTTGTGGTTCATGTTCGTAGGTAAGAAAGGTTCTATCTTCGAAAGCCCTAAGCCACATAAAACTTGCAATGGACAAATTAGAGGCGTCTAGTTTAGATTGTTGCTGGGCTAGTGTTATGATATGGTGATGTTGTAAGTAGAAGTATGAGATGATACTCTTACAACACACATAGCGTGTAAGTTCCATAGACATTGGCCTTACACATAAAGGTATGATAGAGATCATACCACGGTGCACATGATGGAGATCATATGCGGGAACCATATCATTTCACTTATAAGCATGTGATGTTTTGATTGCATCTTATATTGCTTGTTTGGTGTTTTATTAGCATAATAAGATGATCCCTCATTTAGATATCAAGATAAGAATGTGTTCTTCCTTAAGTATGCACCGACAATGTTTCATCGCTTTAAGACATCACGTGATGATCGGGTGTACTTGAATCCATGAGCATATCTCGGGTGTAAGACAGTTACACACGCGAATACTAAGGTTCTTACTTGGTGAGCCTAGCATGTACAGACATGGCGTCGGAACACGGACCGAAAGGTTAAGCATGAGTCATATGTTTTGATATGATGACCATATGGATGCTCGCCTTTGAAGCTACACCGACTCATGTGATGATCGGACTTGGTGTAGTGGATTTGGTTCATGTAATCACCAAAAAGACACGAGGGATGTCGTTTTTGAGTGGGAGTGTACTTCTAATTTGGATTAGTAGAACTCAATTTATCATAAATTAAATCAAAGTGAATTTGCATAATTTGTTGTAGTCATTGGCATTCGTTAACCACCTTATGCATAGTTGTAATTTAGATAATAGAACTATAGAATTCTGGATATATACTTTACGAACCGGTATCGTATTGTTTTGAGTGTCAATCTAAAGTTTAAAGTCCTATTGCAAACTTTCAGCAAACTCTATTTACTCCGTGAAATTTAATAGTTGGTATTAAATCAAGAGTAACAATTCCAGTGTTAGTATTTTAAGTATCATGTTTGCCTCCACGATTCTTGATTATTTTAGTATCATGTTTGCCTCCACGATTATTGATTATTTTATCTAGGAGCTGAAAGAATTGTTTCAGAAACCATCATGTGTGGCAGATATAACGATATCTGAAACAATGTTTTGGTTGCAATATGATAGAGTATAATATATGTTCTCATATTGGATGAGAATTTACGAAGGTTGGAGATGCTAGACATCCTAATCATCCAAAAGGGTTTTGGAAAGTAACGTTATACTCATGATTCGCCTTTATAAGCTACAGTAGCTTGATCATGAATGTTGTCATGATAAGGGTGAATAGAATATGTATGTAAAATGTTTACTACACTAAAATATTACTAAAGAATGGATTTTGAAAGAATACCGATCATTTTGATGATGGTGATCTACTTCAATGTGCAAGTCCAAAGGTATTATTATTTGAATATACACGCTTTGGACTATGTGTCATGTATATGGCGCCACTTTTGATGTTGATAGATTCTTTTAAAAAGGAAAAGGAAATGCTGAAAGAGAATCTATAAAATATATTTGGCAGAAAAGATTGGAAATGTCCAATTTAGGTATATATGATATACATGTTATGGTTGTATTCTTTGCTTGTTAAACAATGTGGTTCTTGGGTATTGGATACTAAATTGGTTGGTATGAAATTTCATACAGAACAACGCAATTCATGAACCACAATGGCCTAAGTAACTAGCAAGAGAATATGTGATGATGTTCATCGAAAACAAACAAACCGTTGTTTGTATTTCTCGTTGACATCAAAGCTTGACTTCAAGATTTGTTTTAATAATTGTTATTTAAATCAGGTATTATGAGAACAAAGGTTGTTCAAATAATTACCGTATTCCATATAAGATGGATGATTTACAAATCTAGTTGGAGAAATCACATTCATAAAGCCTAATGCTAAAATGTCGCAAGACAAATGATTGGAAGATCACTTACGAAGTGACATCGCCGTTTAAATTATATTGGAAAGAAAACATGAAGAAACTCCATTTTCATGGATTTTTGGAGTCTTTGATTTGATCAAGTAACGCTTGTGAGACTTTCCTCGGGATAATTAAAACTTCGTTCAAAGGCCAAAGAAGAACGAACGACTAAAATATTGGAATTTATACATATCGACGTATCTAGTCCATTATGTGTAGTCATAAGCGATGGATTTCAACTTCATATGCTTTCTCCGGAAATTTGAGTGAATATTCACTTAATGAGAAAGAAGTATGAAATATTTGAAAAATGTTTCAAAGACTTTCAAGATGAAGTGTAAAATCATTGTAACAAGAAAAATAAATGAATTATGATTTGATCATAAAGGGATTTATTTGAGTTACAAGTGTAACAAGAAAAATAAATGAATTATGATTTTATCATAAAGGGATTTATTTGAGTTGCAAGTTTAGCAAAACACCTAGATTTACATCTCCCTAAACACCATAGGAGTATGGAGTGTTTGAGATTTGTAATGAAACCTTGTTTGACATGGTTGGATCAAAGGTGTTATTTATAAAACTGCCATTATGTTTTAAAAATATTAAAGCTTTAGAGACTACCGCTTTTACACTGAAAAGAGCTCCATCTTGATCCGTTGAAATGACACCATGGAAGTTATGGTTTGGGGTAAAACCCAAGTTGTCATTTCTTAAATTTTGGTATGGTAAACATAAGTAAGATGTTTACAACCAAAGTCGGATGAGCATGTCTTTGTAGGTTATTTCGAATAACAATTGGTTATTCCTCCATAACACCGAGGACAAAAGGGTTTGTCGCTTGAAATGTGAAGTTTCTTGAAAAAGGATTTTTTCGCAAAAGTTAAGTGGGAGGACAATACAAACTTTGATAAGGTTAACGAACCTTAGCTAAATATGCTGAGTTGCGCAGCGCCAAAAATCGTTCTAGAGGCTGGCATAATGCTCATAGCTTATGTTCCTCAAAGGTTGTGGTCACGGAGATCTAAGTTCTTATTGAACCAAGTCGGTCGAATAAACAATCAAATACTAAGATTTGAGAGTAAATCATTATTGTTTGACAATGATGAACCGACTATATGAAAAGAAGCAATGATGGGCCCTGACTCCGTCAAATGGCTTGAAGCCATAAAATCTGTGATAGTTCCATACACGAGAAATCAAGTTTTGAACTTGGAAGACCCTCCAGAAAGGTGTAAAAACCTATCGGTCGTATTTGGATCTATAAAGAAATAGACATGGATGTTTCACATCTATGAAATAGTCGACATGTCGTAAAGTATTTTACGAAAATGTTCAAGGAGTTGACAAGATTTGATCTTTCATAGCGATATTTAGTCTGGACGGATTAAAGTAGCAACCACTACATATAATTTGGTATATGGTAGATGAATAAACAAAACAAAATTCTTCTAATAGAATGGTTACCTAGGACGTGTACATGACACGGTCCAAAGGGTTTTGTTAAAATTCAAAGGATGCTAAAAAGGGCATGCAAACTTCAATGGTTGAAGTAAGCATCGTGGAGTTGGAATCTTCACCGTGATGAAAAGGAGTTTTTCATCAGGAGACGATGAAGATGCTTGCATTTGCAAGAAATTAAGTGGGAGCGTTGAGACATATTTCTAATACATTATGTGAAGGACATCTTGTTGATTAGAAATGATGTATCTTTTATTGACAAAGGTTAAGAATTTCATTTTGATGAAATACTTAGGCAAAACTCTAATATTTAGCGTGAATGTCTATAGTGGATAGACTGTGACGCCAATATGGTTTTGCCAAACGTACGTATATGAGATATTGAAGGAGTTCAATATAGAAACGACAAGAAACAGTTCTTGTTGCATGGAAAGGAATTGAATCAAGATTCAAGTGTATCGACACTTGATAAGTGAAACAAGATTCAAGTGCTTTGACACTTGATGAGTGAAATCACGAGAATGTTTTGATCAATCATACCATGATATGTACACATCCAGATATGTCCTATGCTCTAAGTGTTATGAGCATATACCAGAATGAATCATAAAATGATCATTGGACGATAGTGAGGAAATTCTTATGATCTTTTGGAAGAACTAAGAATATATTTGTGTATAGGTGACAAACAATTACAAATAGTTCATTGTAAAGCATTACATTGATGCTAGTTTTGTCACAAGATACAAATTAAGTTTATCTCAATTTAAACTATGGGTGGCACAATGTAATGGAAAGAAGATTCCATGATGGATTTGGATGAAATCCATAGTTAAGACATTGTGACGAATTCTACAACAAAAAGGCTAAGTATATGACTGCTATAGTAGCAGCAAAGGAGGGAATTTGTGTCAAGAAGTTTGTTATCAAACTAAGGTGTTGTTCGCAACGGGCTAACACTAAATATATATTGTACGACAATAGTATCGACATGTTTTAACCCCAAGGAACTAAAGGTCTCACCAAAAGACCAAATTTATACAATGCCATCTCATTGGAGAATGAGTGATGCGTGGAGACGCAAAGATATGCAAATACACACGGACCTGAAGCGTCAGATCCGTAGATTATGTTAACCACTTGCAATTGCGTATATAGAACACTAGAAAGCACTATGTGTTTAATACGCAAAGTTTTCAAACTAGATTATTGTCTCTAGTGCAAGTGGGAGACTGAAGGGAATATGCCCGAGAGGCAATAATAAAGTGGTTATTATCGTATTCCTTGTTTATGATAAATGTTTATTTTGCATGCTATAATTGTATTAGTACGGAAACGTTAATACATGTGTGTTTAATAAACAAAAAGAAAGTTCCTAGTTATGCCTCTCTCATAAACTAGCTCGTTGATTAACAAGATGAACAAGGTTTCCTGATCATGGACATTGGATGTTGTTAATAACGGTATCATAACATTAGTGTAATTGTGTGATGAACATTCATCCGAAGTATAGCATTACGATCAAAGTTATTGAGTTTATATTGCTATAACAACTTACGAAGTGATCCTAATCCTTAGACCATGAGATCATGTCAATCACTAACACCGGAAGAGTTTCTTGATAACATCAAACGTCACACCGTAACAGGGTGATTATAAAGATGGATTCACAACTACTAAAGTGTTATGTTGAGACTCATGGATCAAGAGTGGAATTTATTCATCCCGATGACGGATAGATATACTCTGGGCCCTCTCGGTGATATCACATTGATTAGCTTGCAAGCAAGTGATTTGGTCACTAGAATGTTATATCACGGGAACAAGAAAAGAGTGCATGTCAGTAACGAGATCAAACTAGGTATGGAGATACCGATGATCGAATCTCGGACATGTAATATATCGTGAAACAAAGGGATTAAGATACTAGCGTAAAAGGTTCTGACGATCACAAGAAAGTCATCGTTGAATGTGTGGGAGTCAGTATGGGTCTCCAGATCCCGCTTCTAATTATTGATCTGAGAGGGGTCTCGATCATGTCCGCATTATTCGCGAACCGTAGGTTGACACACTTAAGAGACACCGACATCCATTTGGAGCAAAAGTTTCATGCCGAAAAGAATAACAAGCGCAGGAATTTATTTCACTAGATACCGAAACGGGTTTTCGGGTGAAATTGCAGAAAGTGTTTCTGCATGTGAAATGAAATACTGGCAAGGGGTTATATGTGAATGTTTGTTATAATTGACAAAATTCTGAATAAATAAAAGGAGTTTTATTTAATGAGAGTTTGCATTAAATTTGGTGGAAATTTAATGGGAATTTGAGTGGGTTTTTGAGTGGAGGGAATTGAAAGGCATTTGAGTGAGTGGAGTGTCCACCCACATGAATGTGGAAGAGGTGGGGGCAGCACCATGGCTGGGCGCATGGCCCCTTGGGTGCCCCCCTCTCCCTATAAAAGGAGCCCCCCTCCCTCTCTCTCACTCACACCTCCTTGTGAAGGATCTCTCTCCCCCTCTAGAATTTATTCCCCATGGTCTCGGACTAGCGAGATACATGTTCCCGGTGGCTATTCGGCAAGAAAGAGTTGTGCTTCCGCTGCATCGCTAGAGCGAGGTGGCAGAGGTTGCTCGGTGCCTCGAACGTGTGTGCGGATGCCGCTGTTTTGCGGCGCTAGGACTTCCTCTCGATCTTGAGATCGGCAAGAGACCGTCTACATCAACCACGAGTTTGGACTCGTTAAGCTTTGTCGGTCTTCATGGGTATGTTCTCTACGGATATACATCCGCCCGTTGTTTGTATCTAGTAGATAGATCTTGGTACATAGTTGTTCCCATGGTAGGAAATTTTTTGTTTTCTATGCTGCGAACCCTACATCAACATGATCCGCTATTTTAGTTGGAGAGTATTAAATCTTAAGTAGTTTTTCAATATGTAGAAATTACTTTTCTAAAATAAAATAATTAAAACCTTGCCTTAATGTTTGTAATGTTTGTGATGATGCTAGATCATCTAGTGAAAACATTGGTGTGATAAATAGAAGTAGTTAAGTATTGTTTGGTGATTGTGTACCTCGTATTTATTTATAGACGCTAGTACCAACCAAGGATACGAGGAGGAAGGAGGATACTACGAGGAAGAAGCCGAGGAGAACTTAAACCACTGATCTGCACCAGGCAAGATATCCTAGCAAGCTACTGACTATGCAAGCTAACACTTGCAACTGTGAAAGTTAGATAACCTATTCCATGCACTAGGCATGCCTTAGTTATACCAATGAATGATACCAAATCCCAGTTGTACTTGCAAGCTTAGCTATTTTATTTCTTTGTCAAATCTCCTTAGTTTGGTTTACTTAGTGACTTGTAGATTTCAGAAAGATGTTTAGAGGTAGCATAAAGAGCATAAAACATGGCCTAAGTGAGATAATCTTGATGTCATCCTGAGGCATGAGATTAAACTTAGATCATTCACACTTGTTTACCACCCCTCATTAGTGTTTACCACCACTTGTAAATGCTAGTGCTAAGCATAAAACATGATCACTTTAGATGGGAATACTTGGTGAAAATGGTTATCAAAACCTTAGAATGATGAGTCATTCTAATGAAATGTTTTTACATGTGTTCTTGAACACCAGATGATTTTGATGATGAACATGTTGGGGCATGAGCCTTAGCCTTTTTTAAAACTGATGGTTGTCTGGATGCGATACCATTCCAATTTTACCATATAACCACAATACCCGAAATTTGGGTAGGGCTTGACTAGAAATTTATATACCTTAGTATGGGTTCCCTTTCGGCCAAGTTTTGAGCTGAGGCTATGAACATTGTCCACCTGTGCAGTTTCCAAGATGATAGTTGGTCATGGTTGGGAGGCCAAACTCATAGGAGAGGTGCCAATGCTAGGGCATATAATTGAAAGGTTAGGATTGATTATCCGCATACTAAGTATGGTGAATTCAGGATTGTTCCTGACGGATGTATCAAATATTGTGGTGAAAGTGTACCACCTCTGCAGAGTGTTAAACTATTCGAATAGGCGTGTCCGCGGCTATGGATAGTTGGAGAGGCCATACTGTTCCGTCGTCAGATGTTTTCAAAATGACTTGTGAAATGAATCATGACTTGACTTGACCACAATAGGGTTATGAATATGCCAACTCAAGTTCCCACTTAGGTGTTATAAAACTGTCAACTAGCTTTCTCTGCTTATAACCTCAGTTAAGGTAAACCTGGATTTTTTCAAAACAACCTAGAGCTTAGTATTCCTACTCAAAACCCCCTTCAATTGTTAGTATTAGTTTGCAAATACTTAAAAAGTACTCATGGCTTTGTCCCTAGCTATTCCCGTGGCTAGACTATGAAGAGGACTATCAGGAGGATGGACCGTAGGAAGGTTACGACAACTAGGATCATCTCCCATCATCAGCATTGCCTGTGACCATGAAGATGGAGCCCCGCCCACGCTACCGTTATTATTATATTATTCCGCTGCTATGATTGTACTAAGACTGGATTATGTGATCCTTTATTTGTTGTAAGACCTTATGTATGGTTTGTAATGGATGATGTACTATGATATCCAATCTGTTATGTCCCGCAAAAATGGTAATCATGGGATTGCGATGTACGGCATAACAGGCATCTGGGATTAAAAATCCGGATGTTGACAGTAAAAGCGTTACCCAACAAGTTCATTATATGCAAGGTGGAAAGTTTGATGCTCTATCTACCACCTCGGACTATTAGTCCTTGGCACTATGCAGTTTTTGTAAATCTTTCTTCAAAGATTGATTTTATTGTTAAAAACTATGCCCATCAGCCTTCATAGGTTGACAAGAACTTTCATGGAGTTCCTTTCCTACCACGTTCGTAGATCCTTCCCGGAATAGGGAGTAACAAGTTACAATTATTACACTCTCAGAGGTGCGTTACTTTACCCATGAGAGATCAACTCCTTGTTGCACAACCGAGCATACTTTCCCATCCACAATTCCATGATGTGGGGCCTAGTAGGTGATCCAAGCCAATCACTGCCCCCTTCACGACCCCGCATGTCTCCTTGGTGTACACCATGCCCACCCATTGAATTACGACAATGGTTAGTACAGACCATTAGATGGAGGATAAAAGCCACGACCTGCACATTCGGCTACATGCGAGACAAAGAAGATACAGCTGATTTCTCCGTCCTAGTCCAAATCTGATGGTTAACGCGTAATATACGGTGCTAGAATCACTGATGACATGGATTGTTATGTCCTAGGTGATTAATCTTATTGCAAATGGAAACCTAGGTTCCATTTCTCACCTTATCCATTGTTGGGGATATGCTATATGGGTATCCTCATAGCATGTCACCTATCCGGATAACCCGGGTGGCCCACAGTTGGTAGCATGGCCTATGGCCTGCTGGGCGACCCAGTTAGATGGATCCAAAAGGGAGGCCCGTGCCGGAAAAAGGAAGTCTATGGTTGGAGTCACCGACATACCCGGAGCCTTGGAGTGCAAGATACACAAGACTAGTAATAGACGGTGTAGGACTCTGTGACCTGTCTGGCTAGGACTTTTCCCTATAACCCTAGGACCTAGCGACTATATAAGTCGGGCCTATGGGATCCTTTAAGATACAACTTCAGACAACCTCGCACAGCGAACCAATCCCTGTAACTCGGCGTATTGCCCTTATAGTGATTTATAGCAGGAGTAGGATTCCGCCACCGTCGCGGGATCTGAACCTGGGTAAGCTGTGTTACCTCATACCCGTCAACCGTTCGCCTTGCCCCACGTCTCTAAACACGCACTGTGAGGACCCCTCCATGGCGTACTCGTCGGCAATACCACGACAGTTGGCGCCCACCGTGGGGCAAGAGGCGCTTCAGGCTCTTTAGCGGGCGAGGACCAAGACCTTCACAGGAATCGGCGAAACCGTAGCCATCGGTTGTGTTCTCTTCTCCAGCAACGTTCCAATCGTCCCTCCTGACGAGTTCTGGATCCCAGCGAAGACGAACCCTATGCGGTGTTCGATCGTTTCTATCGGAAACATCCACCTCTTCATCGGCAAAACCGACTCGGGCACTAATTCCCTGGAAGTCGGAGGAGCATCAAGGCCCGCATGGACCGCCTACGGGCAGGATATGATCGCGGAAGTATCGATGTCGGATCTCTCTTTGGAGTTTGCCGGCAAAGATCGGAAAAATTAAAGGCCCACCCAAACCGCCCCTGTGCAGGATATAAAGGTGGAAGATCACTACAAATCCGCCGGCTTTGCCCGCGCGTCTGGACAGCTGAGATCCAAGTTCTTCGAAGTGGTTACCATCTTCGATCTGGCGCGTTACGTTCAGAGAGAGGGCGAATACCCCCTCGATTATCTGGCCAGGTGGCTCCGTATACGAGGCGATCTGGCCCACTACCCCGATGATAACGCTTTGTATCACTTCGTGGAAGGACTAGACTGTGGCACGCTTCTCCGACATTCTCTAAGACGGCAGCAGGCAACAGGACGCCTTAACCTTGAACAGATGGTGAGCACCGTCAACAACTACGTGGAGGCTGACGCAGAAGTCCCGAAAGCACTTGCGCTCATCGACAGAGAACCTCCGATTCAGCCACCGCCACCACCGCCTCCGGCCGTCATCGTCGCAGCTGGACCACCACCTCCTGTCATCGTAGCTGCCGTTGCACTTCCACCGCATGTCATCGAGGAAGTCCTGGCACCCTCCGACTCTGTCATTGACGCGCTTTATGCTGATTTCAGTGTAGATTCAGAGGAGATAGTTTCAGTCCAGAAGAGCTAGACTCTGCTATGCAGGAGATGGAGGAGGAGTACTCGCGCGATGAGCAAGCAAACAACACCGTCACGTCTCGAGGGGTTCGTCACCATTGGGACGGCGATGGATGAAGATCAACCCGGACGAGCTCCGCCTACAACGCTGTAAAAGGGGAAGGGGCCACTTATTGCTGCTGACGATGATCGCGCAAAGGTCATGCCTCCTCCGCCTCCGTCACCACCAAGAAGGAGGGTAACAGCAAGAAGGCTAACCCACCGCCACCTCCACCTCCGTCACCACCAAGCAGTCACCATGGCGGAGGAGGCCCGCGTAGTTCATGCAGCCCATCCCCTGTTGACAAGAACAAGAACCCGGAGTCGTACGATGCACGTTTGCGGATCGATAAGATCCACGAGGCCCGGGAAGGACCATACCTGGGACCCCGTTGCTTTGGACCTGCAATACGGTCCGCAACTTACACCAAAGGTTTCCGGATTGACAAGACCATCAAGCCCTATGACGGCACCGCCGAGCCAGCCACATGGTTGCAGGACTACGACAACGCGGTGGAGATTGCCGGAGGCAACCCCAACATGGCCGTCAAGTACCTCTCATTAAAGTTGGCGGGCATGGCTCGTCAATGGATCGACGACTTGCCGGAGAAATCTATCTACAATTGGTTGGACATGGAAGAAGCGTTCACCAAGAACTTTGAGGGTACATACAAACGTCCCTGCACTATGGGCGATCTACAGCGGTGCGTGCAAGAGAAAGACGAGACATCTCGCGCATACCTCTCCCGCTGGAGGGACATGAAGAATTCCTCCGCAGGAGTGCATGCTCAGACCGCCATGGCCGCCTTCATCAACGGGTTGGAAAGGGGCACGTTGCTCCAACATAGGCTGAAGCGCTTGCAGGACAATCACCAGCTTGACTTGAATCAGATGATCCAGTTGGCCAGTGAGTTCGCAGCTGCCGACGACGATGCTCGCGGCTCCTTGCCGGCAACAGCCGTTCCAACTCAAGCTCGGAGGAACAACAGTACAAAGCGGAAAACCGCTCCAGAAGAAAAGCAATCTACCGACATGGTTGCTATAACTTTTGTAGGACGAGGTGATGGCGGACAACGTGGCCGAGGAAGGGGAGCTGGTCATGGGCAGCAACGAGGAAGTGAAACCACCTCGGCGCCGCTCCGCGTTCCCCAAACCTACGAGGAGTAACACGATATTCCGTGCCTCGTACACCTCGACGTCAACGGCAAGGCCACCCATAGCAATCGACACTGCAAGTTCGTCAACGACCTCAAGGAAGACCCGGAGTCCGGCTACAAGCAAAGTCGGAAGAACAGATCGCGAGGCAAGGGCAAGGGGAAGAAGAAGGAGGAGGAGTCCAAGGATTCAAGTGACATGGACGAGGATGTTGACCCCAAGCACGCCGCCAAGAGCGACGACAAGGGCAAGAACCCCTTCGCGAAAATGCTCTAGTCTACCACACTTTCCATGGCACCCCCACCGTCCGACAACAGAAGACCTCTCTGAGGATCCTGATGGCTACTCTCCCCCAGTCCCCTAGTACCTGCGCTGGTCGGAGGTTCCAATCACTTGGGACAGGATGGACCACCCAGACCTTATACCTACGGAGAAGCAGTACGCCATGGTCATCAACCCCTTGATTGACGGCGTGGAGTTCACCAAGTGTATGGTGGATAGTGGAGGCAGCATCAAAATCATGTACCTGGATACACTGCAGAAGATGAACTTGACGGAGGCAAACCTAAGGCAGACCAACACCATCTTCCACGGTGTAGTTCCTAGTCGGGATGCTCTGTACCTTGGGTGGATTACACTTCAGGTTGCCTTTGGCGATGTTAACATTTACCGCCAAGAGCGCATGACCTTTGAGGTGGTCCCCTTCAAGAGCGTGTACCACGTCATATTCGGCCGCGACATATTCCACACGTTCATGGCCAAGCCATTCTTCGTCTACAACAAACTCAAGATACCCAGACCAAACGGTGTCATCACCCCTTTCCGGAAGCTTTACTAAGGCAAGGGACTGCGAGATCAATGAAGCAGCCGTTGCAGAAGCTGTCCTCTACATCGAAGAATTCAAAGAGATCCAGAGCAAGGTCGATGACTCAAAGATGCCCGCATCGAAGAAGCAGATCTCGGAATCCGCTCCTATGTTCAAGGCCGCCATCGAGACCAAGCTGGTGGAACTTGTGGTAGGCGATGCCTCCAAGGTCACCGCCATTGGGACGAACCTGGATCCCAAATAGGAAAGCGCGCTCGTCAAGTTCCTTTGTGAGAATAGGGACATCTTTGCCTGGCAACCTGCCGACATGAAAGGTGTACCTAGGGAACTTGCCGAGCACAACTTAAACATTGATCCAAAATGCAAACCAGTGAAACAACTTCTACAATGCTTTGGAGATGAGAACAGACGTGCGATTGGCAAAGAGATAGCTAGGTTACTTAAGGCTAGATTTATCCGAGAAGTCCTTCACACCCGATGGGTGGCCAATCCTGTACTTGTCCCCAAAAAGGGAACCAATGAATTAAGAATGTGCGTTGATTACACCGGCTTGAACAAAGCATGTACCAAAGATCCGTTTGCTTTGCCTCGCATTGACCAAGTCATTGACTTGATGGCTGGCTCGGAGCTTTTGTGTTTTCTTGATGCATATTCAGGATACCACCAGATCAAGATGAGGAAGTCGGACCAATTGGCCACTTCGTTCACTACCCCATACGGCATGTTTTGCTATGTTATGATGCCCTTTGGTCTGAAAACGCAGGTGCTACGTACCAGCGGACAATCCAACGTTGCCTCCACAACCAAATTGGTCGGAACGTTCATGCCTATGTGGACGATATCACGGTGATGTCTAAAAAGTCAAACGACTTAATCTCCGACTTAAAAGAAACCTATGATAATCTCCGGAAATACAACATGATGCTTAACCCTAAGAAGTGCGTCTTCGGGGTTCCAGCCGGCAAATTGTTGGGTTTCATCATTTCCCAACGCGGAATCAAGGTTAACCCGGAGAAAATCAAGGCCATCTTAAACATAAACCGTCCAACATGCCTCAAGGACATTCAACGACTAACAGGTTGTGTTGCAGCAGTTAGTCGGTTCGTCAGCCGACTTGGAGAGAAGGCTCGCCAGCATAAGTTGTCAAGAAGGTGGACAAATTCACGTGGACAGACGAAGCAGATGCAGCATTTAAGCAGCTCAAGGAGATTCTTTCCTCAGTGCCCATCCTTGTAGCGCCCGAGCCTGGAGATCCCCTGTTAATCTACATGGCGGAAACCAACTAGGTAATCAGCTTCGTCGTCGTGGTAGAGCGGAAGGAACCAGGCTATGAGCATGGAGTTCAACGACTAGTTTACTATGTGAGCGAGGTCTTGATGGAGTCCAAGCAGCGTTACCCGCACTACCAGAAGATAGCTTATGGAGTATTCCTTGCTTCTCGGAAGCTGAGGCATTACTTTTAGGAGTACCCAATCACAGTGGTGAGCAAGACTCCAGTCGACATAATCAACAACGGCGCCTTGGAAGGGTCAAGTGGGGCATTGAACTTGCCGCCTTGAGATCACTTACAAGAGACGCGACGCTATCAAGTCACAAGCCTGGCGGATTTTGTTATGATTGGACGGAGTTGCGGATGCTACTCCGCTTTGGAACCAGTATTGGGTGATGCACTTTGACGGATTAAAGCTGCTCAACGGCTCGGGCTGGTGTATTACCTGATCACCAACAGGAGACAAGCTACACTACGTTCTGCAGATCCACTTCGAGGCTACAAACAACATGGAGGAGTATGAAGCACTCATTCACGGACTACGTGTAGCCAAGGATATTGGCATCAAGCGCATAGTTTGCTGTGGAGATTCCGACTTGGTTGCCCAGCAGGTGGCTGGCACCTGGAATGCGTGGAACCCTATGATGCTGGCATATCGAGACGAAGTAGACGAGATAGCCAAGAGCTTCTTGGGCTACGAAGTCAAGTATGTACCTAGGGAGCAAAACGAGGCGGCTGATCTGCTGTCTAAGCTTGGATCAGGGCGCAAGCAAATTCCGCCAGGAGTTTTCCTAGAGCACCTGCGCACACCATCTGTGAAGGGAGCCCACATCTACAACCCGGATAGAGCTGACTCTTTCGTCAACATGGTGACTAAGGTCCCCCCGGCTTGGACAAAACCGTTCATGGAATATCTCGAACACGGAACTTTGCCTGACGACGAAGTCGAAAGACGACAAGTAGTACGACGAGCTAAGGGTTATACCATCATCAATGGGAAACTCTACAAAAGGAGCACTACTGGCGTATACCTAAAGTGTGTTTCCCAGCTAGAAGGTATGGAAATCCTACGCGAAATCCATCTCGAAGACTGCGGGCATCACACAACTCCTTGATCGTTGGTCGGGAAAGCCTTCCGGCAAGGATTCTACTGGCTGACCACGAAGGCGGACACCGACAAGCTGGTTGAGACGTGCATGGTATGCCAGTATTATGCCCGACAACCACATGTTCCTGCTGAAAAATTGAGAACAATACCAATAACTTGGCCGTTTGCAGTCTGGGGGCTAGACATGGTGGGACCGTTATAGACGGCACCTTGTGGGTTTACGCATCTGCTTGTAGCAGTTGCTAAATTCACTAAATGGATAGAAGCTAAACCCATTAGAAAGCTTGATGGGGCAACTGCCCTCAGGTTTTTCCGGGATCTAGTGGTGAGATTTGGTCTCCCACACAACATTATCACCGACAACGGCAGCAATTTGTCACTCGGAGAAGTGGAGGCTTATTGTTGGGAAAAAGGCATCCGACTTGACCTTGCATCTGTGGCACACCCATAATCCAACAGTCAGGTTGAGTGAGCCAATGGATTAATTCTGCAAGGAATCAAGCCACGTCTGGAGGCACCGCTACATAGAGCAGCCGGAGCCTGGGCGGAAGAATTGCCATCTGTGTTGTGGAGTTTACGAACTACACCCAACAGATCCACCGGCTACACCCCTTACTTCATGGTATATGGAGCAGAAGCCATCCTGCCTTCCGACATCCTTCACGATGCACCAAGAGTTGCCACCTATGACGAAGATGACGCTGAAGAATCCAGGCGCCTAGATGTGGACCTTCTCGAAGAGGAGCGCGTTTTGGCATGCCAAAGATCCGCCATCTACCAGCAAAAGCTACGCAACAACCATAGTCGTCGCGTTCGGCATCGTTCGTTTAAAGAGGGGGATTTGGTGCTCCGACTTAAGCAGAAGAAGTCACACAAATTATCCCTGCCATGGGAAGGACCGTTCATCATAAGCAAGGCGCTACTCAATGGGTCTTACTACCTCGTTGACAATCATGAACTGAAGGATAGACCCAAGGAGGATCATAAGCGTAAGCGACGTGACCCGGATGATGACTACCTGGAGCTTGATCGTCCATGGAACATAGCACAGCTACGTCCTTTTTACACTTAGAATTTTTATCTAATTGTGTACCTCTTATATGATCAATGAAATAAAGCTCTCTGTTTCACTCATATTTCTGAGTCTTTTACCTCCTTTAGTGTTCATTTTTGGATCATGTAAAACCTTTATGCACAAGCTTTGCGATTGCACTTGTGGAAATTCCGCCTACAGGCGTTAGCTTAAGTTTTCTGGTCTACACGTTCTTTGTTGTTTTTATGTGGATTCTGGAGTAGTGAATTTTGGCACTTATTGTCGGCGATTTTGTGCTTTGGTTATTGGCGGTGCCATTAGGCATCATCACCTAAGCGCATGGTTCCGACAACGAGTCTTCCGACTCACGAAAAGTCAAGCATAAGAACCAAAGTAATGGATAAGCCAGCACTTGCTTAAAACAATATATACATGCTAGAAACTAGTTCTTGAGCAGCAGGAAATAACAACCATTGTTTTCCGCCTTAAGTTACATAAACAAGTTTTTTCCCGCATATGCACCAAAGGTGAAACAAATATTACAAAGTTGTTCTTCAGTCCTTTGGCGCAGGTGACTTGGAAGCAGCATCATCACCAGCCGGAGAACCACCCTCGAAGTCGGTGTTGTGGTGGGACTCAGAGGAACCTTGGTTGCCGCTGTCGATGATCTTCATGGGCACGAAGACGTCGACGTCCACCAACTCGGCAACTCTGGTGTCATAGCCCGCGAGTGACGACAAGATGGCTTCATGGTTAATCTCTTTACCATCATCGTCTACGTCGGGAATGCCAGAGGTCACCATGTCGATGTCGGCATCTTCATAGTGTGCCTTCACCATTAACAGTGCCATCCTTGCTCCAGCCCGTGCACATGAAGCTTTCTAGCTTGTGATACGCTCGGGGGCTCGGCACAGAATCTCCGAGTACTTCACCATGGAGTCCGATGCCTTGATGTTTATCTGGAGGGGCTTAGCGATCTCCTTGGCTTGCGTGATGGCGGTGTTGATGAAGTTGCCAGCAAGAACCATGCATTCCTTGGCTGGAGGAGGTGATCGGGTTAAACCCATAGGAGCTGCAAATTCTGACAAGGAGCGCATGAGTTCAACAATTCAATGTACCCATACTACAGAAATCCAAGACGGAGAAAACTTACTGAAGATGCTGGCCTCAGCTTGCCAGAGGGTGTCCACCAAGGATTCTTTCTCTTGTTGGAGGAGCTTATACGCCTCGCTATGGCGTTGATTTTGCTCATCGGCAACTTGCTTCTAATCTTTTAAGAATCTTGATCTCCTGCTTAAGAATCTTGATCTCGCTATCCAGCTCTTGAATGTGCTTGGATTGCTCGACAATATTCTTGGCCTTGGCGATGGTTTCTGCAAAGTCGGAGAAAGTAAAATTACACAGTGAGTACTCGGAGAATATGGGCACAAAACCAAGTCGGAATGCACATTAGAAAACAGACGCTTGCTCTTAGTGATCTGTTCCTTCAAGAAGGCAGTTTTACCATTTTCAGCTTCCAGTTCTGCGCGCATCTTCTGGTACTTGTCATTGGCCATGCCCCTCCAAGAACTCTTATTCTATGGAGAAAAGTTCAAAGTTAAAACGTTGTTTGGTCTGCTTGGAGCATCTAGCCAGAAATTTTCCACCTAGACGCTCGGGGGCTACAGCGAGAATTTTTTGACTTAGTAATATGCTTAGCTTTTCTTTAAGCATCTATTCGGAAATAATTCAGTTCTCAATTAGAAACTTGGGGGCTACAGTATAAAGTTTTTAACTCGGATATATGCTTAGCTTTTCTTTAAGCATGTAGTCGAAACTAATTCAGTTACAACTAGACGCTTGGGGGCTACAGTATATAAAATTATAAACACTGCGTATGCTACTCTTAAAGCATCTAGTTGGAAAATTTCATTCCACCTACATGCTTGGGGCTACAGTGAGAGTTTTTCTAACTTAGTCACTCTTAGAGCATGTAGATGAAAAAACCTATGGTTTTTCCATCTACATCCTCGGGGGCTACAGTGGGATACTCATATGAAATGCAAAAGGCAAATAAAACTTACAAGTGCGATGATCTTGAGGTTTGTAGCACTCTCGGCCAACAGCTTGCCAAAGGATTCGTTGTTTCCTTGCAAGACTTCTGCTTGCCGGCGGAGCTCCTCTAGACCGCACGTCGGAGATGTCGGTGCCGCACCAGGGACCAAAGCAGTGCTACCCGGTGTAAGTACCAGATAGACTATCTTTGGATAGGCTATGGTTTTCTTGGGTGCGGGGGCGCCGCCAACGGCAGAAGTACCTGCTTCCACCACTGCCTTACCGCCACCGATGGCATTCTTAGCCGGAGCTTCAGCCATTTGATGGGCGCTCCTGCGTCGCCTGCTCGCCGACGACTGCAACCTCGGTAGAAGCACCTGAGTCCACTTCCATGGCGGAAGGTCCAGATGCCTCCTTAGCTTGTGAGCTTGTCGGGGCAGATGAAGGCTTGACGGAGGGAGTGGTATGGGCGATGGCTGGAGATGCGTCGCGATGCAGCATGTCCTTGATAGTTCTAGAAGCCCCTAATTTGGAGGTCTTCTTAAGGCTGGTCGTGGCTTTCTTCCTGAAACGTGCAAAATGCATAAGTACAGGAGCAAGACAGATAAATAGACAATGTTGGAGGAAGAGAGGCTTACACAAGTGGGGGTGCTTTGGCAAAGGGGATCCCAGTAACTTTTCTCTTTTCCGCCTCCAGGGCGGCGGTAGTCTTCTTCGAGGATCCACCCTCCATCTTCTTCTTCTTGCCTCCGTCGGCAGCGTCAGAGGTGGAGATCTTCCGCTTTCGCGCCAATGGATCCTCGTCGTCGGACACGACCGTGACTTCCTTCATCTTTGGATCGTAGATTTGGGCAGCCAGGTTGCCCTCCTCTAGATTGCTAAGCTGTTATGTGAGAAGTCACCGTGTTAGATAAGATGACACTTGCAAGACGGAAGAACTGGAGTATACGTCATACACAGAAAATAAATACCTACCTTTGGGCACTTGACGTCTACGAACATGTCGTAGGTGATGGTGAAGCCACGCTTCTTGTCCTTCACCTTGATGATGTCCTTAAGGCGGAGCTGGACGGAGTCGCTCGAGAAGTTGTCCACGGAGATGCGGAGGCTATCCCTTCTATCGCTGGTATACTCGTGCATGAGCTTCGCGTGGTGCTGCAGAGGTTTGATTCGCCGGATGAACCAGCACATGGCTAGGTCCAAGCCGGTCAAACCCGTCTCTACGAACCATTCTATCCGCCTTATGGCGCGGAAGCATCGTGGTCGGAGGGAAGGGAGGCCTAGGATCTCCATGACGAGGCTTCAGCGGCGGCTCCATCAACGAAGTCCAGGTACATTACTTGTCGGCCAGCCAGTGGGATGTCTGGGCCGTAGAAGTACGTCCGTTGCCAATTTTTGCAGGACTCGTGGCCGACGATGTCGGGGAACCGCCGGCCAGGTCAAATCTTGAAGCTTATGGTGCCGCAGTTACTGAGTTCTTCCTTGCTATGTCTGGCTTCACGTTTGACGGTGAAGAAGTACACAAAGAGGTCTAACCTAGGCCTTATCCCTAAGTATCCCTCGCAGAGCGCCACGTAGTTGCTAAGCACTAAGATACTATTGGGGGAAAGATTCTGGGGCTGGACTCTATAGTGATTCAAGACGGAGAGGAAGAAGTTGGAGATGGGCAGGGAGACGCCACGTACCAGTTGGGCTTTGAGGTACACTTTTTCTCTGGCTTGGGGAGAACGTGTCACCTCGCCAGCTGGCGCCGCCCGCCAGGCGAGCCCCTCCATCGTAGGGAGGTAGCCCTCAGCGATCAGCTCTTGGATATCACGGTCTATGATATCTGAGCCGCGCCAGTCGCCCTTGTGCGAATCTAGCTCCTCCTCCAACGGCTCCAGCACCGCCAAATTAAGGTCGCCGCCGGTGGACTCGATCACCGCCAACGCGGGAATTACCAGGCCCTCTAGAGGCACGACAATTGAGCTCGCCGGCTTCGCCGCAGCTTCGTTTGACGCCGCCATGGAGGGAGAGGTGATGCTGCTGGCCATGGAGCAAGGTTGGGTGTGACTGGTGCGGATTGGAGGCTAGGGTTTTTTTGCGAGTTAGGCACGGAGAGCTCGAGGGGGCGCGCGCTGGAGGAAGAAGACGATGCGAGGAGAATGAGGTAAAAAGTGGAAATTCCACCGCGGTTACTATTTATCATCTCCAGCGTCAAGATTCGTGCATCTTGATTGGAAGGTTGCCGCGTAGACGACGTGTTCGCGAACGTGCACGGAAATTTCGCCACGTCTCCAACCGTCGTCGCCAACGGTTCGTATCGCTCGCGCGGGAAAATTGGACATGATTGCGTTCTCTGTATGTGTGAGTTACGAGGCATCACTGACCTAAGCCTACGTCGTCCTAGCTGGCATAGGCAGATGAGCCGTCATATCGGAAGATTCCGGCATGGACGGATCCAGTCCGTCTACGGACGAGTACGATGGAAGATTCAGCATTTCTCCGGCTTACATATTGAAGACGGATAAAGCCTTGCAGGGTTCTTTGGGAGGACTACAAGATATTGCTTGACGATTTGCCGACATCCATCTAGACGGAGCATTCCACACGAAGAGGCAATACGGCGCAAGATCTCGGAGTCTGGGGTCTACTATTGGGGATATGCTATATGGGTATCCTCATAGCATGTCACCTATCCGGATAACCCGGGTGGCCCACAGTTGGTAGCATGGCCTATGGCCTGCTGGGCGGCCCAGTTAGATGGATCCATAAGGGAGGCCCATGCCGGATAAAGGAAGGCTACGGTTGGAGTCACCGACGTACCCGGATCCTTGGAGTGCAAGATACACAAGACTAGTAATAGATGGTGTAGGACTCTGTGACCTGTCCGGCTAGGACTTTTCCCTGTAACCCTAGGACCTGGCGACTATATAAGTCGGGCCTATGGGAGCCTTTAAGAGACAACTTCAGACAACCTCGCACAACGAACCAATCCCTGTAACTCGGCGTATTGCCCTTATAGTGATTTATAGCAGGAGTAGGATTCCGCCACCGTCGTGGGATCTGAACCTGGGTAAGCTATGTTACCTCGTACCCGTCAACCGTCCGCCTTCCCCCACGTCTCTAAACATGCACTGTGAGGACCCCTCCATGGCGTACTCGTCGGCAATACCATGAAATCCATATCATCACTTAGGATGATATCAACATTTATTGGTTTTGAGAAAATCACATTTTCTTTCTCCAAAACATAGATGATAACACACAATTTATAAATACTTTGATAAAGACTCTTCAAAGGACATGAACAAGTGATGAACTTGCCTTGTGATTGCAAGGTAGTGACGTCGGATGCTTGCACTAGACCTTGAGCTTCTATGTCTACAAAACACCATTATAGCCCGGTAAGGACAATAGTTAAAGAAGCAAAAATGAATATGCATAGTAATATCATGCATTATTTATTATTTAACTCCTTTGTGTGTTTTACCCAACATTTTAGTTTCTAGAATTTCTTTATGTAATAACCATAATATTTTAAGAAATAACCTTAATATTTTATAAATATTATATTCACTATTTTTATAATGTAATATATTATTAATAGAGTTAAAACTAATTTTTTAATTTAATTTTAACTCTTATAATTATTTTCTTAATTAAGATCCAATAACTAATTGCAATATTAGAACATATCCATGGGGAACAACATGAAAGGAATCTAATTCCAAGCCTCAGACCAACATCATAGGCTGTCATGTTTAAAAAGGGAGCTTCCAACTTAACTTTGACACAAATCCAATACTAAGAACCAATAGAATCAAGCCAGTAGTAGAACCTAAACTTGTGTGCCATTTTAGGATGGCGTCACAAAAATAGATTCTAAATCAAGCAGATTCATTATTCAGCTTGCATTAATAAACCTGTAATATCATCTTCCTGGAATCAAACCAGGAATCATTACTAAGACTATACCCATCCACATAATCAGGATATCCCTATAATCATATAATTACCTAATTCTGAGTACAATCTCACAAGTGAGAGCTCCACAATTCGGTGGTAATCACTAATAGTACCACTATCAGTACTAAGATTTTGACAGTGGTGAACTCACAAATCACCAACAACACTAGTAAAATTCCACAGTAGCATTACCATTTTGTCCATGCTCAACTATCAATTGGACTCAATACTATAAGGCCACTATCATCATCGAATCAAGTGAAAACAGTGATCAATTTAGTTTATTTGATCACAATCCTGACTAGTCATCACCACTAGGGTTCAGGGTTTAGGGTTTAGGGTTTAGGGTTTAGGGTTTAGTACTGATAGTGGTACTGTCAGTGAATACCCATTGAATTGTGGAGCTCTCACTTGTGAGATTGTATTCAGAATTAGGTAATTATATGATTATAGGGATATCCTGATTATGTGGATGGGTATAGTCTTATAATGATTCCTGGTTTGATTCTAGGAAGATGATATTACAGGTTTATTTATGCAAGCTGAATAATGAATCTGCTTGATTTAAAATGTATCTTTGTGACACCATCCTAAAATGGCACACAAGTTTAGGTTCTACTACTGGCTTGATTCTATTGGTGCTTAGTATTGGATTTGTGTCAAAGTTAAGTTGGAAGCTCCCATTTTAAACATGACAGCCTATGATGTTGGTCTGAGGCTTGGAATTAGATTCCTTTCATGTTGTTCCCCATGGATATGTTCTAATATTGTAATTAGTTACTGGATCTTAAATCCTTTTGGCTAAGATGGTTGGGTTGCTCATAGATTTATATTGGTTCATAGGATTTATGAATTCTGAGGTGCTACTCCTGATGGAGGGGTTAACCTCTTGGGTGCCCGATCTTCACGGATCTCGTGGTCAAATCGATGGGAAAGCGAGGGGAAAGGGAGAAGGTAGCGGAAGCGAACACACACCTCACGAAGAACACGATGAACACACACAAAACTCCCACGATACAAGGCCGATTGCTCCCGAACGGTGGCCACCAGTCCGATAGAATCCTCGCAAGGAAAGATCGGTCAACGTGCTCCCTCAAATCCACATCGGAGAGGGAAGAACACCTTGGGGAGGGTCTTGACAACTTGGAGACGAGACATCGAACTCCAAGGCCTTGTTCAACGATGCATGCGTGATGCAAAGTCCAATCGAGGTTGGTGACGATAGTCGGTCCCCTTGGATAAGGGGATGAGGCAAAACTAGAGATTCCACAATGGGGGTTGTCTTTAGTCTATCATCTATGCCTAAGGGATACATGAAGGGGTGGGGGCTCTATTTATAGGCCAGCCACATAAACAGGGGTAGTTTGGGGATAAAACTAGGGTTTGGACGAGATAGAGGGGTACATGGGCCGAAGGCCCCGGCCGTCTTGAGCCCATCGTGTAGGCCGGAGACTCCGGTGGGGGTCCGGAGACTCGGTCTAGGCTAGAGACTCCAGTCTGCCTCGTGTCGCCTCCGAGTGGCGTTCCTGACTGTCCTCGGGCGGTTGCTGGGGTCGGTCCCGAGGTAGGTCCGGAGACTCTGGTGTAGCAGGACCGGAGACTCTGGTGTAGCAGGACCGGAGACTCCGGTGTAGGCCGGAGACTCTGGTGGTTCAGCCATGGCTTCTTCCGTCTCCTCTTCCAAGCCTCCGTCTTGTCGGGCTTGATGTCCCGGGCTTCCTCCCTTGCCTCCGTACTTGTCGGTGTGAACCTATCATGCATATGTGACGGAGTATGAAGTAGCATACCATTCAATAGGGTAGGAAGTGGGCGCACACAGAGGAACGGATTCACCTATGGAGTCCATGACGACTTGGCGTAAGTTGGAGACCAAGATGTGGTAACGACCGTAGGTCGGGCTACATCAGCTCCCTCCCTTCAAAAAGAGTCGTCCTCGACTCTCCATGTTCATCACGAAGTAGAAGAGGTCGAAGGACATCCTTGATCCTGGGGTTCACCATAGAGTCGTCCTCGGGAAGATTGACTTGACAACACTTCAATGTTCCTTCACCTTCCTTGAAGCCTACAAAGCTCACAACAAAAGCGAAGCAACACTCAAAGCGTAGCCAATTCATGAAGATTATTGCATGAGTCCTCAAGTAGAAGGAAATCACCTTATCTTGTAGAGATAGATCGATGAAGGGTAGACATAGGTAACTCGCTTTGTTTCTTCTTGTCAACACGTGGTTGGTAGAGGTTGACGTGTATGCATTTTTATCTTCACACAACAAAGACCAAGAAAAATATTTTCGTGCGTGATAGAGGAGCATGTCAAATGTGGCATGTCCATTCTTGTTCACAACACTATTAGCACAATACAAGGATAGCAAATGGAATGCATATGCAAGGTCAAAGTGCATGGAAATCGTTCGAACATCATCCAAATGTGGAAACTCAAAAACTCCATATAACGTAGTAGTGGGGCACTCAAAGCATTGGATCCAAATTTCAAACAACAGCTTTGATGCAAGAATAGGAGAATTTGGCAAAAACACACAAGGAAGAATGTCCAAAGAAACATCCTTATGTGTGCAAACCAACCATTGGAAAGAGAAATTGTTCAACATGTTGGATGTCACACACAAATCATCAAAAGAAAATTTCATGGGAGTATGGGTATCCCAAGTGGAAGCAAAAACGACATGTTTGCAAACAAAACAAAGGAAAGAGCAAGTGGTCCTTATGTTTGTTGCAACAACAAGACGAGATTCTTGGAAGCTCTCATGACAATACATGCTCTTAATGGAATTGTGGTTGCAAACAAAACATCGGAAAGAGAAAATGTTCAACATTTTTGTTGCAACACACAAAGCATCATTATCCAAAATCGAAGAAACATGAATGTCACAAGGTGAGATAATACCATCAACATGCTTGCAATCAAACCATAGGAAAGAGCAATTTGCCAACATGAAAGATGCAAAGCATGCAAAAGGTATCAGAGCTGGGTTCGATCTTGAACTCACTTGTGGGATGCTCTCAAGAACTCTTTAAGTCAACTCGTGCTCAACCGAGGTTGACATGATAGTGCGGGTACCTACACACATCACATGTAAAAGGAAGAACGTGTGTGCATGGTAGAGATACACATCATCCACCATGATGTATCTCTTCTTGTGCACATCACCATTAATGTCAATCAAGTATGAAATAGGTGCATGGTGAGTATGCAAGTGGGGAACATGCTTATCATGGCAATCATCAAAATTTCCAAAAATTGAGAAAGCTATGGGGGCCATCTCATGATAACGCATATGATCAATGTTGTTACAAGCAAAACAAGTGAAATAGCAAGCATTCATCTTATTGCAAGCAACGGGAGAAATTGAATGACTAGCATGACAAAGCAAGTCCGAAGCAATTGGAGGATACACACAAGATGCATAGCATGGCATGTTTATGGAAATGGTATCGCAATCAAACAATTCCACATGAGCAATATTATGCAAAGGCAAAGCATCACATGGGAATATGAATGAAGCATATGTAATGTCACAAGTATCATCCATAGCATGCATATCCTCACAATTCATCATGTCCACTAGTGGGATCATGGCATCATCAACACCCTTGTTGTTACCTTGGTCATACCTCTCATATGAAGTGGGTGTTTTGGAAGTAGTGGCCTCCTTGTGGACGACTTCGTCTTCTTGATGTATCCATGGCATAACATCATCTTCATGCACCATGTACATCTTCTCCAATTGAGGCATCATTGCTTCATGGCTTGGCGCGTCTTTCTCCATGGAACCTAGCACAACATAAGAGAACACACTAGAGGTAGAGGGTAAGTTGTTAGAAATAGAAATGGTCTCACTTGACCTATCAACTACCACTCTCAACTCACTCGGTGTATCACTCATGCCCTCAAAGTGGAAGCACTCAATCTCACATAAGGTGGAGTCACTCATCTCACTCTTATTCTCACTCAAGTGGGTTAAGTGGCTCTCATACTCACATGGGATCGGTACCACATCATCACTCAAGCATATAGGGGTAGGCTCGGGTTCCTCAACTCCATGCGCCTCCTTAGGTGAAGGGAAAATCCCATGCTCACCATTCTTGACCTTGTCGCCTTCAAGGTTGGATGCCATAAGATGGGCATCATCGCTCTCCTCCATGGTCGAAGGGAAAATCCCATGCTCGACCGTCTTGTGGCCATCTCGTAGTAGTGGTGGAGGTAGGCTCATGCTATCCAACTTGGCGAAGTAGAGGTCAACATTTTCCTCGTTCGCGAGGTCATGGAAGTCAAGCGTAGGCGATGAAGCTTGATGGCGTGGAGGAAGGTTTTCTCTTGGTGCCATTGTGGTGGTGGCACGAGTAGTTGAAGGTGCCCTATGATGGTGTCGACGGAGGTCATTGGCGTGCCTTGCCGATGGTTGATGTTGGTGAAGCACTTGGTCATCCACATGACACTCACGACGATGATCATTTGCCTTGGCACTCTTCTTGTGCTTGTGGTGCCTTCTTGAGCTTGCTTGAGCATTATGGTTGGTGCTCATCACGAATTCTTCGTCTTGGTGGCGAAGATGCCTTTTACGATGTCTTGTATCCTCTTTATGGTGTCGATGCTCATGAGAGGATGTTTGTCGATGAAGATTCTTGTTTCTTGGCGCCTCTTGATGCATATGATGTTTGGACGCCACTCTTGTTTGGGTAGGAGTTGGAGCTTGGCGCCTTGGAGGTGATGTAGCTTGGCGCCTTGGAGATGGTGGAGCTTGACGCCATCTAGGTGGTGGCGCTTGTCGCCTTGGAGGTGGATCATCGAAGTAGGTGGTGCCCTTTGGTGTGGCACGCTTGGCCTTGAAGGTCATGGAATCTTGATGATGGGCCTCCGCTTGCTTGGCGTAGTAGGCTTCCATCTCCACGTGGTGGAGGAATTCTTCATGGCTCGTGGAGGAGCCATCAAACTCGATGAAGTTCTCCGTGTCCTCCATGCTCGGCGAGGCATCGTCGATGTCGTACTCGAAGTCGTCCATGCTTGGGGAGTAATTGTTGGTGTAGTACTCCATATCACCCAAGCATGTGGAGCCATTGTCGGTGTAGAGCTCCAAGTCTTCCATGCTTGAGGAGCCATAGTTGATGTCATGCTCCATGTATTCCATGCATGTGGAGCCGTTGTCGATGTAGTGCTCCGGGTCCTCAAAGCATGCGGAGCCATTGTCGGTGTTGTGCTCCGTCATGTCCTCTATACTTGTGGAGTCGTAGTCATGGTGGCTCATCATGGATTCTTCATAGATATCATCCTCGGTTCCGGAGTCCCTAGACATGATTCACAAGACCAAGCGGTGTATATGGAAGTGGTAGAGTCCCTAGACAACGTCAAACCTTACTTTACCTTGGAAGATCATATCATGCAAGTGGCCACACTTGAGAGCAATAAACCAAGCAAAGTGAAGTTCACGCGGAACACCAAAACCAACTACTAACCAAAAAACACACACACACAAGGCCTATGGTGGATGGTATGAAAAGTGGCATGTCAAGAACCAATCCGAAATCAAGATGTTGTATTGGAAAGTAAAGAACCACAATGATCACAAAGCAAACAAGTCAATCCACAAGATAGGAAATATGTACAAGGAAACACACACGGTGGGATAAATGGGACTTGTGCGACGGAGAAAGTGAGCTAAGAACCAAATGATTACCTAGCGAAGACTATAAGCTCGTGTCACACAAGTACAAGGATGGACGCTAGTTCGATTGCAATTAATTGGTGGGCTACAAGATATGCACAATAAGTACCACCTATATGATGTTCATCGAGCTTGCGCTTCCTATTCTATGAGGCACATGTATATTTCTTTTTTTTTTGTTTTTCTTTTCCTTTTTCTATTTTTTTTTCTTTTCTCTTTTTCACTTGCCTCTTCCTTGTGCCAACAACTATACAAGATAACTATATGAGATAGCGCTCACAATGTTTGCTCGGAATCTACAAGGTATCAAATGTGCATAGCCCAAGCAATCATAAGAGGAACTAGTCTCAATAGGTGTTTGTTGCTCGCAAAGATAGTGGGGTTCACAAAGGAATGCAAGTGGGGAAAAGTCACGGAATGTTTATACCTTTCGTCGACGATCTTCACCCTTTATTGTTGGATTCCGCCTTGCTCACGGAATTTTGATGTAGTATATAGCATGAACAACGTGGATGATGATGTAGTGCTCCTTCTCCTCTTCGAAACGAGCTAAAGAACACCAAAATCTGAGTTGAAATGCAAAAGTTATGCTCAAAACCGTGCTGCAGTTTTTCTGTCTGCAGGGAGGGGCGGAGACTCCGGTCTGGAGGTCCGGAGACTCCGGTCTGGAGGTCCGGAGACTCCGGTCTGGAGCCCAAAAAGTCCGGAGACTCCGGTCCGGGTGATTCCAGAGCGTCCAGAACTCGAACGGGAAGCGTTTTGGGCGGAAAAACTCGAACCAAAACCTCAGATTGATGGGGCAAATCAAGGAATTAGACCATGGGAACGCAGGGGAAGGTAGATCAACTAGTTTAGCAAGTAATCCACGGATCAAAACCTACCAAAACGCACTCAAATCACAGATCGATCCAAAACACGAATTGGGGCTGTTTTTGGTGAAATTTTCGAATTTATGGGGAAAAGACCAAATCGATGAGAAATCCGTGGCAACCAAAAGCTGCTGATACCAGATGATGGAGGGGTTAACCTCTTGGGTGCCCGATCTTCACGGATCTCGTGGTCAAATCGATGGGAAAGCGAGGGGAAAGGGAGAAGGTAGCGGAAGCGAACACACACCTCGCGAAGAACACGATGAACACACGCAAAACTCCCACGATACAAGGCCGATTGCTCCCGAACGGCGGCCACCGGTCCCGATAGAATCCTCGCAAGGAAAGATCGGTCAACGTGCTCCCTCAAATCCACATCGGAGAGGGAAGAACACCTTGGGGAGGGTCTTGACAACTTGGAGACGAGACATCGAACTCCAAGGCCTTGTTCAACGATGGATGCGTGATGCAAAGTCCAATCGAGGTTGGTGACGATAGTCGGTCCCCTTGGATAAGGGGATGAGACAAAACTAGAGATTCCACAATGGGGGTTGTCTTTAGTCTATCATCTATGCCTAAGGGATACATGAAGGGGTGGGGGCTCTATTTATAGGCCAGCCACATAAACAGGGGTAGTTTGGGGATAAAACTAGGGTTTGGGCGAGATAGAGGGGTACATGGGCCAAAGGCCCAGCTGGCGGCGCGCAGGCCCATCGTGTAGGCCGGAGACTCCGGTCTAGGCTAGAGACTCCGGTCTGTCTCCGGTGTCGTCTCCGGAGTGGCGTTCTGACTGTCCTCGGGCGGTTGCTGGGGTCGGTCCAGAGGTAGGTCCGGAGACTCCGGTGTAGCAGGACCGGAGACTCTGGTGTAGGCCGGAGACTCCGGTGTAGGCCGGAGACTCCGGTGGTTCAGCCGTGGCTTCTTCCATCTCCTCTTCCAAGCCTCCGTCTTGTCGGGCTTGATGTCCCGGGCTTCCTCCCTTGCCTCCGTACTTGTCGGTGTGAACCTATCATGCATATGTGACGGAGTATGAAGTAGCATACCATTCAATAGGGTAGGAAGTGGGCGCGCATAGAGGAACGGATTCACCTGTGGAGTCCATGACGACTTGGCGTAAGTTGGAGACCAAGATGTGGTAACAACCGTAGGTCGGGCTACATCAACTCCACTAGGAGATGTGCCCATAATTCATAAGCTAAGCTATTGACATGTTGGAATAAAAGATTTGGCTATCATATCCAGGATCTATGATGCTGATCTGAGATCATGGTTTCATTGGTAAAATTTAAGTATACTCTTTATTTAAAAGATAATCTATGATGGATTCACCCCACTTGGGTGATATCTGAGAGATCTAGGTATAAAACAACACATGAATCTTAGTCTAGAGAAGATAATAAGATCATGTGATGGTTTTATTTTACTCACCACAACTGTTAATTTTTTTGGTGTTATGGCTGGTTGATTTGGATGGCTAGATCTTGCTGATGGTGTTGCTGGCTTGAGCTTGTCCTTCTCCTTCTGTTTCCTGTAGACTTGGCCTTGACCTTGCCCTTCACCTTCTGGTTCCTGTAATCTTGGCCTTGATCTTTCCCTTGTTGTCCACCTGATCCACCCCCTCCTTATGTCACCATCTGGTGAGTACTGGGATGATTTGGTGCATGGTTGGGCTGATGGTTTGCTTGGCTCTTGCTAAGCTTAGTGTGTTCCTGGTTTGGTGTTGGAAAGTTAAAGTGAGCTACTATGAGCTTTGCCACGGCTGGGGTCTTCCCTTTTGCTTGTGTAGTTGTTGCTCCTGTGTTGACAGCTCTCACCATGCATTTAGGTGATTATGCTGCCTATCTGCCTGGTGCATGGTTTGGATCAAATCGATGAGGTGTTTTACCTTTTGACCCATTTACATTTTACTTACCTGGATAAACTTGCCCCTATTAGTTGCTGTTAAAATCTGACTTGTGGCTTATTTATTATGAAAGAACAATGCTTTCATATTGGTGAAACTTGCCCCTTTATTAATACTCAATGATGTAATATGAGCAGTGCACCTCACTGCTCTCTACTGAGAGTATTCTAATAACTAATATTTTTTCCTTTTTGTTTGTTTTGAATTTTGTTGCAGGTACAAGATCTGGTGTTCAAGATTTAGTATAGGTTTAAATAGATAAGTAGATTTTCATTGTAATCTTTATTTGATTCATTTGTAAGAATTTTGTAATATCTTATTTTATTCTTTTTGTAACAATTTTATAATAGTTTATTATTTAAATTCCAATTATTGTAATTCCATTTATGTAGTGAACCTCTCATTGGTTTGATGAGTTCATCATTGTAAAATAAAAATGTGTATAGAATAAAGATAATAAATAAAGAGACATTTCTTATTTGAATTACTTTATTTTGAATTATATTATTTATTATTATCTCATTATTATAACAAATGATATTACTAAATCGTTCAAAAATCGTTTCAAACTACCAAATCTTATCTTTTAAATGCAAGTTCAAATTTCAAATTTGAATTCAAATTGTCCCCCCTCAAAACACATTTATTCATAAAGATCATGTCAGAATTCACTCTCAATAGCTATTCCTACACATAGAGAGTGAAAGAAACTCTGACCACTTTAGTTTTTTTTGGTTTGGTGAAAAATTTACCCGCATTTTACAGATGAATGCATGGTGATGCACAAAATCCTAGTTCTACCCTTTGTTGGTTCCTAAATGCTGGGATGTTACATCAACTCTATGTGCTCTTTTGGTGAAGGGAAAATCCCATGCTCACCTTTCTTGACCTTTTCGCCTTCAAGGTTGGATGCCATAAGATGGGCATCATCTCTCGCCTCCATGGTCGAACGGAAAATCCCATGCTCGACCGTCTTGTGGCCATCTAGTAGTGGTGGAAGTAGGCTCATGTTGTTGTCGAGAGCGATGCTCGGATCGACTTCATCACAAATGTGGCCTTGGATTCCTCCATATTGGAGTGTAGACATCCTCTTTCCGAAATCATCCAACTTAGAAAAGTAGAGGGCTTCATTTTCCTCGTTCGCGAGGTCGTGGAAGTCAAGCGTAGGCGTTGAAGCTTGATGGCGTTGATGAAGGCTTTCTCTTTGTGCCCTTTTGGTGGTGGCACTAGTAGATGAAGCTGACTTATGATGGTGTCGACGGAGGTCATTAGCATGCCTTGCCAAAGGTTGATATAGGTGGCGCACTTGGTAATTCATATGACGCTCGCGACAATGACCCTTGTCCTTGGCAATCTTCTTTGTAAGTTATTCTAATGAGCACAAAGCATCATTAGTCTTGGCGACCATGATCATGGTTTTATCGAAGTTGTTGTACATGTCCTTCTTGAAGTTGTGGAGGTCGCTCTTGAACTTGTCCATTTGATGGTGGACCTTGGCGCACTCGAGGTGGAGGCTCCGTCATGGTATGTAGAGGGAGTGTCCCAACCTTTAAATAATATAAGGTTGAATCCCCTGTGTTTACAATGCTAGTCCCTGGATCAATAGCTAGCATCCACAGTTAAGATGTAATATCAAGAAACAAAGGTCATAATGTAACTTCATAACTAGGAATAACATAGTTTTATTACATCTTACATAGCTCATTTGGCTATTACAATACATTGCAGCGGATTAACTATAAGCATGGGGTCCTTCATCTTCAAAGTGCCATAGGCAGACATGTTGGTTGTAGACTTTGTAATCCTAATCAATCAATCAATCTTCACTAAAGTCAATCAAACCTGCAACATTACAAGTTACAGCCACAAGGGTCAATACATTTGAATTGTATTGGCAAGTTTCACTACTATGTAGAATATAAGTGGATCCTATCATTACATGCATATTTGGCTAAGTAGGGTTTTAGGCTCATTTGCAGAAAGCAAAATTTATCCTATCTTTTCAAAAAGGGTTTTGATCTTTTGTCACTTCCTTGGAATCCACCAAGTGTCTTTGTCAAAATCTCTAGAACTCCTTGGTAACCCCAAGTGTTCAAGTTTTCATCAAAATCTCTTGAGCTCCTTGGTACCCCCAAGTGCATCAAGTCTTTTGTTGTCACTTAAAAGTTTTATTTTAGAAATTGGAATGTCAAGATTTCCCATAGCTTCAAACTTTAGTTGCTAAGTATTGTCCATAACCGGGGACACGGCTAAGTACCTAGATTTTGTTATCTTCTGCAGAAGTAGTACACTTTACCCACATGTCACAATCTCATCTTGTTGCCACCAGTGGCCACTGGATTAGTGCTCACCAAGATGGAGTACTGTCAGATTGAGAATGTGACGAAGTCTTTCCAGAGGGTCCTCCCATACACCATTGCTAGCTTGTATTCAGTACCCATGTAGGATTCCAGGTCCCCATTTTCAGTAACCTGAAGACAATGTATGGGTCTTCCCAATGTAGTTGACCAAGCCAGAGCCATAAATAGCATGTGGTTATACACGAAAGCCACAATTGGAGAAACATGTTCAATCTCTAAGTTTCCTGGGTGGTTTTCTTTTGGAGCACAACACAAAGAGATTGCCATAGACATGGTTCCTTTTGTTGCCACCTTCTCCAAAACTCAAAGTCCTTGTCCACCCAGGTGATTCATTGAGTCCTTGTTTTATTATATAAAAACACAAGTCCTTTTCTCAACTTCATAAAATCTCAACATGTATCTCTTTTCAAAATATAGCAGGGCTAAGCATGTAACAACTACATTGTTTTCACTAAGGAATGTATAGGGTATCCTATTAGGATTTAGCATAGCATAAGTATAGAAATTCTTTTCATGCATGTTTCAAAATCCACTAAGAATAATGAAAAATAGTAGGACTTTAGATGATAGTGTAACTTGCCTTTTTTGGTAGGGAATGATGGTTCACTTCTTGATCTTGCTAGTTTCACACTTTTCTAACTTCACTACAATCAATCAAGAAAACACAATATCAACTATCTTTCCAACCAATACTCAACCAAACCAAACACACACATAAAACAATAGGAACTAGGTCATGCATGCAAGCATGCATAAGGTAGTTTTATTTTGCCAAGGTGGTCTCTACTGGGCTCTACACATTGTAAGGCTCAAAGTGGACATTTTCCAAAGTGGAAAAGTCATTTGCAAAAGGGTTTTATCTACAACCATTTTTAAATCCTTTCATCATTTTATGTGGTGGAAAATATTTTTATCAAATCAAAAACTCTATGTATTTCATCAAATAAGTTGCTAAATCTCAAAACTTGGTGTTTAGGGTCAGTAGGTTTGATTCAAATCATTTTCCCAAGGTTTTTTCTCTAAAACATTTTCACAACAAAACCATTATTTTTATTTGGTTAGGAATGGGCTAAATCTATTAATCCATCCTAAACTTTACCAAATTCATTTTAAAAACCATGGGTTGATTCCTAGGGTCAGTAAGTTCACCACAAACTAATTTGCCAAGATTTCAACCTCAAAAACATTTTTGAACAATTTTTCTAATCTAAACAAGCATACAAATGTTTCTGCAAAAACAACCAATCTACCAGAGGCTTTTTACTAAACAAACTGTATGGTTGGCTAGGGCTTGTTCCACTGATTCCAACGATATAAAGTTTGTAATTTTTGGACGTGTGGATCAAAAGTTACAAGGGTTTCAATTTGCAATTCAAATCTGTTTTCAATCGGTTTTTAAATCGAAAACCTGGCCACGCGTCATGTTCCTATTGGGCGGTACCGCTTCGTGCGGATCAGCCTCTCTGGTGCGTTGGATCTTAAGCAGATCGCACGGCTCTGATCACGTACCCCTTCAGCGTTTAAGTGATCTATCTTGTTCTTACGATCTAGATCCTATGGTCACCACTACTTGGACAACAACGGGCGGCGCTGCGCGGTGGCAGACGGCGGCGACGGTCGGACGGTGGGCTAGCGGCGGTTCTAGGAAGCAAAGAACGAAGTGGGGATGCTCACCGTGATCGCAAGGACATGGTGAGGCTCGAGGTACGGTCGGCTTGGCAAGGGGCGCTCAGGGTCAGTAGCGATTGCTCGCCGGAGATGTGGTCGGCGTCAGATGGTCCTGGAGCTCGTCGAGGATGGTGCTGTGGTTCGCCCCGAGGAAAAAGGAAGACGCAGTTAGATGCGCCATATCAAGGCGAAGTTGCGTGCGTGAATGAGAGGAAGAGGGGCGGTCGGATACTACCTGGGGAACTCGTCGGAGTTGGAGCGGATGGCGGAGTCGTTCAGTCGAAGACGATGTCGACACAGCAGTGCATGCGCGGATGTGGGGTTGGTGCGAGGAGATGCAGGAGATGATGTGGATCACACCCGTGTGCTCTGGGGGCAGTGGGGCGGTTCGTGCTCGCCGGAATCGTCACCGGAGTTTCGTCGGACAATGGGTGGTGTGGCGAGGAATTGGGCAGCCTGGGGGCGTGCTAGAGTGGGGCGACTAGGGGAAATTGAAGAGAGAATGCCGGCGCTTAAGAAGGCGAGATTGCTGAGCGGAATCACTGCAGCATTACTGCGAATTTACGCGCAGCATCAACGGCAGGAAACGGCCGGCGTGGTTGTCACGAAGAGGAAGAAGGAGTGAGCTGGCTGCGTGGGTCCTTGCTGTCAGCGAGGGAGTGTGGGGAAGAAGGGGCCACTGGTTAGTCACTCTGCGGGTGCGGGTTCTGGTGAGAAACGCTATGCTGCGGGAGAGAGTAGGTGGGCTGGACTGGGTCTTGTTGGGCTTGGCTAACTAGGCTGAGGCTGAATTCATTTTTTTCTTTCAAATGCTTTTTCTTTTTTGTTTCTATTTTCTGTTTTGAATTTCAAACAATCAATCAAGCATCCAAATTGATTCAAACATTCTCCATACTTTGTAATTGAATTTGGTTCTGTTTAACAACATAAACCATTTCCCAAAATAAAATAATATTTTTTTATTTTTAGAGTCCATTTATAATTAAATAAAATGGACATTAGTTAATAAATAAAATGGGTTTTAATTTTATTAAAATCTCCATTTGAAATCTAAACATTTTCAAATCAGTAGGTTTTGTTTGAAATTATGAAACACTTGGAAAACTTATTTAAAATAAGTAAGTAGGTTTTGATGTTTAATTAAAATAGTAAAACCTTTAATAAACTTGGATATTAACTCTTATTAATTTGTTTTAAATAAACCTTTACCAATCTTTATTAAAACAAAAAATGTTTTATTTCAAATGCTTGACCAAGGTTCATTTGGTTTCATAAAATAATCCTTATTTATAAATCTAGTTTTCTTTTGAAAACTAAATCTTTTATTTAAAGATCCAAAACAGTAATTCCAAGATATTTTATTTTCCTTTATTAAATGTTTATCTTTTTAAATCCCTTTAGGATTTTATTTGATCCAAATTGGTTTGAAGGTTTCCAATTGGATTCAAAAGTTTCTTCTCATCCTGAAAATCAACAAAGTTTTATTTTTATTTATTTATTTTTCACATTGCAAGATTTGGAAAATCTTGGGATGTGACAGGCTACCACCCTTAAAATAAATCTCCTCCCGAGATTTGGGAAGGCTAGGGTTACAAGTAGGCTCAGAACATCTAGGGTACTACCACCCTTAAAATTTTTCCAACTAAACTACATGTTGGCCTTCTTGGAATCCTGGGAAATCTTCTCTGGGCAACCATTTGCATTGAGTCCTTGGTTTCTACACTTGACTCATGGGCCAAGGTTGAGATTCTCCATAGGCTTGTTCAACTTGTTCTTCATCTTTTCTGGATAGTTGCTTGCATAATGTCCTGGGTTCTTGCAATTGAAACAGTTGATGTCTTTGAGTTCTTTACGTGGCTCTTGTGGACAAGTTGCTACATAATGGCCTAGCTCTTTGCAGTTGTTGCACATCACTTGGCCAATTTCCTTATTCTTCTGGTTCTCTGGGCATTCACTGGAATAGTGTCCCATTTCTTTACATTTATGACATTGCACATGGCTTTTGTCCTTCTTTTGCTTTTTGGGCTTCTCCAAAGCTAGGAGTGCATCCAGTTCATGTTGTTCATATGTTATCTAGTAGGTAGGAATGTCTACATGTTTCTTGGACCTTTTATTGCTCTTTAGAAAATTCACATTCCTCTTATTTGATCCTTTGAATTGGGTTGTTTTGCTTCGAGGTATAAGTGGTCCTTTTCCTTTGTCATCAACCTGCTTGGTAGACTTGGATCCTTCTGGATAGTTTGCAATCATTTGTTGCACTCCACCTTGTTTCCTTTGTTCCACAATGGAATAGATGGGGCATTGGATAGGAACATGGTTGTTTCCTTCACATAGGTAGCAAGTAACTTGAGAGGTGGAACATTGGCCAACAGGATGTTTCTCTTCACAGTTGGGGCATTGATCTCCATGCTCCTTGGAGGTATGCTCCTTGTCTCCACAAATAATGCAAGCTGGGGATCCATCTAGAATAACATTTCTGTCATCCTTGTTGTCACAAACTCTTTTGGAATAGTTTTCTTCCATATTGATCATTTGATCAGTCACCTTAAGCATAAATTGGGCTTGAGTTTCCAAAAATCCTTGTAGTGTTGGATCTTCACCATTAGTGTTAGCTATGAATTGAGCTGTCATTTGGTTCAATTGGTGTTGGGTTGCTATGAGCTCCTTCATGCTGTCCTTTTGGTTGGTG
This sequence comes from Avena insularis, assembly GCA_023614405.1. NCBI lineage: Eukaryota > Viridiplantae > Streptophyta > Magnoliopsida > Poales > Poaceae > Avena > Avena insularis. The sequence goes on from CM042695.1 coordinate 118,107,185, forward strand.
TTGGTGTCATCAACCTTGATGTTGGAGTCTCTTGGAGTAGTCATCTGCTTGGGGTTGAATGGAGGTTAGAATAGGCAAGATATCTCTAAGAAAATAGTTCTAATCACACACATCACAATTTACTCAAGCAATGTGTAAGCATTCACAAACAAGTTTTCACTCAACAACAAAGTTCAAGCACATACTTAGGCAACAAAATATTTTTGTTACACCACATAAGTTGGTGTGGTTGACTTAACTAAAATATGGTAGTCCATCTATAGGGTTTACTTGTGATATTTCCATCCTTCTTGGTTGATTCTTCTTTACATGAGGTCATGGCTTCCTTGGGAGAAACTCTTGGTTACAATAACTTCTAGTGAAGTGAACTCCTTCAAATTTTGCATTCCCTTAGTCTCCATATCTTGAGCAAGATTTCCTTGCCTCACTTGTAGTCCAAGTTGGAAGTCCTTGATGAAAATGCTGAAGATGTTGAAGTCATTAGAGTTGAAGATGTTGAAGTCATTAGAGTTGATGAAGTCCTTTGCACATGGTGAAGTCTTTGGCAATGGGGTAGGTTTTTCCATCAAGTTGAAGTAGAAGAGATGTAGAGTTGAAACCAAAATGGTTTGAGGAAAGAGTTTACAAGATTGTTTGTAAATAAGTTTTGGAACAAATACAACTCCTATTTTTCTAAGGGGTTTTGTCCAATCCTAGGTTTACAAATCCTACATGCAACACAATGCTCTGATACCATCTGTAGAGGGAGTGTCCCAACCTTTAAATAATATAAGGTTGAATCCCCTGTGTTTACAATGCTAGTCCCTGGATCAATAGCTAGCATCCATAGTTAAGATGTAATATCAAGAAACAAAGGTCATAATGTAACTTCATAACCAGGAATAACATAGTTTTATTACATCTTACATAGCTCATTTGGCTATTACAATACATTGCAGCGGATTAACTATAAGCATGGGGTCCTTCATCTTCAAAGTGCCACAGGCAGACATGTTGGTTGTAGACTTTGTAATCCTAATCAATCAATCAATCTTCACTAAAGTCAATCAAACCTGCAACATTACAAGTTACAGCCACAAGGGTCAATACATTTGAATTGTATTGGCAAGTTTCACTACTATGTAGAATATAAGTGGATCCTATCATTACATGCATATTTGGCTAAGTAGGGTTTTAGGCTCATTTGCAGAAAGCAAAATTTATCCTATCTTTTCAAAAAGGGTTTTGATCTTTTGTCACTTCCTTGGAATCCACCAAGTGTCTTTGTCAAAATCTCTTGAACTCCTTGGTAACCCCAAGTGTTCAAGTTTTCATCAAAATCTCTTGAGCTCCTTGGTACCCCCAAGTGCATCAAGTCTTTTGTTGTCACTTAAAAGTTTTCTTTTAGAAATTGGAATGTCAAGATTTCCCATAGCTTCAAACTTTAGTTGCTCAGTATTGTCCATAACCGGGGACACGGCTAAGTACCTAGATTTTGTTATCTTCTGCAGAAGTAGTACACTTTACCCACATGTCACAATCTCATCTTGTTGCCACCAGTGGCCACTGGATTAGTGCTCACCAATATGGAGTACTGTCAGATTGAGAATGTGACGAAGTCTTTCCAGAGGGTCCTCCCATACACCATTGCTAGCCTGTCTTCAGTACCCATGTAGGATTCTAGGTCCCCATTTTCAGTAACCTGAAGACAATGTATGGGTCTTCCCAATGTAGTTGACCAAGCCAGAGCCATAAATAGCATGTGGTTGTACACGAAAGCCACAATTGGAGAAACATGTTCAATCTCTAAGTTTCCTGGGTGGTTTTCTTTTGGAGCACAACACAAAGAGATTGCCATAGACATGGTTCCTTTTGTTGCCACCTTCTCCAAAACTCAAAGTACTTGTCCACCCAGGTGATTCATTGAGTCCTTGTTTTATTATATAAAAACACAAGTCCTTTTCTCAACTTCATAAAATCTCAACATGTATCTCTTTTCAAAATATAGCAGGGCTAAGCATGTAACAACTACATTGTTTTCACTAAGTAATGTATAGGGTATCCTATTAGGATTTAGCATAGCATAAGTATATAAATTCTTTTCATGCATGTTTCAAAATCCACTAAGTATAATGAAAAATAGTAGGACTTTAGATGATAGTGTAACTTGCCTTTTTTGGTAGGGAATGATGGTTCACTTCTTGATCTTGCTAGTTTCACACTTTTCTAACTTCACTACAATCAATCAAGCAAACACAATATCAACTATTTTTCCAACCAATACTCAATCAAACCAAACACACACATAAAACAATAGGAACTAGGTCATGCATGCAAGCATGCATAAGGTAGTTTTATTTTGCCAAGGTGGTCTCTACTGGGCTCTACACATTGTAAGGATCAAAGTGGACATTTTCCAAAGTGGCAAAGTCATTTGCAAAATGGTTTTATCTACAACCATTTTTAAATCCTTTCATCATTTTATGTGGTGGAAAATATTTTTATCAAATCAAAAACTCTATGTCTTTCATCAAATAAGTTGCTAAATCTCAAAACTTGGTGTTTAGGGTCAGTAGGTTTGATTCAAATCATTTTTCCAAGGTTTTTGCTCTAAAACATTTTCACAACAAAACCATTATTTTTATTTGGTTAGGAATGGGCTAAATCTATTAATCCATCCTAAACTTTACCAAATTCATTTTAAAAACCATGGGTTGATTCCTAGGGTCAGTAAGTTCACCACAAACTAATTTGCCAAGATTTCAACCTCAAAAACATTTTTGAACAATTTTTCTAATCTAAACAAGCATACAAATGTTTCTGCAAAAACAACCAATCTACCAGAGGATTTTTACTAAACAAACTATATGGTTGGCTAGGGCTTGTTCCACTGATTCCAACGATATAAAGTTTGTAATTTTTGGACGTGTGGATCAAAAGTTACAAGGGTTTCAATTTGCAATTCAAATCTGTTTTCAATCGGTTTTTAAATCGAAAACCTGGCCACGCGTCATGTTCCTATTGGGCGGTACCGCTTCGTGCGGATCAGCCTCTCTGGTGCGTTGGATCTTAAGCAGATCGCACGGCTCTGATCACGTACCCCTTCAGCGTTTAAGTGATCTATCTTGTTCTTACGATCTAGATCCTACGGTCACCACTACTTGGACAACAACGGGCGGTGCTGCGCGGTGGCAGACGGCGGCGACGGTCGGAAGGTGGGCTAGCGGCGGTTCTAGGAAGCAAAGAACGAAGTGGGGATGCTCACCGTGATCGCAAGGACGTGGTGAGGCTCGAGGTACAGTCGGCTTGGCAAGGGGCGCTCAGGGTCAGTAGCGATTGCTCGCCGGAGATGTGGTCGGCGTCAGATGGTCCTGGAGCTCGTCGAGGATGGTGCTGTGGTTCGCCCCGAGGAAAAAGGAAGACGCAGTTAGATGCGCCAGATCAAGGCGAAGTTGCGTGCGTGAATGAGAGGAAGAGGGGCGGTCGGATACTACCTGGGGAACTCGTCGGAGTTGGAGCGGATGGCGGAGTCGTTCAGTCGAAGACGATGTCGACGCAGCAGTGCATGCGCGGATCTGGGGTTGGTGCGAGGAGATGCAGGAGATGATGGGTATCACACCCGTGTGCTCTGGGGGCAGTGGGGCGGTTCGTGCTCGCCGGAATCGTCACCGGAGTTTCGTCGGACAATGGGTGGTGTGGCGAGGAATTGGGCAGCCTGGGGGCGTGCTAGAGTGGGGCGACTAGGGGAAATTGAAGAGAGAATGCCGGCGCTTAAGAAGGCGGAATCATCGCAGCATTATCTGAATTTACGCGCAGCATCAACAGCAGGAAACGGCCGGCGTGGTTGTCACGAAGAGGAAGAAGGAGTGAGCTGGCTGTGTGGGTCCTTGCTGTCAGCGAGGGAGTGTGGGGAAGAAGGGGCCACTGGTCAGTCACTCTGCGGGTGCGGGTTCTGGTGAGAAACGCTTCGCTGCGGGAGAGAGTAGGTGGGCTGGACTGGGTCTTGTTGGGCTTGGCTAACTAGGCTGAGGCTGAATTCATTTTTTTCTTTCAAATGCTTTTTCTTTTTTTGTTTCTATTTTCTGTTTTGAATTTCAAACAATCAATCAAGCATCCAAATTGATTCAAACATTCTCCATACTTTGTAATTGAATTTGGTTCTGTTTAACAACATAAACCATTTCCCAAAATAAAATAATATTTTTTTATTTTTAGAGTCCATTTATAATTAAATAAAATGGACATTAGTTAATAAATAAAATGGGTTTTAATTTTATTAAAATCTCCATTTGAAATCTAAACATTTTCAAATCAGTAGGTTTTGTTTGAAATTATGAAACACTTGGAAAACTTATTTAAAATAAGTAAGTAGGTTTTGATGTTTAATTAAAATAGTAAAACCTTTAATAAACTTGGATATTAACTCTTATTAATTTGTTTTAAATAAACCTTTACCAATCTTTATTAAAACAAAAAATGTTTTATTTCAAATGCTTGACCAAGGTTCATTTGGTTTCATAAAATAATCCTTATTTATAAATCTAGTTTTCTTTTGAAAACTAAATCTTTTATTTAAAGATCCAAAACAGTAATTCCAAGATATTTTATTTTCCTTTATTAAATGTTTATCTTTTTAAATCCCTTTAGGATTTTATTTGATCCAAATTGGTTTGAAGGTTTCCAATTGGATTCAAAAGTTTCTTCTCATCCTGAAAATCAACAAAGTTTTATTTTTATTTATTTATTTTTCACATTGGAAGATTTGGAAAATCTTGGGATGTGACATGGTATGTGCGACTTGAGGAGCTTGCCGTTGTCGTTCTTGAAGTCATCCATGCTTGGGTATTCGTTGTTGTTGTAGTACTCCATGTCACCCAAGCATGTGGAGCCATTGTTGGTGTAGTGCTCCGTCATGTTATCCATGCTTGTGGAGGCACAGGCATGGTGGCTCATCATGGATTCTTCATAGAAATCATCCTCGATTCTGGAGTCCCTAGACATGATTCACAAGACCAAGTTTTGTATATGGAAGTGGTAGAGGGTGTTGGGATGCAACGTCAAACCTTACTTTACCTTGGAAGATAGTATCATGCAAGTGGCTAGACTTGAGAGCAATAAACCAAGCAAAGTGAAGTTCACGCGTGACACCAAAACCAACTAACAACTAAAAATATACACACACAAAGCTTATGGTGGATAGGTATGGAAAGTGGCATGTCAAGAAACAATCCAAAATCAAGATGTTGTAATGGCAAGTAAAGAACCACAATGATCACAAAGCAAAACAAGTTAATCCACAAGATAGGAAATATGTACAAGGAAACACACACGATGGGATAAATGGGACTTGTGCGACGGAGAAAGTGAGCTAAGAACCAAATGATTACCTAGCGAAGACTATAAGCCCGTGTCACACAAGTACAAGGAGAGACGCTAGTTCGATTGCACAAAATTGGTGGGCTACAAGATATGCACAATAAGTACCACCTATATGATGTTCATCGAGCTTGCGCTTCCTATTCTATGAGGCACATGTATATTTCTTTCTTTTTATATTTCTTTTTCTATTTTTTGTTTTTTATTTTTCTTTTTCACTTGCCTCTTCCTTGTGCCAACAATTATACAAGATAACTGTATGAGATAGCGCTCACAAAGTTTGCTCGGAATTCTATAAGGTATCGAATGTTCATAGCCCAAGCAATCATAAGAGTAACTAGTCTTAATAGGTGTTTGTTGTTTGCAAAGATAGTGGAGTTCACAAAGGAATGCAAGTGGAGAAAAGTCGCGAAATGTTTATACCTTTCGTCGACGATCTTCACCCTTTATTGTTGGATTCCACCTTGCTCACGGAATTTGGATAGAATATATAACATGAACAACGTGGATTATGATGTATATCTCCTTCTCCTCTTCAAAATGAGCTAAAGAACACAAAAATCCGAGTTCAAATGCAAAAGTTATGCTCAAAACAGTGAGAAGCTAAAATGTGAGAATCTGTTGTTTCTGTTCTGTATCGGGCGGTCGTACCGGGTTTTTGAGCGGTAGTACCGGGTTTCCGAAAGCCCGGTAGTACCTTTTAGGTACCGGGTAGATGCGGTAGTACCGGTTTTTGAGCCTGGCAGTATCGGTTGTTCCAGGAACGCCTAGAGTTGACGTGTTCTCGCGATTTTGGGGCGATTTGGGCGGAAAATCTTAAAGAAAAACACCAAATCAAAGGGGGAAACAAAGGAATTAGGTTATGGGAACGCAAAGGAAGGTATATCAACAAGTTTATCAAGTAATCCATGGATCAAAACCTACCAAAACACACTCAAATCACAGATCTATCCAAAACACGAATTGGGGCTATTTTTGGTGGAATTTTCGAATTTATGGGGAAAAGACCGAATCGAAGCGAAATCCTTGGCAACCAAAAGCTGTTGATACCAGATGATAGGGGTTAACCTCTTGGGTGTCCCGATCTTCACGGATCTCGTGCTCAAATCGATGGTAAAGCGAGGGAAAGGGAGAAGGTAGCGGAAGCGAACACACACCTCGCGAAGAGCATGATGAACACACGCAAAACTCACACTATACAAGGCCGATTGTTCCCGAATAAATCTCTATTCCTCTTCTCAATGAATACAAGTTCTCCTAGAGCTGTCTCATAGAGAGGAAGAACACTACTACACGATCCTTACGTCATAGAATGAATCGATCCCCTTCTCAGGAGCCAGCGTCCCCCCTTATAAAGGGGTGCCTTGGTTCCTTCTAGGTCTGACGTGGCAAGCATATCCTTGGAATATGCTTGTCCCAATATGGTAACTCGGTGGCCTCCTTTCTGTGTCGCCCTTCTATCAGCGGCAATGTTCCAGAGAGCTTCACATGCGCGCCTCAGGCTTCCTTACTGTCACCTCCGTGACATTCTTCTGCCCTTCTGTTGCTCTGCTCCTTGTCCTTTGTGCTTGGCTCTGTCTAGATTCCTCCTAGCTAGTGACTAGGGTTTGACTATAGGCACCTCCTTCTCCTGCAAGCTTCATGTTATTCGGCCTTGTATCGCATAACTCGGCTCGGCCAACACCTACATTCAAGTTAGTCAGACTCATTCAGCTGACTTAACTCATATGTCGGCCGGATAAGGTGTTACTCATTCTACACTTGCCATGTCCCTTCTTATCTCGGCCGACTCTTATATGATCCGACCGACACAAACAGAAACTCGGCTCACGACAAGGGAGGTTCCTTTCGTCTTTCCCCTGTCTTGACCCTATTCGGGGTCACCTTCCCAACACGGAGAGCTCGAGGAGTACGAGGAGGCAATTAGTGAAACGGTGGAGAGATGAATCTGGGGGAGAAGGGTTTCCTCTCTCTCTTTTATTTACCTCTGCGCCAAGATTCGTGTTCAAACCACGCGATTTGTGCCACGCGTATAGGAGAAAAGGAGGTGGCTTCCTCGCGACTCCTCCGCCCCCTCGATTATCGCGTGAGCATTAAAATAGTGTTATGTTCCATAGGGAACATACCCACCAATGGTCGTGTTGACGGGACTCCTGTCAGTGACAGGACCTGGTCTGAAAAGTTGTCAGACAGCACGTCGTTGTTTAAAATCTGGCTCATGTTTTAGATTGAGCAAGGAAAAGACTAAAGTTTAGAACATACCATCTCCGACTTAGATGACTCAGAATCCTACACTATTGAAAGAGGTTTTCGGGAACCCTTTAAGATTCTCAAGATGAAGAAACCATCAAGCTAGACGATTTATCTGACTTTGGATCCAGGAGACTTTCGGGGGCTACTGTTGGGGATATAGTTTCCGGGTATACCCACAGGACTCACTGACTAGGGTGACCCACCAACGGGTTACAACTTTGCTTCACGGGCACCCCTGTTGGGGGGTGACCCCGGATAGGGTCAAGACAGGGGAAAGACGAAAGGAGTCTCCCTCATCTTAAGCCAAATTACTGGTTGTGTCGGCCGAATCATGTAAGATTCGGCCAAGATAAGCAGGGCCATGACAAATGTAGAATGAGTAACACCTTATATGGCCAACATATGGTTAAGTCGGCCGAATGAGTCTGACTAACTTGAATGCAGGTGAAGGCCGAGCCGAGTTATGCGAGATAAGGCCGAATAACATGAAGCTTGCAGGAGAAGGAGGCGCCTATAGTCAAACCCTAGTCACTGGCTAAGAGGAATCTAGACAAAGCCAAGCACAAAGGACAAGGAGGAGAGTAGCAGAAGGGCATACAAACTTCACGGAGGTGACAGTGAGGAAGCCCGAGGCGCGCATGTGAAGGTTTCTGGAACATTGCCACCGATAGAAGGGGGACATGGAAAGGAGGCCGTCGAGTTACCATATTGGGACAAGCATATTCCAAGGATATGCTTGCCACGTCAGCCCTAGAAGGAACCAAGGAACCTCTTTATAAGGGGGGACGCGGGCTCCAGAGAAGGGATCGATTCATTCTATGCCGTAAGGCTCGTGTTGTTGTTTACTTCTTCTCCATGAAACAGCTCTAGGAGCACTTGTAGTTCTTGAGAAGAAAAATAGAGATCTGTTTACAGGACACTTAAGTGTAGAAATCACTACATCTTCCATCCCCGGATCCCTCTAGCATCCATTGGCCCCATACTTTAGCCTACCCATGGCATCTGCCGTGCCACCACCACGACAGTTGGCGCCCACCGTCGGGCCAGCAGCGGTGCTAGCTGGAGTCAAGATCCGGATGGGAAACTTCATCCACACCGGCGAGCGGGTTGTCTCTGGCTTAGTCCAGAGATTTGATCTCTGGGACTATGTCAGCGACAACGCGGGTAGCTTCAGGAGGAAAGCGCCTCCGCGCAACGGCGTCTTCATCAACCTAGGCGCGCACAAGGTCTACGTCGGTGTCAACACGTCCTGCGTCTATCCTCACCGAGTCGTTGAAGCAGGAGAACCTCCCCTCCGTGTTGATTACGGTCCACGTGGCACACGCCCTGTTGGTAGCATCGAGGTGATGGTGACGGCCGCGACACCAATAGCGGGAGCGGGCGCCGGACCAAGCAGAGACCCAGTAATAGGAGCATAGATGGCCACGAAGCAGACAACTCCACAGCCCACCAAGGTAGATCCACCAGTAACCAAGTCGGCCGAGGTGCGGGAGACGACCCCGAAGGCGGCAAGGGTAAGATGGCCACCTCTAGAGAGACCAGAGAATATTCTTCAAGCAACCATAGATAATCTAACCACGCCTGTGGCGCCGATACTTGATCCGGCTAACGCACATGCGGAGTTAGAAGAAATTAGACAAAAGGTACTAGTAGAGGCAAAAAAGGTGTCGGCCCTGCGGGGATCCTTAAACAGGACCCTGCGAGAGTATGCTAGGGCAAACAAACTAGATGTGGCCCCTGAGCGGGTAGATGAATTGAGATTAAGAGGAAAGAACCTCATGAATGATATCAACAAAGAGCATGAGGCTCGTGCAGATGATTCAGTCAATCTAGGCTTGCCGAGGTATAGTACCCCGGCAAAGAACCTCAGCGCGAGAAATGCCGCAGCGTTGGAGCTGGAAGGATTAAGCAGGGAAGCCCGGCAAAAATAGCAAGAAAGAGTAAATGAGCTGGTGCGCATCACGAACCAGCAGAATGAGGAAATGCTTAGGGATGACCCGGCAAGGCCAGGAGCTTCGCGTATGGTTCATTCGGCAGGAGCATCCCCCGCACTATCTGCGGCAGCAGCATCCTCACCCGGAAACAATGCGCGAAGAGATAGAGCGGTGACCTCGGGAAAAAGAAATAAGCAGATTGTTCCATATGATCCGACAGTAGCCAGGAAAGTCAATGAGAATAGAGGCAATGGCAGCCGAGGTAACAGTGGAGATAGAAACCCCGGCCGTGCTAACAAAGGGCACGGGGACCTCGGAAGGGGAAATCATGAGAACAATAACCCGGCGGAGGGGAGGAGAAACCCTCCACCAGATCCTCAGCCGAGGTATGAGCCTCGGCAAGAGAGAGAAGCGAGACCAGCTCACCATAATCTGGCAAATGATAGGTACAATGATGGTTACTCGGATATAAAGCATGCAGAACATGGTGGGAATAACCACTATGGAATACAAGAGAGGGTCATTTATAGAAACTTGCCGTCAACTGACGCAAGACTGAAACTGGACAGATTATATCGGTCCGAGCTATTGGAGGAACAGGGTCCGCCTGGTCCGGCGTGCTTCGGACCTCGGATCATGGGAAAACCACCAGTGCCAAACTTTCAATTGGCAAGGGGCACGAAAACATACAATGGGAGCACAAAACTAGAAGATTGGTTAATTGACTATGCCACAGCAGTGAAAATAGCTGGCGGAAACTTATGATGGGCGGTGATATACATCCCACAGATGCTGGAAGGACCAACCAGAGTATGGCTAAACAATCTGCCAACAGGTAGTATCAACTGTTGGTTAGATTTTGAAGAAATGTTTGTCAGCAATTTCACTAGTACGTATAATTAAGAGACCAAAAAGGCCTCAACAGCTCGCAATGTGCAAGCAGAAGCCGAATGAAACAGATAGGGAATTCTTGACTCGGTGGTGTAACCTAAGAAACTCATGTGAAGGGGTCAGAGAATCTCAAGCGATAGCTTGGTTTGCTCAGGGCTACCGATATGTAAGTGTGTTATGGCAAAGGTTGCGAAGAGATATGCCAACCATGTTGGCAGAAACTATCAGGATAGCAGATTCTTATGCTCTAGGGGATCCGACACAACCAGAATTAATGTCGGCAGAGCAACAGGAGCACCAAGATCAGTATGGCAGAGATGCAGCCGGATCATCACGACGCAATGAATACTGAGGTAGAAGAAGGGAAGAGAGGCTAGATTACAGATATGCTTCCAATCAGGTGGAGGCAGTTGTCCAGGATCAGCCGATTCATGGGAACAATCAGCGACAGAAAAATGGTCATCAGCAGTGGACACCGAGGAATGAAGGGAAAAGATAGTGGACACCAGAAAAAAAGAAGCAGTGGCAGGAAAGGCCGAAGTACACGTTTGAATCCATGCTGGATCAACCGTGTAAGTTCCACACTCCAAATCCGTCCAAGCCGGCTAATCATACAACTCGTCAATGTGCTTGGATGAAAATGCAATGGGAAACCCGGCGGCCATGCAAGCGCCTCCTCATCAAACGCATCAGCAGCAGCTACAGCTAACCGGAGAAAATGCGCAGCAGTTAATGTTACCATCGCCCCCTCCGAGGTATGATAGCTCGGACCGGAGGGATGCAGTACATCAAGTGGTAAATAAAAAACAAGATGGAAGGGCAAACCCCGGGAACAATGGGCGTAATGATTACAGGGAGCATCATCAATCATATTGTGTGTTCACAACAGAACAGCAAGATAGACAGAGTGTACAGTGCTAACATATGGAAGTGAATGCAGTTATGCCGGCAGTACCAAGATACGTGCCCTGGTCTGATCAAGAAATAACCTGGAGCATAAAGGATCACTTGAAGATAATGCTGAACCCAGGGTCGTATGCACTGGTACTATATCTGAGATTTGTCGGGCCCAACATTAATGTGAAATTCTCAAAAGTACTCATTGATAATGGGAGTAGTATCAACATTATGTACAAAGACACAATGCACAAACTCGGAATAGCACAGAATATGCTACAATCCACAAGAACCACGTTCCATGGAATAGTGTTGAGTCTCTCGTGCGAACCCATTGGGAAAGTCCGCGTAGACGTATTATTCGGCACAAGGGAGAATTGTAGAGCGGAGAATTTGGAGTTTGAAGTGGCGGACCTAGAAAGTTGTTATCATGCTTTACTCGGACGGCCAGCACTGGCTAAATTCATGAGCAGCTGCCACATTAGCTATTTGAAATTGAAGTTACCCGGGCCACAGGGGTAATAACAGTAGCCGGAGATTACAGAAAATCAATGGAATGTGCTTCAGCCGGATCAAACCTGGCCGAGTCATTGGTAATTGCAAGGGAAAAAAGAAGGATTCAGGAGGTAGCAGCTCTGGCTCAGTCGGAACAGCTGAATATGCCGGCATTAGCTAACCCGCATGGGAGTGTTTGTTTCCAGCCGACTAAAGAGACGAAAACGATCCAGATAGATGAGCAGTTCCCAGAGCGCACCATCACGATTGGTGTTGGCCTAGATGCCAAATAGGAAAGAGAGCTCACCAACTTCCTCCGTGAGAATCGGGATATCTTTGCATGGTCAACTCAGGACCTGCAAGGTGTGCCGAGGGAGTTGGCTGAGCACTCTTTGCATGTAAGGCCAGGAGCAAGGCCGCTGAAGCAACCTCTCCGCCGCTTCGCTGAAGACAGGAGAAAAATAATAGGGGATGAGAGCTCGGCTCCTTGTGGCCGGGTTCATCATGGAAGTGCTTCATCCGGATTGGCTATCAAATCCAGTGTTAGTAGAAAAGAAAAAGGATGACCCGAATGTAGCCGTCGTATGGCGAATGTGTATCTATTACACGAACCTCAACAAGGCGTATCCCAAAGATCATTTTCCTTTACCTAGGATAGACCAAGTCATTGATTTGACCGCTGGTTGTGAGTTTTTGTCATTTGTAGACGCGTATTCTGGTTTCCACCAGCTACCATTAAATCCAGCCGATCAAATAAAGACTGCGTTTATTACCCCGTACGGGGCTTATTGCTATCGCACCATGCCATTCGTCCTGCGTAATGCAGGAGCAACATACCAAAGATGCATGCAAAAGTGTTTACATGACCAGATAGGAAAAAATTTACAAGTGTATGTAGACGATGTGGTTATAAAAACCAAAGAGAGCAAAACGCTCCTTGATGATATTCGGCAGACATTCGCAAACTTAAAAAGATTCCGAATAAAGCTTAACCCGGAAAAATGTACCTTCGGTGTACCGGCGGGAAAATTACTCGGTTTCCTCGTGTCCAGCCGAGGTATAGAGGCAAATCCAACTAAAATCCGAGCAGTTGAAAAAATGGAACTACCGAGGTGTCTGAACGATGTACAAAAAATCACGGGATGCCTGGCTTCTCTGAGTCGATTCGTATGTCGGCTAGGGGAAAAGGCATTACCTCTATATCAACTGATGAAAAAATCTGATAAATTCATCTAGACACCACAAGCTGATAATGCATTTCATGAGTTAAAAAAGATGTTGGTCACAGCACCGATCTTGGCTTCTCCATTGTCAAAAGAACCTATGTTACTTTATGTAGCCGCCACTAACAGAGTGGTAAGTGTGGTGGTTGTCGTGGAGCGGAATGAAGGGGATAAGTCAATACAAAGGCCGGTATATTACCTAAGTGAGGTGTTATCGGCCTCGAATCAGAACTACCCACACTACCAGAAGATGGCTTATGGAGTATATATGTCGGCAAAAAAACTCAAACACTACTTCGAAGACCGTCCGATAAAAGTGATTTGTGAAGCACCCATAGTCGATATATTGAGCAACAAAGATTCAAGTGGCCGAATAGCAAAATGGGAAATCGAGTTATCACCTGCTCCACAATTTGATAGGCGAGATGCAATCAAATCTCAGGCAGTGCCCAACTTCTTTGTGGATTGGGCCGAGGTACAATATGAGCCCCCATTGCCAGATCCGAACTATTGGACAATGCATTTTGACGGATCCAAGCTAAGAAATGGGCTAGGGGCAAGAATAGTATTAACTTCGCCAAAAAAAAGATCAGCTGAAATACATGATACAAATACATTTCGCTGCATCAAACAATGTGGCCGAGTATGAAGCGCTCATCCATGGGTTAAAAATGTCAAAAGATATGGGTATACGTCGGATCCTATGTTACGGGGGTTCAGACCTGGTAGTACAGCAAGTATCAGGCAATTGGGACGCACTAGATGTGAATATGTCCCTATATAGGTTTCATGTGCAAAAAATCAGTGGTTATTTTTATAGGTGTGAGTTTCACCACATACCTCGGGCGGAAAATGACGTTGCAGACACACTGTCAAAACTCGGATCAACTAGGCAATCAATTCCCCCGGGCATTGCCCTGGAGCACCTGATAAAACCATCAATTACACCTTCGCCAAGCCCAAAGCTGTTATGTCGGTGGAAAATATGGAAATCGACAATGTAACTATCCTAGAGAAAATCACGCCGATATGGGCGCAATCCATATTCTCATTCCTTAAAGAGGGAATCTTGCCGAGTGATGAGGTCCTGGCTAGACAAATAGTGAGAAGAGAAAAGCCTACACAATCATAAACAATGAGCTGTATAAGAGAAGTGTCAGGAGCGTACTGCAACGATGTGTTGACTCGGTAGAAGGGCGGGAAATACTCCTAGATATACATCAGGGAGAATGTGGTCATCACGCCTCATCCAGGGCCCTAGTGGCCAAAGCATTTAGGCATGGATTTTATTGGCCGACTGCGTTGAAGGAGGCAAAGGAATTAGTAGAAAAATGTAATGGTTGCCAGAGGTACGCCAGCAAGATACATCTGCCTTCGTCCGAGTTAAAAACAATACCAATCACTTGGCAATTTTCTGTGTGGTGCTTGGATATGGTAGGTTCGTTCAAGCCGGCCCGAGGCGGAATGACTCACATTCTAGTCATGGTGGAAAAATTCACAAAGTGGATGGAAGTGAAACCAATAATAAAATGAGATGGACCCACAACGGTAAAATTCCTCAAAGATATTATCTTGAGATATGGATACCCACACAGTGTTATCACGGATAATGGCACAAACTTCGCTGAAGGAGCCTTTGCTAGGTTCTGCCAAGAGAAACACATAAGACTAGATGTTGCCTCGGTGGCCCACCCGACATCAAATGGGAAAGTAGAAAGATCAAATGGACTGGTATTGTCAGGAATAAAACCCCGGCTTATCGAATCACTGCAAAGGTCGGTAGGATGCTGGATTAAGGAGCTTCCAGCAATACTGTGGAGCCCCAGGACCACCCCAAACAGGTCGACAGGGTATACCCCATTCTTTCTAGTATACGGGGTAGAAGCTGTGCTTCCAGCCGACATAATGCATGACTCGCCAAGAGTAATCTAGTACACGTCTGCCGAGGTAAACGAAGTATCGCGGCAAGACGATGTGGATCTGCTAGAAGAAGCAAGGGAATTGGCATTATCTAGATCAGCTATTTATCAGCAAGATCTCAGACGATATCATAGCAAAAAAAGTAAATCCGAGAGTTTTTAAAGAAGGAGACTTTGGTTCTTCAGCTAGTGCAACGCACAGCCGGCATGCACAAACTCTCACCCCCATGGGAAGGACCATTCATCGTGAGTAAAGCAGTGCACAATGATGCATATTACCTAATCGACGCTCAGTCACCAGAGAAGAACAAGGCAAAAAAAGCCGGAGACGAATCAAAAAGACCATGGAACATAGCCTTACTTCGCCCGTTTTACACTTAGAAGCCATATATTGCACGTCTCGTGTGACGCACCAAGTCAGAGTATTAAGCATGTATTAAACCTCGGCACCTCGAGCAGCGACTCGGGGACTGCACCATGTTATTTCTTATTGTAAGATTACGTATTAAACCTCGGCACCTCGAGCAGTGACTCGGGGACTGCACCATGTTATTTCTTATTTCGGATTATGTATTAAACCTCGGCACCTCGAGCAGTGACTCGGGGACTGCCCCATGATTGTTTCTCGTTTTGAATTATGTATTAAACCTTGGCACCTCGAGCAGTGACTCGGGGACTGCCCCGTGGTGTTCTTTGCATGGAATTATGAACTATATTTCGGCGACCCAATTAATAACTTGGGGACTGCTTCATGTCGTTCGATGTTTTTTGAACAGATGTGAACCTTCGGTAACCCAAGTGATAATTCGACACTGACTTACATTGCCCTCTAATTTTTTCATACACATAAGAGCTCGATAACTGCAGAAGAAACTCGGGGACTACCCCAATTTACTTATCATAATTCGTAAGATGCAATGTAAGCTTGTTTCGATCGTCAAGAGAATAACAAGGAGGAAATGTAACTACCTCGGTGAATTACGCTCCTAGTTACGAGCCTGGATGAGCAGAAATGGTTGAAATAGTACGGTGGGGCCCAAATGCCACTCATAGGTAGACCTTTCGGCCGTCCCAACCATTTCCAAACATCGGGACAAGAACAGGCGTAATGTCGGCGAAGGGATCAACTACATACACAAATGAGTATGTATGCAAGCCACCATACAATAGTACATCGAGCCATTCCATCTAAAAGAAAGGAAATATAGCAGCATATCGGCAAGATCCAAATATCCTAGATAGATATAATAGTTTAGGATATCTCCTCATACATCAAACATCAGTATCGGTGAGCGGAAGACAAAATCCGATACGGATAAGAAGCAAATCGGCATAAGATGCCCCATAAATAAGCGAGATCCGCCCACAGATCTCACGGATCCCGTTCGGAATCTCTACACGAATGATCGTTGCCCATCGTCGTCTCTTCCACCCGGTATCCATCATGAGAGTGTACTGTTCATCCGAACCAATAATTTATCGTGTGAGACCCTAGGGTTTTCGGCAAGACTTTATGCCGCTAAAGGGGACACAACACAGGGTGATGCAATTGCAGCAAAAGATAAACCACGACAATTCTATAGATACTACTAACCATCCGCCTAACCGAGATGAGCGGATGTCCGTGAATTAATAACAACAGTTATAACAGTTATAACGGTATTATCCACAGATCCATCCTCCTCCTCGCTTCCGACGAGGCGGAGAACAACCCCCATCCGTTGGCGTTTTATTATCCATTCCGTGAGTGTACTATTTACTAGTCCGGTACCTAGTCTAGTCAAATTAAAAGCGGTACTTTAGTTATTCTTGTCTATGATCGAAACTGTGCTCCAAGTCATCCATAACCGCGGACACGGCTTTGAAAGTTTTACCTGAGGGTGCACAAATAGCAACACACACTCGATCAACCTCGGAAAAACCAAATCAAAACCCAACGAGGCATTCACGACAAAGCGATCACAGATTCAGAAATATTTGAGGCCACCCCATTGAGCTACCATAGCGAAGTTAAATGACTCGAGACGGCCTCAAGGTTTGCGTGGTATGTAAACATCGGGAACCCGAAAATGTGGTGGGCTTGTCGATACCACGAAAACACTCCGCTTACCTAAAAGCGATGCACCTCCTCGCACAATTTAAATAAAGCAGTAAAGCATGGCATAAGTACAGGATAGTAAATAAAACCTCAAACTAGTTTGTGGCCCCAAGAAATAAGAATGAATCAAGCTCTGGCTCAGGGTGGTTCATAAGCCTCCCGGATGTGGATAGCGCGAATATTCAAGGAACAGGAATCAAGTACTTGGGGTCCTACGGGACACAAGTGAGCCTGAAAAACCAAATAGCGAATATGGCTCACCGATGCCACTTTCATTAGTTATCCCATTACTACTCAGGTTAAGTTGTTTAGGTACCTCGTTATCCATCAGACACTCACATACCTACACATGTTGTTCTATGACTCGCATGGCTCAAACAACCCCTGTAGTAATGGCTCATGGGATGGAGGAACAAGCTTCGGTGGGGTTTAAAAGTAAAGGCTATGCAATACTTGGGATTCAGTTTAATGCAATCGCGACTCAATGATGCAAGAATAAGATAGAGGCAATAGGTACTATATGTATGCAAGCATGTGGTAGTGCTTGCCTGGCAGCTCAGTTGAAGCAATGGATGGATCTGGGTAGTGCTCCTGGTTCTCTCGATATATCCCCTGCTCAGGGTCTATTCGAAGAAGAACCAAACAAACAAGGGCCAACATAAATAAAGTGCGCAAGCATATGAATAAAATGCATCAAGCAAACAATCATGCCATGATGAATGATGCACAATTTGCATGGCAATAAGGTAGCATGGCATGGGTGAGGTGTGAAGTACAAGATTAAACATTTTTATTGGGTTTTAATCACATTTTCACCTCATATTAGTTGCTGTACACATTATATTTATATGATTCATGCTGCAAAACAGAACAAGGAATGCATAAACAGAAAGGTCTCGTCGAGCTAATCATTTTAGACATATCATTTGTTAAATTTGGAGTTATAAAACAAAAGTTATTAATTATTTAAGTCAAAAGGGCAATTTAATGTAATTTTAATTAACTTGGAAAATAAAGTGTACAAAATATATTTTGGATGGCATATTTGAATTCCTCATATTTTTCTGATTTGAAAACATATATTATTTGTATTATTTGGATTTATATTTTAAAAGATATTTAAAAACAGATTTAAATTTGAATTTGAATTAATTTTGAAAAAGTTTGAATTTAAACAGATTACAGAAAAGCTTTTTGTACTCAGGAACAGCTAACCCCCAACTTGTGGTGGGGCCAGTCTTGGACCAGGACTCCACAGCGCACGGAAAACATTTTACACCGCGGCCTAATCTAGCTCAAGCGAATGACATGTGGGACCACGGCACACACGGACCCACTCGCGGGCGCGCCAGCCGGGGCATGACACGTGGGGCATCCGTGGTAGCGTGGGTTAAGGCCGGAGAAAACCGAGGGGATTTTCTGCAAGATTGAACGGCGGCTGACTGGTGGGCCAAAAGGGTACCGCGGGTTAAGCATAAAAACTAGGCAGGGGGTTAACTGCAAAAGCGGCGAAGTGTACTGTGCTTCTTCCTCTGCTCTCTTCCGATCGATCGGTGCTCGACAGGGCGGGCTAGGTGCAGGGTTCGAACCCGCGACGCGGGCCATGCGCGCGGTGGGTGGAGCCGCTATGGTAGGCTAGGGGGGTTGTGTCAGGTGGGGCTACGCGGTGAGATGAGGGATACGCGAGGTACAGAGAACAGACGACGACGAACCTGCCGTGCACAGAGGGCGTTCGTCGCCGGGATCCGCTCGTCTAGGAAGAGAGAAACAGCGGGAGAGTGCCAGAGAGGTGCAGCAGCTCACCGGGAGGATGTTGGTGCGGATGGTTCGGGCAGAGGAGCTAGCGATCGGCGACGAGGCAGACGCCGGGCGAGCTAGGGTTTGGCGTCGGCGGCGGCGTCGATCTCCGGCTCTGGCCCTTCTCCTCCTAGCTGGCGGTACTGGTCGATGCAGGGGAACGTACTCGACTTCCTCGACAGCCTCCATGCCACGCTCGCCTGCTGGTTCGAGGAAACGACGACGACACCGACGATGGCCGGCGATGGTGTAGCCGGTGGTAGGGGAAGGCAGGGAGAGAGGGGGCGGCCTGGGGAGATCTGGGGACGCAGAGGTATCGTGTGGGAGGAGGAAAAGGTGAGGGGGAGGCGTGGATGCCGTGTGGGAGCAGGTTGGGGATAAAGGTGGCTTCGGCCACCTTTTCTCCACCTCTCCTCACGAGCTCGGCCGGGGCAGGGCAGGGCAGGTGGGGTAGGGTGAGGCCAAGGGGTAGGCAGGGGAGGCTCGGGCTGGGGGTCCCCTAGGCAGAGAGAGAGAGCTAGAGAGAAAAAGGGGTGGCTCGGGTGGATGCTAGGGTTGGGGGTAGAGGAGGGTATGGCTCGGGTGAGGCTTAGCTAGGGTTAGGGCTGGATGGGCAGGGTGGCCAAGTGGGGCCAAGCTAGGGTAGGTCATGGTGGGGTGGCTTGGGTAGAGAGAGGAGAGATGAGGGAGGGTACTTAGGGTTTGTTTTAGAATAGGTATAGATTAGGGTTTAAGAGAGAGGGGGGTATGGTGATGATGGGGTAGGTGATAGATAGAGGGTAAGAGAGGGAGGTTGATGGATTAGGGTTTATGAAGCTAGCATGCTCCAAACTAGAGCAAGCAAGAACATGTGGATAGATGTAGGGTTTGGGTTTAGCCTAGATAGAGATAAGGAGAGAGGTTTAGAGAGAGAGGAGAGATTAGATGGAGTGGCACTTTTTGACAAGATCAAGCATGCTCTAGACAAGCACTAACAAGATCAAGACAAGAAAAGAGGGGTGAGATGAGGTGGTGAGGGGTTTAAGCAAGATCAAAAGATCAAGCCCAAAAGAAAGGGATATAGATTGAGATGATCCACTCTAAAACAAATAAAATCCAAAAGACAAGCAAAAAGGTGGTACTTGCATGGGCCATGCATAAATAATTAATACCATGCTTATTTTGTGAAAACAAGATTATTTACATGGCATTATTCTTATGCATTCCAAAAGGTGGAGTAAGGCCTAAGCAAAAGAATTTGAAAGAAAGGTTCCAGATGGAGTAGATGGAGATGATCACATTGGATTATATTTGGGACTTGCTAGTGTGTATATTCCACTAGGTATTTAATAGTCCCATAATATTCTCACATGAGCATAAATCCATAATAATCCAAATGGAAGCTATGAGAAAGGTTCCCACTCACAAGGCATGCAAAGGTGGCCATGTGGCTCTCATATATCAATGGTGTGAAAACAACATGATGCTAAGATGAGAGCATGTGGAAAAAGAATTGGATCCATCCCAACCCACATGAGATAGAGGTAAACTCAAATATGCAAAGCTCATATTTAGTTGGATGGTGGAATTATAAGGTGGTGAAAGAAAAGGTGGTGGAGTTAATAAAAGATATGCCCCCAACTCAACTTGGGCATTTACACAATATATCAAGAACCAAATACAATATCAAGAGGCAACTACAATTTGCAATGCATATGAGATAAGAACCAAATGGAAAAGGGTTTTATATGATGCTCAAATGCAAGGTGGCATGATGACATGAGCATGATATAATGATGATGCAACAATTATATGTAGGAGGTAGCATATATATAGACTAGGCTAGTAGCATTGCAATTGTTAGACAATTGGGATGCTACAGGAAACAAATAAACGATTTCTAAGGATAACAACCTCAGCAAGTCGAAGTATAATAAGGGATGCACCCTATTTATATCACTTTACAAGTGGAAACTTCGAGCAGGGTAATAAGCCAGTGAGATTAGAGCATTGTACTTCAAGTAGAAATTGCAAAAACAACTATACAACCGAGTTAACAGAAGGCAAAAAGTAGATGCCGAACGAAGGTCAGTCATATGGGAGAATATGATCCGGCTTTACGAAATTAAAATTTGGCAAAGCAAAGATGTGAAGCAGATAGATTCACTTAGAGGAAATGACAATAGTTACCATCACCAGTGCCTCAGCGGCACAAGGCAAAAAGGTTCACACTACACCAAAAGACGGACAATTGTTTCACAGACATCATACGCCCGGCATACCGGGGACTTAAAACAACTTAGAGTTTTTGAGCCTAGATAGCGAAAGAGGCCAAATCACCCTTAAGGGGCAGTAGCATTGTCAGGAGCATCGGGCATGGGTATCTCGGATGCAGGCGGAGTGACCTCGGTCTCCTTCAGAAGGGTATCTCCAGGCACTGGGCGCTTCGAGGTTAATGGCGCCTCAGCAGAAGTTACCTCGGATTCAACAGAAGCCATAGTTACCTCGGGGGCAAGCCCCGGCTGCTGAGAGACGTCAAGCTGGGCTCGAGAGGTTTCAGTTCCTTTAGAGGACGATCGCGCATCGTCATCCTCATCCGAGCTATCATTTGAATCGTGGGCATTATCCGAATCATCCTCTGGTTCATCCTGATCGGCCGAGTCACCACCTGAGGAACCTTCAGCTTCGACATCATCAGCCGGGTTGGGAAGAAAACTCGTCCCTTCGATCCAATTATGCACGTCAGCATACTCGATAAGCTGGAAGGCACGAGCTTGACGATGAGCAACAAACTCCGGATTCTCAACCCAAGGAGATCCAATGCACAGATGCATCAGAGTATCGAGAGAGATATCCTCATACCAAGACAAAACAGCCGTAAGGGCCATATCAGCACCAGCCCTCCCAGCTGATTCCCTCCAGAGGTTAAGTTGGGTTTGAGATGCCATCAGCTTCGCCACAAGCACTTCAACTTCTTTGATATCCGGCGAATTCGGCCATAGAACATGGTAGGATCGGATAGCTTCTTGCACCAGATCTCTTCCCATAATCTTCATTGGTCCAATACTAGCACCGACGGCAATCAGGAAGTCTTCCATCGAATATTCTTGACTCGGAGCAACGGGAACACCTCGGCGCTCACGAGCAGCAATCACAGCCTTGGAGCTCATCGATCTCACTTCTGGAAAATGATCTACATGAAAGGAAGTCATATCAGTTAAAAATAAGAAAGGGAAGAAAATAACTCGGCCACAGACGGAAACTTGCGATGGATGTAGCTCAACATTTTCTGGAGATCCAGGGACCAATCGGCCTTACTCTTATCAAAATGAGTGATTTCCTCGCTCATCGCTCAATTTTTTAATTCGGCAGCGTCAATAAGTTCTTTGCCCTTCTGAAGCTGTAGGCTCAGTCGGTTCTTTTCCTCCGAAAACTCCTGATCAACTTTTTCCAACTCAGACTTCTGGGAAAGCTTGAGAGATTCAACCTCGGCACGTAATCGAGTTATCTCATCATCCTTTTCTTTGAGTTGCGCTGAATGAGCGGCAGCTTGTTCTAAACAATGCAACATCATATCAGGCATAGGTATGCATTCTTGATGCGACGCTGCAAGTGTTTGTAACTCGGCTATACCAAAGCCAGAAGGTTGTAAGAAACCCAGTATTTACCTCGGACAAAAGATGACAAATTAGAAAACAAAAAGAGTAACTAACCTTCAAGAGTGCCAACTTTCTTGGTAAGGAGAGTATTCAAGTTATTGATACTAGCTGCGCACCAGCAAAAAAGCTAATTAGCACGGACAACTAAAATTATTACGAAGTTAAGGAACGTTACACGGACTGGTTAACTTACCAGTTTTCTTCACAACAGGAACAACCTTCTCATATTTATCTTGAAGTTTTTTGTGCGCAAAAAGCAACCTTTGAAATTCAGCTGTCCGGCGATCATGGGCAACCTGAAAAACAAAAGCAAGTTACACAAAGAATAGAAAGATCTGAATCAAGTAAAACTTGACTTGGATCTAGATGGCTGGATATTCAAAGTTAGAGAAGATCCGAATCAAGTAAAACTTGACTCGGATCTAGGTGGCTGGATATTCAAAGTTAAAGCAGATCCGAATCAAGTAAAACTTGACTCAGATCTAGGTGGCTGGATATTCAAAGTTAAAGAAGATCCAAATCAAGTAAAATTTGACTCGGATCTAGGTGGCTGGATATTCAAAGTTAAAGCAGATCCAAATCAAGTAAAACTTGACTCGGATCTAGGGGGCTAGATATTCAAAACTAAAGCAAATCTGAATCAAGTAAGACTTGACTCGGATATGAATGGACCACGGCTAATCCGAGTCACGAAGGGAATTGACTTAGCAAGAAATGAATTTGAAGCCTGGCAAAGCTTTCAAACGAACAACATGTTATCCGGTTGCAAGCTTCGGGGACTAGTATATATATAATACCATCTGAATAATAAACAAATTATCAACGAAAGCGCTTACCTCATTCATCTTGTCACTTTCAAGGACAATCTTAGCAGCCATGTGCAAGCGACTGCTGATATTGGAAAGCTAAAATGGTTGGCTACTCAGATTGCCTTCAAGTTGATCGGCGGTGTTCCAGTTATTGGCATACTCCACCAAAGAGCCGAGGCTTTTCCCGCTCTCAGTACAGGTCAACATCTTACCTCGGGCCTGTTGTGTAACTACCACCGTTGCCGGACTCTTGTAAAGAGTAAGTTGAGTGTCGGCAGCAGGGGCTTAGTAGAGGAAGGCCCCTTGTGAAGTACATCAGCTATGCTGGGCTGAGAAGAGCTAGTTGGCCCCTTCTGAGATGCCGAGGGTTTAGTAACAACAACCTTCTTACTCTTAGTAGAGACTTCGGCAGGGGCAACAGCTTCAGCACTAGGAATCACCCCCTTGGGGGCATCAGGAACTGTAGTTTCCAAGGGGGCCGAGGTGGTGATGTCCTCGGTTGGAGTTGGAGTAGCGGCTGGGACTGTGGTGATCAAAGGGTCATTGGGGGAAACCTCGGTGGTCTTGAGAGGGGCAACAGGCTCAACCGGGTGATCTGGTGTGGGGGTTATGTCGGCAATAACGGTAGGAGCAATAGGCACATCTTGTTGAGGCGATATGTGGGTCGGCGCAGGAGGAGAATCAACACGAGAGGGACTAGGAACCCGAGTATCTTCCGAAGGAGGAGGAGAAGGCTGCCGAGTAGTATGGCTTGTCATACTCGGACCGCTTGGCTTTGCGGAAAGAGGAGCTCTGCGAAAGACAAAAAAGTCGAGTCAAGAGACAGAAAGAGAGAAACAAGAAATACAAATAAGAATAAACTCACCCAGTAACCCCAGGCATTGTCTTACGCCTCGGGATATGCTGCGAAGACTTCTTGACTCGCTCCTTGGGGGCAGCACCGGAGGGATCTATCGAAGCAGTGCGCTTCTTCGAAGCAGCAGAAGCTTGAGAAGCAAGAGGTTCAGCGTCGTGCACCTGACCAGCTGGATTAGCTGGGAAAGAAGGAGCCGGAAATGCGTAAGAGATAGGCACCGTGGCAACTACCTCAAGAATTTGGACGTCGTCCGAGTCACCTTCATCCGCGCTGGCCGAGGTTTTGCCACAAGCATGAACAGGAGCAACATCCGACTTAGGGAAAAACTCCTTTGAGTCAGGTTCTCCATTGTCCAGGGTATTACGATCTGCATTCCATGGAAGAGCCAAAACCTCGGCATCTTCCGTCTTTTGCTCTGTAAACCTCTGTGAGAGAAACAAAATAGGATTAGCAAAAGAACAATCACAAAAGCAATTCTGAAGCAAATACTAATGCTTAAATTTACCTGAGGAAGGGGATTCCTGCGAGAAAATGGCTTCAATACCCATTCCCATTCTTCTGGCATATCAGTCTTAAAGATAGCCCAGATGCGCTTATAGATGTGATAATCGTCGAGCTCAACCGTAGATACTCGGTTGGGATCCAAAGGACCACTCATATAACAGAGCTTATGAGTGCGAAGTTGAAAATGGTAGATTCGGCTGCTGACGAAGGCGGTCATTAAATCTTCACCACGGAGCCCTGCGCGAATCAGTTCTTTGAGCCAAATCTCAAATGCCTCGGCAAGAGCATGGCTTTTCCTAGGATTGTAGTTCCAATTATTCTTGGAGGGGGGACCAATAGAGAAAGGGGGGATCCGAATCTTATCTTCCTTCCCTGTATTTTTGACATAGAAAAACGATCTATGCCATTTCTTACAAGACTCGAGGCCGGCGACACGGGGGAACTCAGAATTTCTCCGAGGTGTAATGGACGCAGCCCCACATTGGGTAAGAGATTTTTCAGAAGGATGAAGAGATTTGTTCGGCACAACATTAGATCGGATTTGAAAAAATTTGTACCAAACATGTACGGAGGGCCAAAGGCCGAAATACCCCTCTGAAGCCGAGATGAAAGCCGACAGAGAGGCAATAGCATTGGCCGGCAGGTGATGCGGCTGGAAGCCGAAGTAATCAAGGAACCCCCTAGCAAAATCGCTAAGGGGGAGGCCGAACCCACGAGCAAAGTGGGACATGAAGACTACATACTCGCCTTCGTTGAGTACGGGTGAGGATTCCTTGCCGGGCAGGCGACAGCTTACCTCAGTGGGAATCCAACGCGTTTTAATTAACCACTCTACCTCTCGACGAGTAACGGTGGAACCCTGCCAGGAACCCCGTTCTGGACCAGACGCAAAGTCATCGTCCTCGACGAGAGATCCGCTATCGGAACTAGACATAGGCTCGTCAGAGGAATCAACGGAGGAGAGACTAGCGGCGGGGAGAGGCCTAGAGATACAGGGCCCCGTCGTGATTCTAACAAGCGTGGTGGCGGCACAAGAAAGAACCACCGCGGGGAATCTAAGAAAATTAGAGAGATGCCTAGCGTGCAGACCTAGTGGCGGCGTTGTAGGAAAACTCACCGGCGGAAGCACCGGAGCAAGGGCACTGCGGCGAGGTCACAGGAACCGAATAATAGCAGCGTGACCGTCGAGGGGGATGACGATGGAGCGGCCGCTAGAACATGAACGGAGGCGGCGGCGCGAGGAAGAAGATGAAGGGAAAACGAGGGGGAAAGTGAATCGCCTAGCCACGCTCCCCTCTTTATAATCGCGTAATGTTAGCGGTGGTGGCATTGTGGCTATGCTACGATGAGCGCATAATTGCGCATGTGGCGAAACCGTTCGCAAGTAGTGGAGCCACACCGAATACCACACAGCACAGGAGAGGATTGGGCCTTCTGACCGATGCGGGACTCGAGGCATCACTGCGCCGGCGCGACAGGCGCAGAAATTACTGTAGCTTATCAGTAACCACTGTAGAGGAACAAAAAACTAGAAAACAATGATGATTGATACACGTAGGACGAGGCTTACCCAGGAAGCCACACGAATACCTAGAACAAGGGGAGATAACTCGGAAAGTAATCCACGGAAGGAGAAAGATGAGAAGAGAAAGAGGGTGGCGAATAAAGAACATCGGCTAAGAAAAACCTCGGAAAGAAAGAGAGAAGAACGTCGGGAAACTGATGTGGCCCAGCTGAGGTTTCCGGCAGGACCGCACCAGCTTCGGGGACTAATGTTGGTGGGGGGTGACCCCGGATAGGGTCAAGACAGGGGAAAGACAAAAGGAGTCTCCCTCATCTTAAGCTGAATTACTAGTTGTGTCGGCCTAATCATGTAAGATTCGGCCGAGATAAGCAGGGCCATGACAAATGTAGAATGAGTAACACCTTATACGGCCGACATATGGTTAAGTCGGCCGAATGAGTCTGACTAACTTGAATGCAAGTGAAGGCCGAGCCAATTTATGCGAGATAAGGCCGAATAACATGAATCTTGCAGGAGAAGGAGGCGCCTATAGTCAAACCCTAGTCATTGGCTAAGAGGAATCTAGACAAAGCCAAGCACAAAGGACAAGGAGCAGAGCAGCAGAAGGGCAGACAAACATCATGGAGGTGACAGTGAGGAAGCCCGAGGCGCGCATGTGAAGGTTTTTGGAACATTGCCGCCGATAGAAGGGGGACACGGAAAGGAGGCCGCCGAGTTACCATATTGGGACAAGCATATTCCAAGGATATGCTTGCCATGTCAGCCCTAGAAGGAACCAAGGAACCTCTTTATAAGGGGGACGCGGGCTCCAGAGAAGGGATCGATTCATTCTATGCCGTAAGGCTCGTGTTGTTGTTTACTTCTTCTCCATGAAACAGCTCTAGGAGCACTTGTATTTCTTGAGAAGAAGAATAGAGATCTGTTTATAGGACACTTGAGTGTAGAAATCACTACATCTTCCCTCCCCGGATCCCTCTAGCATCCATTGGCCCCATACTTTAGCCTACCCATGGCATCTGTCGTGCCACCACCACGACAAGCCCAGTCAGAGAAAGAGGAGGAGCCACTTCCGGCTATGACAAGGCCCGGAAGAGTTACCAACTTAGGCATGTAGTATTACTTGTAGTCCAAGTTGTATCCGGATAGGTCTCTCTTGTAACCCTAGGTCCCGGTGACTATATAACCGTCCCTATGGGAGCCTTTAGGGCACAACCAATCTAACAACACCACAACCTACTCGCACAGGCGAATCTCTCTTGTAATCTATTGTAACATCCGTCTCTCATCGATATATTACTAGGTTGCTAGCAGGAGTAGGATCCGATCATCGCAGTCGGATCAAACCTGGGTAAACTTGTGTTCACCATTCCTGGAACATCTGACGTCTCACACCCCATCTTCTCAACACCGTCAGGACCCCGTATGGCGTACTTGTCGACAACCCGATGATAGCACGTAACTTCCTATTCAAAAATCAGCTCAACATAAAGTTGGGGGTGAATAATCCGCCCCTGGCTCGATCGACAAAGGAGCCAAGGCGCATCTTCCAGAGAGGGGGCAGACTTTCCCATAGATTTTCTGCCCAGGGCTAGAGTTTTTGCCTGGTCCAGATAATCCACTTCTCTAGGGAGCCAGATAATCCGCCCCTAGGAATTTTTGCAAAGGGAGGCAAGGCACGTAACCGAGAGAGGAGGTGGATTTTCCCCTGGAAAATCCAAATCCGGGGTGGAGTTTTGCCTCAGACGGATAATCCGGCCCCCGAAAGCTCCAACAGCTGAGTTTTGGAATTACTCCTGCCAGATCTCTTAATTCATTCGAAAAAGTTTAGCACTGATCTTCAAGTTCCAAACCGAGATCTCCTTCTTCATCCACCCGAAGGCTCCGATCTTTGGGGAATCAAAGGAGTAGGCTTCGATCTTCATCAACACCAATCAAGCGCTTCACTTCCCCTCCAATCACTTGGGGGATTCTTGATCTAGTTTTTCTTGCAAATATCTTGATCTCAATTTCATTTATTTGATAATACTTGTTCTTGTGGTAGCTTGTTATCATCATGGGAGCCTCCAATTCAATTGTGGATGTGTGCCCCGCTAGTGTTATAAAAGGCACCGGTTCCCGCCTCAAAGGGTACAAATAGTGGAAAGATGGATCAGGCCTTTGGTGGCACCATCAAAGAATAGGGTGAGGCCTATTGTGGCGTGGTGGTCTTAGAACCGCCCATCCCTCTGATGCAGACGTACTTCCCTTAACAAGGAAGGAACTGCGATGAAACAAATCCGTGTGTCTCCGCGTGCTCCACTATGGTTTCCTCGTTCCTTACTTTTACTCGCTTAGTATTTAGGTTTGCATATAGGAAAATTCTACGTAGTTGCATATCTAGAGAATTTACCTTTGTGTCAAGCCAAAAACTGAACAAGAATTAAAATTTGGAGTAGCACCTATTCACCCCCCCCCCCCTCTAGGTGCCCATTGATGAGTCCAAAATTTATGCATTTTTACTTATTTTTTTTGCATAAATAGAGTAGGGATTTTGTATTTCACGGCATTCGCACGCACCTTTTTATCTTTATTTCAACAGGTTTAAAATTCATTAAGTCTATTGTGAACATATAAATTAGAGTTGTCATATTATACTATAATATGACATTTTTAAGTGATAAAAGTCATTTTATGGATTTACCTTCGCTCCTGGGAAAATACCAATCAAGGCATCTAGTGCCAGTAATGACCTACGGTATGGGTGGGTGTCGTGGTATTGCCGATGAGTACGCCATGGATGGGTCCTCACAGTGCGTGTTTAGAGACGTGGGGTAAGGCGGAAGGTTGGCGGGTACGAGGTAACACGGCTTACCCAAGTTCAGATCCCACGACGGTGGCGGAATCTACTCCTGCTATAAATCACTATAATGGCAATACGCCGAGTTACAGGGATTGGTTCGCTATGCGAGGTATGAGTTGATAGATGCCCTAAAGGCTTCCATAGGCCCGACTTATATAGTCGCCAGGTCCTAGGGTTACAGGCAAAGTCCTAGCCGGACATGTTATAGAGTCCTACACGGTATACAATTAGTCTAACATGTCTTGCACTCCAAGGCTCCGGGTACGTCGGTAACTCCTTCGTAGCCTTCCTTTATCCGGCATGGGCCTCCCTTCTGGATCCATCTAACTGGGCCGCCCAACAAGTTTTGGTAGATCCTACCAACTATGGGCCACCCGGGTTATCCGGATAGGAGACATGCTATGAGGATACACATATAGCATATCCCCAACAGTAGCCCCCGGAGAACTCCGAGATCTTGAGCCGTCTTGCCTCTTCAGGTTGAATGCTCTGTCTAGATGGATGTCGGCAAATCGTCAAGCAATATCTTGTAGTCCTCCCAAGAACCCTGTAATGTTTCTCCGTCTTCAACTTGTAAGTCAGAGAACTGCTGAATCTTCCATCGTACTATTCCCGTAGCCGGACTAGATCTGTCCATGCCAGAATATTCCAATGGGATGGTTCACCTGCCCGTGTCAGCTAGAGCGACGTAGACATAGGTCAGCGGCGCCTTGTAACTCACACATGCAAAGAACACAATCATGTCCTTTTTCCCGCACGAAGGATACGAACCGTTGGCGGCGGCGGTTGGGAACATGGAAAAATTTCCGCGCATGCGCCTGCCTATGTTGTCCACGCGCGGACCATCTGATCACTTTGCATGAATCTTGATGCCGGGGTTATAAATTTTAGCCGTGGAAGATTTTCATCTCTTCACCTCATTCTTCCCCTGCGCCTTTGTCTTCCTCCTGCGAGCACCTCCTCGAGCCCTCCGCACGTACGCGAAAAACCCTAATCTCCCCAATCTTCCAGTCACATCTTCTTCCATCCTAATGGCGAGAATCAGCTCCAACCCTTCCATGGCGGCGGCGGACGATGTTGCGGCAAAGCCGGCGAGCTCCGTCCAAGTGCCCCCAAAGGGTTTGTTGCTGCCAAAGTCTGCGGTGGTAGAGTCCACCGGCAGCGACCATATCCCAGCGGCGCTAGAGCTGCTGGAGGAAGAAGGCGACTCCCACAAGGGGTGTGGCGTGGCTCAGATATCACTAACAACGATATCAAGGAGCTGCTCATCGAAGGCTACCTCCCTGCGATGGAGGGACTTGTCTGGCGGACGACGCCGGCTGGCGAGGTCACCCCTTCTCCCCAAGCCGGAGAGAAGGTGTACCTCAAAGCTCAATTGGTACGCGGCGTATCCCTCCCCATCTACGACTTCTTACTTGCTGTCCTCAAGCATTACCGGGTTCAACCTCAAAACCTTTCCCCCAATAGCATCCTCGCGCTTAGCAACTATGCGGTGCATTGCGAGGGTTACCTAGGGATTAGGCCTAGGTTAGTCTTGTTCATCTATTTATTTACATCAAGAGGGAAGCCGGAGTGAGCAAGGACGAGCTCAGGAATTACGAAACGATTAGTTTTAAGATCCGGCCTAGCTGGCGGTTCCCGGAAATCATCGGGCATGAATCTTGCAAGAACTGACAATGGACGTACTTCTACGGCCCAGACATCCCTCTGGCTAGCCGAGAAGAAACGTATCCGGACTTCGTTGATGGAGCCGCCACCGAAGACCCGACATGGAGATCCCAGGACACCCTTCCCTCCGACAAAGACGCTTCCCGCGCTATAATGCGGATAGAGTGGTTCGTAGACACGGGTCTGACTGGGTTGGACCTAGCCATGTGCTGGTTCGTCAGGCGGATCTAGCCTTTGCAGCACCGCTTAAAGCTGATGCATGAATATACCAAGGAGAGGAAGGATAGCCTCCACATCTCCGAGGACAACTTCTCGAGTGACTCTGTCAAGCTCCGCCTCAAGGACATCGCCAAGGTGAAGGACAGGAAGTGTGGCTTCACCATCACCTATGACATGTTCGAGGAGGGCAAGTGCCTAGAGGTACCTATTTATTTTCCGTGTATGACATATACTCCAATTCTTCCGTCTAGCCATTACCATATCATCTAACACTTTCGGATTTCACTTAACAGCTCAGTAGTCTAGAGGAGGATAGCATGGCAATCCAAATCTATGACCCCAAGATGAAGAAAATCACCGTTGTGTCCGATGACGATGTCCCGCTGGCACGTAAGCGGAAGAGCTCCACCTCTGACACTGCTGACGGAGGCAAGAAGAAAAACAAGACGAAGGGTGGAGCTTCCAAGAAGTCCACTGCCGCCCTGGAGGCGGAAAAAAAGAAAGATTACCGGGATCCCTTTTACCAAAGCACCCACTGTTGTGTAAGCTTATTTTTCTCCGACATTTTCCATTGCTCATCTTGTTCCTGTACTTATACGTTTTCACGTTTCAGGAAGAAGGCCAGTATCAGTTTGAAGAAGACCTCCAAAACATCAGGGGATTCTAAATAAATTAGAGACATGTTGCACCAAGATGTGTTGCACCAAGCATCTCCCGCCATCGCCCCTACCACTCCTAGCGTCCAGCCCGCTGCCACTCCGTCAAGCTCTTCCGCCAAGGGTGCATCTGGACCTTCCTCCATGGAAGTGGATCCAGCTGTCTCCATGGAGCTCGTCGTTGTCGGCGAGCAGGCGACACAAGAAAGTACCGCTTTCAAAATGGTTGAAGCTCCGGCTAAGGATGCCATCGGTAGCAGTAAGGCGATGGTGGTACACAGAGCGTCTCTCGAAGGAGGCGCCTCTGCACCCAGGACTTCCACAGAGCTTCCGAAGATAGTCTACCGGCGCTTATGCCGAGTAGCTCAACTCTGGCTCCTGGTGCAGCGCCAACCTCTCCAACTTGCGGTCTTGAGGAACTCCTCAGGCAAGCTGATATCCTGCGAGGAAATAGCCTTTCCTTCAGCAAGATATTTGTCGAGAGCGCCACCAA
Organism: Avena insularis; assembly: GCA_023614405.1. Taxonomy (NCBI): domain Eukaryota; kingdom Viridiplantae; phylum Streptophyta; class Magnoliopsida; order Poales; family Poaceae; genus Avena; species Avena insularis. Next base: position 118,139,254 of record CM042695.1, read on the forward strand.
TCTCAAGATCATCGCACTTGTAAGTTTATTTGCCTTTTGCATTTCATATGAGAATCCCACTGTAGCCCCCGAGCTTTTAGATGGAAAACCATAGGTCTTTGCATCTGAATGCTCTAAGAGTGACTAAGCTATAAAACTTCGCACTATTGCCCCCAAGTATTTAGTTTGAATGAATTATTCCGACTAGATACTTTGAGAGTAGCATACACAGTGTTTGTAAATTTCAATACTTTAGCCCCCAAGCTTCTAGTTGAAAACTGAATTAGTTCCGACTAGATTCTTAAAGAAAGACTAAGCACATTGCTAAGTTAAAAACTCGTACTATAAACCCCAAGCTTCTAGTTGAAAACTGAATTAGTTCCGACTAGATGCTTATAGAAAGGCTAAGCATAATGCCGAGTTACAAACTCTCACTATAGCCCCCAATCCTCTAGGTGGATATTTATCCGGCTAGATGCTCCGAGTAGACTAAACAGCTTTAAATTTTCTTTCCATAGAATGAGAATGCTCGGAGGGGCGTCGCCAATGAGAAGTTCCACAAGATGCGTGCGGAGCTGGAAGCCGAAAAGGGTAAAACTTCCTTCTTGAAAGAACAAATCACCAAGAGAAAGAGTCTGTTTTTCCTTTCGTTTTCGTACTCAAGCCTGGTCTTGTGTCATCATTCTCCGACTACTCGTTGTGCGTTGTTATTTCTCCGACTTGCAGAAGCCATTGCCAAGGCCAAGGACATTGTTAAGCAATCCAAGAACATTGAGTTGCTGGATAGCAAACACAAGATCCTTAAGCAGGAGAGGTGTCAACACCCGGATTTTTCAATCCTAGATGCCTGTTATGCCATACATCGCAATCCCAGGATTACCATTTTTGCGAGACATAACAGAATTGGATACCATAGTACATCATCCATTACAAACGATACATAAGTTCTTACACGAATAGGGATCTCATGATCCAGTTCTTAATACAACTTCAAGCAGCGTAGGCGAAGCTCCATCTTCAGGGTCACAGGCAATGCTGACGATGGGAGATGATCCTAGTTGTCGTAACCTTCCTGGGGTCCATCTTCCAGGTACTCCTCTTCATAGTCTGGCCATGGTAATAGCCAGGGACAAAGCCATGAGTACTCTTTAAGTACTCACAAACTAATACTAACAAGTAAAGGGGTTTTTGGATAATAGGACACTAGGCTCTAGGGTTGTTTTGCAAAAGCCAGATTTATCTCTACTAAGTCTCAAAGCTAGTCACAATTTTATAACTCCTAGGTGGGATCTTGTAACTCATATCACAACTCTGTTGTGGTCAAGTCAAAGTCTCAATTCATTTCATAAGTCATTTTGAAAAGTCTGACGGGGGAACAGTATAGCCACTCCAACTGTCCATAACCGCGGACGCAGCTATTCAAATAGTTTGACACTTTGCAGAGATTGTACACTTTCACCACAATATTCGATACATCCGTCAGGAACAAATCCCGAATTCACCATACTCAGTATGCGGATAATCAATCCTAAGCTTTCAATTACACGCCCTAGTAAAAGCACCTCTCCTGTGAGTTTGGCCTCCCAACCATGACCAACTGTCATCTTGGCAGTGCTGCAGTGGACAATCTTCACAGGTAGCCTCACTCGGACCTTGGCCGTGAGGAACTAATACTAAGGATATAAGTTTCAAATAAGCCCTACCCAATCTTCGGGTATTGTGGTTGTACGATAAAATTGGAATGGTATCGCATCCAGACAACCATCAGTTTTATACAAGGGCTAAGGCTCATGCCTTAACATTTTCATCACCAAAATCATCAAGTGTTCGGAAACACAGGTCTAAAACATTTCAATCGAATGATCCATCATTCCAAGGTTTTCATAACCAGTTTTCCACCAAGTAAACCCATCTAAAGTTGATCAAGTTTTATGCTTAGCACTAGCATCTATAAGTGGGGGTAGTCACTAATGAGGGGTGGTAACTAGTGGAGTTTCAACTAAGTACAACCTTATATCTTAGGATGATATCAAGGTTTCTAGCTTAGGCCAAATTTTATGCTCTTTATGCAACCTTCACATAACTTTCTAATATCTACCACACTCTTATGTAAACTCTAAGTAAGCTTTGATAAAGAACTAAAGTAAGAAGCTTGCAAATAAAACTAGGATTGGTTATCATCAAATATGTCTAACCAAGCATTCTTAGTGCGTTGCATAGGTTATCTAACTTTCATTGATGGGGATATTGTTGGAGATATGCCCAAGAGGCAATAATAAAATAGGTTATTATCATATCTTCACACTTATGATAAATGTTTACATTCATGCTATAATAGTATTAACAAGGAAACCATTAATACTTGTGTGATTTGTAAACTTAATTTGAAGTCCCTAGTATAGCCTCTATACTTCACTAGCTTGTTGGTTGATTGATGATTGTGGTTTCCCTATCATGAACATTGAGATGTTATCAACAACAAGATCATATCGTTAGGAGAATGATATGGTGGACATACTCCTATAGATAAGCGTAGCATAAAGATCAAGTCATTTCAATAGTTCTATTGCTATATGCTTTCTGATACATAGTAACCTAATTCCTTCGACCATGAGATCATGCATATCACCTTTACTGGATGGATGCTTTGATGTCATCAAACACCACACCGTAACAGGGTGGCTATAAAGGTGGCATTGAGTGTTCGGAAAGTATTGGTTGAAACACATGGATCAAGAGTGGGATTTGTCCATCCACATGACGGATAGATATTCTCTGGGCCCTCTCGGTGAAATGTCATCCAATTAGCTTGCAAGCATGTGACTTGGTCACAAGGGATCACATATCACGGGAGCGAGAAAAGAGTACTTATCAGTAACGAGGTTGAACTAGGTATGCAGAGATACCGACGATCATAACCTCGGATAAGTAACATATCGTGAGACAAAGGGAAATTGGTATCGTATGTAAGTGGTTCATTCGATGCAAAGTAATCGTAGAAATATGTGGAGCCATATGAATTTCCAGATTCCTCTATTGGTTATTGTTGAGAAGTGTCTCGATCATGTCCGCATAATTCACGAACCGTAGGGAGACACACTTAAGGATTGACGTTGTTTGAGTAGTTATGGTATTATGAGAAAGAGACCGAATGTTGTTGGTCTCGGATGGGATCCGGGATATAACGAGGTGATCCGGAATGGTCCAAGAATAAGATTCATATAAGGAAAGTCCCGTTTGGAGTTGGGGAATGGTTCGGTGTTTTCATCGGGAACATTCTAGAAGGTCGGAATGTCCGGCACTCCGGAGGGAAGGTACATGAATGTGTCATTGTAAATTGGAATGATTGCATCATGTACTAAGTGTTCGCTGTCCAAAATAAAGGGTTTATTTAAATCCTAAATTGAAAAGTCAAGCGGCTAGTTTGAAAGTCAAACGCAATTTTGGGAAGTGGGAAGAGAGGAGGATTGGTGGAGGCCGAATTGGAGGAGGTTCCTCCCTTGGCCGGCGCCCACCAAGCCGACTTGGGAGGGACTCTCCTCCCTTGGCCGTAGCCCTCCCACCTATATAAGGAGGGCAGGGCTCCTCCTAGCACACACAAGTTCCTATCCTCTAAACTAAACCCTAGATCTAGACCCGGTTTAGAGCTATTCGGTTTAGAGCCTTCTAATTGGTTTAGAGCCTTCTAATTGGTGTGTCTAATTACTAGACCACTAATAGCCTCTCTCATAAGCTCCACCATACTGCACCGGCTTGGCGAAGCCTGCAGATTCCCTCTACCTCCGGTACCACGCCCGTTGTCTTTGCCGGAATCACGAGGAGAGTGCTACAACCTCCATTGCCTGCTGGAACAAGGAGAGGAATGTCTTCGTCAGTACCGACGTGTGACCGATCATGGGAGCGCTTCGAAGCATTGGCGCTGGAAGGATCGTCTCACGCGATCTTGAGATCGGAAAGAATGCGACTACATCACCCGAGAATCTGCTCGTTAACGCTTTGGAATCTTCGAGGTGAGTTCCTCTATCGACTCGTTGCTACAATCTAGTAGATAGATCTTGGCTTGTTTGTTTGTATGCGATAGAAAATTTTTGTTTTCCATGCTACGAACCCCAACAGTGGTATCAGAGCCGTGTCTATATGTAGATCTGTTGCACGAGTAGAACACAATAGTCATTGTGGGCATTGATGCTTTTATTGTAGATTGCTTTTTGTGTACTTTGCATCTTGCGGTATGTTGGGATGAAGCGGCCCGGGCTAACCTTACATGACATCGTTCATGAGACTTGCTCCACGCTTAACATGCAACTCAGATTGCATAAGTGGCCTTATGGGTACTGTTTCTCCTAGCATAGTAAAGATCCAATTTACAACGGGTAATCAACAATGCTAGTATCAATGTTGTGGTTCTTGTTCGTAAGTTAGAACGACACTTATTGAAAGCCCCAAACCACGTAAAACATGCAAAGAAAGTAGAAGCGTCTAACTTTGTTTTGCGAGGGGTGCAGATGATGTGATATGGCCATGATTGTGATTATATTTGATGTATGCAATGTTCCTTATTGTAAGTTGGCAACGTGGAGCCTTATGGTTGTCTTTAATTTTGTTAAGACCTGCGTGTCTATTCAAAGTAGTTGTAATAGTTGAAGCTGGTGGAAGACCATGAAGAAGCGTCATTGACCTTGATGCTATGCGGTGATGATGGAGATCATGTTCGTGCTTGAAGATGGAGATCGAAAGCACAAAGAAGAAAGGCCATATCATATCACATATTATGAATTGCATGTGATGTTAATCCTTTATGCATCTTGTATTGCTTAGTAGACGACGGTAGCATTATAAGATGATCCCTCATACAACTAAATATCAAGTTCTAAAGTGTTCACCCTTAGTATGCACCGTTGCCAAAGCTTTGCTTGAAGCACCACGTGATGATCGGGTGTCTTTGATTCAGGTGAATACAACGTAAGCAAGCCAGATTTGCTTATCACGGTAGCTAAGGTTTGATCTTGACGAGCCTAGCATGTACAGACATGGCCTCAGGAACACGGATCACCGAAAGGTAAAGCATGAGTCATATAGTAGATATGATGAACATGTTGATTGTTCGCCATTGAAGCTACATCAACTCACGTGATGATCGGTTTTGATGTGGTGGATTTGGTTCGTGTGATCACTAAAACAATGTGAGGGATATTGTTTTGAGTGGGAGTTCACCTAGATTAATTTAATTATTAATTAGAACTCAATTTATCATAAACTAAATCAAAGTGAATTTGCATAGTTGTTGTAGTCATTGGCATCCGTTTACCACCTTGCGCTTAGTTATAATTGAGATGATAGAACTATAGAATTCTGGTTAGTTACTTTACGAACTGGTATCGTATTGTTTTGAAGTGTTAATCTAAAGTTTAAAAGTCCTATTGCAAACTTTCAGTAAGTTCCGGTTACTCCATGAAGTTTAATAATTGGTATTAAAACAAGAGTGACAATTCCAAAGTGTTAGTATATGAGTATCATGTTTGTCTCCATGATTCTTGATATTCAAAAGATTATCTTAATATCAAGGTTATCTAGGATCTGAAAGAGTTGTTTCAGAAACCATGATGTGTGGAAGATATTGTGATATCTGAAACCAAGTTTTGGTTACAACATGATAGAGTATAATATGGCAAAAGTCATGTTCTCATATTTGATGAGAATTTGCAAAAGGTTGGAGACACTAGTTGTCCTAATCTCCCAAAAGGTTTTGGAGAGCAACATTATACTCACGATTCACCGTAACAAGCTAAAAGTAGCTAGATCATGGATAAGTCCATGATGAGGATGAATATTTGATGTAGGTAAAATGTTTACTGCACCAAGAGATTACTAAAGAAAGGAATTTGAAAGAACACCAAATATTTGATAATGGTGATCTACTTCAAAGTGCAAGTTCAAAGACATTGGTATTTAACTATACATGCTTTGGACTATGTGTCATAAGTATGACTCCACTATTGATGTTGATAGATTCTTTCAAACAGAAAAAGGAAATACTGAAAGAGAATCTCATAAGTATATGGCAGAAAAGAAAAGACTAGAATTGTTCAGTTTAAGTATATAGATGATATATGTGTTATGGCTATATTCTTTGCTTATTAAACAATGTGGTTCTTAAGTATTTGATACTGAATTTGTTGGTGTGAATCGTCATACGAAACAACACAATTCATGAACTACAATGGCCTAAGTAATTAGCAAAAGAATAGTGATGATGTTCCTCGAAAACAAATAAAGGGTTATTATGTTGCTCGTTAAACATCAAAAGCTTGCCTTCAGGATTTGTTTTATCAGGTATTATGAGAACAAAAGGGTTGTTCAAATAATTGCCGTAATCCATAAAAGATGGATGATTCACAAATCTCGTTGGAGAAATCACATCCATAAAACTAATGCTAAAATTGTCGAAAGACAAATTGATTGAAAGATCACTTAGGAAGTGACATCGCCGTTTAAATTATATTGGAAAGAAAACATGAAGAAACTCCATGTGGATGGAATTTTGGAGTCTTTTGATTTTTGATCAAATGACGGTTTGTGAAACTTTCCTAGAGATAATTAAAACTTCGTTCATAGGCCAAAAGGGAACGATGGACTAGCTTATTGGAACTTGTACATATTGTTGTACGAAATCCATTATGTGTAGTCAAGAGCGATGGATTTCAACTTCATATGCTTTCTCCGAAAATTTGAGTGAATATATGAATATTTACTTAATAAGGATGAAGTGTGAAACATTTGAAAAGTTCAAAGAATTTTAAGATGAAGTGCAAAATCATTGTAACAAGAATATAAATAGTTTATGATAAGATCATAAAGGAAGATATTTAAGTTACAAGTTTAGCATAATACCTAAGATTTAAGGAATCGGTCCGTGGATTTGCATTTCCCGAAACACCATAAGAGTATGGAGCGTTCGAGATATGTAATTGAACCTTGTTTGACATGGTAAGATCAAAGGTATAATTCATAAAACTGCCATTATATTTTAAAGATTAAAAGCTTTAGAGATTACCGTTTTCCACTAAAAGAGCTCCATCATAATCCGCTGAAATGACACCATATAAGGTTATGGTTTGGGATAAAACCCAAGTAGTCCTTTCTTAAACATTGGTATGCTATGCATAAGAAAGATGTTTGCAACCAAAGTCGGATAAACCTGTCTTTGTATTATCATTAAGTATTCCTCCATAAACACGGAGACAAAAGTGTTTTACGCTAGAACGTCAAGTTTCTTTGAGAAGGAATTTTTCGTGAAAAGTTAAGTGGGAGGACAATAGAACTTTGATAAGGTTAAAAGAACCTTAGCTATATGTGCAAAGTTGCGCAGCACCGAAAAGTGTTCCGGAGGCAGCAACAATGCTCATGGCTCACGTGCCTCAAAGGTTGTGGTCACGGAGGTCTAAGTTTCTATTGAAACAAGTAGGTCGGATGAACAATCAAATACCAAGATTTGAGGGTTGAATCATTATTTGAGAATAATGAACCTACTACATGCAAAGAAGCGATGATGGGCCTGACTCGTCAAATGGCTTGAAGCCATATAATCCGTAATAGTTCCATACGAGAAATCAAGTTTTGAACTTGAAGGACCCTCGAAAACGGTGTAAGACCTTACAGTGGTGTTTGGATCTATAAAGAAGTAGACATGGATGTTTCACATCTATGAAATAGTCGACATGTTGGGAAAGAGTTCACAACAATGTTCAAAGGTTGTATATGACAAGATTTGATCTTTCATAGCGATTTTTAGTCTAGACGGATTAATGTAGCAACCACTGCATATAATTTGTTATGTGGTAGTAGAATAAACAAAACAAGTTCTTCTAATAGAATGGTTACCTAGGACGTGTGCATGACACGGTCCAAAGGGTTTTGTTAATTCAAAGGATGCTAAAAAGCATATGCAAACTTCAATGGTTGAAGTAAGCATAGCGGAGTTGGAATCTTCACTATGATGAAACTGTTAAAAGAGTTTAATTTCATCGGAGACAATGAAGATGCTTGCATTTGCAAGAAATTAAGTGGGAGCGCTAAGACATGTTTCTAATACATTATGTAGAAGACATATTGTTGATTGGAAATGATGTATCTTTTATTAACACATATTAAGAATTTCATCCTGATGAAAGACTTAGGCAAAACCCAAATATTTGGCATCAATAGACGCTAATATGGTTGTGCCAGAAGTACATAGACAAGATATTGAATGAGTTCAATATAGAAACTACAAGAGAGGTTCTTGTCGCACAGAAAGGATTGAATGAGTTCAAATGTTGATGATATATTCAAGTGTATTGACATTTGGTAAGTGAAACAAAGATTCAAGTATAGATTGATACTTGATGTATGAAATCACAAAGAGTATTTATATCAATCATACTGTGATATGTACAAATCCAGATATGTCCTATGCTCTAAATGTTGTGAGCATATACCAGAATGATTTGTAAGATGATCATTGGACGATAGTAAGGATATTCTTATAATCTTTTGGAAGAACTAAGAGTATATTATTTGTAGAAGTGACAAATAGATGGTTAGTTCATTGTAAAAGTACTACATTGATACTAGTTTTGTCACAAAGTACAAATTAAGTTTATCTCAAATCTAAATTAAGGGTGGCACAATATAATGGAAAGTGAGTTCCATAATGGATTTGGATGAGTTCCAAAGTTAAAGACATTGTGACAGATACTTCAACAAAAGGCTAAGTATATGACTGCTATTATAGCAGCAAAAGAGGGCATTTGTGTCAAGTAGTTTGTTATCAAACTAGGTGTAGTTCACAGCGGGATAATACTATGAAGATATATTGTATGCGACAATATTATCAACATGTTTTAACCCCAAAGAACTAAAGGTCACACGAAAGACCAAATCATACAAAGCCATCTCATTAGAGAATGAGTGATGCGTGAGGCATAAAGACATGCAATTACACACGGACTGGAAGTGTCAGATCCGAGATCGATTGACCACTAGCAATCGTGTACATACAACACCGGAAAGCCATAGGTGTTGAATACACAAAGGTTTGAAACTAGATTATTGACTCTAGTGCAAGTGGGAGACTGTTGGAGATATGCCCAAGAGGCAATAATAAAATAGGTTATTATCATATCTTCACACTTATGATAAATGTTTACATTCATGCTATAATAGTATTAACAAGGAAACCATTAATACTTGTGTGATTTGTAAACTTAATTTGAAGTCCCTAGTATAGCCTCTATACTTCACTAGCTTGTTGGTTGATTGATGATTGTGGTTTCCCTATCATGAACATTGAGATGTTATCAACAACAAGATCATATCGTTAGGAGAATGATATGGTGGACATACTCCTATAGATAAGCGTAGCATAAAGATCAAGTCATTTCAATAGTTCTATTGCTATATGCTTTATTATACATAGTAAAATAATTCCTTAGACCATGAGATCATGCATATCACCTTTCTTTGGATGGATGCTTTGATGTCATCAAACACCACACCGTAATGAGGTGGCTATAAAGGTGGCATTGAGTGTTAGGAAAGTATTGGTTGAAACACATGGATCAAGAGTGGGATTTGTCCATCCACATGACGGATAGATATTCTCAGGCCCTCTCGGTGAAATGTCATCCAATTAGCTTGCAAGCATGTGACTTGGTCACAAGGGATCACATATCACGGAACGAGAAAAGAGTACTTATCGATGTGAGGTTGAACTAGGTATGCAGAGATACCGACGATCATAACCTCGGATAAGTAACATATCGTGAGACAAAGGGAAATTGGTATCGTATGTAAGTGGTTCATTCGATCGCAAAGTAATCGTAGAAATATGTGGGAGCCATATGAATTTCCAGATTCCTCTATTGGTTATTGTTCGGAGAAGTGTCTCGATCATGTCCGCATAATTCACGAACCGTAGGGAGACACACTTAAGGATTCGACGTTGTTTGAGTAGTTATGGTATTATGAGAAAGAGACCGAATGTTGTTCGGAGTCTCGGATGGGATCCGGGATATAACGAGGTGATCCGGAATGGTCCGAAGAATAAGATTCATATAAGGAAAGTCCCGTTTCGGAGTTGGGGAATGGTTCCGGTGTTTTCATCGGGAACATTCTAGAAGGTCCCGGAATGTCCGGCACTCCGGAAGGGGGAAGGGTACATGAATGTGTCATTGTAAATTGGAATGATTGCATCATGTACTAAGTGTTCTCGCTGTCCAAAATAAAGGGTTTATTTAAATCCTAAATTGAAAAGTCAAACGGCTAGTTTGAAAGTCAAACGGCAATTTTGGGAAGTGGGAAGAGAGGAGGATTGGTGGAGGCCGAATTGGAGGAGGGTTCCTCCCTTGGCGGCGCCCACCAAGCCGACTTGGGAGGACTCTCCTCCCTTGGCGGCCAGCCCTCCCACCTATATAAGGAGGCAGGGCTCCTCCTAGCACACACAAGTTCCTATCCTCTAAACTAAACCCTAGATCTAGACCCGGTTTAGAGCTATTAGGTTTAGAGCCTTCTAATTGGTTTAGAGCCTTCTAATTGGTGTGTCTAATTACTAGACCACTAATAGCCTCTCTCATAAGCTCCACCATACTACTTTTGGCTTAAGGCGAAGCCCTGCGGGATTTCCCCTCTACCTCCGGTACCACGCCGTTGTGCTGCCGGAATCACGAGGAGAGTGCTACAACCTCCGCTGCCTGCTGGAACAAGGGAGAGGAATGTCTTCGTCGAGTACCGAACGTGTGACCGACTGCGGGCGCTGCTTGGCGCTGGAAGGATCGTCTCGCGATCTTGAGATCGGAAAAGAAATCGACTACATCACGATAATCTGCTCTCTTTAACCGCTTTGGAATCTTCGAGGGTGAGTTCCTCTATCGACTCGTTGCTACAATCTAGTAGATAGATCTTGGCTTGTTTGTTTGTATGCGATAGAAAATTTTTGTTTTCCATGCTACGAACCCCAACAGATATGCCTACCGGGGTATACCCAGCAGGACGGTTCCGACTGGCCCAGGAACTGGCGAGTGGGCCTGCCAGACAGCGACTGGATCGAGCCCTGGCGTGCATCCAAGCGACTGGAGGATGAAGGCCCAGGAGAGTAGATAGGCCCAGTCGGATTAGGTTAAACGAGTACCGAAGCCTTAACTGATTCGGTTGAGATATGTAAACCCTAGGGGGAGGTGAGTCTATATAAACCTCCCTGCTGTATGCAGAGGCACGTTCGATCATACACCCAAGCGACTCGCCGCCCAGCCGTCGAGCTCGCCCATTGTACTTCCACCATAATACAATCTAGCAGGAGTAGGTCTTTACCCTCCGGGGGGCCGAACCTGGGTAAAACCCTGTGTCTCCGCCCTCATCTCGCACCGCAGATGGCTGGCCGCCCTTTCCCCTCGTTCTACTACTGCCGACAGCAAAGATTCGCCGTGACCATTCCCACGATAGTGGAGCCCACCGTGGGGCCTGGTCGGTCTGGCCGGTGTTCTGCGGCGAGATCCAATCTGCCCATCAACGAGGCGGTCGCCACCGGCCGCATGATAGCGATCGGTGAGATGCTCCAGATCTTGCCGAGCAGCTACGTCCTGGCGGCGCGACCCGTCACGCACCGCATGATCTTGCCAGTAGGCACGATCAGCCTCTTCAACGGCCTCACCGACATCATCGTCTCGGAGGACTCGGCTCGCATCCGCGAGTCGCCGCCACGCGATCGGCTCTCCGAGATCCAGGTTCGCACGATCCATCGCCTCGTCTCCGAGTACAACTCGGCCCACAGCAACGTGGCCGAAAACTCCGCAGTCGCGGAAGACGCGGCCCTCAACGACGACGCCGACTCGGCGACCCCGGCATCACTCGCCGGATCCATCACCGTGGCTTCACCCGCGGGCTCCATCACCCAGGTCTCCAACGTGGGAGACTTCAAGGATCCCTCCATCCTTGGGATCTTCGACTTCGACTCCGGGTCAGAAAACTCCACCGATCTCCGCGACGGGACCGGTCGCCACGCCGCGACCTACATGGCGACTGGCACCGATCCGCCGGAGGATCCCTTCTCCACCCGATCCCTCCCAACGCCACGGCAACGAAGGTCGAGGAACTCCGCCTGAAGCTGGCGGAGGCAGTCCGCAAGGAGCAGGCCGAGCGCGAAATTTTTTGCCTCGAGCAGGTGACAGCACAGGAGCTGTCGCGTTACCACGCGTAGCGAATCAGGACGCGCCTGAACCCTACCGTTCAGGGGCGCGCCCTGAATTCGACGACCAGAACGACCTGGCCCGCGCGGCCGAGCGCGCGATCTATGAGAACGCGCCACCAGGAGGAAGCGCCCGGCCCCCTCCAGGGTCGACGGCGATGGGCGCCCCACCTCCACCCAACCGCACACCCCCCAGGGATTAGCCGCGGATAGTAGTCTCCTCACAGGAGCGAGACGCGAACGGCCTCCCACTGTTCTCCACCCCGATGGACAACCTCGTGGCGGGCCGAGCAGCGGCTGACAAAATCACGGCCACCGGCGATGGCGCCCTACAGATCCAGTATGTCAGGGCTCTGCTCGCGAAGGCCGTCGAGCAGGAAAACGCAGGCGCCTACTCGCAGGGTCAAGTGTACTCGTGTTCTTCGGGAAGCAGAGCGGCCTCAAGCGGCCGCCCACTGGCGGCAAACACCCTCAACTGCCCGCCACCAGAGCCATTGCAGCTCCAACACTGACCCGCGAACGCGGCACTCTCCTAGCGACCCGAGCCAGCGACCAACCGTCGCCGCCAACGGTCGACCCATCGACGCCCGCACCCACATCATCAACAACCAAAGCTGGCGCCACGCCATCCCGGCGACCTGCGACACACCTAACCAATGCCGCGACGGCGAGCCGATAAGTCGTTAAGTCGACTCGGGCCCAGGTGCTTCGGACCGATGATCCGAGGCGAGAAGTACCCGACGAACTTCAAGGCGCCGAAGGAGATAGAAAAGTACGACCCTTCGTACGACCCCTCCGTGTGGCTCGATACATACCTCATGGCGATGGGGATCGCGGGCCACACCGACCTGCTAGCCGCCCGCTACCTCCCCTTGATGATGGAGGGAACGTGCAGGCAGTGAATCAACACCCTCCCCCAGGATAGCATCGACTCCTGGGAGGAGATGCGTGATGCCTTCGTCAGGCACTTCGAGTGCTCCTACACCCGCGCCACCACCATCGAGGACCTGGAGCAATGCGTCCAGGGACCCATGAGTCGACCATAGCTGGGTCCAGCGGTGGCAAGAACTATGGTACAACGCGGTCGGCATCCACCCGGACACCGCGATCCATTGCTTCAAGACCTCGTGCCAGTACGAGCCCTTGGTCGCCAAGCTCAAGCGACATTCTCGCACACTCGACAATATACCGGACCTCCTCGAGATCGCCAAACGGTACGCGGTGGAAGATCCAAACCAGGAAACCGACGACGAGTCGGGAGGCCAACGCCGCACGAGCGGCAACGACAACGGACGACGGTCCGACCTACGCTACAGCAACACTCGCTTCACTGGCAAGCACCGCAGTAACGGGCGAGTCGAGTTCGTCGCCAACGCCAGGCACGCACAACGCGAGCCCAAGAGCTTCCGTCACGATGGAGGACAACATCGCGACGGCGGAAACTACAAGGCCAAGCCAAGGTTCGACCCCGCGGCCCTCCTTAACCAACCCTGTGCGTTTCATAGCAGGGAAGGGAAACCCGCAACACACACGACCGCCGACTGCCACACCCTCCGGGAGATTGAGAAGGCACGGCGAGCGCGGGAGGACCTTGACAACAACCCGCCAAACGGCGGAAAGTTCGGCAACGTGGCCGGCTCGCTCCATACCTTCACAGGCTTCAACACGAAGCGCGAGAAGAAGGTCATCACCCGCGTTGTCGCCGTCAACGCGGTGGCCCAGGTGGACGTTCCACAGTTCCTCAACTGGTCGGAGCAGCCCATCACCTAGAGCCGCCAGGACCACTCGCCACGCATCGAGTACCCAGGCCGCGTCGCCCTGGTGGTCAAGACTAAGGTGGGCGACTACTGGCTCCCCAAGACATTGATGGACGGCGGCAGCTCCATCAACATCCTATACCTGGACACCGTCAGGCGGCTGCGGCTCCCGCAGTCGATGATAGAGACGACCCACACCACGTTCCACGGCATCGTCCCCGGTCGGAAGGCGTACCCGATCGGCAAGGTCACGCTGCCAGTCACCTTCGGCACGCCAGCAAACTTCCGCACCGAGCGGATCGTCTTCGAGCTGGTACCCTTCGACAGCCCCTACCACTGCGTCCTGGGGCACTAGGCGTTCGCCAAGTTCATGGCAGCGCCCCACTACGCGTACAACGCGATGAAGCTCCCCGGGCCGTGCGGCGTCATCACCATGAACGGCGACCCCGATATGGCCGCCGAGTGCGACGCCAAAGGAGCCGAACTCACCGACGCCGTCATCGCGGCAGAGGCCAACCACGCCGACGAGCTCGCCAAGTACGCGAGCGGGGTAAACAATGACGACCCCACCATAATCAAGAAGCCCAATCCAGAGGGCGCAAACACCTCAGCCTTCGAGGCAACAACACACACCCGCACCGTCGAGCTGGTCCCACGCGACTCCAGCCAGACAGTGACGATCGGAACAGGGATGAGCCCAGCCTAGGAAGGCGCGCTCATCGAGTTCCTCCGTGAGAACAGGGACATCTTCGCATGGAAGCCCTCTGACATGCCTGGTATCCCTAGGGAACTCGCTTAGCACAATCTAAACACCGACCCCAAAGTGCGACCCGTCAAGCAGTCACTGCGGCCCTTCAATGAAGAACGTCACCGAGCTATCGCCGAGGAGGTGCAGCGTCTACTCGCTGCAGGCTTCATCCGGCCAATCAAATACTCCAAGTGGCTGGCAAACCCAGTCCTGGTCGAGAAGAAGAACGGGACCTGGAGGATGTGTATCGACTACACAAACTTAAACAACGCCTGCCCAAAGGAGCAGTTCGTCCTCCCGCGGATCGACCAAATAATCGACTCCACCGCGGGCTCGGAGTCGCTGTGTTTCCTCGACGCCTACTCTGGGTACAACCAGATCAAAATGGCTGTTGAGGACGAGGAGAACAGCGTTCATCATGCCATTTGGAGCCTTCTGCTACACCGCCATGACCTTCGGCCTCAAAAACGCCGGGGCGACCTACCAGCGGTGCATGCAGGAGTGCCTCGCGAGCCAAATTGGCCGCAATATCCACGTTTACATCGACGACGTGGTCGTGAAATCCGCTCGCCAGGGCGATCTACTCGCTGACCTGGCGGAAACATTCTCCAACCTACGGAAATACAAGATAAAACTCAACCCAGGCAAATGCACCTTCGGCGTACCAGCAGGACAACTACTGGGGTACGTCGTCTCCAAGCGCGGGATCGAGGCGAACCCCACGAAGATCGACACGATCGCTCGACTCGGCAAACCCGAGTGCCTGCGCGACGTCCAGAAGCCTGTCGGGCGAGTAGCGGCTCTCAGTCGCTTCATCCCCCGCCTGGGCGAAAAGGCGATGCCTCTATGCCGCCTGATGCGCAAAAACCCCACTTTCCAGGGGACAAGCAGGTGGATGACGCACTCCGTGACCTCAAGAAGGTGCTACTCGCAGCACCACTACTCGCCGCCCCCGTCGACAAAGAACCCATGCTGGTTTACGCGGCTTCGGCCGTCGTCGGCCGTCATGGTCGTCGGCGACGGAGGAAGAAAGGCGCCCGGTACAGCGACCGGTGTACTACATCAGCGAGGTCCTCACCGAGTCACGCCAGCGATACCCGTAGTACCAGAAACTGGTATACGCGGTCTTCAGAGCACAGCGGCGCCTGCCGCACTACTTCCAGGAGCACCCGATCACGGTCGTTTCCTCGGCACCGTTGCAGGATATCATCCGCAACCGTGAGGCGACTGGGCGAGTCGCCAAGTGGGCCGTCGAAATCGGCGTCCATAACATCAAGTACGAGCCACGAAAAGCGATCAAGTCGCAGGCTCTAGCGGACTTCATCGCCGACTGGGAAGAGGCCCAGCAGCCAGAAAAGCTGCCATACCTCCACTACTGGAGCCTGCACTTCGACGGCTCCAAGAACACGGACGGCGCGGGAGCAGGGATCGTATTGACTTCACCAAAGGGCGACAAGCTCCGCTACGTCCCCTGCCTCAACTTCACCCCTGCACCAACAACATGGCCGAGTACAAGGCACTACTCCACGGCATGCGAGCAGCCAAGGAGATGAACGTCAACCGACTACGCTGCTACGGAGACTCCGACCTCGTCGCTGGGCAAGTCGCCGGCACTTGCGACGCCGTCTCCCCCACAATGGCGGCGTACCGCCAAGCAGTAGACAAGCTGGGGGGACACTTCGCAGGCTACTCCATCGAGTGGATCGACAGGCGGAAGAACGAGGAGGCTGACACACTCTCTCGCATCGGGTTGGCTCGGCTCGCACCACCCGCTGGCGTCTTCCTCGACACGATCACCAAGCCATCAGTCTCTCCCCCAAGGGAGATCGACATCGGAGTCCCGCTGCAGCCAGAAGCCGCCCTAGTCGCACTCATCACCGAGCCAGACGACTGGACCAGGCTGTACACCGCCTACTTGGAGGCCGGCACCTTGCCGGCAGACGAAACAGACGCCCGGATGATCGCACGCCGATGCAAATCCTTCACCATCATCGACGGCGAGCTCCACAAACGCAGTGTGACCGGCGTGTTCCAAAGTTGCGTCCAGCCCGCCGAAGGACGCAAGATCCTCCACGACATCCACTCCGGCGACTGCGGCCACCACGCCGGCGCCCGCTCCCTGGTCGCCAAGGCTATGCGGCACGGCTTCTACTGGCCCACCGCACACGCTAACACCGTCGACATTGTCCAGCGGTGCGCCGGGTGCCAGAAGTATGCCAACCAGACACACGTGCCGAGCTCAGCGCTCAAGACAATCCCCATCACCTGGCCAGTCGCCGTGTGGGGTATGGACATGGTAGGCCCCTTCAAAAAGGCCCCCTCTGGCTTCACCCACCTACTGGTCGCGGTCGACAAATTCACAAAGTGGGTGGAGGCCAAGCTAGTCCGGAAATGCTACGGGAAGACCGCCACCAAATTCCTACGCGAGCTCATATATCGCTACGGGTTCCCAAACATCATCATCACGGACAACGGCACCAACTTTGCTAAAGGAGCCATGGCCGAGTTCTGCGAGGAACACCACATCCGCGCGACACAGCGTCGATCGCCCACCCAGTCAAGCGGCCAGCGGGCAGGCCAACGAGCATCCTCCACGTCCTGAAGCCGTGGCTCCAAGTACCACTCGAGCGCATCGTCGGGTGCTGGGTCGAGGAGCTACCCTCCGTTATCTAGGGCATCCGCACCTCAGTCAACAGGTCGACAGGGTTCACCCCCTTCTTCATGGTGTACGGTGCCGAGGCAGTCATGCCCACCGACCTCGAGCATGACTCGCCGAGGGTCCACTACGGAGGCTCTTGACGAACTCGCACAACAGGATGGAGTCGACCAACTCGACGAGGCACGCGACCTAGCTCGCTCACGCACCGCCATCTACCAACAAGGACTCCGCCGCTACCACAGCCGGCGGGTGAAAACTCGCACCTTCCAAGAAGGCGACCTGGCGCTGCGCCTCATCTAGGATAAGAAGGGCATGCACAACCTATCCCCCCCGTGGGAGGGACCATTCACCATAGGGCGAGTACTCGGCAACGACGCCTACTACCTCATCGACGTCCGCGGGGACGGCAAACTCGACGTCAAGCGACCATGGAATGTAAACCTCCTACGGAAGTTCTACTCCTAGAACTCCACATATGTATACTCCAGTCGCTATGAAATAAAAATATTGGTTACCGCAAATTGCGTCTACTCTCCGCGTCTTGTGCCACTCGCACTCGTAATAACAGCGCCAAGCTAACTGCAGAAGTCAACCTCTGGTACAGTGATCGGCATGGCCAAGTAGTGCGCTACAAGGGCACTGGGGTACCCCAGGCCTTGTAAACGTCCATGAAAAATGCCTACCCGGAGCCCCATTGGAGTCGCCTAGCTCGACTGGCTCAACGAGCCAAGACAACTGCCTTCGCTTCTCACAGCGACCATAATCCTCCACATCCTCGACATAGCGACTCGAACGGCCAAGTACCACGCTCGGGGACTGACGACCAGTTCATCGCGAGCGGCTAGGGAAAACGCCAAGTATGAGAGCATGCCCAGGACTCGCCATGCGACTGACCCAACGAGCCAGGCAGGAGTGATGCGCTCAAACTAACGCGCCAAGTCCTCACCCACCCTCGAGTCGCGCCTAGAACAACCAAGTACCACGCTCGGGGACTCGGCCACCCGACCTCGTTCGCGCAAGGGAAAACGGTGAAATCTGAGCACTCATGGGAGTCGCCTTGCGGCCCAGCTCTCGAGTTCGGGTGAGTCGACCACAATAACAAAACATTCAAAACCGCAAACACATAACACACGAGGTAAACCCCATAAAAAGGGCGGACGCGCTCGGGGACTCGTTCAACCCTCAATCAAAAAACACATGACAAGTCGCAAAACAACACGATATCTCATTAATAGCATGTCGCAATCGTCACAAAATACATAGTATGCCCAACGGCAGAAGCGCTCTGACGCCTGTGGCAAACTATTTTACTCCGCAGGCTTCGACGACGACTCGCCAGCACCCTTGCCATTGCGGATGAAGGGAGTGTACGAGTTCGACGGGTACGTCGTCAGCTCACCCGCCATCGCTACACGGAAGAGTTGCTCGATCTTGAAGTCCCGGTGCTGCGGCTCGGGGTCGTTGGGTGCGACAACCGTCTCCTGGTAAGGAAGGAGGTCGCCCATCCCCCAGACGCGCTCGGAGTACACCACGGCGCGGTCCGTAAACTTGAGCACGTCGGAGATCTCCACCGCGCCAGTCGACGATGGGTAGCCACTCGTCACGTCGTCTAGGTCGAAGTCCTCCGGGAAGTGAGCAAGCCCAAGGCTAAGCGCCGTCGCCGCTCCGTGTCGGAATGCCGATCGCTTCATGAACTCGACGACCGACGGCGCCTTCTCCAAGTACCGCCACACCTCGACGAGGTCGGTGGGAATTACTTCTGTGGGCGACATCTCCTGAAGGTATGCCCGTATGTATGTCGCCGACAACGTCGCCGAATCGACCAGCGTGGCTACACACTGCCATGCGTCGAATGAGCTCGCCTCTTCCGCGCTATCAAGGATCCGACCTGCGGATAGAAGACAACGGTGAGTACATCAAAAATTACAAATTGCACATGCAATGGGCAGGAGCAGACACACTCACCAATCAAGGGACGGGAGAGATCCGTGATGAAGCTCTGAAGAGAAGTGTAGTCATCCTGAAGCCCAGCAGCAAGGGCGTCAGAAACCTTACGTTCATCCGCGGCGGCTGTAACGGCGGCCTTGGCTCACCCATCCGCCGAACTCGCTTCGTCCTTTGCTTCCCTCAGCTCGCGCTCGAGGTCGGCGATCCGTTTCACAGCCGAGCTCAACGCCGATTGAGCTGCTGCCAACTCACTCGCTGGGACAAGTCCCTGGCGGGCCTCCTCCGCCCTCGCAGTGATCGCTTGGAGCCCTTCGTTCGCCTCTTGGACGACGGCCAATTCCTTCTCCGGGCGGCGTTTCGCAGCAAGCCGCTCGGTTGATTCATGCTGTAAACCCTTCACACAATTCAAACGATGAACATTAGGGGAATCCTAAGTGCCCACCCGCTGAAATTCAGCGAGTGCGCACTCGGGGACTGGCAACCAAAAATCCTAAGTGCCCACCCGCTGAAATTCAGCGGGTGCGCACTCGGGGACTGGACTCGGAAAATAATAGCAAGGCATTAAAAGAATCAGACTGCTGCAATACAGCGGCCTCATCCTCGGGGACTGGTCATACCTGGATGGCTGCGCCAAGCATAGCATGAAGTTGTATCGCGTCCACGGATGCGAGGAGAGCTGGCGTGTGCCCGCGACGTTGCTCGACCTCCGTGTCGGCGACCCCAGGTGCTCGGCTCGAGGGCGAGGTACCACTCGCTGCAGCCGCTTTGGTCGTGAAGCGCGGGAAGGTTGCGATGGATGCACCAGCACCAAAGGAGGCCGGTTCGGCCACCCCAGGCGAGGGAGCACCTTCTTTGGTCGTCAAGGCCGCCCCCGCCAAGGGCTCACTCGGAGCAACCGTAGTGTCGTCAGACACCGTAACGACCTCGTCGCCCTTGGTTTTCTTGGCGCTATCCGCGGGGGCAATGACCTCGTCCGCCTTCCTCTTCCGGGAGGGATCCTCCTCGTTGACGACTGGTGGCACCTTGGCCACGGTTGGATGGCCTATCTTCTTAGTTCCAGTCCTACAAGTTGATCACATGAGCAAAGTACTCCGAGTACGAAGAAAAACAAAGACAAGCGAATAAAACTCACTTGGCGACCGGTAGGAACCGTAGCCCCGTGCAAATGCCGGCCGGCTTCTCCAGCTCGGGGCCCAGCCGTCGACTAAGACCCATCTCCAGGACATCACGTGCCCAAGACACAGACGGTTTCTTCGTCGTTGAGGCGTGGATCGGGCTCAAGCGTTTTGGTAGGAGCATCCACAGGCGGCGGCTGTCGCGACCGAGCGGGACCGACCAGAGGCTGGGGGCGAGCGAGGCATCGAGGACAGAGGCACCTCGCTCAGGACGGCGGTGATATCCGGCGCCGCCGTTGACTGTGGAGCTTCACCCTTGGCCAGACTAGTGGCATCGGAGCTGCTTGGCGAATGAGGTGGAGACGCCTGCTTCGCTGGCTTCGTCTTCCTCGTTGGAGGGGCCTTAGCCTCCTTCTTCTTCTCCTTCTTCTCCTTCTTCTTCTTCTTCGATGGAGTAGCCTCGCGATGCGAGGTATGCTCGGGGAGCTCGTCGTCGTCATCATGATGCTCGAGGCTTTTGCTAGCCTCGAGCTCACACTGCCGATGTCCTCGAGTTTTCCGGACCAGCGGGGCAACCTCTTCCTCGGACTCGTCGTCGTCGCCACTCCCGTCGCTCTCGACGCCGCCCCTTGCAGGAGGCGAGTCGCTCACCTCCTGGACGGATGAGCTCGAGTTCTCCTCGTCCGCCGGCGGAAGCCACCCTTCCACCACTTGAAACAGCTGCAATAAGCACAAGACAATGTCAGTATAACCACGACAGCACTTAACTGCGACTGCGAATGATAGAAAGACGAGTCACCGTTGGGGCTGGATGCTTTGCGGTGTAGGGGGCGACCCCGGCCTTTGCGTCGAGGTACACCACCTGGGTGATCTTCTTCAGCGCCAGGAGGTAATCCTCGAGCTGCCACTCGGCAAAGCAGGACTTCGTCGAGTCCTCCGGGCCCGCGTACTCGTACATGTAGTGGTCGCGGCGGGCCAGGGGGACGAGTCGCCGCCCGAGCCAGCAATTGTACAAGTTGATGGGCTGGAGGCCTCTCTTCTTCAGGCCGCGGATGGTCTGAAGTATTTCATCTACGACCATCCGCTGGTCTGTTGGAAGCTTGCCAACTTGGAGTCGGCGCGGCTCGGGACGGTTGGCGGAGTATCTTGGAATCGCCACCTCGCCGTCCAGAGTCGCCTCGGTGACGTAAAACCAAGATTTCTTCCATTCACTCGCCGCCTTGGCGGGTAGCATCAGATCAAAGAAGGAAGCCTTTGATTTCAACTGAAATGTCAGGCCGCCCACAGCGAGCATTGGGCCGCCCGCTTCTTCGCGACTGATCCTCCCATGGAACAGGTCTTGCCATAGGGGGGAAGTAGGGCCTGCAGCCCAGGTAGCATTCACAGAACGCCACGAAAATGGCGAGCTGCTCGATGCTGTGAGGGCCCAGATCGGACGGCTGGATCCCGTAGAAAGCGCAGAAGCGCCGAAAGAAGAGACATGTTGGGAATCCCAGCCCCCGCTCTAGGTGGCTGGTGAAGCAGACGAACTCTCCCTCGCGCGGGTCCGGAGTCACCTCTCCGGCCGCAGGGATGCGCCATCTACCGGCGCGTAGGATCCCGGCCTCCTCGAAGGACGCCAGCTGCGCTCTCGTGCATTTGGATCTGCCCCATGGCTCGGTGGAGGGGGCCATAGGCGGAAGGATTCATGGGGGTCGGAGGATTTCGGTTCGACTGGATCGCGATGCGGAAGAAAACGAAGGAGCGCGCAATCGGAGGAAATGATGAAGACGTGGTTCTGCGATCGCCTACCATTCCCCTTATATAGCAGTTGTTACCCGCCAAATCAGGGAGCCGTTACTACGCGGTGATTATGCCAAAAGTTACCGTTGGATTACCCCAACGGCTAGTTTGACCACGTTTAACGGTCCAACTTCAGCCACTCGGCTCACCGACCCGATCACTATGACAGTGACTGAGTATTTCGCTGACTCGACTTGCCAAAGCTGCGATCAGAATGACTAGTTTTCTCCTTTATTCAGGAGCCCGCCGTTGATTCGACTGGATGTCTGCTTTGAAGCCGTATGCTCCGACTGCCAGCAACCACCTGCGCCCAATCAACGACGGCCTCGGGGACTACTGATGGGGATATGCCTACCGGGGTATACCCAGCAGGACGTTTCGACCGGCTCAGCGAGTCGGCTGCAAGACGGCGATCGATCGAGCCGGCGTGCATCCAAGCGGATCGGAGGATGAAGGCCCAGAGTAGATAGGCCGGTCGGATTAGGTTAACGATCAAAGCCTTAACTGATTCGGTTGAGATATGTAAACCCTAGGGAGGTGAGTCTATATAAACCTCCCTACAGGGCGTGTAGAGGCACGTTCGATCATACACCCAAGCGACTTGCCGCCCAGCCGTCGAGCTCGCCCATTGTACTTCCACCATAATACAATCTAGCAGGAGTAGGTCTTTACCCTCCGGGGGGCCGAACCTGGGTAAAACCCTGTGTCTCCTCCCTCATCTCGCACCGCAGATGGCTGGCCGCCCTTGCCCCTCGTTCTACTACTCGATGCCGATTGCAGCATCTGCCGTGACCATTCCCACGACATTCATAATTGCAAGTGTTAGCTTGCCTTGAGCAGAGCAGTGGTTGAAGTTCTCCTCGGCTTCTTCTTCGTAGAATCCTCCTTCCTCCTCGTATCCTTGGTCGGTACTAGCGTCTATGAATAAATACGAGGTACACAATCACCAAACAATACTTAACTACTTGCAATCATCACACACAAGGGTCCTATAGATGATCTAGCATCATCTCTAACATTACAAGGTTAAGGCTTGGTTTAATTCCTTTTATTTTTAGAAAAGTAATTTCTACTCATTGAAAAACTACTTAAGATTTAATATTCTCCAAACCAAACATGGGATCATGTTGACACATGTCATCAACACATATTGTAGTCCATGGGAATGTGATTTAAAGTGGTGTCACAATTTAATAAGGTTTTACCCTTTTATTTTAATTAATTAAAGTGGCTAGAAATGCCTATGTAGCATTCTTTTATTACTTGAACATTATTTCTTCAAGTAAACCTATATATTTTTATATATTCTGAAAGGTATGGTTAAACGTGATTTTTGAGAGTTGGAATCAACTCAAAAGCTATTATGGTTTAAATTTGAAAAATGTTTGAATGCAGAAAAGATTCTGCCTTGTTATTTTTACCATGGGTGATCTACAGATCCAAATGACTTGAATCCAATGGGCTTGAATTCAGCATTCACAGACCTTTCCAACAAAATTGGTTTCATTCATTTTGGTGTACTGAATCGATATGGGTTGATTTTTGAAGTTGGGTACAGAAGTGTGTTTGAATTGAAATAGAAAAAGTTTAATTTGAATAACTAGGCTTGCGTGGGAAAAGTTAACGGGCCGGCCTGCTAAGCGCAGTGCTCCCGCGGGCTGCTTAAGTGGGTGTCCCCACTCGTCCGTGACACGGGGCTGGGCGAAGCGGTATGGGGCAACGTGGATTGTTCGATCTAGTTCTAATCCAACGGCTGGGAGTCATCGTCGACGCGAGACAACGCCGGCGAGAACGAAACCTAGCGCCAGTGAGTCTTTGGGGCTCACCACGGGTGTCTGGCGAGGCGCGAGGCGGGCGAACGACGAAGTTGACAACGGCGAATCTCCTGGTACCGGTGGCTTCTTCTGGGGCGGCTCCAATCGCTGGCTCCCTTCTTCTCCAGAGGCTGCGGGCTCCGGTGAAATTCCGGCGATGCGCTGCTCGCCTTGCTCCCGGACTGAGGTGGGGTGGTTCTGGGTGAGAGAGGAGTGGAATGGTGCGAAGAAATCGAGCGGGGGAGTCCTCCTTTTATAGGCTCGACGGCGAGACCGAACGGTATGGGCAGCGGCACGGTGGCGACATGGCTACGGGTGCTAGAGGCATGGCCGGTGGCGATCGCTGGTGGTCTCTGGCGATGCTCTACGGCTTTAATGCGCGTAGGGGCGGTGAGGTTTGGTCTGAATCAGCGATGCGCTGGCAGAGGCGGCATCTTCGGCGGCGCAAGCGGTCGGTGGTTCTGAGAAACGCGGCATTGTCTGCGGCAGGCTGGTCGAGAGGCGGTGAGGCATGGGTGATCTCCTGACAAGGTTGGCACGCTAGTTCTTCCTCTAGCTCTTTGTCCACACTGGGGTGACAAGGGGGTGCTCGGTTGTTCACCATTGATGGCAATGGCAAGCTCACAGTGGTGCTAGTTCTTAGTTAATCTTCCTAGATGATCTACTGAGCTGGGTGTGAGCTAACTAGGGAACAAGTTAGGCAAGAATCACTGCTCACAATAGTGTTTGATGTTTGTTTGATTTGTGTCTACAACCTGTTTGATGAAATGGCCGCATGAAATCAAGTTTTGAATTTTGAAATGATTTTTGGTGGGTTTGCTAGATTGGTGCTGGTGAGTCTGCAGATGCTTGGGTTTTAAAAGTTGAGCTTGTTTGAGTGGTTTTTGAAAAAGTGGGATCTTCCCATATGATAAAGATTCAATTTTGAAATGTCATTTAAACTATTCATTTGAAAGTTTCTGGATGATCACAAAGTGGGCCTTGATACTTTGTTATGAGTACATTCAAGGGGTGCAAAGATCCAGAAAAGTTTCTGTTCGGTTTTGAAAGTTTGAGACAGCCAAAGTAGGCATGGGAGTTAAATTGGTCAAAGTGACCATTCATTTAATATATGTGTTTTGATTTACTTGTCTTTAGGAAAAGTGTGGGAAATGTTTTAGATGATGTTTATTTCACCTAAGAAATATTTTACAAGCAATGAAGCAATCAAACAAGGTGGTTTAAAAGAATTTAAATTCAATGCATACACATATGCATGCATTCATAATTTTAATTAGAAAAGTTTTTGTTAATCCTAAATTTGAGGATTAGAGTTTGATGATCCAAGTTTAGTATTTTTGGGATGTTACAAGAGGACTGATACCTTGAAGATGCACGAGGATTACATGGTGGCGTTGCAGGAATCTGCCAACACTGAGATCAACCCCTTGAAGGAGGAGATTGCGATGCTGAAAGAGCAAAAGAAAGCTGTCGATGAGCAGAATCAACGCAATCTTGAAGCATACAAGATCCTCCGACAAGAGTGGGATTCCATGGCGGAGACACTTTAGCAAGACGAGGCGAGCATCTTTGGTAACTGATTCTCCGTCTTGTACTTCTGTAAGCCAAATACTCTGAACTTTTTGTGTCATTCAACTCATACACTCCTTTGTTTGTCAGAAATGCAGCTCCTATTGGTTTAACCAAGTCGCCTCCTCTGCCAAAGGCATGCATGGTTCTCGTCGGCAACTTCGTCAGCACTGCCATCAAGCAGGCCAAGGAGATCGCCAAGCCCCTCAATATTAACATCAAGGCGGTGGACTCCGTGATGAAATACTCAGAGAACTTGCGCCAAGCCCCCCGAGCATATCGTAAGCTGGAAAGCTTCATGTACACGGGCTGGTGCAAGGATGTCTCTGGTGATGGTCAAGGTGCACTATGAAGATGCCGACATCAACGTGGTAACCTCTGGTCTTCCCGACGTAGACGATGAAGGCCAGAAGATTGACCATAAGGCTATCTAGGCATAGCTTGCAGGCTATGACACAAGGGTTGCCAAGTTGGCCAACCACAACGTCTTCGTGGCGCTTGAGATCATTGACGGTGATCACCATAGCTCCTCCGAGTCCCCGACTTCCAAGATGATCAGGATGGCTCTCATGCCGCCGATGATGCTGCTTCAAAGTCTCTTGCGCCAGAGGAATAAAAAACACTATGTAATATTTGTTTCCTCTGGAATTTGTGTATGCGGAAAAACTACTCTGTTAACTTAAGGCAGAAAAATAATAGTTGTAATTTCCTGCTACTCAAGTACTAGTTCCAGCATGTAAATATTTTTTAAGCAAGTGCTGGCTTATCCATTACTTTGGTTTTTATGCTTGACCTTTCGTGAGTCGGAAGACTCATTGTCGGAACTATGCGTTCAGGTGATGATGCCCAATGGCACCATCAAAAACCTAAGCACAAAATCACCAACTTCAAGTGCCAAAAGTCACTACTCCAGAATACACATAAAAACAACATAGAACGTGTAGACTAGAAAACTTAAACTAACGCCCGTAGGCGGAATTTTCACAAGTGAAAATGCAAAGCTTGTGCATAAAGGTTTTATACGATCCAAAAATGAACACTAAAGGAGGTAAAAGACTCAGAAATATGAGTGAACCAGAGAGCTTTATTTCATTGATCATATAAGAGGTACACAATAGATAAAAAATACTAAGTGTAGAAAGTACGTAGTTGTTCTATGTTCCATGGCCGATCAAGCTCTGGGTAGTCATCATCCGGGTCACGTCGCTTACTCTTATGATCCTTGTTAGGTCTATCCTCAAGTTTACGATTGTCAACGAGGTAGTAAGGACGACTTCTTTTTAGCTTTTGGGCTGGCTTCTAGGCCGTGGACAGCTGAAGCTCAAAAGAAGTGTTCGGCTCCAGCCTCGCTTATTTTCACCGTGAAGCCAATCCCCAGTGCAATTTGAGAAACTCCTTTGGAGTCGTTTCCCGAGCTTCTGGTTCACATAACGAAAGCGGTAAACTGATTTTCCCCCGTTTTCAACTCTATTTACAGCAGAATGCCACTCCATAAGATTCCCACTGCTTCATACCGACGACGTGCGCGACAGGGACCATCGGTGGGTCGGCTGCTAGAACGTGATGCATGGAAACGACACGCCGAGTGGTGGTGTTACTCTCCATGTCCCATTAGTGCTTCATGTACATGCATGTGATGGATCAGCCAACGCCTCTAGTGCTCGGATTGTTCAGATGTAGTCGTGCTATGGCATTAGAGAAGTATCTATATTATGATAGCATTTAATGATTATTGTTTGTGTACAAGCTTCTAGCTCGAACCACGTAGATAATATGTACTCCCTCGTTTCAAAATAAGTGGTTTGGTTTTGTCTAGATTTACATGTATCTATATACTAAAACACGTCTAGATATATGTGAATCTAGACAAACTCAAGTCACTTATTTTAGGACTGAGTGAGTATTTGCTTTCCAAGTTTCTGGATACTTCTCACAACATAGCAAATTTAGGGGTACTATAGACATTACACAATTCACATAACAAATAAGCCCAAATTTCAGAAGCTCAAAAGAAGACGAAGAACAGCTTCTAGGAGCTTCTCATCACTGGAGTTTCTCCCCACCAAAATACATAAGCAAGCTTCTCTATAAGCATAAGGCCAAAAGAAGTGCCCCTAAGACCCCTTGAGTAGCGCCTTGCTTATGATGAATGGTCCTTCCCATGGCGGGGATAATTTGTGTGACTTCTTCTGCTTAAGTCGGAGCACCAGATCCCCCTCTTTAAACGAGCGATGCCGAACGCGGTGACTATGGTAGCTTCATAGCTTCTGCTGGTAGATGGCGGATCTTTGGCATGCCAATACGCGCTCCTCCTCGAGAAGGTCCACATCTAGGTATCTAGATTCTTCAGCGTCATATTCGTCGTAGGAGGCAACTCTTGGTGAATCATGAAGGATGTCGGAAGGCAGGATGGCTTCTGCTCCATATACCATGAAATAAGGGGTGTAGCCGGTGGATCTGTTGGGTGTAGTTCGTAAACTCCATAGCACAGATGGTATTTCTTCCACCTAGGCTCTAGCTACTCTATGTAGAGGTGCCTCAAGACGTGGCTTGATTCCCTATAGAATTAATCCATTGGCTCGCTCAACTTGACCATTGGATTGTGGATGTTCCACGGATGCAAGGTCAAGTCGGTGCCCTTCTCCCAACAATATGCTTCCACTTCTCCGAGTGACAAGTTGCTGCTGTTGTCGGTGATAATGCTATGTGGGAGACCAAATCTCACCACTAGATCCCGGACAAACCTAAGGGCAGTTGCCCCATCAAGCTTTCTAATGGGTTTAGCTTCTATCCATTTGGTGAATTTATCAACTGCTACTAGCAGATGCGTAAACCCACATGGTGCCATCTACAACGGACCAACCATGTCCAGCCCCCAGACTGCAAACGGCCAAATTATTGGTATTGTTCGCAATTCTTCAGCCGGAACATGTGGTTGTCGGGCATAAAACTGGCATCCTAAGCACATCTCCACCAGCTTGTCGGTGTCCGCCTTCGTGGTCGGCCAGTATAATCCTTGCCGGAAGGCTTCAGAGACCAATGATCGAGGAGCGGCGTGATGCCCGCAATCTCCGAGATGGATCTCATGAAGGATTTCAATACCTTCTTGCTAGGAAACACACTTGAGGTATACACCAGTGGTGCTTATTTTGTAGAGATGACCATTGATTATGGTATAGCCCTTTGCTCGAAGTACTATTTGCCATCTTTCGGCTTTGTCGTCGGGCAAATTTCCGTGTACGAGATATTCCATTAACGGTTTTGTCCAAGTCGAAAGGACCTTTGTCACTATGTGAATGAAAGAGTCAACTCTATCCGGGTTCTTGGTATCCATTCCCTTCATGGATAGTGTTCGTAGATGTTCCAGGAAAATGCCAGGCAGAATTTGTTTGTGCCCTGATCCAAGCTTTGACGGTAGATCAGCCGCCTCATTTTGCTCCCTTGGGACATACTTGACTTCGTAGCCCAAGAAGCTCTTGGATATCTCGTCCACTTCGTCTCGATTAGCCACCATCATAGGGTTCCGTTCGGTGCCAAATGCCACTGTTTGGGCAACCAAGTCAGAATCTCCACAGCAAACTATGCGCTTGATGCCAATATCCTTGGATACGCGTAGTCTGTGAATGAGTGCTTCATACTCCGCCATGTTATCCGTAGCCTCGAAGTGGATCTGCAGAACGTAGTGTAGCTTTTCCCCGGTTGGTGACTATAACAGTGCACTAGCCCCCGAGCCATTGAGTAGCTTTGATCCTTCAAAGTGCATCACCCAGTATTCTGGCTCTGGTATAGGGGTAGCATGTGGCATCTCCATCCAATCTGCGATAAAATCCTCCAAGGCATGTGACTTGATAGTGGCGTGTCTCTTGTAGGTGATCTCGAAGGCGGCAAGTTCAATGCCCCACTTCGCGACCCTTCATGTAGTGTCGCTGTTGTTGATGATGTCGGACAGTGGAGCCTTGCTCACAACTATGATAGGGTGCTCCTGGAAGTAGTGCCTTAGCTTCCGAGAAGTAAGGAACACTCCATAAGCTAGCTTCTAGTAGTGCGGGTAACGCTGCTTGGGCTCCGTCAAGACCTCGTTTACATAGTAAACTGGTCGTTGAACTCCGTACTCATGCCCTGGTTCTTTCCTCTCTACCACGACGACGATGCAGATTACCTGGTTGGTGGCCGCCATGTAAATTAACATAGGCTCCATAGGCTCGGCTGCTGCAAGGATAGGCGTCGAGGAAAGTATCTCCTCTAGCTGCTTCAATGCTGCATCTACTTCGTCCGTCCATATAAATTTATCCACCTTCTTCAGCAACTTATACAGCAGCAGAGCCTTCTCTCCAAGTCGGCTGACAAACCGACTAACTGCTGCAACGCAGCCTGTTAGTCGTTGTATGTCTTTCAGGCATGTCGGCGAGTTTATGTTTAGGATGGCCCTGATTTTCTACGGGTTGACCTCGATTCCACGCTAGGAAATAATGAAGCCCAACAATTTGCCGGTTGGAACCCCAAAGACGGACTTCTTAGGGTTAAGCATCATGTTGTATTTCCGGAGATTATCAAAGGTTTCTCTTAAGTCGGAGATTAAGTCATTTGACTTTTTAGACATCACCGCTATATCGTCCACATAGGCGTGAACGTTCCAACCAATTTGATCATGTAGGCAATGCTGCATTGTCCGCTGGTACGTAGCACCTACGTTTTTCAGCCCAAAGGGCATCGTGACATAGCAAAATGTCTCGTAGGGTGTAGTGAACAAAGTGGCCAATTGGTCTGACTTCCTCATCTTAATCTGGTGGTATCCTGAGTATGCATCGAGACAACACAAAACTCTGAGCTAGCCGTCGAGTCAATGACTTGGTCAATGCGAGGCAAAGCAAACGGATCTTTGGGACATGCTTTGTTCAAGCCGGTGTAATCAACGCACATTCTTAAATCTTTGGTTCCCTTTTTGGGGACAAGTACAGGATTGGCCACCCATCGGGTGTGAAGTACTTCTCGGATAAAACAAGCCTTTAGTAACCTAGCTATCTCTTTGCCTATGGCACGTCTCTTCTCATCTCTGAAGCATCGTAGAGGTTGTTTCACTGGTTTACATTTTGGATCAATATTCAAGCTGTGCTCGACAAGTTCCCTAGGTACACCTTTCATGTCGACAGGTTGCCAGGCAAAGATGTCCCTATTCTCACGGAGGAACTCGACGAGCGCGCTTTCCTATTTAGGGTCCAGGTTCGTCCCAGTGGCGGTGTTCTTGGAGGCATCACCTACCACAAGTTCCACCAGCTTGGTCTTCATGGCGTCCTTGAATGCTAGTGCAGAGTCAGAAATCTGCTTCTTTGATGCTGACATCTCTGAGGCATCAACCTTGCTCTGGATCTCCTTGAATTCTTCGCTGTAGAGGAGAGCTTCCGCAAAGGCTGCTTCTCCAATCTCGCAGTCCCTTGCCTTGGTAAAGCTTCCGGATACGATGATGACACCGTTTGGTCCGGGTATCTTGAGCTTGTTGTAGATGAAGCATGGCTTGGCCATGAAGGCATGGAAGATGTCACGTCCTAATATGACGTGGTACACGCTCTTGAAGGGGACCACCTAGAAGATCATGCGTTCTTGGCGGTAATTATTGACATCCCCAAAAGCGACCTGAAGTGTGATGCACCCAAGGGACCGAGCCTCCCGATCAGGAACTACGTCGTGGAAGATGGTGCTGGTCCGCCTTAGGTTTGCCTTCGTCAAGTTCATTTTGTGCAGTGTATCCAGGTACATGATGTTGATGCTGCTTCCACTATCCACCATACATTTGGTGAACTCATTTTTGTCAATCAGGGGGTTGATGACCATGGCGTACTGGTTCTCTGTAGGTGAGGTCTGGGTGATCCTTCCTGTCCCAAGTAATTGGAATCTCCAACCATCGTAGGTACTAGGGAACTGGGGGTAGAGTAGCCATCAGTATCCTCATAGAGGTTTTCTATTGTCGGACAGTGGGGGGTGCCAAGGAAAGTGTGGAAATCATCCACCTTCTTCTCGAAGGGATTATTTCCCTTGCCGTCGCTCTTGGTGGTGTGCTTGGGGTCAACATCCTCATCCATGTCACTTGAATCCTTGTACTCCTTGTCCTTCTTCTTTCCCTTGCCCTTGCCTCGTGGTCTGTTCTTCCGACTTTGCTTGTAGCTAGACTCAGGGTCCTCCTTGAGATCGTTGACGAACTTGCAATGGCGATTGGTGTGAGTGGCTTTGCCGTTGGTGTCGAGGTTTACGAGGCACGGCATATCGCGGTACTCCTCGTAGGTTTGGGAAACACGGAGCGCTGTCGAGGTTGTTTCACTACCTCGCTGCTGCCCACGGCCAGCCCCCCGTCCTCGGCCATGCTGTCCGCCATCACCTCGTCCTTCAAAATTCATAGCAACCATGTCGGAGGTTTGCTTTTCTTCTGGTGGGCTCTTCCGCTTGGTGCTGATGTCGTTGCCGGCAGGGAGCCGCGAGCATCGTCGTTGGCGGCCGCGAACTCACTAGCCAGCTGGATCAACTGGTTGAGATCTTGCTGGTGATTGTCCTGCAGGCGCTTCAACTTATGTCGGAGTAACGTGCCCCTTTCCAACCCATCGATGAAGGCGGCCATGGCGGTCTTAGCATGCACTCCTACGCAGGAATTCTTCATATCCAGCCAGCAAGAGAGGTAGGTGCGAGATGTCTCGTCTTTCTCCTGCATGCACCGATGTAGATCGCCAACAGTACAGGGATGTTTGTACGTACCCTCGAAGTTCTTGGTGAATGCTTCTTGCATGTCCAACTAGTTGCAGATGGATTTCTCCGGCAAGTCATCGAACCATTGTCGGGCCGTGCCCGCCAGCATCAAAGGGAGGTACTTGACGGCAACGTTGGTGAAAGAACATGTGGGCCCCCATGTGTGGTTTTGGTAATTAATGACAATCTTTATGGACTAATGTGTGTATTAAGTTGTACTTGTAGGAATTGTCCATTGGCATCTCTTGGAGCATGTGTTGGCTTCAAGGTCGATGAAATGAGAATAAGATGTTGTGCAAAATCAAAATGTGCCATCTATAGAAGATCTCATGTTTGATGCTTGCCATCCTCGGTGATCATGGATCGATGATGAGGAACCAAGAAAGGCGTTCCATCTTGAGAAGGTCAAGTTCGTCTATATCGAGCTCAAGTGCAATGCTCAAGGCAAAGGTATAATCTTGATAGGTTTTCCCGGTCTCATATTTTTAGTGGGAGACCGGGTTTAGGATAGATAACCGTACTATCAAGAGGGGCTCTCGAATGAGTAACTCGATCACATTGTTAGGAGAGAGCTCAAACCATTGCATCCTTGCATCACCATATTTTATTGTTATTTGGTCTTATCCATGTGAGGATTTAGAGCATGTGGTAATCTCCATAAGAAGCTCTTGTTCATCAAAATTGGATCTCTCTTTTATATCTTGTTGTGATTTTGATCTATGCGGTTTTTCGGTTTCTCACCAAGTGAGGTATCTCACATTATTATACCTCATACTTTCTCACTTGGTGATAACCAATATTGTATCTCACTTGGTGATAACCAATATTTTTATTGGGTAGCTATTGTCATCCTCTTTCCAACGCAATTTGAATTGGGTCAATCAGAGCTACCAATCAAAAGTTATTGACGTTTGAATATTGGATTTTATTTGGTTTAAAAAAGAAAAGGAAAAAGATGTTTTATAGGTCGTCCTGTCTTACAGCCCTGCCGGAGCTTCGCGGCCCATGGACAGCCCATCTGTGTTGCCCGGCCCTAGCTCTATCGCTTCGGTGGGCCGGTACTACCGTCCGGCCCATCCGGGCCTGCTCTGTGCCGCATGCTTGCTCGCACTCCCTGCCGCCTGCATGGGCCCCGCTTGCTGCACGCCCCGCTCCCGGCTGGCCCACCTGCTCCCCGTCGCATGCCAGCCGCCGCTTCATTGTTTGCGCGCGCTACCCCTCGCTACACCGCTGATCTCGCTACAAGATTCCCGCTTCATTGCCACCCACTTTGGTGGGCCTCGCTCGCCAGATGCGCCCTAGCTGTCTTGCGCGTCGATCTCTTGCACGCACACTGGTTTCCTTCGATCGCTACTATGCTCGCGTTGACTTCTGTCGTTGCCTTCTTCTGTCCTAGCGCGCTGGTGGGTTGGGTCCGGTACTACCGGTCCAATCCGGTAGTACCGGCCGGTCTAGTTTATTTTGCCTCAACGGGCAGATATTTGGCCCTCTTATAAATAGCTTTCCTTCTTATTCTTATAAGGTTGCTTCTTCCTCTTCTATTAGTCTAAGCTTTGCCCATATTTGCTCTATATTTTGAAGCTTGATTAATCTCTTCCCCTCCGATGATTCTTGCCCATATTTGAGTAGAAGAGAGAGATTTAGATCCACGTTTTGACCAAACCAAAACATCTCTTTGTGAGTGTATCTTTGGGGATCTAGATTTTGGGGGATTTGTGTCCCTCTTTGATTCCTCCTCTCTTGTTCCCCCAATAGCTTTAGTAGCTTTGTTGGAACTTGAGATGAGGGATTGGAGCACCTTTGTGGTGTTCTTGCCATTTTCATTTGGTGCATCGGTTTGAGTTCTCTCCGGAGGATTTGGTGAGTGAAAGTTCAGAAGTTTTTTACTCTTAGGTTCGTGGAACCCTAGATGGTTTGTTGGTGTTGCAGGTTGTGGCCTTGGTGGCGTTTGTTGGGAGCCTCCAATTAATTTGTGGAGAAGTACCCCAACCTTGTGAGAGGTTCCAGTTGCCACCGACAAGTGCACCGATAGTGGAAGCGTGGATCGATCCCATTGGGGTGAGATTCACCGGAGAATAAGGGAGGCCTTTTGTGGTGTTGGTGGTTTGATACCACCCCCTCTCCAAACGAGACGTACTCCATGTTGGGACGAACTCGGTAAAATATCATCGTCCCTGCGTGCCTCGGTTATCTCTATACCCAAGCTCTTTACTTATGCACTTTACATTGTGATAGCCTTCGTGCTTGAAGTAATCTATATCTTGCTATCACATTGTTACTTGTATTGCTTAGCATAAGTTGTTGGTGCACATAGGTGAACCCTAGTTGTTCTAGATTGTGCTTGACAATGTAAATGCTAGTTTAATTCCGCCTTTGTCTAGCCACTCTCGGAAAAGTTTTAATCGCCTATTCACCCCCCCTCTAGGCGACATATGTATCCTTTTAGTTGGGGTTACCCCCGGCAATTTCCACCGCGTTGCCGTAATCCTGCAACCATGTAGCTGGCTTGGCGGTGCCGTCATAGGGCTTGATGGTCTTTTCAATCTGGAAACCCTTGGGGAAAGTTGCGGTCCGTATCACAGGTCCAAAGCAACATGGTCCCAAGTATGGTCCTTCCAGGGCCTCATGGATCTTGTCCAGCCATGAACATGTGTTGTATGGCTCCGGGCTTCTTTTCTTCTTCTTGCCATCAGAGGATGGGCGGCGTGAACGACGCGGGCCTCCTCCACCATGGTGGCTGCTATGGGGCGACGGAGGAGGAGGTGGAGGTGGGTTAGCCTTCTTGCTGTTACCCTCCTGCGACGCCTCACGCTTGTCGCGGTTGGTTGTCAGACGTAGAGGGTCATGGTGCGACATGCTCTTGTGTCCTTGGTTGTGCTCCCCATCATGACGGGTCTTCTCCATGTTGTTGCGGATGACGATGTCGCTCTGCCTTGGAGGAGGCATATCCGTACAACGGTGAGTCTTGGGGTCTTCGCGATGTCAGGGAGACCAGGGCGGTGGAGATGGGCGACGAGGATAAG
The DNA here is from genome assembly GCA_023614405.1 of Avena insularis. Lineage (NCBI taxonomy): Eukaryota > Viridiplantae > Streptophyta > Magnoliopsida > Poales > Poaceae > Avena > Avena insularis. The sequence goes on from CM042695.1 coordinate 118,174,599, forward strand.
CCTTGCCTCCGTGGTTGGAGGATATGGGGATAGCATCTTTCCTGTTGCATGCATCCCTCCGTATTTGTTCTGATGAACCCGTCTGGGACCCGACATCATGAGGAGATCGATCCCTTGGCGGCTTAGGCTGGCTAGACTGACAAAACACTGGGTCAGACTCAAGCCTCTGAGAGGTGGCCTTTTCCTGCTGTTTCACTGCCTTGGCCACATGGTCATAGACCTGTTCCACAGCTGCGGGTGATCTATCCTACTCTAGAAGGGTCTTAGCGATCGAGAGGTTGAGAAGAGGAGTGGGCATCACCTGCCTGCCTTCGCTGTCAATGTATGGCTTTGCTTGTGGCGGCTTCGAGGGAGCCCATCATAGGTTTCGCCGTACACCAGGATCGTTGATGACGCGAGCCGGAGCTTTCTTAGCCTTCTACTGCTGGAGCAGAGTCTTGTACTCGGCCTCCATGGCTCTAGCTTTCTCTATTGACTTCTGGACGTTGGCTAGATCTTGATCTAGCTTAGAGCCTTGCTCCGCGATGGCCTGTGCTTCCTCCAGCAGCTGCTGGCGCTTCTCGTCAAGCTGGACCACGCTCCAGATATGAGCCACAGTCATGGGCTCGACGAGGAGGTTGCCGTACATCACTCTATCAGCCGGAGTAATTTGGGCAGCAGCAGACGTAGATGCCGGAGGCGACGGGTTTGCGGTGTTGTTGTTACTCGGACCGATGTTGAGTTCCTGCGGCTGCTGCACTAGGTTAGGAAGAGGGGGCATGACCTTTGCGCGTACATTGTCGGCAGCAACAGGTGGTCCCTTCCCCTTGTCCAGCGCTTTAGGCAGAGCTTGTCTGGGTTGATCTTCTTCCATCACGGTCCCAATGGCTTTAACACCTTCGGGAATGACCCTTTGCGGCCTGCTCGTCGCGTTGGAAATCCTCCTCCATCTCCTGCATAGCACAGTCTAGCTCCTCCGGGCTGAAGTCTATCTCCTCCGAGTCAGCACTGATGTCGGTGTAGAGCGCGTCGAGCACGGAGTCAGAGGGTGCCAGGGCTTCCACGACGATGGGAGATGGCGGTGCGACAGTGGCGATGACGACTGGAGGTGGTGGTGTAGCTACTGCAACGACGATCGGAGGCGTTGGTGTAGCTGCAGCGACGACGACTAGAGGTGCTGGTGGCGGTGGCTGAGACGGAGGGGCGCCGTCTAAGAGCGCAAGCGCTGTCTGGGCTGCCTCCTCAGCCTCCGCATAGTTGTTGACGGTGTTCACCATGCCTTCGAAGGTGAGCCGTCCTGAAGCCTGCTGTCGCCTTAGCGAATGTCAGAGAAGGGTTCCCTGGTCCAGTCCTTCCACAAAGTGATACATGGCATCAGCATTGGGGTAATACGCCAGGTCGGCCCGTATGCGGAGCCACCTGGCCAGGTAATCGCGGGGGTTTTCTCCCTCTCTCTGAATGCAACGCACCAGATCGAAGATGGTAACCACGCCGACGAACTTTGATCTCTGATGTCCAGACGCACGGGCGAAGCCGGCGGACTTGCAGCGATCTTCCACCATTATATCCTGCACAGGGGCGGTTTGGGTGGGCCTTAAATTTTTCCGATCTTTGACGGCAAGCTCCGAAGAGAGATCCGACATCGATCCTTCCGTGAACGTATCCTGCCCGTAGGCGGTCCGTGTGGGTCTTGACGGTCCTCCGACTTCCAGGGAACTAGTGCCCGAATCGGTTTCGCCAATGAAGAGGTGGATGTCTCCGATGGGGACGATCGAGCATCGCATAGGGTTCGTCTTCGCCAGGTCCAGAACTCGTTGGGAGGGATGATGGAACATTGCCGGAGAAGATAACGCGACCGATGGCTACGGTTTTGCTGATTCCCGCGAAGATATTGGTCCTCGCCCGATGTAGAGGCTGAAGCGCCTCTTGCCCCACGGTGGGCGCCAACTGTCGAGGTATTGCCGACGAGTATGCCATGGAGGGGTCCTCACAGTGCGTGTTTAGATATGTGGGGTAAGGCGGAAGGTTGGCGGGTACGAGGTAACATAGCTTACCTAGGTTCAGGTCCCACGACGGTGGCGGAATCCTACTCCTGCTATAAATCACTATAATGGCAATGCGCCGAGTTACAGGGATTGGTTTGTTGTGCGAGGTATGAGTTGATCGATGCCCTAAAGGCTCCCATAGGTGTCATGGTATTGTCGACACGTACGCCATAGGGGTATCCCAACGGCGAGTTTAGATATGTGGGGGGAGACGGAGAGCGTCCGGGTCGGCTTGACGCAGTTTACCCAGGTTCAGATCTCACGACGGTGGCGAGATCCTACTCCTGTTATAAATCACTATAATGGCAATAAGCCGAGTTACAGGATTGTGGGGTTCGCTGTGTGCGGGTAGTGCTATGCACTTGTTGTTATCTATCCTAAAGTCTCCCGTAGGCCGGCTTATAAGGACGCCAGGACCTAGAGTTACATGGAGAGTCCCAGTCGGATACGGTTACAGAGTCCTAGACTAATACTAACTAGTCTTCGTGTCCTCCAAGGCTCCGGCTTCCATCATAGGCGGTGGCACGTCGCCTTCCTTTATCCCTGATGGATCTCTGTCTTGTCTATCAGCAACTAGGCCGCCCGGTTATGCCATAGGCCTAACCACCAACTGTGGGCCACCGGGCTTGCCGGTATGAGACTATGCCGTAGGTATACCCATTTGGCATATCCATAATAGTATCCCCCGGAGTTCTTCAAGATCCTCGCGTTCCTCCATCTAGCTTTGAGCGGAATCATCACGTCGTCTTCAACTTATAGACGTGCTTCGCGAAGAATCTTGGAGAGCTCCCATATCATATTCTCATCCGACTAAGCCTGGCCAGAGAGTTGCTTGTATGCTTCTGCGAACGACTCTAAGGCGGAGAATTCTCTAAAAAATCGTTAGTGATTCTTCCAAGATATAGGAACGTCTTCAATATCATCATCCATGCGGGATGGTATGTAAGCCGAAAAAAATCATGGCTACGGGGCCACGGTCATAAAGGCTGCCAAACTTCAGACTTAGAGCCAGCAAAGTCGCAGACATAAGAGCTTGCCGAATTATGGTCTTAGAGCCTCTCATATCATGGATGTTCAGGACATCGATCCGTGTAACCCAGGAAACTTCCATGAAAGCAAAGTTAATCTCAAGTCCCCAAGTTTTGCTAGCCGGATTCTTCACCGTCTTGAAAGTTTTGTTGACATAACCATATGTAGCCCCCGAGCATTAAGTCGGCTTCGTAGAAGGCGGCTTGATGCTCAAAAGAACATGCATAATTGTACATCAAACTATGTTAGCCCCCGAGCGCCAAGTCGGAGTTTCAAAAGAAATTCGTCTTGGTGCTCTCAGAGTAGCTTTAGAGAAAATATGAATAGTGTAGCCCCCGAGCGCCAAGTCGGAAATAATTTCGGCTTGGTGCTCCAGAGAGAACTTCACAAAAAATTCAGCATCGGTGTAGCCCCCAAGCGTCAAGGTGGAATTCACATGAATTTTCCGGCTTGATGCTCAAAGAGAACTAAACCATGTCTTGGAGATCATTGTACTGTAGCCCCCGAGGTTGTTTCGGCTTGGATGTCAGGCGGGAAAAAGCTCTTAAATTAGAGATGTCAATCTCCCATGCGTCGATCTGACATCCTCAAAAGCGGCTCAAGTCTTGGTCAACAATTGCAATTGCAGCCCCCGAGGTGTCAAGCCTAGTAAAAATCTGGCTTAAAACACCTTAATCCAAGGAACGTGGCAATGTCCAAGCATTACGTATCTAAAACATAAACATAAAAATACAAATGTATTAAATTGTTCCTTTAATCATGTCCAACAAACAAATGTAAGGCGGAACAAACATGGCCTTTAAACAAATGCTTTAAAGCTGAAACAATGCAGCACTTGAACACATAAAACTATTTAGAAGGAAAAAAAACTCAACTAATTTAAACAGTTTATGTAAAAAAATTGTTTAAACAAGTGCTGGCTTATCCATTATTATGGTTTTTATGCTTGACCTTGCGTGAGACAGAAGACTCGCAGCACAAAACCATGTCCTTAGGTGATGATGCCTAATGGCATCATCTAGAACCTAAGGCCAAAATGCCGGCTTTGAGTACCGAGAAGTCGCTACTCTGAAATCCACATAAAAACAACAGAAAACGTGTATCTAGAAAACTTAAGATAACGCTCGAAGGCGCGTTTTTTGTATGGTACTGGGGCCTTACAACGGCAAGCCAGTAAAAAGTTTATACTCATAAACTCAAGGCAAATCATGAAAAAGATATGATCAAAAACGAAAGCGGTAAAATCTCAGGATATAAGTGAACCAATCTTAATCTCATGATCATAAATAATTAAAATAATAAAATATAAATAGGGACTTAGTTGTTTGTGCGAAGTCGGTGTTGGTGGCGACGAAGATAAATCCGGTCTTGGCAAAGTATATTCCACGATGACGACAAAGCCGGACGTAGCTGATGCGAACTGTCGTAAAATTGCAGACAAATTCAATCAAGCGAATACCATATACGGCGTCGGCCAAGACAAACCGGCAGGCATGATTGATTCTATCTACCAAGTACATGCATTATGGGCAAAGTGCCTTCACATTAAGGAGTAGCTAAAGGACAAGCTCCATAATGCTTCACGATTGCCTGATGCAACAGCTTTGCTCCGGAGTCAATTTGAATAAGGCCTTGCGAAACCAGGTTGCTTCTGATCGAGCGACGAGTTGCTCCTCCCTCCTGGTTCGTATGCCGGATTGGCTCCACCATCGAATACTGGTTGGTATCCGAGTAGTAGACGCGTTGCGATTGGTTTAGACCGTCTCGGCGACTCACGATCGATTTCAATCATTGGAGACCGTGCACGAAGCCCAAAAAACCAATCCGGATGACTGAAATCAAGCCGGAGGTTGCGTTGAAGCATACGTAAAAGGTTGCTGGTCTGCTGGATCAATCGGCCTGTCGGCGAGGAAAAAACCAAGCAGGATCATTGTAGTTTTTGCTGATGGAGGTTCCGACACCTTCAAAGATGATTTGGATGTACATCTTCGGGATGCAGCCGATTCGACCACACGCTAGAAAGAGCAATGACGATGTCGGCGCATAACTGGAGATGCGATTTTTCCGTCTTCAAAGACGGCAAGGGATCCCGCCCGGATCCGTGCTATAAGCGCATCTTGCCCCACGGTGGGTGCCAACTGTCGTGGTATTATCGACACGTATGCCATAGGGTATCCCAACGGCGAGTTTAGAGTCGTGGGGGGAGACGGAGAGCGTCTGGGTCGGCTTGACACAGTTTACCCAGGTTCAGATCTCACGACGGTGGCGAGATCCTACTCCTGCTATAAATCACTATAATGGTAATACGTCGAGTTACAGGATTGTGGGGTTCACTGTGTGCGGGTAGTGCTATGCACTTGTTGTTATCTGTCCTAAAGTCTCTCGTAGGCCGGCTTATAAGGACGCCAGGACCTAGGGTTACATGGAGAGTCCCAGCCGGATACAGTTACAGAGTCCTAGACTAATACTAACTAGTCTTCGTGTCCTCCAAGGCTCCGGCTTCCATCATAGGCGGTGGCACGTCGTCTTCCTTTATTCCTGCTGGACCTCTGTCTTGTCTATCAGCAACTAGGCCGCCCGGTTATGCCATAGGCCTAACCACCAAATATGGGCCACCCGGGCTTGCCGGTATGAGACTATGCCGTCGGTATACCCATTTTGACTATCCACAACAATAGTCCCGACTTATATAGTCATCAGGTCCTAGGGTTACAGGCAAAGTCCTAGCCAGACAGGTTACAGAGTCCTACACGGTATACAATTAGTCTAACGTGTCTTGCACTCCAAGGCTCCGGGTACGTCGGTGACTCCTTCATAGTCTTCCTTTATCTGGCATGGGCCTCCCTTCTGGATCCATCTAACTGGGCCGCCCAGCAATCCATGGGCCATGTTACCAACTGTGGGCCACCCGGGTTATCCGGATAGGAGACATGCTATGGGATACCCATATAGCATATCCCCAATAGTAGGGCCTGCCCGTACCGTCCGCCTGTACCATGCGCCATCGGGATCGCCTCGTCAAATAATTTCCCCTCGCGAAGATGGCAGGAAGATCCGACATTCACAGCCACCAGAACTGATGAAAACAAGATGAATCTGTCAGTTTGCGGGCGGCCGCTTGAGTTGGATACCGCCTTATCACCAAGCAGCAAGCCCCAAGCTAACATAGGTGGCAAGACCAGCCGCAAAAAGTCCCAGCTGACACCGGCTACATGGTGAAAGAGCATGTGGGCTCCCATGCGTGGTTTTGGTAATTAATGACAATCTATATGGACTAATGCTTGTATCAAGTTGTACCTGTAGGAATTGTCCATAGGAAATGCTTGAACCATATGTTGGCTTCAAGGTTGGGAGAAGAAGAAAGTGAAGAAGATCAAGTGATGACCAAGGTGTTCAAGGAGTGATCCAAAAACTGGTCATGTGAGAGTTGAGCATATAGCAAGTGTGTCTTGAAGAATATATGGAGTGATACCTCTTGTGTACCTTCAAGAAACCAACATAATAAATAAATAGGAAATGAAGGAGAAGAATAAATAAAAGAAGATTAAGGGTGTCTTGAAGAAGAAGATATAGTTCATCATGTGTATCTTCAAGACATCATCCAAATGGAGTTAGAAGAAATGTGGTGCAAGCTAAAGATGTGCCATATCTAGAAGATCATATGCTTGGGGATTTCCATAATTATGGTGATCATGGATATGTGAAGATATGCCTAAAAGAGAGGCTCTCCCATAGTGAGTATGGGGAGCAATTTGCAAGACTTTACCAAGCTAGCGCAATCAAGAAAGGTGTTCCATCTTGAGGTGGACAAGTTATCGTCAAGCTAAAGTGGAATATGCTCAAGACAAAGGTATGTTCTTGATAGGGTTTCTTTCTTACCGGTCTTATGGTGTTAGTTGGGGAGACCGGTTTGTAGGATAGGTAACCGTACTATCAAGAGGGGCTCTCGAGTGAGTAACTTGATCGTATCCCTCGGTGAGAGCTTAAATCTTTGCATACTTGACATCATATTTTTTGGTTTTTATTTGATTCTTATCCCTGAGAGGATTTGTAGCTTGTGTTAATCTCCATGAAAAGCTCAAGTTCATCGAAAATGGATCTCATATGCATTCTCTATTGCGCTTTCGATATTAGAGGTTTTACCAGTTTGTCTTTTCTAGATAGGCTAAAACTTTCATCATTTGGTTCTATTATCCCTTGCTGTACTATTATGATTCTCTTCATGATCTTCTAGATCTCGTTACTATCTTAGAAATAATCCCAAGATCATCAAAATCAGAGTCCGGATGCAAAAGTTATGGTCATTTCAGTTTTGTTGTTTCTGTCAGTTTTGCCTAGGGCGGAATGTCCAGGATGAAATCGTCGGACACTCCGGTGTCGCGCAGAAATCTCAGATTTCAGTCGTGTGGTTGCCATTCAGTGTCCCATATTGGAAACCACCCGGAATCTGGCCGGAATGTCCGGCCTGTGCACTCCAGAACTCTAACGGTTGGATTTTGGAGGACCTATATAAGGGGCCCTTCTTCCCCAATGGTTCTCTAACCATTCTTGCAAGTTTTCCCCTCCATTGTTGACCTTCTTGAGCTTGCTTACACTCAATACCTCCTATGATTCTTGCATATTCTTGAGGGATTTGAAAGAGGAGATCTAGATCTACAACCCCACCAATCAATCTCTCCTCTAAGTGAGGGGAACATATTGGGATCTGGATATTGGAGTCTTTTGTGGATTTCCTCCATTTTTCTTCCTCTCTTATTCCCCCATAAGCTTTTGTAGCTTTGGTGGAATTTGGGAGAGAAGGATTTGAGAACTTCTTGTGTTCTTTCCATTGCATTTGGTGCATCCGTTTTAGTTCTCGGTGAGGATTCGATTTGGTGAAAAGTTGAGAAGCTTTTTACTCTTAGGTTCATTCGAACCCTAGACGTTTTGGTGGTTTTGTAGGTTTGTGGATTACTTGGGGCCTGCAATTAAGTTGTGGAGCTTTCCCCAAGCTTGTTTGTTGGGATCCTCCAATTGAGTTATGGAGAAGTGCCCCAACCTTGTGAGAGGTTCTGGATTGCCACCGAAAAGTGCATCGATAGTAGAAGTGTGGATCGATCCCGCTGGGGTGAGATTCACAGGAGAACAAGGGAGGCCTTTTGTGGCGTTGGTGGTTTGATACCACCCCCTCTCCAAACGAGACGTACTCCATGTTGTGAGGAACTCGGTAAAATATCGGCATCTCCGCGTGCCTCGGTTATCTCTATATCTGAGCCCTTAGTTATGCACTTTACTTTGTGATAGCCTTCGTGCTTGAAGTATTGTCAACACCCGGATTTTTAATCCAACATGCCTGTTATGCCATACATCGCAATCCCAAGATTACCATTTTTGTGAGACATAACAGAATTGGATACCATAGTACATCATCCATTACAACCGTACATAAGTTCTTACACAAATAGGGATCTCATGATCTAGTTCTTAATACAACTTCAAGCAGCGGAATACGTAATAATAACGGTAGCGTAGGCGAAGCTCCATCTTCGGGGTCACAGGCAATGCTGGCGATGGGAGATGATCCTAGTTGTCGTAACCTTCCTAGGGTCCATCCTCCAGGTACTCCTGTTCATAGTCTGGCCATGGGAATAGCCAGGGACAAATCCATGAGTACACTTTAAGTACTCGCAAACTAATACTAACAAGTAAAGGGGTTTTTGGGTAATAGGACACTAGGCTCTAGGGTTGTTTTGCAAAAGCCAGATTTATCTCTACTGGGTTCCAAAGCTAGTCACAATTTTGTAACTCCTAAGTGGGATCTTGTAACTCATATCACAACTCTGTTGTGGTCCAGTCAAAGTCTCAATTCATTTCACAAGTCATTTTGAAAAGTCTGACGGGGGAACAGTATGGCCACTCCAACTGTCCATAATCATGACGGCTATTCGAATAGTTTGACACTCTGCAGAGATTGTACACTTTCACCACAACATTCGATACATCCGTCAGGAACAAATCCTGAATTCACCATACTCAGTATGCGGATAATCAATCCTAACCTTTCAATTACACGCCCTAGTATAAGCACCTCTCCTGTGAGTTTGGCCTCCCAACCATGACCAACTGTCATCTTGGGTACTTCACAAGGTAGCCTCAGCTCAGATCTTGGCCGTGAGGGAACTAATACTAAGGTACATAAGTTTCTAGTCAAGCCCTACCCAATCTTCGGGTATTGTGGTTCTACGATAAAATTGGAATGGTATCGCATCTAGACAACCATCAGTTTTATACAAGGGCTAAGGCTAATGCCTCAACATTTTCATCACCAAAATCATCCGGTGTTTGGAAACACATGTCCAAAACATTTCAATAGAATGATCCATCATTCTAAGGTTTTGATAACCATTTTCACCAAGTATTCCCATCTAAAGTTGATCAAGTTTTATGCTTAGCACTAGCATCTATAAGTGGGGGTAGGCACTAATGAGGGGTGGTAACTAGTGGAGTTTCAACTAAGTACAACCTTATATCTTAGGATGATATCAACGTTTCTAGCTTAGGACAAATTTTATGCTCTTTATGCAACCTGCACATAACTTTCTAATATCTACCAAACTCTTAAGTAAACTCTAAGTAAGCTTTGATAAAGAAATAAAGTAAGAGGCTTGCAAGTAAAACTAGGATTGGTTTATCAAGTGGGTATGATCACATATGCTTAAGGCATATAGTAGGCATAGTAACAGGTAGTGGTTTGTGGCATCAGTAGGGTATCTTGCAAGGGTTAACTTGCACATTCACTAGTAGTATTAGGCTTGCCTTGTGCAGAGCAGTGGTTGAAGTTCTCCTCGGCTTCTTCTTCGTAGTATCCTCCTTCTTCCTCGTATCCTTGGTCGGTACTAGCGTCTATGAATAAATACAAGGTACACAATCACCAACCAAAACTTAACTACTTGCAATCATCACAAACAAGGGTCCTATAGATGATCTAGTATCATCTCTAACATTACAAGGTTAAGGCTTGATTTAATTCCTTTGATTTTTAGAAAAGTAATTTCTACTCATTGAAAAACTACTTAAGATTTAATAGTCTCCAAACCAAACATGGGATCATGTTGACACATGTCATCACCACATATTTTAGTTCATGGGAATGTGATTTAAAGTGGTGTCACAATTTAATAAGGTTTTACCCTTTTATTTTAATTAATTAAAGTGGCTAGAAATGCCTATGTAGCATTCTTTTATTACTTGAACATTATTTCTGCAAGTAAACCTCTATGTTTTTATATATTCTGAAAGGTATGGTTAAATGTGATTTTTGAGAGTTGGAAACAACTCAAAAGCTATTATGGTTTAAATTTGAAAAATGTTTGAATGCAGAAAATCTTCTGCCACGTTATAGATGCAAATGACTTGAATCCAACGAGCTTGGATTCAGCATTCACAGACCTTTCCAACAAAATTGGTTTCATTCAATTTGGTGTAATGAATCGATCTGGGTTGATTTTTGAAGTTGGGTACAGAAATGTGTTTGAATTGAAATGGAAAAGGTTTAATTTGAATAAGTGGGCTTGCGCGGGAAAAGTTAACGGGCCGGCCTGCTAAGCGCAGTGCTCCTGCGGGCTGCTTAAGTGGGTGTCCCACTCGTTAGTGACACGGGGCTGGGCCAAGCGGTATAGGGCAACATGGATCGTTCGATCTAGTTCTAATCCAACGGCTGGGAGTCATCATCGACGCAAGACAACGCCGGCGAGAACGAAACCTAGCGTGGCCAGTGAGGGGTGCTGGGGGCTCACCGGGGTACGGGCGAGGGTCGGCGAGGCGAGCGAACGACGAAGTCGACGACGGCGAATCTCCTGGTACCGGTGGCTTCTCCTGGGGCGGCTCCAATCGCTGGCTCCCTTCTTCTCCAGAGGCGGCGGGCTCCGGTGAAATTCCGGCGAGGTGGTGCTCGCCTTGCTCTGAGAACGGTGTGGCACGATCAGTGAGGAGAGGGGAGTGAGATGGTGTGAATAAATCGAGCGGGGGTGGCCTCTATTTGTAGTCGAGAGAGGGGACCGTTGGGGCGCACGGTGAGCTCGTCGGGGGCGACGGTACAGGCGACTATTGGCATGGGCGAGGGTAGGGGACGGTGCGGTGTCTCCTGGCGATGCTCAACGACATGGTTTAGAGGCGTGGGGCGGTAAGGCTTGGTCTGCAACGGGCGATGCTCTGCGCGGCAGAGGCGGCGTCTTCGACGGCGAGTGGTGGCTGTGCGTCACGGGGCGGCAAACAGGGATGTCTGGGGGTCTCCTGGGTCGGTGGGGATTGTGTATGCACGCGGCGAGGGCGGCGCGCGGTCTGTGGGCTTCGGTCGAGGGTGGTGCTCTGGCGCACGCTCGGCATGGTCGGCAATGACGCCGGGCGTTCTGGCGGTTCAGGCATTGTCTGCGAGGCAGGGCTGGTCGAGAGGGGGCGGTGAGGCATGGGTGATCTCCCAGACAAGGTTGGCACAACTAGTTCTTCCTCTAGCCTGTTGTCTACACTGCGGTGACAAGGGGGTGCTCGGCTGTTCACCATTGATGGCAATGGCAAGCTCACAGTGGTGCTAGTTCTTAGTTAATCTTCCTAGATGATCTACTGAGCTGGGTGTGAGCTAACTAGGGAACAAGTTAGGCAAGAATCACTGCTCACAATAGTGTTTGATGTTTGTTTGATTTGTGTCTGCAACCTGTTTGATGAAATGGCCGCATGAAATCAAGTTTTGAATTTTGAAATGATTTTTGGTGGGTTTTCTAGATTGGTGCTGGTGAGTCTGCATATGCTTGGGTTTTGAAACTTGAGCTTGTTTGAGTGGTTTTTGAAAAAGTGGGATCTTCCCATATGATAAAGATTCAATTTTGAAATGTCATTTAAACTTTGCATTTGAAAGTTTCTGGATGATCACAAAGTGGGCCTTGATACTTTGTTATGAGTACATTCAAGGGGTGCAAAGATCCAGAAAAGTTTCTGTTAGGTTTTGAAAGTTTAAGACAGCCAAAGTAGGCATGGGAGTTAAATTGGTCAAAATGACCATTCCTTTTATATATTTGTTTTGATTTACTTGTCTTTAGGAAAAGTGTGGGAAATGTTTTAGATGATGTTTATTTCACCTAAGAAACATTTTACAAGCAATGAAGCAATCAAACAAGGCGGTTTAAAAGAATTTCAAAATCAATGCATACACATATGCATGCATTCATAATTTTAATTAGAAAACTTTTTGTTAATCCTAAATTTGAGGATTAGAGTTTGATGATCCATGTTTAGTATTTTTGGGATGTTACAAACCTTCCCCCTTGAACATAATCTCGTCCCGAGATTTGAAAAAGGACGAAAAGATTACCTAGGACTTGAAGAGATCGGGAAACTCCGTCCTGATGTGATCTTCGCGTTCCCAGGTAGCTTCCTCTTCTGTGTGGTTGCTCTACTGAATCTTGAGAAACTTGATGCTTCGGGTTCGGGTAGTTCGAAAAGCTTCTTCCAAAATGCGTACGGGTACTTCGGGATAGGTCAGGTCATCGTTGATCTCTATGGTCCGATGGTCAATATTCTTGAATACTTTGGTCTTCTCGGGGACTTCGAGACACTTGCGAAGTAACGAGATATGAAACACATTGTGCACGGCTGACATCTCTTCAGGTAGCTCCAATTTATATGATACTTCTCCTCGACGAAAGGTCCGATATATCTAGGGGCTAACTTTCCTTTGAGTTGGAAACGCTGCATTCCCTTCAATGGCGACACTTTCAGATAAACAAAATCTCCTATGTTGAAGGCGAGGTCTCGACGTCTCTTGTCGGCGTAACTCTTATGTCGGGATTGGGCGGTCTTGAGGTGCTCACGAATCTTGTGAACCTTCTCTTCTGCTTCTCGTAGGATGTCGGGTCCGAAAATCTGACTCTCTCCTACTTCCGACTAGTTCAAAGGGGTGCGACACTTTCTTCCGTACATAAATTCAAATGGGGCCATTTGTAAGCTGGCTTGGTAACTGTTGTTGTATGAAAATTCTGCAAACGGTAGACAGTCTTCCCACTTGGATCCATATTCTAACACACAGGCTGTCAGCATATCTTCGAGTATTTCATTTACTCGCTCCGTTTGTCCATCGATGCGAGGGTGATACTGTGATCTGAAATCTAGGCGGGTTCCTAAACCTTCTTGAACTTTCTTCCAGAATCTCGAGGTAAACTGAGTTCCTCGATCCGATACTATGTTCTTGGGGACTCCGTGCAAACTGACGATTCTAGCGATGTACAACTCCGCTAGTTTCAAACTCTGATAGTTGGTTTTGACGGGCAAGAAATGGGCGACTTTGTACAATCTGTCCACTATGACCCAGATAGAGTCATTTCCCCTACTAGAAGTAGGTAGTCCAGTGATAAAGTCCATTCCTACAGAATCCCATTTCCATTCCGGAATCTGCAAAGGTTGCAACAATCTAGCGAGTCTTTGATGTCCTGCCTTGACTCGCTGACAGATATCACACTTGGCGATATAGCTTCCGATTTCTCTCTTCATCTTATGCCACCAAAATTGCTCTTTCAAATCTTGATACATCTTCGTTCCTCCGGGGTGGATAGAATAAAGAGTATCATGAGCCTCTTTCAGAATAACTTCTTTCAACTCAAAATATGCTGGTACACAAAGGCGTCCTTTGTACCACAACACTCCTTCTTCATCCTCGGTGAATCCGGGTACTTTGCTGTCTGATCTGACGCTTGATTCCGTCGTCTTGGCATTTCACTGCGCCTCTTTAATCTGACTAATCAAAGTGGGCTGGAGTTCTATGCTAGCCAAAAATCCTTCACTTACTAATTCCATTCGAAAATCTTCCATATCCTTGTGCAAACTTGGTTGCTCCTTCAAAATCATGGAGTTCAAGCGGCATGGCAATCTGCTAAGGGCATCGGCTACTACGTTGGATTTACCAGGGTGATAGTGAATGTCCGGGTCATAATCCTTGATTAGCTCAATCCATCTTCTCTGCCTCATATTCAACTCCTTCTGAGTGAATATATACTGTAGGCTCTTGTGATCCGAATAAATCTCACAACGGTTTCCCATCAGGTAATGTCTCCATGTCTTCAGGGCTAGAACTACGGCTGTGAGTTCGAGGTCATGGGTTGGGTAATTTTGCTCATGTTGCTTCAATTCTCGAGATAGATAAGATATAACTTTGCCTTCTTGCATTAGCACATATCCGAGACCAATCTTGGATGTGTCACAATACACATCGAAGGGCTTCGTGATATCCGGCATGATCAAGATTGGGGCTGAAATCAATCTCCTTTTGAGTTCTTGAAAAGTCGCATCACATTTTTTGGTCCATTCAAACTTCTTGTCCTTCTTCAGCAATTGGGTCAGGGGTCTGGCGATACTCGAGAATCCTTCTACGAATTTGCGGTAATATCCCGCCAATCCGAGAAAAGCACGAACTTGGGTTTGAGTGGCTGGGGCTTGCCAATCTTCTACATCTTTTACTTTGGCAGGGTCAACGGCAATTCCTCTGGCTGATACAATGTGACCGAGGAATCCTACCTCCTGTAACCAGAATTCACATTTTCTAAACTTTGCATACAACTGATGCTCTCTAAGGGTTCCAAGAATGGTCCTTAGGTGTAGCTCATGTTCTTCTTCTGATTTGGAATAAATCAGAATGTCATCGATGAAAACAACGACAAACTTATCCAGGAAGTCCATAAAATTTTATTCATGAGGTTCATGAAATAAGCGGGGGCATTGGTTAGTCCAAAAGACATGACTGTATACTCATATAGTCCATATCTGGTGGTAAACGCAGTCTTTGGAATATCCTCTGCACGAATCTTGAGTTGATGATAACCAGTTCTAAGATCAATCTTAGAAAACACCTGGGCACCGGTCAACTAATCAAACAAATATTCTATCTTGGGCAAGGGGTACTTGTTCTTGATGGTGACATCATTCAACTTCCGATAATCCGTACACAAACGGTTACCTCCATCCTTCTTGTCCACAAATAAGACAGGTGATCTCCATGGTGACGCACTTGGTTGAATCAATCCGATTTCCAACATGGAATCCAGTTGCTTATTCAGTTCTGCGAGCTCTGACGGGTTCATACTATAGGGTCTCTGGGCTATGGGTCTTGTTCCGGGGATTAGTTCGATGATGAACTCGATATCCCGATCTGGGGGCATACCGGGCAAAACATCTGGAAATACATCGGGGTATTCACAGACTATCCGGACTTGGTCAATGGTAAGTTGGGCTATACTCTTGTTGCATTTCAATTGGCGAGGTAAGGTTTCAGATATATGTTCGACTGATATTCCGGCCGTACTGGTCATGGTGATGGCTTTCTTGGCACAGTCAATCAATCCCTTATGTTTGGACATCCAATCCATTCCTAGTACTACTTCCAAACCTTTAGTTCCGAGTACTATCAGATTAGCATAAAAATCTATGCCATGGATTCGGATAGGGACGGCTTTTCAAATTTGCCTAGCCTTGGTGGTTGATCCGGGAATTTGAACAATCATAACATGCTTCAGTTTGGTTAGTTGAATTTTACTAGTGCATGCAAATTCTTCGGTGACAAATGAATGCGATGCACCAGAATCAAACACACCCTTGCAAGGAATGAATTAACAGAAAACATACCCAGCACGACGTTTGGCGCTTCCTGAGCTTCTTCAGCATGCATGAGAAAAAGACGGCCATTGCGGTTGAGTGAATTCCCTGGGGCAAACCTTCTTCCGGGCTAAACACGATGCTGCTGCTGAGCTGGGACATTGGCATTGGGGGCTGTAGCATTCTTCTTGTTGGGGCACTCGTTGGAATAGTGGCCTTTATTTCCACAGTCATAACAAGTCACTTGCGACTTGTCCTTAGCTGCGACAGGCACAGCATTGCTTCCAGTCCTCGGGGAAGTGTTGGTGTTGGCGGTAACATTGTTGGTGTTGAACTTGGGTGGGGCACGAGTGAAATTGCTAGAGTTGTCGGGGTTGTTGTGATTTCCTCCGGGTCTAGGGTTTCCACAGTTGGGATAGGTCGGACGGGTCATAGGGGGTCTGTTGGTTCTTGGGGCAAATCCTGGAGATGGGTTAGGGCGATACTTTGGGGTCTGATGGGTTCCTGGTTGGTGCATCATACGACGCTTGCGGTTCTCATTGGCTTGGTTGATCTTTCCTTCCATTTGGATAGCAGAGTCGACAAGGGCTTCAATATCAGCAAAGGGGATATTGACTAACACTGTCTGCATCTCATCATGCAGACCATTCAGGAATCTTTCTTTCTTCTTGGCCTCCGTGTCGATCTCATCCGGGGCATACCTAGCTAGTGACAAAAATTTGTCATGGTATTCCACTACGGTCATCCTTCCTTGCTTCAGCTCTCTGAACTCGTCTCTCATTCTATTGATCAAACCCGGTGGCACATGGGTTCTGCTGAACTTGACCTTGAATTCCTCCCAGGTCATCATCTGGCCTCCGGTCATTGCGCGAACACTGTTCCACCATGCCCTGGCATCTCCGGCTAGATAATGGGTGGCGAACAGGACTTTATCGTTGGCTTCCACTCTGGCGACTTCTAAGTTATTTTCCATGGTTTGCAGCCAATCATCGGTATCTAGGGGTTCTTCTGACTTAGTGAAAACGGCTGGGTTGGTATTCTGTAAATTCTTGAGCTTAGATCCATGGTTGTCCTAATTTCCGTGGCCTTGGTTGTTGTGGGCTAGCTGGGCTATCTGTTGCAGAGTGGCTAGGTTGGCTTGACGTTCCGCTCTTTCAGCTTCGCGGTCAGAAGTCAACATTTGCAGAATCTGCAACATCGGGTCCGGGGCTGAACCACTTCCTCCACGTGGCATCTGAAGATTGAGATAGATCATGAGAAAATAGGGAATTTCTAAAGTTTTGGGTCTTTGAAAAGTTTTTTAAAGGTTTGACTCAGATTTTTCTAGCAACCTGCTTTTTCATTTATTCCTTCACACGATACAACACACACCACAGCAAAGAAAAACAGATGGTTTGAAGAACCATTCTGGAAACTACGATATAGTGGGACCGAATACTACTCACTACGCTAGTGCTCAAGTGCTACTACTCCTCGGAGTCTGTGGCTTCATCATCTTCATCATCATCGATGAAGGCGAAATCATCTTCATCGGTGAAGAAGTCCATGGCCTGAACCTCCAGAAAATCATCGTCATCGCTGAGATAGGAGTAAGGGTCTCCACGAAGATCCTCTCCGGCATTCTCCCTTTCCTCCAACTGCATGTCTCTCTCGTGGATGGTCTCCTCCAAAGATGAGATGCGGTGGCGAAGACGGGCAATAATGCGCTCCTTCTTATCGAGCTGACAGCGGCGAGACTTGTGATCCTTTGCTAGCATGGCGATGGTCTGATCCTTCGTCTTGATGATGGCAGACTTGTGGTTGGAGTAGTCACGGCAGTTATCCAACTCCTGCTGACGATCGTACATCATGAAGCTAAGGTGGTCCAATTGAGTCTTCAGCTCGGGGTGGTATGGGGCTTCCAGTGGTTGTCCATTTGCATCACGCCTTGGGCAAAACTCAAAGTGAGTACCCTTGATCTGATTGATGCTCTGCCCACACAGACGGGAAAGAGCTTCCTGCATTGCTCTGCCAAGTCCATCGAGCCAGTTGTTTTCCCTCAAGGTAAACTGAATTCCCTCCGCAGTGGGAGGTTCAATCTTTCCTCGGAGACTTGCAACAATTAGCCACTACAGATCTTCTCCTCCTTGATCATTGAGCTGAGCTCCGAAGAACTCGGGGTGCGGACGCTCCAGAAGTTCCGAAAGCTGGTCCAAATCCCTCTCAAAGATAAGGTCTCCACCATTCCCTAGTTGGTAAAACTTGATGTACTTCTCGTCCATCTATAAAAATAGAGGATGAGTAGATTAGCAGAGTGATCAAGTGTGTAAAAAATTTATGTATTTTGCAAGAGTTTTTGAGGAACATGAATTTTTATGAAAGAATCAAAGAGATAAGAATGAGAATAAGTTTTTGTAAATATTTGTTTTCTTTGGTTTTGAAACTAAGTTTTTGGTTCAAACGTCCAGTCTAACTAGGGTCTCCTATGGTCAGGATGGCTCTGATACCAACTTGTCAACACCCGGATTTTTAATCGCAGATGCCTGTTATGCCATACATCGCAATCCCAGGATTACCATTTTTGCGAGACATAACAGAATTGGATACCATAGTACATCATCCATTACAACCGTACATAAGTTCTTACACAAATAGGGATCTCATGATCCAGTTCTTAATACAACTTCAAGCAGCGGAATACGTAATAATAACGGTAGCGTAGGCGAAGCTCCATCTTCGGGGTCATAGGCAATGCTGACGATGGGAGATGATCCTAGTTGTCGTAACCTTCCTGGGATCCATCCTCCAGGTACTACTCTTCATAGTCTGGCCATGGGAATAGCCAGGGACAAAGCCATGAGTACTCTTTAAGTACTCGCAAACTAATACTAACAAGTAAAGGGGTTTTTGGGTAATAGGACACTAGGCTCTAGGGTTGTTTTGCAAAAGCCAGATTTATCTCTACTGGGTTCCAAAGCTAGTCACAATTTTATAACTCCTAAGTGGGATCTTGTAACTCATATCACAACTCTGTTGTGGTCAAGTAAAAGTCTCAATTCATTTCACAAGTCATTTTGAAAAGTCTGACGCGGGAACAGTATGGCCACTCCAACGGTCCATAACCGCGGACGCGGCTATTCGAATAGTTTGACACTCTGCAGAGATTTTACACTTTCACCACAACATTCGATACATCCGTCAGGAACAAATCCTGAATTCACCATACTCAGTATGCGGATAATCAATCCTAACCTTTCAATTACACGCCCTAGTAAAAGCACCTCTCCTGTGAGTTTGGCCTCCCAACCATGACCAACTGTCATCTTGGGTACTGCACAGGTGGACAATCTTCACAAGGTAGCCTCAGCTCATACCTTGGCCTTGAGGGAACTAATACTAAGGTACATAAGTTTCCAGTCAAGCCCTACCCAATCTTCAGGTATTGTGGTTGTATGATAAAATTGGAATGGTATCGCATCCAGACAACCATCAGTTTTATACAAGGGCTAAGGCTCATGCCTCAACATTTTCATCACCAAAATCATCCGTTGTTTGGAAACACATGTCCAAAACATTTCAATAGAATGATCCATCAATCTAAGGTTTTCATAACCATTTTCACCAAGTATTCCCATCTAAAGTTGATCAAGTTTTATGCTTAGCACTAGCATCTATAAGTGGGGGTAAGCACTAATGAGGGGTGGTAACTAGTGGAGTTTCAACTAAGTACAACCTTATATCTTAGGATGATATCAACGTTTCTAGCTTAGGCCAAATTTTATGCTCTTTATGCAACCTTCACATAACTTTCTAATATCTACCAAACTCTTAAGTAAACTCTAAGTAAGCTTTGATAAAGAAATAAAGTAATAGGCTTGCAAGTAAAACTAGGATTGGTTTATCAAGTGGGTATGATCACATATGCTTAAGGCATATAGTAGGCATAGTAACAGGTAGTGGTTTGTGGCATCAGTAGGGTATCTTGCAAGGGTTAACTTGCACATTCACTAGTAGTATTAGGCTTGCCTTGTGTAGAGCAGTGGTTGAAGTTCTCCTCGGCTTCTTCTTCGTAGTATCCTCCTTCTTCCTCGTATCCTTGGTTGGTACTAGCGTCTATTAATAAATACGAGGTACACAATCACCAAACAATACTTAACTACTTGCAATCATCACAAACAAGGGTCCTATAGATGATCTAGTATCATCTCTAACATTACAAGGTTAAGGCTTGATTTAATTCCTTTGATTTTTAGAAAAGTAATTTCTACTCATTGAAAAACTACTTAAGATTTAATATTCTCCAAACCAAACATGGGATCATGTTGACACATGTCATCACCACATATTTTAGTTCATGGGAATGTGATTTAAAGTGGTGTCACAATTTAATGAGATTTCACCCTTTTATTTTAATTAATTAAAGTGGCTAGAAATGCCTATGTAGCATTCTTTTATTACTTGAACATTATTTCTGCAAGTAAACCTATATGTTTTTATATATTCTGAAAGGTATGGTTAAATGTGAATTTTGAGAGTTGGAAACAACTCAAAATCTATTATGGTTTATATTTGAAAAATGTTTGAATGCAGAAAAGCTTCTGCCTTGTTATTTTTACCATGGGTGATCTATAGATCCAAATGACTTGAATCCAACGGGCTTGGATTCAGCATTCACAGACCTTTCCAACAAAATTGGTTTCATTCAATTTGGTGTACTGAATCGATCTGGGTTGATTTTTGAAGTTGGGTACAGAAGTGTGTTTGAATTGAAATGGAAAAGGTTTAATTTGAATAAGTGGGCTTGCGTGGGAAAAGTTAACGGGCCGGCCTGCTAAGCGCAGTGCTCCCACGGGCTGCTTAAGTGGGTGTCCCCACTCGTCAGTGACACGGGGCTGGGCGAAGCGGTATGGGGCAACGTGGATCGTTCGATCTAGTTCTAATCCAACGGCTGGGAGTCATCATCGACGCGAGACAACGCCGGCGAGAATGAAACCTAGCGCGGCCAGTGGGGGTTGCTAGGGGCTCACCGGAGTGCTGGCGAGGGTCGGCGAGGCGGGCGAACGATGAAGTCAACGACGGCGAATCTCCTAGTACCAGTGGCTTCTCCTGGGGCGGCTCCAATCGCTGGCTCCCTTCTTCTCCAGAGGCGGCGGGCTCCGGTGAAATTCTGGCGAGGTGGTGCTCGCCTTGCTCTGAGAACGGTGTGGCACGATCAGTGAGGATAGGGGAGTGAGATGGTGTGAAGAAATCGAGCGGGGTTGGCCTCTATTTATAGTCGAGCGAGGGGACCGTCGGGGCGCACGGTGAGCTCGTCGGGGGCGATGGTACAGGCGGCTATTGGCATGGGCGAGGGTAGGGGATGGTGCGGTGTCTCCTGGCGATGCTCAACGGCATGGTTTAGAGGCGTGGGGCGGTAAGGCTTGGTCTGGAACGGGCGATGCTCTGGGCGCAGAGGCGGCGTCTTCGACGGCGAGTGGTGGTTGTGCGTCACGGGGCGGCAAACGGGGATGTCTATTGGTCTCCTGGGTCAGTGGGGATTATGTATGCACGCGGCAAGGGCGGCGCGCGGTCTGTGGGCTTCGGTCGAGGGTGGTGCTCTGGCGCACGCTCGGCATGGTCGACAGCGGCACAGGCGCGGCGTTCCTGGCGGTTCTAGGCATTGTCTGCGAGGCAGGGCTGTTCGAGAGGGGGCGGTGAGGCATGGGTGATCTCCCAGACAAGGTTGGCACAGCTAGTTCTTCCTCTAGCCTGCTGTCCACACTGGGGTGACAAGGGGGTGCTCGGTTGTTCACCATTGATGGCAATGGCAAGCTCACAGTGGTGCTAGTTCTTAGTTAATCTTCCTAGATGATCTACTGAGCTAGGTGTGAGCTAACTAGGGAACAAGTTAGGCAAGAATCACTGCTCACAATAGTGTTTGATGTTTGTTTGATTTGTGTCTGCAACCTGTTTGATGAAATGGCCGCATGAAATCAAGTTTTGAATTTTGAAATGATTTTTGGTGGGTTTGCTAGATTGGTGCTGGTGAGTCTGCAGATGCTTGGGTTTTGAAAGTTGAGCTTGTTTGAGTGGTTTTTGAAAAAGTGGGATCTTCCCATATGATAAAGATTCAATTTTGAAATGTCATTTAAACTATGCATTTGAAAGTTTCTGGATGATCACAAAGTGGACCTTGATACTTTGTTATGAGTACATTCAAGGGGTGCAAAGATCCAGAAAAGTTTCGGTTACGTTTTGAAAGTTTAAGACAGCCAAAGTAGGCATGGGAGTTAAATTGGTCAAAATGACCATTCCTTTTATATATTTGTTTTGATTTACTTGTCTTTAGGAAAAGTGTGGGAAATGTTTTAGATGATGTTTATTTCACCTAAGAAACATTTTACAAGCAATGAAGCAATCAAACAAGGCGGTTTAAAAGAATTTCAAAATCAATGCATACACATATGCATGCATTCATAATTTTAATTAGAAAAGTTTTTGTTAATCCTAAATTTGAGGATTAGAGTTTGATGATCCAAGTTTAGTATTTTTGGGATGTTACAAGTATATATCTTGCTATAACATAGTTGCTTGTCTTTCTTAGCATAAGTTGTTGGTGCAAATAGGTGAACCCTAGTTGTTCTAGGTTTTTTGCTTAACAAAGTAAATGCTAGTTTAATTCCGCCTTTGTTGAGCAACTCTCGGAAAAGTTTTTAACCGCCTATTCACCCCCCCCCCCCCCCCCGTCTAGGCGGAATTTGTATCCTTTCAATTGGTATTAGAACCCGGTCTCTCATTTTAGGCTTCACCACCTTGAGAGTAAAGATATCGTCTAGGGGATTAGTGCATAATGACATGTTCATATTTGATGGCACAAATTATGATATATGGAAAACTCATATGCTTATTCATTTTCGGGACATGGACCCAAATTTGGAGCGTATTGTATATATAGGTTTTTCTCCTACTGATTTCAAAAATCTATCTTGTGAGGATGACAAAAAACTTATATCTCGATGCTCAAGCTTCTAATGTGCTTGTTAATGCTTTGAGCTATGTAGTTACATCTTCAATCATTCCTTTTTGGAGCACTCATGGATTATGGACAAAACTTCAAGATAAATATGTTGTGTCCAATATTGTTGAGGATGATTGTGTTGCTTCCACTTCCGGTCGAGATGAGTTCTCATCTTCTACTACTTCACCAACATGTGATTTTTCACAAGGTAATGATATGGTGAGTGGTGATAGAAATTGCAATTTGGATAGTGTGCTTACTATTTGTAGTCCCTCAACTCTACCTAGTTGCAAAGATCTATCTTTGGACCTTAACACTTCTAGGACTCAAAACTCCTTACATGCTTGTGTTAATAGTCCTTGCATATCATGTAGAAATGACTTGAATAAATCTTATGATGATATGCTTGGGTTGTCTTGTTGCCATGACAAAAATGCTTCCATTTCCTATATTGCTTGTGTTGCTAACCATGTAGAGGAAAACGAAGATTCTATGGGCCAAGACAAGGTTTTGAATTGTGCTACAAATGAAATCTCACCTTCAACTTCTTCCGGTACCCACCTATGTCTTATGGCTAAGGATTCAAAGGTAACTCCTATTTTGGAACCAAATACCTCTTGTGATGAGGAGGTTGGGGATAATGAGGAAGAAGAACTTGATATTGATGATTTATATGAAAGGTGAGATTGTTTATCGTGCCCTTGTTAAGAATAATATTGCATGATCTAACTTCGTTGAAATATTGGACTTTGTTATTAAGAGAAAATAACAATTGATATGTTAGAAACACCAATTGAGGAACATGAGAACATTATTGATAAAGTGATTAGTGTTGAGCGTGAGTATGCTAATATAACTGCTGAAAGAACATGTGGGCCCCCATGTGTGGTTTTGGTAATTAATGACAATCTCTATGGACTAATGCTTGTATCGAGTTGTGCTTGTAGGAATTGTCCATAGGCAATGCTTGAACCATATGTTGGCTTCAAGGTTTGGAGAAGAAGTGAAGAGGATCATGCGGTGACCAAGGTGTTCAAAGAATGATCCACATATTGGTCATGTGAGAGTTAAACCTATGGCAAGTATGTCTTGAAGAATAAGATGGAGTAATATCTATGGTGTACCTTCAAGGCATCAACATAATGAAGAAAAGAAGAAATGATGTGCAAGCTAAAGATGTACAATATATAGAAGATCTCATGCTTAAAGCTTGCCATCCTCGGTGATCATGGATCGATGAAGACAAGGTCAAAGTAAAGGTTTCCCCATGTTGTATGGGGGAGTAACTTGCAAGTCTTCATCAAGCAAGTGCGTAGAATAGCAATCAAGAAAGGTGTTTCATCTTGAGAAGGACAAGGCCGTCTACATCATAATCAAGTGGAATATGCACAACGCAAAGGTATGATCTTGATAGGGTTTCCTTCTTACCGGTCTCGTGGTGTTAGTTGGGGAGACCGGTTTATAGGATAGATAACCGTACTATCAAGAGGGGCTCTCAAGTGAGTAACTCGATCATATCTTTCCGAGAGATCTCAAACCTTTGCATACTTAGCATCATCCTTTCTTGGTTGTTATTTGGATCTTATCCATGTGAGGTTCTAGAGCTTGTGGTAATATTCATAACAAGCTCTAGTTCATCAAAAACGGATTTCCCTTTTATGTCATATCGCGTTTTTGATCTTTGAGGTTTTCCCGTTTCTCACCAAGGGAGGTATCTAACATTTTAATACATGAAATGTTCTCACTTGGTGGTATCCAATATTTTCACTTTTTTGGGTACCTCTTGTTGTCCTCTTTCCAACAAAATTGGTTTCGGGTCAATCGGAGTTTCCAAACTCTAGATATCGCCATTTGAAGTTTGCCTCTTATTTGATCCAGAACGGAGTCTCCGGTCTGCGTGGACCGGAGTCTCCGGTGTGGTCCGGAGTGTCCCCTGAATTCCTCGGAGGGGGCTCCAGAATTCAGCCTGGACAGTCTGATAGGTGGTCCGGAGGCTAGTACGGAGGTTGGGCCGGAATCTCCGGTGTAGACCGGAGTCTCCGGACTGACTTTTCCCTAACGGGCAGAAAATGGTTAGAAATCTGTTGGCCTATAAAAAGGGGGGCCCTTCTTTCCCAATGTCCCTTCTCGAGTTTTACAGGCTTTCTCCTCCATTCTTGACCCTCTTGAGCTTGCTCCCCCTTCAATCCCTCCCTTGATTCTTGCATATACTTTAGGGATCTGAAAGAGGAGATATAGATCTACAATCCCACCAATTCATATCTCCTCTAAGTGAGGGGAACATCTTGGGATCTAGATCTTGGAGTCTTTTGTGGATTTCCTCCATTGTTCTTCCTCTCTTATTCCCCCACAAGCTTTTATAGCTTTGGTGGAATTTGGGAGAGAAGGATTTGAGCACTACTTCTGTTCTTGCCATTGCATTTGGTGCATCGGTTTGAGTTCTCCCCGGAGGATTTGGTGAGTGAAAGTTGAGAAGCTTTTTACTCTTGGGTTCTTGGAATCCTAGACAGTTTGTTGTGTTCCAGGTTGAGGCCTTGGTGGCATTTTTTGGGAGCCTCCAATTAAGTTGTGGAGAAGTGCCCCAACCTTGTGGCCTTTGTGGCGTTTGTTGGGAGCCTCCAATTAAGTTGTGGAGAAGTACCCCAACCTTGTGAGAGGTTCCGGTTGCCACTGATAAGTGCATCGATAGTGGAAGCGTGGATCGATCCCATTGGGGTGAGATTCACCGGAGAATAAGGGAGGCCTTTTGTGGCGTTGGTGGTTTGATACCACCCCCTCTCCAAACGAGACGTACTCCATGTTGGGAGGAACTCGGTAAAATATCGTCGTCCCCGCGTGCCTCGGTTATCTCTATACCTGAGCTCTTTACTTATGCACTTTACATTGTGATAGCCTTCATGCTTGAAGTAATCTATATCTTGCTATCACATTGTTGCTTGTATTGCTTAGCATAAGTTGTTGGTGCACATAGATAAACCCTAGTTGTTCTAGGTTAGGCTTGACAAAGTAAACGCTAGTTTTATTCCGCCTTTGTTGAGCCACTCTAAGAAAAGTTTTAATCGCCTATTCACCCCCCCTCTAGGCGACATCTGTATCCTTTCAACTGCAAATCTAAATAAAGCTCTTGAAGAGGAACAAAACACCAAAGAATCTCTTGAGGAGACTTTGATTCTAGAATTATCTAGAGTAAAGGAATACCATGATAGAGACCTTGCGGTGGCAAATTCCTTCAAAACTAAAAATGATGAACTTGTAGGTGCACGTGCTAAACTTGTTGAGGATTGATACATTGGAAACATATCTATAATTTTTGATGCTCCATGCTTGTTTAGTATCTACTTTTCTTTACTTGTCCACACTTTGAGGTGCTTTTTACATGTTTTCTGGTACTAACCTATTAACAAGTTGCAACAGTGCCAGATGCCTGTTTTCTGCTGTTTTTGGTTTCAGAAAAGTTAGTAAAGAAATATTCTCAGAATTGGACAGGACAAAGGACAAAGTCAATAACTTTTCATGGGGAACAATAAGTCCAGAGTAGAGCCGGAGAGGCCGTCCACCCTCCCCCCCAGGCACGGCCATAGGTGGGCCCGTGCCTGGATAGGGTTTGGTGGCCCTGGCCGCCTCCCGGTCTCGCCCCTTCGCCTATAAGAATCCCCCAATGCAGAAACCCTGAGTACCCGATCAAAAATCCACGAAATGCCTCAGCCGCCACCATCGTCCCTAGATCGGGGGTCGTTCTTCCCAGACCCTGCAGAGGAGATCATCCCGGAGGCCTTCTCTCCGGTATGATTCGTGAGTAGTTCCACCTTGGACTATGGGTCCATGTAGTAGCTAGATGGTTGTATCTCCTCCTTTGTGCTTTCATGTATAGATCTTGTGAGCTCCATTCATGATCAAGATCTAATCTATTTGTAATCATGGATGTTGTGTTTGCGGGGATCCGATGGATATTGAGATTATTATGATGGTTTGATTAATGGTTTTATCTTTATGATTCTATCATGTCTGTGTTGTTTGTGATCTTGCATGCTCTCCGTTGCTAGTGGTTATCTTGGCCAAGTAGTTGCTAGTGACTCCAAGAGGGAGTATTTATGCTCGATAGTGGGTTCATGCCTCTAGTTTCCAAGGGAAGTGACAGAAATCTCTTCGGTTGTATATGTGTTGTTGCTACTAGGGAGAAAACAACGGTCTCTTGTTCATGGAACATGTGGACTGTTTACCTTACACACTTTGCTTAAAGCAGTTGTCTGTTGCTTGCAACTTAATACTGGTGGGGGTTCGGATGATAACCTGAAGGTGGATTTCTAGTCATAGATGCAGTTGGATGACGGTCTATGTATATTGTTGTATTGCCCAATCAACCTCATAGGATCTTTCTGACTAGTAATTGCATTGTTATGCCTTGCTCAGTTCCTGTCAATTGCCCTGCTATAATTTGTTTACCCTTGATGCCATGTTGTTTATCTAAGGAGAGCACCTCTAGTGAACTATGGACCCTAGTCTAATCTTTACCATTGATACATCTTCCACTGTTACTTGTTTACTTGCTACAAACCATTACCTTTCACACCATACGTTTAATCCTTTGTTAAAGCAAACCGGTGAGCTTGACAACCTCACTGATCCATTGGGGCAAAGTCTTGAGTTTGTGTTGTGCAGGTCTCTGTGTTGCTAGCAACACCTATGTGACGTTTCCTTCCTCCTTCTGGTTCGATAACCTCGGTTTCTTACTGAGGGAAGACTTGCTGATGTGCTCATCACACCTTGCTCTTGGGGTTTCCAACGAAGTCCTCTCTGCCAGACAACAAGTTTTCTGGCTCTGTTGCCAGTGAACAAAGAAGAAGAGACTCCACATCGACGAGGGCTATCAACAAGTTTTCTGGCGCTGTTGCCGGGGAGGCTAAGGACGTCTTCACTAGGGGAGTCCTTCACTTCCTACTTTGTTTTTAGTTTGCTTTGTTTCTTTTTCTTGGTTTTGTTTGCCTCTTTCCAAAAAAAACCAAAAAAAATTAGTCTAGCTTGGTTTCCTTGCCTTATTCAAAAACATAAAAAAATTAGTTCCTATCTTAGTTGCTACCATGTCTGGTTTTGGTCCAATCCCGGTGACACCTATGGAAAATATCTTCACTTTTAAGCAAAAAAGTGAAGAGAGTTTCAAAGAAGTTTGGTCTAGAATCTCTGCGTTACAAAATGAAACTGAGCCTAAGATGAGACTTAGCTTGGTTATTGATAGTTCTACTGCAGTATTGCTCTTCGTTATAGATATGCTTTGGATGTTGTGGCTAAAAAGGATTTTTTTGCTTTGTACTGAGGATGAAGCTTATAATGCTATAAGTAACCTAATCATGATCTATGGTACACCTGGCAAGTCTGATTCCTCTTTCACAAGTATTTTTGCTAGGTTGAACCATCTTGAGACCAGTATTGCTGCCATGAATAGTTGCTATCACACTCTTAGGGCTTACCATGATTATGTTCCCATAAATTTTGAGCCTTCAAATTGGTTTCCCACAATTAAATTCTCAATAAACACTACACTTTTTGATGCTAGAGGAGAGGAAATATCGATTACCAACAATGCCACTATATTGCCCATTGGAATAGCTGAAGGTGTGTTTACAAAAATCTCAGGGAAAATGGTGTCTACTGATTATCTTGTTATTGAATGTGTAGGCAAAGGACAGATCACACTTGGAAGATCTCTATTGAAACACCTTGGGGCAGTAATAGACATGGGAGAAGGCATCATGCACTTTACTCCCCCGGTAAGAAATCATATCTTCCCTAAGAAGAAAAATAAAGGTAAGAAAAGAAGGAACAAGAGGGGCAATTCTTCATTTGAAAATACTTGATTCTTCTTGCTTCTTGTGCCTAACTTAAAGGCGTTAAAGAAAAGTACTTGTTGGGAGATAACCCAAGAGTTTACTTGAGTTTTGGAAGTTATTACTTCTGTAATGACCTCTTCTTGTCCTTTTTGTTTGCTTTTTGTACCAAGAATGACCTCAAATGAGAGGGAAGTAAGATTTTGGGAGTTGCTGTCCCGAAACAGATTTCTGTCCTCCACCAAAAATATTCATGAGGAGTCTCTGTAACTCGGATTAAGCTCAAAATTTATGAATAAATCCCCCGTTATGTTGGCTAACTTTCGTTAGTTCAACAATTTTTTATTTGAGCAACAGAAGATGTTCGAAAAAATTAGTTTCTACCTGCTAGTCTGTTTTGACAGATTTCTGCCATTATTTGCATTTGCTTCTTATTGATTCCTTTTTGAGCTCTCTTCAGGTAAATTGAGTTTATTTGAAGGAGTTACTACAGTATCTTGTTTAGTGAAAATCCTTGATGTTCCAAAGCTTTTCCAGTGGTCTAATATCTTTTGAATAAGCTAATGAAGATTGTGTGAAGTTTTGTATGAATGAAAAATTCCAGGTGTAGAGAGAGAATGATGCAATGAGATGAAGAATGGACAAAAGCTCAAGCTTGGGGATTCCACCATGGTGTCACCCCAATAAATATCCAAGAGGTACAAGCGTCAAAGCTTGGGGATGCCCAAGGCGTCCCCTTCTTCATCAATAAAAAGCTCAAGTCTGTCTAGACACTTCGTTTTTATTGTTTCATGCACAGTTGTGTTGTTCTTGGAGCGTCTTAGTTTTCGTTTGCTTTGCTTAGTTTGTTTAGTTTACTTTAGTGGTTTGGACCCCCCCTCTCTCTGTGTAGTTTTGCAAATAAGTTTGCTTGGTGTTTGGAAAGAAGTAGTAAGTTCTTGCTTGAAGTGCAAGAGGAGCTTGCATTGACTGTGACTTAGACTTTAGCATGACATGCTAGGTTTTGTTTTAGCATTATGCTTAGTGATTATTGCTGTAGCATGTATTTTTCCAAACAAATCGGATTGCTTAGTGTGCCTTGAAGAAATCATGCGTTGTTTTAGCATGCAAAAGCATAGTATTGTGGTATTCTCCTTTGATGTTTTGCTTGGGTTGACTTGGCACATGCTCACAACATGTTATGACTATGACAAGTCACCATTAGCATCTATGATCATTTAGTCCTTGACTTGTAGTACCACTCTTTGCTTTGATTAGTTTGATTTGTTGCATTGCATAATTATGGCCATTATTGCTCTCTTAGTTGGTTCCTCACAGTCTTTTGCTAGCCTCCACTTGTATGAGTAAGTTCTACTCATGCTTCCAACTCCCAAGAAACCAAGTTATTCCAAAGTTTCCACTATAAACTCCTATGCATGGTGTGTTACACCATTCCTAGTATATTCTTGTTTTCATCTATCTTCCAATTAAAAAACTATTTTGTTATGTGAAAACTTAGTGATTAAAGCCCTCATGAACTTGATGGCACACTTTATTCTTTGCCCCTAATAAACTTGAACCATTGAGAAAACTTTGTTGTATATGCTTGCACTTATAAGTTGGGATTAGCAGAATCGTGCTATCACAGGGAACGTTTTCAACATTGCACTTGTACTTTTGTACTCCGTTGATATCATGCTCTTTTGTCTATGGATGTTACCGGTGTGAAATGAAGTGGGAACTTGTAAGTCCATGGAGTTTGTAGTCTGTGTTAGAGAAATGCCTGGGCCGCTAGCCTAAGCCATGCCTAATCATGGTGGAAACTTGCTATCGGGGGGATAACCCCCGGTAGGGTCAAGAGAGGGGAAACATAGCGCAGCTGGGTTGGCTCCGAGTAAAAAATGAACCAGGCCGGGTAAGAACGGCCGGGAAAGATAGGCATGAGAGCCGAGATACAAACTATCTCGGCCCGTATAGGACAAAGTTGTAACCCTTGCAGGTACCAACGAGCCGAGTCAACCGAGGAAGGGCCGAGTCGAGAAGGACGCGAGGCACCTTTCCGAGTAAGGTTCGGGAAACACCATGGTAAAGCGTGGTCAAAAGAGAAGGGCGACGTCGGGTGACACAAAAGGAGCCGGGTGACGCCCAAAGCAAGCGCTGACGTACAAAGTAACAGCATGACGCCAAAAAGAACAAGAAGCAGCGTACCAGAAGACCGTTAGCTGTCAAGCTTTATGGACTGGGCCTATGGGCTTAGGGCAAGCCCATAACCTGGACCGTATTGTAGGGACCAAGATCCAAACAGTAAACCCTAGAACCTAAAAGGGGTATTAGTTAGCTAGCACTGCCTATATAAGGGAGGGCATAGCGGAAGTAAAAGGAGGTTGGACCAAGTAGAGAACAGGTGTTGCGTACTCAAGCCAATACAGCTCAAGGAGCACTTGTAATCTTTGGGGTATCAATCAAATTGTCAAGTGTGGAGAGTTCTTCTTGTTCTTCGTGCATGGCTCGACCGTACACTCCCTCCCCGGTGACCACAAGCACCCATTCGGCCCCCAACTTAAGCCTACCCATGGCATCTGCCGTGACACCACCATGACACTTGGCGCCCACCATGGGGCCCAAGCAAGTGCTTGATGGAGTCTTCATCCGGACGGGCAACATCATCGCCAAGACCGGCGAGCGCGTCTACTCCGGCCTCATCTAGAGGTTTAGAGCGCTCAACTTCGTCTGCGACAACGCGGGCTGCTTTGGGACCAAGCCGTTCCCTAGGGGCGGTCACTTCATCAAGTTCGGCGAGCACCAGGTCTACGTCGATGTGCGCATAGAGCGCGCATATACTGAGCACGTCGTCCTGGCGCCGGATCCTCCAACGGCTCCAGTCACTGGGAAACCTCTCCAACTCGTCTCCATGGAGGTAATGATGACAGCCCCAAACCCCCACAGCTCCCCCAGTAGTTCCAGTAGAGAATGAGAACGTGGAGGAAGGAAATCACGAGGAAACTCCAAGGGCTGCAAGAACAGCAAAGGCGCCACTGGAAAAACCAGAGAACATAGCTAGAAGCAAAAGATCTAAGGAGCTGCAGGAGGCGATAGACAAGTTGGCAGAGCCAGTGGCACAAGCAACTGACCCGGCGCGTGTGCAAGCCGAGTTGGAAGAAACCAGGATAAAAGTCCTGGAGAAAGCAAAGGAGCTAGCACAGTTACAGCAGGATGTGGATATCACTATTCGAGAGCTTAACTCGGCAAATCGAGTCAAGGGCGCAAAGACCCGGCTTGATGCGACGATATTGAGAGGAAGGAACCTCAATGAAGAACTAGCAGATGGGACATCAAAGATAACACCAGAGAACAGCAATGAGACGG
Source organism: Avena insularis (assembly GCA_023614405.1). Taxonomy (NCBI): domain Eukaryota; kingdom Viridiplantae; phylum Streptophyta; class Magnoliopsida; order Poales; family Poaceae; genus Avena; species Avena insularis. The sequence continues at coordinate 118,206,407 of CM042695.1, forward strand.
CCATGCGTCCAACATACAACACAGCGGCAGCTAATCTCCGAGCGGCAGAAGCAGCAATGGCAGAATTACCCCACTTGGAGGGGGAAGCAAAGAAAAGGCAGCAAGAACGAGTCAATGAGTTAGTAAAAGCAGCCAGCATGCTGAATGAGGTGTACTACAGAGCAAATCTGGCTATAGCAGGGAGATCACAACTGGTTCACTCGGCGACTCCTGTCCCGGCAAGATCGGCTGGGCATACGGCATCCTCACCCAGAGCGGCAACTAGGCCGAGAAAATAAAAAAGTGTGGATTCTGGAAGAAACAAGCAGATGGTCGCCTATGATCCGGCAGTAGTTCAAGGAAACCCGGCGCATGCGCAAGGGGCAAAAAGAAGTAATCCTCGAGAAAATGAAACGAGGAAAAAATTGGACATAGAAATGACAACGGAGGGCAAAATTTTGCGCCTCATACTCGGCGCGCAACTCACTCGGCGGGAGGAGGAAATCTAGCTCCAAATAATGCACCAACTCAGCTGGAAAGAAGACAGCAGAGCGCGGGAAAAGCAGTTCAACAGCCATCTGACCTGAACGTGAATAAGTATAATGATGGTTACTCGGCCATGGTAAATGACGGGTATGAGCTGTCGGATCATGCATATCAAGCAATGGGAGCAATATACGGAGGTAGGAACCTTCAGCCGGATGATGCCAGGCTGAAGCTTGACCGCATAAAAATGGCAGAGATAATTGAATCACAAGGTCCGCAAGGTCCACCGTGCTTTGGCCCAAGGATCATGAAGGATCCACCGGTACCAAATTTCCAGCTGGCCAGAGGGACAAAAACATATGATGGAAGCACAAAGCCAGAGGACTGGCTCATAGATTATGGAACCGTTGTGAAGATCACATAGGGAAACTTGAGATGGGCAGTACGTTACGTACCGCAGATGCTGGAAGGACCAACTCGAGTATGGTTGAACAATTTGCCACCCGGAAGCATCAACAGTTGGATTGATTTTCAGGACGCTTTCGTGAGCAATTTCACGAGCACTTACAAGAGGCCGAATCGCCCACAGCAACTAGCAATGTGCAAGCAAAAACCGAATGAGACAGACAGGGAGTTCCTCACAAGGTGGTGTACGATGTGTAACTCTTGTGAAGGGGTAATCGAGTCACAAGCAATCGCTTGGTTTGCACAAGGATGTAGACATGGGAGTATGTTGTGGCAAAGGTTACAAAGAGATATGCCGGCAAGCCTAGCAGAGACGATAAGAATCACCGACTCGTATGCGTTAGGAGATCCGACTCAGTCGCTGCTCAAGTTGGCAGACGGGATGACTGAGACTAAGATCTATGACGCAGCCAGGTTGCAAAGGCGCCAGGAGAGATCCGAATACAGAAGCAAGAGAAGAGACGAGAGGCTGGATTACAGGTATGGTTCGGCTCAGGTTGCGGCAGTGAGTCAGGATTATCCAGATCTTTGGAAGCGATCAATCAAAGGACCAATGGTCAACAACAATGGGTGCCAAGAATGACAAAAAGGCCATACGATCGGAGGAAAGCGATGTCGGGACCGACAAAAATACACCTATGAGATGATGCTGGATCAGCCGTGTAAGTTTCACACGCCTAGTCCGAGTAAGCCGGCAAATCACTCAACAAGGCAATGCACTTGGTTTCAGAAAGGAGACAGAGTGGACTCGCCGAATAAGCAGCTTCCACCACCTCCACCTCCACCACTCACAGGAGGAAATGCTCAAGCAGTAGGAGCAGATAACAGATATGAAAACAGGCAGCCGAGATATCAGAATCAGGAAAGAAGAGAAGGTGTGCACCAGGTGCACAATCCAAGAGGTGACGATGCTCATATCGGCCACGGAACCAGAAATGAGTACAGAGAACATCACCAGAGCTATGTTGTCTTTGTCACAGAGCCAAATGACAAGAAGAGCCAGCAGCGATGAATGATGGAAGTGAATGCCACGATGCCGGCAATTCCCAAGTACATGCATTGGTCTGAGCAAGAGATAACTTGGAGTATAAAATATCACCCCAAGATCATGCCAACCCCTGGAGGATATGCTCTGGTGTTGGATCCAACATTCATGGGCCCAGATATCAACGTGAAGTTTTCAAAAGTACTGATTAACGGTGGCAGTAGCATCAACATCATGTATAAGGATACAATGCTCAAGTTAGGCATTACCATGAACATGCTGGAGCCGACTAAGACCACTTTCCACGGGATTGTGCCGGGATTATCCTGTGAGCCAATTGGCAAGATCTGGGTCGATGTCTTATTCGGCAACAGGGAAAATTGTCGCACTGAAGCTATAGAGTTCGAGGTGGTAGATCTGGCCATCTCATATCACGCCTTACTTGGTAGGCCGGCTATGGCAAGATTCATGGCTACTACCCATATGGCATACTTAAAGATGAAGCTGCTAGGCCCATGTGGGGTGATCACAATGGAAGGATATTACAAGAGATCTATTGCTTGTGCTTCAGCCGGATCTTCACTGGCCGAGTCACTCGTCATAGCACAAGAGAAAAGTCAGATGTTGGAGGTGGCAGCATTGGCCAAAGCAGCACAAATGTCCATGCCGGCACTCACCAACCCGCATGGCAGTGTGTCATTTCAAGCTACCAAGGAAACCAAGAAGGTGCAGGTGGATGAAACTTTCCCAGAGCGCACAGTGACCATTGGGGCTGGCCTTACAGATAAATAGGAAAGCGAGCTCACCAGCTTCCTCCGTGAGAATCGGGACATCTTTGCATGGTCCACTCAAGATCTGCAAGGAGTTCCGAGGGAGCTGGCTGAGCACTCTCTTCATGTAAGACCAGATGCAAGGCCGGTGAAGCAACCCCTCCGCCGCTTCGCCGAAGATAGGAGGAAAGTAATAGCGGCCGAGATTGCAAGACTTTTAGCTGCTGGATTCATCATGGAAGTGCTGCACCCGGACTGGTTGTCAAATCCAGTCCTGGTCGAGAAGAAGAAAGATGACCCGAACGTGGCAGTGGTATGGCGCATGTGTATTGATTACACAAACCTCAATAAGGCGTGTCCGAAAGATCCATTTCCTCTGCCTCGGATCGATCAAGTCATAGATTCTACTGTTGGGTGTGAGTTGTTGTCATTTGTGGATGCATATTCAGGATTCCATCAGATTCCGCTGAATCCAAATGATCAAATAAAGACAGCCTTTATCACCCCGTACGGGGCTTATTGCTATCGCACCATGCCATTCGGATTGAGAAACGCAGGCGCAACATACCAAAGATGCATGCAAAAATGCTTACAAGATCAATTGGACAAAAATGTTCAAGTATACGTCGATGATGTGGTAATAAAAACCAAACAAAGTCATACTCTAATTGAGGACTTGCGTTAAACATTCGCAAACTTGAGAAGATTCCGGATGAAACTTAACCCAGAAAAATGTACATTTGGTGTCCCGGCTGGCAAGTTACTCGGATTCCTTGTATCCAACCGAGGAATCAAAGCCAACCCGACAAAGATCAGGGCCATCGAAAGAATGGAATTGCCAAAAACCCTCAATGATGTCTAGAAGTTTACTGGATGCCTGGCATCGTTGAGCAGGTTTGTTAGTCGGCTAGGCGAAAAAGCCCTACCACTATATCAGCTGATGAAGAAATCAGACAAATTCACATGGACACAGTAAGCTGATAGCGCTTTCCATGAATTAAAGAAAATGTTGGCAACAGCACCAATATTAGCGTCACCACTATCCAAGGAGCCAATGCTTCTCTATGTCACCGCAACCAACAGAGTTGTAAGTGCAGTAATAGTGGTTGAACGTGAAGAAGGGGGCAAATCAGTCCAAAGACTAGTATATTACTTGAGCGAAGTGCTCTCTGTCTCGAAACAGAATTACCCGCATTATCATAAGATGACATATGGGGTATATATGGCAGCAAAGAAGCTGAAATATTATTTTCAAGAACACCCAATCCGGGTAATATGCGAGGCACCTATCTCAGATATATTGGGCAGCAAAGATGCCAGCGGCCGAGTAGCCAAATGGGCCATTGAACTGGCACCATACACTCTACAATATGATAGGCGGGATGCGATAAAATCTCAAGCCGTTGCCGATTTCTTTGTAGAATGGATGGATATGCAATACGAACCACCACTGCTAGATCCAAATTACTGGAAAATGCATTTTGACGGGTCCAAGACAAGAATGGGTCTGGGCGCCGGGATAGTTCTCACATCTCCAAAGAGGGATCAATTGAGGTATGTCTTGAAGATTCATTTTGCTTCTTCTAACAACGTTGCCGAGTATGAAACACTTGTCCATGGCATTAAAGTAGCCAAGGAAATTGGTATCAAAAGGATCATGTGTTTTGGCGATTCGGATTTGGTGATTCAGCAAGTGTCTGGACATTGGGATGCACTGGACGCAAACATGGCATTATATCGCTTCCACTTACAACAAATTTCGGGATATTTTGATGGTTGTGAATTTCATCATGTTCCTGGAGCATAAAATGAGGCAGCAGATGTATTATCCAAACTAGGGTCATCTAGGCAAGCAATACCACCAGGGGTAGCATTGGAGCATCTCAGGAAGCCATCGATCAAGCCGTCACCAGAGTCCGAATCAATCAGGATCATCCCGGCGAGTCAGGAATCAGAGGCAGTGCCAATGGACATCGACTCAGGGGTAGGTTCGGGTCACTCGGGGACTGATTCGTTCAATTCAGGGATTGCCGAATCACACTCGGGCACTCCTCAGGTTATGTCGCCAGAACATATCTCGGTGGAACCAATGGACATTGATGTTGAAGCAGACCCGGAACCACTAGTACCAATGTGGGCATAGCCAATATTCAGTTATTTAAGAGATGGAACCTTGCCGAGTGATGAAACACTGGCAAGGCAAATGGCGCGAAGGGCAAAAGCATACACCATAATCAACAAGGAACTCTACAAGCGAAGTGTGAAAAGTGTACTACAGCTTTGCATCAGCTCCGAGCAAGGCCAGGAGATCTTATTGGATATCCATCACGGAGAGTGCGGGCACCACGCGTCATCAAGAGCGTTGGTAGCCAAGGCATTCCGACATGGATTCTACTGGCCAAGCGCATTGGCACAAGCACAAGAGTTAGTCGGGAAATGCAGTGGTTGTCAACACTATGCGTCCAAGGCACATTTACCAGCGTCTGAATTGAAGACTATACCAATCACTTGGCCTTTTGCAGTATGGTGCCTGGCTATGGTAGGACCATTCAAACCAGCAAGGGGAGGCATGACTCATATCTTGGTCATGATTGATAAGTTCACGAAGTGGATAGAAGTGAAACCAATCAAGAAATTGGACGGTAAAACAGCCATAACATTCCTAAGGGATATAATCCTCAGATACGGGTACCCACACAGTGTGATCACTGACAATGGCACGAACTTTGCCGAAGGAGCTTTTGCTCGCTTCTGTGGGAAGCACCAAATAAGACTCGACGTAGCATCAGTCGCCCATCTAGAATCAAATGGACAAGTTGAACGGGCTAATGGCTTAGTTTTGTCCGGGATAAAACCCCGCTTGATGGAACCACTCCAGAGATCACCTAGTTGTTGGATAGAGGAACTACCCTCAGTACTGTGGAGCTTAAGAACGACTCCAAATCGATCAAATGGTTATACGCCATTTTTCCTTGTATATGGGGCTGAAGCAGTTTTGCCTGCCGACATAGAATATGACTCGCCAAGGATAAGACAATACTCGAAAGCCGAGGTAAAAGAGGCCCGAGAAGATGGAGTAGATTTACTCTAAGAGGCAAGGGAACTGGCATTCTCCAGATCTGCTATATATCAACAAAATCTCCAACGCTACCATAGCCGGAAGGTGCAACCTCGTGTTTTTCGAGAAGGAGATATGGTGCTAAGGCGTGCGGCCTTTAGAATGCATAAATTATTGCCTCCTTGGGAAGGTCCATTCATTGTAAGCAAAGCATTGCACAATGGTTCCTACTATCTCATAGACGCTCGTGAAGCGCAAAAGAACAAGGCGGACAGGTCAGGAGATGAAACCAAAAGACCATGCAATGTGGCACTGCTTCGGCCCTTATATACTTAGGAGAAGCAGTGCATGTATCACTCGAACTTTCATATGTCGGATGTCTTTGTCGGCTATGTGCTAATAATAAAATGGTATGATTCGAAAAATTGACTCGGGGACTACCCCTTAGGCTTCCCATTTCAATTATTTTATGTCGGCTGGTGTGATACCCGAAATTTATCTCGGAACAAGTAGTTTTTACTCGGAAGAAATCAACTCTTCGACTATGCTGTTGTCCAAAAACACGGCTTCATGGGAAGCAAGACAAAAAGATCTAAGACGGGTAAACACGAACTACGGATAAGTACAAGGGAGAAACACGAGTCGGCTTTAGTTTTTGCCTAACTCTCTGCAACTCTTGTTATACTACGTGTCGAGTAATTTAGGCCAAGTTATCCAAGTTTCATACCCGCTAACTATATCCTTTGTACTTTGAGATCCTAATGTCGAACACCGAAAAAGGTAGACAAGGGCTAGAGGCAAGGAAAGGTGACATGGCAAAATCAAACTCTGGGACTTGCCCTTGAATGATTTGCACTAAGAGCATAACGCAAACATATAAAGCCTATCAAAAGGCACATAGTCAAACTTCAAGTGCAATGTACGTTACATTTGTACCCGGCATACCGGGGATCTAATAAAATTTCGAGTATTTGTTTGCCTAAGGAAAAGGAGAACTCGAAGGAGCATTCTCGGAGCCAGGAGTTCTTGGAGCATCGGCCGGGTCATCTGGATCATCGGACTCGGTCGCCTCGCTGTCGCCACCTTCTTCAGCAGGAACTTCGACGAGCGGGTCGCCAAGGTCAAGGAAGTTGGGCCCTTCGCACCAAGCGTGCACCATGGTCTACTCGATCATAGCATAAGCTCGCTCCTGGTGCTTCTTGATCAGCTCTGGGTCGTTCAACCATTTGCCATCTCCCCTTATGCGAGCAAGAACATCAAGGTTGATGTCCTCGTACCATGAAAGCACGAAGGAGAGAGCCTTGTCTGCTGCAGCCCGGCCGGCTGACTCACGCCATTGATCCAGCCGGTCTTGATGAGAAGCAATCATCGTGAGTGGCTCGATGAGTTCGGGTGGGTCTTCATCTGGCCAGAGCATGCGAAATGCATGGATAGCCTCCTTGAGCAAGTTCACACCGCAGCATCTGAGGGTCTTGACCCGTTCATACACTGCCGCAAGGAGCTCATCCATGGACACCTCGCCGTCATCAGCAGCACCAGCTTCGGCTCTCACTTTATTCATGGCTCGGATGGCAAACATGTTGGCCTCAGGAAAGTTCTCTGTAAGCAAAAAGAGAAAGTTAGCAAATAGCAAGGGCAGATGGAAGAAATCCAGCGGGACTTGGACAATGCGTAAAGAGTAAGAACTCACTACCGAGAAAGAATTTGACGGTAGAGAGCTTGCTATGCCAAGTCTTGGTCTTGGCTTGAAGGATGTTGAGGTTCATATTTGTCGACTCGACCAATGACTCGGCCTCGTCGAGCAGCTTCTTAGTCTTCTCGGCGCTGGCAGCCTGCTGCTCGCTCTTCTCAGCAAGCTCCTCCTTCAGCCCTTTGACCTCGGCCAAGTGCTTCTGCTCCGTCTCGGCCATTAACTCCTTCAGCGGAGTCACCTCATCTCGCTCCTTCTGGAGTTCGGCTTGGTGCTTCTCTGCTTATTCAGAACAAATATTTGTCAGTACCAATAGAAAAATTTCAGCAATTGGCTTAGGGAGGCAAGAAATTTACACTCGGCCTCGCTGATTTGCAATTGAAGATCGTTGATGGTGGACTGAGCAGTGGCTGTGGAGAAAGGGCAAGAGGAAAAATGAAAAGATGAACCAGGGAAAATTACACCAAAATAGAAAAGGGAAAGGCAAAAATATTACCTTGGCCGAAGGTGTCAGTCTGTAGCTTCTCATACGCAAGTTCGAGCTTGTGATGCGCCAGGACGAGAGCTTGGTGCACCTTGGTGCGCTCGTTATGCGTAAGCTAATCGAAGAAGACAGATAATAAGAAAAATTCGAGTCAGGCGACCTGCTGAATAAAAAAGCTTAAGAGCTTACAGCTGAGTAAGTTCCTTACTCGCCAGTAAACTCGAGGGCTAGGAATTGAAGCTCTAACACAAGTTTGGCTCAAAGGACTCAAAGAGCTTAAGAGCTTACAGCCGAGTAAGTTCTTTACTCGGCAGTAACCTCGAGGCCTATTGATTGAAGTTCTAGCATACAGGCTTAAAGTAAAGCATTTAAAGACTAAGTGACTATTGAGGAGCTTACAGCCGAGTAAGTTTCTTACTCGACTGCAACCTCGGGGACTAGGTCATATGTATAAAGGAAATACTCGATAACACAAAAGAGTAAGGAGTTACTTTCCCTCGTTTAATTTGTCGGCGCGGGCCATCAGAGTAATGGCCTGCTGGGTTATGTCGGAGACGACCTTGGGGCCTAGCTTCAGTTTCTTGCCGGCACGAGTGCTGACCTCCTGCTCGCCTGCTGCATTCCATGCCACGGCGTAAGGCTCAGCCGAACCAAGGCTCTTGCCGCTGAGCATCCGAGTAAGAACTTGACCCGTTTTCAGGGCGGTTCCCACAGTGGCACGGGTTGCAGCGGCAGATGTATGGAGGATAACAGCCCTGGAGCCATCACATGACCCGGAAGCCGCGGATTTGTCCCCCTTACCCGTTGAAGCGAACACGGTCGCCGATGTAGGAGGCCGAATCTGAGGAGCAGAACCCGGAGCGCAAACTATTGTTGTTTGCTTGGAAGAGGTGGACTTGCCAGAAGAGGGGCGAGTAGAGCCAGAAGCCTTAGGATGGGTCTGGCCCTTTGACAAAACTGGAGAGCGAGCAGAAGGATTTGGAGAGGATCTTGGAGCCCCCTGACTGGGCTCAGCTGTTTTGCTGGCTCCAAGATCAGGAAGTTGTTCATTCACATCAGCTTGAGGGCTGATGCCAGAGGAACTGGTGGTAGAGGGTTTCTCGGCGCCAGACTTGTGGGCACCAAGATCAGGAAGTTTTTCCCGGCCAGCGTCAGGGGCGCTAGCCGAATAACCCACCGGGTCTGACTGACACTAAAAAGCGTGAGCCTCAACCCGGACGGGACTCGGCGCCACCGAGGCAACTGGAGGAGGTGCAGGCCTAAGCGGCAAGGCAATGCTAGAAGCAGCCTGATTCGCCGTCAAAGGTGCAACGCTGAAAACAACAAAACATACATAAGAGAACATCAAGGATGAAAAAGAAAGGAACAAAGAGGGCAAAATACAAAAACTTACCCGGTGACAACCGGGTCACGGGCGACTCGGCGTGTGACTCGGCGCCCAGCAGCTTGGCGAGTCGCACCCAGGCTGGCAGCAGCAGGGGCAGCAGGAGCAGCCAGAGAAGGCTTGTTCTTCTTGGCCGACTGGGTGCTGGAGGAGGTTCCGCATCGCTTCGGCTTGGCGACGGGGATCTTGTCGACTCCTCCCACGGCGAGAGGAGGAATATCATGTACCTGGCCAGCTACATAAGTAAATAACGGGCTTACTCGGATAAGCAAAGAGATTAAGCTCACAAGGCATGTACCTCCAAAAGCGTACAATCATCATCCTCATCATCGTTAGACCAATCTTGTAAGGGATTGCGAGATTAACTCTTACCCGAAGATGAACCAGCCGCAGTGTGCGGGATGGGCATGAAGCACTCCAGGTCATACTCGAACTCATCCGAGTCAGAGCGATCCCCGTTATAGCCAGCAGGAGGGACAGTACTGTCATCAACCTGGTGAAGGAGATTCTGCGAAAGACAAACAGAATGAGAAACTAAAGAACTAAACTTGAGAGTGGCAAAAGAGCTAAAGCCTACTCGGCGAGAAAGTAATTCGGAAAACTTACCCAGGGGACAGGCCTGACCCGGCTAAACAGTGGGCAACTCCAAGCCCAGTCATCCGCCAAGTTCAATTTGAAGATTGAGCTTACTCGGCGGGTGATGGAGTCATGGGTGAGCTCCTTAGTGGAATGCTGAGTGGGATCATGGGACCCGCTCATGAAGCACATCTTGTGGCTCCTGGCTTGGATGGGGCTTACCCGGCGTGAGATGAAGGTGCACATGAGGTCAGAGTTAACGAGGTGAAAGTTTTCATCCGGCGACGGCAGCCTTTCCAGGATAGCGTTGGCTTCGTTCACCGCGGCATCTTCATTGCGCGGGTCAAGCTTCCAGTGTTTCTTGTGGGGTACCTCGTCCCAGAAAGGGGGAAGTTGTATGTTGTTAGTGGACCCGCTGTTCTTGACATAGAAAAAGGTTCTATGCCACTTCTTGCAAGAGTCAATACAGGCAACCCGAGGAAAGATGGAATCCCTCCTGGGCATGATGCTGGCAGCACTGCACCAAGTAGGTTTCTTCTCGGCACGGGGAACTTCAGGCTGGGGAACAACCTGAACTTTGAAGCGAAAATACTTGGCCCAAAGAAGAACTGTAGGCCAAATTCCAAGATAGGCCTCGTAGGCAGAGATGAAACAAGAGAGAGAGAGCCAATTGCGTTGGCAGGAAGATGGTGGGTCTATAGACGGAAAGTAGAAAGAAACAAGGAAAAGAAAGTGCTCACAGGAAGAGCAAAACCATATTCAAAGTGGGAAAGAAAAACCACCCGCTCGCCAGCTTGAGGTTTAGGGGAGATCTCACCGGCGGCGAGGCGGCAATCCACTTGCAGTGGGATGCGTCTGGTGGACCGGAGCCACTCCACTTCTTCGGTGGAGACCTCCGAGCCTTCCCAACCACTACGCTCACCGGCAGGGACCTCCTATTCCTCGGCACCATCAGCATCGTCGCGAGCATCCATGAGATCGTCGGAGTCTGTCTCCTCCTCGGAAAGGAGAGGCTTGGAACAGCGAGGACCCGTGCTGGAATGGAAAGAGGACAGGGGCAATCACAGCACTAGAGCAAGAGGGAGAAGGAACTGCAAAGGAGGCAGTTCAATCTTACAGGCGCGAGGAAGAAGAAAGGCTAAGGAAACTGAACGGGCGTGGGGGAAGTGGAAACCCCCAACCCCTACTTAAGGGCAGTAAAAAACCCCGTAGTGGGATCTAACTGTGTCGTGCGGCCATCGTGTGGCCATGTACCAGGCCGGGTGAGCCAGTCAGCGAGTGCCATGTAGCCAAGGATACACTAAAAATCCAGTGCCACGTCACGGCTGGAAGGACAAGAGGCGCAGACCAATGGGACTGCCACAGTGAAGGGGAATTACTGCGCAGCCGTCACTGTGCCGCCAGGGCTTGGAACAAAAATTGAGGCAAGTAATCCTGATTACTAGCTTTCAGTGACTGAAGCACGCCAAAAAATGACCTGGAATTGGCCAAAGTAACTCGGCTCGAGGCAAGAATGAGCCAAGAAGTCAAAGAATTGACCCGAAATTGTCAGACTAACCCGGCAAGGTGCAAAACTGAGATAGATAAAAGACAAAAACTAAGTTCCATTTACACAAAAGGAACCTGGAGACGCCTAACAGCTTGAACTGCTAGACCTCACCAGCTTCAGGGACTAATGTCGGGGGGATAACCCCCGGTAGGGTCAAGAGAGGGGAAACATAGTGCAGCTGGGTTGGATCCGAGTAAAAAATGAACCAGGCCGGGTAAGAACGGCCGAGAAAGATAGGCATGAGAGCCGAGATACAAACTATCTCGGCCCGTATAGGACAAAGTTGTAACCCTTGCAGGTACCAACGAGCCGAGTCAACCGAGGAAGGGCCGAGTCGAGAAGGACGCGAGGTACCTTTCCCAAGTAAGGTTCGGGAAAGACCATGGTAAAGCATGGTCAAAAGAGAAGGGTGACGTCGGGTGACACAAAAGGAGCTGGGTGACGCCCAAAGCAAGCGCTGACGTACAAAGTAACAGTGTGACGCCAAAAAGAACAAGAAGCAGCGTACCAGAAGACCGTTAGCTGTCAAGCTTTATGGACCGGGCCTATGGGCTTAGGGCAAGCCCATAACCCGGCCCGTATTGTAGGGACCAAGATCCAAACAGTAAACCCTAGAACCCAAAAGGGATATTAGTTAGCTAGCACTGCCTATATAAGGGAGGGCATAACAGAAGTAGAAGGAGGTTGGACCAAGTAGAGAACAGGTGCTGCGTACTCAAGCCAATACAGCTCAAGGAGCACTTGTAATCTTTGGGGTATCAATCAAATTGTCAAGTATGGAGAGTTCTTCTTGTTCTTCGTGCATGGCTCGACCGTGCACTCCCTCCCCGGTTACCACAAGCACCCATTCGGCCCCCAACTTAAGCCTACCCATGGCATCTGCCGTGCCACCACCATGACACTTGCAGCATCACCATAGTGACATCTATGAAGCATTCTTCTTATAAAAAAAGAGACACATTGAGAAAAGAGGAAAGAGATAAAAAAGCACCATATTCCCATGGTACATAAGAAGAATTGCTGAGATGCTCATTGTCTGCTTGACTTGTCATTTTGGTTATGGGAAAGCTCCTGTGCCATGTGCAAGGGGTACCCCGTTGGCGGTTCTCAATGATATGCAAATACTTACAGTGACAAGAACTTACCTGGGCCCTAAGTTGAGTATCCATGAGGTGTAGCCCTCATATTCAAGGGACATGAGATTGCCAACTTATACTTCGTCAAGCATATACTCCAGCGTTGCCACTTTAACCTTAACCACTTCAAGATGCTTATGATAGGGGCAATGAGGGCTAAAAGCTAACTAGTACCATAATTTTTGGAAGCTCTTTTTGAAACTTGTAATCCCTTCTTCCTTTATAAAAGGCCTTTCTTCCACCATTATTTGATTCTCCACCTACCTTTAGGCACCATTAAGAGAGCATAGTTGTCATTCTGTGTGCAATGTTCCAAAGCTTATTAATTGATGTATATTGTGTTATTATTTGTTCATGTGCTATCTGTTTCTAGTCACCCTTGTGAAATTTGCAGGTGTCCTATGCATTATATTGCTACTCTATGTGGGACAAGCTGATTGCCACTATGTTATGTTTTCTGCATGTGAAACAAACAAATGTTTTTCAATGCATGTTATTCATGATCTTTGTTTATAGCTTGCCATGTTGCATGCATAGTTACTATGTCCTATTGTTAGAACTCCATCTTTCATGCACATGTTTAGAGTTCTTTGATCCCATCTTTCAATGTTTGCAAATGGTTAGATCTTTATTGTGAGGGTGCATGTCACCTCAAAAATTATTCTTTTATCACTTACCTACTCGAGGACGAGCAGAAGTTAAGCTTGGGGATGCTGATACGTTGGAAAGTATCTATAATTTTTGATGCTCCATGCTTGTTTAGTATCTATTTTGCTTTACTTGTCCACGCTTTGAGGTGCTTTTTACATGTTTTATGGTACTAACCTATTAACAAGTTGCAATGATGCGGATGCTTTTCTGCTGTTTTTGGTTTCAGAAAAGTTAGTAAAGAAATATTCTCGGAATTGGACGGGACGAAGGACAAAATCAATAACTTTCCGTGGGGAACAAGAAGTCCAGAGGAGTGCCGGAGAGGCCAGCCAGGAGGCCAACCCCAGCGCCTGGTGGGCCACGCACAGCTAGGGTTTGGTGGCCCTAGCTGCCTCTCGGTCTCGCCCCTTCGCCTATAAGAAACCCCGATGCAGAAACCCTGAGTACCCGATCAAAAATCCACGAAACCGTCTGTAGCCGCCACCACCATCGTCCCTAGATCAGGGGGATCTGAAGTTCTTCCCGGCACCCTGCCGGAGGGGAGATCATCCCGGAGGCCTTCTCTCCGGTATGATTCGTGAGTAGTTCCACCTTGGACTATGGGTCCATGTAGTAGCTATATGGTTGTATCTCCTCCTTTGTGCTTTCATGTATAGATCTTGTGAGCTCCGTTCATGATCAAGATCTAATCTATTTGTAATTATTGTTGGAATTATTCCCTGTAGGCAATAATAAAGATGTTATTATTATAATTCTTGTTCATGATAAAGTTTATATTCCATGCTAGAATTGTATTAAGCGGAAACTTTGATACTTGTGTGGTTTATGAACAACACCGTGTCCCTAGTATGCCTCTATGGACTAGCTCATTGATTAATGATGGTTAAGGTTTCCTAACCATAGACATGAGTTGTCGATTAATAATGAGATCATATCATTGGGAGAATGATATGATGGACAGACCCAAACTAAGCGGAGCAATTAGATCGTGTCATCGTGTTCATCTTTGCGAAGCTTTTCTTATGTCAAATATTGTATTCCTTAGACCATGAGATAATACAACTCCCTGGTATCGAAAGAAAGCTTTGAGGTCATCAAACATCATCCTATCAGAGGATGATCATAAAGGTGTCTCTCAGGTGATCGGAAAGTACCTGTTGGGTTGTATGTATCGAGATGGGATTTGTCCCTCCCAAGTTGGAGAGATATACTTCGGGCCCACTCGGTAATCAATATCAACACCTCTTGCAAGCATGTGGTTAAGGAGTTAATCACAAAGTTATATCGGATTACGGAACGAGTAAAGTACTTGCTATGAACGAGAGTGAACTAGGTATGACGGTACCGACGATCAAATCTCGGGAAAGTAAAATATCGTGCGACTGTAACATCCCTAAAATCATAATTTCAAAGTTTGCATATCATTCATGCATGCATATAGATTTGAGATCAATTTCAAACTCATTTCAGAAAAACAGAAGCACATAGTGCTATGATTTTATGTGAACAAACTTAAATCAAATGGCCATCCCCATTTGAAAGTTTGATTGTTTATGAACCAAGTTTGTTGCCTTCTATGAGGAAAGGTTTGAGTGTAGAATTTAAACCAAGATTTACAAATTGTAAATGGTTTCAAAAACCATTTCTCAAATTTTGCAAACCAAGTGCCAAGTCTCTGATATTTTGTTCTCCAAGCTTGACCAAGCCTTTGCAAAGCAACCACATGATTTTATGCCTACATTTGAGACTACTTCTCACTGCAAAAACCCCGAGAAGATTTGAATTCAAATGGAACTTGAATTCATTTGAAAATCAATTTAGAAAATTGAAACAGAAAAAGAAAAAGGAGAAAGAATTAGAAAAGGGACGGTGCCAGGATTCTAGCCCAGCAACAGAATTGGCCCAACTAGCCCACCCGGGCCCTCTCCCTCTCGCACGCGCAAGCGCACCCACACCGCCGCTGACGACCAGACCCCACCTCCTCTTCGCGCGTTTCGCTGACGAGCGGGCCCTCTCCACGTCGCCCTCGTCTTCCCCAAATCGCGCCCGCAGACCCCGTCGCCGCTGCAGTGATGACGGTAATGGCACGGCGTAATTAGCCTTGATACCAAAGGCGTTTCCTGTCGCGCTTGGGCCTATTTAATCCCCTCTGCTCCGCGATCTTTTCCCCCTACTCTCCTCGCTCACTCCGCCACCAGGCTGCGCGCATTTTTCCTCGAAGCACCGCAGTACTAACGGCTCCGGCGACTAATTCCGGTGAGCCTCGACCGCCCCCCTCTCTCTGGTTCAAGCTATCTTGCTCAGCATGATCTGGCGCATCTACTGACACCTTTCTTTTTCCTACTCGTGACCCAGGTCGTCGTTTCCATTCACGACCGCAACCACCTGCGCCGCCGCTAGACTCCGGCGACCAATTGAGGTAAAACCCGAGCGCCCCTTGCCCCCTCTTTCATACGAGATTGTTCGCCTGCGTCTTGTGCATCTCCTGACCCCTCTGGTTCGTGCTAGGGCGACGCCAAACCTCGTCAAGAACCACGACTGCAAGCAACCGACGACGCCCGCAACTCCGACGAGCTCCAGAGACCGTGCCCGCGCGCCCCTTCGCAAACCAACGCCACGTTGAGCTTCAGCACGCCACCGCGGTTCTGGTAAGACCCTTCCCCCTCTCGCGCACGACCTAGAACGCCAGCGCCGCCGCTGACTGAGCCGCCACCGGCCGCTGCCATGCGCCGCCATAACATGGTCGCATGCTCGAGAGCCATTGGATCTAGATCCAACGCTTGCGATAGAATCACTAATCGAACCGTTATGCTAGATCTGAACCGTGCATCGTTAGTTAGATCCTACGGCTAGCAAGCGCGATCCGGAGCGAATCGGTACGCTCCAATAGAAACATGACGCGTGGCTAGGGTTTGATTCAAAAACAGAATTCAAATCAGATTTAGATCCAAAATTCAAATGGCTATAACTTTTGATTCCCACGTTAGATTTTTGCAAATTTTATACCGTTGGAATCAGGGAGTCAAGCCCTTTCTGAATCTGCAATGTGTTTAATAAAATGTTTTTGTT